>CM073577.1:3762500-5012500 GCA_037074715.1 Magnolia kwangsiensis | reverse complement strand
AAAATGGCCAATCCATCGAGTGTATTTTCAAGATATTGAAGCGGGACTGAAAAACAATCAAACAAATGAGATCAGGACGTCATATGTATTGAGCATAATTCCACACAATAGCTAGAGAAATTAAAGCTGACATTGGTGGAATTATGGTACTTACAGGATAGTTGTCAATGTGCATTACATACATGTAAACAAACAATTTTCACATATGCAAAGGTCGGTCAACATGCGTCTATGTGTAGGTGTGATTGTGCATATGCAAGGATTTGCCAACAGTGAATCTGTACCAATATATGCACTAATTCCTGCAACATGTGGATTTTGCTCACAACTATACATCATGCATTTGCATCCATGCACACTTTCATGAATATTTAATGCAACATGCATACAAATAAAGATGACTAGCTTAGGAATCTGAGAAATTTATTTTTTGCTGTAAAAGAATTATACTTGAGAAAACTTCCACTCAATTTATCAGTCATGTGGTAGTCAAAAAGTTGACAAGGTTAGGAATATGAGAAATTTAATTTTTCCTGTAAAAGAATTATACAATTTTGTCTCTAGGTTAATCTGAAGATATGTCACAAATTAATCAACATACAAAAAGTTTTCATCAGATTTCTGGAAAACTAAAACAGTTATCCCATATTCTAATAATGAATTCATGACTTTAAACTTAAAAAGATGCTATAAAAAAAAAAGTATAAGGAACTCACAGCCAAAAAGTAAGCTGAATAGTTCCTCAAGAAAATGTATTTCTAATTCAGATAAGCCTCTCCTCTAAAAGAAGAGGTTCAACAAATGAAACTAAGGAAATACTGTCAAATATAAAGATGACAAGGGAATACAGCCAAACTGCATTGGATTTGCAGAATATTACCAAATGGCCATTTTCATTGTGTTGGAAACATCCACATTGGTTGTAAATATCAAAATTATGCTACTTGACAGAAAACATCCACAATCACACCTACACAAACTATTTTACAATCCAAACAGTGTAAACAAAAAACAGCAGTAGTTTTCTGCAAAAAGAATTCTTTTCCACAGATTCCTCATATCCAAACAGGGCCTAGGTTTACTTCGATGGATAAATAACTCTAGAATTTTTAATTCCTATTGAATTTAATATAAAAGATGAGATTAATTTCTCTTCTTCCATTAACTCAATCTTGCAATGTCTCCTTTTCCCATTTTGCAAGTCAGATCCATTTACAATCAGCAAGTTGTGGATCTCGACTAGCAGAATATCATGTAGCATAAAGAACAAATGTTAGAGTTGCATGCAAACTTTCACAAATTTTCAATAAGAGTAACCATGAAGAAAATGCCAAAATTAAAGATGTATTACCTGAATTTCCCTGTATGTTGCCAATATATAATTAAAGATGTATTCATTCCAAGCAAATTTTGCACCAAAACTCCAATGACCTGAAGCGTACAAGTAAATCTATCAAAAGTGGCATAAAAATTGAGGGAAACATCATAAAATGTTTTAGCTGGGATGAAATTATGTTGAAGATAATGATTCACTAGTTCTACTTCTTTGTTACCAAAGCATGAACAGAAATAAAGACAATCAAAATTTTATTTTTAATTAGATCACTCTCTGTCATTGGATTTCGAGAAACCAATAAATTGCTCCAACCAGCTGACAAGACTCTGAAAACAATGGCAATAGAATTTGCAGTGTCAGTGGCAGTCAAAGTGATAATTTTTTCTTTTCCATCTGCAGAGTTGCTAAATCTTTTATGTACAACATTTGATTGATCAATATATCCAAGTCAACTATATAGCGAAATTTATACATTTATAATCTACAGGAGTAATCAGTCAATGAGTTGAGCACTTTACCAGGCGTGCATGGACATTCCCTCAACTAGAAAATGCACATTCCCTCAGCTGGAAAATATGAAGAGAAACATTAGAAAATCAAACAATTGCAATCATGAAGAAGGTTGTTGATGGTTCTTCCAAAACATATACAGGAATTGCAAGGCCCAATGAAAGTAAGGAGCGAAGTTCTTCAAATTTTCGAAGTGTTTTTGGATATGATTAACTGTAGCATGCTCCAAATAATATGCACTCATTTTCTTCCTGCAATGCAGATAATGAACATTATCATTCTAGTAAGAAGTGGAGCAGTATGCTCTAGGAATGGCATTTACCGACTGAAAAAAAAATCATGTTAAAGCAAAAGATTTGCTGAAAAGGAACCCATTCTTAGGTAAGCATACATTGTGGACTGACAGTCTAAACATGTATTGTGATCGTCGACAGACTGTTAGAGGTTTCAATATACAATATATAAATTAATATATATGTATTTGTGTGCTTGTTTGTGGAAGGAAAAAAGAAAAAAGAAAAAAGAAAAAAGGACACAGATAAGCATACTAGTAGCAAACTTTATATAACTATGTGTTCATGTCTATAGAAGAATAAATGTACAATGTTCATAATCAAGCTTCCTTTATTTATTAACTTTTAGTGCTCTGTGGCCCCCACCATGATATATGTATTTTATGTATGCTGTCCATCCATTTTTATAAGCCCCGTATCCTAGACCGTACCATTCCATAGACTTTCGCGATCTTACCGGTCGAATTCCGGCAACCTTCGACCCTTAACCAATATTTACGTGCGACTCTGATTCGTATGCCGTCAACCCGTATCGACTCAACCCAAGACCTTTACCATAGCGACCGCGCCGTCGCTGCGGTTCCGATGCCGTGACTTGCGCGCCGAAGCGATACCCTGGTCAAGAGATGTGGGCCAACGTTCGGTGCGAAGAAAACGTCGCGCGTTGTGAAACCTAAGAGAATCTCTAGGAGGTGTCACATCAATTCCATCAATCCATCAATCCATCACATGTCAAGTACACATCACCTTTCACCCATTCCCAAGCAAACACAAAAGTCAAGAATCTCTTACAAGCCCATACCTCTCTTATACCAAAAGCCCTCAAAGTCAAAAAGTTCTTATAGCACCCATGCTTTTCTTACACAAATGGCCACAAAAGTCAAAATTTTCTTACACCCATCACTCACCACATCCATCACCCATCTCTCTCTCCCTTTACAACTCTCTCTCTCTTTCTCATTTTCATACAAAAAAAATCTAAGGAGAGGAATCCCATACGTATGAGAATTCTCCAAGCCTTTCCCTCTCTTTCAAAACTTCAAGTGTGGCCCACTTTTCTACCCCATGATCTCCCATCCTAACCATCCATTCCCCATCTCCTCCATTGGAATCAAAGCTAAGGTGCTAAGGAACTCATAGGAGCAAGAAGATCGAACGGTGGGTGCTCCTCTAGATATAAAAAATTTGATTTCTATAGCCTAGATGTTTTCTTTCTTTCATGAGAAAAGTGTAGGACCCACCAATCAGTGGTGGAGATCCCACACAATCCCATGGTTGTAGCTTAATGGCCTACCTTATGCATGCATGATCCATGCATGGGGCCTTTCTCTATATGCCCCATCATGGTAGTTTTATTTCATATCATATTTTGTTTGGGTCATCTAGACCTTATAACCATGGTTGGGATGATATCCTCACCATGCATTTTAATTATAGGCCATGCATGTGCAAGATCCATGTTGTAAATGTAAATCTAGGTATGATGTGCGGGTGTGATTGATCTTGGGAGGGCTCAATAGTGGCGGAGCCCCTTTCCCTATGGCTGGATTGTCCTTCTATCTCTCTTTTTTCTCATTTTATTTCCTGATGTGTGTGGCCCATTAATGTATTTTCCTTTTTATTTAACTTATATAATAAATTTTATCTAAGTACATATTGTTGTCCAGAATTTTCTGGACAGTTTCTGGTTGTTTTTGGACCATATTTTGGGACTGTTTGGAGGACTATTCATACCTATTAAATATACTTTTCTTAAAGGTGGGGATCTCATCTTGATGTCCCCCAAATTTCAGCCCCAACTGACTTTCATTGGGGTTCCAAAGGTGTGGTCCAAGTGAGGTGGACAGTTTGGATTTTCTGCACTGTTCCAGCAACATTCCACCATGGACAGTTGGATTTTTAAAATTTATTAAAATACCTATGGGTGTTTAAAAATTATAAAAAAATTTCAGGAGGGTGGCATAATTATGGTAGGACCCACATACAAAATTTTGGGGCCAATGGACGCCTGTACACACCATAGTGATGGCGGGACCGGCCCATTATAATATGGTGTCCAGATCAGTCCGATTTTCAGGACAAATTGATTTATGTAAATAAATTAAAATATTTACAGATGTCCAAAAATTTTAAAATTTTTTAAGAGTATGGTCCACTTATGTTAGAACCCACCTACCAAATTTCAGGGCCAATGGACCCCTGTACACACCGTGGTAAGGGCCGAACTGGCCCACCACGTTGGGACGTCCAGGTCTATCTGATTTTTTCTGGACAGTCTGTTTTGTTTAAATTAATTAAAATACTTACAGATATCTAAAAATTATGAAATTTTGTGGAGATGTAGCCCACCTATGGAAGTATCACTCTGTGAAATTTCAGCCTCAAGTGACCCCATTTTGGTATCCAAAAGAATGGGCCAAGATGGTTGGACTCCCAGATTTTTTCTGCTGTGTAGTCCAGCAATATGCCTTGATAAAAAAAAACATAATTTAAAAATATTTCTTCTGATGGTGGGCCACATTTTTGGGTTTCCTCTCATTGTATGCATGATGAGGGACCTTGACCCTCAATTTTCAGAGTTTTAGAGGCCTTGGACCCACTCCAATGGAGTGCCCAAATTTAGGACAGCAACATGTTATAATTATGCTGGCCTTGGGCTGAAATTTTGAGGAGTGGGGCCCACCATATTATAAAGATCTTAGAGGAAATGATTTATACATTTAATTCCTTAAATGTTGGGCTTAATGAATGCACTTTTGAGGCCCACCACAGTTAAATTTAATTGGGTTCATGAATGTAGCTAGTTGTTGAACTATTTAAGGCCCATAGAGTGGACCCATTTGATGTGTTCCAAGGCCCATGGGATTAGGCCCATTTGATGTAATTTAAGGCCCATATAGTGGACCCATTTGATGTGTTCCAAGGTCCATGCGATTAGACCCATTTGATGTATTTTAATGCCCATGAGATTAGGCCCATTTGATATGTATAAGGCCCATGGGTCGAGATCCAGTTGATGCAATCTAAGGCCCACGGGTTATGACCCATTGCAATGCACATAAGGCCCATTGATGCGGCCCATTGATGTGGCCCATTTGATGAGTAAAAGGCCCATATGATGTATTTAAGGCCCAATAGGGTGTACCTAAGGTCCATTGCAATGTGCGATCCCAACCTGGTTTACGTAATGTTATTCACTATGGGTTACACCTTGGGAGCAATGTTGGTTTGACGTCCACATTGCGAGTATAATGTTAGTTAAATGTTCGCATTGCGGCTCTCCCTAGGGCCCATTGGTAGGTCCATACTTGTTATATGCAAGCTGTCTAGGCCAGCTGCGTTATAAGGATAGGGCATTACTTTATAACATGCTTAGTATAACTCCATGACGCACAGCCTATTTGTATCGGTCCATTTGATTGGCCTGCTCGTATCGGCCATTTGATTGATTCAGCCCATATGATTGATTAGGCCCATCTTGATATATTTGTGGCCTGTTGCTAAGGCCATATATGAGGCCCGTTGTCGAGGCCCACCTTGATGTGTATGAGGCATGTTGTTGAGGCCCACCTTGATGTGTATGAGGCCCGTTGTTGAGGCCCACCTTGATGTGTATGAGGCCCGTTGTTGAGGCCCACCTTGATGTGTATGAGGCCCGTTGTTGAGGCCCACCTTAAATATATATGAGGCCCATGTTGCAATGCCCATTGTGATGTATGCGAGGCCCATGGGTCATGGCCCATTGCAATGTATGTAAGGCCCAATTGGTGCGGCCTATTCGATATATTTATGGGTTCCATGTCATTAGGCTCATCCTGTTGTATTGGTGACCCATCCATTGAGGCTCACCCGTGGTATATATTTGGGGCCCATGTGTAGGGCCCACCTATTCTGTATTTAAAGCCCATGAGTTGTGGTCATAGTGATGTATATTAGGCCTATGTGATGTATTCCATACTGATGTGTATTACACCCAGGTATGTGACTCACCTGTGAAGTATATTTGAGGCCCATGGGTGCGACCCATCCAGATGTGTTTGAGGCCTATGGGCAAAGCCCATTGTGATATATGCTAGGCCCATGACCAGGGCCCACCTGTTTCGTATATTTGGCCCTTGTGTGAGGCCATGTGCCCATTATATATTTGATTCTATGTGGGTCATTCCTTGGGGGCAATGTTGGTTAAAAGTCCACATTGTCGATGCCGGTTATTGATACCGTTTATGAGTATATGACATCATAACATCATGATACATGCCCATTCGCATCATCTGCATGTTTGTTGTTCACTCCCCAAGTGCAGGGTTGTGATGTAGTAATAAACTCGGTAAGACTGAGGTCGAATCCCAAAGGACTGAAACCTATACGTAATCTAAAATTAACTAGAACTAGAATAAGATGAAATTAAAACTGAATAGAGTTGAGGAAATAATTGTGAACTACTTATCTAAAACTTAAGAACTTCAGAGGAAAGGAAACTAGGGATTCAGAGGATCCACTTGTAGAGATCAGAGAGATCTTATGCCTGTTTCATGAATCATGGAATTTACTGAACTGTCATTGATCTAGTTTTCAAAGAGATGAAAGGTGTATGAATTAGAATGGATTCCATCACCAAACCATGCCCAGAGAAGTATGACAAATAATAGAATTAAACTAATTACCAACCCATCACATGTATGAAGGTTAGGAAGGGTACCGACATCCGACCATGCCCAGGAGACTATGGTGAACAACAGTGCTTCCTGACGTCATAAACATGGAAAAAAAAGGATATAATTAAAGTCATTGCAGATCCACTGTAATTTTAGTCACAACAGACCATTAAAGACTAAAAACATTCCCAATATTAATCAATTAAAATCAACGTCAATTCATATATTAGAATTAAATTAAAATCATAAAATCTCCCATCTCACTACAAGCTTCACCTCTTAGCCCTAACTAAGAGGTTTAGCCAGACATGATGTGACTAATATCCTCAGGATTTATAAAATAAACAGAAAAAGAAAAGAAATAAGGAATAGAAAAAAACTTCAACTTCTCCTCTCTCTCTCTCTCTGTTGCACCTCCTGTCCAAGCTTGGATCTTCTTCCCAAGGTCTGAATGAATGCTCCTCATGTCCAAAACCTCCTTATATAGCTGCTGGAGTGGTAAAAATCGGACTTGAATCGGATTTGGAAAGCTATTGCATGCGCAGCGAAAGCCTTTTCGCAGCCAAGTTTAGTACCTCAAAAATCGCCACTTTCCTCGCTCAAATTCCAAAGAAATACCATTCTTTAGGACTTTTTTGGGTCCTCTATATGATAGACGGTTCAGATCTGTCATATGATCAAAGATGGTGGGCCACAACCGCCTGCAAAGGTCGATTTTCACAGATGTGCGAAACCTTTCGCACCATTTCACTGTTGTGATCGGTGGGCCCCACAGAAGAATTTTCTGAAAATTTCACCCCGTCCATTGCATTCAGAACGAAATTTCAGTAAAGAATAGGTGGTTTTGAACGTCCATTGACGCGGCCCAGAGAAGAAATTACAACAAGATCAGATTTGAACGTCACAAAACTAACCTTTTGTGACCCCTGTACCTCACACGTTTGCACATATGGAAGCGAACTTTCAGCAAGGTTTTATAGTTTTCAGGCCCCTCTACACGATGGACGGATCAGATCTTCCTTACAGGCAATGGGTGGGGCCCACATCATTCCGTAAAAACGGACAGCGTCCGTTTGAAACGTAAACAACATTCGCTGTTTTAGGAAGGTGCGGGTCACCGTCGATTCTGGCGCACGCGTACGTGCATGTGTGTAATGTGCACACACCTTATACACAGGGCCCACCGTAATGTTTACGAGAAATCTACACCGTCCATACTCTTTCTCATATTATTTTGACCGTTGATAAGAATTTTGAGCCAGTTCCAGATATCAGGTGGGCCCCACTTAATGAATTAAGGGACTGATCAGTCCATTGGCCCACTTCCAAAGATCTTCAATAGCTGAAATTTGACGTGTACGGTTCATTTATGGTCCTCAGGCCATGTATGAAGTTTCAAGCTGATCGGGTGGTGAGAACCTTGTGATCTTGCATTCTGAGCCAATTTCGGGCCACTTGAGCCTCAGTTTCTCAATTTTCTTGAATTTCTGGCATGTAATTCTATCGATCTTGGTCCCCTGGGGTCTGTCCCTTTCCTTGGTGCCTCTAGAGCATCAAATCAGTACTTTTAATACTCTTTTTCAGTCAACTCTCCTAATCACACCCTGCAACGAAACACGATTAAAACCGGGCGTTAAATGGCATTATGTTCCTAAATCCAAGTAATAAATGGGGTCTAATATGTAGTATTTGACCCTCAACACAACCCCCAATCAGTATTTTGCTAGTCCCGAGCAAAATATGCGAAAAATAAGTTGAGAACTACAGGATAATTTTCTATGAAACCGAGTGATATTTTAAAAAACGAATTAGATACGAGAAATCTAAGATTCATGAATGTTAGAAATTATTTTCTCATGGACTCAAGCATACAATAAACTTCATAATCAAATTCAAAATATTAATCCATCAATCAGAACAATTCTAAACATTGAGTTCCATGGGTGTATAGTGTAATCTTAGCGTATCATCATTAAAATTCCCTTCTCTATTTCAGGTTATCATTGATAATCAACAAGAGAATTCATAAAAACTAAAACGTGCTTCAAAGATCATGTTTTGATAAGAAATGCCAAGACTGGGAATTAACTCCTCACCTATAGGGAGTAAACCTACAGCAAAGATTTTACACCCAACTCTTTTCACATATCATTCATGGGGAATCAAATCCTCACCTATAGGGAGCAAACCAATGATGAAGATTATTCTCCCAACCCTTCCTAAGGTATCTATTTTTTTTTCTTTTTTTCTTTAATGGATCATGACGGACAAATTTCAAACGATTTCCTTACATGCTTAGTGATTACCAAGTTAACCATTCAATATCAGACTGAAACCTTAATGTGAAAGGGAGATGTGACATATGAAATCATGACTCAATCAATGTTTACAACTTCTAATTCTGGATTAACAGTCCAAACTTAACTATGAAATCTAATAGATACTGAATCCAAGAGTCATAAATTACCAACATCACTTATCTTGTAATTCTAAATCCAAGATAGGCATTGAAAATCACTTCGAATTTACAAGAATTTTCAAACAAAATTTAAAAATTTTCACAATTTTTTTTGCTCAAGACCAAGAAAATACTGATTAGGCAACCAACCTAATCTCCCACCCCAACCTAAAATCTACATTGTCCTCGATGTAAAAGATATGACATGCAATGTACATGAGACAACAAAAGTAAATGAGAAGTGATGGAAAGATAGTACCTGAATAATGAATCAAGAGAGATTTTTCAAGGGATCGCTAGGAGAGAGTAGGTTAGTACGAGAGAGAAAGTAAAATAAAAATAACAAAAATAAAATCCTACATATACCACTTTCGCAGGTGCTCTCGATTGCATTTAGCATATGCAACAAGCCTTTAAACCCCTAGGTTACCCCTAGTGGACGAGTTGTAGTCTCGTGAGGATTTGCGGTAATGTTACCCATAAACATTGAATCGATCATGCCGCAAGGTTTCCCTTCTGGCCAATATCTTGATAAGTTTCTCAGTAAGTTCCTCAACAGGATCATCCAAAAGCCTTTTTTATAATAGGCTTGGGCGCCCTGGAGCATGACTTTCCAGAGAGACTTATGTTCCTCATATGAAATCTTCCATTGAATCGCTTGAGGTATCCGTAATATATACAATTCATCTATGACAGAAGAAGTTTCAACGTTAGTATCGCATGGTGAATCAGAGACTACAAATAAATAAAGTTTAGAAAACTTTCTAAGAAGTGATGTAGTCTCAACACATTCCGAAGCTCCAAACTTTGGTTGAATTTTCAGCTCCTCTTCCTTTATTGATAAACGTTTAGGATTAGGGGAAGAGAGGGTTTCAGAATAAGGGTTCTCTCGGTCAGTGATGGCTACCGAGATGTTGTCTCGTAAGGCATCCGCTTTGTCTCTTAACATGGGTTGTTTGAAACTACAAAGTGTGCCAAACAAATCCAAGAGTTGGGAAGATCAGCTGAGTGTGACTTATTGTGGTTCATATTGGATCTCGCAATGATCTGCTCAAAGAATCCACCGTCCTTGAAAGTGGATGGAGGTACGCTCTCTTGCTCCAGTCCTGCACAGACAGATTGAAGATCAATAAGTGAGGCATTGATGTGATCACTTTGTTCATTGAAATTACTCAATTGAGGCGTTGAATTGTTAAATGCGTGCAGTTTAGATGGTGGCCTCAACTGAGTAGTTTCAAATTCCAGATTAGTAGTGGGCAACTCCTCCTTCTCCCGAATCATATTATCATTCAATTCAGGAGAGTGGTCCAAATGTGTTTCACAAGAGTTAGAAGGATCGGTCATGAGGGGCTCATCCTCCACCTTTAAATCAGACATGTCATATGATGGGAGTGGCTCATTATGATCGACCACTTCATGTACATCTTGATCATTGATCTGGACCAAACTTGAGAGGGATTCTAGGGGGACTTTGGCTGCACATTCAGGATCGCAATCATGTTCTAGTCCAGTGCAGTGCACATTTGGGATGGAATCACTTTCCTCACATTCTACACCTAGCATGGGTTGAGGTTCACATAAACTAACCTCTTCCTCATCATTGAAATCTTGTGTGTCATGTAAAGAATGTGTGTCATCATCAGTGTATTTAAAAAACACTCATGTATCTTCACTATTCTTTCGAACAGTCATCGAGATCGACTCCTCAAGAAATTGAACCACATGCTCATTAAGGAAATCCCACTCCTCATTCCAAATTTCAGAGTTTTTCAAAAGAGAGTGAGGATCACTTTCCTTGCATTGTATTTCTGGATTGGGTTGAGGCTGAGACGACCTATCCTCCATTAGTCTATCGATGCGTGATTCAAGCGCTTCTACTAATTTCCTCATGCCGGCAATATAGTCTGTATAACTCAGAGATAACTCCTCCTGGATCATTTTTGGTGGATATTCATAAGTGGTTGATCCACGGGAGTTATTACCATGATGTTTTACTGGCTCATCTTTGAAATATTTCTGTTTCCACTGATCAGAATCATACGGGTCATCTGTCGGGGGTTGATAAGCGTCATCATTCTAATAATCACATAATGTTCTCTTAACTCGTGGAATGCAATTATTCTCCCGCAGATAATCACCGAAAGTCTTCTTAATCGGTAGAGCATCATATTCCAATTGGTTCTTGAAGATATTTTCAGAAAAATTTTGAGGCATAGGTTGTTTTTCATAAGCTATCTCAACATACGGACGTGCCCACTCATTCATATACATGATGAAACCCTTAATCTGAATCTAATCCTAAAGAATAGAAGAAAAGATCCTACAGCAATATGGAAAGTAGGTAGAGGAGAAGTTAGAGAGAAGTTACCAGATTGGAGTACTATGTTAAGAACCTGTGAAGGAAAACAAAAGAGATTAGTTTCCAAGAATAGAAAGTTCTAATTCAAAAGTAAACTAATTTATAGAGAAAAGAAGAAATTTCAAAGAAAGAAAAATTAAAAAGAGCTTACTAAATTAGAAGTTTCCTAAAAAACAGAAAAATTGGATTAGTTCTAAAAATCAGATAGAATGAAGAATAACAAGTTTCTAAAGTTAAAAAAAAATTCTAACAAGGAAAATAACTAAGCTTCTAAACTTAGAATTAGAAAATTCTAAAAAGAAAATCTAATCTTAAACTAATCCTAAAACTAATTAATTTCAGAAAAATGTAGCCGACAGTCCCCGGCAACGGCGCCAAAAACTTGTTCACTCCCCAAGTGTAGGGTTGTGATGTAGTAATAAACTCGGTAAGACCGAGGTCGAATCCCAAAGGACTGAAACCTGTACGTAATCTAAAATTAACTAGAACTAGAACTAGAATAAGATGAAATTAAAACTAAATGGAGTTGAGGAAATAATTGTGAACTACTTATCTAAAACTTAAGAACTTCAGAGGAAAGGAAACTAGGGATTCAGAGGATCCACTTGTAGAGATCAGAGAGATCTTATGCCTGTTTCATGAATCATGGAATTTACTGAACTGTCATTGATCTAGTTTTCAAAGAGATGAAAGGTGTATGAATTAGAATGGATTCCATCACCAAACCATGCCCAGAGAAGTATGACAAACAATAGAATTAAACTAATTACCAACCCATCACATGTATGAAGGTTAGGAAGGGTACCGACATCCGACCATGCCCAGGAGACTATGGTGAACAACAGTGCTTCCTGACGTCATAAACATGGAAAAAAAAAGGATATAATTAAAGTCATTGCAGATCCACTGTAATTTTAGTCACAACAGACCATTAAAGACTAAAAACATTCCCAATATTAATCAATTAAAATCAACGTCAATTCATATATTAGAATTAAATTAAAATCATAAAATCTCCCATCTCACTACAAGCTTCACCTCTTAGCCCTAACTAAGAGGTTTAGCCAGACATGATGTGACTAATATCCTCAGGATTTATAAAATAAACAGAAAAAGAAAAGAAATAAGGAATAGAAAAAAACTTCAACTTCTCCTCTCTCTCTCTCTCTGTTGCACCTCCTGTCCAAGCTTGGATCTTCTTCTCAAGGTCTGAATGAATGCTCCTCATGTCCAAAACCTCCTTATATAGCTGCTGGAGTGGTGAAAATCGGACTTGAATCGGATTTGGAAAGCTATTGCATGCGCAGCGAAAGCCTTTTCGCAGCCAAGTTCAGTACCTCAAAAATCGCCACTTTCCTCGCTCAAATTCCAAAGAAATACCATTCTTTAGGACTTTCTTGGGTCCTCTATATGATAGACGGTTCAGATCTGTCATATGATCAAAGATGGTGAGCCGCAACCGCCTGCAAAGGTCGATTTTCACAGATGTGCGAAACCTTTCGCACCATTTCACTGTTGTGATCGGTGGGCCCCACAGAAGAATTTTCTGGAAATTTCACCCCGTCCATTGCATTCAAAACGAAATTTCAGTAAAGAATAGGTGGTTTTGAACGTCCATTGACGCGGCCCAGAGAAGAAATTACAACAAGATCAGATTTGAACGTCACAAAACTAACCTTTTGTGACCCCTGTACCTCACACGTTTGCACGTATGGAAGTGAACTTTTAGCAAGGTTTTATAGTTTTCAGGCCCCTCTACACGATGGACGGATCAGATCTTCCTTACAGGCAATGGGTGGGGCCCACATCATTCCGTAAAAACGGACAGCGTCCGTTTGAAACGTAAACAACATTCGCTGTTTTAGGAAGGTGCGGGTCACCGTCGATTCTGGCGCACGCGTACGTGCATGTGTGTAATGTGCACACACCTTATACACAGGGCCCACCGTAATGTTTACGAGAAATCTACACCGTCCATACTCTTTCTCATATTATTTTGACCGTTGATAAGAATTTTGAGCCAGTTCCAGATATCAGGTGGGCCCCACTTAATGAATTAAGGGACTGATCAGTCCGTTGGCCCACTTCCAAAGATCTTCAATAGCTGAAATTTGACATGTACGGTTCATTTATGGTCCTCAGGCCATGTATGAAGTTTCAAGCTGATCAGGTGGTGAGAACCTTGTGATCTTGCATTCTGAGCCAATTTCGAACCACTTGAGCCTTAGTTTCTCAATTTTCTTGAATTTCTGGCATGTAATTCCATCGATCTTGGTCCCCTGGGGTCTGTCCCTTTCCTTGGTGCCTCTAGAGCATCAAATCAGTACTTTTAATACTCTTTTTCAGTCAACTCTCCTAATCACACCCTGCAACGAAACACGATTAAAACCGGACGTTAAACGGCATTATGTTCGTAAATTCAAGTAATAAATGGGGTCTAATATGTAGTATTTGACCCTCAACATTTGTTATGAGATGTGATTGACCATTACATATGTCATTGGGCAGGATGATGTGAGACTCCTTGATAGGTGGAGATTATCTCACATGAGCGCATGACATGCGCAGGATTGATGCATGATTGGATTGTATGACTCATGCATCTTGTATTGTGTTGTAATTATTGTACGCCCTAGTGACATCAGGGTCGTAGCCTCTACAGGCATATCGTGGATGGCCAGATGGGACACCGAAAATCTATTCGAGCATCGGGCCGCCATAGATGGCCCTGAGTGAAAATTCCTAAACACCCTCTCGGTTTTAGATGATGCTCCAACGTCTAGACCGAGTGAGTAGATGAGCGTTGAGTGCCGATTACCAGATGACTGCACTCTCCACTGTGTCGTGGTCGGTTGGAAGGGGGTGCTACTTTACCCGCCCGAGGGAGTAGGCATAGCTAGGCTGAGTTTGACCAGCTCGAGGAATGGGTCCGCTATCAGTGAGCCGGGTAGGTATTGGCAGACTACTGATAGGCGGATAGTGAGGTCTTTTCCACTTACCCAATTGTGCGCTTGATTGGGACGGCAGGTGGTGTAAAGTATAATAGACCCCGATGATTTCTCTAGAGAGGAACCGTACTGATATGAGGACTGACATGATATTATGACACCCCTTCACTGTTATGCATGTGGGCGGGCGCACGTGGGCGGGTGTGATGTGGGCGGGGCTGAGGCCTGGGCGAGTTACCACACTGGGCAAGCTATCAGCGGTTGGCAGGCTACTGTGCTGACAGGCTACTGAGTAGGAGTTACATACTCATTCATTCATCCATTCACTATCCACTCGGGCTGGTGGTGCGCAACTAATTGTTGTGTATTCTCGTTATGGCAAGGATTTCGGTTAGGCACGCGACTAACATGAGATCAGGAGTTTACCACGTTGAGTCAGACTATCCAAATTTAGGTATAGGACTGGTTTGGATAGAGGTTCCTTATGGTGGACCCATCGCCTGCGATACTACGTACTATCATCCCGACATCACACTCCAGCATGGTCATTCCATTAGCACCATATACTGCATATTCCATTACATCTTCGGCGTGTGACATTGTGGGTTGTTATGTTTCTGTATTCCTGTGACTTAGATGACAGTGATGATATTTGTTAGCTCTTTCGAATTGTGTATTACATTATATCCTTGTCATTCGACATTTGATTATCTATGACTCATCATTTGCATAGCTGTCATATATTGCATATTCTGATATTGATTAACTTATGGACTTGTTCATACTTCCGCTTATTCTGTTATCGCATGATTATAATCTTGTCAGTATTTCTGTTTACGCTGATAATTCCTGCTCTTATCAGTGTTTCTGCTTATTCAGTCATTGTATGGTTTATGGATTAATAGCTTTCCGGTATTGTATGATTATGATATTGTATTGAATACTTGACACTTATCTCGTGCACACACTTACACCACCCTCTAAGCTTTCTATAAGTTTATGCACGACAGATGCGTTCAGGTGATGTTAGGTTACAACAGCATTGAGCTTGGAGCGTGCAGCTGTTTTCTGGACCTTTGATTTTGACATATATATTTTCCTTTCAGCATTGTATTCAAATGATTATATTAATAGATATGTGATGATGATGTTGCCTTTATGATTTGGGTAAACTTGTGGTTATGCTTATTACTAGTTAAATGTACCAAAAAAAAAAAAATAATCTTCCTTTTAGGATCCCAGGATCGAAAATCTGGCATATGAATGCTAGGAGCCGAGAATGGGGTACTACGGAGGCTGTCGGCACCGGATTCGACGATCAGGATTCTTGTGAATCCGATTTCCGGGTTTGGAGCGTGACAATTTTTCCTGCTCATTTTAAGTCACGAGCCCAAAAATGAAGTAGATCCAAATTTCAGGTGGATCACACCACATGAAACAACGGTGATCGAACGCCCACCATTAAAAACTTTTTGGGGTTCACAAAAGTTTCGGATCAAGCTGATATTTGAGTTTTGCCTTCATTCGTGTCTGTGTGACCTAATCAATAGGTTGGATGGCAAAAACAAATTAAAGTGGACCCTAGGAAGTTTTTAATGGTAGGCATCCAATCCCCACTGCTTTCTATTTTGTGGTCCACCTGAAATTTAGATGTGCCTCACTTTCATGTTGTGCCTTAAAATGAGCTAATAAAATGGATGAACGGAGTAGATAAAATATATAAATCACTTTGGGGCCCACAGTACCAATCAGTGCTGAGATCTGGGTAGTGGAAGTCTGATGTTGGGGTCACCAGCTAAACCGTGTCCGCACTATTGCCACTTGGGACCCAAATGGGACTACCTATGACCACGGTGTACTATTGCCCCGGTTGTAGACTCACAAGAGTTTCAACACCACCTCCTCTTTTGAGATTTGAAATATACAACTTACCCTTCAAATTATGAAAATACCCACCAATATTTAGTATCAGATGAAGATACCTCAGGTAGTTTTTTTTTTCCCCTCGGAGGAACAGGATTCCCTGTAAATAATTAAGAATGTTCTTATCGTCCCTGTAAGCACATTAGGATAGCATTAAGGTGCTTCGGTCAGAGATTAAGTGAGTGTTTTGTTGGGAGAAAGATCTCTTCTAAACGCATAACAATATTAGAATCAAAAGAAAGCACAAAAAAAAAAAAAAAACAAACTCGTAATATAATGACGGCTGAACCGAGGGCATGCTTCTTGACCCCAG
Source organism: Magnolia kwangsiensis (assembly GCA_037074715.1). Taxonomy (NCBI): domain Eukaryota; kingdom Viridiplantae; phylum Streptophyta; class Magnoliopsida; order Magnoliales; family Magnoliaceae; genus Magnolia; species Magnolia kwangsiensis. The sequence goes on along the minus strand of CM073577.1, from coordinate 4,995,705 downwards.
TGAGCTTAAATAGTACTCGACTTGCAAAAGTGCTGGCTGGAATGGATCCTAACATGTTTTTGTTCTCTTGTAGGAAATTTAAGAAAACAAAATCAATGAATGCAAACTTATTCATGTATGGTGCTGCTCTTAATTACCACAAGGATTGGGAGTTCAATCCTCCAAAGTCAGCCTTATCAAGATGGATGAATTTCCAATTTCAGTAAACGTTGCTATACATCAAATGATTAATCTCTAGTAATCTAATCTGTGCATCTGTATTTTGTATGGAATTTCTTTTGTCTTTTTAAGGATAGCAACAGTTACAAAAGCAATTGGGGGAGATGTACCTGAATTTGATATTCTAGATGGTCACATAGAGAAAAAGGAGCATCCTAAATGTGAAAAAACAGCTGTGAGCTTTAAATACTGCTGCTATGGGTAACAGTTCCTTGAATGCCCAGGTTCTCAACCTTCAAATCTTGCCTGATTATATAACCCCACCAGCATTTTGATGTAGTCATGTATTTATAAATGTAATACTGTCCAAAACCTGTTAATTAATCATAAGAGAAGGATGAACAAACCAGGATTCATCTTCCAAACCACATTCCAGAACTGCTTCGTAGCAGGTTTCTATGTCATTTGTTACATTGGCCCCCATAATTTTAACTTCTGAATCTTGGAAATAGCCTTTTAAAGACGATGCAAGGAATCATAGAAAACTTTAAACTCGTTAAGACTTAAAATCAATGACAATAAAAGACAGAATCTATGATGATTTACTCGAAATAAGAAGTTCGAGAAATGCTAGTGCTCCCATGTGCTGTTCAGGTATGTGTCAGAATGAATCACATGTGGGGAAGATTTGGGGCGCTCATCAGCTGCCTACTGTTGTGTATGTTCCATGGCTTGAAAATTAGGCTAGTCAGGCCATCAAGTGGACCCACTTGTACGGCAAAAAACAGAGAGCAGGAGTACCAACTGTTCACATTTGACATACATACATGGCCTATTTGATGACTCGGGCTGACCTGATTTTTGCACCACAACACAGTCAGACCAACCTGATGAATTGGTGTTGATCCACACAAGTGTGCGTAGGTTCTGAGCTGGCCTCCCCTAAGTAGGCTTTTCAGAAGGCTAGATTTCCCAGTGTAGAAAGCTTTCGTACCTTCAACGGCTTTTGCCACTGCTTCGATTTTAGTGGTTTTGAAGATCTTCACCAGACCAGTTGGGAAGAACAAACATACTCATGATAAAGCAAAGACAGCAACCAATGGAGATGGTGTAAATGCATTGAAGTGCCTTGTGCACTGTGCTATGCTCTCCGTTATCATATTAAAATATATGAGGAAACTATGACACCTTGATCATAGTTCCTCATGATAGAAGGGAAGAATTTCACATATGTAATTGAGGTCCCTGCCAAAGATTCAAATAAATAAAAGAATCATGAAGATGTGGATAACCTATCATCAATAATAGACTGATGAAACAATACCAACAGTAATGACATGATAGATGGATTGCTAAATCAAACTGAATTGGAATTCTTAGCCCATCAAAGTGGAAATAATCAAATTGTAAATGTTGGACTTTTAATAAATACAAATGTAATTTGAGACTACTTCATTAGAATGAATACGGGAAAGAACGAATTAGATTTCTATGATCAAATATTTTCAAGATCACCATTACATACCAAGCATGATAATAAATCAGCATATATAAACACGTACTTGATTGTATGGTCTAGAAGAATAGCTTGGAAACTCTAGATTCATAACATGAAACTCAAATGGCTGATGGACAGGTCACTTTTGGAGGCATACCCCACCAAGGCGAGGCTCAGATCTCGTAGCTTTTCTCGGACCTCCTTAGAATCTACATGCACCAGATGCGCGGCTGATGGGGATGGATGCATTTCTGGTTGGAGACTTGGGCAGATTGGTGGGTCCGGATGCAGATCTGGTAGGGCCTTTGGCTACATCAACGAAGGAGCAGCCGGTGCTCAGTGTTTGAGCAGGAAATGCCCTTGAGTTGGAATCTTCGATGAGGGGCTCTAATCTGGTGAGAGAGGGAGGAACCCTGGGTTTAGCCCAAGAGATTCCCCAAATCCTTCCGTCCACCATCTTCCCATCAAGGAAACCCATCGCGGGGCGCACTTCATCTTCGTACAGGAAACGGATGAAGGCGTAGTTGTGAGGTCTCCTGAAGGTGGGGTTCCAGGGTATGTAGATGTCTGCTATCTTTCCAAAACGCCCAAAAATCCGACTTAGGTCGTCGTGGAGGTGTTGCCGATGAATAGGGAGAAATAGGTGGAAAGGGTAGCTGAAAATGCGGGTTTCGAATTTTTTTGAGAAACCACTTTCCAATTGCTAGTGCGAATGACAGGATTTTGGACTTGATGCAGCGAAGAAGGGTGGATGGAGTGGCGATTTGGCGAGGTAGGGTGCTCATCGGGGTTTCTGGAATGGGACGGATTGAGGCGGATGGGGTTAGGTTTCTGGAATTTGGGAGTTCTTTCGAGTTTGGAGGTTTTTCGGGACGCATGCTTTCTTTCTAAATCTGTCTGTAACTCTGGTGGGTTAACCCTGAGTAGAAATGGGCTAGAGAGCCCAAGCGTCAATGACGAGGTGCTTTAGTAAACAGAATTTACATTGCGGGGAGTTGGGAAGTGGGTTCCACACTTGTTGGACTCACCTTGATTTATTTCTTATATCCACACCGTCAACCTGTTTACCCACCTCATTTAATGGGTTGAGACAAAAATTGAAGCTGATCCAACCCTTAGGTGGACAACACTACAGGTAATGGTGGAACTGGGAACACCCACGTTAGATGCATGCCAACGTGGGAGGGATGTCCCCCTCGTGGGACCATATCGGCGTATTTTATAGATCAACACTGTTCATCTGTTTCTAAAGATCATTTTAGCTCACAGATCGAAAATTGAGAAAGATCTGAAATTTAGGTGGGCCGCACCGTCGGATATAATACCTGTTGTTGAAACCTTTCAAGGCCCACCGTCGGATTCACGTTCCTCCAAATCAGCCCAAGCCAGCGTCTATTGGACACCACTCGAGCTGACTATTTCGGTGGACGAAGTAGATCATCCAAATGCTCCCCAACTGTGTGATAAAAAATAATATACAAAAAATACAATGCCAGCAGCAAACTGGAGGTATTGAAAGCGTCCAAAGGGGCGGACGCCCTCCAGGGGCGTGGAGTCGGGGACCACTTGTGGGATCATCATGGTGTATACGTTTCATCCGAGCCATTCATCCTTTTTGCCAGATCATTTTAGGCTGGCATACCAAAACCCAAGCTGATCATAATCTCAGGGTGGGCCTGATCTTAATGAACTGCACTCTATCTCTGAACTAGGGCACGGTTCCAAACCGTTTTGTATTAGAAAGGGCTTCAAACCGTTTCTAAACCAAAACCGTAGCCGTTCCTGAACAGTAATTTTGGTGTAGTGAGTTATTGAGATTTTACCATAGTGCCTCTAGAAACTAATATTTCTAAATAGTTTTTAAGTAGTTTTTCTTTTTTTTTTTTTAAGAAGAAGAAATCGTGCGTTACTCTTCCTACCTGCTATTATTTTCTACAAAGTGAAGGATTCAAAATTGTGGGGCCAATAAATTTTCAATCCCATCCAATAGATGAAAACCAACATGATTATCTGCAAATAAAAAATCAGACGGATACAATTACATGTGGGCCAATCCATAAAAGGATTTACACTACAAGATATTCAAATTCAAGTGTAGCCCATATGATGCCTTGATCGGCTTGATTTTTTGTCCCTGTAATCAGCATGGTGGAGTGTATGTGTTGGATGGCTTGGGTGTTATACACATACTATGTGGACCTACGAGTCTTTATTTTCACTATTTTTTCTTTTAAGATGGGGGCATGTTTTTAATTTCATACTAAAAGGCACCTCCCTGATGCAAGTTGATTAGGTGTTACCCCGTTACCCTTACCGTGGGGCCCACCTTGATTATTTGTTGTATATCTATCCTGTCCATCCGTTTTTCCAACTCATTTTTGGACATGGGAAAACTTAAGAAGATCCAAATCTCAGGTGGGCCACACTATAGGAAATAGTGGTGATTGAGTGCCTCACCATTAAAAATTTCAAAGGTCCCATCCTTAGGTTTTAGTAATATTTATTTCCCATCAACTTCTTTATAATGCAAGAAGATCTGGATAAAAGGGAAAAGACAAAGATCAGCTTAATCCAAAAATTTTGTAGCCTACAAAGTTTTTAATGGTAATTCATCACTATTTTTTGTACCATGGCTCACTTAAGATTTAAGTTCTTAATAGTAATTCATCATTATTATTACTGGTATGGTTCACCTGAGATTTGGATCTTTGTGAGGTTTAGGATCTTAGAATGAAATGGAAAAACAAATGGACAACATAAATACTCAGTAAATACATCAAGGTGGGCCCCACACGGTTTTGGCAACACTTACTGTTGTGTTGCCCACCTTTATGATTTATTGTATATCCACTCCATCCATCCATTTTTCAAAGCTCATTTTAGGTCATGGTCCAAAAATTAAGCAGATCCAAATATCAGGTGGACCACACAACAGTAAACAGTATTGATTGAGTGCCTCACCATTAAAATTTTCAAAGGGCCGTCCTAAGGTTTTCGTTATTTTCCATCCAACCTTTTGATAATGTCAAGAAGACGTTGATAAAGGTAAAAGACAAAGATAAGCTTAATCCAAAATTTTTGTAGGCCACAAAAAAGTTTTAATGGTAATTCATCACTATGATCTAGTGGTATTATCCACCTGAGATATACAATAAATGATTACTTTAAGGTTTGGGATCTTATCCTGAAATGAGATGAAAAAATAGATGGACAACCTCGATATACAATAAATACATCAAAGTGGGCCCCACACGGTTGGGGTAACACGTGGATTCATCACTATTCCTTGTAACAACAGCTAATCCGCTCCCCTCCCTCATTCCTATTTGTCGACGCTTGTTTGGTAATACGTGGATTCCTGAGACTTGTCCTGGTCCGTCCGTTTGTCCATTAAAGACGCACGATTTGGGAATCACCACCGTTGATCTGATGGAACCTACGGTGGATATGTAATATCTCAGCATTCTTTGATCAGACTATTATAACACTTGGATCGATGGAGTAAAAAGAAACGGTTAATAAAAAAACATCAAAGGCATTGGATGATTAGAATCAATCAATCTGAAAATTTCGGAGTCCACCATGCACAGTGGTTGAAGTCATATCAACGGCATCGATCACCAGAACATGGGTCCCACTAGTGCCAAATGGATACATCTTTGATCATGACGCCATGCACCAGGACGTTGGAATTCCTCTGTGAAAAAAGGAAAAAAAAATTTCCTTAAGCCGCCTCTCCTTCAATCAATTTACCGAAAAACTGTCATTTCAAATTTTTTTTGCAAAACATGTTTTTATATACAGATTTTTCTTCATGACTATTATTGAGGTCAAAATTTGGTTGGCCCTCTCTCCACATCACCCTCTACGTATCGTCCCTAAAGCCTGCACCAAGAAAACGGACAAAGGTGATCATGACTAAGCCGGAGACCCTCCGATGCCTAAGTCAGGACAAGGGAATCGGGGTCTAGATAGAGAGTAGAGGAGAGAAAAGCTTGATATCACGTACCTATATATATTGTGTCGAGTAATATTTATACTTGCCTGTGGAATGATCTGGGTCCGATAATCTCGGTACGATCAGAGGAATTCTAAGATCATGGAGATACTGCCCGCAATCTACTGATTGTGCAGCGTATCTGGTGAATCGTGCGCATCTGCGAGCGAAGTTATCGGCCACGCTCAGATACGGCAGTTTCCATATCAGTTAGATGGGATGTGCCTCCCTGATTATCTACTTGGCTCGGCTCGGCTCGTCCGACCTCAGAATAAAGGACAATCTCCAAGTTAAACGGCGTCTGACCCGACTCGTCGAGTCGGATCGGATGCGGCCGGCCTCAGGTACATCGCGGTTGGCTTGTCCGATCGGATTATTGGGACACCTCTGAGCTAAGTCACACCCAAAGACTCGCGTCTCGTTGTTGTGATGCAGGAATCAGGTCAAATGAGTCGTGCCTCGGGCGCCTTGGACGTAACGGCATCGAGTCGACTCAGACTTACAGTCAGATTGATGTTCTTTCATAGGCTCGAATCTCCCCATAACAGAAGCCCCCTACTCTTCAAGTTTGCTTGCAGGCTCAGAGAGTACTCATGTAAGAAATCTCCCACCCTTACTGCAATGATAACGGGTTTCGAATTGCGCGTGTGCTGATCGCTTTGGTTGACGCGTGGCAACGGTTACGATTCTAAATCTCCTTCCAGCCTATGAGAGGTTGCCACACAGGCTTGAGGAGACGTGTACGTGACGGTTCCGACTGTTCGGGCGTCGCTTCGCATACTGAGGTACGCTACCCGATGTCAGAGCCGTACCGACGGTTCAGTATTCCTCCAATGAGGTGCGACCATGTGTGCTCAGAGATCACCTCATGCTGATTTGGCTGCTGCCATTAAGGCTTGCCATCAATGCAGAATTCCTTCATTGCCTATATAAGGCACCCCGAATTTTCGTTCGTCACTTTACACTCTGAGTTAGAAGAGCATACCGGAGGAGGCAATTTCCGACGAGACGATTTCAGCCGAGTTCGAAGTTTTCGGTAGAAGGCGATTTCCGGCAGTCACCCGGTGAGTCCTGTGGATCTTCATCCTTTTTCTTACCATGCCTTCTGACCTTCAGATGGTTCGTGAATACACCGATGACTCCGAGCCGGAGAGTTCTAAAAGTGGGAGTGGGGCTTCCGAAGGCCCTTTCGAGACCACTCTCCCATACCCCCTGCCTCGGAGGCAAAAGACGTTGGGCTCTAAGACCAAGCAGCTCAGCAAGAAGAGGACCACCCGAGCCCGCCGAGTCGAGACCACTGCCACCACCGAAATGCCAGCGAGTTTGCGCGCCGCGGAGATAGTCCCAGGAGGTTCTGTTATGTCGGAACCTCAAATGGAGTGGATCCGTTCGGAGTTCCAAACCCCTAACTCTATTCAGATAAAGGCCCCTGGGCCTATGTACGTGGCTGGCGCTCCTGCCAAGGGAAAAGTTGTTATCTTCCTTTATGCGCTGCAGTGCGGGGTCTGGCTCCCACTACACCCATTTATCAGAAAGTTTACGGCTTACCTTGGATTGGCTCCCATGCAATTTACTCCGAATGCCTGGAGAGTGATGATTTTAGCCTACATTATTTGGAGACAAGTTGAAAACTCTAAGCTGACCCCAGAGGAACTACTGAGTCTGTACCTGGTCAAGCATGACAGCAACAATCCATGGTACTATTTTGCGACTCGAGGGAGTAAGGGGTCGGGATTGGTGATGCACTTGCCGTCCTCCAACAAGGACTGGAAAAATAAGTGGTTCTGTGCGGCAGGTGAATAGGAGCCACCAGCAGCTGAGCTTAGGACCTCAACGGCTCGTATTCCGACCTATTTTATGAAACCAGGTCGGACTTCATATAACATCCGGATTGCTACTTTAGTCTTCACCTGTTTCAATTGAAGTGAAATTTCTCCTTTTCCTTTTACAACTTTTCCAAAGGGATTGCCGCTCCTCGACTTAGACCAGAAAAATCGTATTGCGAAGGCCAGGGCACGGTCGGATACGCTTCGTTCCTGGGCTGATCTGATCACCGCGACCAACCTTCACTGGTCTGGGATTTGCAAGTCCCAGCCTTTGCACACGTCCCTCAGTAAGCTGCCCTAATCTCTTCGATGGGCTTCCTTTCGGTCACTTAGTAGCCGATACCGTCTTTTCTTTCGTAGGCATGACAGAGGCGTCCGGAGCTGGGAAGAGAAAAGCGGCTCCGACAGCGGCGAAGATACTGAAGGAAAAGTCAGTCCTCCCTCGCGTGGGGAAATCTTCTGCTGCGCCGACCTTAGCACCCCCAACTCCGAGACCAGTCGACTCTACCATCGCGATGCTGACCCCGGTGCGCCCTAGTACTGTCGCTTCTCCTTCGGCAGTTTTGCGCCCGGTGGCATCCCTCCCTCCTGGGCTCGTCCGAACGACCGTGGCTGACACCCCAGTCGTTCTGAGCCCTGTTACTCCTCGTGCTCCTGCTATCGCCGTTTCCCCTACCGCGGAGGCTTCTGCCGCAACCCCCGAGCGCCCCATCGCTATCCCATCTTCCTCCGAACGGAAGGAGGCCATTAGAATGGCCGACAATATGATTTCCCCCCCCCCTCCCCCCCCCCGAGATCGGGAGAGATGTCCGCACCGAGGGTCAAAACTTGGCCGGCAGCAGGGTAGGGGCCAAGGAGACTGTGGCCTCTCCCCAGGCGTGCACGAGCGGTGAGAGATTCGAGCTAGGCATCATATGGCCTGCTTGGCTCCGTGGGCCACAAAGCATGCCCCCGAGGAGGACATTGCTCGGAACATTGGCAGATCGGAAGGCGGCTTTCTGAACGACCTAGCCACCGTATGTTACAAGGTACGTCTCCCAGAGGATTCTCCCTTTTCCTTTGTGTTGTATAATTATCGTATATGTTTTCTCAAAGTTCTGATCCTTATTTCCTATTCAGGCCGTCCCGGTGTTGTTCTCAATTCGGGAGAGTACGGGAACATCGGAGGAGGGAGATGGAGTTCGAGACTCTCCAGGCCGAGGCGGCGGCTTTACGTGATGAATCTGCCCTTTTGAAGTCCGAACAGGGTGAGCTGCGCCGGCAGCTTCAAGATGAGAAGGCCAGAGTGATTTGACTACAGGGAGTCGTCGTTAACCTAGAGGTCAAGGAGCTACAGGAAAGGACGGATAATCTCAAGGCCAACGGCGATGCAGCGACCGCCGAGCTGACCCGCGCCAGGGCTCATGCAGATTCTTTGGCCATGGAGACTACTCAACTGGGTGAAGCCCTGAAACGCACCAAGGCCGAGGCAACTGAAGAGCGGACCCGAGCCGTGGATCAGGCCGTGGAGGCTCAGCGGGCCAAAGATGAGGCCTCTCTAACCGCAGCGGTTGCCGCCGTGGTTGAAGATTTTAAGACCTCCAAGGAGAGTGACGCCGAAGCTGCGACATTCTACAACCGCGGCTTCGATGCTTGTCTCGAGGCAGTCCTGGGTTTGTACCCAGACCTCGATCTTGACCCTCTTCTGCCTGAGGATCCCGAAGATGGCCCTACTGAAGTTGCCCGCTCAGACCAAGCCCCTGAAGCCCAGGCTCCTCTTCCAGCATGAAGATATTTTATCATTTTTTTATACTGTAAATGTATTTTTTGCCCCTCCGAGGGAATTCAATGAAAAAAATTTCTTTGGTATTGCGTTAACTCGTTCTGAGATGTAGTTGAGCAGGCCTCTTTACGGACCTGGCCCCTTCATTACGTTATATTGTCGAGTAGAGTACTCCAATGGAGGGTCGGGTCATTATTAGGTTTTTTCCCTCGAGGGGATGCCTTGTCGATATTTCGTAAGATTAGGCTCCGATCCCTTAAAGGATTGGACCATTTAATTCGTACTTGTGTTGATAAGACAATCGGGCAAGCATCTAAAGTAAAATTGAACTTTTATTAAGAGCCTTAAAAGCTAGTCGCTCGGAGGCGTACATTTTATTATGAGCCTTAAAGGCTAGTTCCTCATGGGTAGTAGATCTTAAAGTGCTCGGCGTTCCAAAGATGAGGGAGATGACGGCCTTCGAGGTCTTCTAGGTGATATGAGCCTGGTTTGGCAGACCTGACTGCACGATATGATCCTTCCCAGTTGGGTCGGAGCGCTCCTGCCCCTGGCTCAACCGTGTTCTGGAAGACCCGTTGGAGGACTAAGTCCCCTAGGCAGAAGAGCCTGACTTTGACCTTTTATTGTAAAAACGCGCTACCTGCTGATGCCGAGCCACCGTTCGGAGCCTGCAAACCTCTCTAAGTTCTTCGAGCAAATCCAGATTAGCAGCGATCTGCTCAGAGTTTTAATTTTCTTCGAAGCTTCTTACCCGCGCCGTTGGGAGTCCGATTTCCACTGGCACCATTGCCTCCGAGCCATAAGACAATAAAAACGGGATTTCTCCTGTTGAAGTCTTGGTTGTGGTCCTATAAGCCCAGAGGACGAAGGGGAGCTCATCGGCCCAATTTCCCTTCGCTTTTTTCAGCTTTGTCTTGAGATGATGCTTGATGATCTTGTTGACCGCCTCTACCTGTCCATTCGACTGCGGGTGCCGAGGTGATGAGTAAGCGTTCACAATGTCAAGCCCTTGACACATACTACGGAACTTGTCATTATCGAATTGGCAGCCGTTATCAGAAACGATGGTTCATGGGATTCCGAATCGACAGATGATATTTTTTCACACAAAGTCGATTACTTTTTGCTCAGTGATCTTCACGACTGGTTCGGCCTCGGCCCACTTAGTGAAGTAGTCGACTGCAACTATAACGAACTTGACTTGTCCCTTCCTAGTGGGCAAGGGACTGATGATGTCGATCCCCCATTGGGCGAACGGCCACGGCCCACTCATGGGGGTCATTTCTTCTGCTGGTTGCCTCGGCACGGCAGCAAAACGCTGACACTTGTCACACTTCCGAACAAAGTCCTTGGAATCTTACCTAAGAGTCGGGCAGAAATACCCTTGACGAAGTATCTTCATGGCCAAGTCGCGACTGCCTGAATGGTTCCCGCAGATTCCCTCGTGAATCTCCTGAATTCCGCAGTCGGCCTCGTCTGATCGGAAGCATCTAAGGTAAGGCTGAGAATGTCTCTTCTTTTACAACACTCCGTCCAATATAGCATACCGGGCCGCTCTAACCCTAAGTCACCTCGCCTTTAGTTTGTCCGAGGGAGTTTCGCCGAATGACAGATAATTGAAAATCGGGTCCATCCAACTAGGAATGGACTAGAGGGGATTGACTTTCTCCGACTGGTTGATACTCGGGTGTTCAATGAACTCGACAGGAACGAAACGCGGGATCTTTCCCTCGAAAGCCGAGGCGAGTCTTGCTAAGGCATCGGCCCATGAGTTCTCGCATCTAGGGATCTGCCGGATGGTGCAACTCTAAAATCTCTCGATCAATTTCCTTGCTTTCTCAAGGTAGACGATCATTCTGACTTCTTTAGCTTCGTACTCTAAAGAAATGTGGTTCACTACCAGCTGCGAGTCGCAATGGACTTGCAGGGTCTGAACGCCTAGGCTCGCTACCAGCCTGAGCCCAGCTAACAACGCTTTATACTCGGCTTCGTTGTTTGAAGCTTTGAATCCGAGTCTGATTGTGTATTGGATTGTCGTTGAATCAGGTGCAACCAGGACAACACCGGATCCTGCTCCTTTAATATCAACATAGACGACCCACCTCGGATCTGATGTTGCCTCTTGGTTGCTCAACGGGACAGGTGGTGTCATTTCGACTTCCTTACTGACTTGCTCCTCATCCGGAGTAGTGAACTCGGCGATAAAGTCGGCTACAGCTTGACTCTTGAGTGTCGTCGTGGGGCGGAATTGAATGTCAAACTCTCCGAGCTCTACGGCCCACTTGGTCATCCGACCCGACACTTCGGGTCTTTAGAGGACCTACCTCAGAAGAGAGTCTGTTAGCACAACTATGGAGTAGGCCTGGAAGTATGGCAACAGTCTTCTGACCGAGACGACGAGGCAGAGCGGCAGTTTTTCCAAGGACTGGTACCTTGTTTCAGCTGGTACCATGACTTTGCTTACATAGTACACGGGGTACTGCTTGCTTCCGACCTCTCTGATCAGAGCCGAACTGACAGCTGAAGCCGAGACTGCGAGGTAGAGGAACAAAGGCTCCCCTTCTTCAGGCTTGGACAATAGAAGCGGGGAACCCAAGTACTGTTTTAATTGCTAGAAGGCATGCTCACACTTTGGCATCCACTCTGCCTTCTTATGGCCCTTCAGCTGCTGGAAGAAGGGAAGACATTTATCTGTAGCCCTAGATATGAAGCGTCCAAGGGCGACAACTCTTCCCGTGAGACACTGTATCTCCTTAAGAGTTCGAAGCGAGTTCATGTCGAGGAGAGCCTTGATCTTATCCGGGTTGGCCTCAATACCTCGCTGACTGACTTGAAAGTGAAGAAACTTTCCTAGCTCAACTCCGAATGCACACTTAGCGGGGTTTAATTTCATCTGATATTTTCGGAGGATGTTAAATGTTTCTCCAAGGTCGGCAAGGTGGTTGGAGGCTTGGGTACTTTTCACTAATATGTCGTCCACGTACACCTCCATGGTGCACCCAATCTGGCTGGCAAACATCTGATTCACCAGCCTCTGATATGTTGCCCCAGCGTTTTTCAGGCCAAATGGCATGACCCGGTAACAGTAGAGCCCTCTGTCCGTGACAAAAGTAGTCTTCTGCCTGTCTAGGGGATACATAGCGATCTGGTTGTACCCGGAATAAACGTCCAGAAATGAGAGTAACTCATGTCCGGCCGTGCTATCCACTAGTTGGTCGATCTGAGGTAATGGGAAGCTGTCTTTGGGACATGCCTTATTCAGATCAGAATAATCTACACAGACTCGCCACTTCCCGTTGGATTTCCTGACGAGCACAACATTTGCTATCCAGTCAGGATAGTATACTTCTTCTATGAAACCCGCATTGAGCAGGACTGAGACCTCCTTAGCAATGGCTTCATATCGTTCGGCATCGATCTTCTTTTTTGCTTAACTGGCCGGTGATCTGGGTCCACGTTCATCCTGTGGACCAGCACATCAGGTGAGATCCCCGGCATATCTGCGTGCGACCATGCGAAGATGTCTCGGTGTTGCTTCAAGAAGGGCAATAACTCGTTCCTCCGCTCTGGATTCAGTAATGATTCGAGCTGAACAGTTTTGCTTGGGTCTGATTCATCGAGTGGTACTCTTACTAGATCTTCGATTGAGGAGCTTTCCGTCAGTCATCGAGGATCCAAGGCGTCCATTACGAGCGTTTGTTTGACAACTCCTTTTCTCACGGCTATCGCATAACACCTCCGTGCCTCGCGTTGATCGCCTCGGAGATAACCAATCTCACCTTCAGCTGGGAACTTCATCATCAGATGGTAAGTTGAGATAACCACTCTCATTGCGTTGAGGGAGGGTCAGCCCAGGATCACGTTGTGGACAGATGGAACATTGACAACTAAAAAGTCCACCAAAAGTGTGACTTGATGTTGCCCTTCTCCTACTGTTACTGGGAGGGAGATGGCTCCTTCGGAGATGACTCTCTCCCCGGCAAAGCCGTGCAAGGGAGTCTTCACGGGTCGGAGTCGGGACCGTGGAATTCCTATCTTTTCAAATACTTCAGAATACATAACATCAGCCGAACTCCCGGTGTCGACCAAGATACTGTACACTTTGTGATTTGTTATGGTCATGGTAACCATTAGCGCGTCATCGTGCGAATACTGGATCCCGCGCGCATCATCTTCCATGAAAGTCAGGATGCACGGAGTGACTCGAAGTTCCTTGCTGGGACGTTCCGCCAAGTGAACGTGGTGTACCGGCTCGGATCTCCGGGAATGGGCTTTTCGAGCCCTGTTTGAGTCCCCTCCCCCAGCTGAACCCCCGAAGATGGTGCGAATTTCGGCGGGTTCCTCTGAGGGGTTGTTCGGTTGTTCTCGTGGTCGTTCCTCTCTCCGAGCGGACTTCTCTTTTTTGGTGTAACGATGTAGATGTCCCTTGCGGATGAGGGACTCAATCTCGTCTTTCAGATCCACGCAGTCGTCCATGTTGTGACCATGGTCCTGGTGGAAACGGCAGAATTTTTGCTTGTCCCAGTGCTCTGGGTCAGCCCTCATGCAGACCGGCCAACTAAGTAGTCTGTCTCCTCGAATATCCAGCAGAATCTGCTCGGCGGATGTATTAAGTGGGGTATATGAATGAAATTTCTCTTCCGGCCTGCTGCTCGGTCGACGATCGTGGGAAGCGCGATCATCCGCCCCTTTACCGATAGGCTGGGAGTCTTCGTTCCGAGGTCTCTTCTCTTTGTTCGTCGAGTCGGATACTTGTGTGCCTTTTCGAGCGCTAGTGAACTCCTCGGCGTTAGTATACTTCTGGGCTTTCACCATGAAGTCCGCTAGTGTCTTTGGCGGATTCTTTCCGATAGAGAAGGTGAATTTTCTTTCCTTCCCATTCAGAATGGTAGCAAGAGCCATCTTATCATCGTAGTCCTCGACATGCAATACTTCTTCATTAAAGAGGGTGATGTAATCCTTTAACGACTCTTTCGGGGCCTGCTTGATGGTGAGCAGGTGAGTGTTGGGTTTCCGACTTCTCTTACCGCTTATAAACTGCGTAAGGAATAGTCGACTTAGTTCCTCGAAAGAACCCACGAAGTTGGGTTTGAGCTGGCGATACCAAATCCGAGCAGACCCTGTGAGGGTGATAGAAAATCAACTGCATATCATTGCGTCCGTTGCAGTCTGGATCTGCATCCACGATCGATAGGACTCCAGGTATTGGGATGGGTCCCCAGATCCTAAATACTGGATGATGGGAGGCATCCGAAACCTCTGCGGCATCACTTCAACCATGATGGCTGGGGTGAAGGGAGGCTCGGTCTCTTCCATCATCGCCTGGATTGTGGCTGGAACTCTCGATTGTTGCTGCTTTTTCTCCAATGTCAGGAACCGGTCTTTCAACTCTGCAAATCGTGCCTCCCATGGGTCCCTATTTTCTGCGACGACCTTTGGGGCATCCTCGACCTTCGGCGTTCTCCTTTCTCTCCTTCTTTCTAACTGATGACGGAGGTCTGTGGGCGGTAGGGCGGATGTGGCTGAATGAATGGTTGTGGGGGGCCCGAGTGGTGGCGTTCAGCACGAATACCTCGGCGTGTACCGCAGGAGGATTTTGACTCGAATGCGGCACCCCCTAGTGTTGGGGGGCTTCAGGTCTCACACTCCTCGGTACAGACCGAGTTTCCACAAACAACCCCACCGGCTCGAGAATGGGTCATTCCTGAGCCGGACGTGGCTCTGGCTCTCTCTGTTGTTTCATTCGGTTTATCTCGTCGCACAAGGCCTAGATCTCGTTCTGTATGGCGCGATACTTGCTTGACCGATTGCGTGAAAGTTGGGAAGGTCCTGGTGCGAACTCGGCATGAAGCGGTGATGACGACCAAGTCTGCTTATTAGGTTGCGGCTGCACCACTGCAGCTTTCTTCTTCCTCCCCATTGCTTGGAAAATTGAGAACCTGACTTCTAGTTTTAGATTCCCACAGACGGCGCCAAAAAATGTTGAGGTCAAAATCTGGTTGGCCCTCTCTCCACGTCACCCTCTACGTATCGTCCCTGAAGCCTGCACCAAGAAAACGGGCAAAGGTGACCCTGGCTAAGCCGGAGGACCCTCCGATGCCTAAGTCAGGACAAGGGAATCGGGGTCTAAGTAGAGAGTAAAGGAGAGGAGAGCTTGATATCGCGTACTTGTAGATATTGCGTCAAGTAATATTTATACTTGCCTGTGTAATGATCTAGATCCGATAATCTCTACACGATCAGAGGGATTGTGGGATCATGGAGATACTGCCCGCAATCTACTGATTGTGCGGCGTATCTGGTGAATCGCGCGCATCTGCGAGCGAAGTTATCGGCCACGCTCAGATACGACAGTTTCCATGTCAGCCAGATGGGATGTGCCCCCCTGATTATCTACTTGGCTCGGCTCGGCTCGTCCGACCTTAGAATAAAAGACAATCTCCAAGTTAAACGGCGTCTGGCCCGACCCGTCGAGTCAGATCGGATGCGGCCAACCTCAGGTACATTGCGGTTGGCTTGTTCGATCGGATTGTTGGGACACCTCCGAGCTGAGTCGCACCCAAAGACTCGCGTCACGTTGTTGTGATGCAGGAACCAGGTCAGATGAGTCGTGTCTCGGTTGCCTCGGACGTAATGGCATCGAGTCGACTCAGACTTACAGTCAGATTGATGTTCTTTCATAGGTTCGGATCTTCCCATAACAACTACCGCCCGGGCAGCTTTGCAAGCGGATTGCCTATGAGCCCGATCACAGAGATATTCCTGTGACTGGGGCTGTGGGGTCCACATTCGTAATAAATCCACTCCGTCTATCTGTTTTTAAAGATCAAATTAAGACATGAATCTAAAAATCACTTAGATTCAATTCTCATGTGGGTCACACTAAACAAAACAGTGGAGATTGAAATATTGGGGTGATAGAAAATTTTTATTTGGATGATATTTATTACTACGGTTTATCTGAGTGGTAATAACCCTATGAACGGTTTGGATGGCATATAAACATCATGGTCAGCTCCAGCCAGGCTTCAACGGTGGACATTTCCGTTAGCACTGTTTCATTGGTGTGGCTCACCTAAGTTTTGGATCTACATGATTATTAATAATCCTACACTATTATGGTCTTTCAAAACAGATGGACGGAGGACATTTTTCACGGACATCTCCGTGGGGCCCACACAGCATCTCTGTGCTCAGGCAATCCGCTTCTGACATCTTTTCGATAATGTAGAGCCGCCGTTAAGGCAGAGAAAAGACATTTCTGCCCTCTTCATGAGTGAATAACTCGGTTGTAGCGAGAAAATTAGAATTTTACCCTCTTTAAAAGTAAATAACTACCTTGATGTGTGAGAGAAATCCACTCCGTTCAAACGTTTATTTGGATTAGTTTACTTAGGAAAATCCAAGATAAGTCAAATCCAAAGGTTCAGTGGGCCACAATACAAGAAATAGTGGAAGTTTTAAGGCCACGGTCCCACATTTTCCTTGATGTTGGATACATCTGGATTAGCCTTGATTTTTCGGGCGGCAACCCTAAAATGAAATGATTAAACAGGTGGTTGGTGGACATAGATTTACCACACAAACATCATGCCCCCCTAGATTCAACAGTTGCATGATAGATTTGCCGTTGTCTCTCTGGCTCCTGTCAGGATATGATGGAGACTGTTTCCTTAGTGGTGGACCCATCATGATATTTGAGAGAAAGTCACCCTATTCATAAGTTTGGGCTGGTAATTTTACTTAGGACGCATAGATGTATCAGATCTAAAACTCAAGTGGGCCAATAAGTAAGAAAGAGCAGACCATTAAGGCACACTTAAGATCCATCTATGCATTGGATCCGCCTTGATTTTGAACCCACATCCTAAAATGAGATGACTGAAATGATAGACGGTTTGGATTTATTATAAACATTATGAAAGTGTGTCCTTCTTAGATTCAATGGTTGAATGATAGCCACGGACAGCATGTCATTCTGTTGCTCCTGTATCAGAATGTGATGGAGATAAGTTCCATGATGGTGGGACCCACTGTGATGTTTGAGAGAATTCTACCCGTTCATAAGTTTAGCCAGGTAGTTTTATATAGTGCAGGAAATATGAGATGGATCCAGTCCCAACGGGAAACGGATTAGCTAGTGATGCTGCCACTAACCAATGGCTACTGGTCGGTGCTATGTGGGCCCTATCATGATGTATGTGTTTCATCCCTGCCATCTGTCCATTTTTTCAGATCATTTTAAGATAAGATCTCAACAATGAGATAGATCCAAATCTCAAGTGGACCACACAGTGTTGATTGAACGCTTACCATTAAAAACTTCTTGTGGGCAACAAAAGATTTGGATCAAGCTAATATTTCTTCTTTCCCTTCATCCAGGTCTTTACGACCTAATCACCAGGTTGGATGTCAAACAAATATTACAGTGGTTCCTAGGAGGTTTTTAATGGTGGACATTCAATCACTACTGTTTTCTAGTGGTGTGGTCCACATGAGCTTTATATTTGTCTACTTTTTTCCATTTAGTCCTAAAATAATCTTTTAAAATGAATGGACGGCGACGATAAAACACATACATCATGGTAGGGCCCACATAGCACTGATCGCTAAGCAAACAGCGTCCCACTCAACGGGGCCACAATGCAAGAAACAGGCGACCATTAAAATTTATCGTGGAATTTTTTTTCCTGACGTGGGATCTACTTTTGCCTCTGATAATCCTTGATTTTGGACCATGTCCTTAAATGAGATGACTGTAGAAGGGCTGACTGTGTCACAAGCATTACCAAAGTGGGCCCCACCTAAATTCAACGGTTGCATGATAACCACGTGATTCGCTGTCACATCTCTAGCTCATGAGTCAGAATTTACTGATATAGCTTCAGTGACGTGGGGGCCATGGTGATCTTTGAGAGAAATTCATCCCATTCACAAGTTAATTTTACCTGGGGGTCCAGCGCTCAGTTGGGAGACAATTCAAGAGCGAGTGGACCGTTAAAAGCCAGTGTCCCATGTTTTCCAGCCGTGGGACCCATCTGTGAACCGGATGAGCCTGTGTTTTGGCCCATCTCCTAAAATGAGATAATAAAAATATGAGCAGGTCAGATTTGTCACAAGTATACAATAGGGGTCCATGTATGTAGTTCACGTTATAGTTAAATCTATTAATCAGAGGGTTAGGACTGTTTGATTGCTTAAATTTTTGTCTATGGGCCATCCACCATGGGTTCCTTCAGATGGACCGTCTAGATTAACTAAACAACACAAATGAACGTGCGCATTTGCATCGCAATAGACCAAATCCGGTTCACCGCGACTAACCGTTAAACCATAGTGATTTGGTTTTTTTTTTTTCTGACTATAGTGCTAGTCCATGACCATTTCTTTACGTTGTAGAGCCGCAGCCACCATCCACGTGGCCTGCATGTACTACAATCCGGACCCTCCAAATCGTGGTCCCCGTTTTGGATTGAATATAGTCAAAATTTCACAATTTTGGCCGTTGAATTTGTATAGCAATCCTACCATTGAGATTCACTATTAAATATTCAGGACCGTTAGATCAGCATGCCTTTCTAAATATTCTTATCGTCAGTGATCTGTACGATCTGGACGGTTTGGATTGACATTTGTGTATACCACATGTACGACCTAGAAAGTGGTGGTGAACTATCACCACAGTCCTTCTCCTCAATTAAATATCCCGTTCAAGGTGCTATCCAAAATCCCTTGTTATCTTCTCTCGCTGGCTTGATTGACGCTATGTACCCCCGGCGCATGTTATCAGCATGCACGAGTGTTTTGCTCGTGTGCTTGATTGCTTTTGTTCTTCAGATTTTCATCCACTCACCCATTTCTCCTGTCCCACTTGAATTGCCTGTTGCATCACCACCGTCCGATTACACGAAAAATGCGTTGCAGGTGATCTCTCTCTCTCTCTCTCTCTCTCTCTCTCTCTCTCTCTCTCTCTCTCTCTCTGTGTGTGTGTGTGGGGTCCACAGTGATGTGCATGTGACATCCACTCCGTTCATCATTTGCGCCATGAAAAATATGGCAGACCCAAAACTCGAGTGGGCCATATCAGAGAGAAACGTGAGGATGGGACACCCACTACTGAAACTTTCTTGGGGGTCCATGGAAGGTTTGGATCAGGATTATTTTTCGTTTTTCACCTTCATCCCAGCGGAAATCACGTTTTGAACGGGTTGGATGACGTTTCACGGTGGGGCCATGTGGGTATCCCAACCCTACTTTTCCTCTGGTGTGGCCCACTTAAGTTTCAGATCCGCCTAATTTTTTTGGTCTCACATACATCATGAGCTGATGAAAATGATGGACAGAGTGGATTTCAAACATACATCACGCTCACGAGCTGGCGCGGACGATGTACGGAGTGGATGAGAAACACACATCGCGGTCTTGGCGCGCGTGGGATAATACAAACCATGCATCAGATGGGCCTCCCTGTTTAGATGACCTGCCGAAAACCACACGCACAACTCATCGAAGATCCCAACATGTACGAAAACAGTGGACGGTGATCTGAAAGAATTTTCGATGGTCCACAATCAACATACACGTCCTTATGCGGCGTCATGCGTGGACCGTCCAGATTTTTCTGGAGGCGATTATCTAAACTGGGCTAGCGTGGCCACAGCTACTATATCTAAGCCGTCCACCAGGCGGGTCGTACTTGAAGAGATTCGTGACCAAAAAATCAAGCTGGTCCACTCATCAGCTAGGCCAATATATCAGAAACAGCTGGATGGTGTCGAAAACTTCAGCTGTAAATTTGTTTCTTAAAACTCTGGCCGATCTGATGATCATACCATGCATATTCTTCGGCAAGGTCATCAAGATGGTGAGGGATGGTCCGGATCTCGTATCCACGTGCCACGCTAGCACATCAGATGGTGTACATGAGGTATCTTATATGACACCAATCTGTCCATTAAGTCTGACGTAGGTTGATGGGCTACCATGCAAATCTGACACCAATCTGACAATCATAACCATCTGATCATTAGCCTCTGATGTGGACGGTCAAGATCAGTTACACTAAAATAGGTCGAATCAGCAGTTCGATCAATCTATATCTTGGTATCCATCATGGATTGCTTACGATTCCAAAGAGTCACTTTTGTTAAGAAATCCTAACCATGTCATCCACGGCTCATAAAACGAATGGCCATAGAAATAAAGAAAAATCATGGATGGACTGGATTGGTGTAATTTTTGCACAATAGCCTATAAAATGTGTAATGGACTTAATAGACGGTTCAGATTCATCGATTCAACTGTCCAAGTAGTAGATGCAACTACCAGCACTATAACTCACAGGGCACTGGTGCATTTCTCTTTTTAGTATCCCATCAAATATACGGCTTGGATCATTGGAAAGGTTCCCAATCCAACGGCCCAGGTCAGCCGCTGGTTTTCGATGCCCATATGCGTATGGAGCCATGCTATTTGTTTTGTACACCTCAAAGCTTGTCAGCTTGCAGGGTGCACGTCAAACCACGTCCGAATCAGGTCCCAATCTGATTACGTCAACCATGACCAAACCCGGCAATTTCTCGGGGGGAAATTTCTAAGAAGATATTCAAATCAAATCTTCGATTTTTCTTTTTTCTTATAATTACATTCCGAAAATCTCGCTGAAAATAAAATATATTTAGAAGTATTTATTATAAATTATTAAATTATTTTAAAATTTTACTTATATAGCATAATTCTTAAATATGTTGACGTTATGCATGTTCAAGGATAAATATGATTTTTATGTCCAACTATATAAAGTGTTTTTGCCAATTAATTTTACCAGCTGGGTAGGTGCTTCGTGGGCCCAACGTGATATCTGAGTTTTATTCATGTCGTTTATTTATTTTTTAAATTATTTTAAAATATGGGTTAAAAATTGAGACAGATTGGAAATTTAAGTAGACCACGGTACAAGGAGTTGAGGTGATAAGGATACCCACGGTTGCAACCTTTCCAAGGCAACCTGTTCATTCAATGTAGGCTAAAGAGAGACGGAACCAAAGCCTTAGTATACCACACCATCGAAAGCAGTGATAAGGATACCACTATTGAAACCTTATTAGGGCAATAATGTTTGCCATTCAACCTGTTCATAAGGTCATATGAATTTGGCACTAATGTATTGATAATGTTTGACATAGGTTGAGTTTTTATTAAGCCTAATTACTCCTTTATATAGAATACAATGCCAAGAATAGCAAAGAGAGTCTTTGATTGTGATGGTATTTTAAAGAGAGATCTATGAAATCACTTTTTTATTTCCCCGTGTTTTTTTTTTTTTTTTTGAAAAGTGAAAAGGAGTTAAGGCTCTTATACCAAGACAAAGTTTAACAAAAACTGAATTTTTATTAGGAGTAATTACTCCTTTATACAAAATACAATGTCAAGAATAATAAAACACATGCACGAATGAAATATACAGTTAGATGTCCTAAACATAGTTTAAATATATACTCGGATATCCTAAATATAATCTAACCATATATACACTAATCAAAGAAAGACAAAATCAAAGCCTGCAATTAAGGCAATAATAATATGTATTACTAACATGTATATCAAGAGACTTTAATACTTCCCTGCATGTGCAGGATTGAACATCTTTTTTATCATTTTAGGTTGAAATTATTTCGAAACCAATGTGAGATTTTATGTGTATTACATGTGGGTCAGATCGACTTATGTTTAAGATTTGGTTGTTAGAAAATTAGCAGAAGTGGTGTTTTAGCCTAATTCATCATCAGCCATTGATTTCTAAGATATACGGTTATTTTGTTAATTCAAGTCATGCACATAATCCAAACCGTTCGTTATGTTGGTCTTAGATAGATCTTCATTATGGTTCAATTATGTAGATTCATTGACGGTGTAGTCCACTAAATCTTAGCCTTAGATTCACAATTCACATGATTAGCTTAAGCTTTTGAGGATTGGATGTATGCATTAGTTTTCCGACGATGTTTAACTAAATTCACATGGTTGATTTTGAAACCAGATGGTCTAGTTGGTTGCTTAGGTGATAAACCGTCAAAATGGCATTATGCACTAGGGCTGAAAGTTAGGCGGGTTTAACCCGACCGACCCTTGATCGACCCGACATTGGGTTGGGCTCGAGCAGGATGTATTGAGTCTGATCTTAGGCTCGGGTTATACAAACACCAACCCGATAAAACTTGGGTCGAGCTCGGGTTGAGGTCTTAGGTTGCCCGACCCAACTCGAACCCGATCAATATATAAGTTACTAATAAATTATAATAGTGGGGATCGTTTGTGTTAAAGAAGGCATAGGAAATTCCAGTGTTGTTGGGTTTCATTGGTCCACATCATTTTTGATGACTTGCGCAAATAAGATATGTTAGATTTTTCTCTCCCAAATAGATTGCATGCTACACAACATGACTTTTAAAGAAATAGTTGTCTTGTATTTTAACTTGTTTGTTTAGAAAAAAATGAAGTCCTATAGTATAAATAACTACCTATACAATTAATAAAATTATAGATACAAAAAATAAGATGTGTATTAAAATATAATAAACTAATGTAATAATGAAAATATTATCATGTATCCACCCGATCAACCCGACCGAGCCCGCTTGGATTGGACTTGGGTCGAGAATTCCCAGCCCGAGGTTGAGTTGGGTTAGGGTTGAGGTACAAGAACCTTGGGTTGGGGTAGGGTTGAACACCAACCCGACCCAACCCAACCCAACCCAACCCAACCCAACCCAACCGACTTTCAGCCTTATTATGTACTCGATGGACGATGGATTTGTGATCCATGGCCTAAGTTTAATTTTGAACAATTTAAATCACCTATCAGAATAATCCACAAGTATTATTGAGTTTGAATTTTCAGAAATGAGGTTTTACACATACCAAGTATTTTGAGTTTTAATTTGAGTGTATGCACATATGTTTACCTAATTCTTCATAAAAATTCCTAATGACACTAAGTACATTTAATATTGGAGCATAAAAAAAATCTAGGATGTTACAACATACTTGGAATTGCTAGTCGCAACACACCTTTGCCTAATCAAAACAGGCTTGGTACATGCAATTGTAGGTGATCAGCTCTCTATTGGACCCCACAAGAATAACAGCTGGGCAAGAATATTGTTACAATTTAGTGGATTACGTTGGATGATCTAAACCTTTCAGCTGAATAAATACATAATTGAAATGATTGCCTTGAAATTTTGGATATTCATCTGAGTATTCTAACTTTCGATTGTTGTTGCACAAAATTATAATGCTTAAGGAGACCGTCCTTTCTCAAAGTAAAGAGTTAAAATGATCGAAGTGTTTAAATATTCCAACATGAGATCTTTTCACGGGCATCTCCCATCTATAGCAAGCCCCATCATATCAACGGTTCGGATCATTCTAACATGATCCTACATCCAAAAGAAACTGGCTTATTTTCTGTTTTATTTTTCACAGTCAGTGGTTAAACTTGGAGAAGGTGCTCTTAAGGGGCCTGAAGATGTATGTGTGGACAAAAGTGGGGCATTGTACACTGTCACAAGGGACGGTTGGATTATGAAAATGCATTCAAATGAGTCGTGGGAGTACTGGAAGATGGTCGGTGGGCCAGATTTGCTTGGATTGGCCATGTCCATGGACGGTGATCTAATTGTCGCAGATGCCTCGAAGGTGAAATCTTTTTTTCTTTTTTTTTTTTTAGTTCTTGTTATTCTTTTTTATTTTTAAGCTAGTAGGTTTTCTTATTTACAATAATAATGTGATTTGTATCTAACAATAAAGCATTTAAACTCCGAGTCCAGATCCTCTGCCTCCCGCAATCTCATTGGGTCATCTCACCACGCCTGCCACGTAGGACTAGCCAATCCGTTTCCGTTTCATGTTTTAAAAAAGCAAAAAATAAATAAAAAAATCTATCTGCCGTCTTCCCTAACGGCAACGGCACCACAAACGGCACTTTCCATTTCCGGTTCCGAGATTTTTCACGAATTTCATCTCCCACCGTTTCTAATTTCAAATTCTTTCCTTCTACAGATGGATTTCATCAAAGCAGAATAAAAAGAGGGGTTTTTTCTTTTCACGATCGGAGGCCCTCTTTCCCCAATCTCTCACAATCCTTCTCGCTCATTTTCCACCAGGCAGCCGATAGTCGATTTCTACTATTTCGTCTATTCATCCATTGAAGATCCACCCCACCTCACAAGTATTTTAATTTTTTTATATAATTTTTTATAGATTATTTATTTTATATATTTTATCATTCATTCAAAATCTTTTTTTTTTCCAAGGCTATTTTTTGTGATCTGCAATGGACCCACTGAATGAATGGTTCAGATACCAGATTTACTAACAGATAGAAGTGTTCTGAATAATCACTCCTACCATCAAATTTTAACAAATTCAATGAAAAATATCATGCAATTCGACGTCACTGCCTCTCGTTTGGTAGACAGCCTGAAAATGAGTTGAGCACTCCTCTCCCTCCAATATTAGTGTACATGAATATGAAAGATCCATATCGAAATGGGTATTTGAAATTTGTATATTGAATGGTCAGGATCTTCCAAGCCCATTTTTAAGAGCATTAGACAAATAATCTGGATCACCAAACAAGGGAACCCACAAGTATCTAAATAAAAGCATTAGGACCATCAGTCCCATTTTTTTTTTTTATACATGCAGGCCAGCAGATTCCTGAAACAGTGTTTTTGACCCATCTACACAGGAAGCTTACTTGATGACAATACGTGTTTAGGGTCAAGCACAATGTCAAATCCTCATGTAATAAACATCCCTAACTACATATCTCCCTCAACTAAAAGTACGAATTTAGAAGTTCTTGGGCGGAGCCTATGGATTTTGAATTCTTCTAGCGTGCCAATTCAAAATTTTGATTTTGCCTAGCTTAAACTAGCCTATTGACATCCCTATGAGTAACAAACTTGCATGGTTATGTTTATATTTAGAAATTGAAAAATATTTTAGATCTTGAATTAAATCAAAGAAAAACATTAATACTTTATATGAATACTACTTTATATACAAACTTCCTCTTATTCCTCTTATTCCTCTTATTAATATTTTATATGCTTCATTTGATATAAAGTACTACTTTCGCTCTTATTCCACTTCTATCATTTGAACTCTCTTTCGCTCTTATGGTCACAAGCCATAGATCACATAATTAGAATCATCAAACCAAAGTACTAATGTTAATTACTTTTATATCACTCATAACTTAGCTTAATGTTAATTACTTTTATATCAAACTAAAGTACTCGTAACTCAGCCTAATGTTAATTACTTTTATATCACTCATATTAAGTATTAATGTTTCTCTTTGATTTAATTCAAGATCTAAAATATTTTTCAATTTCTAAATATATACTTCTATATCAAACTAAAGTACTCGTAACTCAGCGAAAATAGTACTTTTATATCAAATGAAACATATAAAATATTAATAAGAGGAATAAGAGGAACTTTGTATATAAAGTAGTACTCATATAAAGTATTAATGTTTCTCTTTGATTTAATTCAAGATCTAAAATATATTTCAATTTCTAAATATATACATAAGCATGCAAGTTTGTTACTCATAGGGATGTCAATAAGCTGGTTTAAGCTAGGCAAAATCAAAATTTTGAATTGTCCCGTTGAAAGAATTCAAAATCCATAGGCTCCGCCCAAGAACTTCTAGATTCGTACTTTTAACTGAGGGAGATATGTAGCTGGGGATGTTTATCACATAGGGATTTGGCATTACGCTCGACCCTAAACAAGTATTGTCATCAAGTAAGCTTCCTGTGTAGATGGGTCAAAAACACTATTTTAGGAATCTGTTGGGCTGCATGTATTAAAAAAATAAATAGGACTGATGGTCCTAATGATTTTATTTAGATACTTGTGGGTTCCCTTGTTTGGTGATCCAGATTATTTGTCTAATGCTCCTAAAAATGGGCTTGGAAGATCCTGATCATTCAATATACAAATTTCAAATACCCATTTCGATATGGATGTTTCATATTCATGTCCACTAATATTGGAGGGAGAGGAGTGCTCAACTCATTTTCAGGCTGTCTACCAAATGAGAGGCAGTGGCGTTGAATTGCATGATATTTTTCATTGAATTTGTTAAAATTTGATGGTAGGAATGATTATTCAGAACACTTCTATCTGTAAGTAAATCTGATATCTGAACCATTCATTCTGTGGGTCCATTGCATATCACAAAAAATAGCCTTGAAAAAAAAAAGGGGGATTTTGAATGAAGGATAAAATATATAAAATAAATAATCTGTAAAAAATTATATAAAAAAATTAAAATACCTGTAAGGTGGGGTGGATCTTCGATGGATGAATAGACGAAATAGTAGAAATCGACTATCGGCTGCCCGGTAGAAAATGAGCGAGAGGGATTGTGAGAGATTGGGGAAAGAGGGCCTCCGATCGTGAAAAGAAAAAACCCTTCTTTTTCTTCCGCTTTGATGAAATCCATCTGTAGAAGGAAAGAATTTGAAATTAGAAATGATGGGAGATAAAATCTGTGAAAAATCTCGGAACCGGAAATGGAAAGTGCCGTTTGTGGTGCCGTTGCCGTTAGGGAAGACGGCAGATAGATTTTCTTTTCTTTTCTTTTTTCTTTTTTCTTTTTTTAATATGAAACGGAAACGAAAACAGATTGGCTAGTCCTACGTGGCAGGCGCAGTGAGATGGCCCAATGAGATTGTGGGAGGCAGAGAGTCTTTGCCTCCGGGAGGCAAAGGACCCGGACTCTTAAACTCCCATCAATGTGGTGTTATTTCTATATTGTGGAGTTGACAGATAGTTTGTGCATCAATAATAGAGATTTAATGCTTTAATATTAAATCCGTACCTATTTGGGAAGACATTTCCAAAGCATCCATGTTGCCGATGAGAATTTTGATCTTCCTCGCCTCACACATTTAATGGGATTAGGGTTTTTTCTGTTAAGGAGAACCTCTCAATAAGATTAAAGTTTTCTCTTGTGTGTTGGTGAGGAGACCAATATATGAATTCATAGGAAGGAGAGCAAGAAGCTTACCCATTACACTTCTCTCTTATAGGGTCTGTACACTATAAATTTTTATATCCAGCTTAATAACCGTATATGGGGATCACAGTTCAAGCATCTGCTCCAAACCCAACTGTAATGGAGTCCACTAAATCACTCGATCTGAATAATTCAATGGTCAGATCTAAACTGATGATCAGTGTGGCCCACCTGATAAATAAAAGTTTTACATTTGGGGCCCATGTCTAGCTGGCACAGACCATTGATTGGTTGAGTATCATTTTATGCGGGCAACCAGGGAATTTATTAACCAGATTGGAGGAACCTAACTGCTTGATCAAACTAAAGCTATGGTCCACATGAAACAAAAAATACCAAAAGAACTGTTGGGATCTTCTAACTTGAGCATTTACGGGGAATCTATCATCCAAGGTGAAGCCCATCAGAGTCTTGTCCAATACCAACCGTTGATCTAGATACGGTGAACCCAGGCCCCAGTTAATTACCCTACTATTGGATTGTTCCATTTTTATTGGACAGTCAAAGAGGAAAACATCCAAGCATCCTCTCTCAACAAACAATTAGAACCATCTTGATTTTGAGACCGTTATTAATGTAGGGAAAATAATTTCCACAATTTAGTAGGTTCGAGTTAAGGTATGCCACGTATGCAGTTGAGATTGCATGCGTATCAAGCGTCATACTCTGTTAGAGTATTGAATGACTCCTATGCAATTTTGTATTAATAAGAGGTTATTATAATGCAGGGGTTGCTAAAGGTTAATCAAAATAGTGTGACTATTCTTGCATCCGAAGTTGAAGGTTCCAAGATAAGGTAATATGTTTTTCCATGTTCCCTTTTTTTATTCTTTGATTTCTTTCAAGGATAATACATGTTGCATGGCTGCATCC
The DNA here is from genome assembly GCA_037074715.1 of Magnolia kwangsiensis. Lineage (NCBI taxonomy): Eukaryota > Viridiplantae > Streptophyta > Magnoliopsida > Magnoliales > Magnoliaceae > Magnolia > Magnolia kwangsiensis. Next base: position 4,967,487 of record CM073577.1, on the reverse strand, counting down.
TCTTATCATCCAAACTGTTCATTTTGTGGTTATTGTCATGGATGGATCATGTTTCAAAAATCACCAAAATTGGACATTTTAATACACCATTTCCTGGTGGAATCTTGATCGTGCCTAGTTTTGTTTTCAACCATTTGTTTGTAGGCCACCAATCAAATGTTCCATTTCATTGGTTCTTCAATATTTTCAGATAATATGCCACCCATTTAGTGACGCATAGAAGGACATGATGAGGTCAATCACAATTGATAAACACATTTAAGCCACGAGAATTTTTTTTAATCCATGAGAGAGAGACAGGGAATTTTTAATTGATAGCTTCCCACCAAGCTGACGCAGGGAAGGACGTAATGGGGTCGATCACCGTCTTTCTCTACTGATAAATGCTTTGAATCCATGAGGCATTCTTAAATTCACAAAAAATAATAAAAGTTTCTAAAAAAAATTTAATTGATAGATTCTTAAAATAAACGAGTTTAGCATCCCTAAACAAACCTAAACGAACTCTAAAGCATAATCAAAAGAATACGCACAAATTTTCATCGTCCATCAACCAGTCGAATGAGCTCAAAAATATCCAGAGACAAAAACTAAAAATTATGTGAATTTCGACCTGTCAACTCGATTGGTCGACCTATTGAGTAAGCCTTCGACCTGTCGACTTGTCTAAACGGATTGAAATTGTCTAACAATCAATCTGAATTTTTTGGTGGAATTTTGACTTATCAATCAGATTTGTCAACTGATTACTATGCTGAATTTTGTGAATTTTTTGGTGGAATTTTGACTTATCAATTAGATTTGTCAACTGATTACTATGCTGAATTTTGTCAATTTCTCCTTGGACTTCTTCCAGTTCATGTGTTAGGAATGTATTTGATCCACATCCTATATCACTTAGATTCCTTAATATATGTTTTAGAAAAATAATTACACATAATTAATGCAAAAGAAGAATAGTAAAAAAAACAACCAACCCAATACCCAGAACTTACATAAAGGAAAAAAAACAAAAAACAAAACAAGAAATGAGTCATGAATTATTAGGTAATTTGTCTACATCCAGAGGGGAGCAAACATCCATATGAGAGCAACATAAAGCTTTTCTCCTTACTAAAATAAAATAAAAAATTAAGAGTATTAAGCTTACCTCTCATTTTCACTCTTCCACCGTACACGATGATCACCTCTCAGCATGTGATCCCTTTATAAAGACAACACGCCCATATAAAGAGAAGCGTTGTACACCAAGAGAGAGGACATCCATCTCTTTCATATAGACCAAGAGGCCTTGACCATGTTTCCTACCAGAAAATGACAACATGCACCGCACTTCACGCTGCAGGGTTACACTTTTCCAACTAGGTACTTACACCAATATTGTTCTTGAATGAAATCGGGACCCTTTGCTTGTCACAAACATAAAACTCATGTTTGTAGCAGTGATTGGACCACATCATATCACATTGCATTTAATACAATGGTGCTGCTAATGTTAATAATGATGTGGACCAATGGGTCCTTAGTCTTGCTCGGGTGGTCAAGGGTTCGAGTACCCATAGGTGGTGAAATTCCACTAGCGTTAGCGTGTGGGGTGTGTATGTGTAAAAATAAAATAAAATGATGTAGATCAATCACAATGCAAAAAAATAAGAGTTGCTCGTAATGATGTGGACCAATAACAATGTAAGTTTCAATCTGAATTCTCTAAAATAATGTTGCATATCAACCATCAATCCATTACAGTAAGTATAGTAATTATTTTTCCTCTTTTGTGCGTATCTTGTGTATGTATATATGCCGTCCAATTATGGTAATTATTTTCCCCTTTCCGATTTCATTTTTTAGGCATATCTTGTGTGTATGCCATCCAACCCATGCATCAAGTGAGCCCAAAAATCCTAACAATCCAATCATCAGATGGGCCTCGTAAGTGGAAAAAATGACCAACCAAACAAAAGCCACTGTACATGCCGGCGCATTTAACATTGTAGGGATTAATGGGGTGGGCCACAATCTTGTAAATACGGCCCACGTGGAAGGATCCCATCCAACCATTGAAATCTATAATCTCATTGAAACCACACAAGCTGATAATGGTCATCGATCCACACCTTCATGGAAGCGATTTGATTTCTATAACAGATTTGCAGACGAAGCCATCGAAGCGTCGGATGGAAGCATATACTTCAGCGACGCAAGTACGAAATTTGAGCTACATAACTGGTTCCTTGATGTGTTGGAGGCCAAACCGCACGGCCGTCTCCTCAAGTACGACTCATCGACGAAGAGAACAACGGTCCTGATCGACGGTCTGTGTTTCCCCAATGGAGTTGCACTGTCGCCAGCCGAAGATTTTCTCATCGTCTGCGAGACATGGAGGTAAACAAAGATCCAATCATCCCATGCAAGCTTCCTCCCTAACATGCACGCATGGGAGAACACTTCACAGCCGTGTGCACTGTAGTTGATGGCCCACAATGGCCTCTTCATCAACGGTCCTGATTTTAGGGCCGTGGATCTGTTGGGCCTAACTTCGGGCCCAAAAAAGGGAAATTGGCCTGGGCTTTGATCGGAACCTTTTTTTCTGGGGACCCGACTAGAGTCTGGATTCAGACCCGGTAAGACTTCAGTGAAACTTTCGGGCCCACAGCCCATTAGCTTGGTAGGTCTTTACCCGATCTAATCCCAGCCGTTCATTGAGAATCTCTCTCTTTTAATTTTCATAATTATTTTTTAATCTACGATGGTCAGATTCCGGTGCTTGAAATACTGGCTGAAGGGGGAATTAGAGGGGAAACGAGAGCCGTTCATTGAGAATCTTCCAGGGGCCCCTGATAACATCAATCTTGCACCTGATGGATCCTTCTGGATTGCCTTACTGGAGGTTTGACTAATATTTTATATTCCATTTTTGCCCTTTCCATTTCTAACGGTCAAGATCAGTGGTTGCAAGGGATTGGGCCCAGCCCAATCCGAGCTAATTTATCCATGGGGCCTGAAAGGGTAATCTCTCACCGTCCAATAATGTGGTTGGATGGGATTCCCAACACGATTTCTAGTGAGCTTTTGAAAACTAGCATTCTGAGAGTAAACGTAGCCCGGCCCGGCCCGGCCCGGCCCGTCAGTGGTGGGGCCCGATGATATCATGATACATACGTGTGTGTTTTTATCTTGCAGTTGAGATCTACAGCCCTTGATTTCGTCTACCGATCGAGCATGGCCAAACACGTACTTGCAACCTTTCCAAAGCTGATGGATATGATCACACCTTGTAAAAGGAAAGCAACGGTTGTGAATGTTGGACCCGATGGGAAGATCCGCAAAATGTACGATGATTGGGATGGTAAGGTGATGTCCTTCGTCACATCAGCGTTGGAATTCAACGGCCATCTTTATTTGGGTAGCCTGGAAACGAACTTTGTAGGAAAATTACAATTGCATTGAGATCTGTTTGATCATTGTAATCCATCACACCTCTTATTTAAAGGACTTGGTCCGTTCATTTCCAGCGTACAGATACAGATCCAATGGTTGGGATCTCCGAGTCCATGTGATGTGTCCCATGGCCGATCTACGTAGGGGCACTTCAGAAGATCTATTTGTAGGCCTCTGATCAGATTTGTAACCGTCTGGTCAATATGATGTCCCATGTTGCATGGACCATGCTCCACTTCAATCAAGCACCGAAAATAAATAGGATTTTGATATACGGCCCGAGTGGAAGATCATAAACACTCGATGATGTGGAATGCTAGTTGATTCCAGATGATCCACCTCCACCACCGCCAATCTCACCTCCTCCCTCATCTCATTCACCACATGATGTAGATTGGGCCATGGAGTCTGTTGATGCAGGAATTCCTCACCTCCTGTGAGCGGGTCAGTTCATGCAATTAATGGAAAACAAGAGAATGCATAGAGGCACTGGTTAAAGCTGGATACCCTATGAGGCCTAAGTTAGGCACATTAACTAATGGTAAGTGTATTAGAATATCCATTGGGTTGGTCTCTATTTATAATTCCTATGCATTGTTAGGATTTTATCTGCAGAATCACACAGATCTAGATCTATAATAGCAATCTAATAATATCAAGCAATCACAAGATAATATAAAGTTTTGATGTGAAAAATTTTTATAGAAAAAAATCATAATATAATTTGACAGAAATTCACTATGAAATAGAAATTACAAGAGAGAGGATTTATCCGATTCGAACAAACTTAAATTTTACCCTTGCTATACCGTTTGATAACCCTAAAACCCTTTAGGAATCTTTGAAAAACTTTTAGAAAACTTTAAGATAACTTTGAATAATTCTAGGGATCCCTATTTATAGTTTAAGAAATTCTACTTACGCACCTAGTTTAGAAAAATTTGAAAACCACCTTAAATTTATATAATCCGTGCAAGATCTGCATAGCGTCAACTAGTCGAATGAGGGCCTCGATTGGTCGAGCAGCCTGAACACTAAAAAACATAGGTTGTTAGACTTTAAGTCGAGCGGGTCTCGACTGGTCGAGTAGACCCTCAACCGATCGAGCAATGCTCTCGACCAATCAAACGTCCCAAAGAAAATATATCAGATTTAAGACATATCTCTGACAACCGACATCACTTGCGTACATTGAAATGAATTTGCTGGATAATTGCATATCACAAAATAGATCTATATATGGGTATATCAAGTTCGGAGTCAGTACTAATACCTAAGGTTGATATCCGAGGGATAACATGACAACCGATGCCAAGATAGAAATTAGCCGACACTAAAGGTCGGGTGATTTTTTGTCTCTCAAACGATCTATACGTACTAAGTTTTGCTGCTCAGTTCATATACCTCTGTTTAGCTTCATTTTACCCTAATGATTCCATAGGAAATCTTAGTGGGTATTATCTAGGTCAAAACATAACGAGGATTTGAAAAAATTCATTTTCATGAGACAGTTGACATGTCATATATGTAGAACATCAGTACCATGAAAATGATAGGCCCACCATGAATGCATGATGCTCGAAAATCAGGCAGATCCATTGGCTAGATGCGACGCAACTGTATGTTGAAACAGACCATCGGTTTCCTACTGATTCAAACAGTGTGGTCCACCTGCTCAGCTGGCTGACCTGAGGTTTATGCTTAGTAATTTTCATGGTAAGACGTTCTGTTTCCGTGGTACTGATTTCATGCAGAAATGTCAGATTTGCTGAAGAAATGGTGCGGTACTACAGGTTGTGGTGCTTTGCCCTGTAGGTGATGATCTGTTGTCTTTTTTATTTGGTAGACGAATCTCGGTTTCGGTTGTTCTAGGGCATACGAATCTGAGCCTTGTCCTGGTGCGCCAGTTTGTACATAAAAGGTTCATGATCTGAGAATCCGGACCGTTGATGGAATGGAACGTATATATGACGTCTTAATAATTTCTATGATCAGATTTTTATAAGACTTGGATCAATGGACTAAAAAGAAACGGTTAACAAAAACATCAAAGGGATTGGGTAGATATAATCAATCAATACTAAAACTTTCAGTGTCCCATATCCACAGTGGTTTCAATAATATCAACGGTGTAGATCACCAAGCCATGGGTCCCAGTTGTGCTAAATGGATGCACTCATGAGTAAGGGAGACCGATTGGGTGGATCCCTGTGGGGCCCATCATGATGTGTTTGTATTATATCTACTCCGTCCATCCATTTCTCCATATCATTTTATGGCATGAACGAGAAAAATGAAGTAGATTCAAATATCAGGTGGACCACACCACTGGAAACATTTGGAATTGAATGTCCACCATTAAAAACTTCCTGGGGCTCACCGTAACATTTATTTGCCGTCTAACCTCTTGATTAGACGAAGGGAAAACACAAATATTAGTGATCTGTACAATCTGGACGGTTTGGATTGACATTTGTGTATACCACATGTCCGACCTGGAAAGTGGTAGTGAACTTTCACCACAGTCATTCTCCCCGATTAAATATCCCCTTCAAGGTGCTATCCAAACTCCCTTCCTATCATCTCTCTCGCTGGCTTGATTTTCTAAAAGCTACAGACAAAAATAAACGCTATGTTCCCCCGGCGCATGTTGTCAGCGTGCATGAGCGTTTTCCTTGTGTGCTTGTTTGCTTTTGTTCTTCAGATTTTCATCCACTCACCCATTTCTCCTGTCCCACTTGAATTGCCTGTGGCATCACCACCGTCTGATTACACGAAAAATGCGTTGCAGGTGCTCTCTCTCTCTCTCTCTCTCTCTCTCTCTCTCTCTCTCTCTCTCTCTCTCTCTCTCTCTCTCTCTCTCTGGGTCCACAGTGAGGTGCATGTGATATCCACTCCGTTCATCATTTTCGCCATGAAAAATATGGCTGACCCAAAACTCAAGTGGGCCATATCAAAGAGAAAAGTGGAGAAAGGAAACCTACCATTGAAACTTTCTTGGGGCCCACCAAAGGTTTGGATCAAGATTATATTTGGTTTTACCCTTCATCCTAGCGTGAATCACGTTCTGGACGGGTTAGATGACGTTTCACGGTGGGCCAGGAAGGATTCAACGGTGGGCGTCACCAACCCTTCTGTTCCTCCGGTGCGACCCACTTGAAAATCTGGCCGATCTGATGAATATACCGTCATGATTCTTCGGTAAAACCATCTACATGGTGATGGATGGAGAGCTGACTGATACATGCGCGTAAGCACAGCAAAGTTCTTCCTGTAGTACGTCTTGACGTGTTGTGTAGGTTGGAACTTCAGCTTTCGGGCCCACGCTCATCTTCCAATGATCCAAACCGTTTATACGATGGGCCTTCTCTTGGATGTGATAAAAATGTAATAAAATAAAATAAAAATAATCTTATGTTTGAATATTGCTACCCTTTGATCTTCCGTCAATTGTGAAACATCAGGTTTAAAATGCTTCGATCGATCGAGAAATGCTCTAGTGTGCTCGAAGCACTATGAGTAATAATGCACCTAGTTGTATCGGGACCTTCTAACAATCCAATCGATTGATCTCTACTGTCCATTAAGTCCGAAGCAGATTTCATGGGCTACCACGCAAATATGAGCCCAATCTTACAATCATAACCATCTGATCATTAGCCTCTGATATGGACGGTCAAGATCACTTGCAATAAAATAGGTCCAAGATTCCGTGAATGCTTTCAAAGAAAATTCAAAGTACTTGCGTTAAAATACTAAGCTTTAAATGGCTAAATTATAAAAGATTTATAAATTAAAATTATAGAAAATTAAAAAAACAAAGAACTAGATATTTTTTATTAATCATTTAAGTTATTTATTTTGATATAAAAGACCTTTAAAAGAGACAACGGTAGAACATACTTGATGTAATATCATATCAAAACCTACTAGCGTATGTGCTCAAAGCTATAGGGTTGGAATATGCATGCTGGAAAATGATAAATTGAATTTAGAGTTGATTTTGAAATTAAAATAAAAGAAAAGAAATTGAAGAAAAATGTAAAAAGGGAAGCTTTTATCTCAAACTCTCTTCCTCAGCTGATTTTCTTCTCCCTTTCCCTCGGGCCTTTCTCTATCCACCTTTAATTGTGAGGGCAAAGTCACTTTTATAAGAAATTAGAGAGGGACGCATAAGATGCTCAAAGCTGGCACTCAGCTATGCCGACATTCAAATGCTTAATCTAGACCGTCAGCTGCTCAATTTAGGCCATTGGTTACCTTCATGTGATGATTTTAGCTGTTCAAATTGAAGACCACCAATGTTAAAAAGCCAGATAGTCATCTTTTGATCGTGGAATGTCCACATAATCCATCATGAATTTCTTACCATTCCAAAGAGTCTCTTTTGTTAGGCAATCCTAACCATGCCATCCACGACTGCGAAAAAGGATGGCCACATAAAAAAAAAAACAAACCATCAATGGACTGGATCATCCAATCAGAATGAATTTTTTCGGTAGCCTATAAAATGTGTTGTGGACTTAATACGCGGTTTAGATCCATCTATTCAACTGTCCAAATGGCAGATGAAACTAGGAGCACTGCTCCATTTCTCTTCTTAGTACGACCTTACGAAATGACACCCATCAAATATACAGCTTGGACCATTGGAAAGTTTCCCAATACAAGGCCAAGGTCCACATCAAAGCTTGGCAGCTTCTGAACGTCCAAATCAGGTCCCAATCTGATTACGTGGAAACTTCCAATCATTAGTCACAAATCCGGTTCTCGGCAATTTCTCAGCCTGAAAATTTCCCAAGAGAATTTCAAATTTTGAAGTTTTTGATAATATTAGGGGTAAAATCTCACCAAAAATTTTAAAAAAAAATTAAAATATTTATTGTAAAATATTTAAAATTTAGCTATACATTGATATAACAAATTTTAAGGCCTGTTTGAATGCTAAGTTATTTTGAGTTATAAGTGACTTACCTGTGAGTCACCACAAGTGAAAGTCACTTACCGGTGAGTGACTTCTCACCTTCATCTTCCTGCAGTTTCTTAGTATATTTGTATGCAAGTGGTTTACAGGTTGTAAGTTATTTACATGTAAATTTTTTCCCCCAAACAGTACTTGTAAGTGATTTCATTGTAAGTCACTCCCCACTTATCCAATTCACAGGCGGTCAAAGGAGCCCTTAATATTTTGAATTAATATTATGATATTATTGCAGTATTTTAAATTTGTAGAGATTTTAAGAATTTCACCATATTTTTTGGTGTATTTCTCACTTTATTAAAACGAGATTTCAAAATCTTGACAATATTTGCCACATTGCTGGGAAATGACATAACGGGCTAAGAGTACTAAAACTTTTGGTGCAATTATATGTAGACCGGAGCATAGAGCTATGTACACGAGTTGAATCAAGTTAAGCTTGGCAAAACTTGGCTCGACTCAACCAATAGCTAACCTCAGCTTGAACTTGGTTCGACTCGATCCTCGAGCTTGACTGGTTAGCTTGGCTTGGTTCAGTCAATAGCTATTGCCGGTTTGAGCCAAGTTCAAGCCTCTGCGACATTTTTTCAAATACACAGTGCATCTTCAATTTCTCACATAATATAAAATAGTAATAACATTTTATAGATATTTCATTAAACACTCGGTGAACATCATCAAAATCAAGATATGAGAGTAGTCTTATAATGTAAAAAATAAAAATAAAAAATATTAATAAATAAATAATTAATTATAGTAATTTGTTTCATACCCATTCCTTCTTTACCACCAGCCAATCTCGCGGAGAATGTAAACAAACTTCATTGAGTCATTTCATCAAACACTCAGCGTACAACATCAATGTTAAAATAATTGAGTCACTGAGCTAACTGGAGTTAAGGTTCGATCTAAGTTGAGTTCAAGCTAAGACAAGCTTGAACTCAAGTCGAAATTTTTTCAAGCTCCAAAAACCAACTTGACTCGGTACGAATCCAATTTCAAGCCGAGGCGAGTCGAGCTTTTCGAAGTCGAGTCAAGTGAGCTGCCCAAGCTAACTCAACTCATGCACAACTTTACTAGAGTGAATTAGGTGAGGCCCATTCTCACCTAAGACATTACGACCCTTAATGTGGGGCCCACCTTGATGTATTCATTTTGTATTCACATTGTCCATCCATTTTTCCACATCATTTTAGGGCATTATGCTAAAAATAAAGCAGATCCAATTATCAGGTGGACCAAGCCATAGGATACATGGTGATTGACCATTAATGGATGACAAAAGTTTTCACTTCATCTAGGCCTATGTGAATGTGTGAAATCCCCTCAACTAAGGGATTTGGCACTTTGGATTTGGGGAATTTGAGGGGATTTCAAATCCCTTAGTTGTTTGGCAAGCAACGGGGGTTTTCAAATCCCTTCAATCAGGGGTTTGAAATTCACGGTGAAAGCTTGGATTACATCTAAAATCTTTCGAGGAGTTGCATGTGTAACATGTGTGTAATTGCATCACTATAATTACTTTAATACGATTATCAATGCTGTCCAAACATTGTCAATGTAAATCAACGGTTAAAAATTGTTAGTTAGTCACTCGAACGTAATCTTGTGCTTGTGGCCCATCCGAGACTTGGAATTTCATCATTTTCGAGCAAAGTATATATTTCAGCATGCTTATTACAACCATTGTGTCAAACATTACATACGTTCACTAATTAAAAATATTAAAGTTAATTTAGTAATTAAATTCAAACCCCGGTAAATATGCCATGCATAGCTACTTTTGGATTAAAGTTAATTCTAAATCTAAAGTGCCAATCACAATGAGAGGGTTTCAAATCCAAGAGGTTACAAATCAAGGGTCCCAAATCCACGCTCCCAAACGGGCCATTAAGGATTACACTTATCTGTACATGTGTAACATGTTCTAATTACTATTGATAAATCTGAACCTTTCATCTTAATGGATACGTTAGATGATCTGAACCATTCATCTTAATGGATACATAATTGAAATGATTGGTTTAAAATATAGGATGGTCATTTGAATATTCTTACTTTAAAATAATGTTTAAGGAGACAGTCCATGCTCAAAGTAAAGAATTAAAATGATAAAATGGTTTATTCGAATATGAGATCTTTTTATGTGCATTCTCCATCTACAGCAAACCCCACGGAACGAACGGTTCGGATCATTCGAACATGATCCTATATCCAAAAGAAACTGACTTATTTTCTGTTTCCTTTTTCACAGTCAGTGGTTAAAATTGGAGAAGGTGTTCTCAAGGGGCCTGAAGATGTGTGTGTGGACAAAACAGGGGCAATCTATACTGCCACAAGGGACGGTTGGATTATGAAAATACATCCAAATGGGTCGTGGGAGAATTGGAAGATGGTCGGCGGCCCATATTTGTTTGGATTGGCCATGTCAATGGACGGTGATCTGCTTGTAGCAGAAGGCTATAAGGTGAAACCTGATTTATTATTATTATTATTATTTTTTATTTTTTATTTTTTTAAAGCTACTTTGGCTGTTCTTATTTCTTGTAATTTTGTGCTTATGGCCTCAACATAGACGTTTAAATTCCCATCAATGTGGGGCCCACGTCTAGTTTGGTACAGACCATTGATTGGATGAGAATCATTTTATATGGGCAACCCTGGAATTTATGAACCAGATTGGAGGATCCTAGCTACTTGATTAGTGACCACAAATAGACGGTGGAAAACAAACTAAAGCTATGTTCCACATGAGACAGAAAATGCCCAAAAGAACGAACGGTTGGGATCTTCTAATTTGGGGCATTTATGGGGAATCCATTATCCAAGTGAAGCCTATCAGAAGCTTGCCCAATCCTAACCGTTGAGCTAGATACAGCAAATCGAGGCCCAGTCTATATCTCTAGATAAAGACATAGGTCAAAAGCCCCACCAGGACTAGGAACGGAAATGGGCCTGTCTGGGCCTAGACCTGGCCCGAACCAAAACTGATGGGCCGTGGCCCACCCTGGCTCAAAATTTAATCAAATCTATTTCCAACGTGAGTGCTCCTAATCCATCCGTTGATCAAGCAGCCTACACATGAACAAAGAAGTATACATTTACAAAAATGGAACCGACGGTCCACGTGCAAGATGCATATGTCGTGTAGCTGAGGTTTGGGATGGCCCGTCTTTATTTAGGGGTGACAATGACCAAGGTTGGCCCAAGCCCATACAACACCTAAGACCCAAGGCCTGAGAACAGCACAAGACTGACCCAGACCGTCCGGCCCACCCCAAGTGGGCCATGCATGCACAAAGAACAAATATTTTAGAGTGTAAATGGGTATTTATAGTCTCATGGCCTTAGTTTCCCACCCATAGGACAGTTATTACACTTATTTAGTGTCCCCTGTGATGTAGAACAGGCTGCAAATGAATTCTTGGCACGACTAGATCAAAAGAGGCCAAAATGGAAGTGAAAGTAGTCCGTTAGATCGGAGTCCAGTTCTACGTAGGGTATAACATAATCGGGCATCAAATGTGTCGAGATCGAAGAAATTCATTCTGAATAGAGAGAAATTGTTATTCAAAGTTTAGAGTATAAATCAGCCATAACTTTTGATTTGAGTATTATCACGGAATATACCACCTATCAATCTTTATGTAATCAATCTTTACGTAGCAAGTCATCCAGACCCGAGTCATTCAACTCCATAGTAGATTGCATCTGTCCATTTCATGAAAACGGACCTTCGAGTTTTATATAACTCTAAAGGCATAACTCCATTTCTTTCCTCCAAGGATAACATTCTTCTCCATCTTTCCACTCATGAATTATTGACCCAATGTGTTGAAAGTGGTTATTTTGGAAAACTTATTGGTCAGCAATCTTAGGTAATTCTTCATTTTCACTACTATTATTATTAAAATTGCATTCCATATACTCTAATTTAATTGAACTAACTTTAAACTAATTTAGATGTATCATTAAATTTTAAAAAAAAAAAAACAAAAGAAAACCTACTCTTATTTAATTACCTTACTATTGGATTGTTAAATATTTATTGGATGATTAAAAGTGAAAATGATCCAAACGTTTTATCCCAATAAACAATTTTCCATGACTATGAGGTTTGGACTTTGGATTTTGATGTGGGGAAAGTGAGTTCCACAATTTAATACATCTGAGTTAATGTAGGCCACATATGCACACTTGCATTGCATTGGAAAGTTCTGAATTAGACCAATGAATTTCTCTGCCATAATAACAAATAAAGAGCGCTTTGGATTATATCTCATTATTTATTCTCTAATTATAATTTTTATTTAGTAATAACTTAACCATTCAATAAAATACTCATTGTATTAATAAATATTTAGACCCAATCGTTTGATCAAAAAATAATTAGACACTACACTAGTTCATGAATTATTATAAGAATTTCATCTATTTAAATAAGAATAAAATTGAGGAAATAATAAAGAAAATATATTTTACTATTCAATCTTTCAGAATCTATGCATATCAAGTGTTATACTCGACCAAAGTATCAAATAACTCCTGTAGAAAATTGTACTAATGAAAAGATATTATACTGCAGGGGTTGCTAAAGGTTAATCGAGATAGTGTGACCGTTCTTGCATCTGAAGTTGAAGGTTCTAAGATAAGGTAACATGTTTTTCCATGTGCCCTTTTTTTTTTCTTTTGATATCTTTTAGGTTTAATGTGTGTTGCTGCATGGTTTTATGCTCATATCATCTAAAATGTCCATTTTGTGGATATCAATATGGATGGACCATGTTCCAAAAATCACCAAAATTGGACATTTCAATCTACATTATTTTCTAGTGAAATCTTTAGCTTAGTTTTGTTTCCAACCATTTGTTTGAATGCCACTAATAAATCTTCATTTTAAGGTCATTCTTCATGAGTTTCAGTCTTTCATATGGTGGATCACCCACCTTGGATCATCTAGTTGTATTGTGAAAAAATATCTACACAAAATTGTTGCAAAGCAAAACTTAAAAAAGAAAGAGCTAAATCAAAACCTCAAAAGTAAAAAATAATAAATAAATAAATAAGAAGGTATAAATGATTTATGAGATATTGGTAATTTATCTACATTTACATGAACTTTTTTTTCACTAAAACTGGAGAAATTAAGGGATTGCTTGGATATCATTGAATAAGTTACTTTTTAACTCATAAGTTATTTACTTTTTTTCTTTTTTTTTTTTCAAGTTGGTTTGGCTAACATATTGCAAAAATAACTTAGGTGTGTTTAAAGCTTTAATTTTTTATTTCTTTTCTTCGGCTTTTTCAATTTTGGACTTTTCTACCTCCCTCTCTATCACTATAGGACCGTGTCAAAGGAGACTCTTGCATGATGGATAATGCACATCAAAGGTCAGGCCCACGTGATGGATGACACACATTAAAGGTGGGCACCACGTGATTGAACCCATATTAATGTGGGCCCACATAATGGATGGTCCATATCAAAGATGGGCCCTAATGATAAATAGACCCCATCCAAAATGGACAGTCCAAGTCAAAGGTGATCTTCACATGATGGGTAATGGACATTGAAGCTGGGCCCCACATGATGGATGACCCATGTTGAGGTGACCCATATGATGGATGATCCACATCAAAGGTTGACCCCTAATGATGAATGGCCACATCCAAGGCGAGCCCTACATGACTGGCAACCCACATGGAGGTAGGGCCCACACAAGATGGACTTATCCACATTAAAGGTGGGCTTCACATGATGGGCAATTAATAATGGTGGGCCCCACATGATGGATAATTCACATCAAGGTGGGCCCCGCATGATGGACACTCCACATCAAAGTCGGCCCTAAGGAGTGTACCATATCCAAGTTAGGGCCCACATGATGAACAGTCCACATCAAATGTGACTCCACATGATGGGTGGTGGATATTGAAGTTGGGCCCCATATGATGGACAATGACATTAATGGTGGGCCCCACATGATGGATGACTAACATCAAAGGTGGGCCCAATATAATGGACAGTGAACATTAAAGGTTGCCCCTAATGATGAATGGCTCACATCCAAGGTTGGCTCACATGATTGACGGTCCACATCAAAGATGGGGCCCACACAATGAATGGTCTATATCAAAGGTTGACCTTACATGGGTGGATTGTGTACTGCCTAACTCGGTACGGTAACTGGTAACCGTACTGAGTAAACTCTGTGGGGTCCACTATGATTTATGTATCTTATCCACTCCGTCCATCCATTTTACCAGATAATTTTAGGGCTTGAAAATTAAGTATATCCAAACCTCAAGTGGACCACACTATAGGAAACAGTGTGAATTGAACATCTATTGTTGAGAATTTCTTGGGGGCCATAGAAATTTTGGATCAAGCTTGTATTTTTATTTTCCCTTCATCCATGTCTGTGTGATCTTATGAACAAGTTGGACAAGAAATAAACATCACTGTGGGCCCTAGAAAGGTTTCAATGGTGGAAGTCATTATTCTAATTGTTTCCTATGGTATGGTCAACTTGATCTTTGGGTATGCTTAAATTTTGGTCTCAACCTCTAAAATGAGATGGAAAAACGGATGAACGGTGTGGATAGACCAGATACATTCATGGTGGGCCCAACAGAGTTTACTCAGTACGGTAAGAAACCAAACATGCCTTTTTTCTTTTTGACCGGTGATAATGTTGTTTCCAAACATATTTACCCGTTGAATAAGTAGAAAATAAAATAAGTTACCTGTGACATAAGTTATATATCTAAAGTTACTAACTGTCCAACGCCCTTTAAAATTATCTCTTTTCCACTCTTCCAAGACGTTTCTTTTATAAAGACCATGGGACGGAGGATCTGTTTCTTAACAGTAAAGGTATCAGATCTGACCATTGGAATCTATAATCACATAGAAACCACACAAGCTGATGATGATCATCGATCCACACCTTTGAAACAACGAAGGAATTTTTCATAATGGGAGTGATTTGATTTTTTTTTATATAACAGGTGCGCAGACGAAGTCATCGAAGCATCAGATGGAAGCATATACTTCAGCGATGCAAGTACGAAATTTGAGATGCATGACTGGCTCCTCGATGTGTTGGAGGCCAAACCGCATGGACGTATCCTTAAGTACGACCCGTCGATGAAGAGGACAACGGTCCTGATGGACGGTCTGTGCTTCCCCAATGGAGTTGCACTGTCGCCAGCCGAAGATTTTCTCATCGTTTGCGAGACGTGGAGGTAAAAGGAAAGATCCCATCGTCCCATGCAAGGGTCCTCTCTAACGTGCATGCAAAGGAGAACAAGTCAGGGACGTGCGCACTGTAGTTGATGGCCCACAATGGCCTCTTCATCAACGGTCCTGAATTTAGGCCCGTTAATCTGTTAGGCCCATCGGGCCCAAAACAAGCGAACTTGGACTGGGCTTTAGTTTGGAATCTCTTTTGCTTGGGACCCGACTAAAGTCTGGATTCAGACCCGGTAAGACTTCAGTGAAACTTTCAGGCCCACAGTCCATTACTGGGCCCAAAATTTTCAACGGACTGGGCTTGGTAGGTCTTTACCCGATTTAATCCCAGCCATTCATTGAGAATCTCTCTTTTAATTTTCATATTTATTTTTTTATCTACGATGGTCAGATTCCGGTGCTTGAAATACTGGCTGAAGGGGGAGTTAGAGGGGAAACGAGTGCCGTTCATTGAGAATCTTCCAGGGGCCCCTGATAATATCAATCTTGCACCTGATGGCTCCTTCTGGATTGCCTTGCTGGAGGTTTGCTCAATATTTTATCTTCCATTTTTGCCCTTTCCATTTCTAACGGTCAAGATCAGTGGCTGCAATGGATTGGCCCCAGCCCAAGTTGAGCTCATTTATCCATCAGGCCCGAAAGGGTAATCTCTCACCGTCCAATAATGTTGTTGGATGGGAATCCCAACACCATTTCCAATGGACTTTTGAAATTTTAAATTTTGAAATGCTTGCTTGATTCAATTCAACCATCTGCCTGGCCCATCAGTGGTGGGCCGATCTCTGAAGCCCAATGGGCGAGCCCACTGCTCACGCCTCATCTCATTCCAGGTGTACTACAAACATTGATAATGATACATAGAGGTCTGTTTTTATCTTTATTGCAGTTGAGATCTACAGGCCTTGATTTCGTCCACCGATCGAGCATGGCCAAACGCATCATTGCAACCTTTCCAAAGCTGATGAATATGATCGCACCCATGAAGAGGAAAGCAACGGTTGTAAACGTTGGACCCGACGGGAAGATTCGCAAAATGTATTATGATTGGGATGGTAAGGTGATGTCCTTGGTCACATCGGCGTTGGAAGTAGAGGGCCATCTCTACTTGGGTAACCTGGGAACGAACTTTGTAGGAAAATTACCATTGCATTGATAGATTATAACCTTTCCTGTTTCGATCATTGTAATCCATTAGACCTTTGATATAAGGGATTTAGACCATCCGTGTTTGCAGAATGCACAGATCCAATTGCAGAGAGAGAGAGAGAGAGAGAGAGAGAGAGGACGCAAAACAAAAGGGATTTGATAGACGGCCTGAGTGGAAGATCATAAATATTTGATGGTGAGGAATGCCAATTAATTCTTCAATTTTAGATTCCACGACGGTTGATGAGATGAAGAATATTAAATAGCCTACGTTAAACCAACAAATGTCCATTGATCAGAGTTTAGAACCGTTAAATCAAATCTGATATTGGAGTGACAATCTATCTACAGTCCATCCTACAGTTCAATTTGACATAAACCATTGACACATGTACATTTTCCATGTGCCTGCTTATCAACCACCGCACTGTCAGATTATCAAATAACTCCAATAACTCCAGACATGGCCCACCTGATGAACAGACTGGATTTGGCGCACGTGTCAAATTTAAGTAGAAAAAGAATGCATAACCACCTCAATCAGATGGAAAATCAAAATCAATTCCCAACATTTTGCTGGTAAAAATTCTCCAAACTAATTTACAAATATAATAAGAAAAGGCTCAAAAACACGTGTGGAATTTCACTAAAATATGTTTTTATCTATAATATCACAATACATCCCCTTCAATACAAGTCCCACCCATTGACTCTTCCTTTTCTAGCTCACTGATTAGCTGATCAATCTGCCTCTTATAAATCGGCATGAAATGGTCATTGATCATGGTCTGCGATAGCCTCAGCTTACCGTATAGTGACCTCGGTGTCAGAAAAATCCCCACCTTTGACTCAGCGGGCCGGTGGTCATCATCGTCATCTGTAGCATCGGCTTCCTCGCTCATAGGCTCCTCCTCATGAATGAGACTGACAATGTGCATGATCTTTCCTGGAGGAAAGAAACGGTGGGCGTCTGCTCTTTCCAGCACCGAGCTCTGTGATGAGCTCCCAGCCACCTCCGCCACGGCGGCTCTCTCCTCCTCCCTCATCTCATTCACCACGTCAGCTCCCTCGCCTTCCTCTTGCCTGTACAGTTCGTGATTGAGCTGCTGCCACAGCTCTTCTTCCGTCATGCGGTCCTCACTTCTGCCGTGGCCCATGAGTTCCTCACCGTCGGCCCCATCACTGTCCATGTCAGCACATGTTATCATTTTGCTGGAACTAGAGCAGTCATTTTCCAAATTCCATGACCTGCCTTCAGATGTTGGTAATGGCAGCTCTGTGGTTTCGATGATGCTCGTGGATTCATGGGACATCAGAAGAGGCTCAGCAGTGTCTGTTGTTGTGGTGGTGGAAATTTCTGTATGGTTTTCATCCATTTTAGGGTTTGAAGCAGCAGCTGTTATCCGATGGCGTGCCCCCATACATGACCATGAGGATAGCCGAAGGGATGGACGGGCCAATGCCGCCTGAGCCACGTTGCGAGCTCTCTTCATCACAACCTACATAGTTTGAGGGGGCAATGGTAAGCACATGGTTAATGACATTGTAACCCAGATTTAAGGGAGGAGTCTACAGCATATTGACAAATCCTGTTCTCAGCAATTTCTCTGCTGGAAATTTCTCAGAAGATGTTCAAATTTTGAGGTTTTTCTTGGGATATTATCAGGGTAATCTCACCAAAAATAAAAATGTTTATTGTAAATTACTAAATAAATTTAAATTTAAATATATATTTATGTAACAAATTCCTAAATGTTTTTACTAGTTAACATCACAATAAAAATGAGATATTTTAATATCTGCCGAGATTTTGACAATCCCGTGACGAAATATTTCGCATATTTCTCACAATATTATCATGAGATTTTCAAAATCTCAGTGATATATTTTTTTTTTTAACCCACGCACTCACACCAGTGGGATTTCACCACAATGGGTACTCGAACCCATGACCTCGTGTTGAAACTCACTGATATTTGTCACACTGATATACTGCAATCTAGAACTCGGATACTGGGTAATAATATCAGCTAAAGAAAAAAAAAAATCATTCTCCTATGCTTCCAAACATGCTGAACTCCACATATTCTTGCACAGTACAAAGGGGGATTGAGATCAGTCGATGGAAAACCAGAATGTAAGAAAGACCATGATTCACTAACAGCTCCTTAATGTCAGTGACTCGTCCACTGCACACAGCATACACTATGTCAATCCAGACAGTCCAAATCATAGACCCCATTGTGGACACATGAGTTGCTTGTGCCACCGTGCCACAGGAAGATCCTGTGGTTGGAAGCTGTGGGGCCCACAGATGGCTGCGACAAATCCACTGTGTCCATCGGTTTTGCAAGACCACAAGTACAGGAGTCCAAAAATTAGGCAGATCCAAAACTCAGGTGGGCCACGCCACACGAAACAGTTATACCGGAAATGTCCACCTTTGAACCCTTCCTGGAGCGGGCCATGATGTTTATGTCATCCAAACTGTTCATAGGGTTATTACCACTCTGATAAACTGTAGGTACAAATATCTCTGGCCCTCACAGCTTCCAATGGTAGGTATCCAATCCCCACTGTTTCATGTGGTGTGGCGCACCTAAGTTTTGGATCTACCTTTATGTTTTACTCCGATACGATTGTGGTCTTGCAAAACTGATGGACGGAGTGGATTTGTCACAGGCATCTCTGTCAATCCCACATAGCTTCCAACCACAGAAACTCGCGTCCCATTGTGGATGGGGCATAGCCTGAAATTTGTACTGATTGAACCATGAAAATCATTCAATCAGTGGCCATCAAATGGTCAGTTAAGAACTAACATACTCCAAGTCAAAATTAGATGTGAAAAAAAAAATAATAATTTTGAATGGTTAAAATCATCCAAGCAACAGTGAAATACGCCTAAACAGCTCCAAGGAGTAGCTAGACAGGGCAGGCTTACCTGCGTACTGTTAGAGACTGGACGTAGGATAGCACCAGCACCGGCAACTCGTGCTCGAGCACTGGCAATGGATGGAAGACGGGACCCCAAGGCGGATGCAGATCGATAGACGGAGCTCAGGATTCTTGTTTGCTCGATCTGATTCCTTAGATCGTTAAGCCATGCAGAGGCTGTCACCTGTGTGAGGAAATATTTCGTAAGGAAACCCAGTAACAACACAAACTCCACAAGAGAACTAAGGGAATAGATCAAAGGTTTCATTCCTTTTTTTTTTTTTTTCTTTTTTTCTCTTTTTTTGGGGGGAAATAGCTGACATTTGCAACCATGTCCATAAGCACTTTTGGTGTGTTTGCTACTACCATTAAGAGCTTTTGTGCTTTATGTATTGTATGCACTACAGATCATCCACATCTGTGTAAATTTTAACTAATTTAGTGTTCCATATTGTTGATATGAAACAAAAACACATATCATATTGCTGGAACAAGAAACCATGCATCTGGCAATACAACACCATATTGTTAGATTAAAAAAAAACGTGGCTAGGGTAAATTGAATGCCAGGTCATATGATATTTAGCTGAGGAATGATTTGCATGTCATATGGGACCCAGCTCAGATGCTAATGTGTCACATGCGTAGAACATCTGAGGCATGCATAAGGTAGCGCCACCATGAAAGATCACCTTAAGCGAAACTTGGCAGTTCCACTGATCAGGTGAACCCCTGTACAAAAAATAATTAACCTAAACTAAACCAGACAAAAATCTGATTCATGTGCGCCCCCTGCCTAATGAGTGGACCAGCCTGATCTTGGGTCAGGTACCTCATGCATCACCAGGACATCCTACACATGATATGCGGGCACAGAATCTGGGTTTCATGATAAGTTCACGAGCAAACAGTTGCGGGTGATAATTCCTCCTCTAGCCCATGCATCTGGATGCAATTTGGAAAATTAGTAGTGTCTTGAAAATTAGTGCACTCAGAATCCCTTGAAGAACAATAACAACAGCAGCAATATGTCAAGATACAGAAGTTATTGACCTCAGAGCGCAGGTCATCTACTGAAGCAGCTGAAAATGTAGGCACCAGATCAGCTCCATTGATGACTGAAGTAATAAATGGCACCCCTGACTCTGCCAACTCCCAAGTCATACAAGCGGCTGCATACACAATATGCTGTCAGTATTCAAGTAATTTCCCAATGTAAAATAGATACCTTAGAAGTGATGCATTGGTGTACAAGAAATCTCTCCAGATTAATGGAGTTCCGGAAGAAGAAGAAGTGTTACAGACATCTGGTGCAAGTACACAAACACCAATATAAAAGACCACACCAAGCATATAAATTGGGGGGGGGGGGGGGGAGGAAAAAGGAAAAAGACTGCAACATGAAGGACGGAAAAGGAAAAGAAAAACAAGGAGTATGAACAAACATCTAACACAACTAAATTAGAAACCCTTAGATTTGACTCTCTTGCTAAATGACGTTTCATTTACAGACTGCAACATGACCCTACATCATCACCATTAGCATGGCTAATGGAGGGTTTTGTCAGGTTTGTGTTCTCATTGTGGGTTCCCCAGAGGGTTGTCAGGCTGGCAGCCGGCATCATACTTATGCCATAACTTTCATCATGTAGCCAACCCCAATTAATTGGGATATGGCTTAGATGATGATGAGTGCGACCCTACAGACAAAAAAAAATGTGTTGATACAGCTTTTTTATTTTAACAATAAAGAGATTTTATTAAAAACCGAGTGGAGGCAAAATACAACCCTTAAGGGGAGCTGACAATGACATCCGCCCAACCTATAACAAAGTAATCTGAGCTATATTGCAAAAGTTCCTTCTAAGAC
The DNA here is from genome assembly GCA_037074715.1 of Magnolia kwangsiensis. Taxonomy (NCBI): domain Eukaryota; kingdom Viridiplantae; phylum Streptophyta; class Magnoliopsida; order Magnoliales; family Magnoliaceae; genus Magnolia; species Magnolia kwangsiensis. Next base: position 4,945,860 of record CM073577.1, on the reverse strand, counting down.
ACCAGCAAGGAAAAAAAATGAAAGATGAAGCAATTTATTAGGCAGGGCCAAAAATAGAAAACAACAAAAAATAAAAGGAAAACAAAGAGATAAAAGAAAAATAAAATACAACAGAACCAGCCCCAAGGCTGGAGAGGCCCCAACACGGGAACCCTCAAGGTGCCCAATCCTTAAATAACAGCGAGACCCAGCGAAACACCCCAACTAAGGGGACACTTAAATTATGGAAACAGCGATTGTTTCTTCTTTTTTTTTGGAAGGTAACACAACTAGGGTTTGAACCCTGGATCACTATAAAACACCACACTGTCTCCACCAGCTCATCTAACAGCGATTGTTTCTTTCAGCCCAAATAACCCAAGGAACAACTTAGAAGATGGTCCTCCACTTCTTTCAACCGAGGGACCCCCTGACACCCGCATGCCATGAACAAAAGAGTCCATCATCAATGGAGGAACGCATCACCCATGAGAAACTAAATATCTGGAGCAAAAGGACAATGAAGGAAAAGATAGCCTATCAATTCAACTTCATGGAGACACATCAGACACACATTGGACAAGATCAAAACCCTTTTCTGGAGGTTTTCATAGTTAGGACTCGGCTCTTTCTAACCAATCACATGAAGGGCACTACTTTGGGTTTTGTTTTTGTTTTGTTGTGTGTGTGTTGGGGGGGGGGGGGGGGGGGGGGGGGGGGGGGGCACATAAAACCAGGTGACACTTGAGTGATGGTAGCTAGCAACAGGCTTCGAGAGGGAGATGTAGGACTGTACCGAAAAGAGACCCAAGCTAGCTAGACTCCAAACCAAAGAATTTCCCACTCCCGAATTGGGCAGAAACCCCTACAAACAAGACAAAAGACCAATTAAATCCAAAAATTCAAAATCGGATAAATTCCTCCTAAATGGAGGAAGCCAAACTCCTCCCTCACCTTGGCCACAGAAGTTCTAAGACTAGACAGAGCGGCCAAAGCCACAAAGGAAGATCTAAGGAAGGAGCCGCCACAACAATTATTCTCCCAAAATACAATTCTCTCCCCATCACTCAATGCAAAGACCAGGCTATCGAAGACTTTCGGGGCCACCCGGGCAATTCCTTTCCATAGAAAGGAAGAGCGATAAAGTGAGGACGACTTTGTCCACCTTCCCAACAGAGTCAAGCCAAATTTAGCAACAATAATCAACCTCCAAAGACTAGAACCCTCAATACCAAATTGCCAAGCCATACCTAAGAAAGCCTCGTTAACCACGTATAGATGCTTGATTCCCACCCCTCCTTCACTTCAGAGAAAGGAGAGCAAACCTCCTTCCAATTTAGAAGCAGAAGTTTTCTAGAGAATCCCCCTTACCAAAGGATATCTCTACAGAGTTTATCAATCCAGAGAAGAACCAATTTAGGGTAGTAGAAAAGGGACGTGCTAAAGGAGCATATTCGAAACAAAAGCCTTCGATTCTACCTCTAAGAGAGAGGAGCTTGCTTTTCCAGGGGATAACTCTCTCTATTTGTTCGATAATTTTATCCCACAGGTATAAGGCCATTTTCCCGACATAGATGGGAAGGGCAAGGTTTCGATAATTTTATCCCACAGGTACAAGGCTGATTTCCCACATAGAGGGAAAGGCCAAGGTAGGTGGTCGAGAGGGATCCAACACCACATATGAAAGACTGTCGAATAGATAGTTTCCTCCTAGAAAGATGAATCCTATAAAATTCGCTTTTAGAGCAATACCTTCAGATCTAAAACCACTTCAAACCAGCAGATAGGCATACTCAAAAGATCCAACACAGAATCATTAGCTTTGTAAAAAAGCGATGTATCATCAACAAATTGGAGATGACATATGCACTATGGAAAATTATCAAACAAGATGTCACAAAAGAGGCCGATTTCGTGGCCCCTGGATAACATACGACTTAAAGCTTCCAAAACAAGAACAAATAGGAAAGGAGACAAAGGATCACCCCTGCCAAAGGCCTCGAGAAGCTCTAAAGAAACCGAAAGGCGATCCATTGATGAGAACAGTGAATCTTGCAAATGAGAAACATGAGAGGATCCATGCTCTCCATTTGTCTCCAAATACCATTTGAACAAGCATATAATCCAAGAAAGACCAATCCACATGGTCAGAAGCCTTTTTAAGGTCAAGCTTCCAAAGGACACCCGGCAGCATACCTGCTATATAACAAGAGTCAAAGGCATTTGTGAGCTATCAGCACACTATCAAGGATTTGCCTCCCAAAGACAAAAGCACTCTGAAAGGGAGAAATGATCTTCAGGGCGACCAATCTTAACCTCTGACTTAGAACCTTCGCCACAATTTTATCGGGACAACTAATGAGACTAATGGGCCGAAAGTCTATAAGATTCTCTGCGCCCTCCAACTTAGGAATGAGGGTGATAAAGGTCCATCCCATTTCAGAGGGTAGATGACAGATCTTTAAAAAAAAAAAAATTTCCTCGACAAAACTTAATACGTCCAGCTTAACCAGATCCCAGAAGGACTAGAAAAAGGCCAAGGGGAAGCCATTAGGTTCAGACGATTTATCCTTCCTCAAGTCCAAGACAGTTGCTTTAATCTCATCCAAAAGGATTGGCTTCTCCAAAGAGGTTGCCTCCTCTAGGGATATACAATCAAACACCAGATCATCAAATTTCAGACGATCTTTGCCATCATCTAATAACAGGTGGGAATAGAAAATAACAATGGACCCACAAATGCAGTCTTTGTCAATCACTCTCTTGCCATCATCCATAAGGGAGGAAATGCAACTGGCGCACACCCTAGCACTAGCAATCCCTCAATCACCCCACTTTCAGCCAAATTGCATTTGATCTCCTCCTCCTTAATGCAGGAACAATACTTAGAGGAATACTTAGCTGCAGAAACCAAAATTCGCACAATGCCAAGCTTTAAGCTTCAACTTCAACAGCTACAACTTTTTAAAGAGTATAAGGCCCGGGCAACCCTCAACCACAATAAGACAACTAGTTAGAGATCAGGGAGTGAAACCCTCCAATTCAAGTCAAGTCAACTCAAATCTGAATGGTTTCAGACACCAGCTAATTTCATTGACTTCTAGGAGAACAGCGCAATGGTCTTGAAAATGGTTTTGGGAGGCCTCTTTGGCGAGCAAACATGAATGACTGAACCCAAGAATCTAACCAGTAAGGACATAGCAGGTGGAAAACAATCATTGGGACCAAGTAAATTTAACAACCCCCATGGGAAGATCCAACAGTTCATGCTTTCCAACCCAATCAAAGAACCCCTCATACTAGAGGTCACCTGCTTCCTAGTTATTTTCTCGTGAGCGAAACAAACAACATTAAAATCACCCCAATACACCAAGGCAGGTGCCTCCTCTCCCAAGTAGACGATATTTCCTCCTGAAGGCACTGCAAAGAGATGGTCGGGTAGGACCATAAACTCCATAGAAGAGCCAAAGAAAACCATAAGACACCTCCTGGAAAACCACGTTCATAGAGAACACCCGACCAACTATCCTCCATATGTTAAAAGGTAGAATCCCACATGACAAGGATCCCACCCACCAGCCCCTCAGCATCAAGGGCCTCCCATTCTATACCTTTACAACCCCAAATAGAACAGATAATTCCCCTTATCGACTGATCAAAGCTTGGTCTCCTAAATAACAATCAACCAAGCTTTGGATTGAGAGGACATTTTGATGTAGGACGGCCTAATCCAACCTTAAATGAGCATGGTATTTGAAAGGGGCAAATTTATGCAATCATAAAAAAACAAATAAAAATCATAAACATAAGAAAGAAATAAGGTTAATATAACATTTATTATGGCTATCCATCACAAACACGAAGTATTGAATCTTAAAATCTGAGTTTAGTTGGATCCAGCGAAAGATAGAACTTTCATCCTGCAATAGGTCCATCTAACGATCCAAGTGGATTTTCTAACTAAGAAAAATAAGAATTTCCTGTATTGGGAAATCTGAAAAATTAAGAAAAGAATTGGTAGTTCTTCAAATTTAGATTTGGGTGATGGGTATTATGTGGGGATGAAAATCTTTTGATATCTAATGATTTAGATAAAAAGAAACAAGATCAGCTTCTAGATCTAAAGATTTTAGAAGAAAATGACGAGAATAGGGTTAAAGAAAAAGAGTACCTTGAGAAAAGAAAGAAGGAAAAGTAGACGATGAGAAATCACTTCCCTGGGCCTCATGCCATCTTCCAATCACTGGAAGTTGAAGACGAAATCGTCAGAAGCAAAAAGCTCTCTTTTTTCTTTCATAAACATAACATAACATGTTATGGGTTTAGGACAACCCTTATAAATTCGTAATTATATAAAATTACCAAAATACCCCTACTAAAAAAATTTCGCACAAAAATTGTGTGCAAACTGTCTCAAACCTTAAATAAACCAAATATTCATAAACTAAATTCAAATTTAAGATGCCCGATGATAGCTTCGTGAAAGTGGCGTAATAAAGGTAGGTCGTGACAATCCAACGGTCCAATCATACCATCCTCGCGATCCAACAGTCCAAATGTCTCCTTTAAGCAACTTACACATATCACGAACACGTGTAAGGTCTTCAACCTCTAGAGACCCGACTCGTATCCGTCATCTAACCACATTGACACGGGTAACGCACGCCTCTACGTTGATATACTTCGAATGGTCTGATGTCCGCATCACATTTCCTTAACTTGAGACCGCTTCTAGGGCATCCTAGCCCTTTAACATTCCAAGAAAAAATCTTCATTGGGAGATTGGATGGACCCCTATACCCTTCTCATTCCTAGAGACGGCTTCGAGAAGGCCATCTGAGTCCAACCCTAAGTTGACAAGCTCTCTAGTACCTATAGTTGATCTTTACACATATCACGAACACATGTAAGGTCTTCAACCTCTAGAGACCCAACTCGTATCCGTCATCTAACCACATTGACAGGGGTAACGCACGCCTCTACGTTGATATACTTCGAATGGTTTGATGTCCGCATCACATTTCCTTAACTTGAGACCGCTTCTAGGGCATCCTAGCCCTTTAACATTCCAAGAAAAAATCTTCATTGGGAGATTGGATGGACCCCTATACCCTTCTCATTCCTAGAGACGGCTTCGAGAAGGCCATCTGAGTCCAACCCTAAGTTGACAAGCTCTCTAGTACCTATAGTCGATCTAGGGGAACCCCTTGGAGAAACCTTGGAGGAAAAACAAAGGCCCATTTCGGCCACCAACTAAAATAAGGCGATGTAGTCTTCATCCCTGTTGTCGAACACCACCCTCAGGAGTCTACGGACATGGAAAACTGCATCCCTAATAGAAATTTTCCTTTTAACCACCTCCACCAAACCCTTCAAGAGCTCTAGTGGAATGGCAGAGACAGAATACGATCCTGAATGGTTCCTAAAGTCTTCAAAACCGAAGGAAGGCCAAAGCGGGAAAACATCCAGAGCATCCACCAGGAGACCCATAACCAAGCCTCCCGACCTCGCTACCTTAGACCCAAACGAATTCATCTAGGGTAAGGAGAAGGGGGACTCTTGTAGGATAAAGCAACTATGGCCAAAGGGCAAATGGCCTTCGACAACTGCGCACAAGGGGAAACACCTAGACCAAGAAGAGAACAAAGAGGATCCAAGCGCACTGGCGACGAAGGAGTAAAAAAGACATCTAAAGCCAGAAAGGAAGAGGCCACGACTTAGCAAGAGGGAAGAACACCCTCAATGAAATCCATGGAGCTAACCCGAGTAGAGAACTCAACAGGGGAGATGACATATAGAGAGGGAGAGATGTCAATAGGGGAAGAGTCTCCATCAGAGCTACTATCAAAAGCCTCAACAACCAAAAGATGAGAACGCGCATCCGACGAGAACGTCTCTCTCTCTTACTCTAATATCTCTACAACTATTTCAAATATGTTCATTTTTTATATTTTGTAATTGTATTTGTAACTTAAGTTGTGACTCGTAGCTTGCAAGTTGTTTCAAGTGATCAATTTATCAATAAAATTTCTATGTTCGAAGTTTTTAATAATTAATTCTTTCTTAATGTAACTTATTGATTGTTTTGTTAAAATTTATGTAAATATAATATAAGTAATTAAATATATAACTTTGAAACACTCAAACTACAATGAAATAAGTAAAATAACCCAATCCAATCATGTGCACTAATTAGGCAAGTTTTCCCTAATTTTTTAGAATTTTTTTTCCCTTTTTCAATTATTTATTTTTTAAAAAATGTGATCACATATGTGATTTGAGAACATCTAAGGCAACAGCTACATCTCTGACCCTCTCAAGTAAAAGGGAACTTGCCTCCTGACACGTGGCCAGGACACTATTCGAGGCAGCCCTCGAGTCTAGAGACCCAAATTTGTTGATAATAAACCTACATTACAATTAAGCAAGTGGCCGCCCAACATTAGTCATGAGAAGCAGCAGGACGTAGGAGCCACGAGAAAATGTAGAAGATAAGCTACATTATAATCTCAAACAAAGGAAGCCAAGATAGATGATTCTTGCTACTACAACCTGAGACCAACTATACTGAAATTGGTATATCTAGGAATTCATCTCAATGGTTTGATTCCCCTAATGAGAATGATGATGCTCTAGACACATCCTCTAAATAATCAAAACCACAAAAAAGGCTTATAGTATCTCAAAGGGAAGAAAAGCGGTGGACATTAAATTATATTAAGGGGATCTCCCCAAAAAATTAATAAATTGTGAACTATGGAACATTTTCAAGAAAAGTAGTGTCCGTTTTAGAGTTCCTCGCAGCTACCTCCTCCAGCATGATCCAGAAGTACATGAAAAGGACCAGCAAAAACAGATGGTCTTGGGTCCTAATGATTGCTCTCATCAGAGCAGAGTCTGAAGCCCAAACTTAACCATGGCTTCAAGCCTCTGCATATCTGGAACCCTACGAACCATATACAGATACTAATACTTGTTAATGCTATGTACCTTGATAGACATGATGACACCAATACTGGCATTAGACACTTGTGGGATATGTTCTGATGAGATCCTAATGTATTAGGTTCATTTCTTGTAAATCATAACAATTTCCTCATATTTTAATCATAATAAAGCCATTATGAGGCAACTCATAAAGTGGAGCCATGATCCTATATGAATCGCCTGGGCCTTATTACAGTGCATGCAAATTTGCATGCAGGGCCCAAGTGGGTCCACATATGATCACGATGGACCATTGCATAAGACTTAAAAGAGGGGTCAACCATGGACCGCACATGGCCACAGTATCACCCTGAATGTGCGATCACAGTCGCTCGAGTATGAGCCTAGAAATGGAGGGTAAGAACTAAGACCAGTCGTACACTCCCCGTCCATGTTGCGTGCCCTTAATTATATGGTTGTGATTATCCAATCATGGTTACTTTTGGGTCATGTGCAATCTACAGGTGATTCCTCCAACCCAACAACCTTTATTGATCACATGCATAACTCGCTTGGCCACCTAGTATGTATCCACGCTGGATCATGGTTCTCATAAAGTGTGTGGGTATTATCCTGGAGGAATCTAGACCTATCAAGCACATGGTTTGCAGAGTTCCTAGAGTTTTCAGGCCATCTCTGAGTTTTCTTATCATCCATGGGGCAACCAATGCTGATATAATATATAGCTTTCATCCTATCCAAGAAAGAGTGCAACAATGCAATTCCTCTTTTCTTCAGAAATATCATCTGTAATTTAAATAACAACATTGCCTTACAAATAACTTGTAAATGGAGAAAATAAATATCTAAGAGTATCTTCAAAAGTAAAATTAACGAGAAAAATAAAATAAAATCACAAACCTGGAGCAAATGAAACACATTTAGTAGTGGAGAACTCCTGCTGCTCCCGTAGTACATATGTCAGAAGTGCTGCAGTACCTCCGCCTAAAGAGTGTCCAACAATCTGAAGAATTACAAAACATTCATAAAAATACTATCAAGAATAAATGGACTAGTCCCATTCAAAACTATAGTCGGTCAAAATAACCAAAACAAATAAGACAATTCCAGAATCCCAAAACAGAAAGTAGACAATAAGTAGTAAGTAGTCATTGTTCTTCACTTCTCTACCACCTTTGTTGAATGTCCATGCATTAGTGAAAATAACTGTTAAATGATGTGCGCTATCATGTGACCTATTGCTGTTATCTAATGTCCATTCGCTAGTGAAAATTAGCTATTAAATGATGCACACAATGATGTAACCTATTTAACTCACACACAGTTGTGTGTTCAAGAATTACATCCTGCCAGTTCTTGTTAGGCATTTTGGATGAAGGAAACATAAATGATTACGCATGTCCACAAACACGTTACAACGTGGAAAAAAAAAAAAGGTTGCCTGCAATATGAAGTAGATAAGCTGCAGAGGAAGTAAAGATATCCACAAATACAAATAATGATATATACATTTAAAAACAAATATACTAGAATAGAAGGAAAATGAAAGATTCTGCTGCCATGTAAGAAGTCAATTTTTTTTGTAAGGTGCCATGCAAGATTTTAAAAATGAACTGATTCTATGTAATATGCCTTACCTATTCCTACTTGACCTTATAACCAAAATTCACTTTAAAAAATAAGCTGTTTTAAAAAAAAAAAAAATCTAAAACGAATATGACGTACACATTCCTACATGACCTTATACATGTTCTTTCACCACTCAAGACGCATCCAGCACAAAGAAAAATCTCAGCAATCACCCTTGCAATTTCATAGTAGGTGAACCAGAATTTCCCAAATAAATTAAAAGTATTTTCAAACAACCATAGTATTTGAGGACATCCCTGGTATAAATCAGGATAAGCCTGCATAAACCTATAAAAGTAGGCATAAGACTCGGTTTTTTCGTCGAAAGGACCAGCATTGCTCATGGACATGTGTGCACCCATACACACACACATGCACAGGAATCCAATAAACCATTCGATGCCAGATATGACAGCAACAATATTCTGATTGCCTTAAAAAGAAAACCTTGTAGGTTTTTCTATGAGGCCAAGTTTATAGTATGCCAGGCAGCTGTGGCATGCACGTATCATGGTTCAGCTCACAACCAAGAACTAACATCAACATGGAATAAGGAATTGTCACAGGCCAACCAATCAAAACTTGACAGAAGTTAGCAGACAACCACTGCCCATAAACAGCAATGTAGAAATTAATAATCTAATTATTCCTAGTCATTTGACAAGCTTTGGATGACAAAGAAGCACCAAATGGAGCAGCAACTTTTTCAACACATTCCACCCAAGTACCCGAGTTTATTGGTTAGATGTTCCAAACACCACTTCGTAAAATAAATTCATCCATTCAACACTTGATTTATTTATTATTTTAATTGTTAAGATAGATCTAATTTTATGAAAATCATGTGTAGAGAGCAGGACACAATTTGACATGCGAAGGCCACTGAGCAGAAATCCTATGACGTGATTTACCTGGATTTTGTAATCCGGATTTTTGCTGAGTGCTTTAATAAGACAAGGTATCGCAAGCTTTGCAATCCAACGAGCAGCTGCAACCATCCCACAATGTGCATAGCCTAGAACTAAGTTGCTGACACCACCTTCATATACAACAGTATGATGGAATGGTACAACAGCGCCAGTTGCAGCTGTCAAAGTGTCCCTGATGCTATGAGTTCCCCGGATCAGTAGAAGAAAACATTTTGTGTTCTTGTCGACCAGAATTGTAAAAGCAGGTTTCAAAAGCTACATCAAATAACAACATAAACAGTAAAGTCAATAGAATGCAAGTATAAGACAATTTATTCTCCAAAAATAAATCAACTTGGAAGTGCAGTTTCCTTGTTAAATAGTTCTAAATTTTTATTTTTAATTTAAAATTTTAAAATTAAAAAAAGAAGAAGAAGAAGAAGAAGAAGAAGAATAAAATAAAAATAAAATAAAATAAAAAGAAACCATGAAATTCAAGAGTACATCTTAGAGCATGACTCACTCCTGCTTTAGGTTCCTGAAGGAGAACATCTTCAGGAGAATAGCCAGTTTCCTCCAAAAACAATGGAAATGGTTTCTTTGAGAAATGCCAACAAAGAGTCAGCAACTTCAAGAGATATTTTAGGTCAGTTGTTATTTCAGCTCCTCTAAGCTGTACACTATCTTTACCAGCATATATACTTGCAACAGGTAAGTTTCCCTGAAAAGTGAGACAGACATGAATAGCAACTTAGAATGTTTTTCATAGACCTAAGCCGCCATCAGAGTTTTAAAAGAAAGGGCTCAAAAATATCAAACTAATGCTAAAGCAAAAAATAATAATAATAATAATAATAATAATGATAAAATAATAAAATAAAAAATAAAAACAACAACAGATAGATGAAAGCACCACATTGTGATAGCTAGATAACAAGAACTAGCACCTTAAGTTTCAAGCAGGAACACATGGCTAACCAGTAAGTTAAGAAAAAATTTCAGCTTTGAGAATGAAGGAGGATGCAAGCCAAACATTGAGGATAAAAACATTAGAAGGCAATTATATAAAGGCTAGTGTCTATGCACGATAATACATGGATTATTAAGATACAGAGTCATCCCATTGACCATTGTAGACAAGCATCATGCCAACTCTATCACATATAGTCATGCCAGCCATGTAGCTTTAAGAACAATTTCATTTAAAGGTTGCCTGTGGGAAGGCACAAAATGACGTAAACATCCCTTATCAGTCATAAGATAACATCTGCATGGGAGCGCTACATTTTCTTTTTCTGCATGGGAGCCAACATCTCATAGGACTATATCTTCTACCATAAAACATTGACAATCCAGAAAAAGAAGCTTGTCCTCTCCAGTCTTACTTGGACATGTGGTACAGGTGCCAAGTGTCCAACAGAGCAAACTTCAAAATGAGAACACTTGCGTGCACAAATTAATAATAATTTATTTAAATTAAAAAAATATAACAAATAATTAAAAATGGATTTTTTATTTTTTATTTTTTTTTTGCTGAGTAAAATTGAAACTTAAAAACAATGGAAATTTGAGAATGTTATTCACATAGCTCCAATGAAGTCCAATTACTTGCAACATAAACTAATAAGCAATTGACTAACAAAACATCAAAAATCATGCATAATCATCTCAAGAAAAAAGTTTGTTGTGTAAGCATCACTCGCTCTTGAAATTTTCAAAAACAGCAGCAAAAGAACAAAAATAAACAACAAATATTGTGCTTTTCTTGGTTATATATACAAAGCTTGTGAGTTTTTGTTATATGTGACCTGGCACCCGTGATGAAAATGACTCAAAATCTAGAGAGTGAGAGTAAGCCCTTATGAGTAATTATTCAACAATTATGTTTAGACCTTGGACACCTTATTTGAAGTTTCCAACACACAGCACTTTTGGACGACATCCATACAACACTTTGTCCATATAGATAATGAAGTGTCGTGTCATGTCTAGGAGTGTCCAAGTGTTGGCACGGAAAAATCCCAGAAGGAAGAAGTACCCAGATAACACCGCTCCTCTCCTCCACCGCCTTAGACAAGCGACATGCCACACATCCAAGCAGCTAGCCTTTTTGGTCTATAGTTTGTGCCATCACCGACTACAAACCAAAAACAGGGACCAGACAAGAGGTGTGAATTGCTGAGGTTCCAAACTGAGCTACTCTTTCGTTAGGCCGGAATATAATCAAATTTTCTAGGAAGGTATCCAATGGGGAAGAGGAAGCAGGCAGAATTAGCAGGGCTCAATGTTGGTCACAGGGTGGGAGTAACTTCTCAGTGTTTGAGAGGAAGATTCGGAAGATTTGCTCAAGTTTGTAGAGGAAGGGGGTATGCAAAAGGCAGCAGCTCTACAGCCGAGCAAGCCACTGAAATCACCAAAGGGATGAAGGGAGCTGGCTGGCCTTGTTTCATCTATTAACTACGAGAAAGGAATTGAGGACAGAAGAAGAGGCAATGACCAAGATTCAAAATTTCATGAAGCTGTTGAGTTGGAATGTCAGGGCATGGGCTGTCCCTGCAAAAGAGCCCAGATCAGGATGTATTATAACTTATAAGCACCAAAAGGTGCAATTGTTAGCCTTGCAGGAAACTAAATTTCAGTTTGTAGATAGGGAAAAGGTTAATTTTAGTAACAATATGAGTGGGAACAAAGAATTAGTAAAGATTGCTGACCAAGAAGTTTCCCAAAATGACCACTTTTGATATCTTGGGTCGATATTTCATGGGAGGAGAGATTGAGAAGGATTTTTTTTTTTTTTTTTTTGAAAGATTGATTGAGAAGGATGTTGCCCATAGAATTCAAACAAGGTCGAAGAAATGGAGATGCATCTCTGGAGTTTTATGTGATCATTGTGTACCACTGAAATTGAAAGAGAGATTTTATAGGAAGGCTATAAGACAAGCCATGCTTTATGGCACACAATGTTGGGCAATTAAGGAACCACGTGTCCATTGGACAGGTTTAGCTAAAATGAGGATATTGAGATGGATAAGTGATAAGACAAGGACGGATAGAATTAGAAATGAATGCATTCAAGAAAATTTAGAAGTAGCACAAATAAGTAACAAGATGAGAAAGTAGGCTTAGATGGTTTGGTTAGCTGCAATGGAAACCAAGAACTGAGCCAGTTAAGAGGAGTGAGTTTGTACAAGTTGAAGGCTCTAAAGGGCAAGGGGAAGGCCCAAAAGGACACAGGCGGAGGAAGTAAAGACTTGACATATGGTTGAACTAAAGTTATGGACTTTGATCATGGTGTGCCAAAACGGTTACGTATCGGCCGTAACGACTGATACGTAATGGTAACAGTGGGAACCGTTACGCGTTTCGGGATCGTATCGGTCGTTACCCGATTTTGTACCTATATCGGCCGTTACGGGGCGTAGCGGGCCCGTATCGACCGAATAACGGTAACTTTTTTTTCCATTTTAAGCTCTTTTTTTACTGTTTTTTTGAAACTTCTTGCTTCCAAACTGTTTCTCACTCCTTCTGCTACTAATTTCGACCAACCTTGACCGGGTATTTGAAATAAAAACACATTATATTACGGATTTTCTTGAATCAAAGCTCGGTGGGCCATTTTTCAGAAATTCATCAAAAATAAGTATTTATACTTTTTTTAATATGTTTTGTTGTTTTAATCATACCAAATGATGTGTTAATCTTAGTAGAACATGTTAATGTGCATTTTATAGATTTGGGGTGCCATTTAATCTTTTTTTATATTTTTTTCTATTTACGCATGAATTTTGGCCCCTTTTTTTAAAATTCGAAAAATCAATTTTTAATGGTTGTTTTGTTGTTTTAATCATGCCATTTGATGTGTTAATCATAGTAGAACATGTTAATGTACATTCTACAGATTTGGGGTGCCATTTTTATTTTTATTTTTCTATTTACGCATTTATTTTGGCCCTTTTTTTGAAAATTCGAAAAATCATTTTTTAATGATTCTTTTGTTGTTTTAATGATGTCATGTGATGTGTTAATCATAGTAGAACATGTTAATGTGCATTTTACATATTTGGGGTGCCATTTTATTTTTTTATATATATATTTTTTCTATTTACGCATGAATTTTGGTCCCCTTTTTTAAAATTCAAAAATCAATTTTTAACAGTTGTTTTTTTGTTTTAATCATGCCATATGATGTGTTAATCATAGTAGAACATGTTAATGTGCATTTTACAGATTTGAGGTGCCATTTTATATTTTTTTCTATTTACGCATTTATTTTGGCCCTTTTTTTGAAAATTCGAAAAATCATTTTTTAATGATTCTTTTTCTGTTTTAATGATGTCATGTGATGTGTTAATCATAGTAGAACATGTTAATATGCATTTTACATATTTGGGATGCCATTTTATATTTTTTTCTATTTACGCATGAATTTTGGCCCTTAAAAATAATTGCAAACACCTAAATGTAAGATATTTTCATATTACATTCATTCTAATATATCTATCACTAATAGTAGATAGTTAAAAAATTAAATATATGAATTTTGTAGTCATATTCAGGTTATCTGATTCATAAATTCATCAGACAGTCCGATACAACTTCTCACTAAAGATTGGACCGTTACACCACCATAAACATGTTCCAATTTATAAATGAAAGCATATTTGGAATGCTTAGAATATTCCGGATTTAATCCATATTTTTTTGGCAAAAAAAAATTTTGCGCTGTTATGGGCCGTTACACCCCCGTATCGCCGTTATGCTCTCGTATCCGTATCAGTTTCGGAGGGCATCGTTACGCCAACCAATACCGATACGGGACACCTTAGCAGAAAGTCATTTTATTGTGGCATATAGAGCACAGAACTATAAAGAATGACTTAGTTGCTAACTAGTTGGCATAATGTTTTGATATGAGATTTGTAGATTTATATTGATTCATGAGATATTGATTGACTAAGACTAAATCCCTAAAGATAGCATCCAAGGATGGGTCGATATTGATTTCATGATTTCTCATAATCAGATATGTAGCTTTTTATTTGCGCTTATGGACCAAAATTTTGTTTACCTTCAAAGAGAAAACAAAAAGAAAGAGGATGGTTGATATTGAGTGATGCCTGATGAACTCCATTGAGACCAATTCCTGGATTAGCAGAGATTGATTTAAAAATCCCACAAATGCTTAGTATGCTTGCCAATGCACGTAAGGCACGCAAGGAGGCCTAGGTACATAGAGGGGAGATTACCTATCTTGCTACCAAATAACCCCACCAATGCTTCTACTTCCTTGCTTGACATTCTAACACCATTTTTGTGAAGATTAATCTTCAGACCTGAAACCACTTTGAAGCATCTGATTACCTTCTTTGAGTTGTCTACTTGCTTGACATCAACATCGTTAAAGAGGAGGGTATGGTCTACAAACTGAAGATGGGATATTTGAAACATAGGGCCCTCCACTTTAAGCCCGTTTACTACGCCCCCATTGACTCCTTTTTCCAACTTTGCTTGATGCCTTTGCCACCACCAGAAAGAGGAAGCCCCTTGTCTAAGACTTCTTGAGGCTTAAAAAAAAAAAAAACCTTTTTATTGATCCGTTCCCAAGCTTTGAGAATCTTTTGCACCGATATACTCCATGATCTACTTTCTCTATTTTGTACTGCAACCCAATCAGACAAGCATATAATTGAGGAACTCTCATTCAACATGATATGCTTTCTCTATATTGAGCTTGCAAATAATTCCTTTCCTACCTTTGTTGTCTCTCGAATCAATACACTCATGTGCTATCCACAGTCCAAACCAAGGTATCCCGTATCGATATCGGTTGGCATAACGGTACCCTCCGATACCGATACAGATACGGGAGTGTAACGGCGATACGGGGGCGTAACGGCCCGTAACGGTGCCTTTTTTTTTTTGCCAAAAAATTATGAAAAAATATGGATTAAATCCGGAATATTCTAAGCATTCCAAATATACATTCATTTATAAATTGGAACATGTTTATGGTAGTGTAACAGTCTACTCTTTGGTGAGAAGTTGTATCGGACTGTCTGATTAATTTTTGAACTAGGTAACCTGAATTTGATTACAAAATTCATATATTTAATTTTCTAAATATCTAATTTATATACTTAACAATTTGATATCATTTCTCCCAAAAGTTCTTTAAAAAAAAATGAAATTAAATTAAGATAGATGGCATTGCCAATTTGGGGCTAACTTCGAGAACCAATCTATGCCCCCCAAATTAGCCTCAAATTCATGCAATTTATTACCATTATCCCACTTATGAATTGGGGGACATTTATTGGATAGTGAATCATGAAAAAAATCAAAAGGCCCTATTTTAAAAAATAAAAGTCCACAAATTAACAATTAAAACTATTCGAACAATTTGATTTTGGCATTATGAGTTAGCAATTGCAGTATATAATTTAATTAGTAAATTTTAAGTTAATATATGTCTCATGTACAATTTTTTAAGGGCCCGAATTAGGCAGGACTCGGATTGTGAAGTGTAGCACACATGTCAAAGTTTTTTGGGCCCTACCCGTGATGAATGTGTTATATCCACACCGTCCATCCATTTTGCCAAATAATTTTAGGGCATGAGCCCAAAAATGAGGCACATCCAAAGCTCAGGTGGACTGCACCATAAGAAACAACAATAATTAAAAGTTTACCGTTAAAAATTTATTGGGGGCTACAAAAGTTTTACATCAAGCTGACATGTGTTATATCTAAACCGTCCATTCATTTGACGAGCTCGTCTTAAGGCTTGAACAGATTGGATGGAAAATAAACGTTACGGTGGGCCCTACAAATTGTTTAACGGTGAAAATTATTATCTCCGCTGCTATTTTTGGTGTGGTCTAGACGATCTTTGGATATAATTCATTTTTTTGGTGGTGCTCTAAAATGATCTCTGAAAATAGATGAACGGTGTAGATATAATAAATACATCACTGTGGAGCCCACACAACTTTGATCTCCTTTGAACCGTTCGTACAACTCGGAGCTCGAGGAGTGTCAGTGCTCGTCTTAGCATGACATGTACCTCCAGTAGCTAGCTGGTGCACGGTACACTTGCGAATAAAAAAAAAGAGAGAGAGGGAAACCGAAAAGAAAAACAGAGGGAAAGAAGAGAGGAAAGAAAAAAGAGGGAAAGAAGAGAGAGAGAGAGAAGAAGAAGAAGAAGAAGAAGAAGAAGCAGGCCACCGCGGCCGCAGCCGCAGCAGTTCCTGCTTATACTAGTTAGTTTCTTTGGTGCTGTAATGCCTGCTAATGAAATGCACATGGAATATGAAGATATGCATCCAAAATGCCCTGTTGAAACTTGAAAAATAAAACGTGACAGGACAAAGATGGGTAGGCAACAGCCTCATTGGGAGGATATTAGGAACATTAGGAACATCAACACCATTATAGATGAGAACCATGGTAGAAGAGAAGCATTAAGAGATTAGGTCATTAACATTTACCTGCCTCTTTAAGAGAAAGCTGATACCAAAAGCAAGATCGCCAATCGGCCACTTCCCTAGAGTTTCCGAGTAAGTAAATCTCAATGTCTCTGCCAAGGTTGAAATGGTCTCCAACCAAGTTGCTGGAGCTTGAGCAGGACCGCGCGATAATCGGCTTCTTATGGATGGAGCAGGTTTGGAAACATCACCACCATTCTCCTCATCATCATCCGATGGAGTTGATTGCAACCTACGATTCAGTGTATAGTAAAGAAGAGCAGCGGCACCAGCTGCAGTTGCCATGGTTGCTGTCGCCATGGTATTTCATGCAACCAGACCTAATATGGAAATCAAACAAATGAATAATGTTTAAGAGAGAATCTATGGGGAAAGAAATCAATCGCCTGATAATAAATAAGGATGCATTTATGCCAAACTTGGGAAACTCATAATTTGTCACAATAGTGTACCTTTTATGTTTCAAGTTCGGAAAAAGTCCACCACCAAAATAATGAGTTTCTTGAATTCCAGTGTAAAAAGGAATTGAATTCATCTAAATCAGAATTTGGGCAGTAAAATGCAACCAGTTGAAAACATTCAATTGACATAGGGTGACAAAGCATTCTAATCAGAAGCATTTATCCTTTCTCCCCATCCGAAATATGGAATTTACTTCAACATTCCAGCAGGGAATGATGAACCTCTAGGTGAATAAAGCATCAACAGAAGCGGCAGTAGTCTTGGGTATGGGCGAGGGGAAGCACCTGTTTAAAATTGCTATTATAAACAGCTAGGAAGTAGGAACAGAAGCGCAGTTCTGAAATGTGGTTCGTAGCGGGACCAGGACCCTGCTAGAAGGTTCGTGCAACTACCGATGAACTACACATCACCATAAGCATAACCTACAAGTGCCTCAATCCCAGACTTTTCTAAGGGACCACAACAGGTGGGGCCAAAGCACAGAAATTACACTAATCGGATGATCCCAACCATCCAACTCTTCCAGTTATCGGCACCGACCACGTTTTTCCAACAGCCTGTTTCGTGATCACGACAAGATGGTTAAGACCATCTGATCAGTCTCCACAACATGATCAGAGATAAAGACGGCATGGACTGAAGAGTCTGCACCCAATCACGAGAAGCAGAATCATACATCTCTAATACGAAACCACAAACTACTGAAACAATCAAAAAATAAAAGAAAAAGAATGTCTTTCTACTGAGTTCCTGACTCCAAACCTTAAAATTTCCCACAAAACGAAAATCCGATAAATCAACGAGCATTAGGAAGCTCGAATTCAGCAGATATTCCCTGAAAACCCTAGAATCCAGAATTCCTGAACCTTCCAGGAGAAAAACGAAAACTCATCCAAACCTAGCAGAAATAGCTGATCTCTACCTCTAATTAAAGCCAAAATCCACAAATTTCTCGAATCCAATCCAAGTAGAACCAAAGTTTTGGATCATAATCGAAAAGAAAGAGATCTTGAGAGAGATCTACGAACCTGGGAAGATCTTTTCCTTTTCTAGGGCATGGAAAGATGTAGAAAGAAATAGAAGGAGAAAGACAGATGAAGAAGGGGTTTTTATAGGGATGAATGAGTAAGGACGGGTTGGATTCGATGCTCTCGTTGTCTTCGGTTAGAAGAGGTTCTTTTCCTTCGACGGAACGAGAAAGAGAGGGGAACGCGGCGTTTCGGATTAGGTACTGCACCCCCCCTCGGGACAGGCTAGGCTCCGAGGGGCCTGTGTGATGTATGGATTCCATCCATACCGTCCATCCATTTTTTCAATTGATTTTAGGATGACTGATAAATTAGAAAAAGGAAGATCCAAGCTCAGATGGACCACGCAGAGGATATTAAATTCCTACCGTTGAAAACTTATTAGGGACCACAGAAGTTTTGTATCAAGATGAATTTTTTTTTTTTTCACTTCAACCATATGTATACGACAATATCAACAGGTTGGATGGCAAATAAACAACATGGTGGGCCCTAAAAAGGTTTTAATGGCAGGTGTCCTAAGCACCGCTGCCTCCTGTGGTGTGGTCCACTTGAGCCTTGAAAATGCTTTAGTTTTAGTACAAAACCTAAAATGATATGAAAAAATGGATGGACGGTGTGGATAAAATCCATACATCATGGTGGCGCCTCAGTGGCCCCCTGAAGCATCCGCCTGTCCCGAGCTGCGAACAGGCGAGGGTAGTACCTAATCCGCGCCCTTCCTTACGAGTATTTGATTTCCGACAGGTACGTGGCAGTCTCTGATTGGGTGGATTGGTTGCCTACCGAGACTCGTCTGTTTACGAACGCGGATTGCCTGTAGCCGGGTGCTGCAGCGGATTTCTGCAGCACAAGATTCTGTGGGGCCCACCGTGATGTATGTGTTATATCCATGCCGTCCATCCATTTTTCTAGATTCTTTTAGGATATGAAGCCCAATAGCGAGATAGATCCAAAGCTCAAATGGACCACCATCATAGGAAACAATGGGAAGAACCACCGTTAAAAACAACTTTGAGCTCATGCCCTAAAATGAGCCGCTGAAACGGATGGACAGCATGGTAACACCTACGTCATGTTGACCCCACGGAGCTTATTGCTACATGAATCCCTCCAGCCGAGAGCTGCATACCCCGCATCACCTGGAGCGCCCGGCTCCACTGAGTTCTGATCGGGCCATTGTAATGCATGTGTTATATCAACGCAGTCCATACATTTTGCTGGATGATTACAGGGCATGAGCCTTAGTACGGGAAAATCTGAGCCAAACCGACGAGTACAGCATCGAAAGAATAGTGCTACATCAGGACAGGACCGATCATACTTCCGGACCGCAGCCCTGGATCGGAGTCACGAACCTTATCTTTGATCGGGAGGCCACAGAGCAAGTCCAAGACGGGCATTCCCAGTGGGCTTCGACCATGAAATCCGACCATGGGTTCGGATATGTTAAGCTTGAGGTCTGAACAAAGTTAGTCCCACTGTGGGCTCAAAGAACCAAGTTGCGGAACTAGCCCGGCTAAGAACGTGGTTGAAGATCACATTCAGAAATACAGCTCAATAAGGCATTGGGAGAGTAATCCGGTACACGATCTGAGTGTAACGGCCAACATTTGCGCACGCGTAATGCCTGTTTCATGGAGTAGATTGTGCCAAGTTTAAAGGCAATGACCCCTTCGATCCACGGGTATAAATACCAGAGAAACTCAGGTATGCAACATTTCACACCCCCACTCAACTTTACACTACTTGGACCCCGTTTCCATATCCTAACTTTGGCATCGGAGGGTCCTCTACTTGAGCTAGGGTCTCCTTTGTTTACTGTTCCGTGAAGGACGAGTGTTAGCTCCGAGCGTGAAGAGCTCAGTAGAAGGTGATCCAGATTTTTACCTCAACAAGCCTAAAAAGAAATAAGATCTAAAGTTTAAGTGTACCACACCATAGTAAAGAGTAGAGATTGAACAGCCACCATTAAAATTTTCTTGGGGCCAAGCAGGGTTTAGACAAGCTGATATTGTTTTCTCTTCATCCATGCCTATGTGACCTTACTAACAGATGGATGGCAATAAACACGGTGGGCCCTAGGAAGTTTCCAACGGTGTTACGGTCGGTGTCACCATCAGAAGCGAATTCGTTGTTATACCTCACACCAGATATATAGCTATTGTATTGACGTCAACAAGTTCTATGGGTCTGATCATGAGGTATGTGTTATATCCAAACCATCTATCCATTTGGCGATCTTAAGGCTTGAGATGAAAAATAAGACAGATCTAACTATCAAGTGGACCACACTGCAAAAATCAGTGAGGGATTGAACATTTACCATTGAAACCCTTTTTGGGGTCACAAAAGTTTTGGATCAATATGAAATTTTTTTTTCCTATTCATTCAAGTATTTGTGACCTTATAAATAGATTGGATGTAAAATAAACGTTATGGTGGGCCCTACAAATTGTTTAACGGTGAAAATCATTATCTCCGCTACTATTTATGGTGTGGTCCAAATGATCTTTGGATATGATTCATTTTTTGGATAATGCTCTAAAATGAACTCTAAAAATAGATGAAAGGTGTAGATATAATAAATACATCACTGTGGAGCCCATGTAACTTTGATCTCCTTCGAACTGTTCATACAACTCGGAGCTCGAGGCGTTAGTGCTTGTCTTCGCATGACACGTACCTGCAGCTATATAGCTGGTGTGAGGTACACCAGCCAATCCGCTTCCTCACCATCGCACGAAATCAGATTGCGTAGTGAGTTACTCAATACGCTTTTATCGTATTGAGTAAATTCAGTTGGGCTCGCTCTGAATGTATGTGGTTTATCCACACCGTCCATCCGTTTTTCCTACTAATTTTATGGGTTGATCAAAAAATTGAAGTATATCCAAAGCTCAAGTGGATCATACCAAAGGAAACAATATAGAATAATGATTTCCACCGTTGAAACCTTCATAGGGCCCACAATGATGTTTATTTGTTATCCAAGTCGTACATAATATAAAAAAGACACGAATGAAGAGAAAGCACAAACATCAAATTTATCCAAAACTTCGGTGGCCTCTAAGAACTTTTCAATTGTATAAGTTCAATCACATTGTTTCCTATGGTGTGGTCCACTTGAGCTTTGAGTATACGTATGTTTTGGAATCGAGACCTAAAATTATCTTTTAAAATAGATGAGCGGAGATGAAAACTAAAGGAAAAGGTGGGTGGGGAAATTCCTACCATTGAAACCTCCCTAAGGTCGATAGTGATGCTTACATGCCATCCATACCATTCATAATGGGATGAACTGAAAACTAATATGATAGCTTGATTCAAAACTTTTATGGCCCCGCGAATATTTCAACTGTGTACATTTAATTCTCACTTTTTCAACCCAGTTGAGTATTGGATCCAGCTCATTTTTAGCCTCTTTTCCTAAAATAAACTCACAAAACGGATGGACGTGGTGGAATTATTAAAAACATCATGGTGGGCCCCACTTAGGTTCCCAACGCAGGAGCTTCTTGTGAAAGCCTTTCCTAGGAAATCTGCATCCTACTCCATCCGCATGCGTCTGGATGCACCCGAGATGGGCACCATTGTCTCACCAATTCCGTGGGCCTTATTTAAAGGTTTTGTTGTTGCTAGTGCTCAAGCCTACACGACACATAGTGACAATCTTCCCACTAAGAGGAATTGAGGGCCTTATGAATAATGATATTTTAGTTTATTTGAATTAAATATAATGATTTTATTTTCATTTAATAAAATATAATTTCTTTATAGTGTAAAACATTTCCAAACGGGAGATAGGGGCAAATGTGTCAAATTAACAAATTTCAGACATTTCATTTGTTTGTTAACAAACAGGTTGTTTCAAATTTAGTACTTGATTTTCAGACTCCATCCGTAATTATCAAACAAGTTTTTAAACTTTAGATTTCAGATTCAAGCTTCATATTTCAAATTCAGGCTTCAGATTTCAGATTTAGTCTTTAAACTTCATATTTAACATACGTGGACTAAATCTAAAATCTAAATCTAAAGTTTGAATTTGAAGTTGAAAACTAGTAATGAATCTATAACAACCGATTTGTTAAATAATGTCCCAAATATTTGAAATATGTTAATTTGACACATTTACCCATATGAAACAATAGTGATTGAATCCCTACCATTAAAAACCTCATGTATTTCACAAAAGTGTTTTTTTTCCATCCAACCTATTGATAAAGTTACAAATAGTTAGACGAAGAGATGGCACAAATATCATATTGATCCAAAGCGTTTGTGGACCATGAGAAATTTTAAATGGCCAATCACCACTATTTCCTATACTATGGTTTATCTAGGATTTGGAGCTGCTTTATTTTTTGGATCATGCTCTAAAATGAGCTTTCAATATGGATGGACAGTGTGGATGTAGTCACATACATCACAATGGGCCCCACAGTCGGAGTGTCACCTACCTCGGTGGATCGGGGGTCGCACCTAGTCCACTCCCCTTAGATACGGGATGTAGATCTCCTGTGACCTACACTGGAAACCTAGGTGGGGCCCACCATGATGTTTGTGAGAAATCTACCCCGTTCATCCATTTTGTGAGATCATTTTAGGACATGGGGCCAAAAATGAGCCGATATAATACTCAAATGGGCCAGAAACACGAGGATTGAACGCCCATAATTGAAATATTGGTGGGGCCACACAAGTTTTGAATCACGTTAATATTTGTGGTTTCAGTTCATCTCAGTATGAATGACGTTGTGGACGGTATTGATGGCATGTAAACATCACTGTTGACCCCGGTGAGGTTTCAATGATAAGAATTTCCCTACTCACCTTTTCCTTTAGTGCGACCCACTTGAGTCTTGTATCTTGCTCATTTTTTGTCTCAAGTCCTAAAATGAGCTCAAAACACAGGTGGACGAGTTAGATTTATCACAAACATCATGGTGGGCCCCACCTAGGTTCCGGCGTAAGAACTTCATCCAAAAGGCTTTTGCAAAAAATTCGCGTCCCAAAATCTGTGTCCCCAAACATGGGCATGGATTACATACTAACCCCAACCGGATCTATCTTATACATACCTTACATTTCATTCTAGAAATTAAGACAAAAAATAAGGCAGATCTAAGGATCAAGCGGAAAACATTACAAGAAACTGTGGGAATTGGATGCCTACCATTGAAAACTTCTTAAGGCCACATAAGGCTATGATGAAGCTTATTTTTTGTGTTTTCATTTTATCTAGGTTTGTGTGACCTTATGAAGAGGCTAGATGGCAAATAAGCTTCATGGTGGACCTCAAGAAGGTTTTAATGGTAGTCTTTCCATTCCCACTACTTTTTGCGGTGTGGTTGGCTTGAGCTTTGGATGTGCCTTTTTTTTTAATCATGCTTTAGAATGATATAGAAAAGTTAATGAATGGTGTGGATCTAACACATAAATCATTGTGGGCCTAGAGAAGTGCCACATGTTAAAAGTTGGGTTTAGTATTACATAAAGGAGAAAAATTTTAGCATAGTGGGTAATTTTGGATTTTTAAAAAAAGTTCAACCTCTATAGCCGAAAAACTTCGACATAAGATGATGGAGTGCTTTCCTCATTCAGTGTTAACAAACAACTCTAAACATCAAATGCTTTCCAAATTTCACATTAAGTCAAAATTTTCATTGTTAACAAATGTGTCCATAATCTCAAAACTTTAGTAGATCCAAATCATAGGTAGACTACACCACGAAACATTGGTGAATAACTATTAAAAGCTTTTTGTAATCCATAAAAGTTTTTGATCAAGCTGATCTTCGTATTGTCCTGCCATGCAGGTCTGGTTAACCTTATCAACAAATTGGATGGCAAATTAACATTATAGATCTGCTTATGGTCAACCTTGGGAAGTTTTTAATGGTAGGCATTCAATCACCACATTTCCTGTGGTGTGGTTGTTCACTCCCCAAGTGCAGGGTTGTGATGTAGTAATAAACTCGATGAGACTGAGGTCGAATCCTAAGGGACTGGAACTTGTACGTAATCTGAAACTAAGTAGAACTAGAACTAGACTAAGATGAAATCTAAATCAAATCAATTTAAGGAATAATTGTGAAATACTTATCTAAAACTTAAGGAATTCAGGAAAAGAAAACTAGGGATTCAAAGGATCCACTTGTAGAGATTAGGGAGATCTTATGCCTGTTTCAAGAACTCAACTGGACTTAGAGTCCCATCTTCATCCAGTTAAAGAGTATAATCATGGAAATCACACTGAACTTCCTTTGATATAGTTTTCAAAGAGATGAAAGGTATATGAATAAGAATGAATTCCATCACCAAACCATGCCCAGGAGACAAAGTAAACAACAAAATTAAACTAATTACCAATCAATCAACAATGTATAAAGGTTAGGAAGGGTACCGTCATCCGACCATGCCCAGGAGACGATGGTGAACAACAAAGCTTCTTAACGTCATATACATAAAAAAGGAAAGAAACATGCTTAAAGCCATCGCAGACCCAGTATAATTTTAGTCACAACAGACCATTAAAAACTAAAAATATTTCCTTAATTGAACCAAAATCAACATTAGTTCAATTTAAACAAAAGGCATAGCAGAAAGTCCCCTGTCACGCTACAAGCTTCACCTCTTAGCCCTAGTTAAGAGGTTCAGCCCAACGTGAATGGGTTGGATTCCTTAAACGAAACAAAACAAAATAAAAAGAAAAAGAAAGAAAAAAATAAACTCTACTATCTCTCTGTCTCCCTACTCCACGTCCAGGCCAAGATGGATGATTTGATCTCCACTTCTCCCTCTCCTTTTATAGGCAACAAAGTCGGTGGAGGCGTGCATGCCAAAGGCGGTGGCTGGAAGAGCTTTCACAGCTCTTTACACAGCAAGAATAGACCTCTTACGTTAATTTCCTGGTAGGGCCCATTCTTAAGTTCAAACAGGAGATCCACTCCATCCAACAGCTTCTCCTCGAAAAACCAATCGGGAATGATGTGTTATAACTTAAATTTAGTGTGGCCCACAGAGTTTTTCATTACACCGTCCATCCTTCATTTGAAGGGCTAAAATCCTATCCTTACTGTTATTAGAAACTTGACACCTAGGCCTTGGCCAACTGACCTGTGGAATTCTAATAGACGGCCTGGATCAGACCATCGCATCACGATGGTGGCCCACAAAGAAAAATTGTAAGCTCTATTGCGAAACAGAGCTTCCGCGTCAATGCTGTGAAAGTCGATGGGCCCATGATTAATGTATTCAAGAAAATCCAATCCGTCCTGAAAAATCATTGGGGAAGGGCGAGACCGATTTGATTTCGGTGTGGCCCACAAGACTTGGCGTTACACCGTTCATCTTGCGTTGGGACTTTTATTTCATGCGTACACATGCATGGGAGTAAAAGTTCACCTTGATGAGGGTCTTGGCCATCCCCTAGAGTGAATGAATGGTTCGAATCATCCGATTGGATGATGGGTGGGGTCCACTATCAAAAAATAGACGGACAGCGTCCGTTCGCTATACCTGCGTAAGAAGAAGACGAGTCAGCCCGTCTTTGACCGGGCTGACCGTCCAGTGCACGGCCGGTGCATGTACACTATGTACACGCACTCTACATATAGAGTCCACTGTGATGCTTGTGAGAAATCTGCTCCATCCATCCCCTTCCTCATTTAATTTAAGAGTTTGAGTCCAAAACCGAAGTGTATCCAGAGATCAAGTAGGCCCCATATTGATGATTAATGGGCTGATCTGACCATTGGACCACTTCCACACGAATCCAATGGCTGAAATTCGACATGTACTGTTAATTTATGGCATTCAGGCCATGTATGAAGTTTCGAGCTGAATGGATGGTTGGAACCATGTGATCTTGCATTCTGGACCAATTTCGGGCCATTTGAACTTCAGTTTCTCAATTTTCTCGGGTCTCTGACGTGTAAATCCGTCGATCTTGGTCCCCTTGGGTCCATCCCTTGCCTTGGTGATTTTGGAGTGTCAAATCCATGCATTTAGCACATTTTTTTCAGTCCAAGCTTGTAAATACACCTTGTAACACAAACACGATTAAAATAGGGCATTAAACAGTATCATGTTCGTAAATCCAGGTAATAACTAGGGTTTAATATGTAATATTTGACCCTCAATAGTGGTCCACCTGAGTTTTAGATCCGCTTAATGTTTGGAACCACGTCCTAAAATGGGCTGGAAAATAGATGTACAGTGTCAATGTACAAAACATCATCAAGGTCAGCCCCACCATAAGGGTAACACCCACTAAGATGTTACCCGGTGACACCTAATTCACTCCCATTCTCCATAGGCATCATGATTTTTTTTATAGCACCTATTGTGGATGGAGCATACTTATAAAATCAGGACTAATAGGGCTCATTTGAGAGCTTATGTTTGGAATAGATGGGAATTGAAATTACAATTACATGAGAATTAAGGACATTCCAAATTATCAATGACATTTGTCAGCTTGTAATTGAAATGTAAGGGAATCCAAACTGCCTGCTTAGGAGCTTACATTTGGAATTTTGGATTGAATTGGAATTCTTTATCATATTCATTGGACCTCAAATTAATTAACTAAACTTAAAATCAATTAACTAAATCGGCCACAATATCCTATATATATATATATATATATAGCAAAAAAGAAGGACAATTTAAGCTTCAGATAGGCTATAAATGAATGGCTTACATACATTTTTTAACATATATTTAGATGACCAACATTTGGACAGTGCGAGAGGCCTAAAAATATTCATGTGTATATTCCAAATTAATGTACATTAATATTTTTCGGATGATTGTAATAAACATATTAAAATGTATACTTTAACCAAAAAGAGGACAATCCGAGCTTCAGATGGCCTACAAATGAGTGACTCACATTTTTTAACCATTCATTTAGATGACCAAGTGGGACAACGCAAATCATTCTATTAATGTAAATTTAATATTATAGTTGATAATTAAATTATTTTGATGTATCATTAACATACAATGTCTACAACAAATTAATAGCTATACTTTTGTTATACTTGTGGCTCTTCTACCTTAAAAAATATATATATTTTACTTCGATTATAAGTGAATAATAGTCAAATCACAACAAAAATATAAAATCTTAAAACACATTAAAAGTATTGTTCACTCCCCCAGTGCAGGGTTGTGATGTAGTAATAAAACTCGGTAAGACCGAGGTCGAATCCCAAGGGACTGAAACTTGTACGTTATCTGAAACTAAGTAGAACTATAACTAGACTAAGATGTAATCTAAATCAATTAGAAATTAAGGAAATAATGATGGAATAATTATCTAAAACTTAAGAAATTCAGAAGAGAGAAACTAGGAATTCAGAGGATCCACTTGTAGAGATCAGGGAGATCCTATGCCTGCTTCAAAAATCATGGGAATTAAACTGAACTTACTTGATATAGTTTTAAAGAGATGAAATGTATATGAATTAGAATGGATTCCATCACTAAACCATGCCCAGGAGACAAAGCAAACAACAGAATTAAACTAATTACCAACCAATCAACAATGTATGAAGGTTAGGAAGGGTACCATCATCCGACCATGCCCAGGAGACAATGGTGAACAACAGGGCTTCCTGACGTCATAAACATAAAAAGGAATAGGAACATACTCAGAGTTATCGCAAACCCACTGTAATTTCAGTCACAACAAACCATTGAAAACTAAAAACATTCCATTAATTAACTAAAATCAAATATTAGTTTAATCTAATCAAAAGGTACAAGCAACGAGTCCTCCCATCACGTTACAAGCTTCACCTCTTAGCCCCAGCTAAGAGGTTTAGCTGAACATGACTAAACTATCTTCAAAAGTAATAAAGAAAACAGTAAAACAAATAAAACAATACTCTATCTCTATCCCTCCTGCACGTTCACACCGAAGATTGAATGAATTTTCTCCTCCGTTTTTCTCCTCTTTATAGGATTGCTAACCATAAGTTTGTTGGAGTCTGAGAACCGACTTCTCTTACGCAATGTAATTTGCCCAAATAAAATGGATTGCACAATCTCTGTTTTACGCAGCAACAACACACAAACATCTTGCGTTTAAACTGAATTCGAGATGAATGGTCATCCATTTTGCGGATTCCGACTACATAGGAAGGGTAAAACCCTCTTCTCCACCTCTTGGATGGTATGGATCATCAATCCGACCTTATCTTTGATCATACAATGGCCCACAACGACCGATTTTCTCGGACGTAGAGCCTGCACAACCGTCTGTTGTGACGATAGTGGGGCCCATGATAAGTGTTGGTTGAGAAATCCATACCGTCTAATGACTTCCACTCGGAATTTCAGTCAGAAATGTATGGTTTTGGATCCATATTGTGGTGTCTCATGGACGTTTGTTTAGTGTCATCCAACCTGTGTCGAAGACTACATGTAAGTGTAATATTCGAGAAAATCGAGCTGGAGATCAAGGTATGGTCGGTTTGACCCTCTGGATGCAATTAACGGTTTGGATCATCGAATAGGATGATGATGGTGGCCCATTGATGAATCAGTGGACGGCCTGCGAACGGAACAGAGACCCTCTCTATTTGGAAGTCGGGCAAAAGCGAGTCAAACGCAGTCAAACTGCGTTGTTGACACGGTGCAATGTGAGTGCACCAACAATGTGCACTCTCACTCACGCGAATTGGGTCCCACCTTGATGTTTTCGTGAAATCTGCTTCGTCCATCCATTCTATCATATCATTTAAACCGTCGAAACCAACTTTAAAGCATC
This sequence comes from Magnolia kwangsiensis, assembly GCA_037074715.1. Classification (NCBI taxonomy): domain Eukaryota; kingdom Viridiplantae; phylum Streptophyta; class Magnoliopsida; order Magnoliales; family Magnoliaceae; genus Magnolia; species Magnolia kwangsiensis. The sequence goes on along the minus strand of CM073577.1, from coordinate 4,916,636 downwards.
TCCAGATAACAGGTGGACCCAAAATCAATGGTTTATGGGCTGATCTATTCGTTGGGCTACTTCCACAGGGATCCAAGAGCTGATTTTCGATGTGTACGGTTAATTTATGGTCCTCAGGCCATATATAAAGTTTTAAACTGAACGGATGGTGGGAATCCTGTGATCTTGCATTCTGACTGACTTTCAGGCTCGCTTGAGCTTCAGTTTCTTAGTTTTCTTGGATTTCTGATGTCGATCTTAGTCTCCTTGAGTCCTGTAACTTGCCTTGGTAAATCTTGAGCGTTAAAACCATACTTTTAATATCCTTTTTCAGCCCAAGCTCCTAAAGTCACCTTGCAACACAAACACGATAAAACGGGCCATTAAACAGTATCATGCTGGTAAATCCAGATAATAATTGAGGTCTGATATGCAATATTTGACCCTCAACAAGTATGTATTGTTAGTTTTCTTAATGCAGAGTAATAAGGACCGAACTGTGCATCAGACATGGAGATTAAGAATATTGAATATATGGCGTACCTGATTGAGACGTCATTGTTGTAGATAGGATCACTTGACTTTTCCTCTCCTTACACATTTAGAGAAGCTGTGATGGGCCTGTAACTTCTGTTAGTGGTGTTGGAATGGGGACCCAACCCTGTTTTATAATGCAGATGGCAGATGAATTTGAAACCCATCAAAACTCCTCTCCCTATGGCTCCACATGAATTTGACAATCCCAGTTCCTCTAAAATATTGTGTGTGTATCACAGTTATAGCACTTCACCTCTTACACCAATTTCTGAATGTATCAGAACTTAGTGGGGCCCACTGGTATACCTGATCACATTATCCAACCCTTAGGACAATCCAGACCGTTGATCAATAAGGCCTGCCTTATAGAATTCTTACATTCTTCCACTTGGGCCACATTTGATCAATGTCAATGATTAATCTTTTGAAATATTTTTAAAAATATGTTTTGATTTGAAGAAACATCCAAATGGTTAACCGATTACATTATTGGATAATATGGATAGTGCTATAACAATCTGGTCCATTAAGACTATCAATATCGAATCGTGGTAATCATCATAACATTTAATCCAAGCGAAGTGAGGCTAAGCGCAGTCACAAATACTAAGAATCTTAATGACATGGATCTGGAACTAGGAAGTGTGGTATAAAGATTACACACGTAATGTGATGATGTGTGTCTATCCTTAAGAGGTTTTGAAGCTTCTAAATGTCTCCAATGAGAAATGACTGTAATTCTACTTACACAAATTAGATTGTGCATAGAAACAGAACTTAACTTTATATCAGAATCATCAAACAACTTTATTAAATGAGAACTCTTTAATGTCTATGAAAAAAAAGCATGCTCAACTCCCATTAACTGAAAACATTTGTAGGATCAATAACTCCCATAGATGTTACATGCTTTCGAAATGGCATGATGGGAAGCCCTTTAGTGAGTGGATCTGCAATCATCTGCTTCTGCTTAGTGCCGATGAACTACATAGACACTTGATGATTCTGAACTCTTTCCTTTACAACATGATACTTGATGTCAATATACTTTGACCATGATGAGTGCTTATTGTTATTAGATAAGAAAGTTTCAGCTGAATTATCGTAAAATATTCTTAATAGTTTCAAGATATGCTCCAGTACCAGCAAATTGAATAAGAAACGTTGTAACCATAATACCTAATTAGATGCCTTATGACAAGTAATTAATTCAGCTTCTATGGTGGATGAGGTTGTAGTTGACTATTTTATACTTTTCCAAGATACAACCCCACAACCATCGTGAAGATGTAGCCTGATGTGTATTTCTTAGTATCAACGCAGCCAGCGTAATCCGCATCTGAGTATCTAACTAGCTCCAAATGGTTAGATCTCATATAAGTGAGTCCGAAGTCCTTTGTCCTTTTTAGATAGTGTAACACTATCTTTGCAATTATGCAATGTCGCGTTCCTAGATTAGATAGATACCTGCCCAACATTCCAACAACAAAGGCAATATTCGACCATGTGCAGACCTGAGCATACATGATGCTCCCTACTACTGATGCATATGAAAATTTCTTCATTCGATTCTTTTCCAGATCATTCTCAAGATACTGGAATTGGATGAATTTATCACCCTTTACAATGGGTGACTGTCAATGAGCACAATTTTGTATGACATACCTTTCGAGTATCCTTGTAATGTAGGCCCTATGTGACAAGCTAAGCAGTCCATGAGATGTGTCATGATAAATCTCAATGTCAATGACATAATAGGCATCACCAAGGTCCTTCATTTTAAATATTTGAGATAAGAATTTCTTGGTGTCGCTCAATATCTTGATGTCATTGCTAGCTAACTAAATGTCATCAATATACAAAATCATCGTAATAAACTTACTCCCACTGATTTTAATGTAGATTCATTCATTTGTAGTATTTTTTATAAAACTATATGAGAAAATTACTTCACGAAACTTTAGGTACCACTGTCGTGATGCTTGTTTCAACCCATAGATGGATTTGTTTAGTTTACAAACCAAATGTTCTGAGATATGGGATACAAAACCTTCGGGTTGTAACATATATACATTCTCATATAGATCATCATTAAGAAATATTGTCTTTACATCTATCTGATGTAACTCTAAATTCATATGAGCTACTATGAGCTATAAGGGCTATTATGATCTTGAATGAGTCTTTCTTAGATACTGATGAGAAAGTCTCCTTGGCAACAAGTCTGACTTTATATATTTAAACAGTACCCTTTGAGTCCCTCTTGGTTTTAAATATCCATTTAAAACCAATCGGCCTTATTCCAAAGGGTAACTCAACAAGATCTCATACTTTATTGTCCCTTATGGATTTCAACTCATTTTTCATGGCATTAACCTAACGAGAAGGATAAACACTTTGAATGACTTGTGCAAAGGATTCAGGATCCTTTTTCATCTTAATGTCAAACTCGTGCTCTTGTAAGTATATGATGTAATTGTCTCGATTTATAGGTCTTCTCTCTCTTTTGGATCTTCTCAATGGTTCAGCTTGTTGGGTGTGATTTTGATTTTTCTCATTAGTGGGTTGTAGTGAGGTTCAACGTGGTGTTCTGCAGCGATTGCATGGTCGACTGCAACATTTATATCCACGTGATCTTGAGTAACTATGACCAAAGTCATAGTCATTTCTTCCTCAAATACAAAGTTTCTAATATTCTTGGTCCCACTATATTCAGTTTCCTCAATAAATCTTGCATTCATAGTCTCAACGATCCTGATAGAGTGAGAAGGATAGTAGAATCAATAACCTTTAGACTTTTTCGGGTATCCTATGAAGAAATAGCTTATGGTTCTATGATCAAGCTTTCTATCATACGGGTTATAAACTTTAGGCTCAACAGGACATCTCTAAACATGCAAATATTGAAGACTTAACTTTCTCTCATTCCACAACTCGAAAGGGGTTTTACTTACAGTGTAACGTCTCGGGAAAAAAAAAACCCGTACAAAGACCCGAGTATCACCTCAGGCAGAAATTACTAAGTGTAGACACCCCACTCAAGATGTATCTTGAGGAGGCTAAGATTATCCGGAAACCATGATCATACCATGAACCGAACCCTAATCCTAACCTAAACCGAACCCTGACCCAAAAATCCAAAAATCCCGAACTGCAACCAGAAACCATAATCTAAACCGTCCAAATCCACATATAACCCCGCCTTTACCATATACCCTAACCAGGACCTCCTTTACCCAAGTCTAAACCCACTTGTTTGAGCCGAAAACCCAACAGAAGACCTTTAGGAGAACCCGTACAACGTACAAAACCCGCACGCATGAGCATGGCCCAAATGAAGCCCGAGCGGTAGTCCAACTACCGCTTGTGGTACTTCGAAAGCCACCCCTCGTGGCCCATGTGTGGACAGTTGTCCCAGCACCCAAAAGTTAACTGTCCTTCGAATTTACCCCTCTAGCCTTCACTATTTACCTTTTTATCACTCTCTATGGCCAATGAGAGTGTCACGTGGCATTCCTCTCTCCACAACCAACCATAGCTTGCCACCTCACCTTTACCCCTCTCAAACGTAGTAATTACAGCAATGCCATTGGAGAATGCTATAAATAGCCCTCTCCTCTTCACATTTTCATCAATAACTCTTCACTTCCAAGCTTAAGTGAGAAGGAGAGTGAGAGGGAGAGGGAGAGGAAGAGAGTGAGGTTGAGGAGATGCTCTCAAGCCTTCAAGTCCAGATTTTTCAGCTGTCTTCTTAGCCCACTCCTTACCTTCCTGGCCATCCTAACCTCCCAACCTAGCCCAGTCGATCATGGTTTAACCCACATCCTAGCCTACTCAGATATCAAGCCAAAGATCCATTCATTCTACAAACATCTATCATGACATTTATTCCCTTCTCAACCCCCCTGCTTCTCTAGATCTCTAGTGAACGTATGCTCTATGGCTTGTCGTACATCAGATCCTATCACATCAAAAATTCCTAGTGATCTAGTCCTTTTTTAACCTTTACATAAGCATCATCACACCCACTTTCTAGACACGTCGTTGGATGTTGGTCTGTGGCTTGTCGAGATCTCGGATCTTGCGGCATCAAAAATCCACGTGTGTGCCTAGTCCTATCCCGACCACATCATCCATCCCTTGAGATTATTTTACCATGCAAAGTAGAGACCGTACGTTCGTACGAGCAGAGAGGGTGCCTAACACCTTCCCTCTTTGTAATCGAGGTCCCTTACCCGAAATCCCGTATCGCAGACCAGGAGTCAATTTAAGGTAGGAAAGTCTCCGGATTTCTCTCACCTTACGTATTCCGTGGTTCTAGCCGACTGCGAGATTTTGAGACTAATCGACTAGTGGCAACTCCAACCTCCATAATCAGCCTGTCAACCCCTAATCACCATATAATACAAATTCGCGTGAGCATCGATTTTCCAGTGTCTACACTAAGGATCGAATTCTGTAGAAATTAAATGAAAATTAATTAAGTATTAAACTAAATAATCAGTGAAATTAGCTTGGGCCACTATCTATACGAACTGTAAGACCCAAAACCATTAGAATCGCTAACTCAACATTACCTAAAAATCTAGGAGCAATCTCAAAATTCAGTTGCTCTCGGGACCACATTGAAATCCCATATCGGACTTGGACCGTGCGTCGAAAGTCCGATTACAGTGAAACTACAACCATCGCGGGAATCGAGCCCAAATAGTGTTCAGAAACGCACAACTTGAGCCCTGAGCAAAGTGTGTGAGAAACGCGAATATCTTTAGGAAAGGAACTCAAACTTAAGTGAATTGGGTCATTCGCTTGTGGGCGAAATTGAAGACTTCAAACTATTAGATTTTGACCCAAATATACCTATGGATCAGGAAAATTTCCTTGCACCTACTAGTATACTTGTGGCCCTGATCGAGGAACGATGACCATTGATCTGATATAAGTCCTTCATGGTTGATCCGTTTGTCAGATCGCACCATAAACACAGTCCTAATATAAATCCATTGACAAGGAACTTGCCCCATGACTTAGGCGAGAAATGGACCTTACTAAGGGCCCTCTTTGTCAAAAACAAGCCCTGGGGCCATTGACATCAGTTTTGAGCCTATTTAAAGACCTTAAACCACCTCTCTCTCATTCCATACGAATTTTCTAGAAACCCAAGGAGAGAGAAGAGAGAAAAGAAAAGAAAAGAGTGAAGAGAAGAGAGAGAGTTTGGGAGATCGAGGCGGTATTTTTCTTATGACTACACGCACTAGATCGTCTTTACATCTAGCTACACGAGCCATTCCAACTCCGATTTGGGTAAGAAATCCTAACCCTAATCATGTTTTAGGAATCCAAATAGAGGAATCGATGAAATAGCTAACCTATTTCGTGATTTAGGTAGCCGTTATGCTATAGATGGGAACGTAGTGTACGAACCGAGTTCGTAACGGGTGTACCAACAAAAGGTATGGACTATAAACGTTTAGGTTATGGTTTTCAAGGCTTTCAATGTCAACAATGATTTATGTTTGACTTGATTGCTGCCATATGATCTTAGTTACGATGTATTCAATAAATTATGCATGTGTGTCAACTATGTGAATATATAAAGTATTACATGTGTTTGTTGAAATGTTTGAATGAAATTGAAATTATGATTTGTGCCTGCTATGAATATTAATCTAAAATATATGTTTGTTGTATGGATGACAACTCCTTTACGAAAGGATTTGTCATAATATATGCTATAATTAAATTAGTCCATGTATGTAGTAATGTGTAATCTAAGTGTCTGATAAAATGTCTAAATGAGAAAGTGTTTGTTGAATCGCTTCTAATGAGGGTGTTGAGATAGGATTCTCAACTACCTTATCCATATTTATAATTTCATTCATGTAATATAAATTACTACTATGTGATTCATGCATGGATGAAATGCATATGTGTAGTAACATGTTCTATGTGTTTAGTAAAATGCTCAAATGAGAATTTTTATTTAAATTGTTTGTTAAATGTTGTTATGAATAACATATGTGACTACTTACTGCATTTGAGTATAATTGGGACTACTACGTAGTCCAGGCAATCAGTAACGGTTCCTGTTTGAGTGGCCGATCTCGTAACGTCTGAAAAAAATTCGCATAAAAACTTGAGTACCACCTCAGGAAAAAATCATTAAGGACTAAATTCTTTAGAACTTAGACGAAGATTAATTAAGTCATAAACTAAATCACCTATCAAATTAGCTTGGACTACTTTCTATACAAACCGCGAGATCCAAAACCAGTAGAATTACTAACCCTACATTGCCTAGAAATATAGGATTCATCTCAAAACCCAATTACTCTTGAGAGCATCACGAAGCTCCGTATCGGACCTAGACCAAGCGTCAAACGTTCGATTACCGTAAAACTATACGGTTATGACCACCTTACTGGGTTTGACAACCATCTCGGAAATCAAGTCATAATAGTATCCAGAAGCACACAATTTAAGTCCGGAGCGAAGTGTGCGATAAATGCAAATAACTTTAGAAAATGAACTGAAACTTAAGTGAATTGAGCTGTTTACTTACAAGCTAAAATCTAAGGTTTCAGATCGTCAGATTCTAACCCAACTACACCCTGGGATCAGGGAAAATTTTCAGCATATGTCAAAGTACTTGTGGCCCTGATCGAGTAACGGTGATCGTTGAACTAAAACAGGTTCTTTGCGATCGATCCACAAATCTGATCGAACTAAAAAGTTAACCTGAGGTTGATCCATCGTCAGAGAACTTACTCCGAACCGTATGCAAAAAAGGGGCCTCCAGATGTGCTCTGTTGGACCGAAATAGTCACTCTTTGGCTATACCTTAAATATACCACGACCTTGGGGCCATTTTCATCAGTTCTGGGCCTATATAAGGACTTTTACCTACCCCTCTCTCATTCCATACGAATTTTAAACCCTAGGATAGAGAAGAGAGCAAAGAGAGAAGGAAAGAGAGAGAGTGAGAGAGTGGGAGATCGTTGCTAGCCTTCGATCCCACCGCTCCACGTGCCGAATCAGCCTTCCTGTATCGCTATTCCAGTGATTCTGACTTCGTTCTTGAGTAAGAAATCCTAACCCTAATCTAATTTAGGAATTTAAATAGTAGAATCAGCGAAATAGTTAACATATTTCATGATTCAGGTAGTTGTTGTGTCATAGACAAAGAGATAGTGTTCAAATTGAGTTTGATATGAGTTTACCGGTGAAAGGTGTGTACTATAAATGTTTAGGTTATGGTTTTTCAAGGCTTACAATGTCAGTAATGATTTATGACTGACTTGATTGCTATCACATGTGCCTAGTTTTGATGTTTTCGATATATTACATATATATGTACACTGTTGATTTTAATGCACTCCATGTGTTTGTTGAAATGTTTGAATGAGTATGGAATTATGATTTATGCTTGCCATGTCTATTAATTGAGAATACATGATTTTTGTATGTGTGACAACTCTTGTGTGAAAGGATTTGCTATAATATACGTTATAACTAATTTATTATATGTAAGTTGATATGTGTAGCCTAAGTGTTTTATAAAATGCCTGAATGAGGAAATGCTCGTTGAAGTGAATTTAATGCGGGTATTAAGATATCATTCTCAATTGCCTTCTTATAGTCATAGTTTCCTTCATGTAATCTATCTTACTACTACGTGATCTATAGATGAAATGCTTATGTATGATAACTTGTGTTCTATTTGTTTGTTGAAATGCTCAAATAAGATTTATGTTTAGATTGGTTGTCACATGTTGTCTTTGACTATCATATGTGAATGTCATTGGTTGGAGTGTGGTTGGGGCTACGACATAGTCCAGGTAATCGATAATGATTTTCGAGTTAGTGGCTGAGGTTGTTTCGCCACACCAGATAGGTTTGAGGAATCCAAGTCGTATGCTGCTTGTCGACAGTGGTTACGCTACGCAGAGTACTTACGCGCTCCATGTCGATCAATTTGACATACGCTCATACTAGTCGAGCTTGTTAAGCAACTCGATTGGCCTAATATATGTTCACCATGTATGGACGCTACTGCTTGAATCTAAGGTACCAACTTACCAGTGGAAAGTCAGTTTTACCTTGGTATCACGATCTGCTAAGACTCATGAGCCGGGCATGGTGGTATGGGACACCGTGGTCGAGCTGTCGGCCTACGCTGGGGCGATGAGCCTCCCCATAGTGACTAATGAGCAAACCAAACTCATGAGCTGAATACGATGGTATGTGACACTATTTGAACTGTTGGACTGTGCTAAGGTGACGAGTCTTTCCCGCAGTGACCTCGAGTATAAAATAGACGTACGATTAGGTGACGAGCCTCTCGTAGCGACATCAAGTATGAATTAAGCTTACGCTGAGGTGACGAGCCTCTCGTAGCAACCTATGGAATAAACTCACGAACTTGCCTATCATATGTGATTAACTAGGCTTGACGACCCTAAATGGATCATCGTTTGGGTAAATGATACAAGGGAGGTGCCTTAGCTTCCCAATCCTGCTGTATAAATATGTCTAATTAAGAACTTGGTTAATCACACACATGCACCGCATTGCATGTGCCTTTAGCATTGGAGTTGAGCACAGAGGAAGGGGTGCATGCCGTGATCGTGAGATGATGTTACAAAGGGAGTATAGGCGAGGGCATGCATCATTATAACATATCATCCTTGCATTAAACAAAGTACTTAGGAATGCTTGTTATATTGCTTTATCATTACTGCTTGACTGAATTGATAACATGTTAACCTTTGCCTTATAGCTCCACTGAGTTTATCACTCACTCCCACTGTGGGATGGTGTTTTAAAACACCAACTAGACCATGTTGTAGTTGCAGATGATGATAAGACTTTCGTGACGGAGCTTGACTTCTATGATGACGGGGAGGAGTTATCCTATATGCAACTATTAGGTAGGTCTATATAGAGCATGTTCTGATCGACGGGGTTATAAGGATGCTGACTAGATACCATTATACTTGTTATTTTATATTTTGGAACACATATGCATATGTATTTTTTCCATTTTAGGGGTATACATGTACATATTTAACCTGGTAACATGTTCACACTCTGGAGACCCATATCAGTTTATATATTTTATATAACTATCACAGTCTTCCGCTTGCTTAAATTTAATCATCTTTAGAGTATGAGTTACTGATTTGGTATAATCTCACTCTTGTTTAATGCACTAATACAGACAACATTTAATCATCATTATCTATTTGCATAAGTGATGTGTTGGAACTCGGGAGTTGGGCTCCTGCTCGACCCCTAATTTTCAGGGCATTACAAGTTGGTATCAGAGCATGATTTAGATTAAAGTTGACCTAGGTTATGGTAACATGACTCACACTGACGTACTTTTACTTAGGAGTAGGCGATAAGAACGTAAAAATGATCATAGGATCCCAAGTTTCACCCATCGGTGAGCACACGACCGTTAAAGCGAAACTAAAGGTTAGATTTCACCTGTGTGCGTATAAGATCATGTAAAAATGATCTTAAGCCCTTTTTAGACCATCAATCGACGAGTTTGGGAGATGATTCAGCGAATCCCATACTCAAAACATGCCAAAAGCGTGAGTATGTGCGAGTTAAAGTCTGAAAACGCCTCAAATGGAAGTGGGGGGCCAAACTGTAATTTATAGGGAGACCCAAGGTGGGTCCCACATGTTTTCGGCACCCCGGGGAAGGGTGGACACTGCTCCTAGGTGGGGCCACCACTACCAGTCTAGGGCTCAAGCAGTGGCACCGCCCAACTCCACAGCACCCAAGTGGCGGCACCGCCCAGTCGGTGACGCACTACCCACCGCCCCATCAGATGGGCCGTGTCACACGTGTGGGGCCTTTATTTGACCCCCCTTACCTCCCCTTTTGTCATTTCACACCATTCCTAGCCCTTTAAACCTTCCAAAAACCCTCATTTCCCTTTAAACCTTTCATACATTTAAGACACCACTTTCTTCTACTTTTCACATCAATCTTTCATCTTCTTCCATACTTTACATCACCTCTACCATTTCCCATAAAAACTCATCCATTACCACCTTCCATCTCCCTTGTTTCTTCCCATTTGAGTACACAAACCCATCTTTGTGTCTCAAAATTCCAAAATCTACATATCACCTCATTTTCCAAGTTTTCCTATACTTTCAATGACTTTCTTTGAAGTTGTCACCATCATCTTCTCGATCTCCATGCTTCTTTCTCTCATAGGAAAGAAGAGAGTGGCTCCGGATGAGGCCTGGCCGAGCCGACCACGCCGTTCTACGAGGAGGGTGGACAGCGACGCCAGTACGAGTGAGGTTTAAGCGGGACCTCTATCCTCGCATTTCGTTGGAGAGATCACTACTTCCGAACATCGACCTGGGTAAGTTTCTCAACTGCAAGGTCATTTTTGAGGCACATGTCGAAGTTTGGGACGTATTCAGTCATCGACTTTCTCCTAGACCATGGGTGGGGTCCCATATTTGAAGCAAAAAACTCACACGAGCGAGGGCACTGTGCGCACCTTCTACGCCCTCATTCGGAATCTACTATTGAAGCCTCTTCAGTTTTCCATCCCTCTGGAGAGGTAGGAGATCATGATTGGTGTGGACGAGATTGCCCGCATTATGGGAGTCGAAAGAGGTGTGGTACACGCCAGTGAGAAGAACCTCACTAGTGAGCGAGCGAAAAGACTCCGCACAGGCTTCCTATGTGGCCAACCGGAGCATTGGAGGCTGGGAAATAGCCTCACTTCATCCAAGATGACGAACGACTTCCGCCTGCTCCACCACATATGCACGTATAATGTGTATCATAGGTCAAGTAATCACACTGAATGGATGAGATTCATGGTGTACTTCTTGTTCAGAGGTGGGCAAGAAGAGAAAGTGTGCCTGCCTACGCTTGTTCTATCCTAGATCATCCGCACTGCACGGTCTACTAGGAGAGCTCCTCTCTTCCGTTTGGTTGACTTGTTTGCAAGATAGCTCGCCACTACTGTTTTCGACTCCATATGAAGGACGTCTCCCCAATCCACATTATTAACGAAAATACGCTTGACAACATGGGCATTGGTCAAAGGCGATACCAATCCCACCTTGAAGAGCAGAGTGATGATACAGAAGAAGAAAGTGATGATGTTGAAGGAAGAGAAGGTGAGGAAGGGAGTGGCGACGAAGAAGAAGGAAGTGGTGATGATGGTAATGAAGATGAGGGTAGTGGCTCAGGAGGAGATCAGGAAGAAGAAGAGGAGGCCTAAAAGTTTGATGAGGGTCCTCCCCCTGTCGCACATGAGCACCGTCGTGATCAGGCCACTATGAAGGCCCACTTGTATCAAATTGAGGAGAGCCAAGTCGCCTTGAGATAGGAGGTCCAGGAGACGTGGGCCGAAGTGAGGCAAAAGCTTGAAGAGAATCATGCCTTCGTAAAGCGAAAATTTAGCAAAGTGTCTCGCACCTTGAGGGCTATCCTGTGCTGTGTGCAGGACAAGGGTGCACTGCCACCATCGTCAGATTCAGACGACTAGTCCTACGTTGTAGTCATCCTTGAGTTTTCTTTGTTTCCTTGTTTCTATGTATAGCCTTAATAAGCTTAGTAATATCATATAATGGTTGGCATGTTTTGGTATTTAGAACCTTGCTTAGATTATCTCACATACATTTTCAGTCATGATCCATGTAATATTACGTCTCATGTATTGTGACAAATTTTGTTAAATAAAATGCATACAACTCCTTACACAATAAAATGAGTATTTCTATATTAAATCTTACATAGGTTGCACCCTATGTTGTATATAGGAAATGTCACCTAAGAGCACGTGAAGTACGACACGTTTCACACTTGGTGACTCGATTGATGGAGCACCTTTCCTCAGCAATAGCCATATGGACCCCAGTTCGGGCCCGTCCCACGAGACTATGCCAAATTCTCAGCAGGCCACTGGTCCCACAAATGGGCAGGCACCTGTCGCACCATCGATTCCTGAGCAGAACCGCACGTCTACCTTGTCACCACACGAGCCTCAGTTGGCTCTTCCTCCTGATAAGTTGGAGCAGATGATACTCTTGATGTAGCAGCAGTAACAGTTTTTGGCCACGATCGCAGGGGCCCTCTCCCAGAGCATGGGTGTGGTTCCACCTGCACCACTTGTGCACTCCACTGGAAACGTGGGTGCTAACGGCCTATTTGAGCGATTCCAGTATTTCTGACCTCCTACTTTTGCAGGTACTTACAGACCCGAGGAGGCCAAATATTGGCTCGATCTCATCTCTAAGATGATGAAGCCGCTGCACTGCATTGAGGCAGAGCAGGTGGAGCTAGTCACCTATATGTTTGAAAAGGAGGCTAGCCTGTGGTGGGATAGCATCCTGCGGACGGTTCCCGTAGGGTATGTGTGGACATGGGAAGCCTTTGAGACGCGCTTCCACAGGAAGTATTTCTCTCTCATCTATCGTAATGAGAAGGAGAGTGAATTCCTTCGCCTCCATCAAGGATGGATGACAGTGGCAGAGTATGAGAATAGGTTTATGGAGCTGGCTAGATGTGGTCCCTTGATATTAGCTGACCAGCCAATGCAAATGCGGTGGTTTTTTGAGGGTCTGCGACCCGAAATACGCTCGAAGATGTGTTGCGCTAGTATATCCAACTATGTTGAGCTAGTGGACATGTATCTGCAAGCTGAGCAGGATGGGGACAGGCTGTCCGGTACATGTGTGTCTATGGTTCCTAGGCCTCGACCGGATTTGCCGAGCAAACCGTTCCTCGGCAAGAGGCCTCGTGCAGACTCACCTCCCAGACTTATAGCTCCACCAGCCCCGATGAGGTGAGCAGACTTGTGGTGCACCTACTGCAAGAGATTTGGCCACGTTGATACGTATTATTTCACTAAGATGAGGGACAATGGCTTCTCGCCACCTTAGAGGATTAACTGTCAGCTTCCTCAAACTATTACAGCCCCACCTTTACGGTCAGCACTAACATATCCATCTTTTCGGCCGCCTATATCTCAATTTAGGCCGCCTCAGCGGCTTATGGTACCGCAGCCCAACCATTCTCAGTAGGCGCGAGTACATGCTCTTGCAGCTTAAGCATCTGACTTATCAGTTACGGTGCCTTTAGCTTTCGAGGTCACTGCCCACATCGAAGGTACCCCCGTATTTTTGTTGGTGGACACCGAGGCCACTATTTCGGTGATATCATGTTCTGCAGTCAAGCGCTTAGGGCTGAATACGACCCCGATGGTTGGAGTGAGAGTTATCGCAGCACCAAGAACTTTTACAGATGTCACCAGGTTGTGTGAGGGTTGCTTGATAGATTTAGGCAGCAGGACAATGTGCATTAACCTGATTGTCACCACGATATACTATTTCGACGTCATCCTTGGTATGGATTGACTTACTAAAATGAGGGTTGAAATCAACTGTGAGACCCGACTGGTGACGGCACACGGGCTCGAAAACACGACCTTCACTTTCCCGGTTTAGGTCAGTTGCCCCTTCCGGGTTCTTTGTTATATTGCCTCATTGAAGGATCATAGTGGTCTGACACTTGAAAACATGTCAGTCGTTTGAGATTTTGAGGATGTGTTCAGAAAGATACTTGGATTGCTTCATCAGCACGAGATCGATTTTACCATTGATTTAGTGCCTGGTGTGACACCTATTTCATTACCGACTTATCGCATGCCTCCGTGTGAGATGGAGGAATTGAAAAAATAGATTGATGATTTATTGGATGCTTGCTTTATACAGCCTAGCGTGTCTCCTTGGGGAGCACCTGTGTTGTTTGTGAAGAAGAAATATGGATCACTATGATTGTGTATTGATTACCGCAGATTGAACCAAGTGATGGTGAAGAACAAGTACCCTTTGCCCAGGATAGATGATCTATTTGATCAGTTAAAGGGGGTGCAGTATTTCACGAATATCGACTTATAATCAAGGTATCACCAGTTGCGTGTCAGGGATGTATATGTGCAGAAGACAGCTTTTAAGACTAGTTTTGGGCACTACGAGTTCCTTGTGATGTCGTTTGGAGTCACAAACGTACTGGCCATGTTCTTGGACTTAATGAATATAGTGTTTCGGCTGTATCTATTCCGATTCGTCATCGTGTTTAAACATGACATCCTGATATACTCCAAGAGTTGGGAGGAACACGAGGAGCACCTGCGAGCAGTCCTTGATACTCTAAAGAAGAACCAGTTGTTTGCACAGTTTCTGGAAAAAAGAAGTCAAGTTCCTAAGATATGTGGTGTCCAAGGAAGGGATAGTTGTGGACCTTGCTAAGGTAGCAGCAGCCCAGGACTACACAAAATACTCACTCCATGGTGGGGTCCATTCAAGTGGACCATACAAACTCATCATCATCACATAAAAAAATATAGAAGGGAGGGAGAGAGAGAAAAGAGTGGGACACGCGTGATGGAGGGACCCCGACACTATGGGCCCTCCGTTTCAAGCATCCAATCATACATCAATAGGTCCCATTGTATATGGACCCTATAAATAAAAGATCAACGGTGGAGATCCCTCTCCATTCAAAATGAACGGTCTATATGACCTCTTTAATGCAAGGAAAGTAAACATCATGATGGGGTCCATGGAGAATGACCCTATCATGGAATGATATTGATGATCAAGATGGGTCATCGGCCACATCTTAGGGTCCCAAGTGAGATCCAAACCATTGATCAGTTGGCCTCACTTGGCCCATCTTAAAAACATGAAAAACTAAGCTATGGAAGCACCCACCACTTGATCTTCTCGGTCCGTTGGAAAGCCACTCTCCTTATGCTTCACTTTGATGGTGGAGATGAGAAATGGATGGCTAGGATGAGAGTTAAAGGGATGGAAAAGGTGGGCCACACAAGGTCATTTTTCTCTCATGGAAATGCATGGACGTGCACTCTCTTGCTTAGGATTGTTGCTTGGAAAATGAGGGAGAGAGAGAGGGTTGTAAGGAGATGTGAGAGATGGGTGATGGATGTGAGTGATGGGTGAGGTGATGGTGTACTTGACATGAGAGTTGACTTGGTGGTTGCTTGACTTGTGGAGAAAGAAAGCATAGTTGCTTTGTACTTGACATGAGAGGTGATTGATGGGATTGATTTGACATGAGAGGTGAGGTGATGGTGTACTTGACATGAGAGTTGACTTGGTGGTTGTTTGACTTGTGGAGAAAGAAAGCATAGTTGCTTTGTACTTGACATGAGAGGTGATTGATGGGATTGATTTGACACGTTGTAGAGATTCTCTTGGGATTGCCAACGTGCGGCATTTTCTTCGAAATAAATGCCGACTCACATCTCTTAGTCAGGGTATTGGATCGGTACATGAGTCGCTGCGTTGGAACCACGACGACTATGCAGTCGCAATGGTACAAGTCTCGGATTAAGCCGACTCAAATGTATAGGATACGACTTACGGTCGTGCGTAACGTCGATTACCGGTTGCGGATTATCAAAATTCGACGAGAAGGATCGCGGGAGTTGACGGAATAGTATGAACTAGGATACGAGTCTTATAGCTCTCCCTACCTAATAAAAATTTCATCTTCGAAATTTACATTACCATCGCAACTAACCATAACTCAAAAAGAAAATAGGAAACATAACATCATATAATCAAGCACAATACACCATTCAATCGATCATCGAAAAGATGAGGATAATGCTCTCGAATCTCCACCTCGCACTCCCAAGATGCCTCATCCACACTATGATGGCTCCACTACACCTTCACCAAGGGAATGACCTTGGTTCTGAGGACCTGCTCCTTCCGATCGAGGATATGAAGTATCTGCTCAATATAAGAAGCGTCCTCACGAACCTCTAACAGCTGTCAATCAATAACAGGAACGACGTCTGACCCACACTTCCTCAACATAGATACGTGGAAAATGTTGTGGACGCCAGACAACTGTGATGACAAGGTAAGCCGATAGGCCACGACGCCAATGCACCCAGTGATCTCGAAAGGTCCTATGAATCTCCGGGCAAGCTTGCCCTTCGCTCCAAAATGAACCACACCCTTCATGGGTGAGACCTTGAGATACACATGATCCCCAACTACAAACTCCAAAGGACGACGCCGACGATCAGTAAAACTCTTCTGTCGGCTCTGAGCTGTGCGCATCATCTACCTGATGATGTTAATAGCCTCTGACGTCTGCAGCACAAGCTCGGGACCAAGGAGACGCCGCTCTCCAACCTCAGTCCAATAACTTAGAGATTTGCATGGTCTGCCATATAATGTCTCAAAATGAGCCATACTAATGGTCACCTGATAGCTGTTATTGTATGCGAACTCAGCCAATCACAGGTGCTCGTCCCAACTACCCGAGAAATCAATCGCGCAGGCCTGAAGCATATCCTCAAGGATCTGGTTGACCCTCTCGGTCTGTCCATCAGTCTGTAGATGATACGCGATGCTGAACTGCAAATCAGTGCCCATCGCTCTCTGGAAGCTCCTCCAAAACTGAGACGTGAACCTCAGATCTCGGTCTGAAACAATCGAGATAGGAACACAGTGCAATCTCATGATCTCATCAATAAATATCTTAGCGAGCCGATCTGTACGCCAAGTCTCACGAATCGCGAGAAAATGTGCCGACTTCGTTAGACGGTCCACAACAACCCAGATGACGTCATGACCGCTCTAAATTCTTGGTAAATCCATGATAAAATCGGTAGATATGTGCTCCCACTTCCACATTGGGACGCTCAGCGGCTGTAATAGATCAGAAGGTCTCTAATGATCGGCCTTGACACGTTGGCAGGTGTCACACTCGGCCACAAAACTGGCTATCTGGCACTTATCCCTGTCCAAAAATACTGACGCCTCATATCACGATACATCTTCATTGAGCCAGGGTGGATAGAGAACCGCGATCGATATGCCTCGGTCATAAGATCTCGGCGTAACTCAAGATTATCTGGGACACATAATCGACCTCTAAAGCGAAGTCCACCATCAGAACTAATCTGTCAATCCGTCTGACTCTCAGATGCTGCCTCTACTCGGTAATCCTGTAATGACTCGTCTGTCTGCTGAGCCTCGATCACCCTTGCGACAAGAGAGGGTTGAATCGACAAGCTCGATAGCTGAACGATAGATGACTGCAGACCAAACTTGAAGTCATACTCTGCTATATCCTCGAGCATCCTCCACTTTCGAATCATCATATGCAACACCAGGCCTCATGGCGGACAACTGAGGGCATCCGTCACCACGTTTACCTTACTCGGGTGGTACTGAAGATCAAAATCGTAGTCATTCAGGAGTTCCATCCAAATCCTCTGCCTCATATTCAGCTTAGACTGAGAGAACAAATACTTCAAGCTCTTGTGGTCGGAGAAGAGCTCAAACCTCACCCCATAAAGATAGTGCCTCCACACTTTTAGTGCAAAGACAACCGCTGCCAGCTCTAGATCGTCCGTGGGGTAGTTCAGCTCATGAACCTTGAGCTGACGGGACGCATAAGCAACCGACTTCCCGTGCTGCATCAGGACAACACCTAAGCCAACTCGTGAGGCATCAGTAAATACAATAAATCCATCACTCCCAGAAGGAAGAGTGAGGACAGGAGCAGACATGAGGCAGTCTTTCAGCTCCATAAATGCCAGCTCACAAGCGTCGTTCCAAACAAACTCAGCACCCTTCCGGGTCAACCTGGTCAACGGGGCTGCGATGCGAGAGAATCCCTTAATAAAACGTCGGTAATAGCCCGCCAAACCAAGAAAACTGCGGATCTCGGATGCATTCGTGGGCTGGTCCCACTAACGCATAGCATCAATCTTCCAGGGGTCCACTGCGATATCCTGTCTTGTCACTACATGGCGAAGGAACTTCACCTTCTCCTGTCAGAACTCGCACTTCTCTAGCTTCGCATAAAGCTGGTGTGCACGGAGGGTCTGTAATGTAATCTCAAGATGTCGCTCATGCTCCTCACGAGTCCTCAAATATATCAGAATGTCGTCGATGAATACCACAACAAACTGATCGAGATACGGACGGAAGACCTTGTTCATCAACTGCATGAACACTACGGGCGCATTAGTCAGTCCGAAGGACATGACCTGTAACTCAAAATGACCATAGCACGTCCTGAAGGCTGTTTTCGGGATATCCTCATCTCGAACCCGAACCTGATGATAACCGGACCGCAAGTCTATCTTCGAAAAGAACTGCGCCTCCTGCAGCTGATCAAACAAGTCATCGATCCTTGGAAGCGAGTACGTGACCTTGTTGAGCTCGCGGTAATCTACGTAAAGCCTCAACGAGTCATCCTTCTTCTTCATGAAGAGTACCGGCACTCCCCACGGAGAACTGCTCGTACGAATAAAGCCTAGCTCAAGCAACTCGTCCAACTGCTTCTGCACTTCCCGTAACTCCAACGGTGCCATACGATACGGGGACTTTGAGATAGGCGCGGTACCTGGCACGAGATCAATCTGGAACTCAGTATGCTGACGAGGTGGTAATCCCAGAATCTCTTGGAACACATCGGAAAAACCATAAACAACAGGCAGCTGGTCAATACTCAAAGCAACAGACTCCTCAATGACACACGATAACAGGCAAGAAAGTTGCTCTCCTCTGGGCTCCACAATAAACTGAAACTCTAGTACGTCGGGTATACAGAATGTGACTATCCTCCAGAGCAGTCTAATATGGCGTAGTACTCAGCGAGCCAATCTATGCCCAGGATAACATCAAACTCGAACATCGGCAAAGCGAAAGGATCAGCCGGTAAAAAGATATCCCCATTCAAAATAGGGCAAGATGAGCAAAATTGGCTCAACACTGCGGTCTTCCCTAAGGGCGTCGATACTACCAAACCCTCACGAGCAGACTCCAATAGCAATCCGGTCGATCGGCAGAAATTATCGGTGACAAATGAATGCGATACAGCAGAATCAAATAATACACGTGCAATGCATGGAGAAACAGAAGAGTACCCTCGACGACCCCTCCTGATGACTGCGGGTCCTACTGGGCGGCATAAAATCTGACTTGAGCCTGCTGGGGAGGTGCAAGTCCCCTCTGAGGTCTCTGCTGATGCTGTTGTAATCGCTGTGGGGGCCTAACCTGCTGTCTCTGCTGCTGTGGGGGAAGTACAAGAGGCAGGTGCTGCGGTCGTTACTGTTGTAGTGATTGTCATGGAGGTGGATGCGGTGCCCTCAGCTGTTGCTGCTGAGGATAGGGACACTCGTGCCTACGATGTCCTGTCCGACCGCATCCAAAGTAAGTACCTGTAAACGGTCCTGAAGGTGGTGCTGGGGGTACTGCTGGTGCTCGAAATACTGGGCAGGTCGTGCGCCGCTGCTGTGAATGGGCTCTCTGCACACTGGCCCAATCTGTGTCATATGTCAGGGCTCTCTCCACTATCTGCTCAAATGTTGGAAGCATGTGTCCGATCACATGGCTCCTGAGGGCAGGAAGCAACCCGTTCTCAAAACGACGGGTCTTCCGCCCCTCATCGTAAACAAGATACGTCACAAATCTAGATAGAGCGATGAAACGTGCCTCATACTGGGACACTATCATGTCTCCTTGGACCAGAGTCTCAAACTCTAGTGCGTGCAACTGTCGCACAAGCTCGGAAAAGAACTTTCGGTCAAACCTGTCTACAAAGTCCTCTCAGGTCCACTTGAAATCAGCTGCTACCGATCATGCCACATATGCTCACTAATACTGAGCCTCGCCCTATATAAGAAATATGGCTAATGGGACTCGTTGCTGGGTAGTATATCTCATAGTGTCGAATATCTTCTCCACCTCGGAGCACCATATCTCTGCAACAGTAAGGTCTGGATAGCCCAGAAAATGCGGGGGATTGTGCTGTCGAAAATCCTTGAGAAGAGTGCTCGCACGCTCCTGCTCAGCCTCGACCGATGTCACTGTGGGACGCCTGCTCTGCCCCTGAAGAATGGCGGTCATCACCTGCAACATCTGCTGCAGCTGAGTAGCACTCACAGGTACGATCGGATCCACACCGGTCTCAGGTAAAGGAGTGACATCCTCAGGCTCGAAGGCAGGAATATCTGGTGGTGGAGCAGGAGTAGCAGGTGGTAAAGCGGGAGCCGCAGGTGGTGGTGCGGGAGTCACAGGTGGTGGAGCGGGATTCGCTCGGGTCGCTCTTCTAGACATAATGTCCTACAGGAAGGAACAATGACCTATTAGCCTTGAGAAATCTCGAAGGCATAAATGTTAAGGGTCTATGTTGGAAAAATCACTAAGTCATTTGGACTCGGAACCTATTTATAGTAGATATGTGATGTGATCCTCAGGTATTCCCAAGTTATGCTCTGATACCAACTTCTGTCACGCCCCGAACTCAAAAATCAGATTCATAGGAATCCCGATCGCCGAATTCGGTGCCGACAGCCTCCGTAGTGCCCCATTCTTGGCTCCTGACAAACATATGTCAGATTCAGATCCTAGGATCATACAAGAAGGATTTTCAGAATGATTTTTTATATATAATGGAGCATAACCACAAGCATAACCAAGTCACAAAACAACATCATCACGTATCCACTATATCAAAAACTTTAAGTACAATGCGGAAAGGGAAATACAAGGTGATCAAAAAGCTCCAAAAGATCCTGATACGCGCTCCTGCCTCAGCGCTGCTGCTGTCCAACGCTACCTGCACGCAACTATCGTGCATAAGCTTACAAAAGCTTAGAGGGTGGTGTAAGTGTGTGCGCAAGGTAAGTGTCAAGTATATAATATCAGAGTAATGCGGAAACATGCGGGTAAGTCCATGAAGGCTATCAGTTGTACCAAAGCTATATGATGCAAGGCATAAATGTTATCGGCCATACCAAGGCCATGCGATGCGAGACATGAATACCATCGGCCACACCGATGCAATGCAAAGCCTACATAGCCGAATGTCATATGCGAAATGCAATTCAAGCAAGTCGGTACTCATCAAGTACACATATCAGTACAGTTCCTCTCTGGATATCACCGGGGTCTACACTTCGCAGGGACTGCCACCTTCCTAGCTACATAGTCAAGCAAGCGGATACATAGTCAAGCAAGCGGACTACATACACTTCGCAGGGGTCCACCATATGGACGGTTTAGATGACAGATAAACATCAAGGTGGGGCCCACGGCTGGAGCCGTCGGTCTTCCTCCACCCGCCTGCCCGCCAGCCGCTGGCGCTGCCAGTGCTCCTAACGCAGCAGTAGCTTGTTGCTGCTTATTTTTATTTTTTATTGAAAACCCATTTTTGCGGGGTTTTTCTCATGTGGGGCCCGCATCAGGTAGATCCACCCCATCCACTAGCTTCCATGGCCCAAGACAAGTCTATCAAGACCAATATTGGGCCGTTTTCGGCGTGTAAGAAAAATCTAGGTGGACTTCAACGGTAATGATATTGTTTTTAAAAACATGGCCCACCAGATACTCGGATCATCCTCATTTTTCGGCTCAACGCCTAAAATGAGTTGGGGAAAAGGATGGATGGCTTGGATTGAATACATACATCAACGTGAGGCCTATGCAAGTGGCCCTTTCCAAAGACTTTGAAACAAGCCAATATTTGTGTTTTCCTTCCACGTCCAGCAATGTCCAGATGCTGGACGCTTTTTTTTTAGTTTTTCAACATATTCAAGGTGGGCCACCACAAGATGGATGGTGTAAGTACAATGCATAGAAGATGGGCCCCACTTATGGACGGCTTGGACAAAATACTCCCTCCATGGTAGGGTCCATTCAAGTGGACCACACAAACTCATCATCATCACATAAAAAAATATAAGAGGGAGAGAGAGAAAAGAGTGGGACACGCGTGATGGAGGGACCCCGACACTATGGGCCCTCCATTTCAAGCATCCAATTATACATCAATGGGTCCCATTGCATATGGACCCTCTAAATAAAAGATCAACGGTGGAGATCCCTATCCATCCAAAATGAACGATCTATATGACCTCTTTAATGCAAGGAAAGTAAACATCATGATGGGGTCCATGGAGAATGACCCCATCATGGAATGATATTGATGATCAAGATGGGTTATCGGCCACATCTTAGGGTCCTAAGTGAGATCCAAACCATTGATCGGTTGGCCTCACTTGGCCCATCTTAAAAATATGAAAAACTAAGCTATGAAAGCACTCACCACTTGATCTTCTCGGTCTGTTGGAAAGCCACTCTCCTTATGCTTCACTTTGATGGTGGAGATGAGAAATGGATGGCTAGGATGAGAGTTAAAGGGATGGGAAAGGTGGGCCACACAAGGTCATTTTTCTCTCATGAAAATGCATGGACGTGCACTCTCTTGCTTAGGATTATTGTTTGAAAAATGAGGGAGAGAGATAAGGTTGTAAGAGATGTGAGAGATGGGTGATGGATGTGAGTGATGGGTGAGGTGATGGTGTACTTGACATGAGAGTTGACTTGGTGGTTGCTTGACTTGTGGAGAAAGAAACCATGGTTGCTTTGTACTTGACATGAGAGGTGATTGATGGGATTGATTTGACACATTGTAAAGATTCTCTTGGGATTGCCAACGTGCGACGTTTTCTTCGAAATAAACGCCGACTCACATCTCTTAGTCAGGGTATCGGATCGGTACATGAGTCGTGGCGTTGGAACTGCGACTGTGCGGTCGCAATGGTACAAGTCTCAGATTAAGCCGACTGAAATGTATAGGATACGACTTACGATCGTGCGCAATGTCGATTACCTGTAGTGGATTACTAAAATTCAATGGGAAAGATCACGGGAGTCGACGGAATAGTACGGACTAGGATACGGGTCTTACATGAAGCGCTCTTACTGGTGGGACAACATGAAGGCCTACATAAAAGATTATGTGTCTCGTTGTCTCACATGCCAGCAGGTCAAGGTACAGCATCGCCGACCTCTTGGACTGCTTCAGCCCATGCCCATAGCTGAATGGAAATGAGATTTCATTTCTATGGATTTCATCTCAGGGCTATCGAAAACCAGGAAGGGACATGATTTCATATGGGTGATTGTGGACCGGTTGACAAAATCGGCTCACTTTCTCCCTATTAGAGTATTGAACTCATTAGAAGATTTAGTCAGGCTGTACATGAAGGAGATAGTACGTCTGCATGGAGTTCCTATGGAGATCGTGTCGGACCGAGACACGCGCTTCACATCTATCTTTTAGACTCACATCTAAGAAGCAATGAGTGTGAAAATGAAGTTCAGTACCGCGTTCCACCCACAGACTGACGGGAAGACTGAACAGGTAAATCAGGTGTTGAAAGATATGCTGCGAGCTTGTGTGCTTATTTTCAAGGACAGATGGGATGATTGTCTTCCTTATGCAGAGTTCGCTTATAACAACAGTTTTCAGGTGAGTATTGACATGACTCCCTATGAGGCCTTGTATGGGCGCCTTGTCGAGCAACGCATTACTGGGTAGAGGTTGGCGAGAAGGGCTTGCTTGGCCTAGAGTTAGTATAGGTGATTTCAGAGAAGATTGACATTATCAGGCGTCGACTTCTGGCAGCATGGAGAAGACAGAAGAGCTACGCTGATATAAGGCGACAGCAGCTAGAGTTTGAAGTTGGGGACCATGTATTCCTGAAGGTTTCTCCAATGAAGGGAGTCTTTCGGTTTAACAAGAAGGAAAAACTCACACCAAGATTTATTGACCCATTCCAGATACTTGACCGAGTGGGTGTATTTGCCCATATCACTTGCCGGTGTGCATAACGTATTTCATGTGTCGATACTGAAGAAATATGTTCCTAACACTTTTCACATTATCAGATGAGAGCAGATACAATTAAGTGAAGATGCTACCTAGGTAGAAATCATTAAGGACCAAATTCATGGCCGATCATGCAACGTCTCGAAAAAATCCGTATAAAAACCCGAGTATCACCTCAGGCAGAAATCACTAAGCACCAAATTCTTTAGGAATTAGACGAAGCTTAATTAAGTGTTAAACTAAATTACCTGTCAAATTAGCTTGGACTACTTTCTATACGAACTATGAGACCCGAAACCAGTAGAATCGTTAACGCTATATTGCCTATAAATCTAAGATCCATCTCAAAACCCAGTTGCTCCCGGGAGCATCACGAAGCTCTGTATCGGACCTAGACCGCACGTCGAAAGTCTGATTACTGTAAAATTATATGGTTATGACTGCCTTACTGGGTTTGACAACCTTCTCGAAAATCAAGTCCTAATAGTATCTAGAAGCGCACAACTTGAGCCCCGAGCGAAGTGTGTGAGAAACGCGAATATCTTTAGGAAATGAACTGAAATTAAGTAAATTGAGCCGTTCGCTTACAGACCAAAATCTAAGGTTTCAGACCGTCAGATTCTGACCCAACTACACCCTAAGATCAGGAAACATTTTTAACACATGTCAGGGTACTTGTGACCCTGATCGAGTAACGGTGACCGTTGAACTAAAACAGGTCCTTTGCAATCGATCCATAAATCTGATCAGACCAAAAACTTAATCAGACTAGATCTATTTTCAGGGAACTTATTCTGGATCATGTGTAGAAAAGGGGTCTCCAGATGTGCTTCGTTGGACCGAAACAACCACTCTTTAGCTATACCCTAAGTATACCATGGCCCTTGAGCCATTTTCATCAGTTATAGGCCTATATAAAGACCTTTACCTACCCCTCTCTCATTCCATGCGAATTTCAAACCCTGGGAGAGAGAAGAGAGTAAAGAGAGAAGGAAAGAAAAAAAGTTAGAGATCGTTGCTTGCCTTCGATCCCACCGCTCCACGTGCCGAATCAGCCTTCCCATATTGCTATTCCGGTGATTTCGACTTCATTCTTGTGTAAGAAATCCTAACCCTAATCTGATTTATGAATCCAAATAGTGGAATCAGTGAAATAGCGAACTCATTTCGTGATTCGGGTAGTTGTTGTGCCGTAGACAAAGAGATAGTGTTCAAATTGAGTTCAATACGAGTCTACAGGCAAAAGGTGCGGACTATAAATGTTTAGGTTATGGTTTTTCAAGGCTTTCAATGTTAGTAATGATTTATGACTGACTTGATTGCTGTTACATGTGCCTAGTTTTGATGTTTTTGGTATATTACATATATATGTATACTATGTTGATTTTAATGCACTCCATGTGTTTGTTGAAATGTTTGAATGAGTATAAAATTATGATTTATGCTTGTCATGTGTATTGATTGAGAATACTTGATTGTCGTACATGTGAAACTCCTGTGTGAAAGGATTTGCTATAATATACGTTATGACTAATTTATTATATGTATGCTGATATGTGTAACCTAAGTGTTTGATAAAATGCCTGAATGAGAAAATTCTTATTGAAGTGTATTCAATGCGGGTATTGAGATAGGATTCTCAATTATCTTGCCTATAGTTATAGTTTCTTTCATATAATCTATCTTATTACTATGTGATCTATGGATGAAATTCTTATGTATGATAACCTATGCACTATTTGTTTGTTGAAATGCTCAAATGAGATTTATGTTTAGATTGGTTGTCACATGTTGTCTTTAACTATCACATGTGAATGCCATTGTTTGGAGTGTGGTTGGGGCTACGACGTAGTCCAAGCAATCGGTAATGATTTTCAAGTTAGTGGTCGAGGTTGTTTCGCCACACCAGATAGGTTCGAGGAATCCGAGTCGTATGTTGCTTGTCGACAGTGGTTAGGCCACACGGAGTGCTTACGGGCTCCATGTCGATCAATTCGACCTACGCTCGTACTAGTCGAGCTTGTCAAGTAACCCGATTGACGTAATATATGTTTACCATGTATGGACGCTACTGCTTGAATCTAAGATACCAATTTACCAGTGAAAAGCCCATTTAGCCTTGGTACCATGATTCGCTAAGACTCATGAGCTGGGTATAGTGGTATAGGATACCGTGGTCGAGCTGTCGACCTACATTGGGGCGACGAGCCTCCCCTTAGTGACCAATGAGCAAACCAAACTCATGAGCTGAATACGGTGGTATGAGACTATATTCGAGCTATCGGCCTACCCTAAGGTGACGAGCCTTTTCCGCAGTGACCTCGAGTATACACTAGGACTATGGTAAGGTGATGAGGTAACGAGCCTCTCGTAGCGAATACGAGTGTGAATTAAGCCTATACTGAGGTGACGGGCCTCTTGTAGCAACGTATGGAATAAACTCGCGAACTTATCTATCGTATGTGATTAATTAGGATTGACGACCCTAGATGATTATCATTTGGGTAAATGATACAAGGGAGGTGTTTTAGCTTCCCAATCTTGGTATATGAATATGTCTACTTAAGAACTTGACTAATCACACACATGCACTACATTGCATGTGCCTTTGACGTTGAAGTTGAGCACAGAGGAAGGGGTGCATGCCGTAATCGTGAGATGATATCGTAGAAGGAGTATAGGCGAGGTCATGCATCATTATAACATATCATCCTTGCATTAACTAGAGTACTTAGGAATGTTTATTGTATTGCTTTATTATTACTGCTTGACTGAATTAATAACATGTTTACCTTTGCCTTATAGTTCCACTGAGCTGATCACTCACTCCTACTCTAGGACGGTGTTTTAAAACACCAACCAGACCCTGTTTTAGTTGTAGATGATGAGGAGACTTTCGTGACGGAGCCCGACTTCTATGATGACGAGGAGTTCTCCTATCTACAGCTATCAGGTGGGTCTATATAGACCATGTTCTAATCGATGGGGTTACAGGGATGCTGACTAGATGTCATTATACTTGTTATTTTGTATTTTGGAACACACATGTATATGTACTTTATCCATTTTAGGGGTATACATGTACATATTTAACCTGGTACATGTTCACACTATGGAGACCCACATCAGTTTATATATTTTATATATCTATCACAGTCTTCCGCTTGCTTAAATTTAATCATCTATGAAGTATGATTTACTGATTTGGTATAATCTCACTCATGTTTAATGCACTAATACGGACAAC
Organism: Magnolia kwangsiensis; assembly: GCA_037074715.1. Lineage (NCBI taxonomy): Eukaryota > Viridiplantae > Streptophyta > Magnoliopsida > Magnoliales > Magnoliaceae > Magnolia > Magnolia kwangsiensis. The sequence continues at coordinate 4,889,149 of CM073577.1, read as the reverse complement.
ATTTAATCATCATTATCTATGTTGCATAGGTGATGTGTTGGAACTCGGGAGTTGGGCTCCTGTTCAACCCTCGATTTTCAGGGCGTTACAGATCTAGTTCTGCTACATTGGATACGTTCGACGAATCCGAGCGTACAGTGATTGTTGACAGTGGTTAAGCCACAAGGAGTGCTTATGCACTCCATGTCAATTACCTCAGCGTGTGCTCGTACCAATCGAATTTGTCAAATAACTCAATTGGCCTATTGCGTGTTTACCATATATGGACATTACTGCTTGAATCTAAGGTACCACTTACCAATGTAAAACCCATTTCAACTATGGTACCAAGAGCTACTAAGACTCATGAGCTAGACATGGTGGTGTATCGGACACCGTATCGAGCAGTCGGCCTATGCTGAGGTGACGAGCCTCCTCACAGTGACAAATGAGCTACCCAAACTCATGAGCTGAATATGATGGTGTATGGGACACCGTATTCGAGCTGTCGACATATGTTCAGGTGACGAGCCTCCCGTAGTGACCTCAAGTATAAATTAGGCCTACGCTAAGGTGATGAGCCTCCCTGTAGCGACCTCAAGTATAAACTCGTGAACTTACCTATCCACTGCTTTTATCAAGGGTAATGCCCTACAACTTGCCTATCGTATGTGATTAACTAGGATTAACAACCTTAGATGGATCCTTACTTGGGTAAATGATATGAAGGGAGGTACCTCAACTTCCCGAATATGCTGTATAAATAAGCTTAATTAAATACTTGGCTAACACGACCATGCACCGCATTGCATGTGCTTTGGCGAGGAAGCGCACTTTTAGGAAGTTTGTCATGCTTGACCGTGAGATGAAGTCGTTGAGGGAGTGCAGGAGAGGGCATGCATCATTACAACATATCATCCCTGCATTAACAAGAATAATTAGGATATGTTTGTTGTACTGCTTTATCATTACTGATAGACTGAATTGATAACATGTTAACCTTTGCCTTATAGTACCACTGAGTTAATCACTCACTCCTACTTTGAGATGATATTTTAAAACACCAACCAGACTCTGATTTAGATGCAAGTTATGACGAGGCTTACGTAGCGAAGCCAGACTTCTTTGACGAGGAGGAGTTCTCCTATGTTCAGCTCTTAGGTGGGTCTATGTAGACCTAGAGCTGCATTGTCGGGATTACAGGGATGTTGGACTAGTTAAACATTTATATTTTGGGTATTTTGTATATTTTGAAACAACTTATGTATTTATTCAGCCCGGTAGCACGATCATACTCTGGAGGTTATGAAACACGTATATACTTTATATATTTATCTCAGTCTTCCGCTTCCTTAATTACATTAACTTTGGAGTATGATATGCCGATTTAGTGTAATTCCACTCATGTTTAATGCGCTAATATGGACAACATTTAAACATTATTATCTATGTTGCATAAGTGATGCGTTGAAACTCGGGAGTTGAGCTTTACTCGACCCCCAATTTTCGGGGCATTACATACAACCTTGATGGGGACCTTGTTGAGGATATAAACTGGGGTTTTTATCGCATCACCCCATAGAGATTCTAACAATATCGAATTGTTAATCATGTTTCACACTGTATCTATAAGGGTGCGATTATGCCTTATAGACACTCCATTTTGCTCTGGAGTACCAGGCATAGTGTACTAGGCGATAATGTCATAATCTTATAGGTACCTAGTGAATGACTTTAGATTGCGACCTTATTCATCATATCTACCATAATATTTTCCACTACGGTCAGATCTAACAACTTAAAAAAATTCAGTGTCACGCCCCAAATTCAAAAATTAGATTCACAGGAATCCCGATCGCCGAATTCGGTGCCGACAGCCTTCGTAGTATCCCATTCTCAGCTCCCAGTGCAACATACGCCAGGTTCCGATTCTGGGATCCTACAAGGAGGATTTTCCAACGTATATTTTATCTTGGAAAAAATATAACCACAAGTTTACCCAAATCATAAAGACAACATCATCATCACATATCCACTAATATAATCACTTGAATACAATGCTGAAAGGAAAATATATATATCAAAATCAGAGCTCCTGAAAACCACTGCACGCTCCAAGCTCAACGCCGCTGCAACCTAACGCCACCTGCACACATCTATCGTACATAAGCTTACAAAAGCTTAGAGGGTGGTGTAAGTGTGTGTAAGGTAAGTGCCGAGTATACAGTAGAGTCCATAAATCATACATCATTGAGATAAGCAGGAAAAATGATAAGGTCATGAATCATACGATATCAGAGTAAACAGAAATATACTGGTAAGTCCGTGAGTCACATAATATTAGATTACGCAATGTAAATCATAATGAGTCAACTATTGTATATTGTAGATGCGATATAATATGCTGATCCTGTCAAGTCGTTCTAAGCCATTTAAGTGCAGAAACGTAGTAATTCAAAATGTCATATGCCGTAGATGAAATGCAATATGCGATGTGAATGAAATTACTAAGCCGGAGTGAAGTTGGGATGATATTACGTAGTATCGCAGGCTACGGGGTCCATTACAAGCGAATTCTATCCAAACCAGTCCCATACCTAAATTTGGATAGTCAAACACAATGTGGTAAACTCCTGATCTCAGGTTAGTCGCGCGCCCCAACCGAAATCTTGGTCATTGCGAAGGCACACGTAACAAATAGTTGCGCATCGCCATCCCGAGTGGATAGTGAATGGATGAATGAATGAGTATGCAACTCCTACTCAATAGCCTGTCAGCACAGTAGCCTGCCAACCGCTGGTAGATCACCTAGTGTGGTAGCTCACCCAGGCCTCAGCCTTGCCCACATCAGCATCCGCCCACATGTACAACATTGACGGGGTATCATAATATCATGTCAGTCCTCATATCAAGTCCACATATCAGTACGGTTCCTCTCTAGAAAATTACCGGGGTCTATTACACTCCACACCGACTGCCTCCTCCCTAGCTGTACAGCCCTGCGAGTAGAAGAGACCTCACTATTCGCCTAGCCAGCAGTCTGCCAATACCTACCCGGCTCGTCGATAGCGGACCCATTTACGAGCTGGTCATACTCAGCCTAGCTTATAGCCCCCTCACTAGGGCGGATAAGGCCACACCCCTTCCAACAGACCACGACACAGTGGGAGACACGACCTCATGGTATAGGCACCGACGCTCATATTCCACTCGGTCTAAACGTTAGAGCATCTCTTGGTACCAAGGAGGTTCTGGGATTTTTACCTAAGGACATCCTACGTGCCCATAGTGCTAGAACTAAGCATTTTCGGTGTCCCATCTATCCATCCACGATGTGCCTGTGGAGGCCACAACCCTGATGTCGCTAGGGCGTATAATGATCAAGTCACATATATGCGAGATGCATGAATCACACTACCCAGTCATGCAGCAATCATGTGCGTACGGCACGATAATGCAGGCACACTGTCTCATAAGGAGTCCCGTAAATAGTTTGCCCAATGGTGTATGTTATGATCAAACATTCCTCATATCAGGCATACATATGATGCGTATGGGCATGAATCATGGAGTTAAACTAAGCATTTTATATGATGATGAAATATCCTCACAACAAAGATGAGCCTTGCTGGCCTACACACAACAAGTATGGGCCTATCAATGAGCCTTAAAGAGAATTATAATGCGGATATTTAACCAACATTATTCTTACAATGTGGACGTCAAACCAACATTGCTCCCAAGGCATGGCCCGTCATAAATGTCAATACATAACCCATTGTGGAATCACACTACAATGGGCCTCAACCCATGGGTTCTAAATACATCACATTGGGCCTTAACCCATGGGCCCTATACACATCACGGTGGGTCTCAACCCACAGGCCTTTATACATCACAATGGGTCTCAACTCCTGGGCCCTAATGCATCGCAATGGGCCTAATACATCACAATGGGCCTTAACCCATGGGCCTAATACATCATAATGGACCTCTACCCATGGCCCCAAATTCATTACAATGGGCCTCAACCTATGGGCCATCAACACATCAAAGGTGGGCCTCAACATCGGGCCTTAAACATGGTAAGTAGGCCACATCACATGCGTCATATGCATATCAAATGGGCCACACCAATAGATAAGTAGTGGTAATGATTTCCACGATTAAAATTACTAAGGCCTCCTGTTAAACGGGCCTAAAAACCCATCCAATGTGTAAGATTACGGGGTTGCCACCATCCAATCAGCTCAAAACTTTATAAGTAACATTGGGACCACAAATTAGCCGTACACGTCAAATTTCAGCTCATAGATCCTTCTGAAAATGGCTAAACTGATAGATCAGCCCCTAAAATCATGATTTGGGGCCCGCCTGATATTTGGATAAGCTTCAAATTCAGTCTCAACGCTTTAAATGAGCTGAAAATGTGGATGGATGGAGTAGATTTCTCATGATCATCACCATGGACCTATATGTACATTCCATGCACATAATGTATATACATGCATGACATTTTCTCATTTACGTAAACACACTGTGCATTTAAATTTTTTTTAGTATGGCCCACTCCACATTTAAATCATCAATCCGTACCGTCCATTGCGTTCAGAAGGAAGATTTAACCCTTGCCAAAGTGGCATTCTAAAACCATGTGGGTTGTTGTAACATCCTAGCTGTTAAATACAAGATGGATGGCGAAGTAGACAAACCCATGGACTGCACAGATTTCACTCCAAAAATAATCCTTTCTGGATGATTTTTCATCCTGAAATCAATGGATGGAGTGGATAAAACACATATATATCGTGGTGGGTTCCACCTCATGATGGACGACATGAATGAAACACATGCCATGGTGGGTTCCACCGTCCACACCCGTGGACGGTGTGAATAAAACACATACAGTATTTTGGGCCTCACAATACAATTCATGGTGGGACACCCCAAGTGAATAATCTAATCTGTTCACCTTCTTGGCCACCTCAAATGAGGTCAAATAGACTCTGACTAGGACCGGTTTGGATGACAAGGGACTCCAAAAATGGCTCTGGACTGTTTCAATAGATGGGCATTAATACCCTTAGTACGGCCCACTCGAGACTCATATTTACCTCGAAATTTGGCACGTGGCCTAAAATTATAAGGAGGAGATGGTGGACAGTGTCGATTAAACAAATCCACTATGGTGGGGTCCACGTGTGGTGGCAGCTCAATGAAGCTTCCACCCTCACCATCACTGAACAACAACGTCCAGGGACTTGCTTTCTTTTTCTCCTTCCTTACTTTCTTCTTTTATTTTTATTTTATTCTACTATGTGGGGCCCACTAGTGGATAGTCCATTTCGTCTATTATATCGACTAGCTCTCTATAAAGCAAATGAGTCTAATGATGGATAGGTCTACTACTTATGCACACAACAATAGGTATTAGAAAGTTCTAACAGTGGGACTTCGTTTCCCTCGGTGCGGTCCACTAAGAACTAAGATTTGTCTCATTTTTCAACTCATAGCCTAAAACTACATGGGGGAGGTGGTGGGCGGCATGGATTAAACAATTACATCAAGGTGTGGCCATGGTTGGGACCCCCCCACCCACGTCCGCATGGTTGACGTGAGGGAGGTGCTCCCACTATCACCATTGGTTGTGGTGTGGTCCACCTGATGGTTGGATCGAGTAGATTTTTGGGCTCCACTGTTAAAATGTCCTAAAAACATGAACGTATGGCATGGATCTAAGGAATACATCAACATGGGTCCCATGAGTGAAAACTCACTCCAAACCTCCCATGCAAAACAAATAAGAAGTGATGTGGGTAACCCAACCACTTAGCATTTGTGTTATGACCCACCTGAGATTCAGATCAGCTTTATTTTTCGGCTCAACGCCTAAAATGATCGGGAGAATGGAATGGACAGCGTGGATTGAACCCATACATCAATGTAAAGCCTACACAAGTGGTGCACCCAAAAAGTTGGAATCAAGCTAATATTTTTATTTTTTTCCATTCAACGTCCAGCGTTTAGGGACGCTGGACGGTGGTGCATTTCAAGTGGGCTGCCCACGTGGACAGCCAAATGATGGGTAGTGTGGATACAACACTTGTAAAGTGGGCCCCACCTATTGGTGACTTGGATAAAATATATGCCTTATGGTGGGGTCCATCCGCGTGGGCCACATGGCCATTTCATCACATTAAAAGAGAGAGAGAGAGAGAGAGATCGAGAGACACGTGATGATGGAGGGACCCCGACACTATGGGCCCTCCTTTCAAATCAATCATACATCAAGTGGGTCCCAAATACACGTGGGCCCACCAAATCCAAAATCAACGGTGGAAATTCCTTCTCTACCAAAATGGAAGGTCTAGATGACCGCTTCTTATGCAAGGAAATTAAACATCATGATGGGGTCCATGGAGAATGGCCCCATCATGGAATGATCATGAAAATCAAGGTGGGCCATCGGCCACACCTAGGGTCCAAAGTGAGATCCATACCATCGATCGGTAGATCTCACTTGGCCCTTCATCAAGACATGAAAAATCTATCCTAATAAGCACCCACCGTTCGATCTTCTCGGTCCGTTGGAACGCCAACCTTCTTATGCTTCACTTTGATAATGGAAGATGAGGTTTGAATAGCTAGGATGGAGGTTTTGGGATGAAAAAGTGGGCCACTAAAAATTACATTTTTCTCTCCCTTGGGAAAGCCATGGACGTCCACCTCTCTTTCTCTCCTTTGTTGCTTGGAAAATGGTGTAGAGAAAGAGAGAGAGAGATGAGATGTAAGGAGAGAGAGTGATGGATGTGAGTGATGGGTGAAGTGATGGGTGTGAGGTGAGTGATGGGTGAGGTGAGAGATGGGTTGACTTGGTGGTTGCTTAACTTGTGGAGAAAGGAAGCATGGATGCTTTGTCCTTGACATAGGAGGTGATTGATGGGATTGATTTGACATGTTGTAGAGATTCTCTTGGAATTTGTAATGCGCGGTGTTTTTTCTCGAACTGAACGCGGGTCCACATCTCCTTGCCAGGGTATCGGATCGGTATGCAAGACGCGGTACCGGAACCGCGGCGATGGTGCGGTCGTAATGGTACAAATCTCGGATTGAACCGACTCAAATATATAGGATACGACTTAGGATCGAGCACAAATGTCGATTATATATCGCAGATTGTCGAAATTCTACGGGAAGGATCACGGGAGTTGACGGAACAGTACCGACTAGGATACGGGTCTTACGGCTCTCTCCACCTAATAAAAATTTCATCCTCGAAATTTAAAATACGACATAATCAATACAGAGCTCACTAAGGGAGGGAAATCCTATCCGAACACAACATGCCAACATAATCAAACACTTAAGATATAGGGGCAACGCCTGCGAATCTCAACCTCCTGCTCCCAAAACGTCTCATCAACACTATGATGATTCAACTGGATCTCGAATGCTGGATCAGAAATAATCAAAACCAGAATACTATACAACCTCACAATCTCAAACGTACGGAGCTATATCAGAAAATCTCTCACTTATTAAACTTGGGGATCTAACCATTCTAAGTTTTCAACAATCACTGGGTAAAGGGTAGCTATCAGTAGATATGTGATGTTATCCTCAGGTATTCCCAAGTTATGCTCTAATACCAACTTCTGTCACGCCCCAAATTCGAAAATCAGATTCATAGGAATTCCGATCGTCGAATCCGGTGCCGATAGCCTCCGTAGTACCCCATTCTCGGCTCCCAGTGCAACATACGTCAGGTTCCGATTCTGAGATCCTACAAGGAGGATTTTCTAACGTATATTTTATCTTGTAATAAGCATAACCACAAGTTTACCCAAATCATAAAGGCAACATCATCATCACATATCCACTAATATAATCACTTGAATACAATATTGAAAGAAAAATACATATATAAAAATCAGAGCTCCTGAAAACCACTGCACACTCCAAGCTCAACGCCGCTGCAACCTAACGCCACCTGCATGCATCTATCGTGCATAAGCTTACAAAAGCTTAGAGGGTAGTGTAAGTGTGTGTAAGGTAAGTGCCGAGTGTACAGTAGAGTCCATAAATCATACATCATTGAGAAAAGTAAGAAAAATGATAAGGTCATGAATCATACGATATCAGAGTAAACAGAAATATACTGGTAAGTCCGTGAGTCACATAATATCAGTGTATGCAATGTAAATCATAATGAGTCAAATATTATATACTGCAGATGGATGGCGAAGTAGACAAACCCATGGACTGCACAGATTTCACTCCAAAAATAATCCTTTCCGGATGATTTTTCGTCCTGAAATCAATGGATGGAGTGGATAAAACACATATATATCGTGGTGGGTTCCACCTCATGATGGACGACATGAATGAAACACATGCCATGGTGGGTTCCACCGTCCACATCCGTGGACGGTGTGAATAAAACACATACAATATTTTGGGCCTCACAATACAATTCATGGTGGGACACCCCAAGTGAATAATCTAATCTGTTCACCTTCTTAGCCACCTCGAATGAGGTCAAATAGACTCTGACTAGGACCGGTTTGGATGACAAGGGACTCCAAAAATGGCCCTGGACTGTTTCAATAGATGGGCATTAATACCCTTAGTACGGCCCACTCGAGACTCATATTTACCTTGAAATTTGGCACGTGGCCTAAAATTATAAGGAGGAGATGGTGGACGGTGTGGATTAAACAAATCCACTATGGTGGGGTCCACGTGTGGTGGCAGCTCAATGAAGCTTCCACCCTCACCATCACTGAACAACAACGTCCAGGGACTTGCTTTCTTTTTCTCCTTCCTTACTTTCTTCTTTTATTTTTATTTTATTCTACTATGTGGGGCCCACTAGTGGATAATCCATTTCGTCTATTATATCGACTAGCTCTCTATAAAGCAAATGAGTCTAATGATGGATAGGTCTACTACTTATGCACACAACAATAGGTATTAGAAAGTTCTAACAGTGGGACTTCGTTTCCCTCGGTGTGGTCCGCTAAGAACTAAGATTTGTCTCATTTTTCGACTCATAGCCTAAAACTACATAGGGGAGGTGGTGGGCGGCATGGATTAAACAATTAAATCAAGGTGGGGCCATGGTTGGGACCCCCCCACCCACGTCCACATGGTTGACGTGAGAGAGGTGCTCCCACTACCACCATCGGTTGTGGTGTGGTCCACCTGATGGTTGGATCGAGTAGATTTTTGGGCTCCACGGTTAAAATGTCCCAAAAATATGAACGTATGTCATGGATCTAAGGAATACATCAACATGGGTCCCATGAGTGAAAACTCACTCCAAACCTCCCATGCAAAACAAATAAGAAGTGATGTGGGTAACCCAATCACTTAGCATTTGTGTTATGGCCCACCTGAGATTCAGATCAGCTTCATTTTTCGGCTCAACGCCTAAAATGATCGGGAGAATGGAATGGACAGCGTGGATTGAACTCATACATCAATGTAGGGCCTACACAAGTGGTGCACCCAAAAAGTTGGAATCAAGCTAATATTTGTGTTTTTTTCCATTCAACGTCCAGCGTCCAGTGACGCTGGACGGTGGTGCATTTCAAGTGGGCTGCCCACGTGGGCCGCCAAATGATGGGTAGTGTGGATACAACACTTGTAAAGTGGGTCCCACCTATTTGTGACTTGGATAAAATATATGCCTTATGGTGGGGTCCATCCGCGTGGGCCACATGGCCATTTCATCACATTAAAAGAGAGACATCGAGAGACACGTGATGATGGAGGGACCCCGACACTATGGGCCCTCCTTTAAAATCAATCATACATCAAGTGGGTCCCAAATACATGTGGGCCCACCAAATTCAAAATCAACGGTGGAGATTCCTTCTCCACCAAAATGGAAGGTCTAGATGACCCCTTCTTATGCAAGGAAATTAAACATCATGATGGGGTCCATGGAGAATAGTCCCATCATGGAATGATCATGAAAATCAAGGTGGGCCATCGGCCACACCTAGGTTCCAAAGTGAGATCCATACCATCGATCGGTAGGTCTCACTTGGCCCTTCATCAAGACATGAAAAATCTATCCTAATAAGCACCCACCGTTCGATCTTCTCTGTCCGTTGGAACGCCAACCTTCTTGTGCATCACTTTGAGAGTGGAAGATGAAGTTTGAATGGCTAGGATGGCGGTTTTGGGATGGAAAAGTGTAACACCCCGAATTTTTGCCAACCTGGGGGTAGACGTCCTTAGGCAATGGGTCGACCATAACACCTTGGTAACCTCTCAGAACCCAATTTCAAAACCAAGAAATCGTTTAGAATGAAATTCTTTAGAAATTTAATGTGAATTAGCCAGCGCTACGTTAGATTAGCTGTGAAATTAGCAGTGATCGCTTTAAATACGATCTGTAAGACCCAAAACCTTTAGAATTGTTACCGCTACGTTACCCTAAAATCTAGGATCAAACTCTAAACTGGTTTGTTCTCAGAAACCCTTTGAAACTTTGTATTAGATCTAGACTCCGTGTCGAAAGTCCGATATTCGCAATCTCAAACCGTTATGACTGGTTAGCTGGACTTGACAATCATTTCGAAAATCAAGCCCAACCGATGCTCTGAGGCTATTTCATTGAGCCTGGAGCAGGAAGTGTGAGAGAGAGTGAAATTCATTAAAAATTAAATGTCATTTAAATAAATCTAGCACGTTTCACTTGTGGGTTAAGTATAAGCATTCATACCGTCAGAATCTGACCCAAATACAACCTCGGATCAGGGAAAATTTCTCACCCAGGTCAGTGTACTTGAAATCCTCGATCGAGTCTCCATGACCGCTGAATTGAAACTGGTTCGCCACGTGCGATCTGAGAACTCTACCGGTCTGAAAACTTGATGTGAGCAGGATCCAATATTCATGAGCTTAAGTCCGACCGCGTTCGGCCAGGGAACCTCCCGAAATGCTCTTTTGGATCGAAAAATACCTGATTTGGCTATAACCCAAGTATACCTTGACTTAAGGTCTGTTTTGGTTATATTTGGGCTTATAAAAGGAGCTTAAACCCTTAGCCTTCTAACCCACACGAATTTGGGGAAAACCCTAGGAGAAAGGAGAGAAAAGAGAGAGAAAGTGAGGGAGAAGCTGGTGATTTCTCCTGGGATTCTTTCCTGCTGCTCCACATGCCAAAGCCACCTACCTGCATCGTTATTCCGGCGATTCTGGTTTCATTCTAGGTAAGAAAATCCTAACCCTAACCTGTTTTAGGGATTCCTTCGATATAAGTAGCGACGTAGCTGATGTATCTTGTGATATAGGTCGTCATACAGGCGTTGACGAAGCGTATAGTTTTTATTCGATTCGTTACGCTTCTATGGCGAAAGGTGCGGATTTTAGACGCTTAGATTACCTGTTTTCAAAGCTTTCAATGCCGTTTAATGATATATTGTTGATAAGAATGTTGTTTGACATGTAGAACATGCTGTCCGTTTTTCATTTCGAATACGTACGAAGAATATGAGATTTAGGATATTTTAGGTATTTATATGAAATACTGTATACGTACGTATTTTGCCGATATGATTGCCATGGGTATTTGCCGTGTATTTATACTAGTTATGCGTGTATGATCTGTTTGGCGAAGAGATTCGCCCTGATGCACATATTGGCCGACATATGCTATGTAAACTAATGTGTGTAGACTAAGTGTTTGTTGAAATGCCTAAATCAATATGATTTATGCCTGTCATATGTTTTGAATGTAAGAACATGATTGTTGTGTATTAGACATCTCCTTGATATAAGGATCTGTCATATTATATGTCGAAATCAACATACGTCAAGTACATTGGAGTTGTGTAGTCTAAGTGTTTGTATAAATGTATGTATTAGTAAGTATTGAGTAAATAGTGTTGTAGATTAGCGTTGAGACTGGATTTTCAACTAATTTGATGATGTACATGAATTCCTCCATGCTTGTTGTATTGAATTGATTACCTTATGTTTGAAATACTTGTATATGGTTAACTGCTTATGATGTATGTTATAACATGCTGATAACATGCTGGAATGTCTTGTATTTCGATTCTGTCTCTCTCACATGATTATTGATTCACATTACATATGCTTGGGGCTATACTCTAGTCTAAACAGTCGGTAACAGTTTAGAATTCGTGGTTGGATTCTATTCGCCACGAAGGATGTGTATGACGAACCCGAGTCATACTAGAGTCGTCGGCAGTGGTTAGGCCATGCGAAGTGCTGGTGCACTTCATGCCGGTCGATTCAACGTGCGCTCGTGCTAGTCGGACTCATCAAGTAACCCGATTAACTATTGTATGTTCACTTTGTATTTATCATAACTGCTTGAACCTAGGGTACTGAACTTACCATTGGAAACCCTATTAACCATGGTACCTTGATTCATAAAGACTCATGAGCCGGACATGGTGGTATGGGACACCGTGATCGAGCTGTCGGCCTATGCTGAGGCCACAAACCTCCCCGTAGTGACCAGTGAGCACCTTTGACTCGTGAACCAATTGTGGTGGTATGAGACACTACATTCGAGCTGTCTGCCTACTCTGATTGGTGACGAGCCCTTTGTAGTGACCTCGAGCGTATTCTGAGTCTACGAGAGGTGACGACCCTTCCGTAGCAACGAGAGTACATTAGGCCTGTATTAATAAGGTGATGGGGGAGTGGTGCAATGAGTGCGAGCAACAGCCCTGGCAGCCCTTGCAGCGACCTATAAATATAACATCGTATGAGATTACTAGGAGTGACAACCCTAGACAGGATCTGTGTTGGGATTGATATAAGGAAAGTACCTTAGTTTCCTAATACTGTTGTATGAATGGACTAATAACAACTCGGTAATCATTATCCATATCGCACTGCATGTACTTGGAAGATGTGGAGCACTGAGGAAAGTAAGCATGTCGAGGGCGTAAGATGGTGCCGCATGAGGGAGTATGTCAGTGAGGGCATCCATCATGTTATTTCATCCATGATTAATCATAATATTTAGGAATGTTTGTTTTTCTTACTTTATCATTATCGCGTGATGGATTTGATAACATGCTAATCTTTGCTCTATGATTTCACTGAGTTAGCTACTCACTCCCACGTTACGGGATGATATTCCGGACACCCACCAGACCCTATTGTAGTTGCACATAATGGCGCTGCTTGTGAAGCGGAGCTGGACTTGTATGATGATGAGGAGGACTTCTCCTCCGTATTTTGATCGATGGGATTACATGGAGGTTGATTAGATGCCTTGACACTTGTCATTTATATTTTTGGAGCACTCATGTATATTCTTTTCTTTTCATTTTTAGAGTATACATGTATATGTTTAACCTGTTAACATGTTCATACTCTGGAGACTTACAATCAATTATCTGTTTTACGTATTTATCGCAGTCTTTCGCTTGCTAATTTAACTGTCTTTGGAGTATGATATGATGTTTTGGCTTAATCCACCTTATGTTTTATATACTATTAAAGTCGACATTCATCTATCATTGAAAATGTTGCATAAGTGATGTTCTGGAACTCGGGAGTTGGGTTTCTACCCGACCCCTGATTTTTAGGGCGTTACAGATGGTATCAGAGCATGATTTGGATTAAACTGGACTTGGATTATCATCACACACCGCACGCTGACGCCAATTTAATATAGGAGGGTGCGAGAACGATCTAGAAACAAGTTTAGGACCCCCAGTTTTTTTGTCGGCGAAAGTTTACTGAAAACGATCGTCGAGATCGAGTCCGTTCACACTCCTGATCACACCCAACGACCCCAAATCACTTATAGACCATCAATCGAAGGGTTTAGGCCATGTTTCATTCCATTCCAAACTTAGAAATGAATGTCCTTAGGTGGTAGGTCAACCACAACCCTTACACTCAGTCTCAAGGCCTGAAATCCTTTTTCATCCAATTCCTTCAGAATCTCTCCTTTCACCACCTCATTCTTTAACTTTTTCTAAGTCCTTTCACACTAGACATAAATACTAGTGTGTAAATGATGAAGAATCATGCTTAAACAAAAATTTACTATAAATAGTAAATATATGTATGAATTGGACTTTTGACCATTCCGATTAGGGAATCTCATAGAATGAATAAGTTAGTTGGATGGATTAGCCTCTCCTACCCCAAAATTATATGTTACAAGTCATATAAAATTATTTCGGTTTATGAATTGGCTCCGAAACGCCTCAAATGGAGTCATGGGCCCACCCAAGCTAATCTCACATGATCTTGGGGGGGGAACCACACATTTTTGGGGCCCACAGGACAGGGGGGACCACGCCCCATAGGCCGGGCCTCATCGGAAATGAGTTTGGCCGGCGAGGCCTCGCCGTACAATGGGCCCCATTTGGTCGGGCCTTCGGGCCGGAGGTGTATGGGGGTTAGGGTAGCCCCCTGGTATGTGGGTCATCCGTTAAAACCCCTCCGATCTAGTACCTCCTTCACAAAATACCCCTCCAAGCTCTCCGTTCTCTTTCAGACGTCTGATTTTTGATAAAAATTGCCCTCCAATCACTCTCATTCCCATTTTCGGTCACAACCGACGCCACTCCATCACTCACAGCCATACAAACTCCCCTCTCTCTCCATTCTCATTGTTTGGAGCTCTCCCATCCTCCATTGGAGGCTAAAATTCGTGTGAGCCTCCATCCCAACCTATTTCGCTCTTTTCTCTTTGCAATCCTATCATTTGGGGGCCTGATTCACCCCTCAATAGGACCTAGATTTGTGCCATCCCATTGGGTCAGACCTATCTCCCCCTTTCCTCTATTTTCCATAGCCTTTGTAGAGGCTAGTTTAGCCTTCTTCTCCATTTCCACCATTTTCTCTCTTATGAGTAAGAAGAGGAGCCCCCCTTGATGAAGCCGGGCCTAGTCGCCTCGCCCGGTTAGGAAGGCCGAGTGATGCCACCGCCCTATGGCTTGGTTGTTGCTATGTTAGGATCCTTGTGTTTTGTATTGATGAGCTTAATAGTGTAGTAGTTGGTAGGAGGTTTTAGATGTTGGGAGTCTTGGTCGCATTAGCTCACATGCATCTTCTGTCATGATTCATGTAACACTGTGTTCCAGGTATTGTGACAAACTCTGATAAATGACATACATGCAATCCCTTTTGCTATGAAGTGAGTGGAATGCTTAAGGGATTGTGTATTGCTATGATACATCTCACACTTTCCAACACAAGATCCATTTTTCAAAGCCCATGAAATTGATTTAAATCCCAACCCACCCACCTACTAAACATGTCACTCTCAATTCTTAGGTGAGAGTAGGAAAGCAGTCTCATTTAACACAACTTGAGACCACTGACAACATATGCCCTTGGTGTTTGGACCTAGAGTTAGTACTCCTAGATTTGAAAGATCTGACGATATAGGAAATCCAATTCCATTTAGACAATCGTGACCCTAAGCAATAGAACAATTCCCTGTATTAAAAATTGTATGAAACTATTTAGCGTATAAGCTTAGGCTTTGGATTACAGCTAGTGAGTTACAGACTAGTCTACTAGTTACCTTAAGTAGTGTAAAGCCTGTATATGCTAAGGAATAGTAGGTTAGATTTGCTTGGAGTAGAACCCCATTCCTTCAATAGATCCCCTTAATACTTATAGGCTTCTGTTATAACCCTTAGGAAAGTTGATTTAACTTAGAACCATTCACTCTCAGGGAAAACTTATAAATCCCTCAGATTGAACTTAGAATAGACCAGCACACCCCTTAGAATTTTTCTTAGAATTGCCTTCCCAAAGACTTATTGCATTCGGGAACACCGAGTAAAGGAACTGTATATGTAAGCGATATATTCGCGGTTTGAATCGATTTCTTAATCCTAGTAGTTACTAATGAATCCAATGCTCTGATCAAGCAGAAGATCGGCATCGACTCAGATTAAGAAATGATACAACGAGTTTTTAGTCCTGATTAGACAGAAAGTTTAATGTATCCGGCTCAGACCCACTACACAACTTTTCTTCCGTGTTGGCCCGACCACCTACAACCAAAAGTTATTGCTTTACCTTTGGAAAATGTTGAGGACATACAGCCAATAGAGATTAGACCTCTTGCCACAAACTCACATCCGTCCTTGAAATCAACCACAACACCCATCATTTCAGCTCCTTTCTATAATCATTGGTACCAATGCCATAAAACGCATCATTAGCAAAGGAAGACCAATGTAGTGAGAGATTGTTTCCCATTTCATGTTAAAGATACGCCATAAGTTACACCTCGTTCCGATATACGGATCGAGACATAGATTCTTGAGCCTTAAGTAGAACTAAGTTTTAAGGGGGGTAGAACATTTTGAGCCCAATTTAGTTAGGTCAGTCAATGCAACCGTTGGATCAGAGTGGCGCAGCAGAAGCGTGGTTGGCCTCTTCCCCACTGGCCCAGGATCGAAACAGTTGATTTAGGTTATACGTAAGGCTAAGTCATTAAATAGGATTTGAACCATCCTTAGAATGCCAATACTAATGTCTCTTTAAGGACTCATTACCCTTGGCCAATTTCAGGGATGAAATTTTATTTTAAGGAAGGTAGATTGTAACACCCCGGATTTTTACCAACCTGGGGTTAGACATCCATAGGCAATGGGTTGACCATAACACCTTGGTAACCTCTCAGAACCCAATTCCAAAGCCAAGAAATCGTTTAGAATGAAATTCTTTAGAAATTTAACGTGAATTAGCCAGCGCTACGTTAGATTAGCTGTGAAATTAGCACTGATCGCTTTAAATACGATCTGTAAGACCCAAAACCTCTAGAATTGTTACCTCTACGTTACCCTAAAATCTAGGATGAAACTCTAAACCGGTTTGTTCTCAGGAACCCTTTGAAACTTTGTATTGGATCTAGACTGCGTGTCGAAAGTCCGATATCCGCAATCTCAGACCGTTATGACAACTTAGCTGGACTTGACAATCATTTCGAAAATCAAGCTCAACCGATGCTCTGAGGCTATTTCATTGAGCCTAGAGCAGGGAGTGTGAGAGAGAGTGAAATTCATTAAAAATTAAATATCATTTAAATAAATCTGGCATGTTTTTCTTGCGGGTTAAGTATAAGCATTCAGACCGTCGGAATCTGACTCAAATACACCCACGGATCAGGGAACATTTCTCACCCAGGTCAGTGTACTTGAAATCCTCGATCGAGTCTCCGTGACCACTAAACTAAAACTGATCCGCCACGTACGATTTGGGAACTCTACCGGTCTGAAAACTTGATGTGAGCAGGATCCAATATCCATGAGCTTAAGTCCGACTGCGTTCGGCCAGGGGACCTCCCGAAATGCTCTTTTGGATCGAAAAAGACCCGATTTGGCTATAACCCAAGTATACCTTGACTTAAGGTCTGTTTTGGTTATGTTTGGGCTTATAAAAGGAGCTTAAAACCTT
This sequence comes from Magnolia kwangsiensis, assembly GCA_037074715.1. Lineage (NCBI taxonomy): Eukaryota > Viridiplantae > Streptophyta > Magnoliopsida > Magnoliales > Magnoliaceae > Magnolia > Magnolia kwangsiensis. The sequence continues at coordinate 4,871,740 of CM073577.1, read as the reverse complement.
AGCCTTCTAACCCATACGAATTTGGGAAAAACCCTAGGAGAGAGGAGAGAAAAGAGAGAGAAAGTGAGGGAGAAGCTGGTAATTTCTCTTGGGAGTCTTCCCTGCTGCTCCACGTGTCAAACCTACCTGCATTATTATTCCGGCGATTCTGGTTTCGTTCTAGGTAAGAAAACTCTAACCCTAACCTGTTTTGGGGATTCCTTCGATACAAGTAGCGACGTAGCTGATGTATTTTGTGATATAGGTCGTCATACAGGCGTTTACGAAGCGTATAGTTTCTATTCGATTCGTTATGCTTCTACAGCGAAAGGTGCGGATTTTAGACGCTTAGATTACCTGTTTTCAAAGCTTTCAATACCGTTTAATGATAGATTATTGACAAGAATGTTGTTTGACATGTAGAACATGCTGTCCGTTTTTTATTTCGAATACGTACGAAGAATATGAGATTTAGGGTATTTTAGGTATTTGTATGAAATACTGTATATGTACGTATTTTGTTGATATGATTGTCATGGGTATTTGCCGTATATTTATACTAGTTATGCGTGTATGATCTGTTTGGTGAAGAGATTCGCCCTGATGCACATATTGGCCGACATATGCTATGTAAACTAATGTGTGTAGACTAAGTGTTTATTGAAATGCCTAAATCAATATGATTTATGCTTGCCATATGTTTTGAATGTAAGAACATGATTGTTGTGTATTAGACATCTCCTTGATATAAGGATCTGTCATATTATATGTCGAAATCAACATACGTCAAGTACATTGGAGTTGTGTAGTTTAAGTGTTTGTATAAATGTATGTATTAGTAAGTATTGAGTAAATGGTGTTGTAGATTAGCGTTGAGACTGGATTTTCAACTAATTTGATGATGTACATGAATTCCTCCATGCTTGTTGTATTAAATTGATTACCTTATGTTTGAAATACTCGTATATGGTTAACTGCTTATGATGTATGTTATAACATGCTGATAACATGCTGGAATGTCTTGTATTTCGATTCTGTCTCTCTCACGTGATTATTGATTCACATTACATGTGCTTGGGGCTATATTCCAGTCCAGGCAGTCGGTGACAGTTTAGAATTCGTGGTTGGATTCTATTCACCACGAAGGATGTATATGACGAATCCGAGTCGTACTAGAGTCATCGGCAGTGGTTATATAACACCCCGAAAATCGGAGGTCAGGTAGAAACCCAACTCCTGAGTTCCAGAACGTCACTTATGAAACATAGATAATGATAAATGTACGTTGTCTGTATAATGGCATTAAACAAGATTGAGACTAAGCCAAAATAGCATATCATACTCCAGAGACAGTTAAATTAGCAAGCGGAAGACTGTGATAGTATGTATAACATATATAAACTGCTGTATGTCTCCAGAGTGTGAACATATTACCAGGTTAAATACATACATGTATACTCCAAAAGTGAACAAAAAGAATATACATAAGTGCTTTAAAAATATAAAATGACAAGTGTCAAGGCATCTAATCAACCTCCAAGCCATGCGAAGTGCTTGTGCACTTCATGCTGGTCGATTCAACGTGCGCTCCTGCAAGTCGGACTCATCAAGTAACCCGATTGACCATTGTATGTTCACTTTGTATTTGTCATAACTGCTTGAACATAGGGTGTTAACCATGGTACCTTGATCCATAAAGACTCATGAGCCCGGCATGGTGGTATGGGACACCGTGGTCGAGCTATCGGCCTACGCTGGGGCCACAAACCTCCCCGTAGCGACCAGTGAGCACCTTTAACTCGTGAACCGATTGTGGTGGTATGAGACACTACATTCGAGCTGTCGGCCTACTCTGATTGGTGACGAGCCCTTTGTAGTGACCTCGAGCGTATTCTGAGTTTACGAGAGGCGACGACCCTTCCGTAGCAATGAGAGTATATTAGGCTTATATTGATAAGGTGATGGGGGAGTGGTACAATGAATGCGAGTAACAGCCCTGACAGCACTTGCAGCGACCTATAAATATAACATCGTATGAGATTACTAGGAGTGACGACCCTAGACAGGATCTGTGTTGGGATTGATATAAGGAAAGTACCTTAGTTTCCTAATACAGTTGTATGAATGGACTAATAACAACTCGGTAATCATTATCCATATCGCACTGCATGTGCCTGAAAGATGTGGAGCACTGAGAAAAGTAAGCATGCCGAGGGCATAAGATGGTGCCGCATGAGGGAGTATGTCGGTGAGGGCATCCATCATGTCATTTCATCCATGCATTAATCACAGTATTTAGGAATGTTTGTTTTACTTGCTTTATCATTATCGCGTGATGGATTTGATAACATGTTAATCTTTACTCTATGATTCCACTGAGTTAGCTACTCGCTCTCACATTACGGGATGGTGTTTCGGACACCCACCAGATCCTGTTGTAGTTGCAGATGATGGCGCTGCTTGTGAAGCGGAGCTGGACTTGTATGATGATGAGAAGGACTTCTCCTCCGTGTTTTGATCGACGGGATTACAAGGAGGTTGATTAGACGCCTTGACACTTGTCATTTATATTTTTGGAGCACTCATGTATATTCTTTTCTTTCCATTTTTGGAGTATACATGTATATGTTTAACCTGGTAATATGTTCACACTCTGGAGACTTACAATCAATTATCTGTTTTACGTATTTATCACAGTCTTCCGCTTGCTAATTTAACTGTCTCTGGAGTATGATATGTTGTTTTAGCTTAATCCACCTCATGTTTTATACACTATTAAAGCCGACATTCATCTATCATTGAAAATATTGCATAAGTGATGTTCTGGAACTCGGGAGTTAGGTTTCTACCTGACCTCCGATTTTTGGGGCGTTACAGAAAGTGGGCCACCAAAAATTACATTTTTCTCTCACTTGGAAAAGTCATGGACGTCCACCTCTCTTTCTCTCCTTTGTTGCTTGAAAAATGGTGTAGAGAAAGAGAGAGAGAGAGAGAGATGGGATGTAAGGAGAGAGAGTGATGGATGTGAGTGATGGGTGAAGTGATGGGTGTGAGGTGAGTGATGGGTGAGGTGAGAGATGGGTTGACTTGGTGGTTACTTAACTTGTGGAGAAAGGAAGCATGGATGCTTTGTACTTGACATGAGAGGTGATTGATGAGATTGATTTGACATATTGTAGAGATTCTCTTGAAATTTACAACGCGTGGTATTTTTTCTCGAACTGAACGCGGGTCCACATCTCCTTGTCAAGGTATCGGATCGGTATGCAAGACGCGGTGCCGGAACCGCGGCGATGGTGCGGTCGCAATGGTACAAATCTCGGGTTGAACCGACTCAAATCTATGGGACACGACTTATGGTCGAGCACAAATGTCGATTATATATCGCAGGTTGCCGAAATTCGACGGGAAGGATCGCGAGAGTTGACGGAACAATACCGACTAGGATACATGTCTTACATTCAGGGCATCTTATTTTTCATTGATAAGATAAATATGTCTGAAACGAAAATAGTCATCTATGAAAGTAATAAAATATTTGTGTCCATTCCAGGATACCATAGGGAATGGTCCACAAATGTTCATATGTATCACCTCTAATAGTCCTACACTCATCGTTGCATATTTCTTTCTGGTTCTAATCTGTTTTCCTTTTATGCAATTAATGCACATTTTATAGTCAGAGAAGTGTTGAGAATAAATAATCCCTTCTCGCATAAGTCTGTTTAATCTCTCACGAGATATATGACACAATCGCATGTGTCACAATATGAAGGAATTCTCACAGTCTAGTCTATGCTTAGGATCTTTTTTATTTTCATACAAGCCATTGACATTATAGACATGTGAGTATAATGCCCCGTGTTTTTGGAACCCGAGTATCTGACTCGTTTTCCCAAAACTCGAGTATTAATCTTTAGGGATAGCCAAATTCCACACACACACACACACACATATATATTTCTTTTCAAAGTAAGCAGTTTAGCGGAATGAGAATAAACCAAACATAAAGGAAATTGCATATACATTCAAATTACACGAGCGGCTGCCCATAATGACTTATACAAACCAATGTCCCAATACTTACAATTACAAACTGAAATATCATCACATGTGAAGCAAAGCAAAGCAAATTATAACTAATCTTGAGCTTTAAAATCCTGTAGCAACTCTTAACAATACAATCATACATCCATGACAATTGCACCCTACTCCTCATTAATATGAATACAAATATCAACTGGGCCACCCGTGCTATCTGTACGGTTATATATTCGATGAATGAGTGGTCAGCTCATTATGAATTTTCTTCAAGATTACACACCACCGCATTAGGTAAGCATGGTTATAAAAACATAATAAGGCATACAAAGCAATACATGATGTAGTCTTATTAAATGCATGGATGCATGAGTGCACATCAACTGGGGTACTTATCCAGTTGGCTTTTGGGCAAAACCTATACATGTGGCCATTCACTAGTGAAAGTACATAGTACATGCATAATGTCAAATTCACAGAAGGTGGGTCGATAGTCAATGGTCTGAGAGCTAACAAAACGATGCCTCAGCTAAATCCTATAGGCACGTGCTACAACATCCAGAATTAGCCACCTGCCATCACCCGTATGCTATGAATGTATAATTAACCTAACCATCATTATTCCATTTACAACCAACCAGTTTAATAAAGCTCAAAGGTCATTATGGAGGGTTCATTACCCAGGGTAGGCCGATAACTCAGGCATAGTGTCCCATACCACCATCCCTGGCTAATGAGGCTACCACCTTAGGATGTTTAATGGAACCCATCGACTAGTGGGCAATCATATTTAGTATATAGGGCTTGTCATTGCATGGTTGCACAAAATAATACATCAAACCTATACATGAAAAAGACCAAAACAAATCCACATAAGACGAATATCAAAACTAAGCTACATAGGGCAAATATAAAAAAACTATGCAATAAAAGACCATCCTCGAAAACCACTTAGACACAACAACCCCTGGATGACAGGCCAACATCAATATTCTATTTAAACCATCATTCAAGTAACTACTAAGTCAAAGGTTCATTACAATCACAATCAATCAAGTTACATCCCAAGTATGGGTGTACATTTACAAGTGGGGTTTCCACTGATTATGTACCAGTTTAAGTTTCATAAGCAATCCACAAGTAATTCATAAGCATGGGAAATTGTGTAGGATAAATATGAGCATGTAATCTGACATTCAATTCCAACAACCAACACATATAATTATAAGACAAAGATGTCAATTATCAACCAAAATAAAAATAAAAACAATCACTTAAGCTAATGGAAAAATGGAAAGCTCAAGAGGAAGAAATCATCACTTGATATTTTGAACTGCCTACATTGTTGTTAGAAGTGTGTGTGCCCTTAGAGTTGAATCCTACCACAAATGATGAGATCGTATGGTTAGATCAAGGTCATACAAATCATCTATGGTCAGGATTATAACGTAGGGTTTAGATTACTTATTTTTAAAGTTTTGATGTAGAATTAGGGTTTCAACTTAGAGCTTAGTCATGTGCTTAGATTTTAGGATTTGGATACTAATTGATTTACAGTCGATCGTAACGCTAATAATACTAATAATTTTAAAACAACTATTAATATTAACAATATGCTTAATATTAGCTAACGTGGCACTAGTAATCATTATAATGAAAATACATGATAATATTTAATAATGACAAAATAAAACACTAATATTTAAGAATGATAATTTCTTATATGTAATAACCAATATCAGTATAGATAATTTACTATCGGCTATTCATGTCTAATATTAACAGTCCTAATAATGATAGAAATAGTAACAATGTTAATTGTAATCGAAAGAATTTCTATATGGAGAAAAAGTATGGACTCACCTTAGTTGACTCGATAACAAGTCGGGCTCCCAACTTGGTCAGTTCTCTCTCCTCTCCATTTCCCTTCTAGTTGGGAAAAGGTCTAGTAATGGTTGTCGGACCTGTCTTGACTCTGCTCATACTCGTGACTCGGGTGAGTTTGAACCGAGTTAACTCGGTAGCACCCCATCTCCTTTCCTCTATCTTCTTCTTCTTCCTTTTCTTCCTCTATTTCTTCCTTTCTTTCCTCAGAGCTGTCCGGCAAGTCTGCTGACTGAGCACGACCCCAAAATGGTTCGGTATTCGGGTCAACCCCCAACTCAATGAGTTGACTCGATTTGGCTAAACAACCTTCTCCTTCTCCTCTCTTTTCTTCTCAAATTCCCTCCACTGCTCTCTCTTTCTCTCCCTCTTGTCTCCCATATTGTTTGGGCAGGAACAATCCCAACTCGGCTTAGACCTTGACTAGATTCGCAACTCGAATTGTGAATTGGTCGGGTCGAGTCAACACAACACGGTAGAGGGCAGCTCTAACTCTTTCATTTCCCTTCTTCTTTCTATCTCCACCACTGGGAATGATCAGTAAGAAGCTTGGATGGACCAGGCAATATGGCTGGACTTGTTTCAGCAACTCTGTTAGGTCAGACTCAGCCACTGAGTCGGCCCAGTTCAGTGCGACAGTAACAATACCCACACAGTTGATGTGAGTGCAACAACAACCTGCTCTCTCTTTCTCTTTCTTATTCTCTTCCTTTGCTCTTTCCATCTGCCGGAGGTCCAACAACAACAACTAAACTCCTGGGAACGATTCGGCTCATACGGCTTGACTCGGCAGCGAGTCACGATATAATGCAGCACCAACTCAATTCCACTCTCTCATTCTCATCTTCTTTTTTCTCTCATTTTCTTTTTTTACTTTTTTGCATCTCTGGAGGCCCAACATATCCCCTGGCTCGATCTGATTTTGCCCCAACTCGAGGTGACCTAGTGTGGTTAAATGACGAGGAAGAAGAAAGTGGTCATTAATGACGGATTTGGATGTGGGTCATCATTCTCTTACTGATCTTTGTGGGAGGTCCAGGTGGGCCATATGGAGCTTGCGAGTGCAGAGAATCCAAGCTTCACGACATCTCTCATGGTGGTTTCGAGATTGGAAGCTCCCGACTTGATTTTCTCGGGCAGCCACCACAACCAGAGAAAACTGGTTGCCATCCGATCCTTTTGCTTTATATCATGCCCTAAATTTCCTAAGAGCCATCGAATGAAGATTAGAGGGCCTAGATCGAATCCCGCTTTTTTAGTTTTCTAAAACTATGGGGAGAGACCTGTGTCAATTTTCTTACAGGAGCCTTAATCCGAGTGAAGTTACGGATGGTTGAGATGGGTCTGTTTAGACGATCCAGATCACTCCAGACACCCCTCGCATGGATCGCCAACCTGTCGCATGGAGACAGTTTCCATTTTTGAAAAATAGCGTGCTTGTAGGCCCTATTTGTATCAAGAATTGTGTGCATGCACACGTGCTCCTAGGTATGGGATTAGGAGGGGTTTGGTTAAAAGAGACGTCCACACCAGATGAACGGTTCAAATAATGGAAATGGGCCCTGATCTGTGGGCCCTGATCAAAACCACAGACGTCTGTCCGTCCGCTGGCGAAAACAAGAGAAAAGGAAGTTTCTTCCCATTTACGGGAAAACATGGGTCAAACCTGTTTGACCTGGAAGGGTGTTCTGGTGCATCACGGTGTACACACACTTTGGTACACGCCCTGTGTAATGTGGGGTCCACATTGATGCTGGACAAAATTTGCCCCATCCATTCTCCTTGGAGGTTCCAACTAGTGCCTCTGACTAAAGATCAAGTAGATCCAAAGTTACACCCAGATCCATAGCTCAACTGGTAGACTGAGTGGAGATACCTCGTTTCAACACTTGAGGTCTTGGTATCGATCCCTAGTGGGGGTGGCTAACATGGAGTGTGTGTACTAACAAGCTAACCCTAAAAAAAAACAAAAAAAAAAAAGAAGGTAGATCCAAAGTTCAGGTGGGCCCTACCAATTGAATACGATTTTCAAGTGTTTATTATAACAATCTGACGATTAGATTAATTCCAATCCGATTATCAACGGTTAAAAGGTACTAATGGGCCATTATGTAAGTTCAAGGCATTCATAATACGTTAGTAACCAAATAATAATTTTAATAATAATTTTATTATTACTTTATTATAAATTATTATTATCTTAATTTAAAATTGTAGGGCCTACTTCTAAACAGAGCTGCCCTTGCAGTAGGTCAAAATCTATGATTCGTGCATCTAATTAGAGATGGGCATCGAACCGAGTCGGATTGGATTGGGTCCAACTCGATTCGATTCGAAATCGATGTGAGCTGATCCGAACTTGATCCGATTCGGGACTGAGTATGGGACACCTGGTTCGAATTGATCTGATGCACGATTGGCCTGACCCGAACCGAGTCCGACTCGGTCAAGAAAATCGAGTCGGATCGGGTTGGGTATGATTCAGATCGGGTTAGATTTGTGGGTCAAACTATGAGGTGTGTGCTATATCCAAACCGTTCATCCATTTGTAGAGTTCGTCTTAAGGCTTGAGTCGAAAAATAAGACAGATCTAAAGATCAATTGGCCCACATTTCAAAAAACAGTAGGGATTGAATGTTTACCATTGAAATCCTTTTGGAGATCATAGAAGTTTCATATTAATATGAAATTTGTTTTTCCTCTTTATTCATGTATTTTTAACCTTAATAACAGATTAGATGGAAAATAAATGTTATGGTGGGCCCTACAAATTTTTTAATGATGAAAATAAATGTTATGGTGGACCTCTTTATTCTCGCTGCTCTTTGTGGTGTGGTCCAATTGATCTTTGGATATGATTTTTTTTTTTTTTTTTTTATAATGCTTCGAAATGATCTCGAAATATAGATGAACATTGTGGATATAATAGATACATAACTATGGGGCCATGTAACTTTGATCTCATTTGAGCCGTTCGTACAACTCGAAGCTCGAGGCCTATTACTGCTCTTCTTTGTAGGACACGTATCTAAACCAACCTATTGATGTATTGGGCACGAAATGGATATAAGCTATGGCCTGTGGACGCTGATTAGATACTGAGAGGTTGAGTTGGCATCACCAAGTTCTGTGGGCCCCACTATGATGTATGTGTTATATCCACACCATTCATCCATTTTTAGATATCATTTTAGGGTATGAACCAAAGAATGAGGTAAATAAAAATCTATAGCGGACCACATTAAAGAAAATAATGGGGTGAGTGATTTCCACCATTGAAACTATCCTAAGGTCCATCGTAATGTTTATTTGAAATCCGACCTATTACAAAGTTTTTTTCTAAAAAAAAAACATGAAATATGGAAAACACAAATATTAACTTGATTTAAAACTTTTGTGGTCCTTAGAAAATTTCAATGGTGAGTTTCATTGTCTCACTGTTTTCTTTGTTGGGGTCTACTGGCGCTTTGGATTTAACTGGTTCTTTGGATATTGCCCTAAAATGATCTCTCCAAATGAATGGAAGGTGTGGATACAAAACATACAACATGGTGGGGCCCACAGAGCTTGTTGACGTAACTTCAGTAGCTAGTCTCACTACTCAACCTGTCACTAATGTGTTATGCACACAAGTGGTTGACGTGCACTGAAAATTGAATCATTTATTCTCAAATTGAAATGAATTTCCCAATTTATCCAAACGAGAAATAGAGACTAAATTGTACCGTATAAAAGGTACATAAAATGTATATACCAAATTCAATAAATAACCAGACTCTAACCTAAGCCTATAGACTCCAATTATCCCTACGTCAACTTTAACACCATTGCCTACGTATACCGAGCACTCTGCATCAGTTGGTGGCCCTGTTTGTAGTATGTCCTGCACAGAAGTGCATATGTGAATAGTAGTTTTTAAATCTATTTACCAAGAATTCATCAACACATCAATTAATTAGATTCAAAAAACAGGCTATAACAAAATTATTACTTTTCTTTACGAGCAATTGCTTAAGGTTTACGCAATCTTTCTTTTAATGACCCAACTTCTTGCAAAAGAAATAATTATTACCTTTAGCCCGCTCGCAGCTCGATCTATTCCCAGGTCGGTTTGCAACTGGAGAACCTAGGGGACCGTGAGGTCCTGAGGATCCCTCGTTAGAACCATGCTTCTTTTTTTCCCCATTATGTCCATGTACATGTCCTGAGGCTACAAGGTCAATATTCCAACTATTTTAAAAGGATTTTGATGGTTTATAATTTTCTGGAGTGATCTTCAAATGTAACCATCGCAAAATTGTCTCTATGACCTCTATCTGTTAAACATAATCAAACCTGTTTAGGACGGGAACTTAATGCATTTGAGTTGAAATTTTAACTGGTTGTAAAATATACTCACATTAGCAAATTAGTTACTTAAAACAATTCATGAATTAAAAGCAGATGTCATGCAAACTAATTAAGTCAATTGATTTGAGGTTTTCAACTGAACTGTCAATGATGCTGATGGGCCCAAACATCCGATCCTGCTGAGAGTCAGTTACATCATCATTACTCCTCATGTGGGAGGTAGCGATAATATGTAAGTGATTCTCTTGAACATGAAGCTAAGTGATGCCAATTATGTAAATACGAGATACTCAACACCTGCGGGTAGGATGAGTCTTTTAACTTTACATCACTAACATTATTTACTTCACCTCATTCATGCCCCTGCCAAACTGTGATCGTTTGTGTTTTCGTCACTATTCGTATGAAACATGAACGCAATCTTATAACTAAATTCCCAATGTCATGAGTCCTGATTCATGAAGATTTTCACCGATTGAGGTCACTGTGGTGGCTAATACAATTGGATTCAATCCCACAAATTTCGACTTGGAATTGTGATTTTAACACTATCCTCAATGGATTAGCTATATAAATTAGTCTCGTTTGGCCCATAAGACGGTTGATATTGATTGTTGGGAGAATTGAGGAACCTCAGAGAGAAATAGACTGGTAGGCTTCATATTCCTCATTCCAACGGTATATATCAACTCCTAAAGAATGGGTAATGGGCTCACAATAGGGCCGAATTAAGCATTACAAGTCTGACATGAAATGATTCAGATGGATGATTGGATCCTTACATTAGTATCCATAAGATAGACAGATCAGATCCAATACTTAATATCCACATGATGAAAAGTTCATATTATTTATTGTCCATGTAGTAAATGAACCAGATTGTATACTCATTGTGACCTTCATAGATGGTTCGGATGTTGAATAAAAGCCTGAAATAGCCCCGCATATATGGCCTGTTGGATGATCATGAGAAAAGACCCCGCAAATATGGCCCAACACAAGATTTGGAAGGAGCATTGGGCCTTTCATCATATCTGTGAACATGACCCACAAATTTATTGTAAAATGAGCCCAATTAAGTTCCCACTGGAAGGCTAAAATAGGATGCAAGCCCAAAAGTGTTTTAGGGTGTGTTTGATTTTTCAATTCAGATAAATATCTAATGATTATTTTTCAAGTATTTACCTTATTCTTAATTTGAGCACATGCTTTTTTAATAAAAAATAGAATAGCACAGACATATTTGTGGGTCCCATTGTGATATATATCGCTTATCCACACCGTTCATGTATTATGCCTAATGTATTTATGGCATGAGCCAAAAAATGAGGCATCAAGTGGACCACGCCACAAGAAAAAGGGAATCAAATACTTACCATCAAAAACCTCTCAGGCCACTATTTTTTGTGGTGTGAGCCATTTGAATGTTCAATATGTTTTAATTTTTAACTTATGCTTTAAAATATTGTGTTAAAATGGATGGATAGAGTGAATATATTATATATATTACCTTGAGCCCACTGATAAAAAAGAACTCTTTTGAACTAGTTTCCAAAGCAGTAGGTATAATAAATTTTCAAAACTCTTTTGAACCGGTTTCCAACACAGCGGGTTAATAAATTTTCAAACCATTTTCAAAGGGGTGAAATGGTAATCTAATAATTACCCATGTCTAAGGTATTTACACATGTACTGATAAATCAAACACGCCCTAATACAAACAGATTCTGGCAGGCTTTCATTCAAAACCAAAAAGGAGCGGGCTGGGATACTAACAGGGTCAGTGGCCAGCCAAAATGGCCAATGAAGTGACGTCACCAAGCTATGTGAATAGCACCATGATGCATTTGTTGCATCCATACCGTCCAACCATTTTTAGAGATCATTATATGGCATTTACAAGGATAATGGGATAAATATAAATTTCAAGTGGATCCACCACAAAAAAACCGTGGGAGCCGTCACACCCACCGTTAAAACATTTATAGGGCCCACCATGATATATTTTTGAGATCCATCCTATTCATAAGTTGACATAGAGATAAATGAAGTGAAAACAAAAATATCAGCTTCATCAGAAACTACTGTGGCCCCTAGGAAGTTTTGAACGGTGGATGTCACTGTTCTTACTATTTTCCATGGTGGGGTCCACTTGAACTTTAGATCTATCTCATTCTCGCCATAAAATAATCACTAAAAATGGTTAGACGGTATGGATAAAACAAACGCATCATGGTGGGGTCCACGGAGCTTGGTGACGTCACTTCAGTAGCCATTTGGCTACTGATCTTGTCAATATCCAATCCGCGCCCCATAAAGGAGGGTTTATTTATTTATTTATTTATTTTTATGAAATCTCCAACCCTAACCAACTGCAAACCAGCCGCCCTCGCAACTCCCTGAAGGCTAGCTTCCATCGAGTTTTCCAGCCAAGGATGGAGGTGAAGATCTGCTCTCAACGACGGCTGAGGATAAAGCCGGAAAACTGACGCGATTAAAAGTGGCGATCAAGGCAGCGATTTTCAGCCGCAATCGTCGGCCAGGAAATGCGATCCAAGCTAGAATATGGCAGCCAATGCCAAATTCGAACAATGGACAGGCATCCATGGGAGTTATTTATTTATTTTGATCTTGATTTGGTCGCCGGTTACCATGGATTCCGATTTTACCATATGTCAAAAAAATCCAGCAATCATCACTCGCCGGAATAAATAGTTGCCAGCATGTTTCATTGGAATTCTCAATCGATGGTGCTGCCATGCTAACGCGCGCCATAAGAAGAGGTAGAACAACAACCGCTTTGATGCCTAGTAGATCCCGGCACCGGAAAGGAGAAACATATGGGAGCCTAGTAGATCCCGGCACCGGAAAGGAGAAACATATGGGAGACTATGATATGCGGCAGAGGTGCGGACCTTTCATCCCTTTTCTGATATTCCCTTTGTTTTTTTATTTTTAATATCTTGATGGGGTTTCTGTAAACCCTCTGCAACCGAGAGAAGGGGACAAATACTTCCGCAGCAATCGGGTTTTTCCCTTGTCAATTTTGCCGGAATCCGGCTGCCTAAACGTGAGATCTAATAGCCCCGTTGATTGAGTTTCGCTGATTGCGGAATTGCATCAAACATGGAGATACATTTTATAATGCTGAGGGTAGAGGAGTTTCAATCCATCAAAACTCCTCTCCCTGAACGCGGATTGCGTCCTACTCCGTCCGGGCAGGGCTCTGTGGGGCCCACCGTGATGTAAGTGTTTTATCCATTACGTTATTCGCTTTTCTCATATTATTTTAAGATATATACGTTAAATTGGAGCAGTGGACCTTTCTAAGGGCCACCGTGATGTTATTTTTATCATCCAACCTATTAATAATGCCACGTAGACGCGGATGAAGTGAAAAAATAAATATTAGCTTGATCTTAAACTTCTCTAGCTCCCAAGAAGTTTTTAACGGTGGACATTAAGTCTCCACTTTGTGGTCCACTTAAGCGCTCAGTGTTTAGCTCATACCTTAAAATGATCCGAGAAAAATGATTAACAGCTTGGATAAAACACTTACATCACGGTGGGCCCCACATAGCCCTGTTCGGTGGTAATCCGTCCGGTCGGGGGTAGGATGCAATCCGTTTCTCCTGTCCCTGTTGTGACACGCGAATTTGATAATCGTATTTCCTTCGTACTCTGTGTATCAGTTGTAGCACGCACGAATTTTTGAATTTCTGAGTATATCAAAACTTTGTAGGCCACTGTTATACTTGGTCATGTTATCCAATCCTTAGGACAATTAAACTGTTGATCAATAAAGCTTACCTCATAGAACCCTGACATGTATTTCAAATGTCTTTGATTCTAATTACCATCCATTTGGGAAAATAATTCGCTTAAATGCACTCGAATACAAAAGTGTCAAACAGCCGCTTAGTTTGAATTGTTAACTGTTCTTTGTTTTAAACTGTGGACTACACCACCGGCCATTTGGGATTATTTTTCCAGCACCATCCTTGGGTTATGACCAATTAATGTGAGGCCCGCCACTGTCTGGATGGTCTGATTTGGGGCACGAAAATCTTACATGTTCAAAGAGTTGCGTAGAGTTCCCATGCTTTGTACGGTTTCGATCGGCAGAATCTTACCCAGGCGTACGGCGGAGTTGACTTGAATTGTTTGTTGTGACAAGTGGACATTGTCGTTTAGCCCCTTAATGGTGTTGGATGATTGCAAATAACACTCCTCTGGTTTCTGAAAATTGTAAAGAACTCCTGTCTGTTTGGAGTATTGCGAGTACCTTCACATTCTTGGTTTTCCCGCACGGTCTATTGGTACAGTAGCGTTGTAGACGCATGGGCCTGTAACAGTGTATGTCATTCAGCTAGGGGTGTACATTGAGTTGAACCTTGTCCAGCCCAGCTGGGGGCCAGTTCGTGCCAAGATCAAGCTGAGCTCATTATTGCAGTATTTTTATAAACACCTAGACCAAAATCTCACTATATTTGAGACCTTAACAATTGTTTTATAGGAATTTTTATCAAACACCTTCTAAGCAATTAAAAAAGAAAAATAGTGTTACTTTCATATGCATATTTTCCTTGCCATCAGCTATACTTCTTTGAGTCATTTCATCAAACACTTGGTAAGCAACATTAATATTAAAGTAACCAAGTCACTGAATTGGTTCAATTTGAGTTCAATTCGAGTTGGGTTCGATTCAAGTCCAGTCGAGTCGAGATAAGGCCAGCTCGAACTCAACTTGAACTTATTTTCGAACTCAAAAAATCAGCTCGCTTTGAATCGAGTTAAATCAATCTTTTTTGAGTCGAGTCGAGCGAGCTAATGGAGCTAGCTCAGTTCATGTACACCCCTACATCTAGCCTGTTTAACATTTTGAATCCACCTTGAAATTGGGAACCCAAAAAATATAAACCATCCAGGTAACTCACCACATAAATTTAGAAGTTTTCGAGCCATTATGGATGCTACGCAGTACAACTTTATGAGGTCCACCATAATTTATGTATTTTATCCGCTTCATCTATCTATTTTCTGAGACAATTTTAGGATTTGATCCCAAAAATGAAGCATATATGATGCTCAAATGGACCATACTATAGAAAACAATTGAATTGTTTTCCTCACTTTTCCCTGTGGTATGACCCCCTGACCTTTGGAAATGCTTCAATTTTGGGCTCAACCACTTAAATTAGATGGAAAAATGGATGGACGGGCGTGGATAGATCACATACATTCAAGGTGGGCCGAACTGAGTTTACTCGGTACGGTAAAAGCGTACTTCGTAGACCAATACGCGATCCGATTTAGGCGTTCAATATTGATTGCGGTGGAAACTTGGATGGATTAGATATTATTTATAAATAAATGGTACTGGCCCCACACAAGAAAAAGGAACTCTCCTATGATGAGGGTAATTTTTGTCAAGTGGTGCAGCTTCCTCTGACCAGAACTCCAAGGCGGTGCGGCTTCAGTGGATCCCTAGATCGTGGGGGCCACCATGACGTATGTGACTTAAATCCACGCTGTCCACCAGTTTCAAAAGTTTATTTTAGGGCATGATCCCAAAAACAAAGTAGATCCAAACCCTAGGTGGACCACACCACAGGATACGTTGGTGATTGAATACCCACCATTAAAAACTTCTTAGGGCCACCTGACCTGTTGATAAGGCCATAAAGACGTGTACGAAGGGACCGCACAAATAAGCTTCTAATGTTTAATCACCACTGTTTTCAGTGGTGTGGTCCGCCTGATATTTGGGTCTACTTTAATTCTGGGATCATGTCCTAAAATGAGCTGTTAAAACAGATGTACGGCACGGATGTAAGGCACATACGTAAAAAGTGGGCCCTATAGTTAAGGATTCACCCACCTCGATGGGGAAGCGGATTGGCTGGGGTACCGCACACGCGACCTGGCTGGTGTGTTGATGTCGCTAAGTTTTGTGGGCCCAATATGAGGTACATGTTATATCCAAACCGTCTGCCTATTTTTTGAAATCATTCTAAGAGTTGAGCTAAAAAATAAGATAGATTCAAATATTAAGTGGACCACACTGAATAAAAAAGTGAGAGATTGAACGTCTACCATTGAAGCTTTCTCGGAGGTTACAGAAGTTTTGTAAATCGTATATTTATTTTCACCTTCATCCATGTTAGTGTGACTTTATGAATAAATTAGATGGAGAAAAAAAAAATTATGGCAGGCCCTACAAATGTGTTAACCGTGGAAATTATTATCCCTACTGTTGTTTGTGATGTGGTCCACCTGTGCTTTGGATATGACTCATTTTTTCAGCACATGCCCAAAAATGATTTCATGAAATGGATGGAAGGTGTAGATAAAATAAATGAACTTTGAACTTTTTTCCATAGTTTGTACAGTTGAACTCAAGGACGGCCAGGCTCTTCTACATGCGGTACCGCAGGTCCGCAGCTAATCCGATTTCCCTCGATGATCCCGGGATCCACGGAAACGGACCCGCCAATGGGTGGTGGTGGTGGGTGCTTTGTGGGCCCCACCATGATATATGTGTTTCATTCCTGCGGTCCATCTATTTTTCTGGATCATTTTATTGTATGGGTGAAAAAATGAGGGACATTACAGGAAGAAGGTTGAATGAATTTCGACAATTAAAAAGTTTTTGGGGGCCATAAAAGTTTTAGATCAAGCTGATCTTTGTTTTTTTCCCCTTCATCTGGGTCTATATGACCTAATCAACAGAGTGGATGTCAAATAAACAGTACAGTGGGCCTTAGGAGGATTTTAATGGTGGATATCTAATCACTATTGTTTTCGTATGGTGTGGTCCACCTGAGATTTATATTCTTATCATATGATCCGTAAAAATGAATGAATGGAATGAATGAAGTACATACGTCACGGTGGGGCCCACAAAGAAGCCAATCCGTTCCCGGGATCCACCGAAGCCACACCCGGGCGAACTCACCACTTGCAGATAATGTACCACAGCTTGAGGTACGTGCCATATTTTTTGCAACAGTGGCACTTGTACAGAAAATCAGTACCGTGGAAAAGGTAGGCCAGCCACAATGAAAATCACCCGGGACAAAATCAGGCCGTTCCGTTCATCAGGTGAGCGGCACTTTGGAATCAATCGACGGACATGGGGCTGAATCAACATACACTTGTGGCCCACCTAGTAAGTGGATCAGCCTGATTCCCGAGAAGAATGATTTTCATATTGAAGCCTACCATTTTAGTGATACTTATGTCCAGTAAAAGTAGTATGTTGTATATATATATATATATATATATATATATATATATATATATATATATTGGGAATAGGTACTATGCGCTCGACCTCGCGATAAGCTCCCGTGAGGTCGAGCTGTGTGGGCCCCACCGTGATGCGTGTCGACCATCAACACCGTTCATTTGATGGCTACACTTTAAATTATGGGATATCCCAAAAATCAGCCGTATACGGAACTCAGGTGGGCCATACCATCTAAAATCATGTGAAACACCGTTAAAACATATAAAAGCACTTGGTGGGGCCCACCTGAGTTTTGAATGCTGCTGAAACTTGGTCTGAACCCTCATACAAGTGGGATATACATTATGGATGGGCTGGATTTGCAAACCACATCTTTTGTGGCCCCCAAAAATGATTATGAATGTTTTAATGGTGCACGGTCCCTCTCCACTTCTGTAAGTGGTGTGGCCCACACAAGTCACGGATTGACTCTATATTTGAGACCTAGGCCCACGATGGAATGACGAATCTGACTGATGGGGTAGATGTTCGAAAGGCATCACGGTGGGGTCCACACAGCTCGACCGCATGGGACGGAGCTGTGAGCTCGAGCGCATTGTACCTTTTCCCATATATATATATATATATATATATATATATATATAGTCCGGGACTCCTGCGCACTATGCGACACTGAGCTTAAGTACGAACTCGTATATGAGCCGTCGTCGGCAGGGATTCAGCAGCCGAGAAGAGAGAGTCTCCGTAGGGATGACTCGCGCGGCAGGTTTTTCGGCATCTCATGGACTCTGTATGTATACGTAGTGACGTCACCAAATTCTGTGGACCACACGATGATGTATGTTTTATATCTACACCGTCCATTCATTTGGAGAGATCATATTACGGCATGATCCAAAAAATGAATCAGATCCAAAGCTTGAGAAGACCCCACCACAAAAACAGTGGAGAGAGTGACGCCCACCGTTAAAAAATTCTGCCACGACAGTTTTCGTTGGAAGGGAATGTTTGTGTTTTCCTTCTTTCAAGTCTGACTATCAGACTAAAAAGTTTTAGTTTGGGACAAAGCCCTTGGAACTTTTTGCACCGTCCGCAGTCTTGAAGACTTTTCGAGAACACGTCTTAAAATGGGCTGGAGTAACCCGTGAAATGAATGGACGTAAAGCAGACAACATGGTGGGGCCCACACAGCTTGGGGTTACAGGAAAGTCACATGCGTTAGATAGCCTATGCGTGCTTGCTTTATAACTTATGGATGTGGTGGGCCTGCACATCAATGGTTCAGACCATCCTAGACGATGATGAACGGTTGAGAATGAATAAATCACTTTCCTCTATTTTGCACTGGATGCGCCTAGCTAACCGTTCCTCACATGCTGAAAACGAAGACGTCAGATAAGATCATACGAGAGAGCCCATGGCATTCGAAAAGGTGAAGGACTTTCCAGGATTGCTCTACCCTGGAACGAAATTCCTGCACCACCTGTTTCGGGTAGCCTGGGTAACAAAAACTCTGTGGGGCCTACCGAGATATCTCGGTGGAATCACTCCAGCCATCAGTTTTTCTAACTAATGTTGGGAGGTGAGTCAAAAATGAGGCAGATCCAAAACTCAAATGGTCCACGCCACAGAAAACAGAGAAGATCGGGCGATCAGAATTGCAACCTTCCTGGGCTTTGATTTCGATAATACAATATAATAAGTAGCCGGCTCCTTCATTGCAAATACAATTTTGTCCTTGCCAGGGAATGGCTTTGATTTCGATGCATGAGACCACCACCAACCAGATCCGTGACATGTTACAAGATGGAAATTCATCCGAAAATCCAAAGCTCGGATACATCTCGAAACTCTACAAGAAGCATTACCCACCTTCCTTTTGCAAAAAGGTTCCTTTTCTCTTTTGGCCTTCTTCTTATCTCTCTTAAATTTCCAGCTTCTTCTCTTTTCTTTCTATTTACATGTTAGTTTGGTTTTATGAGTATCTTTTCTTTTGCATTGAATGCAACTTTTTTCTTTCTTGAGACACGTTTGGTTGCACCAAATATCTATTAAGAGATCCCATAGAGATGTCTGCAAAGCAACAATCAGAACGGAGATAGTCTAAGCGCACCTCACGATTTAGAAGAAGAGAACGAAGACCGTTAAAATTCGGCAACTCATCAAGAACCGATATTTGGTGCAACCAAACACGCCCTAAAGAGTTTGAAATTTTGTAATTAGATAGAATGATTTGTTAGTTTGCATCAAGGGTCTTCTTTCTTTCATCAAGGAATTGCAATCTTCTAATTACTATCATTGTTTTATTTGACTTTCCTTTCTTTTTAGAAATGATCCGGTGTATGGAAGATTATTTTCTTATTTTCCACTCTGTACAGAAATTAAATACATGATCTGAGCTGTTCATCTATTGGACCTTACTATAGATCAACGCCAACTCAAAAACACTGATCAGGATTTCCTAAGTATTGTAATGGAGGAATGTTACTCAACTGATTTATATCAGAACGATCCAATTTACTGTTTTTTTTTTATTCTTTTTTTGGGTACAGACAATCCTGGTTAGGTCCATCAGATGAACGTATCTGATCTCATGCACGTGTAGATGAATTTGGCTCATGTACTTTTTTTTTTTTTTTTTTTTGCAGATTATTGCAGAGATAATGGCAACGTTTTTACTGGTGTTTGTGACTTGTGGTTCGGCTGCATTGAGTGTAAACAGCGAACAAGCAATTCCAAAGGTGGGAGCATCGATTGCAGGTGGGCTTATTGTGACGGTCATGATTTACGCAGTGGGCCACATCTCGGGTGCGCACATGAATCCTGCGGTTACGTTTGCCTTTGCAGCCATCCGGCACTTCCCTTGGAAACAGGTACGCACGCGTCTATCCGTATTCATGAGGAATGATCACATCATGTACTTTGATTCTAATTAAGTCCTGACCGTCCAAATCGCTGAACAACTTTGGATGGAACATAATCCAAAAATTAAAATGAAAAGATTATCGTTGGTATCTGATTCTGCCTTTGGAATTAGGACCGCTTATTATTTAACTTTTAACAATCCATTTTACAGCCAGCAATTGGACGGTTAGGTTTGCTCAATTAATCTCCTTTTAGAGTTTGCCTCATCCACAGTGTGTCCCACAATTTGGATGGTCTGGATATCCATGATGAGTGCCCGATATGTGGTGGATGAGTCACCACCATTCACCACTTTCAAAATGGTAGTGCACCATCCTGGGAATCTACCGCTTATTATGATATCATCGCACCGCATCTTATACAGTACACGTGGGTTTCCATTTCAGGAAAGTAAGGCCCATTTTTCTGTAATCAAGACCATTGGTCATTCGTCTCCCACTATGGATAGACTATGGGTCTAATTAACCTTGATGATATATTCTTAAACTATTAATTCCTGGACCAGGGTTGGACGGTTAAGAACGCAAATGCAAAAACAACATGAGAAAGTCTTGATATTGGGTTTTTTTTTTTTTTTTTCCGATAAGCAGAAGGATTAGTCGGAATGGAATGAATCACCCATCACCCAACCATGGCCTCACTTGCCACAAGGGAAGTTGTGCGTACATTTGCTAAGATGCCGTCGGACTGATCTGTGCTCAACTCCGATAGACCTGACCTGAGGGGGCGTTTCGGCAATGGGATTCGGTGGTAGTGGTTTTATGATCCGCTGTAAAATGACATGGAAGAATGGGTGGCCGGCATAGATGAAACACATACATCATGGTGGGTCCCACGGAGCACCGACTAGTGGCAAGATGAGTAGCCACTATGTTTCCCAAACACGAAGGTGATGGCCTCCAAGGCATGGACTAGACGACGATTCTGACACAATGTAATCTTTTACGTGTCGGTGATTCCATTCCACTTCGGAAGATAGAACCCTTGAGATGGTAGAGCCGTCTCTCTATGGCATGACTTTCTACATGCTTCATCAATCGTGACCGTTCATCTAAGTGTGCCCTACCATGGATGGCGCTAATATCGAAATTTACATCGATTGGACAAACTTAATGTCAGTTTCCTGCGTTGCATATCAACCCATTAATCTTTTCCGTTTTCTACCGTTGCTTTCAAGGTCAGTCATCAGACGGCTTTGATCATCAGAGATTTACATATTTTGAGCCACGTTCGATCATTAGTATAGTTTATTAGACGGACGGTCTGAATGACAAATCACACTTGCATCATGTGTACCCTGGAGTGGTGGCTCTGCCATCTTCGTGTTGTACCCGCTCTGAAGTACCATCTACAATGTGTTTCCTGTGTGAAGATCCTGATCGTTCATCAGGATCTAGCGGCCCAACGAATTAACGGTCAGTGAACCGCGCGTGGGAGAGTGACTACGATAGTTACTCTCGGTTCAGCCACTAGCCCACTGAGCACCTCGCTTTCCAAGGACTTACTTCTAGAAAATTCGATTTCATAGAATTTGGAATCCGGCTTAAAGGGGGAAAAGTCACTGATTCGATATAGTGACGTAGGGGAATCGGATGAACGGCTCGCAGTAGGCGTTGATTGATCTGACGGTGTAAGATTCTGATGGGATCATGTGGCAGGAATGCGGCGAGATGGCCTTTTCTGCCTTCCGGAGTCGGACAGCGACTTCCAAACCGCATCAAACGTGAAAATAAAATAAAATAAGCTAATTTTTTATGCGAATACTTATATAATACTCGGTTGCGCATGGCTCTTGATACACATGCACTAGAAATTCTCTCCATCCCATATACACTAGGGCTGAAAGTTGGGCGGGTTCAACTTAACCGACCTGTGACTGACCTGACATTGGGTTAGGCTCAAATAGGATGTATTGAGTCCTATCTTAAGCTTGGGCTATAGAAACACCAACCCGATAAAACTTGGAACGGGCTTGAGTTGAGGTCTCGGGTTGCCGAACTCAACCTGAACCCGATCAATATGTAAGTTACTTATAAATTATAATTGAGTGTGGATTATCGGTGTTGAAAGCCTAAAAAATTAAATTCTAGTGCTGTCAAGTTTCATTTGTACATATAGATTGTGTGTCACCCAACACAACACGTCTTTTAAAGGAGTAGTTGTCTTATATTTAGCTTGTTTATTTAAAAAAAAAATGAAGTTCTTTATAAAAAATAACTATATAAATAATTAAAAAAATCATATATATATATATATATATATATATATATATATATATATATATGTGTGTGTGTGTGTGTGTGTATTAAAATATAATAGACGAATGTAATAACGAAAATATTAGTATGTATCAACCCGATCAAGCTCGCTTGGGTTGGACCTGGGTTGAGAATTTTCAAACCGAGGTGGGTCGGGTTGGGTTAGGGTTGAGGGGGCCGAGTTCCAACCCGACCCAGCCTTGGTTGAAAATTCTCCATCTTGAAAATCAGTACGGGCTTATCTTCGTGGTGGGCCCCACCTTTTAGAGTGAC
This sequence comes from Magnolia kwangsiensis, assembly GCA_037074715.1. Lineage (NCBI taxonomy): Eukaryota > Viridiplantae > Streptophyta > Magnoliopsida > Magnoliales > Magnoliaceae > Magnolia > Magnolia kwangsiensis. The sequence goes on along the minus strand of CM073577.1, from coordinate 4,848,778 downwards.
CGGACATTTCACGAGTGCCACACATAGGTAGGGAGAAATAAATGCTGATTAATTTTCTTTTCTTTTCTTTTCTGGCAGGTTCCTTTCTATATGATAGCTCAGCTAACAGGATCAATTGTTTCCTCGTTCTTGCTTCTCGTGCTGCTGGACCCCATAACTAATGTGGGGACCACAACTCCTTCTGGAACAGATGCTCAAGCTCTGGTGGCGGAGATAGTCGTAACGTTTTCCATGATGTTTGTCACGTCTGCAGTTGCGACCGATGCCAAAGCCGTAATTTCCTTGAACTCTTAAGGGCTTGTTTAGTCATTCCATAGTTTAAAAACACCTAGTTGAGTCGAGTTTCTTGAAAATTCATCCGAGTTTTTCTGAGTACTATTAAATATTTCTAAATATAAATAATATATAAATCATGATCATTTGTGCCAAGTCAAATCCGAGTTATTCCGAGTATTTTCGAGCCTATTTAAGAGTTTTCTCGAGTTTTGACCATGACCAGATTGAGCTTTCTAGAGTTTTCTCGAGTTCTGAGATTTTAGACCTGAAGTCTTGGTGAATTCTGCTCCAGTGGCGTAGAGTTCTTGGGAGTTTTTAGACCACGAGTCTTTCTACCTAATCACTTTTTAATTTTTGATATTGCATGACTATTCTGTGTTTTACTCGTTTGAAAACAGGTGGGTGAGCTTGCAGGGATTGCCGTTGGTTCTGCAGTTACCATAGCTTCGATCCTCGCCGGGTAAGCCCAACTAACAGAGCGACTTTTTTCTCTCAAATAACAAAAATTCCCTTCACCTAACCCAACCCATTAATCCATGGCACGACTCAACCCAATTAAAAGTAATCAAGCCCGACCAACCCCAATCTTAGCCGTCGTATTTAATTGTAAATGGATCAGACTCAACCTGACCTTACCTGATCTGCTTGGCATGACCCAACCCAGGCTCAACAATGAAGTATCAAGCTAAAGGTATACCTATCCCACGTATGCATACATCATATGTATGTGTGTATGCTTTTCTTTTATTAGTTTGCCCTGGTTTTTGGGCTGGTCTGGCTGGGTCGTCCAACTCAGTCCATCCTTAACCTATATAGTCAGGGCAGGTTAGGTTGACCCATCTACTTTAACAGACCACATTTCTGACACGAACCTGCCTCATTAGTTGGCTGGACCAATTGACCCACAGGCCAACCCAACCTACTGTCACATTTATGAGTTTCCCGAATGGTATGTGTCTGATATTGGATGGGCCGGTTTATCACAAAACTCATTTAATTGGTTTGGGATTTAATCGTCTCAAAGTTGACCCAGCCTACCTCAAACCCAGTTGGTTGGTTTCAAACCGCCCAAAAATAGACCTGACCTCATTCCCATCTTTTCACAATCTGTACCCAATCCTTAACATTTTAGGTAATCAGGAACATCTATATCTAGGGCAGTCAATGGGTCGGGGTAAGGTTGGGTCCTATAGAACCTTCATCCAAGCTAACCAAGTTTGAGTTGGGTCTTATAGTACCCATATCCAATCTAGGTTTGGGCATTGCTGGGCTAGGCCTGGTTTCTGAAGATTTCGACCCAGATCCAATTGGTTCTGGTTACCAGTCAGGTACTGATTGGCTTTTTGGATCTATATTAAGAGTTAGGTTCCAGAAAAATAAAAGTATTTATGTGGTCACACCCACCCGATAATTCAACCAGCTTGATATTTGGGCCACCCAAATGGAGCCTCCTGGATCTCGAACACACATATTAGCACATGCCATAGATGCAACCAATTTCTCTAGAAGAAGCAAATCAAATAAATGACCACACAATTTAAGGGTTCTTAGGTTGCACCAAACATCATGAAATTTCATGATTAATAATTTTCATGATATTTGGTGCAACCAAACACATCTTAGAATAAGAAAAATTATGAATATTTGGAAACATGATGATTAATCTGGAATCGAGTTATCTTAGGCCAATCTCAGGAGGATCGATGAACCCGGCAAGGACTTTAGGCCCGGCAATTGCAAGCAAGAGATACCATGGGATATGGGTGTACATTGTGGGTCCTGTCGCAGGGACGTTGCTCGGGGCGTGGTCCTACAATCTAATACGTGTGACGGATAAGCCTCTGCATGCAGACCCTTCACAATCATCTGCACGCAATTTCCATCGCGTATGGAGCAGCGAAACACCAGTTTCCGAATTGAACTGTTCCGATAGCCCATGATATCAGAACGCTAAGCTATAAGCCTGTAATTATCCTAATGCTTGTTGAGTTTGTGTGTAAATTACTTTGTTTAAAGAAGAAGCTCTCTCTCTTTCTCTCTCTCTCTCTCTCTCTCTCTCAAGTGGGCCCCATGCTCTCTTTTTTATTGGTGTCTAGGATTGGCCACTTCTTTGTGATTTGCACTAATGTGTGGCTGTAGGTTGGGTGGGCCCCACTCAAACATGGGCTAAGAGCTAAGAAAAAGCCCAGTTGGACGGTCGTGGGCTTCAAAGCTAAAGTATAAAGAAGGATGGACAACTTGTCATGCCATCCTATCTTTCTTACCAACGTACCCACAACTTGTCATCATATCTTTCTTACCAACCTATCACTTTGTGTTTATTTGCCATCCAACCTGTTCATAAGGCCACTCCAGCATGGATGAAGGGAAAACACAAATATCATCTTGATCAAAAAATTCTGTCCCTTAAAATGCTTTGATGGTGGGAATCTTTTCATATGGTGTGGTCCACTTGAGATTTATATATGTCTAATTTATTGTATAATATAATAAAATGATCTGAAAAAATGGATGGACGAAGTGGATATAACACATACAACACAGTAGACCCCACAGAGCAGCATGCTATAGGAATGCTATTCAGCCTACCGTTGCAGGGAATCCGCGTCCGCATATTGCGTGCGGCGCCCGTTCACGATCCGGTCAGGGGATGAGGGCGTCATTTCGTTAAAATCAAGAACTCTTCTGGAACGAGAAAAAGGTTGATCCTCTGGCGGAGAGTGATGGATGATACGCTGGCACTTCAAAATCTCGTACATGGAATACAAGCAATAAAATTGTGAAACTCCGCATAGATGTATCATGAACCAAAAATCAATCGTTTTTATTATTTTATTATCGGATTCTAATCATTTATTGGACGGTTAAAAATGAAAATGATCTGACGGTCCTACTTCCACAAACAAGTGTCCGGAGATTGGGGGTTAGGTTTTTCAACCAATGTGACCTTGAGATTGTGAGTTGGATACAGAGGTTTTTACAATCTAATCGAATTTTTCGAGTTAATATATTCCATGCATACAATTTCGGAAGGCCTGCTCATCAAGGGTCAAACATAGCCGGAGTATCATACAACTCCCGGTCAAGAATGAGAAATTGACGACTGTACGACCCATTTATAGCCCATTTACGAGACGAAGCCCACCTTACCTTGCACGAATAAGCCCCAGCCGTACGGACGACTTGGCAAAGGTCGAAAATACGCCTGCTTTTTTCTTCAAGCAGAGCGGAAGACGAGCGCTGACGCTCCTCGCACTCCGAATTGTACGAACGGTTCAAAAGATATCAATGTTACATGGGCCCCACAGTTATGTATTTATTATATCCACAACGTTAATCCATATTTCGAGATCATTTTGGAGTATTATCAAAAAAAAAAATCATATCCAAAGATCAGCTGGACCACCCCACAGCAAAAAATTGATTTTCACCGTTGAAACTTTTGTAGGGCCCACCATAACATATATTTTTCATCCAATCTATTCATAAGGTCACAGCCCACTTATTTTGAGCTCTCAAGAATAAGCCCCATCTGTATGGCCCCATTTCTCAGGTCGAAAATATTCCTGCTTTTTTAGTTTTTGGTCAGTGAAAACGGGGGCTATCTTTCGCTACGGATTATAACTGTAGCTATAGCCATAACTATAACTATACACATACCCACTAATCACAAAAAGGTGGACAGTGAGTCAAGGTCGACCGAGTTTTGACCCGATCGATCCCAACTCACTGGAAAGTTACCTGATCGACCCCATTTGTATAAAATTCACATAAATGGGGTCGATCGGGTCGACACCGACTGTTTTCCATTGTGATGGCATTCAATCTCCATTGTTTTCTATCATGTGGCCCACTTGAGCTTCTTATTTCCATGCCAATTTAGAGACATCATTTTCATCAATAGAGAAAGGGTCAATTTCATCATCTGGTGGAGGATCTGAAGTGGAGGAGGTGGGCCACCATCTTCCAATTGAGAATCTCTATTTGCATGAAGGGAGAGGAGACGTTAGTGATTTAGAGGATATGTTATTCTACCAATCAAGAGTCTTGATTTTCTTGAAGGGGCAGAAGGAAATGGTATTGTACTGAAGGGAATTGACCGTGAAATGTATGGAAATGACCGTGAATCAACACGGAATCGCTAGGAATGACCGTGAAATACATGGAAATGCGTGAAGTGGAGTGAATTGATCATGAAATGCGTGGAAATGACCGTGAAGTGAAGGGAATTGACCATGAAATGCTTGGAAATGACCGTGAATCAACACGGAATCACCGGGAATGATGGTGAAATGCATGGAAATGACCGTGAAGTGGAGGGACTTAACCGTGAAATGCATGGAAATGACCATGAAGTGAAGGGATTTGACCGTGAAATGCATGAAAATGACTATGAATCAACACAGAATTGTCGGGAATGACCATGAAGTGGAGCGAATTGACCATGAAATGCGTGAAAATGTCCGTGAAGTGAAGCGAATTGACCGTGAAATGCATGGAAATGACCGTGAAGTGGAGCGAATTGACCGTGAAATGCATGAAAATTACCATGAAGTGAAGGGAATTGACCGTGAATCAACACGGAATCGTCGAGAATGACCGTGAAATGCATGGAAATGACCATGAAGTGGAGCGAATTGACCGTGAAATGCGTGGAAATGACCGTCAAGGGAATTGACCATGAAATGCACGGAAATGATTGTGAATCAACACGGAATCGCTGGGAATGACCGTGAAATGCATGAAAATGACAGTGAAGTGGAGCGAATTGACCGTGAAATGCGTGAAAATGACCGTGAAGTGAAGGGAATTGACTGTGAAATGCATGGAAATGACCGTGAATCAACACGGAATCTTCGGGAATGATCGTGAAATGCATGGAAATGACCGTGAAGTGGAGCGAATTGACTGTGAAATGCGTGGAAATGACTGTGAAGTGAAGGGAGACGTTATTCCAAAATAGCTCACAAGAAACATCTATTCCACCTGACCCTGATATTTATCTAAGTCATTGACACAGAGGAAACCATCCTGAATGGGTCGTGTCTGAGAAATCTCCCCATTTGGTCAACTCTAATCTCATTATTGTGTTCGTATAAAACAGCATGCTTAAGAATGATTTGGTGGCTAAGATCTTATAATTTATGAGATTTAGAGGGCATGATCCATCCATGGTGAGAACATTCACATCAATGGCATGGATAAACCAACCATGGCCCCCAATTCTACAATCTCGGTGAAGAATTTTATCATTCACCATAATGACTGTGAAATGCATGGAATTGACCGTAAAGTGAAGGGACTTGACTGTTCAATTCACGAAAATTTCCATTCACTTCACATTCAATTTCAATCACTTCATGGACAATTCTCTTCAATGCACGGTCAATCCCCTTCACTTCACTGTCATTTCCACGCATTTCACGGTCAATTCGCTTCAATTCATGGTCATTTTCACTCATTTCATGGTCATTCCAAACAATCTTGTGTTGATTCACGGTCATTTTCACGCATTTCATGGTCAATTCCCTTCACTTCACAGTCATTTCCATGCATTTCACGGTCAATTCGCTTCATTTCACGGTCATTCTCGACGATTTCATGTTGATTCTCGGTCAATTCCCTTCCTTATTCACAACAGAGGTTCCGGTAAAACTTACATGCACCTTTCAATACTCAGCACTACACACAACCACATGTGCCAATATGTGGGACACCCAAGGTGCATGTTAGGTAAGCTGTGTCGTGTTACTGACCTGGCCCCTAGAAAATTAGGTCAGCCAACTTATCAGGTGGGTCATACATCCAAATTGAATGTGGTACTTGGTATCGTGCTTTCCTAAACCATCTATTGTTTTCGTTCATGACTGATGTGATGAGTTAACTGGCCTTATTTTCAGATAGATTATCTCTGGGGTCCGACGACACATAACAGTGAAAAAATGTCTAGATCAACCGATCCTCCTGCTAGTAGTGATATTTTGGTTGTCTCTCTTGAATTTCTCTTTTAACTTGTAAGGTCCAGCACATTATGCTAACCGAACAATACTGCATTGGTATCTTTCGTTCAATTGAAAAACTCATCTATTAGATCCCATAACAGATAAGACATTTCCCAGAAATGCATCCACTCAGATGACCATGATATGTATGGAAATGACCGTGAAGTGAGGCGATTGTACTGCAAAATGTGCGAAAATGACTGTGAAGTGAAGGGGCATGACCGTGAAATGCACCGAATAATCATGAATCAACACGGAATAGGCGGGAATGACCGTGATATGTGTCAAAATGACTGTGAAGTGAAGCGAACGAACTGTGAAATGCGTCGAAATGACTGTGAAGTGAAGGGGCATGACCGTGAAATGTGCCGAAATGACCCTGAATCAACACAGAATAGGCGGGCATGACCGTGATATGCATAGAAATGACCATGAAGTGAGGCGATTGGACCTTCAAATGCGCGAAAATGACCGTGAAGTGAAGGGGCATGACTGTGAAATGCATCGAAATGACTGTGAATTAACATGGAATAGGCGGGAATGACCGTAATATGCATGAAATTGACCGTGAAGTGAGGCGATTGGACCGCAAAATGCATGAAAATGACCATAAAGTGAAGGGCATGACCGTGAAATGCACCGAAGTGATCATGAATCAACCGGAATAGGCGGGAATGACTGTAATATGCATAGAAATGACCGTGAAGTAAGGCAATTGGACCGAGAAATGCACGGAAATGACTGTGAAGTGAAGGGGCATGACCGTGAAATGCACCAAAATGACTGTGAATCAACACGAAATAGGTGGGAATGATCGTGATATGCGCCGAAATGACCGTGAAGTGAAGCGAATGGACTGTGAAATGAGCTAAAATGACCATGAAGTGAAGGGGTATGATCGTGAAATGCGCCGAAATGACCGTGAATCAACACGGAATAGGCGGGCATGACCATGATATGCATGGAAATGACCGTGAAGTGAGACGATTAAACCTTGAAATGCACGGAAATGACCGTGAAGTGAAGGGGCATGATCGTGAAATGCACCGAAATGACCGTGAATCAACACGGAATAGGCAGGAATGACTGGGATATGCATAGAAATGACCGTGAAGTGAGGCGAATGGACCGTGAAGTGCCCGAAAATGAGCGTGAAGTGAAGGAGAATGACCGTGAAATGCGTCGAAATGACTATGAATCAACACGAAATAAGCGAGAATGACTGTGATATGCATGGAAATGATCGTGAAGTTAAGCGAATGGACCGAGAAATGCTCAAAAATGACCGTGAAGTGAAGTGGCATGACCGTGAAATGCGCTGAAATGACCGTGAATCAACACGGAATAGGTGGGAATGACCGTGATATGCATGAAAATGACCGTGAAGTGAAGTGATTGGATCGTGAAATGCGCAAAAATGACCATGAAATGAAGGAGCATGACCGTGAAATGCGTTGAAATAACCGTGAATCAACACGGAATAGGCGAAAATGACTGTGATATGCATGAAAATGACCGTAAAGTGAGGCGAATGGACCGTGAAGTGCACAAAAATGATTATGAAGTGAAAGGGCATGACCGTGAAATGCGCCGAAATGATTGTGAATCAACACGGAATTGCCGGGAATGACCGTGATAAGCATGGAAATGACCGTGAAGTGAGGCGAATGGACCTTGAAATGCGCAAAAATGACCCTGAAGTGAAGGGTCATGATCGTGAAATGTGCTAAAATGACTGTAAATCAACACGGAATAGGCGCATTTCACGGTCATGCCCCTTCACTTCACGCTCATTTTCATGCATTTCACGGTCCAATCGCTGCACTTCACGGTCATTTCCATGCATATCACGGTCATTCCCTCTTATTCCGTGTTGATTCACGGTCATTTCGACGCATTTCACGGTCAGGTCCCTTCACTTCGCGATCATTTTTTCGCACTTCACGGTCCATTTGCCTCAGTTCACGGTCATTTCCATGCATATCACGGTCATTTCCGCCTATTTCGTGTTGATTCACGGTTATTTCGGCGCACTTCACGGTCATGCCCCTTCACTTCACGGTCATTTTCGCACATTTTACGGTCCAATCGCTTCACTTCACGGTCATTTCCATGCATATCACGGTCATTCCTGCCTATTCCATGTTGATTCACAGTCATTTCAGCGCATTTCACGATCATGCCCCTTCACTTCACGGTCATTTTTGCGCATTTCATGGTCCATTCGCTTCATTGTGCGGTCATTTCCATGCATTTCACGGTGATTCCGTGCAATTCCATTTTATTTCACGGTCATTTCCATGCAATTCACGGTCAATTCGCTTCACTTCACGGTCATTTCCATGCATTTCATGGTCAATCCCGACGATTCTGTTTTGATTCACGGCCATGTCCATGCATTTCATGGTCAAGTCCCTTCACTTCACCGTCATTTTTATGCATTTCACAGTCAATTCGCTTCACTTTACAGTCATTTTCATGCATTTCACGATCATTCTCGGCGATTTCGTTTTATTTCACTGTCATTTTCATGCATTTCATTATCAATTCCCTTCACTTCATGGTCATTTTCATACACTTCACGGTCATGGACTTGATGGAATCTTGGAAAATTACCAAGTTGGTTGGCTAAAGTAGTTTCTCCTACCCCAAAATCATATAAGGTTTATCGAGTAACTACTTTTGGTTTAGAAGATATACTTGTTAAATGAATAAAGAAAGAAATGAAAAAAAGAATGGAAATTTTTTTTATATGCTTTTATATACATATTTATATAAATATGTGTTTGAGAAAATTGTGGGTAGAATATGCAATCAACTACTAAATTTTTAATGCATTCCCTCCTCTGCACTAGGTTGTCTCGAAGGTGGAGAGTTATTTTTTAAATGAAGTGTGAACCGTACTAAATTAATGATTAGGGTTATCTCAATTTTATTTAAAATAAGGTGGAGAGTTATTTTTTAAATGAAGTGTGGACCCTACTAAATTAATGATTAGGGTTATCTCTAGGGTAATTTTATTTATTTATTTTAATTAGACAATTGTGAACCCATAATAATGTCATAAAATATTTGAAGTTGTATATGGCCATAATTACGTTAATGTTGTGAGTTAATTTTAAACTATTTCTTCCAATGTAGTCTATTCTTGATGAATTTTACCATCAAACTTGGATATATGGCATGAGATTAAAATTCTTTTCATGTGGACGGCTTGGTTCTACTAAAAAATGGTCTAGTGAGTTAAACATAAGATGTAAGATGTGTTTAATAGGTGGGTCACTTACACGAGAGGACCATTTAGCATTTTCTCCTCTCACTCTCTCTCTCTATCTTTCTTAAATTTTTATAGGAGGGGACCATGGCATCCACTCAATGAACTTCCAACGTGTGTCGGGTGTCATTTCTTTCATTTTTTAATAAGTTTGTGTTTTTTTTTAAAAAAGATTTTGGACTCCTCTATGACATAAAAGCAATGATTGCTACGGTTAGGTTTAAGTTAAAATAATTGTAACTTTTGCGTGTTGTTTCTTTTCTTTATCAATGGTTAGAGTTTGCCCCGGTGAGAAGGGTGTGGCGATACTTTTTATAATTGTTTTTTTTTTTAAAATAAATTATGGGAGTTTATGAAGAGAGTAAATAAACTCTCTTCACCAGCCATTGGCTACTCCCCCTGACATCAACCAATGGCTGGTAGACGGTGATATGTGGACCCACTATGATATGTATTTCATGTATGTCATATATATATATATATATATATATATATATATATATATATATATATATATATATATATATATATATATATATATATATAAGATCATTTAACGGTGTGAGACCAAAAATGAGGTACATTCCAATCTCAACTGGACCATGTTACAGGAAGGAAAAAGTGTTGAATGAGTGTCAACCAAAAAAAAACATTTTGGGCCATAAAAGTTTTAGATCAAGTTCATTTATGTTTTTCCCTCTCATCTGGGCGTGTATGACCTAATTAATATATTGGATGTTAAATAAACTGTACAGTGAACCTGAGGAGAATTTTAACGGTGGATATCCAATCAATATTGTTTTCATATGGTGTGGTCCACATGAGATTTATATCCCACAAATTTTTGGGTTCAAGCAATAAGATGATCTTTAGAAATAGATGAAAGGAACGGATGCAACACATACATCATAGTAGGTCCTACAAAGCACCGACCAGCTGGTGGTGGCAGTGGGAGTAGCCAATCCGTTTCCAGATTGGCTAGTGTACCACCCAGCAGCTATATAGCGGCTGTAGGTACGTGTCGAGCTCCGTGTTGTACAAACTGTTTAAAAGAGATCAAAGTTACATGGACTCAACACTGATGTATTTATTATATCTACACCGTTTATCTATTTTTAGAGGTCATTTTAGAGCATTATACAAAAAATGAATCATATCTGAAGATTACTTGGACCACACCATAAATAAAAGTGGACATAATAATTTTCACCATTTAAATATTTATAGGGCCTACGATAATGTTTATTTTCCATTTAATCTGTTCATAAGGTCAAAACGACTTGAATGAACATGAAAAAAAAATTCATACTGCTCCAAAACTTCCGTGACTCCAAAAAGGATTCCAATGGTAGGCGTACAATCTCACACTGATTTTTGCAGTGTGGTCCAATTGATAGTTAGATCTGTCTTATTTTTCGTTCAAAGCCTTAAGACGAGCTCGCAAAAATGGACGGACGGTTCGGATATAATACATACCTCGTGGTCAGACCCACGGAAGCTGGTGTGAGGTACACCAGCCAATCCGCTTCCCTCCCATTCAAAACAAAAAAGAGGGGTTTTATGAAATCTCTAACCCTAACCTACTGCAAACCAGCCCCCCTGGTAAGTCGCAACTCCCTGAAGGCTATCTTCCATCGAGTTTTCCAGAGGTGGAGATCTGCTCTCAACGACGGCTGAGGATAACGCCGGAAAACAGACGGGATTAAAAGTGGCGATCAAGGCAGCGATTTTCAGCCGCAATCGTCGGCCAGGAAACGCGATCCAAGCTTGAATATGCCAGCCAATGCCAAATTCGAACAATGGACAGGCATCCATGGGAGTTATTTATTTATTTTGAGTTTGATTTGGTCGCCGGTTACCATGGATTCCGGTTTTGCCATATGTCAAAAAAATCCAGCAATCATCACACGCCGGAATAAATAGTTGCCAGCATGTTTCATTGGAATTCTCAATCGATGGTGCTGCCATGCTAACGCACGCCATAAGATGAGGTAGAACAACAACCGCTTTGATGCCTAGTAGATCCCGGCACCTGAAAGGAGAAACATATGGGAGACTATGATATGCGGCAGAGGTGCGGACCTTTCATCCCTTTTCTGATATTCCCTTTGTTTTTTAATTTTTAATATCTTGATGGGGTTTCTGTAAACCCTCTGTAACCGAGAGAAGGGGACAAATACTTCCGCAGCAATCGGGTTTTTCCCTTGTCAATTTTGCCGGAATCCGGCTGCCTAAACGTGAGATCTAATAGCCCCGTTGATTGAGTTTCGCTGATTGCATATGTCGGATTGATACCAACCGTTAGTTTTCTAGTTTTTTTAAGGCACTGCGGAATAGCAAGGACCGAACTGTGCATCAGACATGGAGATACATTTTATAATGCTGAGGGCAGAGGAGTTTCAATCCGTCAAAACTCCTCTCCCTGAACGCGGATTGCGACCTACTCCGCCCGGGCAGGGCTCCGTGGGGCCCACTGTGATGTAAGTGCTTGGATGCCCACCGTGATGTAAGTGTTTTATCCGAGTCCTTAATCGCTTTTCTCGGATTATTTTAATATATGCATGTAAAATTGAAGCAGGTCCACAGCTCCAGTGGACCACACTGGAGGAAGCTGCAGTGATGATGACACCTACCGGTGAAACCTTTCTAAGGGCCACCTGATGTTTTTTATTAATAAGGTCATGTAGGCGTGGATGAAGTTAAAAAATAAATATTAGCTTGATCCGAAACTTCTCTGGCTCAAAAGAAGTTTAATGGTGGATATTAAATCCCTACTTTGTGGTCCACTTTAGCCCGTACCTTGCTCAATGTTTAGCTCATACCTAAAAATAATTTGTGAAAAGTGATTAACTGCTCGAATAAAACACTTACATCATGTTGGGCCCCACAGAGCTCTGACCGGACGGATTACCATCTAGGCGGGTGTAGGATGCAATCAGCCTCCCCTCTCATGTGGCTCACACGTCCTAGATCCCCTGGAATACTGTATGTGTATCAGTTGTATCACTTTGTCCCTCACACGAATTTATGAACATATTACAATTTAATGGGGTCCACTGGTATACTTTATCCAACCCTTAGGATAATCTAGACCCTTGATCAATAAGGCCCACCTTATAGAATTCTGACATGTATTTCAAATGTCTTTGATTCTAATTACTGTTGATGTTCAAATCTGGTCAGCACTCCTCCCACGTCTCCCACACTTCGATACTCCTCGTTTTAAACCTGCGCAAAGAAAACAGGCAAAGTTAACCCTGGCTAAGCTGGGGGACCCTCCGATGCTTAAGTCAGGCCAAGGGAATCTTGGTCTTAAGTGAAGAGTAGAGGAAAGAGTACTCGTGACTACGTACCTGTCGTCATGACGTTGTGCTCTATTTATACTTAACTATAGAACGGTCTAGATCCGACAATCTCGGCACGATCAAGGGGATTCCCGGATCATGAAGATACTGCCCGCAATCTACTGATCACGCAGCGTATCAGGCGTGTAATGCGTATCTGCGAGCGAAGTTATCGGTCATGTTTGATTATGACAGTTTTCACATTTGGCAGACGGAACATACATCCTCAAGTATCCGCTCGGCTTGGCTCGTCCAACCGTCTTCTACCTTTGCGATTATTCAGTCAAACAAGGACGGTCTCCAGGTCCGAGCCAATCTTACAGGTCCGTCCTGAAGTGAGAGACTCGTCTACTCGGTCTCCAGGTCCGAGCCAATCTTACAGGTCCGTCCCGAAGTGGGAGACTTGTCTGCTCTCCAAGATTCTCTTCGCCTCGGACCTCAGAGCGGGTTATCAGATCGGCCTCGCCGAGTCAGAGTTATTGTAGTGAATGTTGATGGGCGGACCTCACATGCGTGAGACGTTTAAGTATGTAGCTTTCAATGTTAGTTAGATTGTAGGAACTGTTTCGATTCGCCCCTCCTGTGATGAAAGTGCTTCCACACCACTCGTTCTTTTCTGGAGATGCTTATGTCGAGTCAGACAGGCATGATCTCGAGCGCTCATGCACTCAATTGGTTCGGTTTGGCATCTCGCTCTCGGATCTTACATGGGCTCGTATCTTCCCATAACAAAAGTCCCTACTCTTCAAGTTTAGTTGTGGGCTCGGAGAGTAATCATGTAAAGAATTTCTACTCATATCGAGTATTAATGGTTTTCAGTTTCGAAACGTCACGTCTCGAGATCTCGCGCATGCGGACTATTTTCGGGCGGACATGTGGCGACGGTTACGATTCTGGATCATTGTCAGCCCATGAGAGGTTGCCACATCAGTCCGAGGAAAAGCGTACGTGATGGCTCCCTCTGCTCGGGTGTCATTTCGTATATTGGAGTGCGCTGTTTGATGTCAGAAACGTACCGTTCGGTGGAAACTTGTCTAACGAGGGAGATCCACGTGTACTTGGGAATCGGCTCATGACGATTTGGCTGTGGCCATTATGGTTCGTCATTAATGCGGAGATTCCTCGTAGCTTATATAAACCGCCTTCGGAGTCATTCTCGCTACTCGCATTGCAGATTTGAGTGAATACCGGAGAAGGCGATTTCCGGAGAAGATGATTTCGATCGACTTGAAGTTCCCAGTGGGCGATTTCGACTGATCACTTCTTTCCAGGAGAGCGATTTTCGATAGCCGTCCGGTGAGTTTTTCTCGTTGATCCTCAACTTCCTTCTCACAATGTCTTCCGATCTCGAGTCTGTGCGGGAGTACAACGAGGACTCCGAGCTGGGGAGTTCTGAAGACGGAAGAGGGACTTTCGAAGGCCCCTTTGAGGCGGTACCATTATACCCATCGCCTCAAAGATAAAAGGAGACGGGTGCTCGGACACAGCGGCCCAGCAAAAAGAGTGTCACTCAAGCCCACCAATCCACCATCGCCGAGGCCACTGAAATGCCCGCTAGTGGGCGTGCCTCGGAGGTAGTCGCAGGAGGCTCCGTTTTGTCAGAGTTTCAGATGGATTGGATCCGTTCGAAATTTTAGATTCTGAACTCCGTCCAGATAAGGGCCCCTGGGCCTTTGGACACCGCTGGTGCTCCTGCTGAGGGGGAAGTCACAATTTTCCTCTGCGCGTTGCAGTGCATGCTTCGGCTCCCCCTTCACCCCTTCATTCGAAAGATTGCTGCTTACCTCGGGCTAGCCCCGGGACAATTTACACCCAACGCCTGGAGGGTGTTGATCTCCGTATTCATCATCTGACTACAAGTTGGGAACTCAGAGCTGACCCCGGGGGAGCTGATGAGTTTGTACCTGGTCAAACATGACAGCAACGAGCCATGGTACTATGTTGCCACCCGAGGCAGCAAGGGGTCGGGGCTGGTGATGAACCTTCCATCCTCCAATAAGGATTGGAAAAACAAATGGTTCTGGGCTGCAGGCGAGTGGGAGGCGTCATCGGGGGAGCTTGAAACTTTGTCGACACGAGTTCCAACCCAATTTACAAAACCAGGTCATATTTTAACCAGTTTTTGTGCCTTAGTCTTTGTTTTCATTTGTTTCAATTGAAATGAAGTTCTCTGTTTCCTTTCGTAGGTTTTCAGAAGGGACTACCGCTCCTCGACCCGGCTCAGAAGAACCGTATCGTGAAGGTTAGGCCGCGATCGGAGGGGCTTCGCTCTTGGACAGACCTGATTACGACGACCAACCTTCATTGGTCCGGGCTCTGTAAATCACAGCCCCTGCCTACATCCTTCTGTAAGTCATCTTAATCCCTCTGATGAGCCTGACTTCGCTCGCTCAGTCACTGATATTGTTATTTCTCTTGCAGGCATGACTGAGGCGTCCAACACTCGGAAGAGGAAGGCGGCTCCGATAGCGGTAGAGATGTTGAGGGATGCACCTCGGTTGAAGATCACTCGGAAGAAGCAGGTTTCCCCTTGTGGAGGGGGACCTGTGTCATACCGGCCTTTGCAGCTCCAGCTTCAAGGCTCGTAGATACGACACTTGCGGTGCTTGCCCATACGCAGGCGTCGGATGCAACACCGGCTTCGGTGCTTCCTAGCTCGATCATGGTCCCAAAGGCAGCTCCTCTTCTGGTGCTTTCCAATATGACCATGACCCCTGTGAAAGCTCATTTCCCTGTACTTGCCGATACGACCATGGCCGGTGCTCGGGCAATCGTGACTTCTCTCCCCTCACTGTCGTTCCTCCCACTGCGGAGGCTCCTCCTGTAGCCCCAGAGCCCTGCATTGTTGTGCCTTCTTCTTCAAAATAGGAAAAGGCCATTAGGATGGCCGACGATATGCTTTTCCCTCCTGAGGCTGGGGACGGCTTCCGCGTCGAGAATCAAACCTCGGCTGGTAGCAGGATTGGGGCTAAGGAAGCTGTTGTCTCGACCCAGGTGGGGATGAGTGGTGGAAGGTTTGAGCCGGGCTACCATTTGGCTTGTCTGACGTCGTGGGCCGCCAAACATGCCCCCGAGGAAGACATAGCTCGCCTCCTCGGCAAGTTGGACAACTCTTTTTTAAATGATATGGCTTCCGTGTTTTACATGGTATGTTCTCGAAAAGATCCTCCCCTCCCTTTGCATTTTTTCTATTATTTTTTTTTCAAGTACTTATCCTCGTTTCCTGTTTAGTCCATCGCAAAATTGCTTTCGGCCCGAGAGAGCGCGGGAGCATGAGAATAAGGAGGTCAAGCTCGAAGCTCTTAAGGTCGAGATGGCGGCCTTACAAGATGAGTCCGCTTTTTTGAGGTCCGAGCAAGGCGAGTTGCGTCGGCAGCTTTTAGACGAGAGGGCTAGAGGAAGTCGGTTACAAGGGGGTTGTGATTGATCTGGAGGCCAGGGAGTTGCTTCTGCACGAGATGGTGGACAACTTCAAAGCTCGCAGTGACGCTGCGACTGCCGAGCTGACCCGCGCCAGAGCTCACGCAGATTCATTAGCTAAGGAGACCACTCGGCTGGGTGAAGCCCTGGAGCGGACTAAAGCTAAAGCGGCTGAAGAGCAGAGTCAAGCAGTTGCCCTGGCAGTAGTCGTTGCTGTTACAATCGATAACTTCAAGACTTTCAAGGAGAGAGGCATCGAGGCTGCCAAATTTTATGATTGTGGTTTCGATGCTTGGATCGAAGCAATCCTGGGTTTATACCCAGATTTCGATCTTGATCCTCTGCTGCCTGAAGATCCTGAAGACGCTCCCGCCGAAGTCGTCTGCTAGGATCAAGCCCCCGACTCCTAGGCACCTTCGCCCATGTGAAAATTTGTCTTCCCCCCCCCCCCCCCCCCCTCCCCCTTTTTTAGAACAGCTGATGTATATTTTTTGTGTCCCTCCGAGGAGGGTAAATGAATGAGGAACGCTTTTAATGATGGTTGCTGTTTAGCTGAGTTAATTTGTTGTCGCGTTGATTTATTTCGAGGTATGGCTGAGCTAACCTTTTAAAGGGTTAGCTCCTTCCATTGTCATTTAGTTGGCTCGAATTATACTCAAGTTCGATCCCTTAAGGGATTTGACTTGTCTCACGATTGGCGAAAACCTTCCATTCCATTCATTAGTCGTATGATGAGCCGATTTCTCCATTGGAGAGTCGGGTCATCGTTAGGCTTTCTCCCTGACTCGAGGGAATGTCTTATCGATCCTTCGTGGGATTAGGTTCAGACCTCTTCCTCAAGGGATCGGACCATCGCATTCGTGCCCGTATGAATGAGGCAATTTAGTAGTCTTTCGTGTAGAAGTAGAATCAAGATTTTTATTGCAAGCCTTAAAGGCTGGTCGCTCGGAGGCGTACATTTTATTAGAGGCCTTGAAGGCCAATCTATTATTGATAGTAGATCTTTAGGTGCTCGGCATTCCACGGATAAGGGAGCTGTCGGCCCTCGAGGTTTTCTAAATGGTAGGATCCTGGTATAGTAGATTGGACCACACGATATGGTCATTCCCAATTGGGCCCGAGCGCTCCTGCTCCCGATTCTGCTCTGTTCTGGAAGACCCGACGAAGGACTAAGTCTCAAGGGCGGAAACGCCTGACCTCGACCTTGTAGTAACGCGCTACTTGTTGATGTCGAGCCGCTACTCAGAGCTTGGAGATATCTCGAACTTCCGTACCAATTTGTTCTGCACTCGGAGTTGTAAACTAAGTGATGAAATCGGCCACAGCTTGGCCCTTGATTGCTGATCTCGGGTGAAATTGAATGTCGAACTCTCCGAGCTCGATAGCCCATTTGGTCAACCGACCCGAAACCTTGGGTCTTTGGAGAACTTGCCTTAGAGGAGAGTCGATCAGTACGATAATGGAATGGGCCTGAAAGTCCAGTCGTAATCTTCGAGCTGAAAAAACAAGGCAAAGTGCTAGTTTTTCCAAGGATGAATATCTAGTCTATGCGGGTATCATAGCTTTGCTTACATAGTACATGAGGTATTGCTTACCCCCGACTTCTCTAATTAAGGCCTAGCTGACAGCTGAGGCCGAGACCGTGAGGTAGAGGAGTAGGGGCTCTCCTTCCTCATGCTTATATAAGAGAGGAGGCGAACCTAAATATTGCTTGCTTGCATTCCGGCGTCCATTCTACCTTCTTATGACCCTTCAGCTGCTGAAAAAAGGAGAGTCATTTATCTATTGCTCTGGATATGAAGCGTCCGAGCGCAGCAATTCTTCCCGTGAGGCACTGTATTTCCTTAACGGTTCAAGACGAGTTCATGTTGATGAGTGTCTTGATCTTGTCCGGGTTGGCCTCGATACCTCGCTGACTGACTTGGAAACTAAGGAACTTTCCCGATTCAACTCCAAATACATACTTAGCAGAATTTAGCTTCATTCGGTATTCTCGAAGGACGTTGAACGTCTCTCCGAGATCTGCAAGATAATCAGATGCTTTGGTACTTTTCACTAGCATGTCATCGACGTATACTTCCATAGTATGTCTGATCTGTTTGACGAACATCTGGTTCACCAACCTCTGATATGTCGCTCAAGCATTTTTCAAGCCAAATGGCATAACCCGGTAACAGTAAAGCCCATTGTCCGTGACAAAGGTAGTCTTCTGCCTGTCTGGGGGATGCATGTCGATCTGGTTATATCCGGAATAAGCATCTAAAAATGAGAGCAACTCGTGTCTGGTCGTGCTGTCCACCAATTGATCGATCCGAGGTAGTGGGAAGTTATCCTTGAGACATGCCCTATTCAGATCCGAGTAATCTACACAGACTCGCCATTTCTTGTTAGATTTCTTGACGAGCACGACATTCGATATCCAGTCGGGGTAGTACACTTTTTCTATGAAATCCGCATCGAGCATGATGAAAACCTCCTCGGCAATTGCTATATATCGCTCGGCGTCAAACGGTCTTCTTTTCCGTTTCACTGGCTTATGATTCGGGTCCACGTTTAGTTTATGAACCAACACATCAGGGGGGATCCCTGACATATCTGCATGCGACCATGTGAAGACGTCTCGGTGTTGCCTCAAGAAGGCTAACATTGTGGTCCTTTGTTTGGAATTCAACGACGATCCGAGCTGAACAGTTTTGCTCGGGTCGGATTCATCGAGGGGCACCTTTTCCAGATCTTCCACTGATGAGCTTCCGATTGATCCTCGAGGATCCAAGACATTCACGATGAGTGTCTACTTGGCGGCTCATTTTCCAACTGCTATTGCATAACATCTTCAGGCCTCGCGTTGGTCGCCTCGGAGGTAGCCGATGCTGCCTTCGGCTGGAAACTTCATCATCATGCGGTAAGTTGAGATGACCGCCCTCATCGCATTGAGGGAGGGTCGGCCCAGGATAACATTGTGCACAGAGGAGACATTGACAACTAGGAAGTCCACAAGGAGTGTGACCTGATGTTGCCCCTCCCTCGCTGTTACTGGGAGGGAAATGGCTCCTTCGGAAATTACCCTTTCTCCGGTAAAGCCGTGTAAGGGAGTCTTCATGGGTCGGAGTCGCGACCGTGGAACCCCCATTTTTTTGAAGGCTTTAGAGTAGATCACATCGGCCGAATTTCGGTGTCGACCAGAATGCGGTATATCTTATGGTTTGCTATGGTCATCGTGACCACCAGCGCATCATCGTGTGGATACTGAATCTCGTATGCATCATCTTCTGTAAAAGTTAGGCTGCACGGACTAATTCAGAGCTCTTTGCTCGGGCGCGCCGTCAGGTGGACGTAGTGTTCTGACTCGGACCTCCGAGAATGGGCTTTCCGAGCCCTGTTCGAATCCCTCATCTCGGTCGAGCCTCCGAAAATGGTACGAATTTCAGCACTCTTCTGGGGGGTTATTCGGCTGCTCTGTGGTCGTTCTTCTCTCCGAGCGGACCTCTGTTTTTAGGTGTATCTACGCAAGTGTTCCTTACGGATGAAGGACTCAATTTCGTCCTTAAGGTCCACACAATCATCTATATTGTGACCGTGGTTTCGGTGAAAGCGACAGAACTTTCTCTTGTCTCGGTGCTCCGGGTCGGCCTTCATACAGACTGGCCAGTTCAGTAGCTTGTCTCCTCGAATGTCCAGTAGGATTTGCTCGACGGTTGTATTGAGAGGAGTGTAGGAGCGGAATTTTCCTTCCTGCCTCCGACTCGTTTGACGATCGCAGGAAGCGCGGTCGTCTGCCCCTTTATCGGACGGTCGGGACTCTTCGTTCCCAGGTCTCTTCCCTTTGCTGGCCGGGTCGGTCACTTGCACGCTCTTGCGAGAGTTAGTAAACTCCTCGGCATTGGTGTACTTTTGGACTTTTGCTACGAAGTTCGCGAATGTTTTCGATGGATTCTTTCCGATGGAGAAAGTAAACCTTCCTTCCTTCAAACCACTAAGTATTGCGCCAAGTGTCATTTTATCATCATAGTCCTCGACTTGCAATGCTTCCTCGTTGAAGCGGACGACGTAGTCCTTCAGTGATTCTTTCGGACCTTGCTTGATGGTGAGTAGGTGAGTTTTGGGTTTCCAGCTTCTCTTTCCGCTGATAAATTGGGTAAGGAATAGCCGACTTAATTCTGTAAAGGAGTTAATGAAGTTGGGTTTGAGCTGGCGGTACCAATTCCGAGTGGATCCCGTGAGGGTGATGGAAAATTCCCTAAACATCATTGCGTTTGTGGCCATCTGAATCTGCATTCATGATCGATAGGCTTCTAGATGTTCGGACGGGTCTCCGGACCCTGAATACTAGATGACGGGAGGTATCCGGAACCTCTGCGGCATCACCTCCTCCATGATGGTGGAGGTGAAGGGAGGTTCAGTCTCTTCCATCATGGCCTGAACTGTGGCTGGGACTGTCGACAGTTGCCGTTGCTTCTCCAGGGTCAAGAATTTGTTGTTAAGTTCTGCGAACCGTTCTTCCCAGGGATCTCTATTCTTAACAACAATCTCTAGGGTATCTTCCACCTCTAGGGTCCTCCTTACCCTTCTCCGTTCCAGCTGGTGGTGGAGATCGGAAGGAGCCAGGGCTGAGGTAATCAAGTTATTCGTAGAAACTCGAGTAGCAGTATTCCGCACCGAGACCCTTGCACCGGAGGAGGATTCGGACCCGAAAGCGGCGCCCGGGAATGCTGGGGTACTTCGGGCCTCTTGCTCCTCGACGTAGAGTGGGTCTTTACGAACAGTCCTACCGGCTTAGGAATTAGGTTCTTCTGAATTGAGGGTAACTGCGGATTCTTTTGTTGCTTCATTCTGTTTATCTCATCGTGTAGGGCCTGAATCTCATTTTGCATGACTCGGTATTTGTTCGACCGAGTGCGAGAACGCTTAGATGGTCCTGGCGCGGACTCAGCGTGAAGCGGTGATGACGACCGAGTTTGCTCATTCGGCTCCATAGCTACTGTCTTCTTCTTTCTTACCATTGAGTCGAAAAAACAGAAACCTAACTTTTAGTATCAAGTTTTCCACAGACGGTGCCAAAAAATGTTGATGTTCAAATCTGGTCAGCACTCCCCCCATGTCTCCCATACTTTGACACTCCTCATCTTGAACCTGCGCAAAGAAAACAGGCAAAGGTAACCCTGTCTAAGCTGGGGGACCCTCCGATGCCTAAGTCAGGCCAAGGGAATCTGGATCTTAAGTGAAGAGTAGAGGAAAGAGTACTCGTGACTGCGTACCTGTCGTCATGGCGTTGTGCTCTATTTATACTTAATTATAGAACGGTCTAGATCCGACAATCTCGGCACGATCAAGGGGATTCCCAGATCATGAACATACTGCCCGCAATCTGTTGATCACGCAACGTATCAGGCGTGTAATGCGTATCTGCGAGCGAAGTTATCGGTCACGTTTAGTTATGGCAGTTTCCACATTTGACAGACGGAACATACATCCTCAAGTATCCGATCGGCTCAGCTCGTCCAACCGTCGTCTACCTTTGTGATTATTCGGTCGAATAAGGACGGTCTCCAGGTCCAAGCCAATCTTACAGGTCCGTCCCGAAGTGGGAGACTCGTCTGCTCTCCAAGACTCTCTTCGCCTTGAACCTCAGAGCGGGGTATCAGATCGGCCTCGCCGAGTCAGAGCTATTGTAGTGAATGTTGATGGGCGGACCTCACATGCGTGAGACGTTTAAGTATGCAGCTTTCAATGTTAGTCGGATTGTAGGAACTGTTTCGATCTGCCCTCCTATGATGAAGGTGCTTCCACACCACTCGTTCTTTTCTGGAGATGCTTATGTCGAGTCGGACGGGCATGGTTTTGGGCGCTCATGCACTCAATTGGTTCGGTTTGGCATCTCGCTCTCGGATGTCACATGGGCTCGGATCTTCCCATAACAATTATCATCCAACATACAACGCCAAATGAAAATAATCCTCTTAAATGCACAACTGCTTAGTTTGAATTGTTAACTGTTCTTTGTTTTAAACTGTGGACAACACCACCAGCCATTTAGGGTTATTATTCCAGCACCATCCTTGGGTTATAACCGATTAACGTGAGGCCCGCCACTGTATGGATGGTCTGATTTAGGGCATGAAAATCTTACATGTTCAAAGAGTTGTATACAGTTCCCATGCTTTGTATGGTTTCGATCGGCAGGAATCTTATCTAGGTGTACGGCGGAGTTGACGTGAATTTGTGAGTTGTGACAAGCGGACATTGTCGTTTAACCCCCTCATGGTGTTGGATGATTGCAAATACCTCCCCTCCGGTTTCTGAAAATTGGTAAGAAGTCCTGTATGTTTGGAATATTGCAAGTACCTTCACTTTGTTGGTTTTTCCGCACGGTCTATTGGTACGGTAGCATTGTAGAGGATGGGCCTGCAACAGTGTATGTCATCCAAGGGTGTACATAGAGTCGAACCGAGTCAAGTGGGCCTCAGCTCCACTCGGCTCAGCCATTAGCTGACCCCAGCTTGACTCGGTCCTCGAGCCTGACTGGTTAGCCTGGCTTGGTTCGGTCCTCGGGCTAGTTCGAGCTAAGATCGAGCTGAGTTCACTATTACAACATTTTCATAAACACCTAGACTGCACCTTTAAAATCTCACTGTATCTGAGACAATAACAATGGTTTTATAGATATTTTATCAAACACCTTCTAAGCAACTAAAAAAGAAAAAAAGTGTTGGTTTCATATGCATACCTTCATTGGCACTAGCTACACTTCTTTGAGTCATTTCATCAAATACTTGGTAAGCAACATCAATATTAAATTTGTTATGGGAAGATCTGAACCCTTGCAATTTCGAGGATCGGCATCCTCTTAATCCGAGTGGATATGCAAAAGGACAGTTTGAGATGACTGATACCGTTGAAGAGAGCTTCCCGGCCCAATAATAATTACTCTCCCGATCCGAGGCCGACAGTCAGATCAGAATCAAGATCAGACAGCCCCACTGACGCCTGACCAGAATGACTCAACCAGAACCCCTCGTTACAGGAGGACTCAACAAGACAGGTCCGTTGTCCGTCTTGAAGCTCGAAAAAGAGACCTACAGGGCACTCAACAGAAAAAAGTCAAGTCACATTCCGTCCATATTGAAGCTCGGCTTGTACTCGTAACGCCATCAGCATTCAACACATTAGCAGTGAAGGCCCGTGCGTACGCCAGTCAGGACTTCTTCCGATAGGAGTCCCGAGCAGAAGGCGGGTTGGAACGTGGACACCTCATGCGCTAAAATGGAAAACTACCATAAGAGGACATGATCGACTACCTCGCCTGCGGATACGCGCAATGCACTACACGATCCATGGATTGCGTACCATATCTCCACGATCTGAAAATCCCACTGGTGGAGTAAATCGTGTCGAGATTAACGGACCCAGATCGTTCGATAATCAGGTATAAATACAGTAGGACTCCATTGCTACAGGTACGCAATATCTAGTACTCTCCTTCTACTCTTCAACTTAGGCCCAGATTCCTTTGACCTGACTTAAGCATTGGAGGGTCCCCCGGCCTAGCCAAGGTCTCCTTTGCTAACCCTTTGTGTAGGGCCAAGGTTCCTCAGAAGTATGTCGTGGGGAGTGGAGGGTGACCCGGATTTTGTCATCAACATCTCCCGCTCGGATGAGGAAGGGATAGTGATGCAGGGCTCTGGGGCTGCTAAAGGGGCCTCGGCGACAGGAGGGGCGATGACAGGAGGAAGAGTTGGAGTCGGGACAACGACAGCGGTAGCCCTAACCGCTACGGGTGCTGCAGTCAGAGCTACAGTAATAGAAATGAGCTACAACAACATAAACGAGCTGCATTAAAAGAAATTGGGGCCGAGGGGCCCTCACCGGGAGGAGCTGCCTGTCTCCTTTAAACGGTCGTTTTCGTTCGAGGCTCGGCCCTCAGCATCTCCTCTACAGTTGGGGCGGCCTTTCTCCTCCAGGACCCGGATGCCTCGGTCATGCCTACTCGATTAAACAAAGAGTTAGCAACCAAGTTAAGAAATTTAAACCGTCCAGAGGTAAAAGGTTAAAGGTGGACTTACTGAAGGAGGTGGGGAGCAGCTTGGATTTGCACAACCTAGACTAATGAAGATTAGCGATTGTGATCAGGTCTAACCAGGAGCGAAGTTCTTCTGATCACGCCTTAGCCTTGGCAACTTGATTTTTTTGGTTCGAGGTGAGGAGAGGCGAACCTCTCGAAAAATCTACAAGGATAAAAGGAAAACCTTAGTCTGACTATGACAGAAAGGAAGTACATATATAAAAAAATATGTAGGATCTGACCTAGTGTAGCGAATCGGGAGAGAACCCGAGTCGCCAAGCTTCCAAGCTCCGCCGCTGGCGCTTCCCATTCGCTCGAAGCCCAGAACCATTTATTCTTTCAGTCCTTGTTCGAGAATGGAAGATTCATGACCAGCCCCGATCCTTTGCTGCATCGGGTCGCGAAGTAGTACCATTGCTAATGGCTGTCGTGATTGACCAAGTATAAACTTATTAATTTTTCTGGTGTCAGCTCGGGGTTCCCGACTTGGCGCTAGATGATGAAGGAAGAGATGAGAACCCTCCAAGCGTTGGGGGCAAATTGACCAGGAGCCAGCCCCAAGTAAGCAGTCAAGGCCCGAATGAAGGAGTGCATGGGGAGTCGAAGTGCACACTGTAGTGCGCAGAGAAAGATGACGACCTCTCCTTCAGCAGGTGCGCCGACAGTGTCAAGGCGCTCTAACGCCCTTATCTTAACGGAGTTTGGGATCTCAAACTCTGAAAGGATCCAACCCATTTGAGACTCTGTCAGCATGGAGTCCCCAGGAATGGCCTCTGAGGTTCGCCCACTCACGGGCATCTAAGCGCCACCTGTAGTCGACTCTTAGGCAGCTCGGGCAGCCTTCTTCTTGCCTGCCCGATGAGTCCGAGCCCCCGCCTCTTTATTTCTCTAGGGTGGAGGGTATAGGCAGGGCTGAAAGTTGGGCGGGTTCAACCCGACTGACCCGTGACCGACCCGACATTGGGTTGGGCTTGGGCAGGATATTTCGGGTCCGGTCTTAAGCTTGGGCTATACAAACACCAACCCGATAAAACTTGGGTTGGGCTGGGGTTGAGGTCTCCGGTTGCCCGACCCAACTCGAACCGATCAATATAATGTTACTTATAAATTATAATTGAGTATGGATCGTTTGTGTTGAAGGCACACTAGTGATGTCGAGTCTCATTTGTCCACATCATTTCCAAGGACTCAAGCTAACAAGATATGCCAAATTTCTCTCCCAAATAGACTTCATGCTATGCTACATGACTTTTAAAGGAGTAGTTGTCTTATATTTTAGCTTCTTTTTTAAAGAAAAAAATGAAGTTCTTTATAATGAATAATCACATATATACTTAATAAAATTATAGATACAAAAAAAAGTCATATATTAAAATATAATAATGAAAATATTAGCATGTATATACCCAACCAACCCGATCAACTTGACCGAGCCCGCTTGGGTTGAGAATTCCCAACCCGAGATTGGGTTGGGTTGGGTTAGGGTTGAGGTATAGGAACCTTGGGTTGGGTTAGGGCCCGACTTTCAGCCCTAGGTATAGGGGCACAACCTCAAAGGGGCCTTTAGATGCCCCACTCCTGTCATCCAAACTCCCCGGCTCGAAATCGTCGTAATCGTCTAGGACCATTTCTAGATCGGACGACATCTCGCAGAAAAAAGAATGCTAAAAGAAGAAAAGACTCACTGAACGATCACCGGGAGTCGCCTTCACTGTGATTTTCTAGTAGGCCGAAATCGCATCATCAGAAAACCTTTATCGGTTGGAATCGCCTTCGCCGGAAATCGCCTTCTTCGATATCCACAGATTCAGAATGCAAAAGTGAAAAGCGTTTCTGGAGAAGAGGCTTGTATAGACTATAAAGAATCTTTGCATTAATGGTGGAGAATGATAGTCACAACCGAATCGTCACGAGCCGACTTCGGAGCACACGTGGCTGCACGCTACTGGCTCGGGCACCGCCAGACAGGACATTGCTGACATTGAGCGGCGTGCTGTGGATAGACGAAACGACGCATGAGCAGGGGAAACGTCGCTCGAGTACCCCTCAAGGCATACGTGGCGATCGGCTATAGGCTGAACGACGATTCGAAATTTTAACCGTCGCCACGTGTCCACTGAAGGCCAGCCTGTGGACAGAAAACTCTGCTGACACGACGCTTCAAATGTGGAAACCATGATGACAACAGCATGTGTGGAGAATACGATAGGGAAAACGGTTGATCTTCCGTACGTAATTACTTTTCGAGTTTGTTGCCAAACTCGAAAGAATAAGGTGCTTCTGTTATAGGAAGATCTGAACCCTTGCAATTCTGAGGATCGACATCCTCTTAATCCGAGTGAATATGCAAAAGGACAGTTTGAGATGACATATACCGTTGAAGAGAGCTTCTTGGCTCGTTCACAATTACTCTCCCGATCCGAGGCTGACAGTCGGATCAGAATCAAGCTCAGACCGCCCCACTGTCGCCTGACCAGAATGACTTAACCAGAACCCCTCGTTGCAGGAGGACTCAACAAGACAGGTCCATCGTCCGTCTCGGAGCTCGAAGAAGAGTCCTGCAGGGCACTCAACATAAAAAAGTCAAGTCACATTCCATCCATATCGAAGCTCGGCTCGGACTCGTAACGCCATCAGCATTCACCACATTAGCGGTGAAGGCCCGTGCGCGCGTCAGTCAGGACCTCTTCCGACAAGAGTTCTGAGCCGAAGCCGGGGCATGACCGACTACCTCGCCTGCAGATACGCGCGATATGCTTCACGATCCTCGGATTGCGTACCATATCTCCACTATCCAAAAATTCCACTGGTGGAGTAAATCGTGCCGAGATTAACAGACTCAGACCATTCGATAATCAGGTATAAATATAGTAGGACTCCATTGCTACAAATATGCAATGTCTAGTACTCTCTTTCTACTCTTCAACTTAGACCCAAATTCTTTTGACCTGACTTAGGCATCGAAGGATCCCCCGGCCTAGCCAGGATCTCCTTTGCTAACCCTTTATGCAGGGTCAGGGTTTCTCAAAAGTACGTTGTGCGCAATGAAGGGTGACCAGGGTTTCTTAGAAGTACGTTGTGCACAATGAAGGATGACCCAAATTTTGTCATCAACA
This sequence comes from Magnolia kwangsiensis, assembly GCA_037074715.1. Classification (NCBI taxonomy): domain Eukaryota; kingdom Viridiplantae; phylum Streptophyta; class Magnoliopsida; order Magnoliales; family Magnoliaceae; genus Magnolia; species Magnolia kwangsiensis. Next base: position 4,821,287 of record CM073577.1, on the reverse strand, counting down.
AAAGTAACCAAGTCATCGAACTAGTTTAATCTAAGTTCGATTTGAGCTGGGTTCTATCCAAGTCAAGTGAAGCTTGGGCCAGTTGGAACTTAGCTTGAACTCATTTTTGAACTCAAAAAATCAACTCGCTTCGAACCGGGTCAAATCAATCTTTTTAAAGTCAAGTCCAGCGAGCTAACGGAGCTAGCTCAGTTCATGTACACCTCCATATCCAGCCTGTTTAACATTTTGAATCCACCTTGAAATGGGGAACCCAAAAAATATAAACCAACCAGGTAGCTCACCACATAAATTTAGAGGCCTTCCAGCAGTCGTGGACGCTACGCGGTACAACTCTATGAGGTCCACCATGATTTATGTATTTTATCCGCTTCATCCATCCATTTTATCAGTTAATTTTAAGATTTGATCCAAAAAATGAAGCATATATGATGTTCAAATAGACCATACTGTAGGAAACAATTGAATTGAATATCAATGGTTGAAAAGTTTTTGTGGGCACAGAAGTTTTGGATCAAGCTTATATTTGTGTTAACCCTTCATCCATATCTGTATGGTCTTATAAACCGGTCGGATGACAAAGAAACATCACTGTGGGGCCTAGAAAGGTTTCAACGGTGGAAATCATTTTCCTTTCCTGGGCTATGATTCACCTGACCTTTAGAAATGCTTCAATTTTGCGCTCAACCACTTAAATTAGATGGAAAAACGGATGGACGGCGTGGATAGACCACATACATTCGAGGTGGGCCAACTGAGTTTACTCAGTACGATAAGAGCCTACTTCTTAGCTCAATACGCAATCCGATTTAGGCGTTTAATATTTATGGCGGTGGAAACCTGGATGGATTAGATATTATTTATAAATAAATGGTACTGGCTTCACACGAGCAAAAGGAGCTCCTATGATGATTTTTGTCAAGTAGTGCAGATTCCTCCGATCAGTACTCCCTGACATGGGGAAGGGCAGTGCGGCTTCAGTGGATCCCTGGATCGTTGGGGCCACCGTGACGTATGTGACTTAAATCCACGCTGTCCAGCAGTTTCAAAAGTTCATTTCAGGGAATGATCCCAATAACAAAGAAGATCCAAACCTTAGGTGGACCACACCACAGGATACGTTGGTGATTGAATACCCACCATTAAAAACTTCATAGGGCCACCTGACCTGTTGATGAGTTAATAAAGACGTGGACGAAGGGACCGCACAAATAAGCTTCTAATGTTTAATCACCACTGTTTCCAGTGGTGTGGTTCGCCTGATAATTGGGTCTACTTTATTTCTGGGATCATGTCACAAAATGAGCTGTTAAAACAGATGTACGGCACGGATGTAACGGATGTAAGGCACATACATAAAAGGTGGGCCTTATAGCTAGGATTCACCCACCTCGATGGGGAAGCGGATTGGCTGGGGTACCGCACACGAGACCTCGCTGGTGTGTTGATGTGGCTAAGTTTTGTGGGCCCAATATCAGGTACATGTTATATCCAAACCTTCTGTCTATGTTTTTGAAATCATTCTACGAAGATAGATCCAAATATAAAGTAGACCACACTGTATAAAAAAGTAAGAAATTGGACGTCTACCATTGAAACTTTCCCAGAGGTTAGAAAAGTTGTGTGTATCTTATATTTATTTTTACTTCATCCATGTTAGTGTGGCTTTATGAAGAAATTAGATGGAGAAAAAAAAATTATGGCGGGCTCTACGAATGTTTTAACTGTAGAAATTATTATCCATATTGTTATTTGTGATGTGGTCCACTTGAGCTTTGGATATGACTCATTTTTTCGGAGCATGCCCAAAAATGATTCCATTAAATGGATGGAAGGTGTAGATATAATAAATGAACTTTGAACTTTTTTCCATAATTTGTACCCTTGGACTCGAGGACTGCCAGGCTCTTCTACATGCGGTACCGCATCTAATCCGATTTCCCTCGATGGATCCCGGGATCCACGAAAACGGATTGGCTACTCCCTTGCCACCTGCCGATGGCTGGTGGTCTGTGCTTTATGGCCCCGTTATGATGTATGTGTTTCATCCGTGCCGTCTATTTATTTTTTTAGGTCATTTTATTGCATGAGAGAAAAAATGAAGTACATTATAGAAAACAGTGTTGAATGAATTTCGACTATTAAAAACTTTTTGGAGGTTATAAAAGTTTTGGATTAAGCCGATCTTTGTTTTTTCCCTTCATCTGGGTCTGTATGACCTAATCAACATATTGGATGTCAAATAAACAGTACAGTGGGCTTTGGGAGGATTTTAATGGTGGATACCCAATCACTATTGTTTTCGTATGGTGTGGTCCACCAGAGATTTATATTCTTATCATTTTTTGTATCAGGCCCTTGAATGATCTGTAAAAGTGAATGAACAGAATGGATGAAGTACATACGTCAGGGTGGGGCGCACAGAGAAGCGAATCCGTTCCCGGGATCCACGGAAGCCACGCCTGGGAGAACTCACCACTTGCAGATAATGTACCACAGCTGGAGGTACCTGCCATATTTTTGACCACAGTGCCACTTGTACAGGAAATCAGTACCGTGGAAAAGGTAGGCCAGCCACAATGAAAATCACCCGGGACAAAATCAGGCCGTTCCGTTCATCAGGTGGGCGACACTTTGGAATCAATCGACGGACATGGGGCTGACTCAACATACACTTGTGGCCCACCTAGTTAGTGGATCAGCCTGATTCCCGAGAAGAAGAATTTTCATATTGGAGCCCACCATTTTAGAGATACTGATGTCCATTAATAAAAGTAGTACGTTGGCAGGCATTATATATATATATATATATATATATATATATATATATATATATATATATATATATAAGAGAGAGAGAGAGAGTTTTCAATATTATAAGTAGCCGGAGAGAGAGAGAGAGAGAGAGAGTTTTCAATATAATAAGCAGCAGGCTCCTTCATTGCAAGTACAATTTTGTCCTTGCCAGGGAATGGCTTTGATTTCGATGCATGAGACCACAAGCCAGATCCATGACATGTTGCAAGATGGAAATTCATCCGAAAATCCAAAGCTTGGATACATCTCGAATCTCTACAAGAAGCATTACCCACCTTCCTTTTGGAAAAAGGTTCCTTTTCTCTTTTGGCCTTCTTCTCATCTCGCCTAAATTTCCCGCTTCTTTTCTATTTATATGTTAGTTTCGTTTTATGAGTTTCATTTCTTTTGCATTGAATGCAACTTTTTTCTTTCTTGAGACACGTTTGGTTGGACCAAATATCTATTAAGAGATGCCATGGAGCAAAGCAACAATCAGAATGGAGATGGTCTAAGCGCACCTCACGATTTAGAAGAAGAGAACGAAGACCGTAAAAATTCAGCAACTGATCAAGAACTGATATTTGGTGCCACCGAACACACCCTAAAGAGTTTGAAATTTTGTAATTAGATAGAATGATTTGTTAGTTTGCATCAAGGTTCTTCTTTCTTTCATCAAGGAATTGCAATCTTCTAATTCCTATCATTATTTTATTTGACTTTCCTTTCTTTTTAGAAATGATCCGGTGTAAGGAAGATTATTTTCTTATTTTCTACTCTATACAGAAATTAAATACATGATCTGAGCCGTTCATCTATTGGACCTTACGATAGATCAACCCCAGCTCAAAAACACTGATCAGGATTTCCTAAGCATTATAATGGAGGAATGTTACTCATCTGATTTATATCAGAACGATCCAATTTACTGGGTTTTTTTTTTGGGTACAGAAATCCTGGTTAGGTCCATCAGATGAACGTATCTGATCTCATGCACGTGTAGGTGAATTTGTCTCATGTACTTTTCTTTTGTTTTTTGTTTTTTTTGCAGATTTTTGCAGAGATGATAGCAACGTTTTTACTGGTATTTGTGACATGTGGTTCGGCTGCAATGAGTGTAAACAGCGAACAAGCAATTCCAAAGGTGGGAGCATCGATCGCAGGTGGGCTTATTGTGACGGTCATGATTTACGCAGTGGGCCACATCTCGGGTGCGCACATGAATCCTGCGGTTACGTTTGCCTTTGCAGCTATCCGGCACTTCCCTTGGAAACAGGTACGCACGCGTCTATCCGTATTCATGAGGAATGATCACATCATCTACGTAGATTCTAATTAAGTCCTGACCGTCCAAATCGCTGACCGACTTTGGATTGGACGGAACATAATTCAAAAATTACAATGAAAAGATTATCGTTGGTAATTGATTCTGCCTTTGGAATTAGGACCACTTATTATTTAACTTTTAACCATCCATTTTATAGCCATCAATTGGACGGTTAGGTTTGCTCAATTAATATCCTTTTAGTGGTTTGCCTCATCCACAGTGTGTCCCACAATATGGATGGTCTGGATATCCAAAAATAAGATTACGTTGGTTTAAAGATGAGTGCCCTACATGTGGAGGATCAGTCACCGCCATTCACCACTTTCAAAATGTTAGTGCACCGTCCTAGGAATCTGCCGCTTATTATGATATCTTCGCGCCGCATCTTGTACAGTACACGTGGGTTTCCATTTCAGGAAAGTAATGCCCATTTTTCTATAATCAAGACCATTGGTTATTCGTCTCCCACCATGGATAGACTATGGATCTAATTAACCTTGATAATATATTCTTAAACTATTAATTCCTGGACCAGGGCTGGACGGTTAAGAACGCAAATGTAAAAACAACGTGAGAAAGTCCTGCTATTGGGTTTTTTTCTGATAAGCAGATGCATCAGTCGGAATGGAATGAATCACCCATCACCCAACCATGGCCTCACTTGCCACAAGTGAGGTTGTGCGTACATTTGCTAAGATGCCGTCGGACTGATCTCTGCCCAACTCCGATAGACCCGACCTGAGGGGGCGTTTCGCCAATGGGATTCGGTGGTAGTGATCTTAAGATCCGCTATAAAATGACATGGGAGAATGGGTGGCCGGCATGGATGAAACACATACATTTTGATGTGACCCATGGAGTACCGACTAAGTACTGGCAAGATGAGCAGCGAATATGTTTCCCAAACAACGAGTGATGGCTTCCAAGCCAGGGGATTAGACGACAATTCTGACACAATGTAATCATTCTGACACAATGTGATCATTACGTGTCGGTGATTCCATCCCACTGCGGAGGATTGAACACTCAAGATGGTAGAGCCATCTCTCTATGGCATGACTTTCTACATGGTTCATCAATCGGGACCGTTCATCTAGTGTGCCCTACCATAGATGGCGCTAATTTCGAAATTTACATCGATTGGACAAAGTTAATGTCAGTTTCCTGCACTGCATATCAACCCATTAATCTTTTCCGTTTTCTACCGTTGCTTTCAAGGTTAATCATCTTACGGCTATGATTATCAGAGATTTACATATTTTGAACCACGTTCGATCTATAGTATAGTTTATTAGATGGACGGTCTGAATGACAAATCACACTGCTTCGTGTGTACCCTGGAGTGGTGGCTCTGCCATCTTCGTGTTGTACCCGCTCTGAAGTACCGTGTACAATGTGTTTCCTGTGTTGAAGATCCTGATCGTTCATCAGGATCGCCCCGGTTGAGATCTGTAGCGGCCCAACGAATTAACGGTCAGTGAACCGCGCGTGGGAGAGTGACTACGATAGAGACTCTCGGTTCAGCCACTGGTCTTCTGAACGCTTAGCTTTCCGAGGACTTTTTGAAAATTCGATTTGATAGAATTTGGAATCCGGCTTAAAGGGGCAAAAATCGCCGATGCGATATAGTGACGTAAGGGAATCGGATGAACGGCTCGCAGTAGACGTTGATTGATCTGGCGGGAATCATGTGGCGGGAATGCGGCCAGATGGCCTTTTCTGGCGTACGGAGTCGGACAGGGACTTCCCAACCGCATCAAACGTGAAAACAAAATAAAATAAGCTGATTTTTTTATGCGAATAATTATATAATACTCGGTTGCGCATGGCTCTTGATACACAGGGACCCAGAAATTGTCTACGTCCCATATACACTAGGGCTGAAAGTTGGGCGGGTTCAACCTAGCCGACCTGTGACTGACCCAACATTGGATTGGGCTCGGCAAGATGTATCGAGTCCGATCTCAAGCTTGGGCTATACAAACACCAACCCTATAAAACTTGGGTTGAGCTTGGGTTAAGGTCTCCGGTTAACTGACACAACCCGAACCTGATCAATATATAAATTACTTATAAATTATAATTAAGCGTGGATCATCGGTGTTGAAGGCACAAGAAATTAAATTCTAGTGTCATCGAGTTTCATTGCGTGCCACACAACGCAGCATGTCTCTTAAAGGAATAGTTGTCTTATATTTTAGCTTATTTGTTAAGAAAAAAATGAAATTCTTTATAATAAATGTCTATATATATATATAAAATAAGTGTGTATTGAAATATAATAGACAAATGTAATAATGAAAATATTAGTATGTGTCCACCCAACCAACCCGACCAAGCCCGCTTGGGTTGGGCTTGAGTTGAGAATTTTCAACCCGAGGTTGGGTTGGGTTACGGTTGAGGTACAGGAACCTTGGGTTGAGGTAGAGCTGAGCACCAACCCGACCCAGCTGGCCCGACTTTCAGCCCTAATATACACAGGCACTTCGAAAATCAGTACCAGCTGATCTTCGTGGTGGGCCCCACCTTTTAGACTGACCGGACATTTCACGAGTGCCACACATAGGTAGGGAGAAATAAATGCTGATTAATTTTCTTTTCTTTGCTTTCTTTTTCTCTGGCAGGTTCCTTTCTATATGATAGCTCAGCTAACAGGATCAATTGTTGCCTCGTTTTCACTTCTCGTGCTGCTGGACCCCATAACTAATGTGGGCACCACAACTCCTTCTGGAAGAGATGCTCAAGCTCTGGTGATGGAGATAGTCGTAACGTTTTCCATGATGTTTGTCACGTCTGCAGTTGCGACCGATACCAAAGCCGTAATTTCCTTAAACTTATTTAGTCATTCCATAGTTTAAAAACACCTAGTTGAGTCGAGTTTCTTGAAAACTCATCCGAGTTTTTCTGAGTACTATTAAATATTTCTAAATATAAATAATATATAAATCATGATCATTTGTGTCAAGTCAAATCCGAGTATTTTCGAGCCTATTTAAGAGTTTTCTCGAGTTTTGACCATGACCAGTTTGAACTTTCTAGAGCTTTTGGACCTCAAGTCTTGGTGAATTCTGGTCCAGTGGCGTAGAGTTCTTGGAGTTTTTAGACCACGAGTCTTTCTACCTAATCACTTTTTAATTTTTGATATTGCATGACTATTCTGTGTTTTACTCGTTTGAAAACAGGTGGGTGAGCTTGCAGGGATTGCCGTTGGTTCTGCAGTTACCATAGCTTCGATCCTCGCCGGGTAAGCCCAACTAACAGAGCGACTTTTTTTCTCTCAAATAACAAAAATTCCCTTCACCTAACCCAACCCATTACTCCATGGCACGACTCAACCCAATTAGAATTAATCAAGCCCGACCGGCCCCAATCTTAGCCATTGCATTTAATTGTAAATGGATTAGACTCGACCTGACCTTACCTGATCTGCTTGGCATGACCCAACCCAGGCTCAAGAATGAAGTATCAAGCTAAAGGTATACTTATCCCACCTATGCGTACATCATATGTATGTGTGTATGCTTATCTTTTATTAGTTTGTCCTGGTTTTTGGGCTGGTCTGGCTGGGTCGTCCCGCCTACTGTCACATTTATGAGTTTCCCAAATGGTATGTGTCTGCAGATATTGGATGGGTTTATCACAAAACTCATTTAATTGGTTTGGGTTTTAATCGTCTCAAAATTTACCCAGCCTACCTCAAACCCAGTTGGTTGGTTTCGAACCACCCAAAAATAGACCTGACCTCGACATTTTAGGTAATCAGGAACATCTCTATCTAGGGCAGTCAATGGGTCGGGGTAAGGTTGGGTCCTATAGAACCTTCATCCAAGCTAACCAAGTTTGAGTTGGGTCTTATAGTACCCATATCCAATCTAGGTTTGGGCATTGCTGGGCTAGGTCTGGTTTCTGAAGATTTCGACCCAGATCCAATTGGTTCTGGTTACCAGTCAGGTACTGATTGGCTTTTTGGATCTCTATTATGAGTTAGGTTCCAGAAAAATAAAAGTATTTATGTGGTCACACCCACCCGATAATTCGACCAGCTTGATATTTGGGCCACCCAAATGGAGCCTCCTGGATCTCGAACACACATATTAGCACATGCCATAGATGCAACCAATTTCTCTAGAAGAAGCAAATCAAATAAATGACCGCACAATTTAAGGGTTCTTAGGTTGCACCAAACATCATGAAATTTCATGATTAATAATTTTCATGATATTTGGTGCAACCAAACACATCTTAGAATAAGAAAAATTATGAATATTTGGAAACATGATGATTAATCGGAATCGAGTTATCTTAGGCCAATCTCAGGAGGATCGATGAACCCGGCAAGGACTTTAGGCCCTGCAATTGCAAGCAAGAGATACCATGGGATATGGGTGTACATTGTGGGTCCCGTCGCAGGGACGTTGCTCGGGTCCTGGTCCTACAATCTAATACGTGTGACGGATAAGCCTGTGCATGCAGTCCCTTCACAATCACCTCCACGCAATTTCCATCGCATATGGAGCAGCGAAACACCAGTTACCGAATTGAACTTTTCCGAGAGCCCATGATTTCAGAACGCTGAGCTATAAGCCTGTAATTATCCCGAGGCTTGTTGAGTTTGTGTTTTTGTTGAGTTTGTGTGTAAATTACTTTGTTTAAAGAAGAAGCTCTCTCTCTCTCTCTCTCTCTCTCTCTCTCTCTCTCTCTCTCAAGTGGGCCCCATGCTCTCTTTTTTATTGGTGTCTAGGATGGTCCACTTCTTTGTGATTTGCACTAATGTGTGGTTGTAGATTGGGTGGGCCCCACTCAACTAACATGGGCTAAGAGCTAGCAAAAGCCCAGTCCGAGGGTCGTAGGCTTCAAAGCCAACATGTTATGTTATCCAATCTTTCTTACCAACATACCACCTTGTGTAGAACATCCATGCCATGAAAACAGTAGGCCTCATCATGAATATCACTCATTTCAAAAATCAAGCTGATCCGCTCATTAGATGGGCCACACCTGTAAGTTGATTTAGACTGTCTGTTAACCATAAGAAATGGTAGTGATTGAACGCGTACCATTGAAAACTTTCTATGGCCCACCATAAAGCATATTCATAATATTTATTTTCCATCAAATCTGTTGATAAGATTAACCAGGCTTAGATGAAGGTAAACAACAAAGATTTAAGCTTGATTTAAAACCTTCGTGGCTTACAAAAAAAGCTTTTAACAGTCATTTACCACTTTTTCCAAAGGTCTGGTCCACCGGACATTTAGATTTTCTTCTGTTTTGGGATAACGTACACATGATGATATAAAAAAAAGATGGACGGTGTGGATGTACAATGCATTCATTAAAAAAAATGAAGTACATTCAAATCTCAAGTGGACCATACCGTAAGAATAAGTGGGTGTAATGATGCACACCGTTGAATTATTCCCAGGGCTCACCATGTGTTTATTTTCCATCCAAACTGTTCAGAAGGCCACTCCAGCATGGATGAAGGGAAAACACAAATATAATCTTGATCAATAAATTCTGTCCCTTAAAATGTTTTGATGGTGGGAATCTTTTCATATGGTGTGGTCCACTTGAGATTTCTATATGTCTGATTTATGGTATAATACAATAAAATGATCTGAAAAAATGGATGGACGGAGTGGATATAACATATACAACACAGTAGAACCCACAGACCAACGTGCTGTAGGAATGCTATTCAGCCTACCATTGCAGGGAATCTGCGTCCGTACATTGAGTGCGGCGCGCTTTCACGATCCTGTCAGGGGATGAGGGCGTCATTTCGTGAAACAATATGAACTATTCTGGAATGAGAAAAAGTTCGATACTCTGGCGGAGAGTGATAGATGACACGCTGGCACTTCGAAATCGTACATGGAATACAAACATTAAAATTATGGAACTCCGTATAGATGTATCAAGAACCAAACATCAATCGTTTTTATTATTTTATTATCGGATCCTGATCATTTATTGGACGGTTAAAAATGAAAATGACCCGACGGTCCTATTTCAACAAACAAGTGTCCAGAAATCAGGGGTTAGGTTTTTCAACCAATGTGACCTTGAGATTGTGAGTAGGATACAGAGGTTTTCACAATCTAATCGATTTTTTTGAGTTAATATATTCCATGCATACAATTTCCGAAGGTCAAACATAGCCGGAGTATCATATATCTACACTTCAGGAATATTTCGCCTTGCCTCCTTCGCGTCTCATGAACCAGTGTGTGTCGCCACCAACTGGGACCCATATGCTGAGATGGTTCTATGATTTGAACCGTTCATATTATCTTTACTTCCATGATTAAGATATTTTCAGATGATCAGACTTCAGATATGATCCTAGCCGTTTGTTTTTTAAGTTGAATGTGGACTATTGAAAATAATATTTTCCTTGATCTAAACTCTTCTATAGACGGTGATGTTCACAAACATCCATTCAGCGTAAGTTTCTTACCGTGGTTCAGATAGAATACAATCATAATGGACGATTCTGATCATCGCAACACTCAGCTACGTGGGCCATCGCGAGCTAAGGGAACTCATTCTACTGGGGCCACGTTATGAGTGATGTGATTATTTGAAAAGCCCATGTCCCATGATCAGACGTCAAGAGAATCGGAACCTTTGATATATAAAGATGAAATCGAGCCATTGGAATTTTTCTCTTTTTTTCTTAATTTATCTGCAGATAGACAATCTTCCACTCATAATTTATCTACTTATACATACAATCTTCCACTCAGCCTAATTATCTTAATGTGGACCTTCTAGCATAGATTTGTAAGATGTACGGTTTACATCAGTGGACCACTCAGCATGCTTATCCCGTTTAGGCAGTAACAAAAGGCATATAATAAACGCGTGACCCTAGATTTTTAATGCATTCCCTCCTCTGCGCTAGCTTGTCTCGAAAGGTGGAGAGTTATTTTTTAAATGAAGTGTGGACCCTACTAAATTAATGATTAGGGTTATCTCTTGGGCATTTTTATTTATAAAAAGGTGGAGAGTTATTGTTTAAATGAAGTGTGGACCTTACTAAATTAATGATTAGGGTTATCTATCGGGTAATTTTATTTATTTATTTTAATTAGATAGTTGTGAACCCATGATAATGTCATAAAAATTTTGAAGTTGTAATTGCGTTAATGATGTGAGTTAATTTTGAATTATTTCCTCCAATGTAGTCCATTCTTGATGAATTTTACCATCAAACTTAAATATATGGCATGAAATTAAAATTCTTTTCATGTGGACGGCTTGGATTTGCTAAAAAATGGTCCAGTGAGTCAAATACAAGATGTAAGATGTGTTTAATAGGTGAGTCCCTTACACAAGAGGACCATTTAGCATTTTCTCCTCTCATTTTTTTTTCTAAATTTTTTATAGGAGGGGACCATGGCATCCACTCAGTGAACTTTTGACGTGTATCTGGTGTCATTTCTTCCATTTTTTAATGAGTTTCTGAGTAATTTTGATTTAAAGATTTTCAACTACTCTATGACGTAGAAGCTATGATTGCTAAAGTTAGGTTTAATTTAAGATAATTGTAACTTTTGTGTGTTGTTTCTTTTCTTTATCAATGATTAGAGTATGCGAAAGTGAGAAGGGTGTGGTGGTTCTCTTTATAATTAAATTATGGGAGTTTGTGAAGAGAGTAAATATTGTAATAGAGAATTTTGAAATATAAGAATATTATAATAGATGAATGGGATGAATATCAAAATGAAAGAATATTATAATGAATGAATGTTATATGGTAGATCACTAACATTCACTGTGGATCACTAATAATCAACGTTATAATTGATGAATATTGAGATAGGAGAATGTTGTAATGAATGAATGTTACATGGTGGATTGTTGATATTCATTGTAGATTGCCGATAATCATTATAGATCACCAATATTAATTGTCGTTTGTTAATATTTTGTGAGCATCGCCAATATTAATTATGAATCACTGATATTCAGTGAGAATCGCCGATACTCACTATGGATCTTCAATCCAACGAAAACGGTCATAACTCATTCGTTACATTCGGATTTAAGTGATTTTGTACCCGTTGGAAAGATAATTTGATAAACTTTTAAATATATTTCAAATCATCTCATTTGTACACCATTTGATTATCTAAAAGTAGGCTCAAATTTCATCAAGAACTGGATCATCGATATCCATTGTGGATCACCGACAAACTGTGAATCACCAATCGAACGTGTAAGCAGAAGTTGAAAGGGCCATCACATCAACGGCTTGGACAAGCCACCCATAGCCCCAGAAACTTCATGAACAACAGTTCTTTGTTAGTCACTATCACTAACAAAGAACCACTTATATTCATGTGAATATTGTTAGTCACTATCACTAACAAAGAACCACTTATATTCATGTAAATAAGAGGTTGCTTGATGCCCAACCGGTAGACCGTCGCCGTCGCTGAAAAGAAAAACATGAAACGGCAGTTCCCATCACCACAGCTCGGACAGCAGTGGACGCTTGTTGCCCGCAGGTTTGGAGAAAGAATACAAATAAAGCTGATAAGAAAAACAGCAAGTGCGGCCCCAGGTTGAGCCATCTGGAGGATTGTTCTGTCGGGCTGCGTAGGGGATGGAAAATGCCCAAAAACGTCCCCGACTTCCCATTCGTGACCTACAGGTGGATGGTTAAGAAGAGATACAGCCACAAACAGATAGATGGTTAGGAACAGATGCAACCCACGATCCATATCCAACTTAAAAACGGCCCAAGATCAGTGTGACTAGGACCAACGGTCTGGATCACAAAAGAAATTTACCCATCTGTCCAAACTGAAAACCAAATTCCTAATATGCATTCCTATAATTCCTCTTTAGATGATATACAACTGTTACTAAACCAGCATGGGTCATGGGTCGCCGCCCATTGGGGTAACATGCTGAGCGAGAAGTAATCAGAAACGTTTATGTTGTGGACTATACTCAAGGTGTTTGTTATCCGTTACGATACGTTTGTAAAGGCTTATACAGGCTTTATACATATAGGTAACAGTGATGACTATTACACGATACGGGGTGAAATGAGGTGGTTGATTTTTTGAGACCATATCGGCCTTATCTCAGCAGTTACAGGGTATAAAGGCCTCCGTAACGGTAAAAAAACATTTTTTTTCTATTTAAATTAATTTCCCCTTTTTATTTTTTTTCACTTTTCTCATTCCGAAAACTCTTCTATATCATTTTATAATAGATTTCAACAACTCTTACTATAGTTTTTAAGATTAAAATTGTAGATTGAAGTGATTTGAGCAAATCTAAACCTCCTAGTGCTTTTTTAAAAAAATTAAAAAAATTGAAACAATAATATTTATACTTTAAAAAAAAAAAAATGATTTATAGTTCTAATGCTTGATTGTGTGTGTAAACGTTAAAGACACATAATCATTTTCGTAAATTCACTACACAGCTCGATACATCACTCTCACCAAAAAGTGGACCGTTACACTACCATAAGCATGTTTAAAACCAAAAAAAAAAAAAGAATATATATTTAAAATATTTACATTATTCTGAATTTTTTAAATATATTTCTTTTCAGAATTTTTCAGGCAAAAGATAATTTTCAATCGTTACGGAAGTCGTAACAATCGCTACGCCCCCACACCGGCCTTTACGGCCAATACCCGTATCGATAATGGTGGTGACAATGACAGCCACCGTGTTACCGAAACGAAATACCTTGACTGTACTCTAAACGAGCCACCTTAAGAAACTTCACATCACTGTCTGGAGATGAATTTAGAACAAGGAAAAAGCCATCTTCAATGGCTCCCATTCAACTCTTAACAATTAAAGGCTATATGATCATCACCGCACTGCATCATGATTATGGGATAATAGCTCATTTATGATAGCAACAAGAATATGGACAGATTGAATAATCGGAACATCTTGCCATGTGGGCGATGAGTTTGTGGATCTGACAGTATGGATATCCAACTGGCACAACTTTCGCCACATTGTAGGGCCACCATATGGACCTTAAGCATCACTGTCATGTGCATCCACAAGTGGCGTGTTACCGAAACGAAATACCTTGACTGTACTCTAAACGAGCCACCTTAAGAAACTTCACATCACTGCCTGGAGATGAATTTAGAACAAGGAAAAAGCCATCTTCAATGGCTCCCATTCAACTCTTAACAATTAAAGGCTATATGATCATCACCGCACTGCATCATGATTATGGGATAATAGCTCATTTATGATAGCAACAAGAATATGGACAGATTGAATAATCGGAACATCTTGCCATGTGGGCGATGAGTTTGTGGATCTGACAGTATGGATATCCAACTGGCACAACTTTCGCCACATTGTAGGGCCACCATATGGACCTTAAGCATCACTGTCATGTGCATCCACAAGTGGCGTGTTACCGAAACGAAATACCTTGACTGTACTCTAAACGAGCCACCTTAAGAAACTTCACATCACTGCCTGGAGATGAATTTAGAACAAGGAAAAAGCCATCTTCAATGGCTCCCATTCAACTCTTAACAATTAAAGGCTATATGATCATCACCGCACTGCATCATGATTATGGGATAATAGCTCATTTATGATAGCAACAAGAATATGGACAGATTGAATAATCGGAACATCTTGCCATGTGGGCGATGAGTTTGTGGATCTGACAGTATGGATATCCAACTGGCACAACTTTCGCCACATTGTAGGGCCACCATATGGACCTTAAGCATCACTGTCATGTGCATCCACAAGTGGCGTGTTACCGAAACGAAATACCTTGACTGTACTCTAAACGAGCCACCTTAAGAAACTTCACATCACTGCCTGGAGATGAATTTAGAACAAGGAAAAAGCCATCTTCAATGGCTCCCATTCAACTCTTAACAATTAAAGGCTATATGATCATCACCGCACTGCATCATGATTATGGGATAATAGCTCATTTATGATAGCAACAAGAATATGGACAGATTGAATAATCGGAACATCTTGCCATGTGGGCGATGAGTTTGTGGATCTGACAGTATAGATATCCAACTGGCACAACTTTCGCCACATTGTAGGGCCACCATATGGACCTTAAGCATCACTGTCATGTGCATCCACAAGTGGCGTGTTACCGAAACGAAATACCTTGACTGTACTCTAAACGAGCCACCTTAAGAAACTTCACATCACTGCCTGGAGATGAATTTAGAACAAGGAAAAAGCCATCTTCAATGGCTCCCATTCAACTCTTAACAATTAAAGGCTATATGATCATCACCGCACTGCATCATGATTATGGGATAATAGCTCATTTATGATAGCAACAAGAATATGGACAGATTGAATAATCGGAACATCTTGCCATGTGGGCGATGAGTTTGTGGATCTGACAGTATGGATATCCAACTGGCACAACTTTCGCCACATTGTAGGGCCACCATATGGACCTTAAGCATCACTGTCATGTGCATCCACAAGTGGCGTGTTACCGAAACGAAATACCTTGACTGTACTCTAAACGAGCCACCTTAAGAAACTTCACATCACTGCCTGGAGATGAATTTAGAACAAGGAAAAAGCCATCTTCAATGGCTCCCATTCAACTCTTAACAATTAAAGGCTATATGATCATCACCGCACTGCATCATGATTATGGGATAATAGCTCATTTATGATAGCAACAAGAATATGGACAGATTGAATAATCGGAACATCTTGCCATGTGGGCGATGAGTTTGTGGATCTGACAGTATGGATATCCAACTGGCACAACTTTCGCCACATTGTAGGGCCACCATATGGACCTTAAGCATCACTGTCATGTGCATCCACAAGTGGCGTGTTACCGAAACGAAATACCTTGACTGTACTCTAAACGAGCCACCTTAAGAAACTTCACATCACTGCCTGGAGATGAATTTAGAACAAGGAAAAAGCCATCTTCAATGGCTCCCATTCAACTCTTAACAATTAAAGGCTATATGATCATCACCGCACTGCATCATGATTATGGGATAATAGCTCATTTATGATAGCAACAAGAATATGGACAGATTGAATAATCGGAACATCTTGCCATGTGGGCGATGAGTTTGTGGATCTGACAGTATGGATATCCAACTGGCACAACTTTCGCCACATTGTAGGGCCACCATATGGACCTTAAGCATCACTGTCATGTGCATCCACAAGTGGCGTGTTACCGAAACGAAATACCTTGACTGTACTCTAAACGAGCCACCTTAAGAAACTTCACATCACTGCCTGGAGATGAATTTAGAACAAGGAAAAAGCCATCTTCAATGGCTCCCATTCAACTCTTAACAATTAAAGGCTATATGATCATCACTGCACTGCATCATGATTATGGGATAATAGCTCATTTATGATAGCAACAAGAATATGGACAGATTGAATAATCGGAACATCTTGCCATGTGGGCGATGAGTTTGTGGATCTGACAGTATGGATATCCAACTGGCACAACTTTCGCCACATTGTAGGGCCACCATATGGACCTTAAGCATCACTGTCATGTGCATCCACAAGTGGCGTGGTGATGATGGGTTTTGGGATGGCATTTAGGACAACAAGAGAAACATATAAGAACGACTGGGAGAAAGAACAGGGATTTTGCTTTTCGTAACACCATCCCATGATTTAATGTAGACAGAAAAGACAGTTATGGCGGTATGGGCACATGTTTGATCATTTCTACTACAAGAAACAATCATCAGTTCTGAATGGAATTGGAAAGGACATCAAACGTCTACTGAAACCAGAATAGTGGGCAAGAGTCTCTAAACATTTGCTCAGTCACGCTCGCTTATGGCAGTCAAGTGCTCGTCAATCTCCTCCGTCAAAAGCACCCTGAAAACTGGATTATCTGCCCTCACGACTCCCACCTATGGAATCATACCCACATTCAAGAGGATTATCAGTACATTGCTCAATGTTCTATGCAAAAAGATCAGTACAAATACAGGAATCTACGTTTGATGAGTTCAACCTTCTTAATAATAATAATAACAACAACTTTTTTTTAGGATTATTATTATTATTATTATTATTAAAATCAAATTGAATCAACACTCACCAACGCCAACTCGATTATGCTTGAGAATTAAACCAATTCTGCCCAGTAACCTTTTGGCTCATTGGTTTTGACTGAAACCAAACAAATGCTTCTAGCACAAGTGGATTGATCTCAAGCTTGGTATATTTTATATGGTTAAATGGGTGTGCTGCAGTGGGTGCTGGCACCATCAAAACCTTGCAGTGGGACAGACCAGAGGTGGAGCCCACATTATGTATTCACACCATCCAACTCATCCATCAGATGAGTAACTTCCAAAAGGCCCCAAGGCCCAATGCTCAGCCCGATGCAAACTTGAAGTGGACTACAGCAAAGAAAAACAAGCTAAGTGGGAATGCCTACCCTTGGATTTCACTGGGGGACACCTGAGTCACAAAATGGCCAGATTTTTGGCATGGCCCTTTATCTGGGCTGGGTGAAGAATCTGAACAGATTGGATTCTATCTATACAACGTGGTATGTCCCCCACTCTAATAAGCAGTGGGTGTTCCCACTCTAATAAGCAGTGGGTGTTCCCACTCAACATGTTCCATGTGCTATGGCCCACCGAAGTTTTGGATTGGGCTAATCTTTGGAGGCTTGGGATTTTCAAAGTGACGCATGATGGAATTCCATGAACGCATCACTGGGCCCCACATCTGTCCCCTATATGGTGGTACCCGTACCAATGGAGTGAACCCCCATACTTAAAAGGATCATCATCGCCGTCATCATTGTAATGTTTTTCCAGCTATTTGGGGTCAGCTATTTGGTTAGAAGGATATGAAAGAGAAGATCAATACCTCAATTTCAGTGGCCTTGAAATCTTCTTGTAGAACCGATTGCAGGGCAGATATTGCAGTCTGAAAAACAAAAGAAATGCGGTGGTATCAGACATTCAAATGGAAAGCATGTATAATGGAATATACAATAGTTTTTTTTCAGACTGTTTATCCAAAAGCAATTGACTGAAATAGGGAATTCGAATTCTCTAAACAATTCAACACGGGTGTGTGGAAGGCATTAAAGTGGCGCCACTCTCGAATTCCTTCCATTTCATTTCCCAGTTGAAATGGAATAGATAGGGACAATCCTATCCAATTCAATCAGAGCCACCCCCATCTAGAGCTGAAAGTTGGGCAGGTTGGGTCGGGTTGGTGCTCAATCCTAGCCCAACCCAAGGTTCCTATACATCAACCCTAACCCAACCTAACCTCGGGTTGGGAATTCTCAACCCAAGCCCAACCCAAGCAGGCTCAGTCAGGTTGGTTGGGTTGGTCGGGTGAATACATGCTAATATTTTCATTATTACATTAGTATATTTCATTTCAATACACGTCTTATTTTTTGTATATATGATTTTATTAATTATATATGTAGTTATTTATGGTAAAGAACTTCACTTTTTTCTAAACAAACAAGCTTAAATATAGGACAACTACTCCTTAAAAAGTTGTGTGGTGTAGCACGCAATCTATTTGGAAGAGAGAAATCCGGCATATCTTGTTAGCACGAGTCCTTGGAAATGATGTGGACCAATGAGACCCAACAACACTAGAATTTCTTATACCTTCAACACAGACGACCCACACCCAATTATAATTTATTAGTAAGTTATATATTGATTGTAGGCCCCGAATCCTAGACCATACCGTTCCATAAACTTCCGCGGTCTTTCCGATCGAATTCCGGCAACCTTCGACTCTTGACCGGTATTTGTGCACGACCCTGATTCACACGCCGTCAACCCGAGTCGACTCAACCCAAGACTTGTACCATAGCGACCACGCCGTCGTCGCGGTTCCGATGCCACGACTAGCGCTCCAAGGCGATACCCTAGTCAGGAGATGTGGGCCAACGTTCGGTGCGAGGAAAACACCACGCATTGCAAAATCCAAGAGAATCTCTACAACTTGTCACATCAATCCATCAATCTCAATATATCAAGTACATGTCAAGTACACATCACCTTTCACCCTTTCCCAAACAAGCCCCAAAAGTCAAAAAGTTCTTACAAAGCACATACTTTTCTTACACCATTTGCCATAAAAGTCAAAAATCTCTTACACACCCATCACTCACCACATCAACACATCCATCACCCATCACTCTTCTCTCTTTACAACTCTCTTTCTCATTTTTTTCAAACCATTCCCAAGCAAGAAAGAAATCCACACATCCCAAGCCTCTCTAACTCTTCCAAGAGAGCCACAAGTGTGGCCCACCTTTCCTACCCTCTCATCTCCCATCTTAACCATCCAAACTTCATCTCCTCCGTTGAAATTGAAGCTAAGGAGCAAAGGAAGCCAAAGAAGCAAGAAGATCGAACGGTGGGTGCTTTGATAAGGTAGTTTTCATGTTTTTAAGATGGGCCAAGTGAGACCTACCGATCAATGGTATGGATCTCACTTGAGACCCTAAGATGTGGCCGATGGCCTACTTTGATCATCATGATCATACCATGATGGGGCCAATCTCCATGGACCCCATCATGATGTTTACTTTCTAGTTGATAAGGGTCATCTAGACCTTCTATTTCGATGGAGAAGGGATCTCCACCGTTGATCTTTAATTTGGTGGGCCCACATGTATTGAGGCCTACTTGATGTATGATCGATTGCAAGGGAGGGCCCATAGTGTCGGGGTCCCTCCATCACACGTGTCCCACTCTCTTCTCTCTCCCTCTCCTTTTCATTTTCTTTTCATGTGATAATGATGTGTTTGTGTGGCCCACCAGGATGGACCCCACCATGAAATATGTACTTTATCCAAGCCATCTATAAGTGGGGCCCACCTTATGTGTTGTATCGACACCATCCATCATCTGGTGGCCTACTTGAGCAGGCCCACATCTTTGCACTTGGAATGTCAAACAGTCCAACATCCCTGGACGTTGGACGTCATTTGGAAAACACAAATATAAGCTTGGTTTAAGCTTTTATGTGGACCACTCATATAGGCCCCACCTTGATGTATGTATTCAATCCACGCCGTCCATCTCATTCCCTAGATCATTTTAGGTGTTGAGCCAAAGAATGATGCTGATCTGAGCATCTAGTGGGCCATAGCATAGGAAACTGTGGCGGTTGCCATTGAAAAATCACCTGTTGTTTCTATGCACCAAAATATATTCAATATTGGGCTTGTTGGGCTTGTATTAAGCCATGGGACCCAATGGTTGGGTCGGATTCGCCTAATGTGGGCCTCACGCGTGAAAAACCTTAGAAAAATACCTATTTTCAAAAAAAAAAAAAAAAAAAAACACAAACAAACAAGCAGCGTTTGCTGCTGCTGGCGTCAAGGACGAGCGCACGTCCTGGTGCGCTGGACGTCCGCGGGCAGGGACCCACGGCTCCAGTTGTGGGCCCCACCATGATGTATATTTGTCATCCAACCCGTTCATTGGGTGGGACCCTTCCTGAGGTGGGCGCCCTCCACAGGTCAGGCCAATCTGAATCTCAGATGGCCCACATCACAGGAAACAGCAGTGATTTAATGTCTACCATTGAAACCCTTTTCTGGGTCACAGAACTTTGGATTCAATATGAAATTTGTTTCTACTCTTCGTCTAGGTCTCTGTGACCGTATGGACAGATTGGATGGCATACAAACATTGTGGTGGGCCCCACGTGGGACCCACTGGTAAGTGGAATGGCTGGTGCACGCACACAGTGGCATAATAGCTGCTGTGTTGACGTGCTCAAGCCTCCCAAGCCATGTGGGCCCCATGCACAAGGTATGTGCCATATCTAAACCGTCTATCCACTTTGATAGCTCATTTTACGACATGAGCTAAGGAATGAGTCAGATCCATAGTTCGTGTGGACCCCACCATGATGCATGGGTTGGATCCAATCCGTCCAACTATCTTAGAAGCTCATTTTATAGTATGAGTTAAAGAATGAGCCAGATCCATAGTCCAAGTGGACCCCATCTTGGCATGTTATGAGGCCCATCTTAATGCATCTACAGTAGTCCATTGGGGCCCACTTTGATGTGGATGTAAGGCCCATGTTATGAGGCCCATTCGATGTATTTGTGGCCCATGGTTGAGGTCCACTTTAATATATATGTAAGACTCAAGGGTTGAGGTCCACTTTAATATATATGTAAGGCTCAAGGGTTGAGGCCCATTTGATGTATTAGGGGCCCATGGGTTAGAGCCCATTGAGATGTATTGGAACCTATGGGTTGAGGCCCATTTGATGTACCGATGGGGCCCAATGGGTGTGGCCCATTTGATACACATAAGACCCATGTGTTTAGGCCCATTTGATGCATTCAAGACCCAACGAGTTATGGCTCATTGCAATATACATAAGGCCCATTAGTGCGGCCCATTGATGTGGCTCACTTGATGAATATAAGGCCCATATGATATGGCCCATTTGATATATTTAAGGCTCAATGGAATGTACCTAAGGTCCATTGCAATGTGTGATCCCAACATAGATTATGTAATGATGTTTACAACGGGCTATGCCTTGGGAGCAATGTTGGTTTGACGTCCACATTGCAAGTATAATGTTGGTTGAATGTCCACATTACGACTCTCCCTAGGGCCCATTGATAAGCCGTACTTATTGTGTGTAGGTCGTTTAGGCCCATTTGCATTGTAAGGATAGTTCATTACTTTATTACATGTTTAGTATAGTTCCATGACTCATGATCATATGCATCATATGTATGCTTCATATAAGAAGTGACTGATCATAACATATGCCTTCGGGCAGATTGTTTATGAGCTCCCAGTTAGGCGGTGTTGCCTTACATGAGTGCACGATACGCGCAGGATTACTGCATGACTGGATAGTGTGATTCATGCATTTTGCTTTGTGTGAAATGATTACCGTACGCCCTAGCGACATCAGGGTCGTAGCCTCCATAGGCGTATCGTGGTTGGTAGGATTGAATACTGAAAATCTTGTTTTACATAGGGTGTTATAGATATCCCTGGGTGAAAGTCCTTAAACCCTTATGGTATCAGGAGGTTGCTTCAACGTCTAGACCAAGTGGGTACAGGAGCGCCGAGTGCCGATTTACCAGACGGTCGCGCTTTCCACTGTATCGTGGTCGGTTGGAAGGGGGTGCGGCCTTACTCGCCTGAGTGGAGGGGGTACAGCTAGGCTGAGTTTGACCAGCTCTAGGAATGGGTCCGCTATCGACGAGCTGAGCCCGATATTGACAGGCAGATAGTGAGGTCTCTTCCACTTTCCTTATTGCGCGATGGGGCGACGATCTGGTTTAGAGTGTACTAGATCCCTGTATATCTCAGATTTGAGCTGTATTGATATGTGGACTTAGATGAGGATTTGTATGCTTGACTTGTATCTTGCATTGCATAGCCTTGGTATGGCCAACATCATTCATGACTTGCATTGCATAGCCTTAGTACGGCTAAGGGTATTCATGGGCTCATCAGCATATTCCGCATTACTCTGATACTGCATAACTGTATTACTACCTTTCGCATACACTTTCACCACCCTCTAAACTTTCCATAAGCTTATGCACGACCATTGCGTACAAGTAATGTTGGACCGCAGCAGCGTTGATACAGGAGCGCATACCAGATCAGCTTGGAGTTTTTGCCCATTATCATTGTATTTCCCTTTATGCTCATTGTACTTATAAAGTTTTTTATCATAGTGAAAATGTAATGGAGTTTTTGGTTATTGTTTGTGGGTTATGTTTTTTGTTATGCTTATTACAAATCGAACTGATATTGAAAATCCTCCTCGTAGCATCCCCGTATCGAAACCTGATGAATGGGCGCTGGGAGCTGAGAATGGAGTTCTACAGAGGCTGTCGGCGCTAGATTCAGCGATCGAAAATTTTGTGAGCCCGATTTCCGAGTTCGGGGCGTGACATTGATTGGGTTCGGGTTGGGTCAGGCAACCCGAGACCTCATCCCAAGCCCGACCCAAGTTTTATTGTGCTGGTGTCTATATACCCAAGCCCGAGATCAAACTTGATGCATCTTGCCCAAGCCCGACCCAATGTCAGGTCGGTCGGGTTGAACCCGCCCAACTTTCAGCCCTACCCCCATCCAAACAGGAACTTGAGAGAGCAAACACATTAGCACTATTTCTTACCTATGTCCATAGTGCAACTCTGGAAGGATTTTTTTGTTTCTTTGCCAGTGTGTGGCATGCCATTTAGCATGTGGAATAAACTCTGCAAACCACTGATTGATGAACTTTGACAATGGATCCAGAGTGTCCAGTTAGCAGACAACCTCTTGTAGGCATAACTATTTAATCTGTAGGCCGCCTAAATATCACACCAGTAGAGTGTTCATTGCAATCCAACCCAAACCATCAGGAAGTGACCCATCAGCTGGTCACCTCAGATTGATTGACAAATTTGACACCTCATCAGTTAAGAGGGTTAGACCACTAACTAAATGGTACAGGATGCACACTGGAACCAGCCTCTCTTTCTTTTTTTCATTTTTCCTTTGATTTAAAATTTATAAAAAAAAAAAAAAAAAAAAGAAAAACCATACCATTAACACCTCATCAGTTAAGAGGGTTAGACCACTAACTAAATGGTACAGGATGCACACTGGAACCAGCCTCTCTTTCTTTTTTTCATTTTTCCTTTGATTTAAAAAAAAAAAAGAAAGAAAAAGAAAAACCATACCATTAAAAGATGGGCGGGCCTTTCTTTCTCTGAGATGAAAACAACAAACATGCTAAAATTCATTTAAAAGGGACATTTACCTGCACCGTCTCCTCGTAGGAGAACGCAGGATCATTCTTCATTTTTTTCTCCAAGAAGTTGATCGCTTCTTGTTCTTTCAGTCCGGCACTCGTAGCCTGAAATGAGCCAATACATACAGCTTTAGTGGTATTCTCAGTGCTAAGGCATGGATATGGACATTCTAAAAGAATGACTTTTGCGAGAAATGAATGACTCAGCCAACGATCTTCAAATACCTTGTGACCAAAATAATGGCCCGCTGGGTCACACTTGAATAGCTGAGGACCATTTTCTTCATCAATACCCAAAACCATAGCAGCTTCATAATTCAGGAAGAAAAGAAACATCAGGAAAAAGCCAAAAGAAAAACTGAAAATGATTCCAGCTACTGAATCAGAATTTCTGTGCATCCTTGAACTTAAAAAAAAATTAAATTAAATTAAATTAAAATTAAAAAGTTTTGAAAGAAAGGGTCAGTACAGACCAACTCCAAGAGGTCTCATATAGGCATGTTGAGTATAGATCTGCGATTTGTCGGCAATCCTGTGCATGCATTGAAGGATATCAGCATGCTGGATACACGACTGCTTTTAAAATTCACCAGACAAATGCAACATTAGCACCCATGGCACATGGCAAATTCTAAATTACAAGCAGGAGCAAGATAGAAAGCATAAAAACATGCAGTTGATCACTTACGGAAAACCTAAACCAAATTTAGGAACTGAATATTTTCAGATAATACTAATAACCATCGTCATCATCTAAGCCTTATCCCAACTAACTGGGGTCAGCTACATGAATCCTTTTCTGTCATTCCACTCTATCATGGGCCGTATTCAGTTATACCATAGGTCATCAAGTCTTTCTTACTACCTCTACCCATGTCCTTTTGGGCCTTCCCCTTGCCCTTTAGAGCCTTCAACTTGAACCAAATGACTCCTAACCGACGCAGTTCTTGGTCTCCAATCCACATGACCAAACCATCTAAGTCATCCATGCGCTGATAATAACACTAATAAGAGTAACATAAATAATCACTAAGCAAATATGTGAGGAAGTCATCCATAAGCTGAGAATTTTCACCTTCCAGATCAGGGCTGGCGACAGTTATCCATTTACCCAATAACCAGACATTTTCTTACCCAAGGAAATCGGATACAGATATGGGTTTTTTAATCCAATTAAGAAATTTTACCCGTTTACCTGACTTCTAAACGGGTTGGATACAGACATTACCATAACCATATCTTACCCGATCACCCAAGGATTTTCATAATTTACCTAAATTATTAAATATTAATATATGATTGCTGGACATCTATTGGACGGTTAAAATGAAAAAATCCAATAGCCCTATTTTAACCAACAAGCGTTCACAAATCAAAGGTTAGGATTTCTTGACCAATGTGATTTTCAGATCGTGACTTAGAGACAGTGGGTTACACAATTTAGTCGGTTTAATTTGGGTTAATGCACAGGCACAGCCACATGTACAATTTCTAGTTCCTGTGTATTAATCATTGTCTATGCCTGAGTGCCAAATTAGTAATTGTGGAATGGGTAGGATTTAAGATGTTATGTGAAATCAGGGTTGATTTATAGTAAGAACATATGGTAATTGCCACACCATATGATCTAGCTGCATGGGGCCTGCCTTGATGCATGGAGAGCCATCCTAGTCTCCAACCCATCCACAACACAGATGGGCCATGCAGAAGGAAACAATGTGGAAATTGCTTTAGGCATGATTGTGTATAGCTTCATGTGATGTGCCCAACCCAAGTCTTGGATTAGGATCATTCTTGGGATGTATTGTGATTATGGGGTGGCACCTAGATGCGAGAATTGGATTCCAAATACATAGTGATGCGGACATCAGTGGTGCACCCATTAAAGTGTACCAGAGGAGGAGGCGTCGCCGACAGAGTGCCGGATCGGAGGAGTTGATGTGGATGAACGTTGGGTCCATCGGACCCATTTTCTGACGCACTACGAGTGCAGGGGTGGCATGACTGCACCCTGACCATAGATCCATGCGTCCGATTTCACACCCCACCACACGAGTGTTTTAGTTTTAGGCGTTTTTGTTCTTTTTTCTTGTTTCAAGAGCTTCATTGCACTTTCTTTAAATTTTCATCTTATTTTGTTGTTTTTCTTGTTTTCAGAGGCTTTATTACACTTTTACTTTTTTCGTATCTTATATATACGTTGTGAGAAACCCTTTTTTCATTATTATTGAATGAATAGAAATTCGTCTCTTTTCTTCCTCTTTATTCAAGATATTAGGGTTTCAGGATTGACCCTTGAGTGTTAATGATTCCACCCCGATTTCAGGTTTCCTTCTTTCTAGATCTTCGAGGTGCAAGAAAAGGTAAGAATCATCATCCTTTTCTTTTAATGACAAAAGGACTGGTACTTTCTTCATCTCGAAGCCTTCATTCTTCACCCCTTTCGTTCCTCTCTGGATATCCCATTTCTACTTTGAACGGAAAAGAATGATGGTTAGTCAGTAGAATCAAATCCAAACTTGACTGTAGACTGACTTATGCTAAATCTGGAATATCCTCATATCCCTAGGTCCTTTTTTACTGTTTATGCAATTTTATGCTAAGGGGTATAATCGCGACAGAATGACCTCATCTTTGTGTTGAAATTTACCTAATTTCTTTGATTAGAAACGGTTAGTTGATTTGTATATTTATTTGAACATTCTTTAACCTGATTATATATGCATCTGGGATTAGGTCATCACATGTCCCTGCATCACATAGCATGCATGGTCCCACACATCTCGAATGTCTTATATCATCAATTGAAATTCTTTTGTTACATTTTTTTACGACACTAGACGATGGTGATAATAAACTGGGTATCTGATTACCCGACCATCTGTCAGATACAGATACAGATTCAGAGATTATCCAGGGAAATTAGATATGGGTCGGATATGGATTTTGGAGGTCCAAGTTGGATACAAATATCACATAACACAATACCCAACCCGTTTACAGCCCTATTCCAGACTCTAATATCCCAATTCCCAAGTACTCTAAAATGAAGTTTCAGTAATATTTCAAGGTAATATTCATGACGCTTTCTTAGCCCAGAAATTGTAGAGGACTCCCTCAATATTAATAGGTGACTTTAGAAGGAAAATATCCATGGTGATAGGAGCACATGATATATGATACTTTGGGCCTATGTCAGCTTTCAGAGTTTTTAGTCATATATACATATAATATAGGGAGAAAAGGTACAAGCAAGGTTCTTGAGCAGAAAAAGGACTATAGGACCTCATCGTTAGTCAGACATCAGTTATCCATTGAGTATGATTTTTCAGTGTTTCTTTTGTGCCACATACATGATGCTACTATTGGTGTAGTATGAAACTGAAAATTAGCTGAAAGAAATATTTGATTGTTCACAGAATGCTTGGCACTCCCAAGTTCATTGCGTTCAGCTGGGTGGTCATTTTGAAAAGAATTCTGATGGTGGATAATCTTAGGAAGAGAGGGATGTGCTTAGTGAACATTTGTTTGTGTTGCATGAAGGTGGAGGAATCGGTGGACCATCTGCTTTTTCACTGCCCCTTCATTTCTTTCATTTGGGCTGATGTTCAGGCCTGTTTTGGACTCAGTTGGTGTCCTCCTGATTCCGTCTCCTCTCTATTTATGGATTGGCAAGGGGTGAAGCTTGGAAAGAATCGGACCATGTTGTGGCAAATGTCCCTTCTCACCATTTGGTGCTGCGTTTGGGAGGAAAGGAACGGAAGATGTTTTCGGGACTCTACAAATTCTGTGGGTTGGGTGTCATCTAGAGCTAAATCGCTAATTATTGAATGGGCCACTCATGTTGAATCCTTGAAGGATACCGATCTTTTATTTCTTGGCTTGTAGCCTTTCTCTGCTATCTCAGCAGCATTGGCTGTGCTGTTTTGTTCTGTTTTTTTTCCTTTATTTTAATCAAAGTCTCGTTATCTTTTAAAAAACAAAAAACAAAAAACAAAAAAAACAAAATGCTTGGCACTTCAACCCAACTGGTGGGTAAATAGACATGTGATGATGTGATCAAGTAATCTTCATTCAAACCCAGCAACAAGATTTCAAAAACATAACCAAAAAAAAAACAAAACAAAAAAAAAATAATCTAAAAATAGCATTGCACTGGAAATTGATAGAAGAGATAAAATTCCCTTACCACTTAGCCAATACATTCACAGGCATCTCATATCCCCATTTGAAGCGAAAATCAGCTGCTTCTTTCCGTGCTTGCTGGACCAATGACCTTGCATCAGCTGAAAAATTAAAAAAAGGAGAAATTTCACCATGCCTCACTCCACAGTGAAGAGAGATTCATTATGATTTTTCTTTTTCCTTTCTTTTTTTACAGCTCATAATACAAAGATAGCGAACAAATAGAAACACTCTAAAAGAAAGACAACTCGCTCTCAGAAAACTCATCAATCAACTAAGCCCTATATTGAACTCATCAGCTCACAATTTCTTGAAAAAAAAAACATCAATGAACAGATCCCTATTTGTGTTTTTTTCTGCTCTGATAATTAACATTGATTGTGAATTTGATTCTCTCGTCATTATAACTAATAAAATGTGCACGTGAACAAAAGTGCAGAAAGGAAGTGGTTTCCATTCATGTATTGGGGAGGAGAATGATAGCATCAGCCCATTAAAGTGGGTCACATGCAGGTGAGCCCTGAAGAAAAAGCGCACCATAATAGCCATTACTGTGCAGCCATTTAGACCCCCTCCCCCCGACGGATTTGTGGCTACTTTATGTCCATGTTTTTAGAAAGTGAAATACCAACCTTGTGTGTGTAAGAAATCCACTCCATCCAATAGGTTTGCCCCATCACGAGGATCATTTTTGCAAAATTCAAGCATATCCACTTATCGAGTGGACCACACTTGTATTATTTATGTCTATGGTATAGTCCACCTAATGAGTGGATATGAATTATTTTTGCACTAATGGGGCATCCAAACACAAAGTTAGGCCTCCCAGCCAGAAGAAAACAACGTTGGGTCCCTACGAAGTTCAATGTAAAGGGTCCCTTTCCCAGTATTCATTAGTAGAACCGTTGATTGAGTCTTGATTTTGACATTGCACTTGTCCTCTACTTACAGATCAGTCTTCATATGCTTGGTTTGGAAATCCTATCACTTTTAATCGTATACTGCCTCACACTAAGTGATTCGTGGAAGTGAAGCGTTCATAAGTGAAATTAATCCACAATTTTACTTGGGGAAAAACAAAAATCTTAAAAAGCAAAACCTGTCATCCCAGTCGCCAGCAAACCAAGAAACTTTGTAATGGGAAAAAGATGAGTGACGCTTGTTTGGTCCAAAAGCTTGTCCTACACCAGATTGTTTCAATGCCGAAAATCAAATCAGGCAAAATCAGATGCCAAAACTCAAATCAGAGATCAAAGTGGTTTTACAGATGAAATGGCCTTTTTTTGTGATCAAGACCATTCATCTGGTGTAATTCATCCTGAAATTCTCATCCATTGAACAATATTGAGTCCGATTGGTGGCCCGAGAGTTGAGCAGAAAAAATCAAGTTTATCCAATGGGAGGAGATTTCCGGGCAATGCCCAATCATGATGGGTCCCACCAGATGAACAGCCTGGATGCAGAAAAATCATACTCACCGGGACTTTCTTTTGGGTGACGACACAGACGGAGTCCTTTCCTCGGACGCCGATCGATGTGATCCCGGACGCTTTCACTGCCTTAAACGCATACTCTGTTGATTTCAACAAAAATCACATATTTTCACCCTCCAGTGAGGTGGGAAAGGAAAAAAAAAAAAAAAAGCAAGGGGAAACCCTAGGTTACGAGATTCTGTGCCATTTTCGGATCTTTAAAGGAAAAAAAGAAAAAAAAGAAAAAAAGAAACAGGGAGAAGCAGAGATTCTTACCAACTTGATAGAGGCGACCTTCTGGGGAGAAGATTGTGATGTGGCGATCGTATCCAGCTCCAGTTCCTCGACTCATGATTTGATTCTTCTTCGGATTTTCTCGTTTTAGGGTTTTGTATTTTGGGGGTTATTGGGAGATCGGCGTTTGGCAGCAAAGATTTCGTACTGTTTGTATCTTAGGGGTCGTTTGGATGCCCGTAATTTTC
Organism: Magnolia kwangsiensis; assembly: GCA_037074715.1. Taxonomy (NCBI): domain Eukaryota; kingdom Viridiplantae; phylum Streptophyta; class Magnoliopsida; order Magnoliales; family Magnoliaceae; genus Magnolia; species Magnolia kwangsiensis. Next base: position 4,791,228 of record CM073577.1, on the reverse strand, counting down.
TGTAGTTGTCAACACGTTACACCTGAAAAGAATTCGAGTGTTATCAGTTTACATCTTATTTCGCTTTTAAGTGGTTATACATTCGTATGTAAATAAATTATATGTTTCACTAATTTGTAAAGTGTTTCGGTAAATAAATTAAGTATTCATAATAAAAAACTTAGGCCGTGTTTGTTAACGCTTAATTTTTATACTTAACATGGAATGGGAAAATTTTCTCATGTTTAGTGGTGTTTGTTATTGCGTTATTAACGCGAAAGACGAAAAGCACTAAGTGATTTTTCACTGAATTTTTTCCGTGATAGGAGTCTGGCTTAATAGTGAACACGAAATGTTCTCCGTGATTTTTCATTAAACAATTTTTTTTTGATTCCAAAAATACCCTTTTTAAAGTTATTACAGGAATTTTTTTTCTTTTCAATTGTTTGCATAATTCAAAATCATTTTTTTTAATTATTTGCGCAATTCAAAATCAACCTTTAACCTGTGAGACTTCTTTATGCCCCACCATGATTTATGTGTTTAATCCACAATGTCCATCAACTTTTTAAGATAATTTAAGGTGTGATCCAATAAAAAAATCAAGTCCAATGATTAATTGGACCATAAGGTGAGGATTGAACTTCCATCGTTAGAAACTTCTTGAGAGCTAGAGAAGTTTCAGATCAAGCTGATATTTGTGTTTTCACTTCATCCATGTCTACATGACCTAATGAATAGGTTGGATGGTAAAAAAACATCACAGTAACCCATGTAACTTTGATATCTTTGAACCGTGGATTGTGTACTATACCCGCCCGTCCCTAGCTCTGAATGGCAGTTTTGTGGGCGGGCCCACCATGATGCATCTATACATCCAAACCCTCCATCCCTTTTCTCATATTATTTTAAGGCAAAATGAAAATGAGCCAGATCCAACGATCAAATGGACCACATCATACATGACTCTTCCATTTTATGCAATTGGTGCATTTTAATGCAACCAAGATTATTATTTGGTGTGGTCCACTTGAGCGTTGGATCTGCCTCATTTTTGTATTCATGTCTTAAAATAATATAAGAAAAGGGATTGACGGTTTGGATGTACATATACATCACGGTGGGCCCACACGCAGAACTGCCGTTAGGAGCCGAGGATGGGGGTAGTACGCAGACTACATCCTCGTTAACCACGCAAGACGGGACGGATGGACGTGGATTTCCTGCAAGCATTCTGGGTGGGGCCCATTGCAATGTTTGTGGGAAATCTACCTGGTTCATCCGTTTGGCGAGATCATTTTATAATATATGAAAAAAAAATTGAGATGCATCCAAAACTTTAGTGGGCCACACAAGAGGAATCTGTGGATATTCAGTTAGAACCGTTGAAACATTCTTGTAGCCATAAAGCTTTTCTTCGGGCTAAATTTTTAATATTTTCACTTCATCCCAGTGGTAAAGACCTTCTAAACAGTTTAGATGACATATAAACATCAAGGTGGATCCCAGGAAGGTTTCAATGGTAAGTATTTCTTTTCGCAAATTTCCCTCTCGTGTAGTTCACTTGAGTTTTGAATACACCTGAAATTTTATTACTTATCATAAAATGATCTCGCCAAATGGATGAACGGGGTAGATGTCCAATAAACATGGATGTGGGCCCCACCCAGTACCCTTGTGCAGGAACTTCTTGGGAAAGGCTTTTGCAGGAAATCCACGTCTGGAACGGACTGGCTACTCCTGCCACCGAGCAGTGGCTAATGGTCGGTGCTCTGTGGGCCCTACCATGATGTATGTGTTTCATCCATGCCATCCATCTATTTTCTCAGATCATTTCATGGTATGAGACAAAAAATTATATATATAAAAATCTCAAGTGGGCCACATTACAGGAAACAATGTTGAATAGCGTCGACTAGTAAAAACTTTTTGGGGACCATAAAAGTTTTGAATCAAGCTGATCTTTGTTTTGATCCCTTCATATAGGCCTGTATGAACTAATAAAAAGATTGGATGTCAAATAAACAGTACAGTAAGCCTTAGGAGGATTTTAATAATGCATATCCAATCATTATTGTTTTCTTATGGTGTGGTCCACCTGATATTTATATCCCTTTAATTTTTAGGCCGAAGCACTAAAATGAGCTGTAAAAATGGATGAACAGAATGGATGAAACACATATGTCATAGAGGGGCTACCAGAGCACATATGAGTGAAAATGAAATCAATGAGACAGTGGAAATAAACAACTACCGGTGAAAACTTTTGAAAGGTTAGGATGGAAACTAACCATCACGGTGGGCCCTAGGAAGGTTTCAGCTATGAGTGTCATTATCAATGTTGCTTCCTTTGGTGTGGTCCACTTTTAGTCTTCCATCTGTCTCATTTTTTAGCATGTATCCAAAAATGAAATGGCAAAATGGATGGACGGTGTGGAAAAAACCCATAAATCAGGGTGGCCCCTCTGAGCCACTCTGCATTCCTAACCAAGGACGGGAGGTGTGGTAAACAATCCGCATCCGGATGATGAATTGATTACTACTTACCACACCTTTGTTGAGGTAAGACTATTGGATGATTTTCATTCTCAACCGTCAAATAAATGTCTACCAATCTGATAGCCAGATTCACAAGAAACCGTAATTTCTGGATCATGATACGTCTATGCTTGGATCATAATCTTGCTTGATTGGTGGGTACACTAAAATGAAGACCACTCAATGGTCTGAAATCAACAAATAACTTCCCATTAATTTGAGGTTAGGATCTTCCATTCAATGTGATTTTGGAATCATGACCTATAGTGGGCCCACAACCTGGACAGTTTAGTTTTAGGTTTGTGCTGGGGATTGAGTAATTTATAAGTGTATGTGTATCAACCAGCCCAATCTACCAGAGTACCAAATGATACTACCAAACCAAATGTTACCATCGACAAAAAATGAGGTGGATCCAGGACTCGAGTGAGCCATATAAGAGGAAACAGTAGCTATATAATGCTGACGCTCATTGAGCTCTGAGTTGTACAATCAATTTAAAGGAAATCAAAGTTGATGAGAAATCTACATCAGGTATAAAACATTTCCAAACAAGAGATATAACAAATGTGTCAAATTAGCATATTTCAGACATTTCAGATGTTTGTTAATAAACAAATTGTTTCAAATTCAGTACTTAATTTTTAGACTTCAGCCATAATTATCAAATAAGATTTTTTACTTCAAATTTCAGATTCAGGTTCAAATTTCAGATTCACGCTTTAGACTTCAGATTTAACAAACGGGGCCTTAGATGGTAAACTTTCCAAAATATGCAAAAATCACAGAAGACCGACTTGATTTTTTTTAGGAATTAAAGCATGCCGGCAAGCAATAAGTCCCATATGTAATATGGAAGTTTTTAATGATGGACGTCCATCCTTCCTTAATATGGTTCATTTGATGATGGACAAGTTGTTTGTTAGGGTCACGTTAGAGCATCAAGGGAAGTATGTGATGGATAAATTGGATATATCATATGTATTAAGGTGGGCCTCATGTATTATAAGTATATATTAATTATTGTGTTCTAATATATATAATATTTTTTTAACTATAAATATGTAACCTATGATTTAAAACATAACTTTTTATTAGATTTTATATTACATATAAGAGTTGTAATCTATTTACCGTTAATAAAGTCTTGTAGGCAAATACATGCATCCAAACAGTCCTTGTAATAAGATTATATGTAATCCCTTTACAGCTTAAGGACTTTAAACCCCTTATGTTGATCCAAGATTCCTCCCAAAAGCTCTCTTTGCTTTTCCGGAATCTTATTGATTGCCATGGGTTTTAAATCCACTAATTTACATAGGATTTTAAACGTTGCCAAATGACCCAGATTTGATGATTGGTGTGGTGGATCACGTTTGGCTGGTGGTTGTCCAAGCTGTATGAACCCAAGCATGATGAATGTGTTTTATCCACACCATCCATCCATTCGGCCAGCTCATTTTACGGGCACGATTTGGCCAATGACCCCAACACTAGCCAACTAGTTGGTGTCAAAGCTTTGTGAGCCCTACCATGGTGGTGTATGTATTTTATTCATACATTTTGCAACCTCATTTAGCCCTAAAAGAGGTAGATCTAAATATCAGTGAACCAGCCTATAGAAAACAACGTTGATTGAACATCATCTTAAAAACAAAATTAGGCATGCTTCTTTGCCATCCAACCCGTTAATAAAGTTTCACAAATATGGATGAAGGGAAAACATGACCATCAGCTTGATCGAAAACTCGTATAGCCCTCAAAAAGATTTCAACAATAAGCATTTAATCTACACTGCTTGTGTTGCAGTCCACGGGAAACAATGGAGATTGATTTCTCAGGGTCCATGTAAGTTTTGACCAAGTTGATATTTGCCTTTTCCTTTCATTGACAACCATTTGACTTTAAGAAGAGGTTGGATGGCAAATAAACATTAGGGTAGGCCCCCAGATGGTAACTGGTGGTCCACTTGAGCTTTGGGTTTGATTCTTTTTTTTTTTTACTTGTGCCCAAAAACGAGATACGAAAATAGAAGGATGATGGATAAAAAAACACACACCGTTATATGGCCCATAGAGCTTTAACATCAGCTAGACGGTTGGTGTTGAGGACTACCAGCCAAACCGCGTCCCATGTGGTGTGCCAACACTTAGAAACCCAAGCTTTTTAAAAAAAATGGGCAATGCTTGGTATGGCTGAAAGTCTGGTGGTCAGGTTGGGTTGGGTTGGGTTGGGTTGGGTTGGTGCTCAACCCTAGCTCAACCCAAGGTTCCTATACCTCAACCCTAATCTAACCTAAACCAACCTTGGGTTGAGAATTCTCAACCCAAGCAGGCTCAGTTGGGGTAGTTAAGTTGTCCGAGTGTATACATGTTAATATTTTCGTTATTACATTAGTCTATTATATTTCAATACACACTTATTTGTTGTATTTATGAGTTTATTAATTATACATGTAGTTATTTATCATAAAGAACTTCATTTTTTCTAAACAAACAAGCTAAAATATAGGAAGCAATCTATTTGGGATAGAGAAATCCAGTATATCTTATTAGCTTGAGTCATCGGAAATGATGTAGACCAATGAAACTTGACAGCATTAGAATTTCCTGTACCTTTAACACAGACGATCCACACTCAATTATAAATATAATAACTTACATATTGATTGGGTTCAGGTTGGGCCGGGCAACCCGAAACCTCAACCCGTGCCCAAACCAAGTTTTATCATGTTGGTGTTTGTATAGTCCAAGCTTGAGATTGGACCCGATACATCCTACCCGAGCCCAACCCAATGTTAGGTCAGTCATGGGTCGGTCGGGTTGAACCCACCCAATTTTCAGCCATTGCTTGGACCACATACAATAGGCCATCAGCCCGGCCCGGCCCAGCCCAGCCCAGCCCAGCCCATTAAAAGTTCAAAGGTAAGTTCTCAATTCTTATTCTTTTTTCTTTTTTTCATATCTCTCAACTGGGCTTAAACATTCGAGCCAGGCTCATTCTAGGTTTGGGTTGGACTACTTGGCCGGTTACAGACCTTGGCTGAACTTCTGCGTATGTTGAGCAATCCAAGAGAAGCTTGGATAGATCTTGAGCCAATAGCCCTTAAGGGCCTCCCACGGAAGGTCTACTATGCCAAAAGTGAGAGAAAGCCCATTCCTCTCTTTTATTTTTGGGCTCCCATGCTATCACACGGGAGGGGCATGGGGACGTAGAAAACGAGATCCTATCAACTTATTCCTAACATATGATAATAAGCTCATGGGATTTTACTCCACCGTCGAGAAACGAATGAGAATTTCCATCTTTAAGCTTATCTCAGACGTGACTGTCCTAATCCGTCCCAATACCAATCCCAGTATTAATTATACAAAAATGCGTCAATGTTCTTTAAGCATTATAAGTTAAAATGCTCCTAGTTGCATTACCATCCGTTGATCTAGATTATTCATTAGGTCCCATGTATATTTCATGGGCTACCATGCAAATGTTACACCCACCTGTATTTCAATATGGACGGTTGAGACCGTTATACAAAAATACGATAAATAAAAGCAAAATTACGTTAAGTAACTCTAAAGAATCATTTTCCAAGGTAATCACAACCATCCTAGCCATGGCTGGAGAAAGAATGGCTATAGAAAATAAGCCCAAATCCATGAGCCGTTAGAATTCTTCCAAGCGTCGAGATTTTTGTCACAGGATAGGTGGACACAACAAAGCAACGGCTTGGATTGCCTAACCATGAGCCACCCTTTATCAAAACCTGCAAATACTGCTATTTGGACGGTTCTGATTTGAGTTACTTTTTTCATGTCTACTTGGTTAATGCCCAAGTATCGAAAACTCTCACCTAAGTCATGAAGTGTGTTCTTATGCATTTTGAATAACAAGGAGTTAAATGTGGACCATTAAATACTACTGACTTTCACCATCCACTACATGTCTAAAAATCAGGAAGTTTGGATCACATATAAAGTGTGAATTTTGTGTTATGGCCTATCTACAATAGGTCCCACAGATTTGACGGTTTAAATTGAGGCACATGTATGCTACACACATAATTTCTATGCACATGTGTAGAGTATTAGACTCTGCCAGAGTATCAAATGCTCCAACTCTCTCACAGGGCTATGAGTTGTAGTGTCCTAGGTGCATTGACATCCATTGATCTAGATTGTTCAATAGGTCTAATGTTTTTTATGGGCTACCATATAAATTCCACACTGATCAGACAAAATCTTAACCATTTGATCAATATCTTTTAAAATGAACGGTTGAGACTTTTACACAAAAATATGTTAAATCAACAATTTGATCCATCTGTTTGTTAAAGGCAACCGTGGATTGCTTGTAATTCCAAAGAATCCCTTTCTTAGGCAATCACCACCATCCCAGCTATGGCTTGGAAAAAGGATGGCTATAGAAAATTAGGCCCAAAAAAAAGGATGGATTGGATCACACGATCAATGCAATTTTTGCATGGTGACAGGTGAAATGTCCTGTGGCTTAACGGACTATTTAGATTGATCAATTGGAGTGTACAAGTTAACTGATGGAAATGAATGCACCGTCTTTGGACGATTTACAATATTGTCCGTTTGCCTTTTCCATACTTATATTTAATTCGCATAAGAAACAGACTACTGTTATCTAAAAAATACAACACTTCCACTTATAAAATTACAGTTCTTTAAAATGAGATATATTTTTTATTAGTTTCCAAAAATCATCCTCAAGTTATTTGGGTGGAGATTGTTCGCGTCAATCAGTATGGTCAACCTGTCAACATAAGTTTTCAACCGGTGGAAAACTCTAAAAATTGTTCAGAAAATTTTGCCCAAAAAAATGATTTTTTTCGATATCCTTCGATCAGTCGAACGGTCGAAGGCCCTTGTTTCAGCATAAATCTAAGACATCCGATTTTTAACAATTTCCACCATAATTCTAATCTTTATGCTGCAACACACCATGTTCGATCCTCTATTTTTTCTTCGTCTCCATCATAACTTTACTATTATCACTTTTCACGTATAATTTGTCTTCATTTAATATTTGCTATACACAAAGAAGTCACATGTAACTTCGACTTTTCTATAGGAACTGCCTTGGTAAGCATATCCATCAAATTTATACTTATATGTTTCATCGCAAGAGTCATATTGACTTCCTATGACGCATATCAGTATGCTTAGTTCCATAATGGTAAATGGAATTCTTTGTCAAATTGATTGCGTTTTCGTTGTCACTATTAGCTAGAGTTGTACATGAACCGAATTAGCTTGGTTAGCTCGCTCGACTCGACTCGAAAAGGCTCGATTCGACTCGGTTTAAAACTGAGTTCGACCCGAGTCGAGCTGATAAAATCAGATCCAAAAAATTTCGAGCCAAGTTCAAGCTTTCTAGAGATCGACTCAACTTGGATCGAACCCCAACTTGAATGGAACTCAAATTGAACTCGGATCGAACTAGTTCGGTGACTCAATTATTTTGATATTGATGTTGCTTAACAAGTGTTTAAAGAAATGACTCAACGAAGTGTCGGTTGGTGGCGAGGAAGGTATGAATATGAAACAAATATCCTTGTATCTTGATTTTTATGTTGCCTACTGAGTGTTTGATGGAATACTTGTAAATCGATGATGTTGTTTTAAGTTTCATAAGAAATTGAAGGTACGCTCCATATGTTTGAGAAAATGCCGTAAGGGCTCAATCTTGGCTCGAACTAGACTCGAACTGGCCCGAGCTACTGATCGAACTGAGCCGAGCTAGCCAGTTAAGCTCAAGGATCGAGCAGAGCCGCGTTCGAGCTTGGGTCAACTAGTAGTCGCGTTGTGCCAAGCATAAACTGTTTTTCTTCATCCATTTCAAGACACTACTCGTAGGAAAGCCGAAAATGAACCACGTGGGGAACGTTGACCGGTTTTGCTTTATCAATTCCATATTTCACCAACAACTTCTTAAGGCATTTAGACTGAGATAAACATAGCATGCTCCTCTTTATATCTCGATATATGTTAATGCCGAGAACCCTCTGCAGTCTCAAGATCTTTCTTCTCAAATGTATTCAGTATATCGATATCAAATATGTTATGACTAGCGATAAGCATGTCATCAACATACAATAATAAGATAATGAACTTTTTATTACTTAATATCTTATAATAGATACAATGATTATACTCACCCCTAGTAAACCTTTGACTCATAATTAAATAATCGAATTTCTTGTATTATTGCCTAAGCGACTGTTTTAGGTCATATTTAAGATCTTCAAGGATGTTTAGAATATGTTTATTGAATCACAGCTGAAAGGATGATAATACAGTTAGCAGTTGAAAAGAATTAAAAAGCAACCCAAGTGGTTGAGAGGCATGTGGGAGGTTGATCGAGAAGGCAACCAAGATAAAACTATGGTCGACAAAGTAAGCGATCGATAACTGTACAGAAGTAAAAAAGAGCACCCGATAGGCGTTCAAAAGCAAATCGAGTGGCGAAGAGGTGTTCAAAAATAAGCCAAGTAACCGAAGGAAGACATGAAATGGAATATGACTAATAAGTTAGGTCGAGCGGTCAAAACGGAAAGATATGGAGAGCAGTCAAGTGAAGCACGAGCAAGAAACCAATAAAAGAGATGCGGTCAATGTGTGGCCGATAATCAATTAGTGATAAAAAATAAAACTTTATCGAGAGAAGAATAGTCGGGAGAAGAGATTTATTAAAAGAAGGATCTAAAAAAGAGAAGAATCTATAAAGTCTTTTTTACTACTGTTATTCTACCATATTTCCAACACATGTAATTTTACAAGAGTTACGTGGTGTATTTGAGATATGCGGAGATACTTGAAAAGAGTTTTACAATGGTACAACCGACGTCTATCAAGCAATGTTACATCATCCATAAAGCAAGGGTGGCTAAACGGAACATGGTCGAGTCGATAAGGAAACTTGAAACGGTTTATAGGGACATGTGGCAGGCGTAAGATGAGGGTTTCATAAGGTTAGTAATGTTGAAATGGTTATAACAATTGTTAAAACATGAGAAGCATTCAGATTGTTAGTTTAAGGTTATAAATAGCAGGAGAATTTAGTAGAAGAATGCGTCTGATATTAACCAAACCAAACCAAACCAAATCTATCTTTCAATTATCTTATGCTCCTTAATATTAGTTGTTATTTACATTCCTAAGTGTAATTAACGTTATCGATCATTTACATTCCTTAGTGTAATCAGCATTATTAGTCATTTACCAGGCAGAGGTGTAACTCATTTTCAAAGGACAAACCCCATCGTCTAATAATCTGCTAATCATCTTAAGTAGCATTGTGCGGGTAGCTGAATGGGTGACTAATCTTATTTGATCTCGACCATATATAGTCAATTTCCTATGTATCTATCTATCTTTGCATTTTGAATTATAGTTGTTCAGTTTGAATTGAGCTACACAGCCAATTCTGGTGCACCTGCACAAATCATGTGATTGAAATTGAAACTAACGAAAAAGGGTCAACAACAGTAAGGGTTGGACATCCACGGTTGAAACATTCATTGAGCCACATAAGTTCTGGATCATAATAATTTATTTTTATTTTTTTTAAGTTCATACCAGTGAGAATGACCTCATGAACGATTTGGATGGTATATCAACTTCATTTTGGACCCCATGGAGTTTTTAATGGTGGCCATTTTCATACCCACTGTTTCTTGTTGTGTGACTCACTTGAATTTTGGACCTGCCTCAGTTTTTGCTAATGGTTTAAAATGATATTGAAAAACGGATGGATAAGGTGGATTTCTCACAAGCATCACAGTGGGCACATAAACTTCTTGGCTATTGCTGGGAAAAAAAAAAATCCGTTTTTATTGGGCCTGGTTTAGGTGAGGCAAGCTTATTAGATGAGGCCCTAATTGTGAAGCACATGGATGTATGCGTTGTATATCCACACCGTCCATTCATTTTAGGGTATGGTTTCAAAATGGGGTAGATCCAAATCTAAATTGGACCACACAATGATGATTGAATTCTCATCATTAAAAAAATATTAGGATCCAGAAAAGTCATTGATCCAATTGCTCAGTGTTCTCTCTTCATTGAGGTACATCTGACCTCATTGACTAGATAGATGGAAAATAAATATTACAATGGGCCCTGAGAAATATTTAATGGTGGACACTCAGTCACCACTTCATTTTGAAGTGTGGTCCACCTAAGATTTGGACCTGACTTATTTCTGAGACCATGCCATAAAATGATTCGGTAAAATAGGTAGACTATGTGGATATACAACAGATACATATAAATATAGACCTATGGTCAGGGCCTAACCTTAATGAGCTATTCAAAAGAGGTAACAACTTAGTAAGTGAGGTCCTGACCATGGAGCCCACCTCGTGTTGTATAGTCAAACCTACCATCCTTTTTGCGGTGGATCATTTTATGTCGTCGTTTTAAATATGAAGTAGAGCCAAGTCTTAGGTGGACCACACTAAAGGAGAATAGTGGTGATTGAACAACCATTGTTAAAAACTTACTCGAACCCACTCTAATGATTATTTTGCATATACCTCTTAATAAGGTTATACAGACTTGGATGAGGGGAAAACAAAAATAGCAGTTTGATTTAAAACTTTTGCCTCCTGAAGTTTATAACGATGGTAATTCAATCAACATTGTGTGGTCCACTTGAAATTTGAATGTGCCTCAATTTTTGGGATCATAACTTAGAATGATCCAGCAAAAGGGATGGATGGCCTGGATATACAACGACATACATTAAGGTACACCTAATCCACACCCTTCTTATTTACGGTTGATGCACAAATCATGTGTACCTTTCTAGGGGGAGGAATCATAGGGCCTAGCTCAGTAGAACATAGTTCCGTACATTTAAGGCCATGATTCGGTGATCCAAACGGTTGATTTGTTGGGCCTTGTAGCTGATGGGGGTATCCGGCAAATACATTGATCAAGATATAAAAATCAAAACATCTGATTACTAATTTACTCACCTGCAAAAATGCAACTATATGTTCTTTATTCAAAGAAAAATAATTACCGTATGTCCAACGATTTAATGGAGTGTATTGGAACTTGGGTCAATGACCCAACCATTGAACGGGGATATATACATAGAGAGAGAGTGAGAGGATGTGCAGTGTGGATTTTTCACAAACATCATGGTGGGACCCACCTAGCATCCTAGCACAGTAATGTTGTAGGAAAGGCTTTAACAGGAAATCCATGTCCGAGAGGAGAGAGAGAGGGAGGGAGTGGAATTCTCAACGGCCCACCCATTTTAAGAAGTTCCCATGAAAACTCATCTCACGTTGTATGAGTCTAAAATCTGAAAAATACAATATTAACCATTCACATTAAGAAGCACCCCATGAAAAAATAAATTAGTATTTCAAAATATCCACTGGGAGGGACTATGGTTGTGGCCATAGGTGCTCTATGGATGTGTCTTTTCACTTAAGTCTGAAAGGTTAGATCCTTTTATATTTTATTTTGAAAAGTTGTGTCGTTTGAAGCATAAGGGTCGTACTAATTGGGTTTAAACCCAATAGTCACAACTTTTTTTTGAAAGGGTGTCTCCACACCTTTAAGGGTGTCTTCACAAAGTCTATATATAGACTTTTGATTTTAAGTTTTTGAATGGATTAAAAAATTAATTTTCTCTTTAAAAATTTTGTTTAAGTATTTTCTAGTTTGAGTTAAGACTACAAGTGGTTCGAACCCGTGTACAGTGAGTGCACCGCTGAGACCGAGTCATAGTCATTGTATCCTGGAGGTTGATTGCTCTGGAAACCTGTTGCACTTGGGACGCTGTCCAATGGGAGCAAATTCGATTTCAAGCAGAGTGATTCACATCACGCCTCGACTTATATAAACCAATAAGTTTTCTTTTTTCTCAATTTAAATTTATCTTATTTAAATAGTTTTTCAAACTCCATATCCCAACAGGTAAAAGTTAGGCATTAAAAATTCCGTGAGGAGATCACATCATATGGATGGTTCATATTTTGGACTCATTTTACATGTGATGAGTTTTAAAAAAGTTATATATGTTCACACATACACACACATGAATTCTAAGTTGCACACTAGTTCGCATGTGTGAACTTTTTGGAGAATTTATCATAGGTGTGTGATTCTAAAGTATGAACGATCCACGTGAAGCAGAACCTCATGAAACCCTTCTGGCCCAATTTTTACTTAGATTCAAAACTTTGGTAGACCATAAAAAATAAAACCAGTTTCCTCCCTTAATTTGCATTTCTCTTTTCTACGACCCTCTAAAATTTTAGATCAAGTTGAAAATTTTTCCCATATATATATATATATATGTGTGTGTGTGTGTGTGTGTGTGTGTGTGTGTGTGTGAGTCCTGGTCTCCTGCACACAAGGCCGCACGGAGCATTCATGTGAGCTGTTAGATTACACTCATGGCTAGGATTCAACGGCATTGAGAATAAGAGAGTCTCGAAAATTATGACTCACGCCAAGACTCCTTGCGCTCACAGGAATGTCATGATGTACCCAGTTAGGTAATTATTGGACAGTGCTCCAGGGGCCAATCATGATGTATATGTTTTATCCATGCCGTTCATCTAATTTTTTAGATCATTTTTGAACATTAACAAAAAGAAGAAGAAGAAGTAGATCCTAATCTCAAATGGATCACGCCACAGGAAAACGGTGCTAATTAAACACACATCGTTAAAAACTTCCCAGGGTCCACTATAGGATTTATTTGCCATCTAATCTGTTCGTTAGGTCACAAGGACTTGGATGATGAGGGAAAAAAATAATAATAATTTCTTCTAAAACTTGTGGCCCTTAAGAAGTTTTTAATAGTGAGCGTTGAATCACCATTGTTTCTTTTGGTGTGGTCCATTTGAGATTTGGATATACCTCATTTTTAGGCCATGCCCTAAAATAAGCATTCAAAATGAATGGACGGCATAGATTAAATACGTACATCATGGTGGGGCCCACAGAGTACCCTATAGTAGCCATCTGGTGATGCTGCCTCAGAAGGCAATCCGTGTCCCCTGGATGCATGGGTACAACCCTCATCAGGACGGAAGCTCATTACGTAGTGAGTAACCAAGTACGCTTACCGTATTGAGTAAACTCTGTGGGACCCACTATAAATTACCAATTTTTTCTACTCCATTCATCCAATTTACTATAAGATTACACAGACATGGATGAACACAAATATCAGCTTGAGCCAAAACTTCTTTGGCCAGAAGAATTTTTCAAAGGTGAACATTCTATTTACACTGTTTCCTGTGGTGTGCTCCACTTGAGCTTTGGATATGCTTCAATTTTGGGTTTAAACCATAAAATTGGCTAGAAAAATGGTGGATGGCATGGATAAACCACACATATTCATGGTGGGCCCAACATAGTTTTGCTCAACATGATAAAAGCCTACTTTGTAACTCAGTACGCAATTTGATTCCACCAGACCCAACTAGAGACGGACAATTCTAGTGGTGCCTCTTTGGGGCTCAATATGATCTATATGTTTTATCCACACCGTCCATATTTTTGAACAGATTATTTTAGTGCATGATCCCAAAAATGAGGCACATTGGATGCTCAATGGACCACACCACATGAAGCATGACTGCATGCAACATTTATTCGCATTGGAATAAAAGTTGTTGGATCACACGAATCGCTCCACCATCATTGTCATTGCCTACAGTGGGACCCACTGTGATCTATATATTCTATCCAATTCGTACATTTATTTCAACAGATAATTTTAGGGCTTGAGACCAAAAATAAAGTATATCCAAACCTCAAGTGGACCACATCATAGGAAACAATGCGAATTAAATGAATACCATTGAAAAATACTAGGGGGCCATGGAAGTTATGTATCAAGCTAATATTTGTATTTTTCTCTTCATCCATATCTGTGTGATCTTATGAATAGGTTGGATGACAAATAAACATTATTGTGGGCCTTAGAAAAGTTTCGACGGTGGAAATCATTATTTCCATTGTTTCCTATGGTATGGTCCACTTGAGATGAAATATGCTTCAATTTTGGGCTCAACCCTTAAAATGAGATGAAAAAATAGATGCACGGCATGGATAAACTACATACATTTACGGTGGTCCCAACTGAGTCTACTTAGAACGATAAAAGCGTACTGAATAACTCAGTACGCAATCCAATTTCATCGTGTGTGCGAAGGAAGCGGATTGGTTGATGTACCACACACACCACCGATGTGGCTGATGTGTTGACATCACCAAGTTATGTGGGTCCCATCACAAGGTATGAGTTATATTTAAACCGTCCGTCCACTTGGTGATCTACTCTTAATACTTGAGCCTAAAAATAAGACAAATCCAAAAACTAAGTGGACCACATTGTAAAAAGCAGTGGGGGATTGAACACCTGCCATTAAAACCCTTTTCGGGTTCACAGAAATCATCGATTAATATGATATTTGTTTTTTCTCTTCATTCAAGCTTGTATGACCTAATGAACAGATGGGATGGAAAGTAAACGCTACGGTGGGCCCTACAAATGTTTTAATGATGAGAATCATTGGCCCATTGTTAAAAACTTCTTGAGGGCCATAAGTTTAATTTGGATGAATTGGATATTTTTATTTTCTCATCATCCAGTGTGACCCAACGAATAGGTTTGATGGCAAATAAACATTATAATGGGCCCTAAGAAGTTTTTGACGATGGGTGTTCAATCATAACTGTTTTCCTATGGCGAGGTCCATTTGAGATTTGGATCTACCTTGTTTTTGGGCTCATGCTTGAAAATGATTTGAAAAATTAGATGAATAGCATGGATAAAATAAGTACATCATGATCGAACCAAAGAGAATTATCCAATAGCTTTCGAGCTACACACAACATGCAATCCTATGAGAGTGCCAAAGTATCGCCATGAGTTATTATTTTGGAGGCTCTCTCATTCTCACGGTTGTTGAATCCCAGCTGGAAATATAATCTAACAGCTTATATGAAAAGCTTGCATAAAATCTCCACGGGTCCTTGTGCACTGGAGACCATTTCTATATATATATAGAGAGGGTGGGGGGCATGCTCACCTACACACGTGTGCACCTTTGCACACGTGTCATGGGTGTCGAATCCGAACGATCCATAAGATGCGGAATCCCATGAAAGCTTAGGGGGTGAATTTTTACCCTGATCTAAGATTCTGGTGAGCCATATCAAAGAGAAATTCAAATCAAGGGAAAAAACTGTTTGAATTTTTCATGGCCCATTGAAGTTTTGGATCAAAGTAAAATTTCGTATTAGAGGGTTTCATGAGGTTCGGCTTCATGTGGACCGTTCAGATTTTCAAAACTCATCGGATATAATGAGTTCTCAAAAAAGTTTGTATGTAATAAGTAGGCAGGGGAATATTCTCTTTTATTATTATTTTTCAATATGTACGGCCTCCTCTTGCGACTCACTATTAAAAGCAATTGGATATTTTTATTTTCTCATCATCCAGTGTGACCTAACGAATAGGTTTGATGGCAAATAAACATTATAATGGGCCCTAAGAAGTTTTTGACGATGGGTGTTCAATCATAACTGTTTTCCTATGGCGAGGTCCATTTGAGATTTGGATCTACCTTGTTTTTGGGCTCATGCTTGAAAATGATTTGAAAGATTAGATGAATAGCATGGATAAAATAAGTACATCATGATCGAACCAAAGAGAATTATCCAATAGCTTTCAAGCTACACACAACATGCAATCCTATGAGAGTGCCAAAGTATCACCATGAGTTATTATTTTGGAGGCTCTCTCATTCTCACGGTTGTTGAATTCCAGCTGGAAATATAATCTAACAGCTTATATGAAAAGCTTGCATAAAATCTCAACGCGTCCTTGTGCACTGGAGACCATTTCTATATATATATAGAGAGGGGGGGAGGGGGGGCATGCTCACCTACACACGTGTGCACCTTTGCACATGTGTCATGGGTGTCAAATCCGAACGATCCATAAGATGCGAAATCCCATGAAAGCTTAGGGGGTGAATTTTTACCCTGATCTAAGATTCTGGTGGGCCATATCAAAGAGAAATTCAAATCAAGGGAAAAAACTGTTTGAAATTTTCATGGCCCATTGAAGTTTTGGATCAAAGTAAAATTTCGTATCAGGGGGTTTCATGAGGTTCTGCTTCATGTGGACCGTTTAGATTTTCAAAACTCATCGGATATAATGAGTTCCCAAAAAAGTTTTTATGTAATACGTAGGAACTCGTCCGCAAGTGAGCGTTTACGTGTGTGTATACACAAAGGGGAATATTCTCTTTTATTATTATTTTTCAATATGTACGGCCCCTCTTGCGACTCACTATTAAAAGCAATAAAATATATAGATGTGATGTGAGGATGCGGATCGCGTCCCGTGCGGCCCGTGCAGATCTATGTGGGGGCCACCATGATGTATATGGTGAGTATTGTTTATCCACACCGTTCATACTTCTCTCATATCATTTTAAGTTATCAGCCCACAACTTAAGCAGATCCAACGCTCAACTTGACCACACCCGATATTACTCTTGTATTTAAGTCTTAGCCCCAGCTATCAATTGAGCGTTGAATTACTTAATTTTCTGCTCATGAATTAATATGATCCCATAGAAGAGATGGACGGCATGAATAAACAGATATGTAGACCGCCACACGGATCTGCCGCTTCCTTGCTAGGGAAGGGCGGGACCGGACGCATTCCGCTTCTATTTTTGGGTATCCATAGAATGTGAGGCCCATCGAGTAAACGGCCTGGATCAGTCCGATCAAATGGTTAAAGTCATGACTTGTATTATTGATATGACTTTTCTTAAGATGCTTTATGACTTGATAAACGGCCTGGATCAGTCCAATATTAGATGCTTTATGACATGTTGTCACGATACATCTTAAGATGCTTTATGACTTGATCTCCACTTTGCATAAGAAAATGAACTTTGCGGGACCACCCGTGCTAATCCCTACCACGTAAAATGGCCAGGCTACTTGGACCCTCCATATTGTAAATGTGAAATCTAATCCGTCCAACAGTTGAGAATCTAGATGATAGGATCTAAGACCAAAAATCAGCTAGTCCCACCACTCATATGAGCCACACAACAGGGGAAAATGGGGACGGATGCCGAGCATAGACTTGTGTGTGGGCCCATCATGGTGTATATATTTCATCAGACCCGTTAATCAGGCGTCACTCTCTATAATTGTGTGAAAATAAAAATATAAGTCTGATCCAAGACACTTGCGGGCTACAAACAGTGAAATTAAATTCTTTAGACGCAATTTTACATTGTTAGCATGATGTCGCTCATATGAGTTTAGTACAAGAATGATATATTGAATTTACGGTCCAAATAAAATTTATAACATGATGGACGGAGTGGATTTCATGCGTACGATATAATTAGGTCAAAAGAGAGCGGAGATTTTAAGCTCCGCTGACAAACTGGTGCGGTACACGATTCCACTCCCTAGCCATGTTTTCAAAGGAGGGAAAGTGGTAGGTGACTCGCATCCAAGTAGCCATGCTGTGACGGTCCTGACGGATGCGGATTAGCTGCCGGCAGATTGAGCACCGAGAATGCTAACGAAGTGATGTCACCAAATTCTGCGGGTCCCACCATGGTATATGTGTTGTATCCATACCGTCCATTCATTTAGAGAGATCGTTTTAGGGTATGAGTTAAAGACTGAGGCAGATACAAAGCTGTAGTGGACCCCACTAAAGAAAACAGTGGAGAGAGTGACATCCACCGTTGAAACCTTCTTAAGGTCCACCGTGGTGTTTATTTGAGATCCAACCCATTCATAAAATACATCAAAAAAGGGAAAATACAAATAGAACCGTAATCAAAAACTTTTTTGGCCCTTAGAAGTTTTTAATAGTCGTCGTCACTCTCTCCACCGTTTCCATAGCGGTCGTCATTCTTTGGCTCATGCTCTAAAATATTCTCTCCAAATAGATTAACAGTGTGGATACAAAACATACATCACGGTGGGACCCATGGAACTTAGTGACTTGACTTCCGTAGCCAATCCTACTGCTCAAACCTTTCAGTAGCTAATCCACGTACTGCTGTGACTGACAAGGTAGCACGCGGATTAGCCGTTCAACCCAACAATAGCGAGTCTCCCTGCTGGATCTACCTCCTGCTGTGACGCATGCTCATGTTTGGCCTTGCGCTGGATGTGGTATTAGATGGAATTAGGAGGGTTATCCTGCACCCTACCATCCCATCTGCGATTTGAGATGGCGAGATGTGCCTTGCCTTCGTAAACGTCCAGATTCGAGATGAATTTACCAATTCCAATATGAGAGTTTTCACCGCAATGTGAGGCCCACCGAGATATCAATGAGATATCCACTCCCTCCATCATTTTCATCAGCCCACATTCAACCATAAAGCTGTTTTGAGGTAGATAGAAAATAATGAGTGGGGCACACCATAAGAAGATGTGGAGATGCAAACCCATCCATTTGTGATGGTCCAAACAGGCTGCTGTATATCCCATGGGCTATCCTAGACCCATGGGATCAAGGGACAAACATTGACACCATCATCATTACCTTAAAATCCATTTCATCCCTCTTAATCCAATGGGATCGGTCTGGCCAAACATAAGGTGGGACGGACGCGGATTGCGTCTTACCCATGCCCGGACAGATTATCGTCTAGGCAGGGCTATGTGGGGCCCACCATGATGTAAGTGTTTTATCTACACGGTTCACTGCTTTTCTCAGATCCAGTGGACCACACCAACCAAAGCTGCACTGCTAATTACACCGCCGTTGAAACCTTTTTAAGGGCCAATATGATTTTTTTTACCATCTAACCTATTCATTAGTTCATGTACACGTGGATGAATTGAAAAAACAAATATAAATTTGATCCAAAACTTCTCAGGCTCTCAAAAAGTTTTTAATGAGGGACGTTCACTCCTCACTTTGTAGTCTACTTAATCTTTGGACGTGCGTCATTGTTTTGTTCATATCTTAAAATGATTGGAGAAAAGTGTTGAGCAGCATGATAAAACACATCACTGGTTCTAGCTTAAAACGATTTGATAAAAGCATTGAACTGGATAAAACACATCACGGTAGGCCTTGTAGAGCTTTGCCCGGACGAATTATCCAGGGTTGGATGCAATCAGCGTACAGGTATGACGCGAATTAGCTGTTGAACAGGACAGTATGGAGTCTCCTTATAAGGTTACGTCACCATGTTTTTTGGGCTGCACCATGATATATGTGTTTTATCCGCTCCATCCGTTCGTTTGGAGAGATCATTTTAGAACATGAATCAAAGAATGAGGCAGATTTATGGTTAAAGCAAACCCCCAAGAAAAAAGAAAAAAAAAATAGTAAGTACAATAACGGCCAACGTTGAAACTTTCCAGGCCAAAAAACGATATTTATTTGAGATCCAACTTGTTTACAAGTTAACAAATACATGGAATAAGGGAAAACACAAATATAAGCTTGATAAAAAAAATTTATGCAGTCTAAAGAAGCTTTTAATAGTTAGCATTCAATCCCTAATGTTTTCCGTGGTGGGATTTCCTTGATCTATTTAATTCTTTGGCTTGTGCCGTAAAATAATCTCTTCAAATGGATGGAAGGTGTACATATAACACATACATCATGATGGAGACTACTAACCATGGTAAAGTAACTTCATTAGCGAGACTTCTACTGTCGAATTCAGTAGCTAATCTGCGTCCCATAAGGTATTAAGTCAGACGTGTATCAGGTGCACCCCACCATGTTCATGAAAAATGGATAGCTTGAAAGTTGACCAACCCAATACGAGGGGGTATGATGGTCTAAGAATATGAGACACGAGTGGGCCACCAACGCCATGAGAACACTAGCAATACTCCTCATGCGAGCCGCTTTGTACAGGTGGTTTTCGGTCTTCACCTTAAATTACCCAATGCTCCAGAGATCATTGACGGGATGTTCGTTGTTGAATGTGGAACGTTTTCTATATATGCATATTCTTATCACCCGTTTGCATGTTGTGTTTTTTCAGTTTATTTTAGGGCACGACCCCAAAAATGAAGCAGATCTAAATCTTAAGCAGACTACATCATAGGAAAGAGTGGTTATTGAACACTTATCACTAAAAGCTTCCTAAGGCATATTGCAATATATATTTATTTACCATCTAATCTATTGATGAGATCATGTAGTCTCGGATGAAAGGAAAGACCAATATCAGTTTAGTGACCAAAACGTACTTAATGGTGAGGGTTCAATCGCCAGACTCTCTGGTGGTGTGGGCCACCTCATTTTTGGGCGCAACCCTAAAATGTGTAGTAAAAACGGATGGATGGAACGGATAGAAAACATACGCTTCAAGGTGGGCCCACAGCCCCAGCCACTTGGTTTCCGGCATCAACAAAAGTCAGTGTCACATCCATGCTAACTATTCCATGGGAAGAAAGAGATATTCAACCAAATTTTCGTCTATTGAGTTAATGCATGAAATGAAATAAAATGGTCATAAATGATTCCGAAAATGAAATCCAACATATGAGAGAGAATTTAAAAGTAAATAATAAAAAAAAAAAACTTTTTTGATCTCTTTTGAAGAGCCAAATGAGTAAATGAAGGTACCAATATGCACAAAAGTCTACCAATATGCACAAAAGTCTGCCACATGGCACATCGATGATGCACTGAATTAATTAAATTATCAATTATATTATAAAAATCACACTGATAAAATGATCCAAATTGTCCAAAAGTCTGTCATTTAAATGAATCATTAAAAAACGTTGCAAGTTGCTTGTGATCCTTATGTTGTAGCTCACCAGAGGTATGAAATTCTGGTCATGGATTGTGTCCTACCCCCGCCCGGACGGAAATCCATCCGGACAGGGCTCTGTGGGGTCCATAGTGATGTAAGTGTTTTATCCACGCCGTTAATCACTTCTATTAAACCATTTTAATTTATGACCCAAAGAACGAGGTAGGTCCACATCTCCAGTGGACCACACCAAAGGAAGCTGCAGTGATAATTACACTCACCGTTGAAACCTTTATGAGGGCCACTGTGATGTTAATTTACCATCCAACATATTAATAAGGTCATGTAGACGTGGATGAAGTGAAAACACAAATATTAACTTGATTCGAAACTTCTCCAGCTCCTAAAATTTTTTAATGGTCCACGTTTAATCCCTACTTTGTGGTCCACTTAAGACTTTTACCTGCCTGATATTTTTCATTATACCTTAAAATGATTTGAGAAAAATAATTAATGGCGTGGATAAAACACTTACATCACTGTGGGCCCCACAGAGCTTTGCCTGGACGGATTACTGTCCAGGCGGGGGTAGGACACAATCCACGTCCATGAAATTCCCTAATTTTTAGTTAAAGCATATATTTTAATGGGCTTCTTATAGTCATTTTGTTAAATATCACATGTATACTAATGTATGATATTAAAGCCAATTTATGATATCACACATGTGTGATATATTGGCATTTTTCAAAACATTCAAATTCCTCCCATTTTCAATATATTCAAATGCCATTCAAATTACTCCTATTTTAAATCTATTCAAAGCGGTTGAGTAAGAAATTTTCTCCTTATTCATTTACCTCCAAATTCATTTCCCATTTAACTCCATTTATAAACTCCCACATGTGCCCTGAGAAAAGTATTTTAGTAATAGAGATATCTATTACAAAATTCCCTATAAATTGACATTTTACCAAATAACATTTCCGTCCAGGCATCAATGCGCTAAAATACATGCTTTAACTAAAAATTAGGTAATCCAATGATAAGATGCGCCAATCGATAAAAACTAACATACACCACTCAAAACTATATAAATTCATCTATTCATTGCAATTTAATTTCCCACCCCCCCAAAAAAATAAAATAATAATAATAATAATAATAAATTATACACTGTATTGAGTTTTTGTTTTTTCACACATGCACTAACAATTGTACACACCCGCACTCACACAAAGGTATGAAGACTTCAGGTCCTTTCATAGCAAAAAACCAAATGAAGGCATTTAGATACTTTCTCCTCCTAACAAGCATCTCTTCCAATTTCATCTCCATTTGTATGCTATCCTAATTTGTGGTTTGTAGTACTTATTAAGGGAGAAATTATTAAAAGACTTATTTATTTAATTTTTCTTTAAAAAGTATTAAAGTTGATACTTGTGGGGCAACTTACTATGCCTATAACATCCAACTTAGCCAACATATGCACCTACAATGATAATTAACCAAATAAAAAATTGAGAGATCTAACCATGAGGTGGGTCACTCCATGAAAAGATATGCTCGTCACTACTTCTAATTGCACACGTTTGATCAAATTCTGGCTATTTACTATGCTCGTGGCCACACGTTTGAATAACAATATAACTACTAAATTATTTTCATTTTTAAAGTGGCAACCCTTCGAACATATATACCCTACTATGATGATTGTTAAGCTCGAAATCTGGATGGCTCTCCCCTCAGTCTCCCGAACCTTGAATCACTTTAACATCTTGATCCTACGCAATGATAACAGGCAAAGGTAACCTGACTAAGCCGGAGGACCCTCCGATACCTAAGTCAGGTCAAAGGAATCTGAGTCTAAGTTGGAGAGTAGAGGGAGAGTGTAAGATATTACGTACCTGTAGCAATGAGGTCTCATTGTATTTATACTTGACTGTCGGATGGTCTGGGTCCGATATTGTTGGCACGATTTACTCAATCAGTAAGATTTTCGGATCATGGAGATATTACACGCAATCCACGGATCGTATAACATATTACGCGCATGATGCATATCTGCGAGCAAAGTAACCAGTCACGTCCGCTTATGGTAGCTTCCAAGTTAAGCATGCGAAGTGCTTATCTCACAATCTGGCCTTGGCTCGGTCCTTCTGGTTGATATGGCTCCAACCAATATGGATGCAAGGCTTCATTGAATGGGGACGGTACCCCTGGTCCGATCCAATACCATCGGGCTTGGTTCCTCGCCTATTAAGTGATCCAAATGACTTCCTCCCGAGGTCTGAGGCGGGGTGTCGGGCCTGTTTTGTCAAGCTGAGGTTCCTGTCCGTCAGCGGAAGAATGGCTTGGCATGTCCAGTCGAAATGCTATATTTCCTATTTCGATATCATATTGTTCAGAGTCGATCCAGTCACTTGAGCACGACTGTGACTTATCGATGAACCTTTCAGTATTACCTGTTTCATCGGATGTTCGTCTGCTTGATTGGATTGGCCTTGTGCCCACCTCGGACCTCGGAATTACAAGGGCCTCGGACTTTCCCATGACAATGATCATTAAGACAAAAGATATAATTAATCTACTCTTCAAATGGTTATTGTTACAGGGAAAATCGAACTGACCTGTTGTACAAGACTTGTAACCAATCATAAGTGATGTCTAATAACTGAGCCATTTAAGAATTACTAAAATGAGCTCCTTAAGATACAGATACATCGACTGTAAGATAAGTCAACCTTGAAAAATCAACGTCAAGCTAAAGCTTATAAGTAGAGCTCAACAACGTGACTCACCTGTCGAGCTGATCAGATTGACTCTATCCTGAGAAGCAGGATACTCGGAGAGAGTCCCGTCTCATGTTATTAAAGGAGAGCTTCCGCGAGATCATTGCGGAAGATCACACACAACCAAGGTTGTCTCGACGACAGTTTCAAAAGTAAATCCCCATGGATCCTTTAGCATATCTAGTGTATCCTACCAGGATACAAGAATTAAGTGGGCTTCGACAAGATGTGCTATCTCAAAAGCCGCCTAAGCATCCTATAAATACATCTACTATTATTTAAGGAGGCAGGCAAAAAAACTTTTACCCAAGTTATGTTTCTATTATAAAACCATTCACCTAGCTCAGGTATCGAAGGGTCTCCGGTCATAACTGACGCCCCCGTTGTCCTTTGTATTCTCCCGGTGTAGGTTCTCGTACATCCATAAGCATGGCCCCTTGCCCCTTCACATTCGAGTAACAACAATTACACATTTTTTGGCACCACCAATTAAAACTGCCAAAATTTTCACTTCTGACGGTCATGATAGGAATCTTTTATTAAACATGTTGGATGTCATGTGTGTATAAATTAGGCCCCACAATTCGTCACCTTATCAAAATGTAAAGAAAATAAATAATGAGGGCAAATTTGTAACTTCAACCCTCTAAAAGTTTAGGACATATATATTTTTTTTAAAAAAAAAACCTCAAAATTTTCATCCATCTCTTCACCCTTTAATCTCTTGTTATTTTTATATTCAAATTATTTAAATTTTAAATAGGGATTTTTACTTAAAAATTCCTCAAGGAATTAGATTTTGTCAAATAATGCCTCCATGATTAAAAATTACATGGAGGTGCTTTTTGATGGATTAAATTATAAAAACACTTTAAAATTTCATTTAAATGTAGTAAAAATCAAGACTTATGGGGCTGACATAGTATGTGTATAATTTCCAACCGATTGAACATATGTCCAACACCATGTTGATAACAATAACAATACATCAAGTCAACTATATCATCAAACAAACTGCATTTGCATTTGATTTGAGATATTTTGAATGGTATAGGACAAACTTACGGTTGTATCCACCATATTTTTGGTTGGCCCACAACTTTTAATTTTCCACTTTGTTGTAATGAAAAAAAGCAAGGAGAGCAGTGTGAGAGGCTCTATTTAGTAAAATCTGATTCACGAGGAGTTTGGGGGTGAAAATCCAATTAAAAATTTTTATGACCTAATTTATTATTATCTAAATATTTAAATAATTTTAAAAAATAACACTTTTAAGTCCAACCAGTCCGACCATAATTTAAACTAAATATTAAATCCAGCTGGATTCAACTTCACCTGATTCAATTTTCAGCGGGTCAAGTTGATGGATCCGACTAGAGCTATTCTTAAAAATGGACCCGGACCCGTTAGAATCTCGTCGGTTCCGTCGGGAACGGACGCAGATCAGGTGATGTTGCACACACCATCTCGAGCGGTGGTGTGGCTATATTTTGCGAGCCATGGGCCTACCGTGATGTATGTGTTATATATCACGCCGTCCATTCGGTTCTCTAGATAATTTTGGGGTATGAAATTAAAAATGAGGTAGATATGAACCTCAAGTGGACCACACCATATGAAAAAGTGGCGATTGAACGCTTATCATTAAAAACTTCTTGGGTGCCCCAAAAGTTTTGGATCAATCCGATACATTTTTTTTTTGACTTCATCCATGTATTTTTGACATTATCAATAGGTTGGATGGAAAATAAAAATTACGGTGGGCCTTAGGAAGGTTTCAACTGTCGGTGATGTTCAATGGCCACTGTTTTCCTGTAGTGTGATCAACTTGAGCTTCAGATATTCTTCATTATTGGTTTTATTAATCTAAAATGATGTGATAAAACAGATGAACGGCTTGGATATAAAATATATATATCGAGGTAGGCCTTACAGTGCCCCACACATCATCACACATCCTGATCAGCATACCGTCGGACGCGGATTGGGTACTGCCCCGCCTCATCAGAGCTTGGAACAGGCTCAGGGTCTGATGGGTTCACCTTATTTCATGGGTTAATCCACACCGTCCATCCATTTTCCCACATAATTTTATAATATAATTCTAAAAACAAAAGGCTCAAGTGCGCCACACCATAAGAACAATCATTGATAATCATGTCCACCGTTGAAACTTCCTCAGCGCCCAATGTGATGTTCATTTTCCATCCAACCCATTTATAAGGTCGCATAGACTCAAAACATAGTCAAAACACAAATATAATTTCGATCCAAAACTTCTAACTCTCCCAAAAATTTTTTAATGGTGGGATTTTAATCCTCACTTTGAGCCTTTGATATAATTAATTTTTGATATTATAATTTAAAATGATATTAAAAAAGTAGATAGACAGTGTGGATAAACCCATAAATTACGGTGGGCCTCTCATATCCCCAGCCTGTCCCGAGCTGGGAACAGTCGATGGCAGTACCCAATCCGCTTGCCGTACCGTCGGGGACACAGCGGGAAAATCGAGTAGACATGCTTTCCCAACCGTGTACGCGTTTTTTTAATCACAGCAATCACAACATACGGATGACAGAGTCTGTCCGTGGAAAAGCCGAGCAACTTGGAGGAGCACTCTAAATCGTGGCCCAAAAATCTCCACCATACATGTATCCACGTATGGTGATCAAAACGATTTTGATCACCCACAGTGTGAAAAATTCCCACGGATTGATCCTTCCGTTGGGCCCCATCGTGGCCTTCGAACGTATGGTAGGAACGAGAAAGGCCCATGGTGCACATTCAACGTCCGGAAGTCCACTAGTTTTGACACTTACGAATGTATGCTTGTTGAAAATTTTCTCACAATAGGCCATACGAGTCCGATTGGATCCTACTGGGCCAGCGGTTCTGATTGCAAATAGGTAGGTTGGAGACACGAAGGAGCACGTTTTATTGTAGTCACGCAGAATCATTCTTTTTTCTACTACGTAAGAATATACCGACATGTGTTCTAGAATCTAGATGCGTATTTAGTAAACACGCTTTAGAACCCCGTCTTTGACTCGCAAATCACTCTTTCGTGGAGGCCGTTTGCCTGGAGTGACCCGACTCTGTGGGGCCCACAGTGATGTATGTGTTTTATCCACGCCGTACATCCGTCTTGAAAGATCATTTTATGATATTAGGAAAAAAATGAGGCAGATCTAAACCTCAAGTGGACCACACCTATGATATTTGCGTTTTACCTTCATTCGGGTCCGTGTGACCTGGATGGAAAATAAAAATCATGGTGGACATAGGAAGGGTTCTACGATACGTGCCACTATCCCACTCTTTCTTGTGGTGTGGTCTTCTTACGGTTTGGATCCGCCTCATTTTTTATTTCATGCTTTAGAATGATATGGAAAAATGGATAGTCGGTGTGGATATAAATAACATACATCACGGTGGGCCCACAGCACCCAACAGGTGGTGTTGGGTCACCACCCAATCCGTTTCCCAACGGGATGGTATTCAGCCCAAAAAATAACAGGTTCAGATGCGTCTAGAGCGGTGGGACTGATGTGCCACGACGGCATGGTGGACCACCTCTCGAAAGTGGTTTAGATCGGAAGATCCTGACCATCGAAAATCTGGCCAAACGTTTAGTTCGTCAAACATTCCCATGATTTTCAGAGCATCCGGCATCCACGTGTGACACCGCAGTTTGCAGATCAACGGCCTCGATCCTTGGATCACCTAACCTTGGGCACGATCTGCAAAGACTTCCACATCGGATATAATCATATCCTGCCATCCGCAACGGAGACCACACCATTTGGACGCCTTGGCTATCCGTACGCGGATACCTCGTGTGCGGGAGCGTGACTTGCTGCGACCCGGAAGCAGATATGTGAATGAGAACCTGACAGTAAGGGCCCACCTTGATGAATTCATTTTATATCCACACCGTTCATCTGTTTTTACAGCTTATTTTAGACGATGGTCCGAAAACAGAAACAGATAGAATAATTCAGGTCAATCACACCACAATAAATAGTGGTTATTGACCATTACAAACCTTTTGTGGGCGACGAAATTTTTGGATTAATCTGAAATTTGTTTTTTTCTTAAATCCAGGTCTGTGTGATCTTATCAACAGATTAGATGGTCAATAAAATTTACGGTGGAAGCTAAGAATTTTTTAATTGTGAGTGTTGAATGACCATAGTTTCGTATGGTGTGGCCCACGTGAAATCCATTTATGATATAATTTTTTTCAATCCATGCAAAAATAATCTTGAAAAACATATGGACGGTGTGGATATACAACAAATACATATAGGCGGGCTCTATGGTCAGGCTCTCACCCACATCGGTGGTTCCGCGTCGCGGCGACGTCGCGCTCCGTCCGTGTGCGGTGGATGAGGCACCACCATTTAATAAAAAGATTGTGGAATCTCACCTACTCGTCATTTTCGTCGAATCCTGAGGCATCCGAAGGTGAAAACTGTCCTGATGGGTTCATTTTCTTAAAAGTGGGTCCCATTTCGCATTAATCCACACCGTTGATCTTATAATCGACAACTGGTATCAGACGACCAAAAAGGACTCTAGCTTCGAAGATTGCAGCCATGAAATCTCTGGCCTTTCAACGGACCATTTTTAGGGCAATGGATTAAAAGGCTAAGAATAGAATAACACGATAGAGTTTGGGGAATCCACCGTCTAAAGATAAGGCCACTTGATTAACGGTCTGGATCAGAACGTACGGTGGACCGTCACGTACTGATGCATCAGCACTTCATAATTCCTCCCTTTAATAATAGTTCTTTGTTTTATTCTTTTTCTCTTCCCACCTCCCTCCCTGCCTCTCAGGTGCCTTTTCTTTTCTTTTCTTTTCTTTTTCTTTTTCGAAAATTCAAATATATATTTCGTTTTAACAATTTTCTTCTACATGAAATTACATTTGAATATCTCTTTCGCTCTTTCAGATTATATGTATTTTTATTTACTTATTTTTATTCTATTATCTGTGCAGAAATCTCGAGACAGAAGAAGAACAGAAAATAAGGCGATTTTTTAGGGTTTTCTTTTTACATGCTTTGAGATCTCCAATCCTATTTTCACGCAGGTGTGTCTTTTTTATTTCATTATTTCATTATTTATTATTTTTGGTAGATTGGGAAATGGTGTTGTTGTCGTTGTTTTATTTTTTATTTTTTTAAAATTATGATTTTTTATTTTTTTGTCTTTCTTTTGATGTATCTATATTTTCATTTTTTGAATGGAAAATGCTCATCGAAACGGAATTCAAGGAACCAATCTGTGTTCTTTTTATAATTTGATTATTATTTTAAATTATTTTTAATTTTATTTTGTTTTTGCGAGCAATGTGGAATGATTAGTATGAAGAACATATATGCATTGGTGTTTGGGAATTCTCTGTTAAGAAGGAAAGGAATGTCGTGGATGCAATGAATTCCTGCAAATGGGCCCCGCTGTTTGGTGATCTGGACGGCTGATTCGATGGGGACCTGCAGCGGATGGGCCTTTTTGTTTTTGAAAGGTGAAAGGGTGGATGGGCCATGCACTCTAAAATGCCAAAAAAAATAATAAAAATAAATTCCTGATTTGTCCATGGCGCGGACCTTTGAGCCGTGGGCCCTGCTTGTAGGAAGTCGTGGTAGGGATTATGTGTTTCTGATTCTTCTGCCGCATCTGGTCGGTGGAGGGGAGGGATCAGATCTACCGTGCCAAACTGCATGCCCCACTCATAAGAACTCTAAAGCCTGAAGATACTATGAATGCCCTTGGCCCTAGGATTATATAATTCCTACTAAGTTTCATGCATACATTGACAGTTCTTCATTGAAAGGAATATTACAATAATATCTTTAGAAACCAGGATGGGAGAAAGAAGGATGCATTGGGTGTAATATTGGCATCGCTGATTTCTTTGGAAATCCAACAAAGCCTCAACGGGGGAACATTGATTACTCTGTTGGATGACATTTATAAAGTTGGGTTCAATCTGCGGCTTGTAGTTATTCAGGTCTGAGAGAGTTGCAAGCTGCAAGCTCTTGATTTGTGTGTCCAGGCTTTTGCATCTGAAAGAGTAGCCTTTTGAATGATGCTCAAATCCTTCAGAAAATTGGAGTATGCTTGCCAGGTATTAGGATACTCAGATAAGGGATCCCCCCCTCACCCCCCCCCCCCCCCCCCCTTTTTGTCAAAGTAACTGAATTAAGATAAGGGATACTCAGATAAGGGATCCCCTTTACCAAACTTGAAATCCTAATCTTACTAAGATAATCATAAAGTTGGGTTCAATCCTTCAGAAAATCGAATTAAATGTACCCAGATAACATATGCTTTTGTACATTATAGGTCTCCATGAAGTCTGCCTAACCTGATCCTTGTGAGATGTAGACGAGGTGTAAGTATTGAGGTGTGAGGCATAAGGTTGGTCTATATTTTTCTTTCACTAAAAAAATTTAAGAAATAAAAAGTGAGGAATTTTTTAAAAAAAAAATAAGAAGAAGAAGAAGAAGAAACAATGTAAATTGTATGTCATTTTGTTAGAATGGGCATTGGTACCACCTTTGTGTTGGTTATGGATGAGTGAATGAGGCATTTACAAGAAGAAGTCCTATGGTGTATGTTGTTTGCAGATAACATAGTTTTGAGTGATGAGATGAGGGAGGGCCTAAACGCAAGCTAGAACTATGGAGGGATGCTTTAGAATTAGTTCGACTAAAAGAGAGTATATGAAATACAATTTTAATAACACTAGGAGTGGAAATAGGAAATTAGTTAAGAATTCATGGTATGCAAAATCAGTTACATTGCAGCTGTAACGACCACTACCTAATGGTAACGGTCGTATCCATTATGCATTACAGGGCCAAAATAGTTGTTATAGAAAAAAACGGCAGTAACAGACCTGTATTGGTCCATATATATATAAGGGCTGTAACAGCTATTATCATTACGATAACGGCAGCGGCTGTTGCGGCCACCGTTACCGTTATGGAACACATTTGTTAAGATTGTTGACCAAGGACCCGAGTTTTATGTGTTCTATCAGGTGTGTGCTTTGTAAAGTGATTTAGAATGTGAGAGAGTGGTGCCCTTGAGTTTTTGGGTTGGGTATATATGTAAAGCTTTTGCTTTTTTCTCATTGTGTCCTGTTTTTGTTTTGCCTTTCCTTGTTTTTCTGTTTTCTGTTTTTGTGCCTTTGGATTAATAAACTTATCATCGCCTTTACAAAAAAAGAAAAAAGACCAGCCAAGGAGAAAATGTTGGGCAGTTAAGGAACAACATGCATATAGGATGAGCGTAGCTGAAATGAGAATGCTAAGATGGATGAGTGGCAAGACAAGGAAGGATAAATTAAAAATGAATGCATTTGAGAAACTTAGAGTGGCAAGACAAGGAAGGATGAGCGTAGCTGAAATGAGAATGCTAAGATGGATGAGTAGCACCAATAGGTAATAAGATGAGGGAATGTTGACTTAGATGGTTTGGTCATGTGCAACGGAGACCAAGGGTTGATGACCTATGGTTTAACTGATGGCATGGTACTTGATAGAGTGGAACGGTGGAATATGATTCATGTAATTGACCCATATTAGCCAGATAAGTCTTAAAATATTGAAGTTCAGGACTTCCCTACGACTAACTATGTGGTTAAATTGGGCAAAGCTGCTCGCATCATATATAGTAGAGATGACTGAGACTGCGTTGTTCCATTTGCAATCTACATTACCCAACTACAACTATAATCATGTGGTGTGTGGGTACAAGTATAGGTTTAGGTGTTGGACTCACTCGACTCTTGAACCTCTTGACTAGGTGACATTGAGTATATTAATATTTAAATTTAACTGCCTTTCAAAAAATATTTAAATTTAAATTTAATATCTTTATATTTATTGTAATGCTTTTTAAGTCTTTCAAATATAACTCACATTGTAATTGTAAGATTCAACATTAGAGAGAGTTGGTGCTTGGGGATAGATGCATTCTTTTAGCGAGGATAAACCTTTCAATGGATGGTGCACATCTGCATACTATACGCATTTTACATGGTAAGTAGCAGATTGTGCATGCACATCTGGTTGGTATGCATTGGATGCACATATGCAGTTTTTTTAAGCATGTATTATATAAAAAACCAACAGAAGATTCTTTCAAGTTTGCCTCTCAAACAGGAAAATTACCCATATTGTTGATATCGCACGTTATCGAGGCCAACTACTTCAAAAAAATACCCTAGGGGCTGTTTGATTTTCTAATTCCAACTGTAATTCACTGTAACTAGGTGATAATTATTTACTTCTGTAATTCAAGCCGGCTCCCAAGGTGACGTTGACATGCACCCTCTTTGATAGCATTCTGTCATGTAAACCGAGGAGGAAAACGTTAAAACTGTGGGGCCCATCGTGATGTATATTTCTTATCCACATCGTCCATCCCTTCCGCCAGCTCATTTTAGGGCATGAGCCAAAAAATGAGGCAGATCCAAAGCTCAAGTGGACCACACCACAAGAAACAGAGGAAATTGAACACCTACTGTTGAAAACTTCTTGGGCCCCCCAGAAGTTTTGGATCACGCTGATCATTTTGTTGTCCCTTTATCCATGATCATGTGACCTTATGAACAGGTTGGATGACAAATAAACATTAATATGGGCTGTAGGGAGGAAACAACTTTCAATGGTGGACGTCTATAGGACCACTTTTCCTGAGGTGTGGTCCACTTGAGCTTTGGATCTATTCATTTTTCAGCTCATGCCCTAAAACGTGCTGTTAAAACTGATGGACAGCGTGGTAAGTCACATACATCACGGTGGGGCCCACAAATTTAAATTGGCACTAACAAGGTCCTTTTCAGACCAATTTTCGAGGTAAAAATCCTCGCCAATTTCCATCTCTTGCAAAAAGATGGAGGAAGTCATTATTACCTACTTGTATTTACCAAGGTAAATAAAAAATCAAACAGCCCCTAGGATGAAATGATTTTTATAAAGTTAAATCTTCATGGATGTATGCAATTATGCATACAACTATTAGGTGAATGGGACCCTTTTGTATTATTTGAAATAAGAAAAAAGAGATGAAACATCCCTGCTGTATTAGTGGAGAAAAAGAAATAAAATTCCCGCATCTTAAAGTCGAGGAAATTTCAGCCCCCTTGTCAAGGGGAGCATCTCCCTTACCATGAAGGTTCATCTCTTACAGAAAATAATCATCCAAACATCCATTTAGAGGTGATTGCATGCATTGAAAGCCCACTTAAGACATGGATGCTCTGGGTTGGGGGCGGCGGCTGTGGCGGCGAAGCTTTCTACCATTTTGATGCAGCTGTCACTTACGATAGAGGCGTCCATTGGACACGGTATCACAAAAATTCGAATGTTGTGGTGTCCATCTGTTGTGCTAGAATGCAGCTTTCCATGCACAGGCTTCAACCAAAAATGGTCTCTACTCTAGGCTGCTGCTGTGGGTACTCCAACAGAGCATCCCTAGGGCATTTGGTACAAACATGAGGGGAAAGCATCTTACATTTTAAGACCCATTTATCACAGGGATGTCGTGTACCTGTGCAATATTGGCACACCACTGCTCACCACTTCAATATTTGCTCCTGTTGTATACACTCTTCCAGGAGGTATGGCCCAAAAATAATCTCAAAATACATTGACATTTATGTCCAGAACTTGAAGATCCATGGACATGGACGTTCCCTTGCAAATTCCTATCCATGTATCGAAACGAACCCTTATGTTTGTCTCTAGACTATATGTCCTGTCCAATCAATGTGATGTGCCACAGCTCACCACTTCAATATGTGCTCCTGTGATACACTCTTCCTGAAAAGTACTTCCAAGAAGTATCATCTGAACACAATCTCAACATATAGTTGAACTAAGAAAACATGTCTGAATTCTTTGTTTGTTCAAGTTTATTCCTGTATATGTGATTTAGGGTCTAGAAAAAAAACAGAAGACATGACCAAAACAAAAGAAGGGGGAAAAAAAGATCAAAATGGTGTACAATACTTTTTCTCCCTGTCAATCTTTGTTTTTAATGGATGTGAAATAGAAAAAATGCTGTTTTGAACAGCGATTGTGTTATGCAACTGTACATGGGCTACTTACCTTCAAAATGTATTCTTCTTTAGAGAAAATTATGCATATTTTCTCAAATGGCTGCATGTTTTCTACAGAAGAGAAGCCTAAACACCTCATGCCCATGATGATATTCCGATGCTCTTAAGTCAGGTCAGAAACATCAGAAGGAGATCAGTTTTTTTGGGGTTTAAGGGATGAAAGGAGGCATACGTTTCAATGGGTTGAGAGGTAAGCAGCTGTCGCTTACACTCATAGCTCTCATTTGCACAACCATCCTGCTTTGGGCATGGCAGAAAACCCCACTTGTCACAATTCTCCCACCTCAGAATCGGCTCGAGATCTTCTCTCCAGGTTCATCCCTTCATGCCTACATCCCATCGTTACCTTTATATGTTTGTGTTTAATTTCAGTACCCTTGCTAGAGCTTTGGTAAAGCTCAAACATGTGTGCAATAAAGCTCATGTACAAGTTATGCATGTGGCACAATTGGTCGAAGATCCAATCCATCCATCAGAACGACACCACGGTTTCCAAAACAAGTGTATGGCTCTAAAAAACTCAGCCAATGTTTTCTAACCCATCCACCTGTCCACATGGTGATTGGACCATATTTACTTTTGTGAAAACATACATGAGATCCGACCAAACCCGATGGATGGATTAGATCTCCCACCTATTGTACCATGCTGGCACACGTGGGGTGTGCTCGAGTTTTATTGCACACACTGTGCATGTAGCTAGGATCACTGATGCAAAACAATTAGCCACTTGCTCTAAAAGCTCGAACTGTTAGAGCATGGCAAATTAATCCATTTATCTCATAGCCCAGGCCCCACGTCGCATGAGTTAGGATATCGGTCGAACCCTCTTCGTGGGCCCCACATCACATGGGTACCGCCTCACACGGGCCGCCCACCCCGAGTGTGCCCCTGCATTCCATAGGCAACCCCACTTGAGCTCGGTGTGAAAATGCCCTTTGCATTAATCACCGTTGCTATATTTGGATTTATCTTTAACTTTTCAATATTCTTGTGGCGGTGCAGCAATTCTTGCAGGCACTCCGACAGAATCTACATTGCTTAAACAGAAGGCAAATGCAGAAGAAGATTTCGCATTTGCTCCTGAGGTGAGAGAAACAACAATGGAAAGAACTCACAAAGCAGGAGAAAAAATAACCGAAATAACTGACCAGGTGGAAAAAGATGGTTCTGTTGTTCCGACCGAGGTGAGAGAAACAAGAACTGGAGGAGCTGACCAGGCGGAAGAAGATGGTTCTGCTGCTGCACCAATGGCTTCTGAAGCCACAAGCTCCTCTCAAAAGATAAAAGAGAGCATGAATTTGATGTCCCCAGCAGAGGAAAAAGGTAGCGTGCCTCACCTTTGTTTGGTTCATGCCGTTGTTTTCTTAAATCCTATTCGATCCCTCTTTGTTTTCGAGGACGGGCAATTTGCAGGATTGGGGTTTTTGCAACCTTGTTCTGCTGTCTATCTTGTTTGCAGCTTTTAAAGGTTTACACGATTTGGTGTTTTGTATTTTCACAATCATAAATCTACTCTTCCTAAGATTAGGGCTACAACTTGGGTTTGTGTCAACCTGAACCTGATTGATGCACCCCTAGTTTGGGTTGGGTTGTCAGGGTCAGGTTGGCTTGGGTTGGAAAATGCCAACCCGATTTCAGTTCGGGTTGAGCAAGTTCGGGTCAGGCTTAGGATTGGGAATAATCATATGTATTTGGGTCAGGTTTGGTCAGGTTGGGTCTAGTGTATAGGTCTTTGGGTTGGGTTGGGTTGGGTTTGCAGGTCGGGTATTCTTGAGGTTGGGTTGGGCCTGGGTTGATTCTCATCCCAACCCATCCTAGTGGCAGCCCTACCATAGGTATCAGCATTTTGATTTGCAATTGATCTTTTCTTTTATTTTTTTCTCAAATCAGTCATTCATAAAGGAGCTTGCAACTATGCCAAAGGAAAATGGGTTCCAGACAGCAGGCGGCCGTTGTATTCTGGTTATGGTTGTAAGCAATGGCTATCGGATATGTGGGCTTGTAGGTTGACTCAACGGACGGATTTTTCCTATGAAAACTTCAGATGGCAGCCAGAAAACTGTGAGATGCCAGACTTTGATGGGCCAACCTTTCTGGAAAGGTATTTTTCCTTATCCCATCTTTTAGTTTATTTGGTATCATTTGCTAGACTGGAATCCTTTACAACACTTGCTTTACGCAGTGCGTGTAAAACGCCTTAGTTTGGGGTCCACCATGTTGTCTGTAATATCCACTCTTGACTATCAGGTCCAATAGTGGATATTAGTTTCTAAAGTCAAAATTTAGCTAGATCCACAATTTGGACGGGTGCCACGGCGCCACCACATGGAGCAATGGGAATGGGATGTGCACCATAGGTGTGTATGGGGCCACCATGGTTTGTCTTTCATGAAACCTATTAATCATGTGTTACCCACAGCGACCAGTAGAAGATACAAAAATCAGCAGCCTGACAAAAAACTCACGCATGCCGCACCATCTGAACAAAGCGGGTTTGGGAGCAATTTTACATTGTTCCTGTTGGTGTGGCCCATATCAGTTTTTAATTGAGCTTATGGTGTGTATTTACGGTCCAGATACTGGTGATAACCTGATGCACAAAGTAGATTTTACATGTACAACATGGCAGACCCCAAGGAACTTGGGTGTTTGTGCAGGCATGTAGATGATTCCAGTCTTCATTTCCTAGGACGCCATGGATGGATGGGCTGGCAGTTTTTGTCTTGTCCATCTTATGCCCTTTCAGCAATTGGGATTTTCTGACATTGTCTAGTATCGACGGTGATGATATATCGCAGGATGCGGGACAAGACCATTGCCCTTGTGGGGGACTCTTTGGGGAGGCAGCAGTTCCAGTCCCTGATGTGTATGGTCACAGGCAGGAATGAGAACCTGGAAGTGGAAAACATTGGAAAGACATATGGTCTTGCCAAGGCCCGTGGTGCAATACGGCCTGATGGGTGGGCCTATCGGTTCCCGCGCACCAATACTACGATCCTTTATTACTGGTCTGCAAGCCTCTGTGAATTGGAGCCTCTAAACATCTCCAACCCTTCCACCAATTACGCCATGCATCTTGATCGCCCAGCAACATTCCTGCAACGCTACATCGGCCGGTTTGACACCCTTGTCCTCAACACAGGTCACCACTGGAACAGGGGCAAGCTGAATGCAAACCGGTGGGTTATGTACGTGGGTGGTGTGCCCAACACCAACAGGAAGATCGCGGAGATAGGGAATGCCAAGAACCTGACCATCTATAGCGTCGCGAGGTGGGTGGACTCTCAGCTTCCACAGCATCCGCGGCTCAAGGCCTTTTTCAGGACGATATCGCCCAGGCATTTTGTCAACGGGGATTGGAACTCGGGTGGGAGCTGCGACAGCACCACACCGTTGGCCGGAGGGAGTGAGGTCTTGAAAGACGAGTCTGCCGACCCAGTCGTGGCAGGCGCTGTGAAAGGCACGGGGGTTAAGCTCTTGGACATAACCGCCCTTTCGCAGCTGAGGGATGAGTGCCACATATCAAAGTACAGCATCAAGTCAGCAGAAGGGGTGCACGATTGCCTGCATTGGTGCCTCCCAGGCGTTCCGGATACATGGAATGAAATCCTCGCCGCACAACTATAGACGATGACTATCTGGTGGGACCCACATCATTCATTCGACAGGAAAAGAAATGATAAGCATCCAGCATATGTCCGAGGTAATCTCTTCACTATGAACCAAGACCCGTTGTGGAGCTGGATTCGTCACCGCGGGGCCCTTTTGGATTGGATTTTCTATCATTGTTTCTCATTCTAGCTGATAAAAAGCATCAGCAGCAGCAGCAGCGTGGCCGCAGCGGATTCATTCATGAATTTGAGTTATGGTAGGTTCACACAACACCCGTTCATGGGCCATAATAGTTAATAGCCATCTGACCAAATGAGCACAGAGGATCTGGGTGCTCTTCCACATGTGAGAGCATGCCGGTCCCGTCTGGTGGTGGTTGTCATTCATGCATTTGATTTTAGGCTCAGAGAAAGGACAGAAGCTTGTTGTTGTAGCATATATTCATCAACGTCGAGGGAGTATATTCAATCAATGTTGTAACCTGAAATTTCTTGATAAAAAGCTCAGATGGGCCACACCAATAGGATTAATGTAAAATGACGTCTAAATGCTCTAAGTTCACAGCTTGTGGCCTGCCTGAGTTTTTCTATCAGTCTGATTTTTGTATTTTTCCCTTGTCCTAGTGAGTCGCACTTGATGAACTGGTTTGATGAAATATACACACCACGGTGGTCCCACATGCAAACCTATGGCTTAGGTTCCATCCACATTGTTCCTTATGGTGTGGCCCACCTGAGTTGTGGATATGGCTTCTTTTTTTTCTTTTTCTTTTTCTTTTTTTTTTTTTTGCCTCAGGAGCTATTGTGGTAGAGTGCACCTGATGGACGGAGTGGATTTCAGGTATAGAACATTGCTTGCAACATGTCCGGCTCAGATCCAACAGACAGATCTGAGGTAAAAATAGCAATGCGTTGGGTTACATCAGACATGTATGCCATCTGGGCCGTTCAGCCAATGGCTCTGTCATGGATGCGCCGTGACCTAATGATCATGAATCTGCCCGAATGATTTTTTATTTTTTTTTTGGTAGATTTTTTACCAACCGTGTGCACGCACGTGTGTAATTTGGATCATTCATTCTGTTGGGCTTGTTGCGAGCATGCTCTCCTTGCCACAAGCAGGATTTGTTCAATCTAATTGGACCACATCATCATACACTGCCTTTAATGCAGTGACACTCCCATTGATGATGGGACCAATCCTCCCACGTGGCAATGGCACTCCAGGACGCGGATTAGATAATGACAGGTTGAGTAGCGAGTTGGCTACTGAAGTGACGTCACCAAGTTCTGTCGGCCCACTATAATCTGTGTTGTATCCACACCGTCCATCCATATTGAGATATCATTTTAGGGCATGATCCAAAGAATGAGTCAGATAAAAAGCTGTAGTGGACCCCACCACAGAAAACAGTGGGGAGAGTGATTCACACAGTTGAAACTATCTTAAGGCTCACCATAATGTTTATTTGAAATCCAACCTGTTCAAAAGTTTAAAAAGACATTAAATAAGGGAAAACACAAATATCAGCTTGATCTAAAACTTTCGTGGCCTCTAGGAGTCTTTAATAGCGGGCGTTGTCACTGTCCCTACTGTTTTCTGTGCTGGGGTCTACTGGAACTTTGGATTTAACTCAGTCTTTGGATATTGCCCTAAAATGATCTCTTCAAATGGATGGAAGGTGTGGATACAAAACATACATCATGGTGGGACCCACGGAACTTGATGACGTCACTTCAGTAGCAAGTCTTGCTACTCCCACCGTTCTTGCCTCTCAGGTAGTTTCACACGATACATCGGAGGGACATGCAGTAAACGGACAATGCTGATTTTTCGTATCTTCGTTTCACCCTGGGAGGATGAGATATTGTTTACGCCTGATGAAACCGCGTCAGATCTACTGACTTATGTGTTGCCACGTGGTAGCAGAAGCAACTACTCTACCCTCTATAATGGACTTATGATCGAAAATGTACATTGATCTAAACACAGTTGAAGATTGGAGTGACAACAATGCAAGTCGGCTGGCCTCGAAACTCTAATTATATAAGAAAGATTGAAGAATCTTGGGCCATAGCCAATTCAACGCAAATCGAATTTATAGTACAACATTGTTTATCTTATTTAATTTATCTTAAATTAGTGGTAGTGTAATTAAACCCGTCAATGTTGTCACGATAGACCGGCTTTAGTACAAGGGTAACGTAGTTCTGTTTATCTATGCTGATATGCTGGTTTGACCTATATTAGGAGTAGGGTAATTTTCTTACATCCATGCTAAGCTTTGGATTACAAGTATGACATTTTTCTTCTTTTTTATTAAATATAATTCCATTCGTCAATGCCCAAGTCACTAGATTAAGAAAGACTTAGATTAGAGCATCACCATTTACACCACATACGTTGGATTGTTGAGGAATATTAATTTTAATTAACATAATTGAGTTACTCTTACTCTCAAACTGTACAAATTAGATTATTTTTGATCTCATTGTAAGAAAGAGTCCATTCAGCTGAAAGACAAAAAGAACTCGTTGGAATGACAAACACTCTCATTCACAAATTGTATGATTTCATTTATAAATGGCTAAATGAGGGGCAGCCATCCGCTGACTTTTTTCCTCCCGTTCTGTCTTGTCAGTGCTGCAGCGATGCAAAAAATGTCAGGTCTGAGGGGCGGTGATTGGAGTACCATAGGCGGTAATTGGAGTGCCACCTCCATTCATCTTTTCTTCCAGCGAGCATCTCTTCTTCCTATTCATTCCCTCTGGTCCTTTTCCGTCCATCTCTATCCGTCAACGCCCTTCGATCATTCCTTTTGCCCCCTTTTCCTTCCTTTTTTGTCTTCTTCTCCTTGTCTCCTTCTTTCCCTTGTATTTTCACTCCTTGTCTTTATTATGGCTGCAAGCTTTGGAGGGGTTAGTGGGTCCATGAATGAAGGGGATTTGGGTGGTGAGTCCTCTATTTATGGTGGTGAGATCCTATTTATGGAGGAGCTAGTGGAAGTTGGTGAGGGAGTAATGGACTCCCTTGGGGAGATCAATGTCATTTATGGCATGACTTCTACCACCATTAATGGAGAATTTGAGTTGGATGGGATGAGAGATTTTGATGGGTTTGATGGATCCATGCTAGATGGGCTGTCCAAATTTATGGATGTTAGGATGGATGATTTGAGTGGTGTGGATAGTGTGGTGATGGTGGGAGATGGTTCGATTGATGGGCCGATGTCTATGGGTGGTGTAGATGGTGGTGCGGCGATGGTGGATAGTGCGGATGGGATGAATCCGGTTTTGACAGGTGGTTGACCCTATCTTGGTGGTTCAAACGGTTTGGATTTGGCAGGTGATGATTTTTCGGCAGAAGGCTTGGCCTAGATTTTCGATGCGGGTATCGAGGCAGTGTTAGGACAGGCAGTTGCGACCGGGGCTCAAGATGTCAGTCCTATCATCCATTGGGAGACTTTGGGTGCTGCGACTTCTGGAGCTCGTGTGTTTCAGACAGCTCCTGATGTGGGGGTTGTGGGCGGCTCCAGCCCGCCTGTTGTAGCTTTCCAGGGCACCTTGCATGATTGCGATGAGTGATGCTAGATTCTTTCAGCATTATGAGATAGATCTATTGGAGGAGGGGATGCCCATTTTTTATAGTTTGCTTGTTGGCCCAGGGATTCAGATTGTGGAGGGAGTGCCTGTCCGGACCTGTCGATTGCAGCCTCGTGGTACTTGCTCAGAGCGTCTGCACCTTTGGATAGAGAGCTTGACCGAGTCCGAGATCTTTGAGCTGAGTTCTTTGGGCTTCCGAGAGGTTCTTCATTTCCACCAGAGGGCCCTTCATTGGAGGAGTTTTCTCGCTTGTCTAACCTCCCTCTCGCCCGGGAGCCCTACATTCCTTCATCCGAGCCAGTTCATTTTTTGGATCCGGTCTCCTGGTTTGGGTTTCACATTGCTCTCCCTACTGTGGAGGGTAGGGCCGATGAGCTTTCTTTGGTGTTACTGTATGATCGTTGTGTTACTTTTCGAGGTGCCCCTAGATCAGATCGCTAGCTTCAGTGTTTGAATGCGCTAATATTTTGTGTCCTGGCTGAGCTGCTCTTCTCGAGTTGACGGCAGTCTTCAATGGTAGCCTTACTGGATGTCTTCCGTAGGATCCTCCATCGCAGGAGCGTTATCCCTGTAGTACTGGCGGAACTGTTTTTAGGGCTAACCGAGTGCTCCCTTGGACGTACTCGTATCCTCCGGGGCTGCTACTCATTCCTCCAGGTATTTTCCATTTTTCCCTTTCCTTTGCCTGGCATAGTTATTTGCTTTCGACCTGGGTTTGACTTGTATTTTCTTGCAGGTTTGGTTGTGGGAGCATTTGTTCATGACTCAGCTTCTGTGGCCAGATTCCCGTCGTGGAGACGTGTTGTGGTTGCTGCTTGATGGCCTTCCGCTTGGTGCTGAGGCTACGGATTCGCTTTATCACTGTATGCTCACTCAGCTTCGAGGGTGGGAGATTAGCTGGGAGGCTACTTAGCTTTGTCGTTCACCATTTATTTGTAGTGCTGCTCGCACTCCTCTTCTATTGCTTGGCCTACGGGGGTACTGCTCCTATTATCCCGTGTGGTTCCTTCAATAGTTCGGCTTTTGGCAGGACATTCCAGAGTTCATCTTTTCAGGGTTTGGGCACGCCTCTCTTTCATCTAATTTGACTGCTTTATATAAGCGGGTCTAGATCTCTTGGCAGGGGTCTTTGGATGCAGCGATGCTGGAGCTCGAATCTTGGGCTCCTTCTCTAGTGATAGTACCATACCAGTGATGAGTGGCCGAGCAGTCACTTTATCGACAGGTTCCTGGCTGGCATTTGGCGGATGAGGCTGTTGATCAGGACATGGTGGGCGATACCGCTTCCTTTTCTTCTTGCGTTGTTGATTCGTTTAAGGCATTTGAGGAGCGCCCCTTCATTGATCCATCTTTCTTGTTGGCCACACATGGTCACCTGATTTCTGAGATCGCTGTTCTCCGCCACACATGTGAGGACATGGCTCGCCAGCCGGCATTGGGGCGGCGATATAATGAGAGTATGCTTGCGATGCACCACCTAGAGAGAGATGAGGCCTTCTAGCTGTGCATGGAGATAAAGAGGCTCAAGCTGAGGTTGTCGATGTATGAGAGATAGGAGCTTACCTGTAGTTCCTGATGTTGACCAACTGTTTTGTCATGTATGCCTAAAACCTTTGTTTTTTGGTGTTTTTAGTTTTTTGTAAAGGAAGACAATGTACTTGTAAGAAAATTTTAAAGGAATGAAAGAAAATTTTTGTTTGTGCCAAATGTCAACGTTTGCTTGTGTTTGGATTTGTGCTTTGGATGATTGAGATCAGAAACTTGAGCTCAGGCCACGTTGTATGCAGTATTCTAGATTATGTCTTTAGGGTCTCGATTCCCTTAGAGGGTGTCTGGGATCGCATTCCATGGATTTGAGCAAAGTTTGATAGAGTATTGATTCGAAGTCGATCTTTCCTTGTATCTCATTGTAGTGTTTGCTGCTTCTGCTTCTTCTGTACCTGCACTTTTATTTTATTTCTCCTTTTTTTTTTGTATTTTTTTGTTATTTTACCCATAGCGCTTTTTCAGGTTTTCACTATGTCCAGCTTTCCCCGTCATTTTTGCCCGTAGCATCCTTTTAGATTTTCACTACGTCCCGGATCTTTGATCTTGCCTGCCCCTTGGCAGCTGTACTATTTTTACCCTTGGCGCCCTTTTAGGTTTTCACCAAGTCCACCACATGCCCGCTGTTTTTACTCGAGTCGCTTTTTTGGATTTTCAACTGGCCCATTTTGCTTGGGCATGCCCCTTGTTTTTTTTTTCTTTTATACATTTCTCTTTGGAGCCCTATGAGTGATGGAGGGGACAAAGAGACTTCTTCATAGCCGGCCAACTGGTTGCTTGTAAATCCTTTGTCTTTGGGTACAATTGTAAGTTGCATGGAGGTTTTGGGGATGAATTTTTTCGAGGGTCTTTTTTTAGACTTTCTACTCTTTTCCTTTCTTTTCCTTCATTTCCTCTTCCTTTTTTTTCTTTTTTTTCTTTCTTCTTTTTTTTTTTTGTTTTATTTTTTCTACTCTCTCTCTTTTTTATGGGAGGGGCGATTGGTGTTTCTGATAGGGGAGGTGGATGATATAGATTTTTTTTAATGCACCTTCACAATTGTAATCATTGACAAAGTCAGGTAGGGTTACCCGTGCTAGATTTTCACGTTGTAGGCGTTGATGGGCTCGGGAAGGTCTTCTCCCTTCAGATTGGTGAGTCGAAGAGCGTCCCTTGAGAGTACTTCTTGAATGATTAGTGGTCCTTC
The DNA here is from genome assembly GCA_037074715.1 of Magnolia kwangsiensis. Taxonomy (NCBI): domain Eukaryota; kingdom Viridiplantae; phylum Streptophyta; class Magnoliopsida; order Magnoliales; family Magnoliaceae; genus Magnolia; species Magnolia kwangsiensis. Next base: position 4,747,030 of record CM073577.1, on the reverse strand, counting down.
CCACTAGGGTTTAAACTTTCCTCTGGGGTCTGGTAAGTGCGGTTGTAGGATGCGCTTCATAACCATATCATCGACTTTGAAACTTCGCTTGCGGACCCTTTTGTTGTAAGCTCAGGCGATCCTTCTTTGATAACTTTGGAAGTGGCTTAGTGCTCACATACGCTTCTCATCTGTCAGATGCAATTGATCGTATCTCGATTGTAGCCACTTGCCTTCCTCGACTTCACTTTCTAGCAGTATCCGGAGTGATGAGATTTCGATCTCGACCGGTAATGCTGCTTCTATTCCGTATACGAGCTCATATGGAGTTGCGCTTGTAGCAGACCGTACAAACGTCCGATAGGACCAAAGTGCATAGGGCAGCATCTCTGACCAATCACGGTATGTTTTCACCATTTTCTCCAGTATGCAGATGATAGTTCTGTTGGCAGCTTCGACCCCACAGTTCATTTGAGGGCGGTAGGGGCTTGATCGATGGTGTTGGATCTTGAACTTGTCTAAGAAATCGTCCATCCTTTTATTAACGAACGGAGTACCGTTGTCAGTAATGATGGCCTAGGGGACCCCATATTGGCTGATGATGTTGTTCTTCAAAAACTTAACCACATGAGATGCTGCGATGGTAGTGTAGGATGCTGCCTCTATCCATTTGGTGAAGTAGTCTACCGCTACCAGGATGTATTCATGCCCATTCGAAGCTTTGGGGCTGATCTTGCCGATGATGTCTAGTCCTCATACAGAGAAGGGCCATGGTGATGTCAGGTTATAGAGTTCGGAAGTAGGGGCATGGATCTGATTTGCATGTTCCTGACGCTTAAAACATTTTCTAACGTGCTTGCAGCAATCTGTCTCCATCGTGAGCCAATAGTAGCCAAGTCGCAAGATCTTTTGCATCATTATGTGCCCATTCATGTGTGGGACGCATAGTCCTTCGTGGATTTCTGACATGACGTGCGTGGCTTCTGTTTCATCCACGCAGTGGAGAAGGACCTGATTGAAGGATCACTTGTAAAGGATGTCGCCAGTAATTACGAACTGTGTCGCCAGCCTCTGTATGGTGCGACGATCTGTTAGTGTTGCTCTTTACGGGTACTTCTGGTGCTCGAGATATTCCTTGATATCTGTGTACCACGCCCGATCATTCGAGGGTAACTCAGCTTCATTGATCTGTAGGTAGAATGCGGGTTCCTCCTGAAGTTCAACAATGAGTTCCCATTCAGAACTCCTTTTGAGATTTCCAACATCGAGGCGAGGGTAGTCAACGCGTCTGCAAACTGATTCTTGACTCGGGGCATATAAGAGAATGAGATTTCTTCGAACTCTTTGATTAAATTCTCCAGATAGACGTGATATGGAACCAGGTTTTCATCCGTGGTCTTCCAGTCGCCATTTGTCTGATTGATGATAAGTTGCGAGTCCCCGTAGACCCGCAACTTTTTCACATTGAGGATGATGGCTTCTTTCAGACCGGCGATACATGATGCATACTCAGCTACGTTGTTAGTGCATTGGAATGCTAGCCTCTTAGATATGGGAACTGAGATGTCCTCGAGAGAGTAGTGTATGGCGCCTACTCCACTTCCTTTCGAGTTTGCAGCCCCATCAAAGAAGAGTGTCCGCTCTCCTGCCTTTCTTTCTTCTTCTTCTTCGATTAGGAGGATGTCCTCATCATGGAAGAAGGTCTTCAGTGGTTGATAGTCAGGTAGAGAATGTGCTGCTAGATGATCGGCTAGTGTCTGCCCCTTGATTGCCTTTTGAGTGAAATAGGTGATGTCGAACTCGGAGAGCAATAATTGCCATTTTATGATCCTATCCGTCAGTGCTGGCTTTTCGAATAAGTATTTCAACGGATCCATGCGAGCGAACAGAAGGACCGGATGGGTGATCATATACTACCGCAATCGTTGCGTGGCCCAGACTAGTGCGAGGCATGTTTTCTCTAAGCTGGAGTATTTGGCTTCATAGCTCGTGAATCGTCTGCTTAGATAGTAGATTGTCTGCTCCTTTCTTCCTGTATCGTTGTGTTGAACAAGGACGCATCCGATTGCTTCTGCTGCGACGGAGATGTATAGGAGCAATGACCTACCTGGAGTAGGTGGCATGAGTACTAGGGGATTTAGCAGGTACCTTTTGATCTTGTCGAAAGCTGCTTGACAGTTGTCATTCCATTCCTTTGGCAAGTTCTTCCGTAGGAGCTTGAATATGGGCTCGCAGACCGAAGTGAGTTGTGCGATGAATCGGCTGATATACTGGATCCTTCCGAGGAAGCCTCGAATTTTCTTCTCAGTTTTGGGTGGCGGCATTTCGATGATTGCCTTGGTCTTGGTCTCATCCACTCGAATACCTTCTTCACTGACAATGAAGCCTAACAGCTTGCCTCCGGTTGCACCGAAGACACACTTTTACGAGTTGAGTCAGAGCTTGAACTTCTCTAGCCTGTCAAAGAGCTTTTCGAGATCCTTGAAATGTCCTTCGATTGTAAGAGATTTGACGGTCATGTCGTCCACATAAACTTCCATTTCCTTGTTTATCATGTCGTGGAACAGGGCAGTTATGGCTTGCTGATATGTAGCTCCAGCATTTTTCAGCCCAAAGGGCATAACCCGATAACAAAAGGTTCCTCATGGTGTGATGAAAGAAGTCTTCTCACGATCTTCAATGGCCATCTTGATTTGATTGTAGCCTGAAAAGTCATCCATAAAGGAGAAGATCCTGTGCTCAACAGTATTATCTACCAGTGTATCGATATGAGGCAGGGAGAAGTCGTTTTTAGGACTTGCTTTGTTGAGGTCCCTGAAGTCGATGCACATTCTGACTTTCCCATCTTTCTTTCGAACTGGTACGATATTTTGCGAGTCATTCCGGGTAGTTGGAGACTACCAAGAATCCTGCGTTGTATTGCTTGATGACTTCATCACGGACTTTCAGGGCCCATTCTGGCTTCATTCTCCACAACTTTTGTTTGACTGGCCTCATGTTTGGCTTTGTTGGTAGATGGTGCACCACCAGATCCTCATCTAATCCTAGCATGTCCTCGTATGAGAAAGCAAAGTTGGACAACTTCGGTTTCAGAAACTCCATCATCCTCTGCTTGTATTCCGGGGAGAGTGACCGTCCGATGCGCACCTCTTTGGGGAGTTCTGCTGACCTTAAGTTCACAACTTCGAAGTCGTTTGCCACAACATTGGCCTTTGTTTCAAATTGTTCGAGAGAATCCTCGAATTCGAGAGTTGTATAATCATTTCCCTCATCCGGGGCTTCATCCAAACCCATGAGCTTAAAGTCTAACTCGAGATCGAAATCATACGAGTCGACCTCAAACTCTTACGATGTGCGTGGGATGTTTGGCACAATGGTTTTTGAAAGCTTTTCTGTTGTTTTTGTGTTTCGAAGATTTTCTGATGTTTTGTGATTTTGAAAAATATTTGATTTTTTTTGTGCTTTTGGGAATATATGATGTTTTTGTGTTTTGAAAATTTTTTGATTTTTTTTGTTACCTGAGGGTCCCGAATAGGACTGTATTGCGAACTAAGATTGATCCTATCCTAGTCCGGGGTACCAACTGCTATTTACATTGGCTTTTTTTTTTTAGGTCGGCATTCATGGAGGATTCACCGATCGACTCGATTGTTAGGGGGATAGCCGTTCATGGTGATTCTTTCCCCCTTCCAATCCTGCTGTCCTGACTTGTGTGTTCCTGTGGGCCATCTGTTTTGATGACCATGATGTCTGCTGGGCTGGGCTCAGAGTCGGAATCCAATTCGATCTCTTCACCCAAGAGTTGAAGCTCTTCTGATTCCTCTGGTTCCTCTTGTGATGGGACCTTGATGTTTGTCCAGTCAAGGGTAGGCCACTTTCCCTTATCAATCCAGTGGATGGGCTACTTCTGCCCCTTGTGTAGCTGAGCTGGTGACTGGGACGTGCCCTTTTGACCGTGAGCGGAAATGGACACTTACCTGTTCTTGCCTATACTCCCCTCAAGGGGCACTTCTGGTTCTGGGTCTTGCGCGGGTGGATCATTTTCCATGCCCCTTGCCTCATGTGATGGGTCCGGGGGTTTTTCCCCTAGTGTCAGGTGTACTTTTGATGCCTTGGAGAATTTTGTTTCACCTTATGGGTGGCCAGACGGACTCCGGGTAAGAATGTTCAGAGATTTTGAGTTGCTGGAGTTGGTCCTCGAGAGGAATCACTGTGTCTCCACAAACTGTCCCAGCTTTGATGAACTTGATGGGTGTGCACTTGAAGGACTGATCCTTCTTTAGCCTTTCAGCCTGATCCTCTGACGTTGGTTGATATCCCAGTCTCTGTCTCCGTACGTTAGCACGTGCAGGCTTTACTACTATACCTTTTCCATGAAACTCGGTACGGCAGTTCCAGATTAGCCGTTCAGCGGGGGGATGACATGTTCAGCAGTGAGAGGGCGAGGATTAGCGATTGAGTTTACAACTTCGAACTCGAAGCTGTGATATGACACGTCACCCTCCTCGTGCTGGATGTCAATCACAGGGATGTCAGTTTCTGGGATATTAACCGCTACTGGCATGACAGTTTCTGGCTCGGCCAACACTGAGATGATTCGATTTCCTGAAGGAAATTTAACCCTTTGATGGAGGGTTGAGGGAATGGCTCCAACAGTATGGAGTCACAACCGCCCCAACAAAAAGTTAAACGAGGCAGGGATGTCAATGACCTAGAATGTGACAAGGGTTAGGTCTGGTCTGATTCGTAGCTCAATATCAATCTCTGCCTCAACCTGCCTTTGGGAATTATCGAAAGCTCTGATGCTCATGGTGCTGGGCCTGAAAGAGGACGGTTCTATCCATAACCGTTCGACAGTCCTTAGAGGGCAAACATTAAGGCTAGATCCATTATCAATGAGCACAAGTGGGACTTTGAAATTCTTGTGACGGGCCACTATGTTCAGTGAGCGCCCGTGCTTGCGTCCCTCAGGCGGTAATTCATCATCAGAGAAAGTGATGGCTCGTGGTGTGAGGAGTTGTCTAATCATACTTGCCACCATTTCGGAGGTACGTCAGGAGAGATATGTGCATCATTCAAAGTTTTCGTAAAGATTTCTCGATGTGATCTTGATGTGCATAGGAGTTCCCAGATGAATATTTGTGCGGGAATGATTTTGAGCTGGGCTGCTATGTCATAAGAAGCGTCGATTTTGTAGGTGGTTCCCGACAAAGCTCCCTGGGTTTCCTTTGGATTCTGGTTATCTCTCTGAAGTACCTCCCATTGTTTCCCACTTCAACGCATTTGGGGTAATGCCATGAGACTGCCTTTTGGTTGTAGGATGGGACTGTCCTTCCTTCCATGTATATTAGTGGTTCCTGAGGCTGAGGGGTTGTGGCTGCAACAGTTTGTGGAAGACTTGATAATTTCTCTTGAGGTATCACCGAGGTTTGACAGGTTTTAACACTGGAATTTTCTTCCTCTTCTTAATGTGCGGGAGAGGTCCTATGGCCATGTGCTAGTTGGTGAGGCATCAAGAATTTTGGACCTTGAACCGAGGGTGCCCCTTGCAAAGTCAGCGAAGCCAGATTAGGGAGACCTATTGGGAGAATGATAGGTTCAGAATTTGACCTTTTTGGATATATGGGTACGGAGTGTGCCCCTTGAGGGACAAGATACTGCAAGTGTGACCTATTAGGTGCGGCTTCGAGGGTTACGAGTGGTTGAACTACCGGTGCTGCTTCCAGAAATACGAGGGGTTGTGTTGCTGGTGCTGCTTCAAGGACTAGCTGTGGCTCCAGTGATGGCGTATGTTTGTAACATCATGTCCAGTTTACTGTATTGGTCATGATTGCTTGTATGGAATGATGTGGAGATGAGTACATGGATAGCCCTTCTTCGATGTGGTTGACGGTAGAAGTGCTAGATGTACTGAGCCCTGCTTAGTGCGATGGTAGGGGATTTTGGAGGATGTTGGCCTGAACAGCATTGTTAGCTTGTGGAGTGATCGCAATTTTCTGGCTTTCGATCAAATCTTGGACCACATGTTTCAAAGCGAAGCAGCGGTCCGTTAGATGGCCAGGAGTCTGATGGTATGCGCAATATTGATTCTCATTGTAACCAGGCGGCAAGGGGTTAGGGAGAAGTCGCGGTTGGAGCGGTGTTAGGAGTTGCTTTTGCATTAACATTGTCAGAATCTGACTGTATGTTTGTGCTAAAGGGGTGAACTTCCTCCCTAACATTGCCTGTTTGTATGGACCTAGTGCATTCCCTCGAGGCTTTTGTTGTTGTTATTGAGACGACTGTCCTTGGTATCCCTGCTGGGCTTTCCATGGTTGATACTTTCTGTTTGATTGTGGCTGGTATTGCCTGTCTTGTTGTGGCTCCGGTTGTGGAGCATATTGGTTGCCCTGAGTGTTAGCGACGATATTGTTAACCTCTATGGTGCGCTGCGCGGGAGCAGTGCCATTTCCATTCTCATATCCTACAGGTTTCCTTTCGACTCTGTTTCTTTTGACTGAGGGGGTCTGATGTGGCCATGGGGAAATGGTTCCGGCTCTGATTCTGACTTCCACTTGTTCACCAGCTCTGATGAGTTGGGAGAAATTTACGTAGGGATATGAGATTAGATATCTTGAAATGCTGGGATTTACGGAGTGTACGATCATGGATATCTGTTCCTCGTCATCGATGGAGTTTCTCATTCGGGCTGCCATGGCCCGCCATTGTCCCACGTATGCTAACAATGATTCGTCATTTTTTTTTTGTCTCAAAGCAGCCAAGTCAGACCTTCTTGGAGCCATGTTTAAATTGTATGAGAATCTATTAATGAATGACTGTGAGAGTTTCTCCCAGGTTTTGATTTGATGAATGTCCAACGAGGTATACCAATCCAAAACGTCGCCCTTGAGGGATTTCTGGAAGAGCCATATCAAGGCTCCATCATTCCCTGCTATCCCATTGAGTTCCTCACAAAATGTTTTTAGATGTGCTGTGGGGCACCCGCTACCGTTATACCTTTTAAACTTTGGTATCTCGAAGTTCGGGGGTACCCGGGCATCTAGGAAGGGACAAAGGTCCCTGAACTTGGTGGATGGGTGATCCACTCCTTGTTGACTTTGCACCATTTGTAATTGCTCTCGTAGTTTCTCAATCTCCAACTTGTTTTGTTGCGAGTATCTTGCCCCTTGCTGTAGAGCTGGTGCTGCTTCTTCTTTATATGGATCGAGAATGAGAGTTTTCTAGAAGGATGGTGGACTCCCAGTGGAGGTAGCTGGAATTGTGCACTGCTCCCTTTTGGAGGAGGGTGTGATATTCATAAATGACTTCCGCCTGGGATATCTGCCAACTCCGGGATGTTGCTCCTGTTAAGAGGAGTGAATTGGACTCGAAACTGGTCCCCTTCATGGGTATCCGCCAGTTCTTGTTTGTGGTTCCCGCTAGGGGGAGCTTGTATTGTAACCTAATTGTTGTGATGTGTTGAGTAGAGATGTGTGGGAAGGTTACTCCCGTTTGCTGGTTGTTGTTGTTGTCATGCCCCAAACTCGGAAACCGGGCTCACAAAATTTCCGATCGCCGAATCCGGCGCCGACAGCCTCCGTAGAACCCCATTCTCGGCTCCTAACTCCCATTCACCAGGTTCCGATCCTGGGATGCTACGAGGAGGATTTTCAACATCAGTTTGATTCGTAATAAGCATAACCAAAGGCATAACCCACAAACAACAACCAAGAACTCCATTACATTTTCACTATGATAAAAAACTTTATAAGTACAATGAGCATAAAGGAAAATACAATGGCAAAGTACAAAAACTCCAAAATGCTCAGCAACGTGCTCCTGCCTCAGCGCTGCTGCGATCCAACGTCACCTGCACGCAACGGTCGTGCATAAGCTTACAGAAAGCTTAGAGGGTGGTGGAAGTGTGTGCGCAAGGTAGTAATATGTACATGCAGTATCAGAGTGATGCGGAATATGCAAATGGAACCATGATATCATGAGCCGTACCAAGGCTATACAATGCCAGACATGAATGTATCGGTCATCCCAAGGCCATGCAATGTACAATGCAACTCAAGCATACAGGTCCTCATCTATGTCCACACATCAATACAACTCAAAATATGGGATATCACCGGGGTCTAGTACACTCTAAACCAGATTGCTGCCACATCGCGCAATAAGGTAAGTGGAAGAGACCTCACTATCCGTCTGCCAATATCGGGCGCGACTCGTCGATAGTGGACCCATTCCTCGAGCTGGTCAAACTCAGCCTAACAATTACCCCCTACACTCGGGCGGGTAAGGCCGCACCCCCTTCCAACCGACCACGACATAGTGGAGAGCACAGCCAACTGGTATTCGGCACTCAGCGCTCATCTACCCACTCGGTCTAGACGTTGGAGCAACCTCTTGGTACCATAAGGGTTTAGGGACTTTCACCCAGGGATATCTATAGTACCCCATACAGAACAAGATTTTCGATATCCAATCCTACCAACCACGATCTGTTTGTGGAGGCTACGGCCCCGATGTCGCTAGGGCGTACAATAACCATGTCACACAAATGCGGAATGCATGAATCATGCTATTCAGTCATGCAACCAATCCTACGCATATCGTGCCCTCATGTAGGGCAACACCGCCTAACCGGGAGCCCATAAACAACCTGCCCGAAGGCAAATGCTATGATCAGACAACTCTCACGTCAAGCATACATATGATGCGTATGATCATGAGTCATGGAACTGTACTAAACATGTTATAATAAAATGAACTATCTTACAATGCAGATGGACCTGGACGGCCTATATAGGATAAGTACGGCCCAGTAATGGGCCCTAAGGAGAGTCATAATGTGGACATCCAACCAACATTACACTTGCAATGTGGACGTCAAACCAACATTGCTCCCAAGGCACGATCTTCTTAAACGTCGCTACATAACCTGTATTGGGATTACACATTGCAATGGACTTTAGGTTCATCCCATTGGGCCTTACATATATATCAAATGGGCCATAACTTATGGGCCTTTTATTCATCAGATGGGCCATGTAAATGGGCCACACCAATGGGTCTTATGTGCATTGCAATGGGTCAAAACCCGTGGGCCTTGGATTGCATCAATTGGACCTAGTCATATGAGTCTAATATGTATCAAATGGGCCACACCAATTAGGCCCCACATGTAGATCAAGTGGGCCTCAACCCATAGAACTAACATGAGTCAAATGGGCCTAAACCCTTAGGCCTTAATCAAATAAAATGAGCCTAACTCATGGGTCTTAAATAAATTCAGTGGGCCTAATCCCATGGACCCTTTTATAATCAAATGGGTTTAGTCCCATGGGCCTTACAATATATCAAATGTCCTACCTCCATGGGCTTTAAAATTTCAACAAAAGGGTCCAAGTACATGGGCCTTGAAGTACATCAAATGGGCCTAGTCCCATGGACTTGCAACACATCAAATGGGCCTAAATTCTTAGGCCTTAAATGAATCCAATGGGCCTAGCCCATAAGCATTTCATAAACCAAATGGGCCTAGCCCATAGCCCTTTTGAAATTCAAATGGGCCTAACCCATAAGCCTAAAATGATCTTTTCAAGTGGATGGACGGTCTGGATGCATCGCCTGTGACAATGGTGGGGCCCACATGAAGACGTACAATCGTATATATTATATAATGTATAAACTACATATAATATAATATATGTAATGTATATAATATTACATGTAATATATATATAATAATATATATATGTAATATATATAATATTATATGTAATATATATATAATTTTATAATATATAAATGTGGGCCCCACCGTCCAGTGGGGACGGTGAGGATAAAACGCACATCACAGTGGGCGTCACCGTCCACGGACCGTGGACGGTGTGAATAAAATACATAAATCACTGTGGGGCCCACATATTTGGCCCACTGTGATGTTTATTTGAAATCCAACTCGTTCATAAGGTCACTCAGACCTGCATGAAGGAAAAATATAAATTTTAGTTTGATCTGAAACCTCTGTGGCCCCTAAACAGAGTTTTAATGGTAGAGGTGTATTTCACTGTTTCCTTTGGTGCGGCCACCTGAGTTTTAGAATCCGCTGAAAATTGGAGGGGGCCCACCTGAGGATGTGACCCACCTCGTGAACGGTTTCGATGGCATATAAACATCAAGGTGGGGCCCACGGCTGGTGGCCGTGGGTCCACGGCGTCCGCTCGCCCGCTCGCCTGGCAGCCGCGCAGGCGCTGCCAGCGCCTGACACAAGCAGCACCAAGCTGCCTCATCTCTCTCTCTCCTTAAATTTCTGATTTCCATCGAAAATCACGTGTGGGACCCGCTACTTGGAAATCCACCCCAGCCATTGCGATCAGTGGCCCGAGGCCGTCCAAATGAGTCCAGAGTTCGAATTTTTTTGACGCTAGAAAATGAATAAAATGAGAAAATGGATCCTTGAATGGTCGAGGTGCATTATTTGATGCTATGGCCTACCAGGTCTTCCAATCAACCCTAAACTTTTACCCAACGGTTAAAACTCTGTAAGTAAGAGGGTAGACGGCTTGGATTGTCTGGGTACAACACGGTGGGGCCAATGCAAGTGGGCCACCAAAGCCCTCTTTCACTTCTTCCTTTTTTTTTTTCTTCTTTTCTTTAAAAACGTCCAGCGTCCCAGACGCTGGACGGTTACATTATATATATATATTTTTTGAATGGAGGGCCCTAATGAAGTGGGCCACCATTGATGAGTGACATGGATTCAACGTCTAAGGTGGGCCCCACTTGAATAAAAATATTTGCATCAAGGTGGGATCCATTCAAGTGGGCCACAATCCTATAGCATAATAAAATAAAATAAAATAAAATAAAAGCAATAAAAGAGAGAGAGAGACATGGAGAGTGGGACACGGCTTGTGATGGAGGGACCTCGTCATTATGGACCCTCCCATACATGAAATCATACATCAAATGGGTCATTTTGCACATGTGACCATCGAAACTAAAGATCAACGGTGGGGATCCTTTCCCCACCAATATGGATGGTCTAGATGACCTTTCCAAATGAAAATAAACATCATGATGGGGTCCGTGGAGAATGGCCCCATCATGGAATGATCATGATGTTCCAAGTGGTCCATCGGCCATGTATTAGGGTCCCAAGTGAGATCCACACCATGAATCGGTGGGTCTCACTTAGTCCACCATAAAAACAAGTAAAACTACCATATAGAGGCACCCAGCGTCCGATCTTTTCGCTTCTAGGGGTTCCTTGGCACCTTAGCTTTAACTTCAATGGTTAAGATGAAGAGTGGAGGGTTGAGATGGGAGATTTTGGTGTAGGAAGGTGGGCCACTTGGAGCTTAAGAGCTCTTGCAAATTCCATACGTATGGACTCTTTGGCTTTGGAATTTTTTGAAATGGGAAAGAGAGAAAAAGAGAGAGTGATGTAAAGGGAGAGAGAGAGAGTGATGGATGGATGGGTGAGTGATGGTTGTGTAAGAAAAGCTTGACTTTTGAGGCTTTTGTGTAAGAGAGGTATGGGTGGTGAAGACTTTTGTGGCTTTTTGTGTAAGAGAGGTATGGGAGATGAAGACTTTTGTGGTTGCTTGGAAAAAGAGATGGAAGTGATGTGTACTTGACATGTGATGGATTGATGGGTGATTGATTGATGGGATTGATGTGATTGATGTGACACATCGTAGAGATTCCCTTAGTTTTCGTAACGCGCGGCGTTTTCTCGCACCAAACGTTGACCCATAACTCTTGACCAGGGTATCGCCTCGGCGCGCGAGTCACGGTATCGGAATAGCGGCGACGGTGCGGTCGCTATGATATTGGTCTCGGGTTGAGTCGACTCGGGTTGTCGGTACATGAATCAGGGTCGCGCGTCGATATCGTTTAAGAGTCGAAAGTTGCCGGAATTTGACCGGTAAGACCGCGGAAGTGTACGGAAAGGTACGGACCAAGATACGGGTCTTACAGTTATTTTAATGCCTACTCTTCTGGGAGAGGGAGTACGGGATTTGCCGAAGGAACGAGAGAGAAGGTGAAGGGAGTTTATGGGAGTGAGTTGTTCTATACATTGGGCTGAGTTGCCTGTGTAATTGGGGAGAGATTCGGCACCAAGCGAAGTAGTAACTCTTGCGTTGTTTGAAGCAGCAACTCTTGCGTGGAAGCATTACCTTAGGGGTCTACTTGAACCACTGGTGATGGTAGTGTAGGTGCCGGTGTAGGTGCTGATGTTTCGGGAGTTGGTTGAGCTGTCGGCTCTTCTTCATGAGTAGTTTAAGAGGCTGCGTGGGATCAGGTGGTCATGGTTCGGATCTATGCAAGCTAAAGATTTTTTGCTTGTATGAATGCAGTAATGATGTCCCTTGAGATTAAAATATCACACAGTTTCGATTCGGGTTTTAGCTAAGGCAAGCGAATAAATTTTCAGTGGAGTCGTCATTCTGTAAACACTGAAAAATCGGTGCGCACGCTGATTTTATATTTGTAGGTAGTTGATTAGGGGTGATAGGTGATTATAAGTGTTGGAGTTACCACTAGCCCAAAAAAAATCTCGAAATCCCGCGGTCAGCTAGAACCACGAAATACGTAAGGTAAGGGAAATCTGAAGACTTCCTTACCTTAAATTGACTCTTGGTCTGCGATCCGGGATTCCGGGCAAGGAACCTCGGTTACAGAGAGGGAAGGTGTTAGGCACCCTCTCTACTCATATAAATATACGGTCTCTACTCAGTGTGGTAAAATAATCTCAAGAAATGTTATATGTTGTGGTTGAGATGGGACTAGGCACACACGTGGATTTCTGATGCGGTAAGATCCGAGATTTTGGTAAGCCATAGAGCATACGTCCAACGACGTGTTTAAAAGGTGGATGTGATGATACTTATGTAAAGATAAAGAAATGAACTAGGTCACTAGGAATTTCTGATGTGGCAAGATTCGATGTGTGGCAAGCCATAAAGCATACGTTCGCTAGGGATCTAGAGAAGCAGGGAGGTTGAGAAGGGAATAGATGTCATGATGAATGTTTGCATGTAAAATGAATGGCTCCTTGGATTGATCTTGAGTAAGTTGAAACATGAACTGGACCATGACCAATTTGGGTTAGGCTTATGAGTTGAAAAATGTTGAGTTGAGGGCTAAGGGGTGGCTGAAAAAATCTGGACTTTAAGGGCTTGGGAGCTCCTTCCCTTTCCCTCACTCTCTTCCTCACTCACTCTTTTTTTCTTTCAATCTCTCCCTCTCACTCCCTCTCTTGGTTGTTGAGGCTTGTTAAAATGAGAAGAGGATAGGGCTATTTATAGCCTTCTCCAATGACATTCTGATAATTTCTAAGTTTGAGAAGGGTAAAGGGTGAGGTGGCAAGTGGTGATTAGTTGTGGAGAGAGGAATGCCACATGACACTCTCATTTGCTATGGGGGACCGTAAAATGGTAAATAGTGAAGGTTAGGGGGTAAATCCAGGAAAAAGTTGACTTTTGGACGCTGGGACTGCTGTACACACGTGAGCCTCGAGCAGCGACACTCGAAGTACCGCAGGCAGCAGTCAGACTGCCGCCGGGGCCTTGTTCGAGCCGGGCTCGCTCGTGCGGGCTTTATCTGATGTGCGGGTTCGCACGGTGGCCTCCTTTTAAAGTTTTATGGCTCGGATAGATGAGTTTAGGCTTGGGTAAAGGGGTTCTAATCACGGTATAAGGTATATGAGGGGGTTGTGTGTGGATTGAATGGTTTGGATCAAGGTTTTGGGTCTTGGTTTGGAGGTTTTTTGAGATTTTTGGGTCAGGGTTAGGTTTAAGCTGAGATTAGGGTATGATGTGATCATGGTTCTTAGATCATCTTAGCCTTCTCAAGATGTTAGCCTGGGTGGGGTGTCTACACTATCATCCTGACTACACACTCCAGCATCGTTATTCCTTTGCATTGCATATTGCATTACACCCTCGGTATATGACATTCGGGTTACTATGATTCTACATTACATGGCCTAGATATGTTTTTGCATCACACAGCCTGAATAAGGCTGATGGTATTTATGGACTTATTGGTATGCTTCCGTATTACTCTGATATTACATCCCGAGCACGCTTATATTGCGCACATACTTACACCACCCTTTAAGATTTTTATAAGCTTATGCACGATAAATGCGTGCAAGTGACGCTAGGTCGCAGTCGAGTTGAGGTAGGAGCGTGCGGCAGAACTTGTAGTGATATTTCTGGAGACTTGTTATCTATTATTGTATTTGTTTTATGCGCATTGTATCTAAAGTTTTTTTTTGTCATAGTGAATTTTGTGTTGGTGTTCTTGTTATTGTTCGTGGGTTATGCTTTTTATGAAACAAATTTATATTGAAAATCCTCTTTGTAGGATCTCTGGATCAAAACATGGTATATGGGTACTAGGAGCTAAGAATGGAGTACTACGGAGGTTGTTAGCACCGGACTCGTCGATCGAAAATTTTGTGAGTCATCTTTCTGAGTTTGGGGCGTAACACTCACATTTGAGCATGTACATAAAAACGGTACATAAAATATTAAAAATAAAGGGGAGAACCTTTTTCCCTTTGACTGGGGGAGGTTTCTCATAGTCAAGCACGAGTCGCTTATACTGAGGCAATCAGTTGAGCACAATCATTTCACATGTCGGAGTTCCTCATGGGTAGTAGATCTTTAGATACTCAGCGTCTATGGGCGAGGTAAGAGCTTACCCTTCATGTCTTTAAATTGATATATCCCTTGTACTGCCTCCATGTCTTCTAGTCGATATGTCTCTTAGTACTCGAAGTCGAGGTCGGTACCCTAGGTCGACGTCGGGGTTGGCCGATGAGCCTTATTATAGAGTTTGGTTGACCCATTTGGCTTGGTTATCAAGTTTTCTTACTTAGCCCAACTTTTCTAAGTACCTGCTCCGGTTTGGTATTCAAGGGAGTGTATCAATGGAAGCGACTTTCCAGATGTTGATTGGTAAGCTGGCCTCGGTTTTGTTCGTCCTCCTTTCTTTTGGTGTTAGCAGTAGAGGGCTCCCATCCTTCCTTTCGTTTTATATCCTTAGCTGAGTTGTTTCATTCTCGAGTAGCTTTTCGTGAAAATTTCTCGATGTTGGAATATTTTTGAGTTCGGTTAAGTAGGTCGGCGAGGGTAATCGGGGGTTCTAACCAATAGAGAAGAGAAACTTTCCTTGTTTAATACCAACTACCATGGCGACCAGAGCTATCTAGTCAGAGTAACCATCAACTTGGACAATTTCAGCGTTGAAACGGATGATGTAGTCTCTTAGCAACTCGTTCTCCCTCTGCGTGATTGTAAGAAGGTGGGTTGATAGCTTTCTCCCGTCTTTCTCACCGATAAACTGAGTGATGAAAGCTTTGATTAGTTAAGTGAAGGAATTGATGAATTTTCACTTCAGGTGTCCATACTATTTCCACGCAGATCTTGATAAAGTCAGGGAGAATGTCCTGCACATTACGACTCCATAGGCATCATGGAGCTCCATCCAAGCTCTGAAATATTCTAGATGTTTGGCTGGGTATCTAGATCCATAATAAGGGGTGATATGAGGCATCTGGAACTTAAACGATAGTTGGGATCTCACAATGTCGTTTGGGAATGGGGGCTCAGCTTCTCTAGCAGTGTATCGATGGAAGATGGGGTCTTCACTCGGTATGCCTGCTGAATGTCTTCAAGTTGGTCTCGAATCTCTCCCAGCTTTGCTTCCCGTAGGACTTCACTTTCTGTTGTGGCATCGGCCTTTCCTCATCTCTTCTTCTCAGGAGTGTGGCGCAGATCAAACTTGGCGAGCTCAGTTGCTTCCACAATTTGTGTGAGGATGCACTTACTTCATGCCGGTCGATCTTTCACCACATACGAGTCATGAGGATGGTTATAGAGGTCGAGACTGGGTGAAGCTGCTCCCGATGTCGTGCCCTGGTCGGGGAGGGGGCATTGTCGTTCTAATATACACATGATTCGATTGACATTTCTGTCCAGGGCCTCGACTTGGTTTTCTATAGAGACGAGCCACCCTCCTCAATTCCAGGATTTTTGCGCAACTACTGGTGAAGGGAGGTCATGCTGAAGACTTGACTGTG
Source organism: Magnolia kwangsiensis (assembly GCA_037074715.1). Lineage (NCBI taxonomy): Eukaryota > Viridiplantae > Streptophyta > Magnoliopsida > Magnoliales > Magnoliaceae > Magnolia > Magnolia kwangsiensis. The sequence continues at coordinate 4,730,964 of CM073577.1, read as the reverse complement.
ACATTTGAGAGGTCTCAGGATGGTCTTCTGGTACGAATATTTGCTCAATAATGGCAGCTAGAGCCTTTTTATTTCCTTTAGCAATCACTGGGCAAATGAAAGACTAATGTTTCTCTTGATGTAAATGGAACTTTTAAAGTGGCTTTGTTGTCGTTCCTATAGACGACACCAAGTTGTTGATGCTCACAGTTAGTCATTCCTGTCTCACTTCCTATGAGCTACTGGGTATTTGTAATTTAATATTGAACAAGAAAAGATACTAGAGACGCCGATTAAGGCCGAAGACCCTCCGATGCTTTCTGGTTAACCCTTCGATGCCTATAAGTTAAGGCCAAGGACCCTTTGATGCCTAAGTTAGGCATATGGACTAACAGTAAGTGTAGTATAATTGGGTAAGTGTTTGTACCCTTTACCTATGACAGGGGGTGTATTTATAAACTTTCTAGGCAGTATGTGTATATGAGTCAATTTGCTGGATATAATGGAGGGGCCCATATTGGAGTCGAACTCTAATTTCAAGAACTTTACCTTGATAGGCGTGATTTTTTGCTAAAACCTCGTCGAATCGATCTTATCTTTATATGTTGCAAGATTTTGTCAAGATATTTCCATTTTGAGGGCAAAGTCGATACCTAAGGTCGAAGTCGGTATCTGAGGTTGAAGTTGGTACTTAAGGTTGGTGCCTGAGGTTGGATTAGGGGCCAAAGTGACAATAGAGGCTGGGGTAGAAAGTAGCCGACACCAAAGGTCCAGGTGATTTTTTGGCCCTCAAGTAATATATAAAGTTACCGAGTCTCGCTGCTCGGCTCATCTATTGCATATATTTGTTTAGTTGCATTTTACTTATAACATAGCTCATTCCCTAAGGGCCTGTTTGAGGGTGTGGATTTATAATCCCATGGATTCGGGACCCCCTAGATTTGAAATCCTCCTACTATGTCTAGCACCCTGGATTGGGAATCAACTTTAATCCAAGAGTAGTTATGCATGGTATATTCACGAGGGTTTGAATTTAATTACTAAATCAACTTTAATATCTCTAATTATTGACATATATAATGTTTGACATAATGGTTGTAATAAGCCCGATGAAATATATGTTTTGCTAGGAAATGATGAAATTCGAAGTCTTGTATGGGCCACAAGCACAAGATGATGTCCAGTTGACTAACCCAATGATTTTTAACCGTTAATTTACATAGACAGTGTTTGGACAGTGCTAATCATCATATTAAAGTAATTATAGTGATGCAATTGATAAGCTACTTGTCTTCGGATGTCATTAATGGACATGTGCCCGATACAATAATAATATGGTGGAAGAATTTTAGATGTAATCCAAGCTCTCATGGGAGATTTAAAACCGTCTTTTTAGGGGATTTGAAACCTTTATCTTACGAAACAACAAACAGCTGAAGAATTTGAAATCACCTCAAATCCACCCAAATCCATGATGCCAAACGACCCCTAATAGTATCCAGTCTAAATGGTTAGGATACAGATATAACGGTGGGCCTCACGCTGAAAATCTCTCCCCTTATTTCAAAAATTTCAAAAGGAACTTTTTAAATAGAATAATAATTGTTCGGGAAAAATGTGTTAAGTTCGGAGACTCGGATTAAAGTAGGTCGGCTCTGCTGACACTGCCTGAAGAGTCCGAGACAACACCGACGGAATAGAGGATAGGCTAGGGGGCATACGCAAGGGACGATAAAAGTCACTCTGTCAGACTGATGACCTCGTCTGCAAAAGCCCACTAAAGGCCGAGCGTGTTCAAGCCACTTAGCCGATAGAACGGGATCGACTCAACGAGTTGGTTCTGTCGGTCACGGAACAAGGAATGACAGATAAACATCGAGATTATTCCATCCGTGAAAAGGCCAAGAACCCACCCTCCTACGTCGATCGACTCTCCCCGAGTCGGCAACAATCTGACCGAGACTCTCCCAGAGTCGGTCGTGACCTGGCCGAGACAGCGAATGGCGGAACGGGAACAGATACTGCTCTACGGAAATCCAGGGATACAGGTAGCGAATCCCGAGATTCTCGGGATTGAGAGCAATCCATGGAAAGGAGTAAGTTTCTAAATAATCAGGGGAGAATCTTCTGAGGATGAGGATTGACAAACTGTATAAATCTCCAAGCTTGGGAGGAAGAAGGTACGCAGTACTAAACTGAAATAAGCCCTTTGCCACTGATCAGAGAACTGACTTAAGCATCGGAGGTTCCCCGGCTCTAGCCAGGGTCACCTTGACGTTGTTGATTGTGCAGGTGAAGGAAGGTCCGCCTTAGGGAAGTCGTCCCATAAAAACGCAGCAGCAGTTTGGCGCCGTCAGTGGGAAACGGACAAAAAACCGTTCTCTCCAATTTTTCGAATGGCAAGAACCAGAAGGACAGATCCAGATGAAGCGGGGGAGGCCGCTGCTAGCACAGCTCAGGGAGCTCCCCCGACAGTACTGCCTGCGAGTACAAGCCAGCCTAATCAAGCGAACGCACACTTGGATCGCGAGGTTAAAGAATTGTGTTCCGAGATGGCTGCCATGAAACACATGCTGGAACAACTATGTAACCAGCAGATGCAGCGTCAGGAGTCGGCACAAGTTCTCCCACCAGCGTCTGTAGCGCAGCCTGCTGCGCCACAGTCTCCCCGACGACCGAGTCAGCCTCGAGAACCGAGTCACTCGGCGCCTGCCCATTTAGCAACGGCCATTTTGCCTCCCTCTGATCTGAGGCATAGAATAGATCAGAGGAGATGAAGTCGGCTACCTGCAGACGCAGAAGAAATGGCGGAGAGCGCTGAACCCTGGAAGGCTGATATACAAGACTTCAAGAATGAGGTCAGGGAGAAGATGGAAAAGGAGATGGCAGATATAAAACACGGTCGGAACTCAAATCCGACCAAATCTGAAGAAAAAGCTTCTCCGTTTGTGGACGAAGTAATGCGGGCTCGATTGCCGGAGAGGTTCCGCTTACCCCAGATAACTCCTTTCTCCGGAAAGACTGATCCGACAGAGCATCTTGAATGCTTCAAAACCTACATGGAGTTGCACGACGCCTCAGATGCTGTTATGTGCCGAGCCTTCTCGCTAACCCTGACCGACGTAGCCCGACTTTGGTTTAAGCAATTGAAACCCAAGTCGATTAAATCGTTCGTCGAACTCAGTGACGCCTTCCTCAGCAATTTTATCGGTGGAAAGAAGAAATTAAAGCCACCCGCGCATCTTAACAACATAGTTCAGAGGGAGGGTGAGCTATTGAAAGACTACATTAAACGCTTCAACTTCGAATCTTTGCAAGTTCGAAAGCATTCTGAGGAGATGGCTCGCAACGCTCTCATGCAGGGGGTGAGAGATAAACCTTTTTTGGCGTCACTGGATAAGAATCCGCCTGATACTCTGGGCGAGTTTATGGTTCGGTCGGACAAATACGCTGATGTGGAAGAGACGCGACTCCTACGAGAGAAGATCCAAAACACAAAACCATCGGCTAAAGAGTCGGCCAAGAAAGAAGCCGACTCAGCCGGAGAAAAAAAGCGAAAAGAGGACCGAGGGCGAGACGACAGCAGGCCAGGAAAGCGACCAGACAGAAGATTCTCCACATACACCCCCCTAAACAAATCTCCTGAACAAGTACTAATGGAGATCAAGACCGAAGGCTTCGTCAACTGGCCCCAAAAACTGCGAGGGAATTCGGATCGTCGGAACAAGAACAAGTATTGTCACTATCATCGTGACCATAGTCACAACACAAGTGATTGTTATCACTTAAAAGACGAGATTGAGCGGCTGATTAAAGAAGGCCGGCTAAAAGAACATACAGAAGGGTCCGGCATTTCTACAGGACCAAGTGAAGAGCGGCCCCAAGAAGAAATTCGAACGATTGTCGGAGGTCACCAAGGCGGTGGAGACTCGAATAACGCCCAAAGAAACCACGCTAGAAGCCTCGATCGCCCTGAGTCCGAGGTTCTTCTGCTGTCTCGACCTCCCAAGGAGAAGAAACAAGAAAAATATTGTATCTCGTTCACTGAAGAAGATGCTCGAGGCATTCATCATCCTCATGATGATGCACTCATGGTCACCTTACCATCGCCAATAGAAAAGTATTCCGGATACTAGTGGATACAGGATCATCAGCGGACGTCTTGTTCACCCAAGCATTCGACAAAATGAGTATAGGTCGGACGGTACTACGACCTGTCCGAACCCCGCTCATCGGGTTCTCGGGTGGACAGGTACTTCATGAGGGAATTGTCTCACTGCCACTTACCGCTGGAACCGCACCCCATTAAAGGACCATGATGGTCGACTTCCTGGTCGTGGACCAACCGTAGGTGTATAACGCCATACTCGGCCGACCGTCTCTAAGCCTCCTTCAAGCTGTGGTATCTACCTACCTCCTTTCCATGAAATTTTCGACTGAGTCGGGAGTAGGGATTGTGAAAGGAGATCAACAAGATTCTCGGAAATGCTATGCCACCGCAGTCAAGGCTCTGACTGAAGTGTCGACGATTGAATCGCTGGACCCCCGTATCGGATCTCATGAGCGGGGGGAGCTGATGGAAGAACTCATCTCGGAACTGTTAACCGAGACAGACGTCTCGAAAGTATTCCGAATCGGCTCGTCCCTGAGTCTGTCTCTTAAGGAACGAATGATCACCTTGCTTCGACGGTATGCTGTCACGCCCCAAACCCGGAAATCGGATTCATAAGAATCCCGATTACTGAATCTGGTGCCAACAGCCTCCGTAGTATCCCATTCTCGGCTCTTAGCATTCATATGCTAGATTTTCGATCCTGGGATCCTACAAGGAGGATTTTTTTTTTGTACATATGATTAGTAATAAGCATAACCACAAGATTACCCAATTCACAAAGGCAACATTATCATCACATGTCCACTAATATAATCGTTTGAGTACAATACTGAAAGGAAAATACATAAAAAATCAAACTCCAGAAGACCACTGCACGCTCCAAGCTCAATACTGCTGCAACCTAACATCACCTGCACGCATCTATCGTGCATAAGCTTATATAAAGCTTAGAGGGTGGTGTAAGTGTGTGCACCAGGTAAGTGTCAAGTATTCAATACAATGCCATAATCATACGATACCGAAAAACTGGTAATCCATAAACCATACGATGTCTAAATAAGCAGAAACACTAACAAGAGCAGGAATTATCAGAGTAAGCAGGAATACTGACAAGATATAAATCATACGATAACAGAGTAAGCGGAAGTACGGATAAGTCCATAAGTAAATCAATAGCAGAATACGCAATATGTAACAGTTATGCAACAAGGAGTTATGAAGAGCTAAATATCAGATGCCGAGGATGCAATGCAATATGCAAATCGAATGAAAGGACCATGCTGGGTGTGAAGTCGGGATGATAGTACGTAGTATCGCAGGCTACGGGGTCCACCACAAGGGACTTCTATCCAAACTAGTCCCATACCTAAATTTGGATAGACAGACTCAATGTGGTAAACTCCTGATCTCAGGTTAGTCGCGCGCCCAACCGAAATCTTTACCGTAACGAAGGTACACAACAATTAGTTGCGCACCACCAGCTCGAGTGGGTAGTGAATAAATGAATGAGTGAACATGCACTCCTACTCAATAAGTCCACATATCAGTACAGTTCCTCTCTGGAAAATCACCGGGGTCTATTACACTCCATACCAGATTACCGCCTCATCGCGCGCAAGAAGGTGAGTGGAAGAGACCTCACTATCCGCCTACCAATATTGGGCCCTGCTCGTCAATAGCGGACCCATTCCTAGAGCTGGTCAAACTCAGCCCAGCATTGCCCCCTCCTCTCGGGCAGGTAAGGCCACACCCCCTTCCAACCGACCACGACACAGTGGAGAGAGCAGCCATCTGGTAATCGACACTCAGCGCTCATCTACCCACTCGGTCTAAACGTTGGAGCATCCTCTAGAACCAAGAGGATTTAGAAACTTTTATCCAGGGATATCTATAGCACCCCATGTAGAACAGATTTTTGGTATCCCATCTGGTAATCCACGATATGCCTGTGGAGGCTATAACCCTAATGTCGCTAGGGCATATAGAAATCGCAACATACAATGCGAGATGCATGAGTCATACAATCCAATCATGCATCAATCCTACGCATACCGTGCGCTCATGTGAGACAATCACCGCCTATCAGGGAGTCTCATAACAACCAGCACTATGACATATGCAATGGTCAATCATATCTCATAACAGACATGCAGATGATGCGTATGGCCATGTATCATGATGCTATGCAGTCACATACTCATAATCAATATCAATAATCGGTATCAACAATCGGCCTCGACAATGTGGACATCTAACCAACTTTACCCCAAGGAGTAACCCTCACAGATCCAAACATATAATGGGCCCACGGCCTCACACAAGGGCCTAATATACAATATAATGGGCTTTACTCAAGGGTTACGTGTACACAATAGGTGGGCCCTGCTCAGGGGCCTAACATACATCACAATGGGCTCCTTTGCCTGACCCTCAAATGATCATAATGGGCCTCATCACCTAGGCCTTAGTATACAACACATTGGGCCTTAGACACGGGCTGAATACACCTCACATCGGGCCTCAAATACGGGTCGCATGTTCATCACATTGGGCCTCGACAATCAGAATCGGCAATCGGCCATGACAATTCAAAATCGGTAATCGGCCTTGATTGATAATCAGCCCCAATCGATAATCAGCAATCGGCCTCAATCGATAATCGGCAATCGGCCACGACAAATCAGAATCGGTAATCGGCCTTGATCGATAATCAGCCTCGCTCATTGAAATTGGCAATCGGCCACAACAATCGGTATCGACCTCAACACTTGGATGAACAAGGCCTAACGGAAGGTCACAATGTGGACATTAAACCATCTTTGCCCATGTGACCATTTAACCAACATTGCTCCCAAGGAGTGGCCCACATAGAGTTAAACGTATAGTGGGCCCATGGCCTCATGCAAAGGCCTAATATGCATTGTTATGGGTCTCGTTTAGGGGGCATAAACGCATCACATTAGGCCTCACTCATGCGCCAAATATATAATATCAGGTCAAATCAATAGACCGGATCAAATGGGTCGAGTCACATGGACCGATTCGAATGGGCCAAGTTAGATAGGCCGAATTAGTGGGCCGGATCAAATGGGACGTGTCAAGTGGGCTGATTTGAATGGGCCACAGTACATCATATCGGACCTTAAATACACAACGGGTGGGCCTTGAATACAACTCAATGGGCCACACCAAAAGGGCCATAAATCCATAACAAGTGGGCCCTGCACACGGGCCTCATCACATCAAGTTGGGCCTCGAATATGCATTACAAGTGGGCCTTAAATACACAACAGGTGGGCCCTATTACATGGGCCAAAAATACAAACAGGTGGGCCCCATACATGGCCAAAAATACAAATAGGTGGGCCCCGTACATGGCCAAAATACATCACGAGGGGCCCCACGGATGGGCCGCGCCAATGGGCCTCAAATGGGCTTGGATCACGCCAGAAATCATTTCAATAGTTGCAGGTGTATATGTGTATCATGTACACTCATTTCATGAGGCAAATGGCCGACTAATGATAATCAGCACCATCCAAATGTTTCCTAGGTAAATCGGCACCATCCAACCATTGTCTCCATAAATCAACACCGTTCAACCATTGTCCACGTAAACTAACACCATCTAAACATTATCCAACAATGAATCATATCAAAAGATCATCTGGACCATACCACAAATAACAGTGGTGATACTGATTTTCATAGTTAAATTTCTAGTGGGCCCACCGTAGTATTTATTTTTCATCCACACTGTTCACGAGGTCACAAGGACCTAAACAGGAAAGGAAAAGCGAATATCATACTGAATTAAAACTTTTGTAACCCGAAGGGGTTTCAAGGGTGGGCGTACAACACCACTGTTTCATGTAGGGTGGTCCACTTATTATTAGATCGGCCTTATTTATTTTTTTGTCTAAGGCCCAAGGATGAGCTCACCAGATGTATAGACGGTTAGGATAAAACACAAGTGGCATGGTGGGCCCACGTCCATTCTAATGGACGGCTCGGATAACATGGCTGCTGCACCGTCCAGCAAATGGACAGTGCAGATGCAACATGCATCATGGTACGGTCCACATAGTGAGCCATCTTAACGTATAAAATATAATACATTATCATATAATATAACATAATATATTACTTTATATTATAATATAACATGACGTAAAGAAGGCCACCGTCCAGAGAGTAGTATGGTCTGGACGGTGTAGATCTGATGCATATGTGGTGGTGGGCCCACACGTGTGGCCCACCAATATGATATTATTAATATATTATATATTATATACATTACACATATATAATTTATATATAAATGTGTGTGTGTGTGTGAGTGCAAGGGTCGGCATTGAATGGAAAACGTGCATCATGGTAGGATTGCCCAGATAGAATGAATGGATGGTCTGAATATACTTCACATGCATCATGGTGGGACGTCCACACCTCGGCTGGACTGACGGAGTGGATATAAAATACTTACCTCAAGGTGGGTCCCACCAAACCTACCGACGTCAATACACCAGCTGGAAGGTTGGTGTGGGACCCATAGAACTTGCTGTCTACGGTACAACAGCTGTATAGTTGTGTGTGGTACATTACCCAAACCGTTTCCAAGCAAGTGGGTCCCATGTGGGCCACTCTAATGTTTATATATCATCTAACCTGTTTGACGAGGTCACACAGACCCGGATGGGGAGTAAATACAAATATCATATTGATCCAAAACTTCTGTCAACCCAAAAGGGTTCCAACGGTGGACATTTAATCAACACTGTTTCCCACTGTGTGGCCACCCGATTAGTGGCTGGATGGAGTGGATAGAACACGTACATCACGGTGGGTCCCACCGTCCAATTAGTGGACGGTGCGGATCAAATATGTAATCACGGTGGGGTCCACTGGCCATCGTCCAGCAGCTGGACGACGGTAGTAAAACACATACATCTGGGTGGGCTCCACCGTCTGCCTGGACGGTGGAGTAAAATACCTGTATCACTGTGGGTTCCCATGTGGGGCCCACTGTAATGTTTAAACGCCATCCAACCCGATGACAAGGTCACACGGACCAGTGTGAGGGTAAAACACAAATTTTATCTTGATTCAAAACTTTTGTGGGCCTACAAAAGAGTTTCAATGGTAGACACTCAATTCGCACTGTTTCCTATGATGTGGGCCACCTGAGCATTGGATTTTGTTGAAACTTGGAGGGGGCCCACTTCGTAGAGAGGTCCACAAAATAAACGGGTTGAATGACATACACGCATCAATGTGGGGCCCACGGCTGGGGGCCGTGGGACCTGCTCGTCCGCCCACAACGGCAGGACGTCAGCGCGTCCTCTCTCTCTCTTCTCTCTGACACCACCAGCAGCAGCAATACTACTGTTGTGTTTTTTTTTATTTGTTTTGTTGTGGTTTTTCACAGGTGGGGCCCGCATCAGGGAAATCCGACCCTGCCATATGATTCTACAGCTCCTAATCGACAAAATGAGACTAATATGGGATATATTTTTGAAGAATAAGAGAATTAATGTAAGTTTTAATGGTAATACCAATATTTCTTATGGTATGGCCCGCTCAATTATCATATTGGACTCATTTTTCGGCTCAATGCCTAAAATTAGTTGAGCAATGGAATAGACGGCATAGATTATCTACATACATCAAGGTGGGGCCAGCATGAGCAGTCCGCCCTCAAACCCAAAAGAAACTTCTTTTTTTTTTTTTCTTTTTTTTTTTACAATACACGTCCAGCGTCCAGAGACGCTGGACGGCTTGGCATGTAAGGTGGGCCCGCATCAGGTGGGCCACCGATGGATGGTGTGGGTGCAACACATATGTGAAGTGGGCCCCACCTATAGATGGCTTGGCTAAAATATATGCTTCATGGTGGGGTCCATCCGGGTGGGCCACATGGCCACATCTTCAAATACAATAGGAAATGAAAAAGAGGGGAGAGAAAGAGAAAAAGAGAGAGAGAGAGGCACCCACAAACAATAAAGATTCGTCCGTCTTTGATCTCATCTTCCTTCTTCCGCCTATAGCCTTTAGAGTTCCAAGGGAGTAATTTCAACGGTCTAGATGATCTTTGGATGGTGGGGATGGGAGGTGGGAAGTGGGCCACATCTAGCTCCTCCATGGAAGCTTGAACGGTTGCTCTCATGGTGTTTTTTTGGGAGAAATGAGAGAGATGAGAGAGAGTGATGTAAGAAGTGATGGGAGAGAGTGGTATGTTGTAAGGTGAGGTATGGGTTAAGTTGAAAATTTGTAAAAGAGGAATGGGTAGGAGAGAGAGTTGACTTTGGGTTACTTTTTGGGTAATGTGACATGTACTTGATTGATTTGACACATTGTTGAGATTTTCTCGGTAATTGCAACGTGCGGCGTTTTCTCGAACTAAACGCGGACCCACATCTCCTGGCCTGGGTATCGCCTCGGCGCGCGAGACGCGGCACCGGAATCGCGGCGACGACGCGGTCGCTAGGGTACAAGTCTCGGGTTGAGTCGACTGGGGTTAACGGCGTATGAATCAGGGTCGTGCACAAATGCCGGTTAAAGGTCGAGGTTGTTGGGATTCGATTGGGAAGACCGCGGAAGTCTACCGAACGATACGGTATAGGATACGGGTCTTACATATGCCGATATCTTCACTTGGAGCCACAAAGACATGCCTGGGATCGATCCCTCGGTTATAACACACTGACTCAACATCGACCCGACTTTTAGACCCATTCGACAGAAGCGTCGTCCTCTCGGCCCACAAAGGTACGCTATCATTGAAGAAGAAGTCGGCAAGCTCCTTAAAGCCAAATTCATCGAAGAGATATACTATCCGGAATGGATAGCCAATGTCGTACTCGTAAAGAAAGCCAATGGGAAGTAACGAGTCTGTATAGACTATATAGATTTAAACAAAGCCTGCCCCAAGGATAGCTTCCCTCTTCCTCACATTGATCAGCTGGTAGACAGTACCGCGGGTCATGAACTGCTAAGTTTTATGGATGCCTATTCAGGCTATAATCAAATTGTAATGCACGAGAATGATAAATCAAAAATCGCCTTTGTCACTGACAAAGGCCTTTACTGTTACCGAGTGATGCCATTTAGATTAAAGAACGCCGGAGCAACGTATCAACGGTTAATGAACAAAATGTTCGCTCGGCAGATAGGCCGAACGATGGAAGTTTATATTGACGATATGCTCGTCAAAAGTAAACGAGCGGCCGACCATGAGACAGACTTGGAAGAAATGTTCTTGACTCTACGTAAATATAAAATGAAGTTGAATCCCAGCAAGTGCGCGTTTGACGTGAGCTCGAAAAAATTCCTCGGTTTCCTCATTAGTTAGCGAGGAATCGAAGCGAATCCCGAGAAAATCAAAGCTTTACTCGAAATGAAGTCTCCTAAAACAATCAAATACATCCAAAGGTTGACAGGAAGAGTGGCCGCGCTTAATTGTTTCCTGTCCCGAGCCATAGACAAATGTCTCCTGTTCTTCAAGCAATTGAAGGGACGATAGACGATGGAGTGGATGGACGAATGTGAGAAGGCATTTCAAGATCTGAAGGCTTACCTCGGATCCCCACCGCTGCTATCTAAGCCCGAGCCTGGTGAAGTATTGTTATTATATTTGGCCGTATCTGAGGCCGCAGTAAGCTCGGTTTTAATACGAGAGAGTCAAGGGAAGCAGCTGCCAGTCTACTACGTCAGCAAAGCCTTGCTACCAGTAGAGATGAGGTATCCTTAGCTCGAGAAAATAGCCTTAACTCTGGTGATATCATCACGACGCCTCCGACCATACTTTCAGACCCACACCATTGTCGTTGTGACCGACTTACCACTCCGCCAGATTCTCTAAAAGCCGGAGGCTTCCGACAGACTTACAAAGTGGGCAGTCGAATTGAGCGAATTTGACATACATTACAGGCCCAGAACAGTCATAAAAGGACAGGCCGTGGCCGATTTTCTTGTCGAATTGACTCCTAATCGTGACAATATACCTGAGTCGGAGGGAATTATTGTACCTGGGGCTTCTTCCTCTCTCGGGCTGGTACCTTGGAAGCTATTTGTCGACGGTTCATCCAATTCCAAGGCAAGTGGGGTAGGGATAGTATTAGAAACTCCCGATCAAAACTGTATGCAATATGCCTTGCGACTTGGCTTTCAGGCATCCAATAATACAGCAGAGTACGAAGCCTTATTATTAGGCCTTAGACTCGCCGCGAGTCTAGGCACGACCCATTTGAATGTTTTTAGCGACTCACAATTAGTCGTTAACCAGGTTTTCGGTGTTTATCAAACTCGGAAAGAACAACTGAAGGCGTACATGGAAAAGGCTAAAGAATTGATCGGTGGATTCCAAGAGTGTGAAGTAATTCGAATACCCAGGACCGATAACGCCAAAGCCGACTTGTTAGCAAAGCTTGCCTCAGTTGACGAGGAAGACATACCTTGGTCGGTTCCGATTGAATACGTCCCTAAACCAAGCATAGATGAGCCAACAGTCTCAGCCCTATTTCCCATCAACTCAGCGACTGCTTGGTTTGACCCACTCGTCCGCTACCTCAACGATGGAGAACTGCTAGAAGATCGCGCTGAGGCACGGTGGTTAAAAGTTCGAGCCTCGCGCTACACCATCTTGAACGGGATTCTATATAAAAAAGTCTTTCATGCTCCTCTACTAAGGTGCGTCGACTCCCAAGAAGCCAATTATATCTTACGGGAGATACACGAAGGGATATGTGGAAACCATTCAAGAGGACGCTCGCTCGCCAACAAAGTGTTGCGGCAGGGGTATTACTGGCCGACTATACAGCACGATTCTAAACGATTCGTTCAAAGATGCGATAAGTGTCAGCGGTTCGCAGTAATCCCGAGACAATCCCCTGAGGAACTGACTCCGATGTCGGGACCATGGCCCTTTGCGCAGTGGGGGATCGACATCATCGGGCCCTTTCCACTGGGGAAGGGTCAGACTAAATTCGTTGTGGTTGCGGTGGACTACTTCACGAAGTGGGCTGAAGTAGAACCATTGGCGAAAATCACCGAGTAAAGGATCACAAGCTTCGTTTGGAAGAATATCATCTGTCGGTTCAGGATACCTCGGACAATCGTTACCGATAACGGAAGGCAGTTCGATAACAAATAATTCCGGGAGATGTGCAGCAATTTCGGGATTCGAAACGTGTACGCCTCGCCTCATCATCCTCAGATGAATGGACAGGTTGAGGCGGTCAACAAAATTATAAAGCGGCATCTCCGGATAAGGCTCGATGAAGCAAATGGAGCATGGGCCGAGGAACTTCCGAATATATTGTGGGCCTATCGGACCACAACACGGACTGCCACGGGAGAAACCCCCTTTTTCCTATGTTACGGTGCGGAAGCAGTCGCACCGGTTGAGATCGGCGTTGGCTCGGCCCGAGTCAACTTGTACAGTGGACAAGAGAATGGCGAACTCCTCTCATTCGAGCTTGATTCGTTGGAAGAGAAAAGAGAAAGGGCTCGATTGAGGATGATGGCCCGACAAAGACAGGTGTCTCGGTTTTACAATCGCCGAGTTAAAGTCACATGATTCCGAGCTGGGGATATGATCCTCCGAAAGACCTTTCCAAACACCAAGGAAATTGGGTCGGGTACACTATGGCCCAATTGGGAAGGTCCCTACGTCGTCTCAGGCACCATCCGACCCGGAACTTATCGGCTGGAAGACCTAAATGGACAACTGTTGCCTCATCCTTCGAACGCCGAGCATCTCAAGATTTATTACCCGTAAGATAGAATAGAAAGTACTGTAATTGAAGTCGACTCAATAAAAAGTTCTATTTCGTCTAAGTACCCAATGTCGGGTCACCAACAAAAAAAATAAAAAGAAAGTACAATATCCGACTGCCCCATTCAGTCGGAATTCATCTCCTATACGGCGCCCGAAGGACCGGCTTCGTCAGCAGCAGCATCTCCTTCGGTGGCTTCGCCCTCAGCAGCTTCGGCAGACGGACTGTCAACTTCGAAGGCGGAGATGTCGAGATCAGAGAAGGCCGCCCTCATCTCCAAGACGCAGGCCTTGTAACCACCTTGATAAAGGCTGTCCCTCTCATCTTCAAACTCGGAAGATTCGAGGAAGGCGTTTACGGCTCGCTCTCGTTCCTCTTTGGCTCGACACATTTCTTCTTGAGCTTCCTGAACGAGGCCGGCGGCTTCGGCCTTCGTGGGAGCAAGAGCACCCTAGCACCTGCCTTGAACTCGAAGAAGGTGTCGCTCCCTCTCCTCAGCCTCCTGAATGAGCGAAGTCAGGCGAGCGTTATCGGCTTTAACTCCTTCAAGAGCTGCACAGGCATCCGCGGTCGCCTTCCGAGCGATTGATAGATCGCCGGTCATGATGCCAATCCAGCTCTCAGCGATCTCTCTGCGACCCTCAGCCTCGGCAGCGACTCTCCTCGCAGTCTCTATCTCGGATGCGAGTTTCTGGGCGGCAGTCAGCTCCGAGCTTGCTTTGACGAGGCAAGGTGCCAGCTGCGATAAAGAGACAATGAGATATGTTCTAAAACTTAGTTAGGGGCGACACAGGATTGAAGAAAAGTTTACCTCAAAAAGTAACCTCGCCGCATGTCCGAGGGTCTGGGCAGTCGGAGCATTGTAATAACTGGCGAAGTCTCTTTCGCCCCCATGGGCAAGCGCCCAAGGAACCATCCCCGTAATGATCTTCGTGAAGGAGGACTCCTGTTGAGTCATCTCCCTTCTCGGGGATTCTTCGCGCGGGGCCTCCCTCGGTCCCGGGACCTCCTCTGCAACAGGTACCGATTCGAGAGTCGCCTGAGTCATTGGAGGAGTTGGCTTCGCTTCCTCGGCCCTCTCGTTAGAGTCGGAAAGGACGACCACTTGGGGGGCAGCAGGTACAGGAGCGGATGGAACGACCGTTTCCTTACCCTTGGTCGCAGTCTTCTGCTGCTTCGAGGGACGAGACCCGGACAACAGATCCGATCTCGGGGGGGCCTTCACTTTGAAAAGCGGCTTCAAGGCAGGGCGGGACTCGGCCATGCTCTCAGGCGCAGGCCTCAGAATAGGGCGAGCCTTGGGAAGGTCTGCAAGGATGAGTAAAAAAGAATGAGGAGGCGAACAGGGAACCGAAAGAACAAAGAAAAGGAGGACGAGCTACCTGAGACGAACGAATCTAAACCTGCAAGATGGAGGCGCTCGGGTTGCAGTAGCAACTTCCAAGACCGCTCCCCCGCGCTCAGCTTCTTCAGATCCCTTATCTGAGTCAGAGCCCCGGACTCAAGTTTCCCCCTCTTTTTCAAAATATCTGCAAGACATTGTGGAGTCAGGATTAGCAGAAGATGGTATAAAAATAAAGAGGAAGAGAAGGAAAGACCATCGGGCCGAGTCACCGAGTCACCTGCTCTACGGAACGTGCGGGATACTTGAGGATCGTACGACCACGTGTCGGCCAACTCCCACCGACCACAAGCCCAGAACCACCTTTCCTTTCAGAACTTGTTCGAAGTGGGTGAGTCGGTTATTGAAGACCCCCCTTTGCCTCTCCACGCGCTCAGAAAATAGAGGCCAGGGAAGTTTGGATTTGGTCTGACTTGATACAGATAGAGGAACTCGTCGACCGTGAGGGAAGGTTGCTCTAACTCGGACTAGAGTACCGCACACCCGAACAAATTTCTCCACGCATTCGGAACAATTTGACCGAGAGCTATTTTGACTCGGGACAGAAAGTCACGAGTAATGGGCTGGAGTGGCAAACGCAAGCCACACTGCATCGTAACTTGAAAAATTGCGACCATCCCTACAGGGGGATGGTCGGGCAAATTACCCGAACGAGGGAGACGGAGGACGACCGAGTCAGGGACATGATATCCAGCCCTGATCCGGTTTAAGTCGGATTCAGTTAGTATGGAGGCGACGAGACCGCTAGGTTCGTCTTCTTTCCCTTTTGAAGACGACTCAGAGGCTTCCGTAGTTTGGTTCACAGGGCTTAGAATGGCCGCCCCTTCGCCCGTAACTAATTCGTCCTCTCCATCCTCATCCTCCAGCTGATCCACCCAAGGGTTAGGTCTCCCTGGACGAGTCACCAGAGACGTCCCACCGCTGGATGGATCGGTCTGGGCAGGACGCCCAGCCGTTGAGTCACCGGTTTCTCTGACAAGCCGGAATGCGGCGTCAGCACCGACGGCAAACTCCGTCAACAGTGAAGGCGGTTCCGTAACGTCCCAAAGATGTTGGGACGCACCCTCATCTCCGGACATCTCCTCCTGGGGGCTTTGAGAGCCGTGTGCGGCCATTAAAGCTTATAAAAGAAAGAGGAAAGGACTCACCAAAAAAAATGACGACGAGTGTAAGGGAAGATTGACGGAGAAAGAAGCGACAGCGGAGGAGGAGGAGGAGAAGAAGCAAAAAGGAACTCGAAATCGGACATAGGCGGGAGGAAGAAGAGCAAAAATAAAATTCGCACAGTCCTCCCGCCTGACCCTTTTATAGCTGTGCCACGTGGCAAGGCACTTATGGCAAAAGCGAATCGTCGTTCTCCTCGGCTCTCCCGTTCGACGCGTGGCGACCGCTGGCTGACTGCGGTAACTTCGTGGCCACGCGACCGCATTTCATACGCGGACGAAACGAATCGACGGCTGGTCGCATGTGCGGCCTTGGGAGGCACAGCGTCGTACACTAGAGACGACTCAAAGAGCATTAAATGCCTCATCATTGTCTCGGATGCTAATACGAGCCGACCGATAAAATCGTACTCCTTAATGTCGCGGACGACACAAGGAGTAAGGGAAGCTCACTGTTGGGAAAAAATGTGTTAAGTTTGGAGACTCGGATTAAAGTAGGTCGGCTCTGCTGACACTGCCTGAAGAGACCGAGACAACACCGACGGAATAGAGGATAGGCCAGGGGGCATAAGTAATGGACGATAAAAGTCACTCTGTCAGACTGATGACTTCATCTGTAAAAGCCCACTAAAGGCCGAGCGTGTTCAAGCCACTTAGCCGATAGAACGGGATTGACTCAACGAGTTGGTTCTGTCGGTCACGGAATAAGGAATGACAGATAAACATCGAGATTATTCCATCCGTGGAAAGGCTAAGAACCCACCCTCCTACGTCGATCGACTCTCCCCGAGTCGGCAACAATCTGACCGAGACTCTCCCAGAGTCGATCGCGACCTGGCCGAGACAGCGAGTGGCGGAACGGGAATAGATACTGCTCTATGGAAATCCAGGGATACGGGTAGCGAATCCCGAGATTCTCGGGATTGAGAGCAATCCGTGGAAAGGAGTAAGTTTCCGAATAATCAAGGGGAGAATCCTCTGAGGATGAGGATTGACAAACTGTATAACTCTCCAAGCTTGGGACGGAAGAAGGTACGTAGTACTAAACTGAAATAAGCCCTTTGCCACTGATCAGAGAACTGACTTAAGCATCAGAGGTTCCCCGGCTCTAGCCAGGGTCACCTTGACGTTGTTGATTGTGCAGGTGAAGGAAGGTCCGCCTTAGGGAAGCTGTCCCATAAAAATGCAGCAACAATAATATTGAAATTTTGGAGATGGTGAGTGAATCCTAACCTCACTTGACGTGATACATTACCGGAACTGAACGGAAGCTCTGAAGCGGATTGCGTGGCGTGTTCCGTGAGGAAGCAGATTCCGTTAACGAACGGTTACTACTTTAGCCGGGCCCACATGATGTATCTGTTTATCTAGGCCGTCCATTTCTTTTTTAAGATCATTTTAAGGTAAAAGCACAAAAACGAGACAAATACAAAGCTCCAGTGGACCACACCAAATAATAAGCTTGTTTGCGTTTAAATGCATAAGTCATTAAATGCAAACTGCATGAAATGTCATTTATGATGTGTTCCACTCAAGCTTTCCATCTATCTATTTTTGTGCTCATGCCTTTAAACTGATAAGAAAAAAGAGCAGATGAAAAGAATAGATAAATAGATATATCAGGTAGGCCCGACTAGAGCACCGCCCTCGGCTAGAGACGGGCAAAGTAGTCCACAATCCGCGTCCGTAACGAAATCATATTGCGTACCGACTAAACTCGGTTGGGGCCGGTTTATCCACGCATTTCATTCATTTTTCCGTCTAATTTAAGCGCTTGTGCTAAAATGGAAGCACATTCAAAAAGTGAATAATACAACGGTGAACATTGGGGATAATGATATCCACCATTGGAACTTTCTAGGCACCACAGTAATGTTTATTTATCATCCAACCTGTTCAGAACATCGTATACACATTAATGAAGGTAAAACATAGATATAAGCTTGATCCAAAACTTCTGTAACTAGTAAAATTTTTTCAATGGTGGATGTCCAGTTCAAATGTTTCCAGTGGTGGACCCCATAGAGTTTACTCAGTACCAGTTACCGTCACATGGTGCCAGGTTGAGATGATATATCCACACGGCCATCCATTTTTTATTATTTTAGAGCATCATACAAAAAATTAAGCATATCTAAGTGTGCCACTCTACAGTATGGAAAATGATTTCCATCGTTAAATCTTTGTTAGGTTTATTATTATATTTATTGGTCACCCAGCCTCTAAGTTGATGTAAAAAACAAAAACTTCATCCTTGACCAGTTTTTGGGGAAATTGGATTACATACTGAGTTATATAAGTAAATTCTTATCTTACCAAGTAAACTCAGTTGAGCTCACTGTGAATGTATGTGATTTATTACACCAATTCATCCATTTTTCCTGCTAATTCGAGGACTTGATTCTACAATTGAAGTAAATCTAGAGAGGTCTTTACTCTTGCTAATTCGAGGGCTTGATTCCACAATTGAAGTAAATCTAGAGAGGTCTTAACTCTTGCTCCAATGGTCAGGAGTTTCAACACCTAGTCAAGGTTTGAGTACACATAAGTGGTGAAATCTCACCAAGGTGTGAGTGTGTGGGGGCAACTATATATATATATATATGAATCCAAACCTAAGTGTACCATGCTAGCCCGTCTCTAGCCCCAAACGGGCAATTCTATAGGTAGCCTACCGTGATGTATTTGTTTATTCAAACTGTTTGTCCCTTTTTTGAGATAGTTTTAAGGCATAAATAAAAAAATGATACAAATCCAACTCTCAAGTGGACCACACCAAATAATAAGCTTGGTTGCATTAAATGCACTAAGCACTAAATGCCAGTTGCACTAAATGCATGAGTAATCTGTAGTTTGGTCCATTTGAGCGTTTGATCTGGCTCATTTTTGTCTTAATGCCTTAAAATAATATGAGAAAATGGATGAATGGCTTGGATAAATAGATACATCACGATGGGCCCACTCACGAAACTGCCTTTTCGGGGCTAGAAATGGGCGCGGGTAGGACGCAATCTGCGTCCATAAAAAAGACATTGATGAAGAGAAGCCACAGACATTAGCTTGATCCAACCTCAAAAAATTTTTCAACGGTAGAGGTTCAATCAAACTGTTTCCTGTGGTATGACCCCCTCGACCATTGGATATACTTCCGTTTTAGTATCAAGCCTTAAAATTATCTGTTAACATGGATGAACGGAGTGGATAAAATAAATAAATAACTGTGGACCCCACAGAGTTTACTCAGTGCGCTAAACGAAATCCGCTTCCGTTTTAGGAATAGACGTTAGATCCCACGTACTTTTTTTTTTTCGGCGTGATCCAGTTGAGATTTGAATCTATCTCAATTTTGGGATCAAGGCATAAAATGACATGGAAAAGTGGATGGACGGTCTGGATATAACAGATATATCATAGTAGAGCCCACAGAACTTGGTGCGTAAACACACACCACGTAGGTCGGTGGTGGAATCCGCTTCCTTCTGTAGAATCCGTTTCCTAGTAGGTTTCCACCGCTTCTTTATTTCCCTAATTTTTTTTTTTCCACTCTCCCCTTCTATTTAAAGGCCTGCAATGGCCATTCATGACACAAGCAGCACTTCTCTTCTTGTGCTTTATTTTTTTTTGGTTCTTTTGGGCATTCCCTTCTTCTCTTAGTAGGATTTGTGCGATACACCAAAGTTCACATGGCGAAGGAATCCAAGCCGTTCATCAGGTGGCCCGGCGGTTCTCATTCAAGACCTACATTGCTTAGCAGGTCCCGCAAGGAAGCTATTGAAACATCCAACTTCTTCAGGAAGTGTCCTCCTCCACCATGTATGTGCCATTGCTGGGAATTAGGGTTCTTCGATATTCTCTAGTCTTGTGTGCTAATATAGTAAGAACTAATTTCGAGTAGTCTGCTCTATTATTATTTTCAAAAAAATCTAGTACTTTTTACATAGGTATACCTGACGCTGCGAGTTGTAGTTCAAACGTGATCAAAGTTACATGGGCTTCACAATGAATGAAAGAAATTTTGTAGTTTATAAGCGGATGAGTGTGTAGTATTCTTACTTGGAGAATTGGAGGTTACACTGCTTAGCAGGTCTTGCAAGGAAGCTATTGAAACATCCAACTTCTTCAAGAAGTGTCCTCATGTATGTGCCATTGCAGGGAACTAGGGTTCTTCAATATTCTCTAATCTTGTGTACTAATATAGTAAGAACTAATTTCGAGTAGTCTGCTCTATTATTGTTTTCAAAAAAATCTAGTACTTTTTACGTGGGTATACCGGAGGCTGCGAGTTGTAGTTCAAATGTGATCTAAGTGGATGAGTGTGTGTTATTCTTACTTGGAGGATTGGAGGTTAAGACGCTCGTATAGTGTGGCTTTAGTGGTGCTAGATAGGCTGTTAGGAATGGTCGGATCTATGGATCCAAAACTGTCAGCCGTTTTGAGAACAACTAATAGACTTAAAAGCTACAATGATCTGAAATACGCCAAATTAAGCATCAACGGTCAGAAACGTTTTACAAACATTCTGAACTATCAATGACAATCTAGCAACGGTCCACTCCTCTAGTGCCTATATAAATTGGACCATTCTCGTCTAGAATCAATCAATTCCAACAGATCTTATCAAAATTCATCTGATCTCACAAAAAGAACTTTTTCTTTCTAAGAATGTTGCTAGATGGCCACCAACGTATTTGTACGTGATTCAACCTGGTGCTAAAAATAAATAATTTTAATTTTTCAGTTTTTTTCTAATATATTTTCCAACATTTATTGCATCCACATCGTTCATTCATTATGCGAGATCATGAGCCCAAAATTGAGTCATATCCAAAGCATCACACCACAAATAGCAGTGGGGACAATGATTATCACCCTTAAAACATTCATAGGGCCCACCATAACATTTATTTTTCATCTAATCTGTTCATTAGGTCTCACAAACCTGGATGAAGAGGAAAAACAAATATCATATTGATCCAAAACTTCTATGACCCTAAAAGGGTTTCAATGGTAGATCTTCTACCCCTCATTGCCTTTTGCAATATGGTCCACTTGATCTTTGGAGCTGTCTTATTTTTCAGTTCAAGCCTTATGACGAGCTCGCCAAATGGATGGACGGTTTGGATACAACACATACCTCATGATCAAGGTGTCCCGTATCGGTATCGGTTGGCGTAACGGTGCCCTTTGAAACCGATACGGATACGGGGGCGTAACAGCGATACGGGGGCGTAACGGCCCATAACGGCGCAAATTTTTTTTTTTTTGCCAAAAAAATATGAAAAAATATGGATTAAATCCGAAATATTCCAAGCATTCCAAATATGCATTCATTTATAAATTGGAACATGTTTATGGTAGTGTAACGGTCCACTCTTTGGTCAGAAGTTGTATCGGACTGTCTGATGAATTTATGAACCAGATAACCTGAATTTGACTACAAAATTCATGTATTTAATTTTCTAATTATCTACTATCAATGATAGATATATTAGAATGAATGTAATATGAAAATATCTTACATTTAGGTATTTGCAATTATTTTTGAGGGCCAAAATTCATGCATAAATAGAAAAAAATATAAAAATAAAAAATAAAATGGCACCCCAAATATATAAAATGCACATTAACATGTTCTACTATGATTAACACATCACATGGCATCATTAAAACAACAAAAGAATCATTAAAAAATGATTTTTCGAATTTTCAAAAAAAGGGTCAAAATAAATGCGTAAATAGAAAAAAATAAAAAAAAATATATAAAATGGCACCCCAAATCTGTAAAATGCACATTAACATGTTCTACTATGATTAACATATCATATGACATCATTAAAACAGCAGAAGAATCATTAAAAAATGATTTTTCGAATTTTCAAAAAAAGGGCCAAAATAAATGCGTAAATAGAAAAAAATATAAAAAAAAAAATAAAATGGCACCCCAAATCTATAAAATGCGCATTAACATGTTCTACTATAATTAACACATCATATGGCATGATTAAAACAACAAAACAACTATTAAAAATTGATTTTTCGAATTTTAAAAAAAAGGGCCAAAATTCATGCGTAAATAGAAAAAAATATAAAAAAATATATAAAATGGTACCCCAAATCTGTAAAATGCACATTAACATGTTCTACTATGATTAACACATCATATAGCATCATTAAAACAGCAAAAGAATCATTAAAAAATGATTTTTCGAATTTTCAAAAAAAGGGCCAAAATAAATGCGTAAATAGAAAAAAATATAAAAAAATATAAAATGGCACCCAAAATCTGTAAAATGCACATTAACATGTCCTACTATGATTAACACATCAAATGGCATAATTAAAACAACAATACAACCATTAAAAATTGATTTTTCGAATTTTAAAAAAAGGAGCCAAAATTCATGCGTAAATAGAAAAAAATATAAAAAAAATATTAAATGACACCCAAAATCTGTAAAATGCACATTAACATGTTTTACTATGATTAACAAATCATATGGTATGATTAAAACAACAAAACGTATTAAAAATATATAAATACCTATTTTTGACAAATTTCTGAAAAATGGTCCACCGAGTTTTGGTTCAAGAAAATCCATAATATAATGTGTTTTTATCTCAAATACCCAGCCAAAGTTGGTCGAAATTAGTAGTAAAAGGAGTAAGAAACAGTTTGGAAGCAAGAAGTTTCAAAAAAACAGCAAAAATAAAGTTTAAAATGGAAAAAGGTCGATACGGGCCTGTTACGGGCCTGTAACGGCCCGTAACGGCCGATACGCCCCGTATCGGCCGATATGGCTACAAAAAAACGTATCGGCCGATACGACCCCGAAACGCGTAACGGTCACCACCGTTTCTGTTACGTATCGGCCGTATCGGCCAAATCGGTACGGCCGATACGTAACCGATTTGACATTCCTTGCTCATGATGGGACCCACAAAAACTGGTGACGTCAACACACCCACCAGGTCGGTCGTGTGTGGTACACCAGCCAATCTGCTTCCGAGGTTTTGTGGGAGTGCAGAAATAGCATTGCTTTTCAAATCATTAATTTTTTTATATTAATCTATTCTATAAAATAATCTATTTAGAGCAGTTTGTTAATTATTTTTATTTTTATTTATTTATATTCTGCCATTCTTGAACTTTCATAGGTAGAAGTGAATTTCATCACTGAGCCGGTATTTGAGGGATCGAAATTGGTTAAAAGGAAGTGAACAAAATTATTTATTTTTTAAATAAAAATAAAATTTATAAAGTTCCTCTTTCATAGCATAGATTGCCCTTAAAGTGAGAATGTGGGTCTATTATTACTTGAGGGGTTGTGATGTGGCTGCTTTTGGTGTTCTTTGCACTTTTGTGAGTATACATTATCGCTGGCGCTGATATTGGTTTTTGGATGGGGATTTGAGGAGTTCTATTCTTAGATTCATCTCTAGAGTCTATTGGATTTGATTACTGGCGTTGATTTTGATGTTCTGATAGGGATATGGTAAGATCTTCTGTTAGATTGATGTCTAATATTGATTGATTTAGAGCATTGGATCATTTGCAAGGGTGATTAGGTGTGATTCATACCATTGGATTATTCAAGATTGGATTTGGTGTAGTTTAGGCTGTTGGATTGGAGTAGTGGTTGAGAGTGCATCTTAGTATGTTTGGTTGTTGTTGATGGTGGATTTAAGAACTATAGATGACTGATTGATATGATTTGGAAGGAGAGGGAGAGGGAGAGAGGTAGTTATATACACAAAAGCTTATAAAGATAAAGAGGAAAGAGCAAAGTGTTACGCCATTATTGATCTCTCCTAACATGAGATTGAAGAAATTCATAAACCAAAGAGAGATGAGAGGTGTTCACACTTCAACATGTGATCCCTCCTGCTCAATGCATTTACTTATAGATTAAGAAATAGAGTCCAAGAGGGTGAAGGAGAAGTAGAAATATAGGATGAATAGTAAAAGTAGAAGTGGAGAAGTAGGTGTAGAAGTAGAGTTTATGTGATTCCACATGTATCTTACACGTGTGGGTGGGGACTTGAAGTCTTTCCTTATCACTCCCCCTCAAGCTGGAAGGTGAGGGTGACAACACACCCAACTTGGTACGTAGTCCTTGAAAAATAACCTTTTCAAGATGCATAGTGAAGATATTGGCAATCTCTTGCAAAGAAGAAGATCATGTGCTTTCTATGCTGTGAGTAATGGATTTGACACGGTCATTGGGTCTTCGGTGAGATGATTTTCAACTTAAAGTCAGAAGAAGATCATGTCTTTCTATGACGTGAGTATCTAACACCATCTTGCCTTTGTCATCTTTTATGAGTTCGGCTAATGGGTCTTTAGTGAGAGTATTTGCAACCTTAAGACTTTAAATCAATGGACAATTTATGTAGAACACTAAAACTGAAGGGCATGAAGTATATATACCCGCGAAGCATCGGAAGAAATGAACATAAACTAAAAATAAAGTCTGTTTGTTTGTTTTTTGTTTTTTTTTTTTTTTTGTTTTTGTTTTTTTTGTTTTTTTTTGTTTTTGTTTTAAGGTAACAGATATTATATTAAAAAAGAGGGGATTACGAAAGGGGGGAAAAATCCCACTGAGTTAGCGAGAAAGAGAGCCTCCAACAGAAAACAGACTACAATCCTTAATATCTAGGAAATTATCGGCCCATTCAGCTATGTACTACTGCTGCACTTTCTGAAGAACAAATTCCGTTGAATGAGAAGTATCGTTGATGCATCTCCCGTTTCTTTCTTCCCAGACTGACCACCAAACTGCCATCAGACAGAGCTTCTAGATCTTGTTTCTTTGGGATCCTAGATTGGAGCCAGTCCATGCCATGAAAAAGTCTTCCGTTGAACCAGGGCCGCACCAGGAAATGTTAAAAAATCTGAAAATGGGGTACCACATTTGAGAAGTATAAGGGCAATGAAGAAAAAGGTGGTTCACTGATTCTTCAGCCTTCATGCAATAGAGGCATATGCTTGGAAGGACCATTCCCCTTTTTCTCAAATTGTCCACTGTCAGCACTTTCTTTTTTACTACCAACCAACCGAACACCGAAATCTTGGGAGGGACTTTGATCTTCCATATTTTCTGAATCGAATCCTGAGACGAAGCTACCGAATTGATGGCGATAAAATCATAGAGAGATTTTACTGAGAAAGGAGCCGACCGGTCTCGCCTCCAAACTAGAGAATCCTCGCAGGATTTATTTAGCTTGTAGCAACACAGGCAGCATTGCAAGGTCACGAACTCCTCAACCTCCCAGTTGTTGAGGTTCCTTCTACATGAAATATTCCATGACTGATCTTCCCCAATTGTAGTATTACAGTTGGCCACCAGAATAGAACGATTAGGGGCCAACCGATAGAGATTAGGGAAGTCATCCTTGAGAAGGGGTTCTCCTGCCCATTTGTCTTCCCAGAAACGAATTTTGTCACCTTTACTGATTGCCATACTAGTCCCAGCTAGAACCAACTTCTTTGAGGATAAAATACCTCTCCACACAGTGGAAGCTCTTTTTACCAATGAATCTTTGGTCCACCAGCCAGCCAGCCAAGGAGGGCTTGTATTTACCTTTAATGATTCTCGTCCACGAACTGCCACTTTCCGAACCCAGTCTCCGCATCCATTTCCCAAGCAAAGCCCTGTTCATAATTTTTAGATCTTTTATTCCTGCGCCACCTATCTGATGATGTTTACAAACTTCCTTCCATTTGACAAGATGAAATTTCCTAGCCTACTTTCCATGCCACAGGAAATCTCTTCTGATTTTATCCAGGAGAGATAGAATGACACCCGGGCCTTTAAAAAGAAACATGAAATAGATTGGAAGGTTTGACATGGCTGACTTGATTAATCTTTGTTTTTTGTTTTTTGTTTTTTAATAATACTTGATTTCTTTTGTTGAGAGATTGGAGATGGGGAGTTTATGGAGAAATTGAGAGAGCAGGACAAGAAAGGGATTGGAGATGGGAATGAAAGGGACTGCCCTTCATGTTGAGCTAACCATTGTTGCGGTGGGAGCAGGAGCCGGAATTGCCACAACTATTTGGTGGTAGGGGTGTCAATTGGCTAGGTTAGGGCCGAACTAGGGCTAGGTCAGGCTCTGTCCAAGTTTGGCCTGCATTGTCCATCCTAAGCCCAAACTAGGCCTATGCCTGTGACGAGCCAAAATAGTCCAATCCGAGCCTGTCCTGAAATGTTTACACAGGGCTGAGCCCGAGCCTGTTTGGAATCCATCTTCCCAATTGTTGTTTCTATTCTCCGTGAAATGAAAATACAAATAGATAGCTCAATTGCTTTCTTTTATTTCATAAATGAACAAAAGTGCCCTTTTGTCATTTTACAGAGGCATTTTTTGGGTCCATTTACTTTGATACTGACCAAATGCCTTAGGGGATGTTTGTTTTTCAATTCTCTCATGTAAATGCATGTAAATGGGTAATGATTAATTGCCAATGTAATTCCTACAATTTTTTCTATGCTGATAATGATTTGTTGGTTTTTTAACACTAAAATCGAGGAGGGTGTGGATTTAATGTGGGGCACACTATGGTATTTGTGGCTTATCAATGGCGTCCATCCATTTTGTGGGTTGATTTTTGAGCATGAACCCAAAATTGAGGTAGATCCAAAGCTCAAGTGGGCCATGCCACACGAAAGAGTGGGTTGAATGCCTATCGTTAAAAACCTTTTATGAACACAATTTCCTATGGTGTAGGCCACTTAAGCTTTAAATCTGCCTCATTTTTTGGCTCATGCCCTAAAATGTTTTGGTAAAATGGATGGTCAACTTGGAATGTCACAAACATCATGGTGGGGGCCCACAAATTTAAGTCGAACCTTTTTAAATGGCTTTTCAAGGAGGAAATACTCTTCCTCAAACAGAGGTAAAAGCTAATAATTAGCTACTTACATGTATCTATGGTGGAATTGAAAAAAAACCCCCTAAATTACCCTTACTGTAACTAATTACGGTGGTTTGAGTCATCTAAAGCTCACATGCTTCGATACAAATGAATTTGCAGTCGCCTATCTTATAAGTAGAGAGAAAACAAATGGTGCTTTTGATGCATCAGACAAGGTAGCGTATGATAGGGTCGATGATTTCAGAGCGGTTGCTGTGTCGGCACCACCTCTCGATGTTAATCTTGATCTCAATCTAGCAATAGGGCCCAACAATGACGTTACACCATGAACAATAGACGAAGGGGGCACAATGAGCCATATCATCAGGAGCATTGGAGGAGATGAGATGAGATGATTTGGAGGGATTGGGGATCATCGGAATCGAAGGTGGATTTCACTGACAAGTGGGTTGCAACTCTTTTCTCTCACTTTTGGTTGGAGATACTTATTGTTGGGTGTTTGGGGTTTTTGGAGATGTTGTGGAGAAGATGAGTTTAGAGGAGAGTTTTGGAGAGTACTAAAGCTCTGATATCATGAAGAAATTCATAAACTAGAGAGATTGAAGGCGTTCACACTTCAGCATGTGATCCCTCCTGCTCAATGCATTTATTTATAAATTAAGAAGTAGAGTCCAAGAGGGAGAAGTAGGAGCAATAGGAGAGTTCACGTGACTTTCTCCACACATCTTAGACGCGTGGGACTTAGTCTTTCCTTATGTGAGATGTCTCTCCCTCTATACATGCCTACATTAGTTCTCTTAAACTTTGCTAAATATAGAGTGAATATTAGTCTTCTAGAGTATCTTTTGTGGGAGAGTTCTTGTACAGAGGAAGAGTGCGAAAGAAGTAAGCCTTTACTCATGTTTCTCTTATTTTGTTAAAGAAGAAAGCCCTGTGTTGAGTTCTCATGAACATAGGTATATTGCTGAACCACGTAAATATATGTGCATCTTATCTCTTGTTTTTTGTTTGGTCTTTATATTTTTTGTTTCTCGTTTTCTATATGGTTTTGCTTTGCCTTCATCAATTGTATGAGGGTGTCTTTCCGCAATACAGAGAAGAGGACTACCATGTCATAACCCTTTAGAATGAATTTATCTTTTAATCATTACATTTTATTATTTTCTTTATTATTATTTTACCTTTTATTTTATAATAAAAATTTGATGCTTGTACCAGCCATATTTTAGATATTTATGCCATTTGGGATATACCCATTCAGGGGTTCCACACATCAAAGATATGGAAGTTCAGTGGAGATATTTGATGGCATACATCAATTTATTTATTTATTTTTTTTTTCCAGCAAATTCTATGAAGAGAAATCATGATACTCGGTATATAAAGATCCTTCGAGGAGAAATTATTAAAAAGCCGCGCAGCTTGAGATCCAAGCGTTCATCAGGCAGTATCCATCATGGACATGCCTTGTCCCAAAAATCAAGCTGGTCCACTCGTCAGGTGATTTCCATTGTTTCAACACACACACACACCCACCTTGCATGAGAGGTAGCGTCCATGGATTGACTACTCAATGCGACTCTTCTGAGTCAACTTTGATTTATTCTGACCCAATCTGGTTCGGCACCTCGAGTTTCCTAAGGGAATTGTCCTCAACTTGGATGAATTGGCTGATTAATCCCTGACTCGGTCAAGTTGCGACTCAGTCCAGATAAGTCACTTGAGTTACCAAGTCTTAATTTTTTATTGGGTCCCATCACATCTGTATCAGATTGGCATTGCAAGATCTGGGTCTTCATCAGGTGGGGTCCAAGGTGAACAAGCCATGGCTCAACAATCAGGCCTGTCCACTTACCAGGTATGCTACATTGCATACATTTTGCTATTTGTTTTCCTAGAAATTCATTTTTCTCATAAACGGCTCCATTTGAGATTGTGTGTCCCACCTAATTCAAACAATTATGTATCCAAAACTTACAAATGCTAGTGCGTATCGGTGGCAGGTTGCAGTAGCAGGATCTGGGTGTTCTTCTCTTGAACATGCCATCTCCCAAATATCGGACCCGTCAGCTCATCAGGTGCGCTACATGTGTGATGACGATATTTACCAGTCATTTTTCTCAAATGCACGTCCCCCTCGGGAGATGGTGGGTCACATCCAATTCAAAATGCTTATACTCAAAACTTACACATTGGTACATATTGGTTTCAGATTGGCATTGGTAGATATGAGTGTTCATCAAGTGGGGTCCATCAGGAGCATTCCCTAGCCAAAAATTCGAGCCTGACCACTCATGAGGTGCGTTACAAGTACGTTGCTATTGTGTTTTTCTGAGTCTTTTTTCCGATGTGTCATCTCACATGGTGAGCTGTTTTGATGGTCTTGGTTGAATGTTCCAGATTGATGAATTCACATTGGTTGATGATTCAACTTAAACAGACTCTCTTAACCTTGAGATTGACCTTTATTCACAAAATTCATTGTAGCCAATCAACTTGTACATAGTTGCCTCATCCATAACTATTTGTAAAGTGCCGGCCATCAAAAACCATAGTTCATGTTATCCAAATTTTGCCCAATCTACACCCTCGCGTTCCAATTTTTTTGATCCTGATTCTGCATTAAGTCGCTCGCGACATGTCCCACACAGTGTTCGAAATATCGGTATCGCGTTACGTATCGCATTCTTGGGATACGGATACGTATCGGTTATCGCATGGGATATATCGGTTGTATCGTGTAATGTATCGCTGTTGTTGGAAACATGGGGAAACATTGGGAAATTGGTTGAATTTTTCGATGAAACTTTTGTGATTGTTAAAAAAGACGTCAATATACACTTATAAATCAAAACATTACAAAAAACAAGTACACATAATAGGTTTTCTTTGTATGGGGTCCTAATCTATGTGTTGTCTAATTAAATTGATGCAAGTATATTCAATGTCTATTCATATAATTTATAAATGTAAGAAGAAGTGTGGAAACATAAGCAATACATTCAAAAGCAAAAGAAGAATCACCAGGTTAGGTTACAAACATTTTTAATGTGATGTTTGAACACAGATTGCAAACGATTTATGAGAAATTGAAAATTTTTGATTTTTTTTTTTTCAATTTTTCACAACTCAGCCCATCTCCAAATCTCGAAATCGAAGTTCCCAATCCATGATTTTTCATGCAGAACTTGAAAAATCATGAATTTGTAGCAATTTGACACTAATTTAGCATGAATTACATAAAATAAGAGCATCGAAATTTGAAAATGCTCACTAGATAATATGTGGGATATATCGCACTACTTGTGTGTTTCGTATCGCATTGGTGGGATACAAGATATATCGTGGGATATATCAGCCGATATCGTCGATATTTAAAACAATGGTCCCACATCATGATGTCTTATCTTTTGTTCATTTGATTGTTCAAATTCTTATAAAAATTTCATTGGTGCAAATTAGCATGTGGTATTATAATACATCATCCTTCTTTTAATGTTATAGATGTAGCATGGCCCAGACTTTAACGGTGTTGATTTGATATCGCAGGCAGCTGTTTGTCAAACGTGTGGCAGCATGGGTTATTCTGAACTTCTTGAATATTGCAGTATTTGCA
Source organism: Magnolia kwangsiensis (assembly GCA_037074715.1). NCBI lineage: Eukaryota > Viridiplantae > Streptophyta > Magnoliopsida > Magnoliales > Magnoliaceae > Magnolia > Magnolia kwangsiensis. The sequence goes on along the minus strand of CM073577.1, from coordinate 4,700,038 downwards.
AGATTTCAGCAGTGCATTGGTATGATCCTATGTTTACTTTATCATTGAGTGATTTTTCTGTTCATATAACATAGTTGTCTATGCAGAATGGTATGGCACTTTTGCACAAATGCATATTTTTATAATGATTTGTTGGGCCATCATGAATCATGGTGATCAATGGTTGCCAATTGATCATTGGAAGCAATGATGGTTATTGTCTTGTTTAGATGTGTGTCCATAATGATAGTTAAACGCTTCGTTCGAATGCTTAGAAGTCTGGTTATAAGGGGAAGTTGAGATAATTGTAAGTTGGGTCATGGGAAAAGGACTTCCAATAAATCTGGTTATTGTTGTTTAGATGAAAACCCTAGAATTGCTTTGATCACAATGTTTCTTGTATCCACTTTTAGATTCACTCTTCAGTGGATGACCCACTGAAGAATTTCAGCTTAGAGTTGCTTGCAATGTCGATTCTTGAAGACAGTTTAAGGCTCCCAAAGATGTAATAGAGCTCTTGCGTATTGTCCCCACACTTCTATTTTACATTGTATTGCAGTGGAAGTCTCTTATCCAAACAGGCATCAGTGGGCATTGTAATTTGTAATTGTTGCACGTTTATGGTATACTAGTGATGTAATTTGCAATCCAAACAGGCTCTAGAGGGAAAAAATGGCTTTTATTTTAAAAGAGAACTGCTTCAAAAAGAAATAAATTCAAATGACCAATGAGTAACTCATCTTACATGGAAGCTTCCGACTTCTTTAGTTTTGGAAGGTGTGGAATTCAACCAAACACAAGAAGTAGGTTGTTTTTGGGGAACCTGACTTTCTGGAACTCACTTTCTAAGCATCCATATAATTCATAAAACTATCGACTGTGGAGATCGTACATTGTGGCATGTGTTCACATGATGGCTTCCATAATCAATGTTCCCGATCATAGTATTAAATATTCATCCATGAAGCATGTTTCATGCTGTGCATCAGATTTCCCTGCCATGATCCTAGTCACATGACCCAGGCAGGCCACACATGTAAAATGGATCATTGGAAAAGTCCATGTGTGGCCCACTTGATGAGTTGACCAGCTTGATATTCAGGCAAGGCTACCCTCACAGTGGGGACCACCTGATGTGCAGCTTGGATGCAGTGCATTTGTGTCTAGCAGAACTCCTATGGAAAATTTAATCAACTTCTCTTATTTCTCTTTCAGCTACTGTTCAGATCAAATGCCCATGACTGATGAAGTAGAACTTAGGTGGGCATGTGATGAATGCGTGTTAATGGATCCAAAACTACATTCTCTCAATTGCCGCCAATCCAACAACAGGAGGAAAGTTGCGTTTGCCGCTCTTTTTCGACATTGTTGGAAGAAGAGAGACAACAGATCAAATGAAGAGAAAAAACCATTTAAGATTGGCCCCAGCTGCAGCGATTTGGACATGGTCAATGGCAATACAGTTGAAACAAATGGTTCGTTGAGCTTGCTGGACACAATAAAAGATGGCTACGTTCATGGCGTCCCAAGGACACAAAATGGCAGCCTGGATACTGTTTTGGAGAGCGTACAAGCTTCCAATGAATGCGATACTTTGGTGAGCATGCCATGTTGTGATGGAGGAAATCGGATTAGAACACAGCGGAGAAGGTTAATACTCACTGACGATGGATCGGATGAAGAAATAGAAAATTTTAAGATTGGCCAGAATTGCATTGATCGGGATATGATCAACTGCAATCACGTCGTTCCAAGGACACGTGATGGGCCCCCAGAGTTTCAAGAATATGATAGTCATGTGGGCACTCAGCCGATCATCCATTCCATATGGAGGTAAGGTGTTTTCTTAGCCGTTTGATCTTGGACCTCTGATCCCTTGGTTTAAAATTGGAAAACTCCATTCTTGTAATCCATCTTTCGGCAATCCAAGCTGTTTGTCCATCCTGTAGGCCCATCATGGAGTGGACCCTACCAAGTGTCCCCTGTCAGATGTGTGGATTGCTCATTTGTCTGAGCCGACTTGAATTTGGTCGAGTCCGATTCGGTTCATCACCATCAGCATTGAAAATATGCCTGACTCAGACCAACTCCGACAAGCCAACCCTCAACTCGACTGAGTCATAACTCAACTTAGAATCGAACTGATTCTGTCTGAGTCACCCAGCCTTCAACCCATGATCAGATGAATCCTAGACAACATACTGTTATCCTGCAAATGGGATGGTTACGGTTAAGGGTTTGGCATTTAATGGGCAATATGTTGGATGGTTGAGATCTTTCGATGCAGGAAGACATGAAGGAGACATTTTGGGATTCTCATGTGTGCCCCACCACATGGCCTCATTTGACGCGTTTGATGATTCTCATGTGTGCAGGGGATGGTTTGGGATTCGTGGTCGTAATTATGGTATGATATCAGGCCATTTATCGAATAAAGCATGTATTAAAGTCTGCGAAGGCGCGGAACTGTTGAAGCCGATGCTGACTGTGGAAATGCTGCCAAGGGACGATGCATGGCCGAAAGCTTTCAAGCAATCTGTTCCGACCGATGAAAACATTGGCCTCTTTTTCTTTCCTGAAAATGGACGGTATGATTTTGTTTGGCACAGTTTTTTGTGATTGAAATCATCCTTGGGGTGGCCCACTATAGAGAATGCCAACAATTAAAACCTTTAAAACTTGACTTGACTCACTCAAAGGTTGTTGAGTCAAGCTTTTATTTTTCTTCTTTTTTATCTATCATTTCCACATGTATCTATTACTTAAAATAAAAATCTATTACTTAAAATAACTGAATCCCCACAAAAATTAGTTTTTTCTAAGTATTAACAGAATCTTGAGTTGACTCAACATGTTGGCTTGTTTTCTTTTGTTTTTGTTTTTTAATTTAAACAATGGTAAATACTGCAGTTACTTTCCCATTAGATGATCCTAACCATCCAATTAGGCCTCCATTAAACTCCACTAACCCCCCAAAACCCAAAAAATAAATAGACTTGCTCAAATAACTTGAGTGGGCCCATTAATGTGACCCTTCATCCACTATTGAGAAATATTTGTAAATGGGCCATCCTGGATAATGGATCCCACTGGATGGATGGCATGGTTCACTAAAAGGTGGGCCCCACCCACTATATTATTGCAGTACAATAATAATTATATTGCACCCTCCAATTCACAATTCAAATTTCCTGAAATTTGTTTGTTTTGATTGTATTGTTGCAGAGACGAAGTGGCGTTTGATCAATTGTTGTGTGAGATAAATGGTCAGGATCTAGCACTGAAGGTCATACTTGAAAAAACTGAGCTTTTAATCTTTTCTTCCCTTTTGTTGCCACTGCAATACTCAAGTAAGTTTCAATTATGGTTGGTGATATCTTTTTCTTTTGAATGCATGGATTAAAATAGTTCGAATGTGGGTCCACTTTGATGCATGCATGACATCCAATTCGTACATCATGTGCCTCCCTTCATGTTATAACTCACCTGGAAATCAGGCCGGTTCGAAGCTCAGATTGCGTTTGGGACCCACCATACTTTATATATTCCATCAATACATTTAGAAGATGTGCCCCACCAGGCTTGATGGTCATGCCAAATATCAGTCCATTTCAAAACTTAGGCTACAATACGTGATATTCAAGGTTTTAGGCATGATTTTACATATGGTGTGGCCCACCTGAGCTTTGGATCGGCCTGAGTTTTCTGTCGAAAAGGAACCGTAAAGGCTTAAGGGGTTAACATAATAGACGGATTGGATACCATGTACATATAAAAGTGGGCCCTTGATGTCAAGCTTCACTTACAAAACTTTCTACCAACATGTCACTCACAACCATTCATCTGGTTGGGCCCATGTGGAAATACACTAAATAGATGATCTTAGCCATCTAGTTATACTGCTGGATCATCAAATTAAAATCTGATGGTCAGGATCACAATATTCTTTCCAATTGTAACCGTTTCTTATATTAATTTAATTACTGCAGGATTTTATGGGAAGTGTTATCTGTGGGGTTTATTTAAAGGAAGGCAAAAACCTGATTATACAACAATTGAAAATCTACCCACTGTTAAACGCACTATTACCATAGATTATGATGACTTGTTGGATCTGCTGTCCCACCTACACTCAACAGCTGATAACAATTTTGAAGAACAAATCAATGGTGGAGATCACCTGATACAATGAACCAGGGACCTTGTCCACGAGCTGAGAGTTGGTTAGTCCACAAGTAGTGATGTGGAGGTGGATCGTCCCAATGGGCTTGTACGCAGGGCCCACTATAGTCTGGGTTTGGAATGGGCCAATAAGCCCATATGCTCATTGCGGAATGGAATTTTCATGCCTGCTTGAGCGAGCTTGTATTGGGCCTATTTTGGGTATTGAGTCTCGACGAATAGGCTCAATACCCTATTTCGACAATCATGACTCACTAGGTAGCTTTGGTATCAGGTAAGCAATTTGAGTATATGATGGGGGGAGAAAGTGGTGGGCTTGACCTTGCGATTATGCTTTCATCACCCTTGAGTAAGGTGGAGATAAGCTTGCATGGTAGGCTTGTATAGCTAGCTTACTTTAAGCTCTTCTATCCACTGCTCCATCTTTGACAAGTGCACATAAGCCCATATGATATATGTGAGTCAAAAATGTCAAGATCGCTTGATAAACATGATGAATTTAGAAAGGGAGGCTTAATGCTAATAGTTGATTTTTTCAAGGGGTTGTTTGATGATGTAAATTCCATTTCCACAATGTAACATTTCGACATACATTAGGGATGCTAGTGTATGTCGAAATTTAATGGGGTTGTTTAATGATGTATATTTTCGAGGACATTGTATTCGGGGTCCATTTATTAATTTTCATAGCCTTCCCATACAAGGGTTTGAATCCACCATGGATTTACAACTCATCCAAGTTGACTTCATCTTCGTCGACTCCAATCTTGTATATTCCCATGTAGGGGTGGGGATTCGGCCCCCAGCTAGCTTTATTTTCAATGATTGGACATTTTTAACTGTTTTTATATGCACTTTGATGTACATTAAATCAAATTGATTCCATTGTGAGAAATGGATCCGTAATGTTTGGCCCATCAAATGCTTCTAGTAATGGTTAAAAACTCATGAGCATTTTGTATTAAAGATTCTTATGGAAGTGGCTACACCTTGGGTTTATATAAGAGTCTTGCTTAGTTTGTTTGAATACATTGAATTTCGACATACACTAACATCCCTAGACAAAAGAAGTCCAGAAATGTGTTTGGGTGTTGGGTTCCTCCCTAGCCCAGTCATGTTGGAGAAATCGTTGAGCCTATCGCACTAGTCATATTAACCGTGGGCTGTAAACTATTTCAAAGAGAGTGACTGAGTAAGTGTGCCTTCTCTGCCTCTGCATGGATTTTATTCTTTTTCCTTGCACTTTAGGTGTGTATTTCATTTTTATTTTTTGTATATTCAATTTTAAGTTCATATGTGGCCCCTATAAACTCAAATTCCTACTAGATAGACTAGAAAATGTTTTTTTTATTTTTTTTAAAAATAAAAAATAAAAATTAAACTTCACTACTCTATGGTGGCATATGGGATTAAACGAAAAAAGGACATCTGATCTTTATTTATTAATTAATTATTATTATTTTTAAAAGTAACCGCAGATTTATTAAAAAGAAAGGAAAAGAAAACAGAAAAATTGAGAAAATGAGCAGATTGCTGAGGAAGCAGCAAGTGCCTAACCACCTAAGAACGTTATATCAAACCATTTTAAAGCTTTAACATTGATAGCCCATTCAATCACTATATTTTTGGCCTTAGCCCCCACTACCCTAGCTAAAGACGACCGATCATTGAAACACCTTTCATTCCTTTATTCCTAGACAACCCATCAGATGACAAAGATAGCCATGCGCCAGATTATAGAATTAGATTTTTCAAGCTTAAAACCATGCCAATCAGACAACATCTTCACCACTGAATTTGGAGTGCACCAAGAGATCGAAAATTGCTGACAGAAATCATTGAGAATATAAGTGATGAAGGGGCAGTGGATAAGGAGATGATTAACAGATTTGGCTCGTCGCATGCAACAAGAACAGATATTGACAAGTTGCATACCTCTCTTCATCATATTGTCTATGGTTAAGATTCGATTACGACTAACCAACCATCTGAAACAGAGATACTTCGGAGGAGCCTGATATTTCCAAAGAAAAGGAGAGATGTCACTTCTGATCTTCGCTTGAGAATCAATTGCAGTGTAGAGAGATTTAACAGAAAAGGAAGATGTTTTCTCGAAAGGCCAAGCGATTCCATCAGGCTGAGAACTGAGAGGCATCTCTGTAGCTCCATATATTCATCTGTTTCAGATTGAGTTAGATTTCTCAAGCATCGGATGTCCCAAACTAGCATATCGGTCGTGATGTAACAACATCTATTGATGTAGATACTCCTATCCAGGGCCAGCTTATATATGAGAGGGAATCGGACTTTGAACGCTTTATCCCCATGCCAAGTGTCTTCCCAGAAACTTGATTGAAGCTCCATCTCCCAACAGAAACTGAGTATTGGAACAGACAGGGTCTTTAGCTTTTAAGATACCCCTCCATATAAACCAAGCCTTATAATAAGAAGAGAATTTAGGCCACCAGCCTCCTTGAGCCACCCCGTATTTGCCCATAACGATTGAATGCCACAAAGCATCTTTCTTAGAAGCGAATCTTCCAGATCCATTTCCCCAACAGCGCTAGATTCATAAGCTTCAGATTCTTGACATTAGCGTCTCCCTTTCGAAACTCTTTACACATCTCTTTCCACTTGAGCAGATGGAATTTTCTCTAGTTCTCCTTACTGCACCATAAAAAATCCCTTCTGATTTTGCGAATACTCTTTAGAACCGATCCCTGACAGGCGAACAACGACATGAAATACAAGGGGAGACTAGACAGAGGGGCTTTAATCAGGGTCAGCTTCCCACCTAGGGACAAATAATGACTTTTCCAAGAAGCGAGATACTTATGGAATTTTGAGATAACCCTATCCCAGATATGTTTGGGCGGGGGACCGATGCAACGGGGTAATCCAACAAAAAATGTTGTAAAGGACCCTATGCTGCAACCAAGCGTGTCCACGAAGCTCTTTAAGGTCTGCTGCGATACGTTTACTACGAGTAATTTGGACTTGCTGAGATTGATCATAAGACCCGAGACTGCTTCAAAGCAGCGGAGAGCAATAAGAAGATGCTCGGCTTTTTCTTTTGAAGCCTTTGAGAAAATAAGGGTATCATCGGTGAATTGTATATGTGTGAGAGGTGCTGCCAAACCTGGCAATGAAATGCCACGAAGAATGCCTTGATCTTGGCCTTTCTTCAGCATTTGGGATAACGCTTTTGCTACTATCAGGAAGAGGTAGGGGAAAAGAGGATCTCCTTGCTGGAGACCCCTAGAGCTTTTAAAAAAACCTGAGGGGAAGCTGTTGAGGATGACCGAAAATTGAGTGGAGCTAATACACTCAGCTATCCACCCCCTCCATTTGGGGCCGAACCCCATCCGAGATAGCATATAGAGGAGAAAATCCCATTCGACATGATCATAAGCCTTAGCTATGTCCATTTTGCATAAAATAACTTCAGATTTGGACTTATGACAAGAGAGAAGAACTTCGTTGGCAATTAGAGCTTCGTCCATAATCTGCCTACCTTTGATAAAAGCGTTTTAATTGCTAGAAATAATGACCCCGATAATCTTAGAGAGACGAGAAGATAGAACTTTTGTTAGGATTTTATAAGGGCTCCCAATGAGACTAATGGGCCTAAAATCAACGAAAGAGGCTGCCCTTGGAACCTTTTGGATAAGCGAAATGAAGGTTGCGCCTAGGCCCTTTGATAATCTGCTTTTATCGTAAAATTCCTGAAGAAAGGACAGAACATCGACTCGAACCGTTTTCCAGAAGTTCTGATAGAAGCTTATCAGAAAACCATCTAGCCCAGGAGACTTATAAGCACCCAAAGCCTTAACTGCCTCCTTAGCCTCCTCTTCCGAGAAGGGAGATTCCAATTGATCCACTTCTGCAGCCTGCAAACAACTGAAAGAAATATTTTCTAATTTCTGTCTAACCCAGTTATCGGAGGAGAGGAGGTTTTTGAAATGAGCTATCGCCAGAGTAGCTATCTCATTTTTGTCCTCAACTTTGCTACCATTCTCGAATATACTTAGAATTGCCTTCGATTGAGACTTCATATTCACCATAGTATGAAAGAACTTGGTATTTTCGTCTCTTTCCATAATCCATTTACCTCTGGATTTTATCTTCCAGGAGGCCTCCTCTTCCTGAGCTATAATTGAAAGCTCCTGAATGATCGAATTACGCCTATGCATCATTTCTTTCGTCAACGTACCAAATTCAGCTTCTGCATCTAGCATCCAACCACTGAAGGTCTGCTTGAAGCGTATCGATTTCGACCTCCCTCTTCTGAAGCACTTCCCGCCTCCAATCCTTTAGATTGGTCTTGAGAAGACGGAGTTTGCAGAGTAATCGATGTCCAGCGAACCCTTCAACCTGGAAGGACTGCCACCAATCAATGATCTTCTGCCGAAGTCCCTCTGTCTGAAGCCAGACGGAGTTGAACCTAAAAGGTTTTGGGCCCCAATTAAGATCTTCCACACTTAATAGGAGAGGACAGTGATTCGAAGTAGTACGAGGCATAGCAAATTGTTTGGTAGAGGGGAATGAATCGATCCACTCCGTAGAAACCAGAAATCTGTCATGGCGGGAGAAAGTAGGATTGCCCACCATTGACCGGGTAAATCTGGCGCCCAGAAGGGGAAAATCAATGAGGTGCTCCATTTGGATCCAATCAGAAAAGCGTAACATAGCAGGGGATGGCCTTCTTTTTCTAGAGTGATCTTCCACAAAATGGGTAATATTGAAATCGCCCACCACACATGAAGGTCCTGAGAAAGACGCTCTAACTTGCGAAAGTTCTTCCCAAAAAGCATTCCTGAGAGAGTCATTATTAGGCCCATAAACAACCGTTAGCAGGCACTAAAAAGAAGAAGACTTCTCTTTGAGAATAACAGACAACAAGAAAGAGACAGCATTGGAAGATATAAGATCCAGTTGGAGGATTTCCAAGCAATGAGGATTCCGCCCGAGCTTCCCACCGCATCCAGCGTTAAGAACTTAGCAGACCTTTCCTTCCACAGTGAGGTCATAAGGTAGTGCTTAAAATGGGACACCTTCGTTTCCTGAAAGCAAACTACGTTCGGACTTTTCTAGCTAATGGAATTTTTAATCAGGCCCCGTTTGTGTTTAGAACCCACCCCCCTGACATTCCAAGATATGATCTTCATTGGCTAACCACACTTCCCCGATTACCTTGGCATCTTGGTGTTGACGTAGAAGCGGATATGAAACCCAGACTTGCTTGCAGTCGTTGTAGCTCTTGACTGCTTGAAAGCTTGACTAACTGTTTTGAAGAGGAACGGCTCATCCCAATGGGTCTACTTCTATTTTCTACGCATTGGAATAAAGCGACATAATCCTCCAGCCTATCCTCGAAAGACAGACCAAGGGATCTTCTCACCTTCCCGATGGCTTCTCTGATCCATCGTTTCTTATGAATTTTGGATAGCAAGTTAGCTCGGTTTGAATCAAATGGTTGAAGATCAGTCTGAGATTCTACTATCATTTGCAAGGGTTCCGCCACTATGATATCAGAGGGATCATTTTCTTAAAAGAGAGTGAGCGGGCCCATCTCTAAAGCGTCTAGAGGAGACGAAGAGCGAGAGGAAGATGAGGGCAACGAAGACCGCAATTGGAGATCTGACTTACTGCAGTCGGTCAGGAATCGGCCGATAGAAACAGCTTCTTCGGACCAAAGATTTGAATGAGGCGAGGAGGTGGGAGGAAAGGAAGGAGTGCAGGGTAAAGGTCCAGAGAGTGGAATAGGCGGATCAATAAGAAAGCCTTCCATCGAGTCTGGAATTTGAGTAAGGTCCGAATACGGCCGTGGACCATTAGACATGAAAGGCAAGGAAGGAGAGAGACTCGGATCTTGCGCCAGCTATCCCGAAGCAGAACATAAACATCGATCACAATCTTCCACGTGTTGATCGATGGGCTCAAGGCTAGTTGTGTACGAAACCGTCTCATTATTAAGGAGAGACACGCGTCCCCCGTTGCGTGTCTCGGTAAGGGAGGTAGGCAGGTCATTAATAGAATCTGACTCAGGGCGATGAAGTAACCGGATAAAAGGCAGTCGCTTCTGGTTAGGCGCGAGGGATCCTGAATTATCTTTTGGACAAATAGGAGGAGAGATAGCCTTCGTACCAATGGATTTAGCAGTAGCGCCACGCGGCCTCCCTTGAGTAGAGATTGAAGGATCGCGCCATGGACCGAGAGGCGAGGTAGTTGGATGTTGCCGGTCGAGTGTCCGGGTTGCACCACGTGTCGATGGAAGGAGAAGCGATGGGGTCTCTCGAGCAGAGACGTCAGAGGAGCTTATAGGCTCGCGAACCGGTACTCCACTAGAACATGGATTGTGTACACCTGTAGCCATGGTTGGAAGACGAGTCGTCATCTGCTCCGGCAAGAGATCTTCTCTGATACGCCATAAGTCGCTCCAACGGGGAATAGGATCATCCTTCGCCTCCAAGATGATCGGAAAATCGAAACAGCGATCGTCTACATTCACTTTCACTGTCGGAGGCAAGGGAGTCCCTTTTCTTCTTCTTACCTTAACTCTAATGACAACAATCTCCTCTCCTAACCTCGTCTTCTCATCCAATTTAAGATAAAAACCAAGATAAGCAGCAACGAGATAAAGAAATTCATTAAACCAAAGTTTAAGGGGGATACCCCAAACTTGAATCCATACGTTTTCCATACTGAAAATGGAAAACTCGTCCCACCGAATAACTCTAGCCACTGGGCCGCTGGAATGAAGATGAGCAGCCATCATCAGCATGTCTGGTCCTGGGTAGACCTTAATCCAGAGGTCATTATATCCCATCGACTTAATGATGTATTTCCCTGGGCGAAAACCTGTAGTTTCTGAGATCCAATCCTTCACTTGGGATATTGACGCACCCTCTTTACACTGAATAATCAATGACTCTTTAAGATCATGCTGAGCTCTTCGAACGTGCACCAAATCAACGATTATAAGGACTCCCATTTTCGAGCATAAGGGGTCAGACATGGTGGGTGGATCAAATGGGGCTTTGGTTGGGGTTTGAAGGGGTGGAGGTGAGGGAGTAGACGGTTGAGGGTGATGCTGTTGGGTTAGAATCTCCTTAAAGGTCGGAAACAGTCCTAGATTGGGGGGGGGGGGGGGGGGGGAGATTTGCAAGGCGGTTGATTTGGGACGATAGACCTTTGTTGGTTGAGGTTTGGGAGGGATAGAGAAGTTAAGCCCGAAACGAGCCCTCTGAACGATATATATATATATATATATATATATATATATATATATATATATATATATATATATATATATATATATATATATATATATATATATATATATATAATGATTAGTTTGTCTTTTTCTGTAAATTATTTAAGTGCTTGTATCTTGTTTGTTATTAGTTCGTTTTTGGTAATCTTAGTTTCATTGGAAAGAAGATTAGATAAGCTTCTTAACAAGACTAGAATCACTTCGATCGAATTTCGTTTAACATGTCAAAAGTACGATCGTTCAGTATTTGAAATCAATTGTCCAGAATTTTACCCATCGTTTGTTTTCAATGATCTTAGGCTCATTGGAAATGTCGCTTGATAAACTTTTAAATGGAACTAAAATAACTTCAATTGGATCCCGTTTGACTAGTTTAAAGTGTGGCTAGAATTCTTATGACTTTGGTTGTTCGACAATGCGTTTTTTTGATAAACGGACTGGATCTTTCTCATTATAACCCAAATTGGAGAAAACTTAAGCTTACTAGAAATATCATTTGACCACATTTCCAATGAACTATAAATCATCTTGATTGGTCAAAAATTTGCTTTAAAGAATGATAGTTTTTCCTCAATCTTGAACATGTGATCTTTCACACTTAAACATGACATTATCTGGGAAGATTAAGTAGTATAGAGAGTGAATTTAGGTAGAGAGAGTTCATTTTTTTTTCCCCTTATTCTTTTATTTATTTATATTTATTTTTTCTTCCACACATCAGTTGCTACGTATAGAGAATTTACAGTGTTTTGAAGTTCTAATGTATGATTGTGACTGAATCATTGCTGAATTTGACGCTAGCCTATCGGGTTCATTGGTTGCCTCAGGGATGTGCCGAACATGCTCCCAATTTGATTCGTTTAGATTTTCAATGATTTCTAAGTTAGTTGGAGATAATTTATTGAAGTCAAGTTGAAGCTTAAAGAGTAGCTTATTCTCATTTTAGGTAGGGTGTCTGCATTTTTATTTTTATTTTTATTTTTAATCGAGGAAGAAGTAATGGGACAAGATAAAAGTTTATATACTAAAGATGAGGTTTTTAAAGTCAACATCATGAATATGAAATTCTAGAGAAAGCACAGTAACCTGAGAAAACCCCAAATGAGGATTAATAGTGGGCCCTCGCTTGATGAATGGTACACATGAAGCTGGGTCATGTAATGCACAATTCACATCAAAGGTGGGCTCCACATGGACTATCCACATCAAAGGTCGGACCCACATGATGGATGATATATATTGAAGGTGGCCTCACATGATGGATGGTTAACATAGAGGTGGGCCCACATGAAGAAAGACCTATATTGAAGGTGGGTCCCTCATGATCAATGCTCTACATTAAAGTGGGTATACATTATGGACAGAGTAGGCCTCACATCATAGTGTGGCCCATCATGATGGACGACCCATGTCTAAGGTGGTCGTATGTGATAAATGATCCACATAAAAGGTGCACCCCACACCATGGGTGGTGAATATCAAAAGTGGCCCCACATTATGTACATCACACACGAAAGTGTGGCCCCGGCCCGTATGATGGACAACCTACATCAAGTGGTCCCCACTTGATGGATGACCTACATTGTGGTGGGACCTACATAATGGACTGTCCACATAAGAGTTGGCCCCTAATATGAATGACCCACATCCAAGGCAGACCCTGTATGATGGACAACCCAATTCAAAGGTGGGGCCCATATGACGGGCAATGTACACTAGAGGGTCCCATATGATGGATGACCTACATGAAGGTGGGTCCCATGTAATGGACCGTCTGCACCAAAGGTCGGTCCCTAATGATAAATGGTCCACGTCCAAGGTTGGCCCTGCATGATGGATGGCCCACTTTGAAGGTTTGGTGCACATAATAGACAGTCCATATCAAAGGTGGGCTCCACATGATGGACAACTACATCAAATGTTAACATGAGGTGAGAGGCATGACAACAACTACCCTTAAAACAGTTCTCATTTGAAATAATTCACCGAACGCTCTTATCTTCGATAAGAGCTTCTTTTATCATCCGAAAAAATAATTTTACCAAACAAACTTATTGTAAAACAAATGCTAGAAGAAAAAAAAAAATAAAAAAAAATAAAAAAAAGAAATCTTAGTTCTCTACCTCTTGTTTGATTAGATAAGATATGCAAAATGGGCCGCTTAACGTTCTAAATGCATTGTTCAATTTCTGCATATACATCATGCTAGGGCGCGCTTCTTGACCTCACCACAAATGAGCTATAACTATGTAATGGATTTAAAAATCCATCAGAAATCATGTTGTATCTTCTCTTAGGATCAGATGATATGATATCGGGAAATCTAAAATCCTTCGTGTTGGCCGGCTGAAAAGCATTTGCTCCCCCGTTGGGGTGCAGACACGGCGATAGGTGGTTTGAGAGGCGGCTGCCTCGTCGAAGCCCCGACGCCGTGCTCGTCGCCTCACACTCGGGGGCAAAGTAGTACCTAATTCGGCCGCCCTGCGGCACTTGCACAGTGATCCTAGGTCAGGCAAGGACACCGCTAAATTTAAACATATTAATAAGCGGAAGAGAAAAAACTTATGAGGATTCTCCTAGTAACAATGAGCGAACCGGGATCGGCTCAACTCAAACGCTAAATGAAATTTACATTGTACCCAATGCGATTCCATAACAAGGCGTAAATCCTCGATCACACTTACGAAGAACTAGAATATGAAAGGGTCTTTTGTCAATTGTCACTGTCCATATAATGCATGAATAGTGACTTGGGGGAATGGGTTGCATTCCATGCAATAATTCTTGGTCCCGCCATGTTCATCATTTATATGCCGTCCAAACCATTCACTAGATGGGTCCCACTAGGTTTAATCAACATCTTGAAAATTAATATGATCTAAAACTTGGGTAGGCCACACCAAGGGGAACAATCTTTAATTGAGCTTATTTTTGTTATGTAGAGTGGAAATGGGTTGGTGAAATTGATAGACAGCCGATTTTAGGCAGATAAATTGCACCCACCTCCAATCAGTCGTAGGACAATTAAACATGGTGTGACTCTGGCTGTGGGGTCCATCATGATGTATGTATTGTATATCCACACCATCCATCTGTTTTGCCATCTCAACATGGTGTGGCCTTGATTGTGGGGCCCACCATGATGTATGTATTGTATATCCACGCTGTCCATATTTTTTTCCATCTCATCTTCTAGCATGGTCCCAAAAATGAAGTACATCCAGATCTCTGGTGGACCATACCATAGGAAACAGTGGTGATTGAACACCCACCATTAAAAACTTCCTAGGGCCTACCTTAATATTTATTTGCTATCCAATTTGTTGATAAGGTCACACGTACCTAGATAAGGGGTAAAATAAATATCAGATTCATCCAAAACTTCTTTTGTGACCCACAAGAAGTTTTTAAAGGTCAATCACCACCATTTACCATGGAATGGTCCACTTGAGATTTAGATATGTTCCATTTTTGAGCTCATGCCTTTAATTGAGGTAAAATGGATCCACGGTGTTGATATACAAGACATACCTCAAAGTGAGCTTCATGGTCACAGCCATGTTTATTTTTATTTTTTAAAAAAAAATAAAAATCCATTGCATATTTCCTCATGCAAGGAATCACCATATATTGTCTCTGAGCACTTAGCCATTTTATCAACTTCTCATGTTCAACTAATTATGGATGTGCGGGTCCACCATTGTGCATGTGTGTCATCTAACCTGTTCAACATGGTCACTCCGCAGCGAAAATAGTACACCCCCAATAATCAGGTCGATCCAAACATCAGGATATCTACCTAGTGAATTTGAAGGTTTTTTGGTGGTTGTATTTTGTTTTCTATGGCGTGATTTCATTAACTTGATTTATGAGGCATTCAATTTTTATGGTTGAGCAACCTTGTTGGGTGGGTTGGATGCCATTTATTGGTCCTATGTAAATTTCATTCAAAATTTGTAAACAATGGGAATGATTAAATTAATCTAGGTATTATATCATTCAATACTAAAGTAAATACCACATGATTTTGGTGGATTTCAAAATCTATTACATTGGTGAGTCCCACGTTAATGTTTGTGGTTTATCTATGCTTTCCATCCATAAGCACCTTTTATACATGACATTTGAGTTCCATATTTATACAAGTGACCAACATTAGTTGTGAATAGATCCCTTGATTAAATTCCATGGTCCACCTAACACGAATTTTCTTCAATACAACATTCTTTCATAAGAAGAATTTGATCCAAACATGAGGATTGAATAGTCAAAATACCATGATACTTCCAAACATCGTTTTGCAGTATTAATGTTAATTCCATCTAATACAATTTTATGCCATTTAGTCTTGCGAACCAAACAGACATCTAACATCTCCCATCCAAAAGAGGCAAATGTATATACAATTGCAATCCTCACTATTTTTCGTCCTCCATCCCACTTGAGTCTTGAATCTCCTTCATTTTAGAGCCCATGCCCAGCATGATCTGGCAAAATGAATGAGTGGGATGAATTTCTTAGGAACATCACAGTAGGCCCTCTTAATATATGTTTTTCTTTATAGATGGACTCCTTGATATATGTTTTTTCACCGCCACAATCCATTTATTTTTTTAGGCTAAGATCTAAATCTTAGGTGAATCATATTATGGTAAACAATTGTGATAGAACACACCATCGTTGAAAGATCACATAAACATGAACAAAGGGAAAAAATGATGTAGAGCGGGTCGCGGACAATTTCTCGGCCAAGATGGATCAGAAAAGGCCCGATCAATGATAGAAGTGATCCGGACCGTCGGACCTTAGATCGGACGTATCTCGCAATCTGGAATGAGTTATCTGACGTAAAATATATGATTTTGGGGTAGAACGAGCTACTTTAGCCAACCAACCCTGCTATGCCGGGTTGCATAGCCCGGATTTGCGAAAGACCCCTGGATCGATGGTCATTTCCCTATTTTATTTTCATTTTTACTATAAATAGTAAGTTTTAGTTTGATTATAACTCTTCATCCGTTGGGCTTTAGGAGTTGTGTCCAACATGAAATGTGCTTAAAATAATTAGGAGAACGGTTTGGTGAAGCCAAATAGGATACTATTTTTGGCCGAAAACCTTGCGCACTAGTAGACATCACGACTGTCTATAAATAGTAAGTTTACTATTTATAGTAAGTTGCAGATTCTATGAGTTTTAGTTGTAGTTTGCTTCAATTTTCTTTCCTATTGCTTGGTAACTTTATTTAAAGGGTTGAGAACTTATTTTTATTCATTCATTAATCAATTTCGAATTTTATTAGAATTTATTTCTATTCTCTTGCTTTCTCTCATCGTGGATTCAAGAAGTCTCTGTGAGGAGTCCAGAGAAGCTCCGTGGATTCAGAGTAGTTATCCTTGAGGAAGACAGTGATCGAACTCATCTCGTTCATCCCTGCGTCAAAAAATAAATATCAACTTAATCGAAAAGAAGTTTTTAATAGTCAATCATCATTGTTTTGTATGATATGGTCCATGTAGAGAATTGTATGATCCAGAAAACGGATGGACAACGCTGGATATAGAATACATACATCGAGATGGGCCCATGGCCGCACTTAATCCGCTTCTGTTCTAGTGACAGCGTTTTTTATTTTTTTATTTTTTGGGTTAGCTTGTTAGTACACCCATTGTCAGTTCACACTCCACTGTTAGCCACCCCCATTAGGGAATTGATACCAAGACCTCAGTGTTGAAGCGAGGTATCTTTTGCTCAGTCTACCACTGGAGCTATGGATCAGGGTGTATTCTAGCGACAGCCTGTAACAGGAAATCCACGTCTTAATTGGATGCGGATTGGGTACTACCCACTACTTCCAAAGCGAAATCAGATTGTGTATTGAGTTACTCATTATGCTCTTATTATATTAACTCTGTTGGGCCTACCGTGAATGTATGTCGTTTATCCACGCCATCCATCCATTTTCCTAGATCATTTAAGGGGTTAAAAGTAGGGCGGAAAGTCGGGCGGGTTGGTGGTCAACCCTAGCCCGACCCAAGGTTCCTATACCTCAACCCTAACCCAACCCAACCCAACCCAACCTCAGGTTGGGAATTCTCAACCCAAGCCCGACCCAAGCGGGTTTGGTTGAGTTGGCTGGGTAGATATATGCTAATATTTTCATTATTACACTAGTCTATTATATTTCCAATACAAATTTTATTTTTTATACCTATAATGTTATTAATTATATATGTAGTTATTTATCATAAAGAATATATTTTTTTTTTTATAAACAAACAAGTTAAAATATAGGACAATTACTTCTTTAAAAGTTATATTGTGTATCAAGAAATCTATTTGGGAGAGAGAAATCTAGTGTATCTTGTTAGCTTGAGTCATCAGAAATGATGTGGACCAATGAAACCAGACGGCATTGAAATTTCTCGTGCGTTCAATACAGACAATCCGCACTCAATTATAATTAATTTATAAGAAACTTATATATTGATCGGGTTCGGGTTGGGTCGGGCAACCCAAGACCTTAACCCGAGCTCAACCCAAGTTTATTGGGTTGGCTTTTATATAGCCCAAGCCTAAGACTGAACCCGATACATCTTGCCCAAGCTCAACACAATGTAGGGCCAGTCATGGGTAGGTTGGGTTGAACCTGCCCAACTTTCAGCCCAACTTGAAACCAAAATTGAAGCATATCCAAATTTGAAGTTGACCATACCATGGGAAAATGTGAGAATAATGACTTCCACTGTGAAACCTTTCCAGGCCCCACCGTGATGTTTATTTGTCATCCAAGTTGTTAATAACATCACATAAACATGGATGAAGGGAAAAAAATAAATATAAGCTTGATCCAAAACTTTTGTGGCCCTTAATAATTTTTCAGTCGATATATGTTCAATTCTCACTGTTTCCCGTGGTGTGAACCATTTGAGCTCTGGATGTGCTTCGTTTTTAGCCTCAGGACCTAAAATTATATGATAAAATGGATGAGATGAGTGGATAAAATATATAAATAACGGTTGACCCCACAGAGTTTACTCAGTACGCTTACTACCGAATCCGCTTCCTTCCAAAGCTACGGACCGACAAAATTGGACTGCGTACAGAGTTACTCAGTAAGCTCTTATCGTACTTAGTAAACTCTTTTGGGCCCACCGTGAATGTATGTGATTTATCCACGCCGTCCATCCGTTTTCTCATATCATTTAAAAGGTTGAAACCAAAGTTGAAGCATATCCAAGTCGACCGTACCACAGGAAACAGTGGAAATAATGATTTCCACCGTTAAAACCTTGTTGGGTCCCACAGTGATGTTTATTTGTCATCCAACCTGTTAATAATATCACAAAACCATGGATGAAAGGGAAAACACAAATGCAGCCTTGATCAAAAACTTCCATCGCCCTCAAGATTTTTTTCAACAGTAGATGTTTAATTCACACTGTTTCCCATGGTGTGGTCCATTTGAGCTTATATATATTTTATTTTTTAGGATCAGGCTTAAAATTATCTGCTAAAATGGACGAAAGGAGTGGATAAAATATATAAATCATGGTGGACCCCACGGAATTTAATCAGTACGCTTAGCGTGCGTACTGATGCGTACTGAGTTACTCACCGCGCAATCCGCTTCCCGGACCGACAAGGGCTGAGGGGCCACGGTGATGTATGGGTTCTATCCACACCGTCCATCCATTTTTTCATATTATTTTTTGTCACAGGCTTAAAAGTGAGTCAGTTCTAATGCTCAAATGGTCCACACGGTGCGGATTAAATACACATTGATAAAAATTTTATGAGAGCCACAGAATTTTTGTATCAACCTAAGGTTAGATGGCGTTTATGATATGAAAAAAATGGATGGACAGCCTAGATAAAATCCATACATCATGGTGGGTGGTTCCAATCCTCATCCATCCAAATCTAAGACGGTGAGAGCCTACCTTAATGTATACATTCTATATCGTTTTTGCCGGATATGATATCAGCTTGATACAAAAGTTTTGTGGGTCATTAGTGGTCAATCATCGCTTTTTTTCTATGGTATGGTCTACCTGAGAATTGGATCTGTCTCGTTTTTGGGATTACGCCTTAAAAAGATTTGGCAAAACAGATGGAAGGTGTGGATATAGAATGCATACATCAAGGTGGGCCTTACGATAAGGACTGCACCTAATCCGCTCTCCTGATAAACATATCCATCGGACGCGGATTGCGTCCTACCCCCGTCCGGACGGTAATCCGTCCGGGCAGAGCTATGTGGGGCCCACCGTTATGTAAGTATTTTATCCACACGGTTAATCATTTTTATATGATCATTTTAAGGTATCAGCCAAGAATTGAAGTAGACACACAGCTCCAATGGACCACATCAAAGAAAGCTGCAATGATAATGACAATCACCGTTGAAACCTTTCCAAGGGCCTACGTGATGTGTTTTTACCACCCAACCTATTAATAAGGTCATGCAGACTTAGATGAAGTGAAAACACAAATTTTAGCTTGATCCGGCACTTCTCCAGCTCCCAAGATGTTTTTAACGTTGGAAGTTCAATCCTTATTTTGTGGTCCACTTAAGCCCTTAAACTATCTCAATTTTTGGCCTATATTTTAAAATGATTATATAAAAACTATTAACGGTGTGGATAAAATACTTACATCACGATGGGCCCCACAGAGCTCTGCCCTGGACGGATCGGGGGTAGGACGCAATCCGCGTCCATATCCATCACGTTTCGTGGAAACGGATTGGCTACTCCCCTGCCGCCTGCCAATGGCTGGTGTTCCGTGTTATGTGGGCCCGACCATGATGTATGTGTTTCATCCATGCTGTCCATCTATTTTTTCAGATTAATTTAGTATGCGAGACCAAATATGAGGTATATTCCAACTTCAAGTGGACCACATTAAAGGAAACAGTGTTGAATGAATGTCAACCATTAAAATATTTTTGGGGTCATAAAAGTTTTGGATGAAGCTGATATTTGTTTTTTCCCTCCATCTAGGTCTGTATGACCCAATCAACAGATTGGATGTCAAATAAACAGTACAGTGAGCTTTAGGAGGAATTTAATGGTGGATATCCAGTCACTGTTGTTTTTCCGTCGTGTGTTCAGTGTGTTCAATCTGAAATATATATCGCTCTCATTTTTTTGATCAAGCCATAAAATGATCTATAAAGATGAATGAACGTCATGGATGAAACAAACACGTCATGGTGGGCCTACGGAGCACCGACCATCAGCCACCGGGGTAGTGTCAGGGAAAAAGATTGGCTACTCCCCCTGACACCAGCCCCGTGGCTGATGGTCGGTGCTCTGTGGGCCCCTCCATGATGTATGTGTTTCATTCATTCCGTTCATCCACTTTTAAAGATCATTTTAGGCTTTATCCTGAAAATAAGAGGGATATAAATCTTAGGTGGACCACACCACTGGAAAACAATAGAGATTGGATATCCATCATTTAAATCCTCCTAAGGCCCACTGTACTGTTTATCAGACATCCAATCTGTTCATTAGGTTATAAATACCCAGATGAAGGGAAAAAACAAATATCAGCTTATCCAATATTCCTTCTATGGCTCAAAAAAGTTTTTAATGGTGGACGTTCATTCAACACTGTTTCCTGTAATGTGGTCCAATTGAGATTTGTATATACCTCATTTTTTGACTAGTAATTTAAAATGATATATAAAAATAGATAGATGGCATGGATGAAACACGTGCATCATCTTGGGCCCATAGAGCACCGAACACAAGCCATTGGGTGGTGGCAGGGGTAGTAGCCAATCCCTTTCCAGTGTCAGGGGGAGTAGCCAATCCGTTTCCACGTGTAGGAGCTTTCCCTTCCCGACTGCGAATGTCTCTCATCATCACCGTTCATCGGAAGCACACTATCTAGACGGACAGGATAATCCGATCTACACTTGGTCTGTACCATTTACCATCCGTAGTAATTCGTAGTAGATGGTCGGCTCCTATCAACAATTCACCTCGCCACTTGTATCAATCGAAACGGTTCTACCGTACATCCATCTCCTCCGCCCGAGTATCAAGTAGCTTTCCTCGCAGTTCTTCTTCAGTACCGTTTTCTTTCGCTGCTGAAGAAGAGTCAGGTGAGTTCAAAGCATCCCATCTTTTTCTGGACACATCCTTTTTGATAGATACACCCCTTTTCTCTACTTCTGTTAATTTACAATCATCCAAATTCGTGATATTTCTATTACAAAAAGTAGAAAAGAGGGATGCATTTTCCTCAATGGGGTGTGTAAATGTAAGTTCTTTCTGCGCTTTTGTTTTCTTCAACCGGAAATTACCATATACACCCCATTGCATGAAGATTTCCTTCTTCGAATTCAAAGACGATTCGTGATTCTTCTTTGAATTCGAAGAAGATTCGAGAATCTTATTTGAATTCGAAGGGCAAACCTTTCAATTTTGCTAATTATCGTAGTCTCGCCCCAAATTTCTCGGGAGATTTTCAATTTCGAGGGTTTTCTCGGGATATTATCGCGAAAATATTGCAGAAAATAAAACGTTTAAAAATGTTTATTGTAAAATATTAAGTAAGTTTAAATTTTAAATAATATATTTATATAACAAATTCCTTGATTTTTTTTATTTTCTATTTTTACTATTTTTCGAGTTAATATTGTGATAGAAATGGAGGTATTTTAAAATTTTGCTAATTATCAGTCTCTCCCCCAAATTTCTCGGGATATCAATGGGAAAATCTCTCTGAAAGTAAAATATTTAAAAATGTTTATTGTAAATTATTAAATAGGTTTAGATTTTAAATATATATTTATATAACAAATTCCTTAATTTTTTACTATTTTTTGAGTTAATGACGTGATAGAAATGCGATATTTTAAAATCTAACATCATTTATTAGTGTATTTCTCGTGATAATATCGAGAGATTTTCAAATTTTCGGGTGTATTAGTCTGACTGCTAATTATTAGATTGTTGATGTAATTAAGATTATTTAAAGTGTATTATATTAACACTGAATTAAAAACAAGAATGTCCTTCATTCAGCTGGTTGTAGATGGGAAAATCGTCCAATAGTTGCGCGTGGGGCCTGCTGTCATTTGTGCCTGGCATCCAACCTGTCGAGCTTTTCAACTTTTCCTGTTGGATATGTAACACTGGCACTGGCCAATTGTATGTTTAACCATCAATGGCCACCAATTGGATCGTTAGGATTGTTCCATCAGTTATATTTTGGGCCATGCTCTGTCCACAATGGAGCTCCCAAAGTTTATGGTCCAGTAGTCAGTATCTTTTTTTTTGGGAAGATAAGCAAATTTTATTAATCCAAAAGGGCCGGAAGCCCAAGAATAACAAGAGACCAAGAGCAGGAGGAGAAAACCCAAAACCTAGGCCAGGGAAGCAAAAAATAAAAAATAACGAAAAGAAAAAAAATGAAAAAGAATATAAAAAAGAAAGAAAACCCACACCCTAGGCCAAGGACAAAAGGAGGAGCCCATACCTTTAAAGAATTGTGGACAAATTTTTTGTCGTATTATTGATAGGCTAAACATGATGTATAGAAGTTTTTAATTGACTTAATTTTCTTGCAGTATTAATTTACACATGTTCCCAAATGAGGCTGTCGCAAACAATGCTTACGAAGAACTTTCTAAGATCTTTGCACAAATGAAAGGGAACCCCGAGCCGAAAGGGGCCCCTGAGTTGACATCTTCAGATGGAAAATTCTTACATGATTATGTTCTACAATTACAAAAAAAGCTGGTTCGGCAACAGAGAAAGGTAATTTTGCGAAGAAAACTAAACAAGAGAGTGTTAAGGATTCAAAGAAGTAATAAGTGTCTAACATCATCTTCAAATGTTTACATACAATCAAATTGTCTTGTTACATGTTTTAAGAAACATGCTTCAGAAAACGGAACGGAATTATTGTGGGCGAAGCATCTTGATAGTATGTGTAATGAAAGGAGAGCTTGCAATGCTATTTCAAGTCAAAATGTAGACTTGGAGGTTGCAGATCCTAATCCATTGAGAACCCCTTGTGACAAAAGTGTCCGAGAAAGCCCTGGGTGTGAAAAAGATATGGATGCTACAAGTATCAACCCTAACAGACAGGTAAATTGTAATTTTGCATTAATAGTGAATTTGGTTATTTTAGTCATGATGCACTTTGGTGGTTGTTTCCCAACTGTTTGTTTCTGATTTTTTCTAGTTTTGAATTTGGATAGAATTACAGTTATGTGATTTTGTAAAAAGAATTAGGGTCCGTTTGGGCAGGGGATCCCTCACAAACAGGATTAAGTATAGTCCCAATTTTAGTGGATCCCAGGCCCTTCAGCGCTAAAGTGTCATTTTCCTTTGCACAAATGCAGTTAGTGGCATTTCATTTTTATTTTTTATTTTTATTTTTTCCTTTTTTCTAGTATTTTTTCATTACATTTATGTGGAGCAAAGCAGCAGTGAATCTGACATGGAGGGCATGTGGCCCATCAAAATCAGGATCAGGCTTAATCATGATTTATTAGGATCCCATACCCAGATGGGCCAATCTTTCACACAGTTAGGATTGGTACTATTAAATAATAAAGTGGTACCTGACCAACTGTTATGAAATGTGTGATTTGAAGTCGTGTTCAAATTATCAAAGTAAAATGGCAACTTACATCAAACTTTGAGGATGTATTTTGGATGTACTCCAAATTTGAAATGGTTAGAATATTCTTGCAGAATGAAAGGTTATATGTTGCCATGTTCTTTTAGGCTGCAGTGCAGAAATCAGAAATCATACTAGATTGGATACTGGCTTTTTGCTTTCCAAAATCATTGACATTGATTTTCAAACTTTGAGGAAAATCATATGCCGCCCGATATGGTTTTCAAACTTTCCTTGAACTACAGGCGGAACATTTTGCAATCCACCCATCCAAAATATTCAGATGTGCTTTGAATCTCTATAGCAGATGTCATTAGTCTCCTTGCCTTTGGGCTCTATCGCATTCAACTTTTATTGATAAAGTAGACAAGCCGTTAAAGGCATAAAAGACATGTACAGGGGTGCCATTACTAGAGTGAAGTGGTTTGTGGGGGAGACTGATGAGTTTCCAATAGGCTTTCAACAGGTTTGGTTTGGGTCACGTACTGGTGCACCTCTATCTGGACCCAAAGGAATCAGATTCAGGTCATGTATAGTTCGGATATGAGTGCCATATCTTGAGGTACTTGATTTGATTCTATCATATTCAGGTAATCTGTCAGGTCCTGTTGGTTCTAGTGTCGGGCATGAATTATTATTGGGAATGATGAAATGGGGTTTGGATCCAGAATCAGATCTAGAATGTCCAGATTCAGGAGTTCGGACCCAGATTCTGGTTCATACTAGAAACAGAAACATGCTTCTTGTATGGTTTTTAAATTATAAATATTGTTTAATAAAGGATAAAACTGACAAATCATAAATTTTGGGGCCCCAAAGGGCTCCTCAGTCTGGCATCCACCCTGACCCAATATCTAGTTGGATTTATATGTGCAGACCCGAACCTGGGCTAACTACTAATCAGGCCAGAAATCTAGATCTAGATCCTATTAAGTGGAGTTGTATATTTCGGGTATCCATTGGTCCAGGCACCCGTGACAACCCTATTTCTTAGTAGCAGTGACTCTTCATTAGGGGTTGGCATTATGCCCTTTAGCTTTTTATCCCTGTTATAGATAATTGAATCACTAGTACATGGGATGAGGTCCTCTAGTGTCTATTGCCTGTGGATTATGTGTTATTGCTTAGCAAAGCTGGGAGGGGAAAATGGTAAATTGGAGAAGGCTCGCTCTAAATCTATAGGCGTGGAAACTATCAGAACCAAGATGTAGTACTTGGAATGCAACTTTGGTAAGAAAAATTATAGGGACGATGCTTTAGTCAAAATCAGCTGTCAAGAGATTCCTTAATGTGATGTATTGCATTAGCTTAGCCCCATTATTTAAAAAGGATGGGGAGATTGACGGGGATTTTCCCAATAGAATCGGAGCTAGGCGGATGAAGTGGGGATGTGCCTTTGAGGTGTTGTGTGATCATTGCATGCCCATAAAACTTACAGGAACATTATCTGCTATATGGAGCAGGGTTGGGCAATCATAAAGTAACATGAGCAATGATCTCGTGCTGCAAAAGGATTTTGAGATGGATGTGTTGGAAGTCTAGAATAGATAGAATTGAGGATGAGATTAGAAATGAGGATGAGGTCATCCGAAGAACGGATTCACAGAAGCAGCCTAAGGATAGTCTCAATACGAAAGAAAATCATGGAGATCAGATTGAGATGACTAGTTTATATGCAACTAAGATGGGAGACGGGTCTATTCAGGTGGGGAACATTGATCAGGATGGAAGCTCTTGAAAGGAGGATGAGAGGAAGACTAGTTAGTACTTAGATTGAGGCGGTGAGAAAGAATATGATTGTTTATTCATTTACCATGTATATGGCCTTAGATACAATGATTGGAAAAATAAGATTCCTAAATCCAACATAAAAAAGCTGGACGATGCTATGATAAATCATCATCGTCATCATTTTCATCATCATCATCACCATAGTCATAGCCTTTTTCCAGCTATTTGGTTCAACGACTAGATGCCTACTTGACATGGACACTCATCTTTACCTGTGCTGGGTACTGGCTGGCACATGGCTACCAGGCAGAGTGGTGAACAAGTATTCGTTAAGAAACAAAATTTCAGAAACAGAGATGTTCACCTCCTTTTTGAGGTAATGTTATGCAGTCATCACTTTCAGCAGAGGAGCTGTCAACTTTGATTCTCACCTTCTTTTTGAGTTACTGTTATCCAGTCATTGTCCTTTTTTTTTTTTTGAAATTGACAATATATATTCATTATAAGGTGTATGATATGAACCGAGTCCGAGGCCCACTTTGGAAGTGACCCTATTGTCGCTCACAGAAAGCCCAAAATCAGACTAGATACTTAAAAGATAACAAAGTAATGAAACAAAACATTTCCAGCTCTAACTTGCTAGATGATCATGGTTTCTCACAATTCCAAATTACAAGCATTCCAAACTCCTGATAAGGGTCTCCTTTGAATCTACGAATTTCGCCATTAACCATTGCCCATTTGATATTCTTCTGTGAATTGATTCTAAGTTTGAATTTTGGTTCTCAAAGATCCTCAAGTTTCCACAATCCCCAAAAAAAATTGCATAAAAGAACATCCTCCAAAGTAACTTAAGCTTCTTAAATGGTCTGCCAAACCATCCCACCACCGTTGTCCCAATCAAGATGTTAAAAGATCGTCTTATCCCAAACTGGAAAAGAAAGGAATCCGACATCTCCCCTGCTACCTGACAATGTAGAAATAAATACTTTACCTGACATTACTGGACCATCTCATCTCCAGTCAACCTCCTTTTTTTTGTCAAGTAATTTGGATACTTGATTCTTTTTTCTCCTTTTCGAGTTTGCTTTTAGATTTGACCTCTTTGGACGAAGCCTGTTTGGTGTGGGAATTATATGGTAAAAGCTCATGTAATTCAATGATATGCTCTAGAAAAGTTGATTTTCTGATTACATCCATATTCTGTACCTCAACTCCACTCTAGTTAGAACTTAGAAGCTTGTTTTCCATGCAGAGATCATCTTGAATGCTTCTAACCTTGACGAGTGATATCTTTGTTTTCTTCCAGAAGTGTAGTACATGACTTCCTAACATATGATGCATAGTCAGTCTGATCTTTTATCCGTTAGGATCTACATTCTGTGTTATGTTGACTCACTAGCATCGTCAAAATCCTTGACCCAGCCATTTGGGGTCAGCTTATTGTGTTGATCCGATTCTTTCCCAAGAGGAGGCAAGATGATATCTTGAGTCATTACATCTCAAAGACCCTTAAATTAAAGGCTCTGTTTGGATGTTCAAGTGAATTAGCTTGCAAACATCTTAGTTGAATCAAGAGGAAATGATAAAAATCGATGATGTTTCCTAGCATTCATAATGAGCAAGTGGCCCTCAAATTGAAGAAATTGATGAAGTTCAAGCTTCTCTATTAGTCTCCTTTGTGCATACTCTTAGGGCCTGTTTGGACAGGCTGTTGACTGTTGACTGCAAGAGGGTACTGCAATCGTCGTTTTGTGGAAAATGAACCGGATTGGTTTTTGAAATTTCATTGATTCACTCCTAAATCTTTGGGTGGGTCCCAAACTGATGATTGTGGGTTGGATACAAAGAGTTTGCAGAACCAGGGTTTTGAATTGATATGAGGGTTCATCACCAAACCCTGGTTTTTATGGTAGATCCAAATGTGGCCCTTAGGGAGGGTAATTCTGATGTTGATCCATGACCAAGAGAAGGGGTAGGCAAGCCTTCTTTGCTCTTTGGAACTCCTTCCCCTTATAATTTTTTCTCTCTTTTTCTTCAATCAAGTAGTTGCCAAAAAAAATCGAAAGTTGAGGAATTGCAATTTATATCCCATGTGCTCAACATGAACACCAAGAAATTTAGTTATCCTCTACGAGACTAACAATTGCAATTCAATTCATCAGTGCATCCAAACACAACCAAAATAGATGTGTTGTTGTTCTGAGGTTGTGATGGGGAAATCAACACAGTACAAGCTTGATTACAGGTTCCTAACTGGCAACAGTTATCCTTTTTGAGAATCGAATGTATTCGGTCTTATATATAAAGTGAAGAATTTCCTTGTCTTTCACTTCCAGCCAGCTTCAGCTGATCGTTCACACCAAGGTCTTTCCAGTGTTCAGTAGCAGTTACGAGGAATTATGTCCTGAGCAGCTTGCACCTCTTTACATGTTTGGGCCCCCCTCTCCCTACCATCAGTTTGAAGGCTACTGATTCGGTGTCTAGGATCTTATAGGTAAGTTTTGAAACATTTCTCATTCACAGCAGTAGCGACAGGATGGGCAGTTCTGATTGATACATGTCCACGCTAAGTGTAAGGTAGAGGAAGGTCCCACCAGATCCGCCATGTCATTTTCCCTTACAGGAATTAGGAGTTGAGTATGCAAATCTGAATAGAATTGTATTATAGGAAATTTGTTTCTTCATTACTCTGTGGAGTTTCTATCATGTGCTTTTTCCTTTATATACTCCCATGTCACATATTCCTAAATGTATTGGCAAAAGGAATTGGTGCAAGGCCTGGATATTAATTGCTTCCACATGGTATTGCAGGCAACCGTTTGTCAAATGTGTGGCGTCACGGGCTACAGTGAACTTCTTGTATTCTGCATCGATTGTCAGATTTCTGCAGTGCATTGGTATGCTTTTGTTTTCTACTTAACAGGTCCCCATTTGTTCATAGTCCAATGTTTTAGTATCTGTAATGGGGTCATCCGAATTTTGGGGGGCAGTTTCTCCAACAGGTAATACCCACACTAAAAAGGAAAAAAAGGAAAAAAAATAGAGGTAATACCTGCATTAGCCCTTCTCAGCTTGAAAATCAGCTCAATCTGAAATCATAAAAGATGGATGAAATCAACATGTAATCTGTCGTTAGCATAGTCCTTAAGAGCATTTGTTTTTTCAAGTAAAGGTGTTGGGTTCTAGCTTTGACTCTTTTTTTTTTGGATGTTAACACAGAAGAAAAATCAAAGATCTTTCAATATCCCTGGAAATCTTCAATTTCACATCCCTTAAAATGAGGGAGATCTGAAGCCCACAAATACCTAACCTTTAGATCTTGCAAAAACCATATATGGGGATTCCTATTTCTGCAACACACACACACACATGGGTTCTCGAACCCATGACCTCAGAGTGGAAACACACACTGTTTACCACTGAGCCATGAGTGGAGATCCCCCTTGCAGCTTCCTCTAATACCTCTCAAGGAGAAAAGCGACTAAATATGGAGAATAGAATGCCTGATGAGAAGGACAAGTTGAAATGTGATCACTGTGGGAAAATCCGAGATACATGGGAGACTTGTTGGGTTCTTTATGGTAGACCAATGAAGTTCAACCACTCTGGACAGTCGTCTTCATCTAGTGGTATTGTTGTTGCATGTGCTCCCTTGTCATTGGGTTCTACCTCTTATGTTATATTTGCTCCTTTCTCTGGGCCATCCTCATCGACTCTAGATAGTTTGTCTTCTACAAATTGGGAATGCCTCCACCATCTCACTCAACTGCAAGGTCCATCGACTCCTACTTCCTTTGCTCAGTCAGGTATACATGCATCTGCTAACCTTGTCAGTCATCTGTCATCCAGCTAATCCTAGATCATTGTTTTAAGTGCATCCGATCATATGACAGGTCTTTCATCAATTTTCTCTTCCTATCATCTTTCATCTAGAAGGGATAAAGTGAGAGGGATTCCTTTCATCCATTTCTGGAAAGTGGGATATCAATCTTAATGATCACTTATCCACAAACTTACTGTCTATTAGCAGTCTCATCAAAAGTTTGATTTGTTGTGTGACCTTCTTTCCTACCCACTGTGTTTTTCAGGACTTGGTAACGAGGTAAATGATTGGGAGTGGTCGTAAAGTGGACGGTCATTATTTTTTAGACATTGTTGGTTCACCTTGAGACTTACACTCGAGTAGTAATCTTAGTAGAGATAATAATTTTGCCAAAATTATACTGTGGCATAATCATTTAGGACGTCTTTTCAGTCATTGAGGTTGTTATTTCTAGATTTATTTAAGTCAATTGTGTTATAATTTGTACATTGGCATGCATGATGGTCGAGTTGTTCGATGTTAGCAGTGAAAATGATGACCAAATATAGGTGAAGATAAAGGCAAGGGGACTGTAGGAGAGACGACCGATGTTAGCGGTGAAAATGACTGGAAGGTAGCCCTGGCGAGGAACAGGAACAGAAAACTTGTGGGAGATGGTAGACGTAAATACGCTTCCTTTCCGACCCTTTATGTAAAAGGCTATCCCCATGGCTGGTTTCCCCTCAATTTGGAGAGGATTTTTGGCTGTGCGGGAGCTGTTATGGATGTAGTTATGCCAAGGGATAAAGACATTGGTGCATATCGCGGATTCGCTCTAGTTCGAATGGGTAGCGAGGCGGAATTGGCCAGGGCGGTGGCCATGTTGCATGGAGTCAGCTATGACGGCAAAAAAATGCTGGTTCAAAGGGCGCATTATGGTCCTGAATCCCTGACCGCTTCATATTACCAGAAGTGTTCCACTCTTAGTGCGTCAAAACCGACGGAGCAACAGCCCAAAATTCCTGTCATGGCCACCCGGCCTGTATCTCAATCCAAGGGTCCTTTTAAAGATGCCCTGCTCCAAGATCCAAAGGACACCGTTCTGTCCTCTCAGAGGTCAAAAGTCTTCAGGAAGGATCAGCTCAATCTCGATTGTGATGATAGCGCTGAACATCAGTCGAATAACTCGGTTGTAGTAGAACAAGAGATTTTTGAGAAGAATCACTGAGTTGGCTAAGTCTGTGGTTATCATAACAGAAGATGGTGCATCGATTTCGGGAGTGAGGGAATGGATTCGACAATGCACTGGGCTCCAGCTTGGCATCTCCGACTTAAAGCCACTGGGTCACGATGTCTTATGGGTGAGAGTGTGTCCAGGCCTCAACCTAGACTCCTTAACAATGGCGGACCATTTGCGTGCAGATGGCCCTATCAGAAAAATCATGTCGTGAGAGGAATTCTCCATGTTCGGTAAAGAAAACATATGGATCCTCATTTGGGATATACCTCTAGAGTGCTGGTACGACGAGTTCCTCATCAAAGCGGCATCTCGAGTAGGCTTTCTTCCCGAAATCGACCCTAAGACCCAACTCGGGATGGAACTCAGCATTCTTCGAGCACGAGTGAGAAGAAAGAAAGGCTCTCCCCTCCCGTCTCATGTTCGTGTGAAGATCGATGATCGTATCATCCAGCTCCCGATCCAAAAGGATTTCCCTCAGTCGGCGCAGCCCAGATGGGGAGACATGTGGAGGGCCAAGGAATCGGTGAGTCCGCCATGGTTGCTCATGTAGGAAGCTAGGTGGGAAGGAGCTCAATCCACGTTATCCAGTGGAGCACCGATTCAAAGGGGTGTCAGACCTCCTATAGCGACAGTAAATGAAGACTGTGTTCGGCCTTTTCAAAGGATGCGTGGCTGTCTCTCCTCTACATCTGGGTCTCGTCTGGCAAACGAAATCACGGGAGCTGGCGTGAAGATGTCCGCTGCCTTGGATATCTCGGCGCGTGTCCCGGAGTCTAAGCTTCCTTCTTGGGAAGAGGATCTCCTTTATCATCAGGAAGCTAGGGCGCAGACACGTGGCCTCTCTTATCTCCGTCGGTCGAGTAACATAAATTACGAAGAGGTCGTAGCTATGGGATCGCCACGCATGTCGTCTGAGCGACTGATCAATGGTAGTAGGCCTGTCCATATGGAGGATCGGACATCATCCCTAAGGCTGACGTCTCTCATTGATGTAGGGTTGGTCGAAGTGGGCCCGTTCTCATCTCGTTTTCTCCTTTCCCCAAGCAAATGGGGCACTTTAAAGGTATCCGAACCCGTTTCTATCAACCCCAGCCCTTTATTTGTGTTGCACCCGAATATACAACTCGACAGACCCTACAGACCGCAACATCCTAACCATACCCCATCATTTTATCCCGTCCCACCTTCCCATAAACCCGCTCTCTCCGTCCTGGGTGACGATATTTCCCGTGAGAAAATGACAGAAAATCTAATCTCTGAGTCTCGTTCTACTTCATCCATCCCTTCATCTCCTATCAACTCTGCATCCAAAGAGTGGGCTGATCTAGGTCCCCTTATGCTGTTTCAGGAGGAGAGCTCCTCGGATGTCATTGTCGTAGAACCTCTTCAGATGTGCTCAGAGCTTCCCCATCAGCATCAGGGAGATAAATCCATGATTTTTTTGGAGGGAAAAAGTTGAGAGGAAATTTATAAGGAAATTCATGACAAAAGATGGATCAGAGACGCAGTGGGAAATGTGGGCCGATCGCTGGGCCTCTCCTTCGGTAATAGGGAAGAAGATTATATTGGTCTCTTCCAATACATTGAGTATAGGGGTAGGCCCTGACCTCCTCAGAAGACCCCAGTCAGACAAGTTCCTCGATCCACTAGTAACAGAGAGCTTCTCCGGCTTCAATCTTCTACGGCTATTGCGTCCATGTCTACGACCAGACGTGGAAGGAAGGGTACTCGGGGCAGCTCGATGCCCCAGTGATAGTTCTCTCATGGAACGTTAGGGGAGTGGGCTCCAAGCAAAAGCGGAGCCTGATCAAAGGATCTATCAGGAGAAAAGACCCAAATGTTATCTGCTTACGGGAAACTAAAGTTCCGTTGTTCTCAAAGAAACTTCTTGATACGATATGGGGAGCTCAGGACGCTAATTTTGTTTCTTTGGACACTTCTGGATCCTCAGGAGGTATCCTTATTGCTTGAAAATCCTCCAAGTGAGATTTATAGCTCTTGCTATCTGGGGCATACTCTAAAGCAGTCATCCTCCAAGATAAGTATTCTTCTTTCCGATGCATTGTCATTTTTGTTTATGGCCCTGATGAAGACTCCTTAAGGTCTAATTTATGGGATGAGCTGACTGCCATTAGACAGTCCTATTCAGGGCCTTACTACTTTGTGGGTGATTTCAACGTGGTCCGCTTGCCTCAGGAGCACTCTTGCAGACAGAGATCAAATATCGGCATGCGTTTGTTCTCCGACTGGATTCAAGCCCAGGAACTGGTTGATCTCCCCCTCTCTAGAGCAAAATTCACTTGGTCCAACGACCGTAGATCCCCGATTCAATCGAGACTAGACAGGTTCCTCTTATCTTCGGACTAGATCGAGGAGTTCCCATCTTTGGCTCAGATTGCTCTACCTAGAACGAGTTCTGATCACTGCCCTATCTTCCTCTCGGTTATCGACGATGCTTGGGGCCCCAAACCATTCAAATTCAACCCCGCCTGGCTCAGTATCGATGGTTTCAATCAGAAAATAGTGGAGTGGTGGTCCTCCTTCCCGTCAGATGGTTTCGCTGGTCACAGGCTCATGTGCAAGCTTTTTCGTCTGCTAAAGGAAAAACTAAAAGATTGGAAGAAATCTAAGCTTCAAAAGAGAGAGAGAGTGAAACAGAGGCTTTATTCGCAGAGCTCCAACTGATTGATTTCGGATTAGAAGGTAATGATCTCTCCCTAAAGGTGTTATCCAGACGCATCCAGATTATTCAATCCATCTCCTCCAGAACCCTGGAAGACGAATTATCTTAGAAGGTTAAATCGAGAGCTAAGTGGATATCTGAGGGCGACAAGAATACTAAGTATTTTCACAGCATTGCTAATATGAGAGCTCGGGCTAAAGCTATCTATAGCATTTCAATGGGCGGTAGACAGGTTGATGATAGAGTCAAGATATCGGAAGCAGCGGTGCTCCATTTTAGATCCCTCCTATCCTCTGATGGCTGGTCTAGGCCTCAGTTGGATGGGATCCATTTCCTCTCACTTCTAAGTTCGGAAGCAGATTGGCTGGAGGTTCCTTTCTCGGTTGAGGAGGTTAAAGCGGCCATTGATGCGATGGGTGGAGATAAATCCCCTGGACCTGATGGCTTCCCTATGAGCTTCTTTCACTCCTTCCGGGACACTGTTCGTCCTAACGTCATGAACTTCCTCAACGAATTCCATGCTAGGGGAAAGTTATCTAAGGGTATTGGAGCTTCTTTCATCGCTCTTATCCCCAAAGTCCCTGGGGCAAACTCTTTCTTCGATTTCAAGCCTATCAGTCTCATTGATAGCCTGTATAAAATTCTGGCAAAAATCCTATCCTTGCGGCTTGCGTCTGTGATGGGAAAGCTGATATCCAAGTGTCAAAATGCCTTTATTAAAGGTAGACAGATCGTCGACGAAGCGCTGATAGCGAATGAAATTCTCCACTCCTGTCATAGGGCTGAGATCAAATCTGTCTTTTGCAAGCTTGACATAGTGAAGGCTTATGACCATGTGGGCTGGGATTTCCTTCATTACATGCTTATCCATATGGGTTTTGGTGAGAAATGGAGGACGTGGATGAAGGCATGCGTTGAATCTCCTCACTTTTCGGTCCTTCTAAACGGAGTCCTGAAAGGTTTTTTCCTCAGCTCGAGGGGCTTATGACAGGGTGACCCTCTTTCCCCTCTTCTTTTCCTTATGATTGTTGAGGCCCTCTCTCAGATGCTACTTAAGGGCCAAAGTGCTGGTTTGTTCAAAGGCATCTCGATGCCAGGGGTAGATACGCCAATCTCTCATATTCAATTCGCGGACAATACGTTGATAACCTGCGAAGCGGATGCTGAAGCCATTGTTAATCTGCATACAACTTTTAGATGTTTCGAGGCAGTGTTTGGTTTGCGCATCAACATGGCTAAATCCAAAGTCTTTGGAATCAATGTTTCTGATCTCGACCTGAATTCGTTTGCCCTTATCTTGGGTTGCTTTACTGCCCCTTTCCCAACTTTCTTCGTGGGCCTGCCACTTGCCATCGGTACTCCTCCGATATCTATGTGGGACAAAGTGGTTGAGAAATTCCAAAAGACTGGCTAGATGGAAATGTAGGCACTTGTCTATTGGGGGGGGGGGGAGGCTCACGCTTATAAAAGCTGCTTTGTCAAATATCCCCATATATTTCATGTCCCTCTTTATCTTTCCGCCGGCTATTTTGCGCCAGATCGACAAGCTGAGGAGAGATTTCTTGTGGAGTGGCAAGGAAAATCAGAAGAAATTCCATCTTCTGGATTGGTAAGAGGTTTGCAGCCATTTCCAAGATGGAGGCGCTAGCATAAAAAATTTGAAGGCGATGAATAAGGCCCTCTTGGGCAAATGGACCTGGAGGCTTGGATCGGAGCCAGAAGCTCTGTGGAATATGATCATCAAAGGAAAATATGGGTCGTCCTTGGGAGGATGGTGGACAAAGGATTCTTCAACCTACAGAGCTTCTCACATTTGGAAAGGAATCCTTCGTTTCAAAATCCGGTAATGGAGAACATCGCTTTTCATTTGGGGAACGGGTCGGTGATTCGGTTTTGGGAGGACTGTTGGATAGGGGAAAGGTGCTTGAGGGACAGCTTCCCTTCCATTTATCGTCTCGCAGTTAAGAAGGACAACCCTATTGACAGTTTCTTCTCTCAATCGAAGTCTGGTGTTGTTTGGGACATCAGCTGCTGTAGACATCTTCACGACTGGGAGGTTGCTCATTTTGTTGAGCTCATGCACTGCTTATCCAGGGTTAACCCGTCCTAGTCCAAACCGGATAAAATTTTCTGGACCAAAGATAAATCCTCCCAGATCTCGGTGAAGTCCCTTTACACTACTCTTCTCCCCTCCTCTCTCCCTGCCTCGTCGGCTTCCCCATTTATCTGGAAATATCCCGTTCCCCCAAAATATATCTGCTTTGCTTGGCTCGCCTCTAGGAATCAGATCCTCACCTTAGACAATCTCATGAAGAAAGGTATGCAGCTCGCCAACACCTGTCTATGTTGCATGGGCTGTGATGAATCTGTCGATCACCTTCTCGTGCACTGCCTGTTCATCTCTCAGATCCGGCAGGATTTTTTTTCTACCTTCAGCGTTTACGGTTGTGTGCCAGCTTCTGCATCCTCTTTTCTTGCTTACTGGCACGGGTTCAAGTTGGGAAAAATCAGGTCCAAGGTTTGGAAAATGGCAATCATGGCTATCTGGTGGGCGGTCTAGAATGAGAGGAATGATAGATGTTTCAACAATGTGCAAGCTTCAGCTCAAACAGTGGGATCGAGAGCAAAAAAAACTTCTTATAAAATGGGCTTCTAATGTTCCTCTTCTTAGAGATTTTAATTCTCTTTTTAGGCTTGTAGTGTTTTCTTTCTGTGTGTTTTTGGCTCTGCTATCTCAGCAGGCCCCTTGTTTCCTCCCTTAGTTTTAATATACTCCCGTTGCTTTAAAATAAAAAAATTCGTGGTATAATTTGTAGTGTGAAGTCTGTGCACTGTCTAAGCATTGTAGATAAACTTTTCCAGCAAGTTTAAATAAAAGCCTATTTCCATTTCATATTGTTCATTCTGATTGTGTGGGCCTACTCTTGTTGTCAGTGGATGGCTACCAATATTTCCTTTCCTTTGTGGATGATTTCTCTCTTTGTACTTGGTTATATTTCATGAAGACTTGTGATGTTACCACACATTATTAAAACTCCATAATATGCTACTCAACATAGTTTGATAAAAATATCAAAATATTTTGATCATGTAGTGCAAGACAATACTTTGAAGGCTCATTGTGTGAGTACTTGGATGAATATGGGATGATACATCAAAGTTCCTGCTCTTACACTCAACAGAATGGAGTGGCTGAGCAAAAAAATTGTCATCTGCTTGAAGTTGCTCGGACTCTTTCGACGGGGATGAATGTTCCAAAATGTTTTTCGGTGGATGCAGTTCTTGCCGCCACCTATCTCATTAATCATATGCCATCTAGGGTTTTGAACTTAAAATCCCTTTATCAAGTTCTCTATCCAAATCAGCCTACACATTGTTTCTCCTCGTGTCTTTGTATGTGTCCATTTTATTCATGTCTTGGGATGTGGACTAAATTAAATCCAAAATCCATCTGGGGTATCTTCTTGGTTATTTTGCCACTTCAAAGGGATACAAGCATTTTGATCTTGTCTGGGAAACAATTTTTTACGATGGATGTCACCTTTTTTGAATTTATACCTTGCTTTTTTAGTAAGCCCCCCTCTCTTCAGGGGGGAGCTCAGTGAGAAGGAAGAGAGGCATCTTTCTCCAGCTTGTCCTTTTCATACCCCTTTTCTTGCTTCTTGCAGCCCATTGATTGATGCCTTAAGTAATTTGGGATATCCTACTAATGCTACTACTGATAGAGTGAAGGAACTCCAAGCATCTTCAAGACACAAGAAAGGGGGTGACCATTGAGATATGTCCACCACCTGGTTCTGATTCCTCAGAACAAGGTGATAAGTGTCCTTTGTTCATGACTTTTGTTCTTGAGGGTAGTCTTTCCATTGCCTTAAGGAAAGGGAAGCACCAATGTTCTTTGTACACTATATCTAAATTTTTTTCATACAAGACTGTCTCCTACCCATTATTCCTTCTTGTCTTCGCTTTCTTTTATGTTTTTTCCTTTCAAATTCCAGGAGGTAGTTTCTCATCCAAAGCAGCACAAGGTCTTAATAGAAGAGATGAGGGCTTTGATTTAAAAACGCCACATGAGAATTGGTAGATTTACTTAGAGGAAAAGATCTAATGGGCTGCAAATGGGTCTTCATGGTGAAACACAAGGAAAATAAATCGATTGAAAGGTATAAAGCTAGACTTGTTGCTAAGGGGTTCACCTGGACTTATGAGATTTACTACAAGGAAATATTTGCTCCCGTAGCCAAAATGAACTCCATACTTGTATTGTTGTCCCTTGTTGCCAAAATTTCTTGGCCTCTTTATTAGTTAGATGCAAAAAATGCATTCATTCATGGAGACTTAAAGGAGGAAGTGTATATGGCTCCACCTGGTTTTGGATTCCTCATCAATGAAGGAAAAGTTTACCGGTTGAAGAAATCTATTTATGGACTCAAACAATCCCCTCGGACTTCGGTTGAGAGGTTCAAACAGGTTGTGAAGAGGACTAGTTATGCCCGGAGTCACGCAAATTATACTCTCTTTGTAAAGCGACAAGGACAATTGACAACTGCGATTAATGTTTTTATGGATGATATTGTGGTGACATGAAATGATTTATAGGAAATTAAATACTTGAAGGAATTTCGAGAAAAGAATTTGAAATATTTTTTGGGATAGAGGTGGCTCGATCAAAGAAAGGGGGATCTTCATCTCTTAGAGAAAGTATACTTTGAACTTGTTGAAAGACATTGGTAAGCTATGTGATTGTCCTGTAGTTTCACCTATTGATCTTAATCATAAGCTAAGCCGAAGTGAGGGGGGATTATCACCAAACAAGATTGGTTGGTCGATTATTCTATCTATCACTTACTCAACCTGATATAGCTTTTTAAAGTTTGGTGAGTCAATTTATCAGGCACCACGAGTTCCTTACTTAGAGGCCGTTGAAAGGATCTTGAGATATTTGAAGAATTCTTCTGAGAAAGGTCTTTTATTTGCAAATCGTGGCCATCTTAACATTGAAGCTTGTATTGATGTTGATTGGGTTGGTGATGAAACAATTGAAAGTCAACTGCACGATATTGTACTTTTGTGAGAGGAAACTTGGTCACCTGGAGGAGCAAAAAACAAACTGTAGTGGCTAAGTCTAGTGCAGAAATAGAATACAT
Organism: Magnolia kwangsiensis; assembly: GCA_037074715.1. Lineage (NCBI taxonomy): Eukaryota > Viridiplantae > Streptophyta > Magnoliopsida > Magnoliales > Magnoliaceae > Magnolia > Magnolia kwangsiensis. The sequence goes on along the minus strand of CM073577.1, from coordinate 4,661,349 downwards.
GGCCATGGAACATGGTATAACAGAGTTATTGTGAGTAAATTTTTTTTATGAGATTTGAGAATTATGGCGAGTTCTCCTATGAAAGCTATTTTGTGATAACAAGGCATCTATCAGTATTGCTCAAAATCCAGTCCAGCATGATTGTACCAAACACATTAAAGTTGACAGGCATTTTATTTGTGAGCAAGTTCTCTCAAAATTGGTGTCTACCATTTGTAACAACTGAGAACCAACTTGCTGATATTCTCGCTAAGGGAGTTGTCCAGACAAAGTCAGAGTCTGTTCTCAGCAAGCTTGACGTGATAGATATCTATGCTTAGCTTGAGGGGGATGTTGGGATATAGGTCTTTGTGTATAACACTTTGTTGAGGGGTGAGTGTATATGTAATTTTTTTAAAAAAATAAAAGTTCTAATAAATCATGGGCAGAGAGCTAATGCCTTGACTCTCTACTCTTCTCATCTTTGTTTTCTCTTCCTCTTCCTCCTACTCCTACTCCCTCTTCTAATCTGTCGTTACCTTGATCCCTCATCTTCTACCCCTCTTTCATCTCATCTCTGTTTTCTCTTCCTCTTCCTCCTACTCCTACTCCCTCTTCTAATCTGTCGTTACCTTGATCCCTCATCTTCTACCCCTCTTTCATCCTATCTTGATCTCCAAACTCTACAAAAGGAAGCAGACCACACGAGCATGCCAACCGCTCCCTGCTCCCCCCAAGAAAAGGTTTGGGAGATGAGCTTTCCCTGAGCAAAGCATATGCTATATAATCCCTGATAGGAGTGTCAAAGTGAAGATGGGCCACAGCACAGGTTTCCCAATTTCTTATACGTTTTGGGCGAAAGCATCAATACTGCCATCAAGCTTTGACTAATGTGGCTGCGAATTTAAAAAAGAAAAAGAAAAAGACAGTTATCCACTTAACTGAGAAAGGTTATAGTGACCTGGCCTGATGCATCCGGGCCATAAATTACTTGCGGTGGGTCCAGATGGACAACAAGTGAGACAAAGTCCGCAAATGGATCCATTTGGGGGCCCTCAAGTTCAATCGCATGAGGTTTATAGGCTTCTATAGTATGCAATTGGCCAAAATACTGTGTATATGCCAACCATACACCACCCTATGGTTGCCAACATGCCAACATGGTGTAGACGTGCTAGATCCAAACAGCTCATTGGGCAGGCATCATCGTGTATATTCCCTAGCCGAAAAATAGGCTGGTCCACTCATCATGTGGCCCACACTTGTGCGTTGAATATGGGCTTTTTGCCAACTCTTTGAGCCACACATTTTCTTCATAAACTTTGGTTTGTCTGACGAGTGGGATGCCTTGTTTTTTCTTTACCAGAGCACATGCACAATGTGGTCCACAAGATGGAATGACTCGGATCATACACATGTAATGCATGGCACATTGGCATGTGCAGTCACATGTGGTGTGGCATTACAAAACTCATCTTATACAATGCTTAAGTGGTTTCTTATCTTGTCTTTCTCAAATTCTCTTCAGGTATTGTTTGCATGAAATGCCGGAAAACAATGAAGTAGAAGTCCACTGGTCATGTGAAGAATGCGGACAAAGGTTTCCTAAAAACATAAAAGAGCAGCAGCAAAGATCTGAGGAGCACAATGAAGTCGAAGAGGTTAAACCTTTTAGGATTAGTCGGATTTGTACAGATCGGAATTCCCTCAATGGTAATGCAATCGAAACAAAAGACAGTCAAGATCATGCTGTTTTGAGGCCATGTCCGGGGTGCCGAAATTCATTTTCAGAGAGGCTTCCAGATGTTTCAGCTGGGCAGTTGGAAGATCAAGTGGCCACACAAGTTCCCTATGACCGTGATGCTCCATTAAACAGCTCTTGCTGTCAACCTCTCGCAGAATACAATGGTTATGTCCATGCACAACCGATCCTCGATCCCATATGGAGGTACGGAATTTACTTGGCTGTTTGATCCCGATCCATGGACATAAATAGTGTATTTGGGTCCTCATTTTTACAAGTTGAGTCCATGGTTTGGCTATCCAGAGCATTGATATGGTGGCCCCTGGAGTGGATGGACCATCCCTGGAAAATCTCAATGATGGGACATAATTAAAGCCTTCAATCCACAGCCTTCAAATAGATGGTTAAGGAAAGACTGCTGCTACATTTGAGTGAGGAAAATGGTCTGATTGGCTGGCTATGATTCCGTGGGACCCAATTGTACAAATTGAGGTCCCTAGGGTGTGTACCGGATACTTCAATAAGTAGAGAGTCACATTCACATGGTATCACATGGAACAGTTTTGTGAAAGAGCCACATCCATATTATAGAAAGGGGCGCACTTCAGTGGTACCAGTACCACTGTAAGCTTACAGTCGTACCAGCCAATTTGGGTCCCAAGAGATGTATTCACAACATCCAACCCCTTTATCAGATGCATCAGCTCTGGAAACCCCTAGCATGCAAAACTCAGCCGGATCCAAAGCTAAGGTGGGCCATAACAAAGGGATAGAGCTGGGAGGGAGCATCCACCCTTGAATCCCACAGGGGCCCATCTGAGTCATAAAAGAGCCTTGATCTTCGCCTAATCCTTCATCTAGACTGGATGAAGGGTTGGAAAAGCATAGATTATATATACATATCATGGCGGAACGCTCAATCTAATCAATGGTGGGTGTTCCCTCTCAATATGTTCCCTGTGCTGTAGCCCTTTTGAGTTTTCGATCTGGATGATTTTTGAGCCCAAGGGGTTTTCTGAAGTGAATCATCTTATGGATGGGTTGTATTCTGTGAACACATCACTGGCCCCTACATCTACCTGGTGCCGCTAGAGCGTCCCTTATGGAAATCCTAGGGACATGTTCACGGTGCCCATCTCCTGATGGGTGTCGCAGATTTCACATTTGTCTGCAAACCGCATCATATTGCCTAAGCATTTTATTCCATGCGATCACAATATGTTACTTCAAACCATGGGCGTATGCAAATTTATCACAGTCGTTGCCCCCTTGTTGACAGGGGATGTTTTGATGTAGATAATTCCGAGTACTTAATGATTGTTGGGCATTTGTCGAACAAAGCATGCTCTAAAGTTCATGAAGGTGCAGTTATGTTGCCGCCAGTGCTTTGTGCGAAGAAGCTGCCAAGGACGGATTCATGGCCAAAGGCTTTCGAAAGATCACATCCCACTGATGACAGCATTGGCCTTTATTTCTTTCCTGAAAGTTGGAGGTATTTAATTGCTTTGATTTGAATTTGGGCTTGTTTGGTTGTACTGCCAAATTGTGGTTGGTAGGTTCCATAGCTTAATTAAAATATGCTTCATGTTGGGGGTGGTGCAGAAAAAAACATAAGTGGGATTCCGTCTTGCCGTTTTTTCGCAAGGGAGATGAGAACAGGATTCCTGTCCCATTATTGGCCCTCCTGTGATGTGTACCGCCTGAAACCCAAACATGCCTTTCGGCTATGTTTGGATGGACAAGTGAATTGAATTGCAAAAGGTCAGTCTAGACCAGAGGTGATGACTGAATGTTATGAACTTGCTAGGATACATCCTGACATATTGCAATTTTTACATTCAGGGCTGTAGTGGTTGGTTTGGGGCCTTTTCCAGTGATCCAGACTGTTTCTATGATGGGCGTTACAGTGGATGTAATAAATGACTTTAAAAAAAAAAATCAGAATATATTTCAACTTTTTTATCATTCAAAGGTTAAGGACACTGCTCATATTCATGGAAAAGAGTCAAATGATCAAAGGGTTGAAACATACCAATCCATTAGTTCTTCTTTGGTCATCACCCATCATAGGTGAGGTCCATCATATAAACGGTTTGAATCATTGAAAGATGACCCTTGATCCAAAGGCTAAAGTTCCAACATAATCTGTTGTAATATGTCTGGATGCATTCTAGCAAGGGTCCCCTTCAGTGGTACTGGGCATATGTAGAGCCCACATGATGTGTTCACAAAATCCAACCTGTCCATCAGATGTGTGACCCTAAAATACTCAATAGGGCCCAAAAATCAAGCTGATTGAAAACTCAGGTGGGCCACCACACAGGAACAAGCTAGGAGGGGTCACTCACCCTTGACTTGCATGATGGGCCCACTGTGTTGTATATATGTAATCTAGGCTGTTCAGACCATTCTTCTAGCCTGGATGAAGGGGCTGGCCAAAAATTAGGTGGTTTTGCAACTCAACTGGTCCCTAGTGAAAATCAAGGGTGGGGTCCGCTCCCACCTTGTTCCGTGTGCTGTGGCCGACCTGAGAGATTTATAACAAGATGATTTTGGGGCCCTGGGGGGTGTTATTGAAGTGATGCATTTGATGGATGAGATCTATACATCACGTGGGCCCCATATCTGCCCAGTACCACCATAATCTTAGTGTTACTGGTACCACTGGAGCACTCCTCTTCTAGCAAACCTCCTAAACTGTAAATATGTTTGCCAGGAGTATGTGCATTATCAAGGATTGCCCTGGTCGTCTTACTTTGTAAACCTTACTAGTACAAAATATTAAGGCTTTCTTCGCATGATAAACCACTCCCTTTTCCTTATATGGCAAAAAGTCCCCTCATGTCATGTATCCATATTTGCAGAAACCCCCTTGCCTTTTCCTCTATATGTGCAAAACAAGCCTCGGGTCACTTTTTTTTTTTAACAGAAACAGAGATGGTGTTTGTTATTTTTTGAAAAGGACCAAAAAGCCCATATATTAAAGAGGGCTTTACATCTCAACCATAGAAATGGTAAGAGAAAATCCTAGCCATTCAAAAGCATTTCCCCTTTCTCACCTTTTCAAATTGATTTTCAGAGCCCTCACACCATCTCTCTGCAAAATGGTCATTTCACCCTCACTTGGTGAAGTAACTATCCACAAAAAATAACAGTTTAGGGTTTTTTATCTAGCGGTGGAAAAAAGGCAAGGGTGCAAAACCAATTGCGGTTTGGAGCCCAATCCTCCAGTAATGGTATAAGGTCATCACAATTTAGTCATTTCTGCCCTATAAGACTGATAAATGAAATTCAATTTGTTATTGCATCCAAACGTGCTCCCTTAAGTAACCATCCAGTTTGATGTCCTGAAGGTGGTTTCCTTCGTTCATGTTACAGAGACAAAATGGTGTTTGATCAGCTGCTTTGTGATATGAACGGCCAGGATCTAGCATTGAAGATCGTTGCTGATGAAGCTGATCTTCTTATCTTCTCTTCTCTTCTGTTACCAAAGGAGTCCTGTAGTAAGTTTCAGTTGTAGTTGATTTTTCTTGCATGGGATTTTATACATTTGTGGTTCATGGTATGATGATCCAAGCCATTGACCAGATGAGTCATATTGCAAGATCCTAAACTTGTGATCATTGGAATATTTTCCATTGAATGTTGAATGGTCCAGTGTTTTCTTTCTAATGGTCATTTTGTAGGCTATTCATTGAAGGGTTTGGAATCTCCCAATGTGGAAGATATTTGAGGCATGTCCCATGCATGGTGGGGCCCATCAGTTCAATGGCTTGGATCACTAAGTGTAGCCCCATCTGTACAAAATCCAATGACTAGGACCCCGTAATTCCTCTCTTAGAACTATTTGTTTCATCAATTACCATAGTAAAGGAAATGTGCAATGATTACAAATTACTTTACCTGCCTCATGACAATATCTGCATTTGACCATTGATTCCCATGTTTGGTTTATGGGCAGTAAAATCGTAATGATGACATTTTTACATTAATGTCAAGTCATCAAAGAAATATGCTGATGTCACTGCACTGTTTGTATTTGAGATTTTCATGGTAATGCCATGAAAAAGTGCAATGATTACAAATTCCTTTACCTATCTCCTGAATATATCTACATTTGACCGACAATTCTCGTGTTTGGTTTGGCGGTGATAAAATTGTAATGATAACACATTTCCTTTAAATGACTCGGGTAATTACCGAAACAAACATGTAAGGCAATTTAGTTATTTTCACTTTCTTAGACTAATAATTACAGTTTGTTTCAATAGTGCATTCAAACAACCCTAATGACACTGTCCCTATAAACCACAAGATAGCCACACATTCAGATCTATCCAGACCAACCAATTAATGGGGAACCTTGTGGATGGTCCAATTCCTGAGCGTTGCTCTTATTGGTATTTCTAGTCATCCTATCTAAAGACAATTTCATGGACTGGCCTTCCAATCTCTTGTAACCTCCCCAAAACATGTAATAGATCCAGGGTGGTCAATGTGTGCCCAAACCCACAGGCACCTGATGGACCCAACCTGATTTTAATGGGTCCGGGAAGAGATCCAGTGCTTCTGTAGGCATGGAATTTTTGTGTCTCCATATCATGTACCCTTCATGTGTCATGTGTATGATGATCGGAACCATACATCCTGCGAGCTTCGCTGTTAATCGGCCACCAACCAAAACCGCATTGAATAGACTTGCCTAGCCATTTAAGAGAATGAGCTTTGTCTCACCTGATAGAGCTATTGCTGACTTTCGTGGAGCCATTGTGGGAAACAACCACAACATGAGGGCCCACGGTCTAGACCGTTCATTGCATGCCTCCCAACATTCTTTGCAAGTTGCATGGGCTGGACTCCATCCGATTTGTGGACCTTTTCTGATCCAGTGTGGACAGCCACCAATATTACTTTTTCTCATAGCATTTGTGTCTGATCTGATGGTTAGGATCTTCTGATTTGTTGACTGTGACTGATCCACAGAGGACCCACCTGATGAACAGTCTGGATCATGGACCATTTAATAGTCAAGTTTTGTCTCTGCATTATATAACTGATCACATACAGGTGTGTGCACAGTACCTTGTCATGCCGTGCCATCTTTCCCGCCAACATGCTACTTGTGTAGGCCATCCATACCATCCATGTGGTAGGCCCCATCGTGAAGATTATCTGGCTTGAGAGATGCACTTTGTGGACCTCACCTGTATGATTAGTTAATACTGTTGGATGCCTATTTCAACAGCATGGCCACCTCATGGTTGGTCTGGCCTGATTTTTGTACCAGTTGATCTTCACGATGGGGCCTACCATTTGCACAGTCCGGATTTCCTACACTAGTGGCATGTTGGCGGAAGAGATGGAACGGCATGACAAGTTATCATGCATGCAGGTGATAAGTTCTTATGTTACATTTTCCTCATTCCAATTATAACCTTCATATTCTTGTATCGATTGGTATATGCAGGGTTTTGCGAGAAGTATTATTTGTGGGGGATATTTAAGGGAAGGAAAGTTCCCCCCTTGCATAAACGAGATGATGCCATTGGTCGAGAGGAGCGACAAAAATTTAAGACTTAATGCAACACTGGTTTTATCAGCTGGTTTTTGTCGAACCCTCCCTTTGTACAGAGGGGCCTGCATCTAGGTAACCAAAGCCGTCGATCTGGTGGGCTGTGATAACTCCTTTATCAAATGATTTTGTAGAGAATTATTGTCAAGTCTTAATTTAATTAGGATACATAGTTATTGAGCAAGCTTTGGTTAATTGAAATTATGAAAGTGCTTGGTTAGGAAATTTACTTCTTTGGTAGTTTCAGTATTAGTGGGGTTGGGAAATGAGGATCCTCTTCCATATAAGAGCTAGCTAGCTCTCATTTCTCTCTGCACTCTTCTTTTATCTTTTTCTTCCTTTGTCGAACCATCCCTTTATACAGAGGGGCCCACATCTAGGTAACTAAAGCTGCTGATTTGGTGGGCCCTAATAACTCCTTTATCAAATGATTTTGTGGAGAATTATTGTCAAGTCTTAATTTAATTGGGATACTTAGTCATTAATCTAGCTTTGGTTAGGTCAAATTAGGAAAGCATTCAGGTAGTAATTTTCCTTCTTTGAAAGTTGCAGTATTCGTGGGGTTGGGAAATTAGGAGTCCTCTTCCATGTAAAAGCAATCTAGCTCTTTCATTTCTCTTTGCACTCTTCTTTAATCTTTTTCTTCCTTCCTCTCCATGGATGTAAAAATTCTTCCTCTTCATAGCCTTGCTTGTGCGATTTTCTACATTGTATCAGAGCCTCGTCAATGAGTTAATTGGTCGTGTTTTGAGTTTTTTGGCTTTCACTTTTTATTAGTCGTTCTCATTTGCAAGTATTTTTTTACTAGTGTATTTAATCATGTCCGCATTGACTGCCATTGTTCCTAAAACTCTTATGAGGAAGAACTATGTAAGTTGGAAAGTGTGGCTATGAAGCTATTTGATGGGTCAAGGCCTTCGGGATATCGTCGATGGTAGCGGTCCAAAATAGGCGGTGGCCCAAGCACTACTTACAAATTGGAGAAAGAATAATGGGAAGTCTTTACATGTGATCTAAATCGCTTGTCGATAAGATACGATATTCTATGTCGGGGAATTGGATGAGAATGGATTTAGCAAAAGAAGCATGGGATCACTTGGTGCACGAAAAAGTGAACGGTGGTATGAAAGTATTTTTCGAATCAGAATTGAGGACGATTAATCAAAGTAATAACTTTGTGGCAAAGTTTTCTTGAAAAGTGAAGGAAAGTTGGAAAACATCACAAATAGTGATCATCTTGAAAAATCTATTGATCCAAATTTGATGCTATGAGAAGCTTGAGCCCGGCCTAGTTCTGACGCCAACTAGAGCCCAAGCCCAGCTACCCTCTTGTGCAAGATCTTGGCCGTTCATTTTGTGTGCCCAATCATATATGATATTGACAAAAATGCCCTTAACCTTTCATGGGTTTGAACCGGTCTAAGGCCTCCTAGACACACGCAGACCAAACCCAACCTGGTCCACCACTTGGGCCTAGTTTCTCAACTCAAGCCTAACCCAAAGCAGGCCAAGCGCTGAGCCCATCCTGCCACCTTAGCCCATTACAGTTTTAGAGAGATGAGGAGGAAAAGGTAGGGGCAACACACAGTTTTAGAGAGATGAGGAGGGAAAGGTGGGGGTAACACGCATCAGTAGAGAGATGTGAGAAAGGGTGGATGGATTGGCATCACTTAAAAGGATGGATTAGATGACAAATCCTCGTTATGTATTTGAAGACGAGCTCGAGTTCAATGGGGGTGGAGTACGAGTTACGGTCCACCTAGCGGATAACTTTCAGCCTTTCATGTTCGCGTGACATCCAACTCGTTCATCAGGATGGCCTCACAATGAAGATTACCTTGTGCAAAAACCTGAAATATCCACTCATTAACTGGACCACACTTGATTTTGCAATTTATCAATGGCTACAATTTGTTTCACGGTATGTCCGACCTAATGAGTAGATAGGACTGCGATTTGCGGTAGTCCATCCTCATGATAGAGCTAACCTATGGAAGGGTTGGATTTCATATTGACTTAAATAGGATGGAGTTATCAGCTGGCTGGACCGTACCTTGTGGTCCAACCGACTGGATGTGACATCGCTATTAAAAAGTTACTAGATCTGAACCGGACCCCACGTTAGTTCGGTCCAAGATAGTGGACCCAGAACCAGACCCGTTAATAGCGGTCTGGTCACTTGTTTCCGTTGACTTTCGTAGAAATTAGGATGAGGGGTTTGACGGTCTGGATTGAAGTGGAAGGTTTGATGGCTGGATCATCTCCCTTCATCCTCTGAAGTTAAAAATAAAAAATAAAAAATTAGGGGCATTCCGAGAATTGAACTCGGGACCTCTCGCACCCTAAGCGAGAATCATACCACTAGACCAAATGCCCTTGCGTGAGCGATATTTCTCTATTTCGTTATTTACTGTCACGTGTCTGTCGCTTGCATGTCGTCTTCAAGGTCTGTTCCACACGGGTGAAAAGTATGGTACGTGTGAGCGCGTGTGCGCATGCACTCAGAAATCGTACGTCTCATGTAGCTAACTTGGGCTGGGAAGCGGATTGTCTGCTACACTCGACGCAGCAAGTTCCTGCGGTCCGAAGGTAGGTGGGGCCCACTGCAATGTTTGTGAGAAATCCACCCCGGTAGGTGGGGCCCACTACAATGTTTGTGAGAAATCCACCCCGTTCTTCTGCACCTGAGCCCAAAAATGAGGCAGTTCCAAAACTCCAGTGGGCCACAAGACAGGGATCAGTGGAGATGGAATGCGAACCGTTGAAACATTCGTGGGCTACAAGTTTTGTATCAGGCTAATGTTTTTGTGTTTTTTATGAACGATTTGGATAGCATATAAATATCTAGGTGTTCAATAATAGGCATTTCTGTGTGGCTCACTTGATTGTGGACCTTCCTCATTTTTGGGCTTGTGTAATAACATGAGCCGACAAAACAGATAGACTTGATAAAATTTTCACAAACATCACAGTGGCCCCAGCTAGCTTCCGACCGTACAAATTTATTGAAAATCCTGGCCTGGGACCACTGGTTATTTTTCCTATTGACCGTCCATCTATACTGACAAATCGTTGTATTTTTCAATCTGGGCCCATCTACAGTAGGATTGACAATTTGTACAGTTTAAATTTGAGTTTTGTGTCTTCCACTGGTGCAATTTATTAGTCTACAAGTGTGATTAATTTTAATGTATTATTCTTTCACTAAAACAAATTAAGTACAAGGAAGGAAAGATATAATACATTAAAGTCTGGACTAAAACTAAAACAAAAGTAAATTTAAAGAGTAAATTTGTGTTTGGCTTATCGATAATAGCATGCCTTCTCCAAGTATTCATGTTCAGTACCTGAAATAATTTAAATGCCTTGAATACGACTAGAGGTGCACATGAGTTGAATTGAGACGAGTTTGGCACAACTTGACTCAGCTCGGCCACTAGCTGACTACAGTTCGAACTCAGCTTGGCTTATCCTCGAGCCTAACTAACCAGCTCAGCTCGATTCGAGTCAAGATTGAGCCTCTGCGGCATTTTCTCAAACACATGAAATGCACCTTCAATTTCTCACGAAATGTAAACCAGCAGCATCAGGTTACATCTATTTCATCAAACACTTGGTAAACAACGTAAAAATCAAGATACAATGGTATTTGTTTCATATCCTTACTTTCCTCACCACTAGTTGACACTTCGTTGAGTCATTTTATCAAACACTTGTTAAGCAACATAAATATCAAAATAACTAAGTCACCAAACTGGTTTGATCTGAGTTCAATTTGAGTTAGGGTTTGATTCAAGTCGAGTCAAGCTTAAACTTGATTCAAAAAATTTTCAAGCTAAAAAAATCAGCTCAACTAGGTTTGAACTCAATTTCGAACCAAGTTAAATCGAACTTGTTTTTAGTTAAGTTGAGCGAGCAAACCGAGCTAACTTGGTTCATGTACAGCTCTAACTACAACAACAATAGGATCACTTCCATCCCAACCAAAATTTGTACATAATAACATTGCATAACTTCATAATAATAATTTAAAAATCAATATTTAAGGAGACAATGAATATTCATAAAAATATTTTTAAATTAAAGAAAATAATTCTATAAATGCTTGAATTAAAAATATACTCATATAAAATTAAACTTGAAAATACATCTAACCATAATGATTTTTTGGAAATGGCCATTGGTAGAGCATTGCATGCTATTTTTTAGACAATGACCCTAGGCAGAGTACCATGTTATATCTTTTGCAAGTTAGTTCCAAACAAAATACCACGTGATATCTTTTAGTAATACTACGTGATATCTTTTAGTAAATAACTTTAGTAGGGCTGAGCACCTATGCCGATCTTTCGAGATAAGCTGAGTAGAGCACCCATAACACATTCATGAGCATTTCAAGGTAGAGCACTCTGTAATTTGAACAAATAGAAATAATCAAATAAATTCTCAGTGTAATACGTGAAAATAATCAAAGGATTCACTCTAAGACACATAAAAATAAATAAATTCAATTTATAGCAAGTAATAATAATCAAGCAGATTTGATTTACAATACATAACAATTAATTAAATAATTTAGATCCACAATATGCAATAATAATCAAATAGAATTAAACTACACTAAACCTAGATTACCTACCTGATGAGATTGCAACACCAAAAGGATTCTGAAGTCTTTGGCAACGGGTCTAGAGAATACGCAACTTCTACGGTCACGATGTGATATAATAACTTGGGTTGGATCGAGTATAGTCTTGATATGTCTCCAATGATTTCAGAGGTTCGTGGCTATGTGGCAGCATGCGTTGACAGCGCATGTCTTTTTTTCTTTTTTTTTCCTATTCTCACAAGATGGACGGTCTGGATAAGATTGGCACGGATTCATTTCGTTAACGAGCAACGGATAAGGGGAGAAGTGGAAGAGAGGGTTTTTTTTTTTCAGGAAGCGCAGCAACGTACGTCGTATGTGGTGATTTTTTTGGGGATGGGTTGGAATGGTGGGACCCACCGAATGAACGGTTCGGATTGGGACCCGGGACCCGGGCTACTTTGCTGGTGGTTTGGAGGCAACAGACCCGGAAACCCATCCGTTACGTCGCAGAGGAGAGAAAATCGGGATGTGGGTGGGTTTCTCATGGTGACGTGAGCCAGCACGTCGCTTGCCTTTTCCTTTTTCTTTTTTCAAAACCACGGTAGCCCTGACTTAATCCACACCGTTCATCGGTTTTACCTGTCCTTGTTAGGGCATGATCCAAAAAATGAGACTGATCCAACCCTACAATTAGCCACATCCAAGGAAATAATGTAACTTATAAAAAAAAAAAAAAAACAGGTTATTACAATCTGACTCGACAAACATTGTGGACATCTAATGGATGGTTAAGATTAAAATCAGGTGATAATCTAACTCAACAAACAGACTAATTAGTTTAGTATGGTCCAATCAATCAGTTTTTTGGTTTCTTCTCTATCTACACTGGTAGCCATTGGACCGTTTTGTATAGACTGTTGTGGGGCCCTCATGATGTATGTGTTTCGTTCGTTCTGTCTTCATATTGCTAGCTCATCTTAAGATATGAAATCAAAAATAAAGAAGATCAAAAAAATTCAAGTGGACCACACTATAGGAACACATCAATGATTGATATTCTACTGATAAAAATTTCTTGGAAGCCAACATTTCAACAATAAATGTCATTATCCACTGTTTCCTATGATGTGGTATGCTTAAGCTTCTTATCTGCTTTATTTTTTAAATCATGCACTAAAATGAGCTGGCAAAGCAGACGTGCAGCATGGATATAAAACACATATATCATGGTGGGCCCCACAGGGTGCAACACCACGTAGCTGGGTGCTGTTGGGGTCATCACCAAACGAGCTTCCTCCTACAAATGGTTTCCTAGATTTTGGACGGTTTAGATTGAGTTATATTATAAAAAGTCTACAGTTTCTGCGAATGTGATCCGCCACAAATTAATGGAATAACTGTCCTCATCATGATCTCTTCGTGATTTCTTTTCATCGAGGTGGATTTATTTGATACTCTGGCAGTGTGATGCGTCATACGCATGCATTCATTTTTCGTACATGTTACATCCGTGTGACTTATCCCAACCGTTTGTGGGAGCAACTGTAGATAGGTTACAATGCCCAAAATCAAAATGATCGGATAATCCTAACCTCTAATTATAGATGATCGTTTGTTGAATTAGGACCAACTGCTTTTCACTTTAACCTTGATTAGATCTCAACCGATCATCCTGATGGGACATCAGTTCACTTTAAATTCTTTCTTATGAATTATCTGCAGTGGGGCCCACGAATTGGACGGTCTAACTATAATATTCTTATTGCATGTGTATGGAACGTAATAGTCTGTCAAAGTATAAAATATTTCCACTTTTAGAAAGGAGAAGACAAAGGGACATGAAGAATCCATCATTATATTCGATCTTAAACTTGAATGGGCAATTATAGATGAGAAAACGTTGATACTCTGGCGGAGTACGATCGATGATACACAGGGGCTTAGAAATTGCATATGTGATATAGAATAAGTCAAATTAACTGTCCAAATCACGATTTCCATTTTAAATGTATCATGGACCAAAACTTAAGGCTTATTTGATCATCTAAGTATTGGATTGGTGGACACCTATTGGGCGGTTAAAATGAAATTTCCAAAAGTCCGTTTCAACAAAAGTGTCCATGATCAGATATTACGATTTTTCAAACAATCTGATTTTGGGACTGTGATATAGAGAGAGTGGGGTCCACAATTTAGACGGTTCAACTTGAGTTAACGCATGCCACGTGTACAATTCCTAAGTGCATGCATATCATTTGTCGTTCTCTGCCTGAGTACCATATCAGTCCCCATCAGGGAGAGAACAAGGCCCACCATTATCTCTGATGAATGAGACCATTTCGATATCTTAAATAAGGACATTATATGATCATCATGAGAGGATATGGATAGGATACTCGGGTCTGGAGATTCTATATGCGGGGGCCATTGCTTGGTGATCTGGACCGTTGATTTGATGTGGTCACTTATGATTGACTATGTACAAGCAGGCCAAAACTGGATGGTAATGATCTTCTGGTTTGGGATATTTTTTGGTGGGGCCCATCGATGAACGGTCTCGATCACTGATTGTGGGCCCCATTTGTACAAACTGACGAGAAAGAGAGATCTCACCTACCATAATAAAAAGAAAGACGAGGATGTCGATCACTAATGGGCTAGTGGATTAGTGTAGACTCATCTGATAGTTTACCGCCATTTTTGGAATGGTGGTGACTCATCCACCGTATACATGTCACGGTTGTACAAATCCAGACCGTCCAAATAGATGTATCTACAAGATGGAGTACACCCAAAAAATCGAACTGACCGAAAAGTAGCAGCCATCTGTTTTTTTCTTCATTTATTTATGACCACTCACCGTTTTACTTTTTCAATCCATTCACTAGCAACAATTGGACGGCTAGGATTTCTTGATCAGTATAGTTTTTAACTATTATCCGTCTGTACCGTGCCCTACAATTTGCGTGGGCCGGATAGCTGTAGATGTGTGCCACAAGTAGGAGCTGGGTCACCGCCATTGTGAAAATGGTGGTGAACCATCATCATAAAAAGGTTTCTCGAACAGTCTATCACACCGGACGCGGATTTCCTGCGAAAGCCTTTCGCTGAGAGTTCCTGCGCAAGGATGTGGGTGGGGCCCACTATAATGTATGTGAGAAATCCATTCTGTCCATCCGTTTTAAGATCTCATTTTAGGGAGTGAGACAAAAAAGGAGGTGGAAAAAAAACTCAAGTGGGTCACACGAGAGGAAAAATTAGGGAAAGAAATTTTTACCGTTGAAATATTCCTATGCTCTACCTTGATGTTTATATGTTATCCAAACCATTTATAAGGTCATTGACAATGGGATGAAGTGAAAAAACCAAAAATATAGACTGATAGAATAATTTTTTAAGCATAAGAATGCTTCAACGGTGCTCACTCACTGAATGATCATTGTTTTCTCTTGGGTGTCCCACTTGAGTTCTAGATACACCTAACTTTTTATTGCTAAGTCTTTAAATGATCTAAAAAAACGGATGAACAGAATAGGTTTACCAAAAATATGTCGCTGCCCCCGCCCAGCATCCTTGCGCAGGGACTTCCTGCGACAGGCTTTCACGGGAAATCCGCGTCCAATCACACCATGAATCCGTTTGAAAGTAAGATGACCAGCATCATGATCTGGACGTGGTTTTCTTGCGTAAGCCTTTTGCAAGAAGTTTTGGGATGTTAGGTAGGCCCACAGTAATGTTTATTATAAATCCATACTATTCATCCATTGTGGGAGCCCATTTTAGGATATACTATCAAAAATAAGATGGATCCAGAGCTCAAGTGTACCGAACGAGAGGGAAAATCAGGGTTGAAACCTTCTCGGGATCTACCTTGATATTTATATGCCTTACGAACTGTTTATACGGTCATTCCCACTCGGATGAAGTGAAAGAACCAAAAAATTCGCATGATATAAAACTTTGTGGTCATACGAATGTTTCAAACGGTGGTCACTAAATCTACACGGTTTCCTCTTGTAACGCCCGTGAAAAATCCGTACTTGGGTTCGAGTACCAACTCGACCCGAAATCGCGTAGAAATAATTTCCATGGAAATTAAGCGTAAGTTAGCTAGCGCAACGCTAGAGTAGCTGGGAAATAGTCCCTGATCACTTTAAATACGTTCTGCAAGACCCAAATCGAGTAGAACAAACAACTCTACAATACTCTATAACCTCGGATCAAACTCTAAGCGGGTTTGTCCTCTGGACCACGTTGAACTTTTGTATTGGATTTAGACCGCGCGTCGAAGGTCCGATACCTCCTATCTTAGACCGTTAGAACCGCCCAGCTGGACTTGACAATCATCTCGAAAATCAAGTCAAACCGATAATCACAGACGATTTCGTTGAACCCGGACTGAAGCGACCGCGAATAGGGACGGATTTGGAATTTCAAATTCAAATCTGGCACACGACTTGACGCGTCAGTATTAAGCGTTCTGACCGTCAGAATTCATCCAGATTACACCCTCGGATCAGGAAAAATTTCTATTTATTATCATGAGACTTTCAGCCCTGATCTATGTGCGGTGACCGTTGAACTGAAACTGGTCCGCCACGTGCGATCTGCGAACCCTGCCAGACTGAAAACTTAATACGAGCTACATCTGGTACACATGAGCTTAAGTCCGATCGCAATCGACCTGGGGACCACTAGAAAGCAGTTTTTGGACCGAAACAGTCCCGAAATGGATAGGCACCAAGTAAACTTCGTCCCGGAGCCTATTTCCGGCATTTTTAAGCTTATAAAAGGGATTGAAACCCTCATTTCTCCCTTCCATCCGAAAATCCCAAACCCTAGAGAAAAGGAGAGAGAATTTGAGAGAAAGAGAGGAAGGGAATTTTCCCGCTTCCGAGCCGCCGACTGCTAGTGCTTCAGCACTTCTTCCCAATCACCTGACTGGTGATTTCTCCCCTTTTTCAGGTATAAAATAATCCCAAAAACTTGCTGATTTAGGGTTTACTTAGATTCATGGCATGTTAGCTAACGTATTCCATAAATCAGGCTCTCCTACTGCCGTAGACGAAGCGTACACGCTCCGTTCAAAATTCCGCAACCGTAAGAGACTAGGTGAGGATTTTAGACGCTTTGATTGACGGTTTACAACGCTTTCAATGTCGTTTAATAGTAGATTATCGACGGCATCGCCGTTTGACATGTACAACATGCTCTCCGTTTCCTGTTTCGTAAATTAACGAAGAATATGAGATTTAGGGCATTTTAGTCATTTGTAGGAAGTACGGTCTACATGCATACTTTGCTGACGTGATTGACATGGTTTGTCGCCGCATTAGGGAGTTAGGAATGCTTGCATAATCAGTTTGGCGAAGAGATTCGCCAAGTTGCGCACTTTGGGTCGACATACTATATGTGGACTTAAGTGTGTAGTGTATGTGTTTGTATAAATGCTTGTATTAGTATGTATTGAATTAAATGATGTTATGTAGTAGTTTGAGATTGATTTCTTGATTAATATGCTGACCTAAATGATTTCCTACACGTTTACCTTATGCATGATTGCATTACATGCATAGAAGGTATGCCTTGAAGATTTGCTTAAGTTGAATGTTATAACATGTGTTAACATGCT
Organism: Magnolia kwangsiensis; assembly: GCA_037074715.1. Lineage (NCBI taxonomy): Eukaryota > Viridiplantae > Streptophyta > Magnoliopsida > Magnoliales > Magnoliaceae > Magnolia > Magnolia kwangsiensis. The sequence goes on along the minus strand of CM073577.1, from coordinate 4,643,831 downwards.
CGCATGATGTATTTCAATTCCAATACCTTTGCATATAGTGCTAATATGATTCCATGGATGTGTGGGACTAGACTTAGTCCAGGCAGTCGGTAACCGAGCGAATTCGTGACTGACTGGTCATAGCCACGAACGACGCGTCGATGAACGTGATTCGTGTTTAGAGTTGGCGGCAGTGGTTAGGCCACGCGAAGTGTTTTACGCACTTCATGTCGTTCAACTTGAGATGCGATCGCGCTAGTCGAGCCCGTCAAGTAACCCTACTGGCCGATGTATGTTAACCTTGTATGTGTCATAACTGCTTGAACCTAGAGTACTGAACTTACCACTGAAAATCCTGTTAACCATGGTACCTTGATCCACGAAGACTCATGAGCCGGGCATGGTGGTATGGGACACCGTGGTCGAGCTGTCGGCCTACGCTGGGGCCACAAACCTCCCCGTAGTGACCAGTGAGCACCTTGACTCGTGAGCAGATTATGGTGGTATGGAACACTATATTCTAGCTGTCGGCCTACACTGATCAGGCGACGAGCCCTTTGTAGTGACCGCGAGCGTATTCTGAGTCCACGGGAGGCGACGACCCTTCCGTTGCAGTAGAGTACAGTAGGCCTGTATTGATAAGGTGATGGGGGAGCGGTGCAACGAGTACGAGCAACAACCCTGACAGCCCTTGCAGTGACCTACGAAATATACATCGTATGAGATTACTAGGAGTGACGACCCTAGACAGGATCTGTGTTAGGATTGATACAAGGGAAGTACCTTAGTTTCCCAATCCTGCTGTTTGAATGGACTAATAACAACTTGGAAATCATATCACCATAGCATTGTATGTGCCTGGAAGATGTGGAGCACTTTAGGGAGTGTGGCATGCCGCGGTCGTAAGATGTTGCCGCATGAAGGTGATCGTCGGTGAGGGCATACATCATGTCATATCATCTTGCATTAATAACAGTATTAGGATTGTCTGATTTACTGCTTTACTATTATCGCGTGATTGAATTGTGAACATGCTAATCTTTGCTTTATGATTCCACTGAGTTGATCACTCATTCCCACGTTACGGGATGGTGTTTGCAACACCCACCAGACCCTGTTGTAGATGCAGGTGAGGACGAGATCCAGGAGGTGGAGCCAGAGATCGACGAGGACCAGGATGAGTTCTCGTATATGCAGTATCACGACGGCTTCCCGTAGGCGACCTGGATCGAGGGGACATCAGTGGGACTTTCTTTTTGAACATTATTCTTTTGTTATGTATATGTATATGAGACTCAGAGATGTAGTCATACTTTGGAGACAGATGAGATTACTTTATTTTTCCATACAGTGATATATACATTGTTTAGTCTTCCGCTTGCTTTTATCACTGGATCTGAAGTATGAATTACAGTTTTGGTATACTTTTACTCATGTGAATGCTTTAAATCAGACAACCTTGAATCATAACCATTTTTGTTGCATAAGTGACGGTCTGGAACTCGGGAGTTGAGTTTATACACGACCCCCGATTTTCAGGGTGTTACACCTCTCTTCCGGCCCACTTGAGTTTTGGATCCACTTCATTTTTGGTATTAGGTCCTAAAATGAGCTCCTACAGTGGATGGACGGTGTGGATTTCTCGCAAACACTACTGTGGGCCCCAACTAACATTCCAGCGCAGGAAATCCACATCCGGGCTCTGTGGGGGCCACTGTGATGTAATGGTTTTATCCACGCCGTTCAACCCTTTCCTCAGCAGAATTGGACGCGGTTCAGGTAGTGGCCTGCTCTGGTGTCAGCTGTATGGGCCCACCATGATGTATTAGTTTTATCTGCACCGCCCATCCATCTTGCCCGCTAATTTTAGGGCATGAGCCCAAAAATAAAATAAATCCAAATCTTAGGTGGACCACACCACAGAAATACAGTGAGGACTAAACTCATACATTACTGTGACCCCTCAGAGCCTTATATCCTGTGATAAGATGGCGACAAGCCAGGTGGTACCCGATCCTTATATCTGTGATTTGCTTTATCCGGTCCCATTTTGATTTGGTCGGTGGCAAGCTGCTGTTAAAGATATTCGGGCTTGATCACCACAACTTTCAACCTTCTAACGGATTGAAATCCGACAGTGCCCTTAATCACCGCAACGTTCAACCTTCTAACGGTTTGAAATCCGACAGTCTGCGAGTTTCAACCTTCTAATGAATTAAGTGATATTGTTTGGCAAGACTAGATTTTTATTAAGAGTAATTATTCCTTTATACTGGATACAATCTCAAGAATAATAAAATTTAAAAATGAAATATACAAGCAGATATTCTAAATATAGTTTAAATATACAGTTGAATATCCTAAATATATTCTAATCATACATATGCTAGTCAAAGAAAGACTAAATTAAAGCCTACAATCAAGGCAAGAATAATATCTATCACTAACACCCCACCTGAAACTAAAGGTGCGGGCAAGGGTAGTAGCTGAAGTTTGGATGGTAGGAATGTAAACCGAGCAACAGAGTGAGATTTTGTCAAGAGTTCAGCAAGTTGCAGTCCAGTAGAAATATGAGGAAGAGAGATAGTGCCACGACCATAATGATGTCGAACGAGATGACAGTCAACTTTAATGTGTTTAGTGCGCTCGTGGAAAACATCATTTTTTATAAATGTGAAAAGCACTCTTATTATCACATAATAGAGTTGCGGGGGACATTTGCGAAACACCAAGATCGGCAAGAAGACAACGGAGCCACGCACAATCTCAGCAGTGGTGTCAGCAAGAGCACGATACTCAGATTCAGTACTAGAGCGAGAAACAACATGTTGCTTCTTGATCTTCCAGGAAATAAGAGAGTCGCCAAGAAAAACAAGGAACCCGGTGGTAGACTTGCAATCAGTCATGTCCCCAGCCCAATTGACATTTGAATAGGCACAAAGAGTGAGAGAGGAAGATGAAGAGAGTAAGAGACCACGATGTAAAGTACCCCGAAGATAGCAAATAATCCGAAGAACAGCAGGGCAGTGTGCAGTGCGAGGAGAAGCCATAAATTGAGAGACAATATGGACTACATGTGCAATGTCTGGCCGAGTGATAGTCAAGTAAGTAAGCATGCCGCCCAACTGGCAATAGAGAGTAGGATCTTGAAGAGGGGTACCATCTGTAGGTCGAAGTTTGATATTGACAGCGAGAGGAGTGTCAGCCACTTTTCCATAAGAAAAATGAGGAATAGAGAGAATGTCGGAGGCATATATGATTTGAGAAAGAATATAACCCTGAGAACTCTGACGAACCTTAATGCCCAGAAAATATGACAAGTTACCAAGATCCTTCATTTCAAACGCCTGAGAGAGGAAGGACTTGGTAGTCGAAATGCCTTGGGTATCACCATCAGTCAGGATCATATCATCCACATATAGAAGGAGAAAAACATCACCTTGAGCACCGTGTCGAATGAACAAGGCTGAGTCATTATTACTCTGATGGAAGCCGAAGGTGTGGATGGTGGAATGAAATTTCTCAAACCAGACACGTGGAGCCTGCTTGAGACCATATAGTGCTCGGCGAAGACGGAAGACTTGCCCAGGTTGATGAGAAAGACCAGGCGAGGGTTCCATATAAACTTCTTCATGAAGATCGCCATTGAAAAAGGCATTTTTAACATTCATCTGATGTAATGCCCAATGACGAAAGGAAGCAACGACAATAACACTGCGAACCGTGGTCATGCGGGCATCAGGAGCGAAGGTCTCCTTATAATCAAGATCATACTCCTGATTGTTTCCCTTAGCCACAAGGCAAGCTTTGTACCGCTCAGTGGAACCATCAACACATGTTTTTATTTTGAACACCCACCTGCAACCAATAATAGATTTGTCAGAAGGTAAAGTAGCCAGTTCCCAAGTACGAGTGTGTTCCAAAGCTTGCAACTTTGCTTGCATTGCCTTGGACCATTCAGGATGCACACTAGCTTCCCTGTAGGTCGCCGGCTCATGGAGGTCCAACATATGAGTGACATAACAATAATAATCATTAAGAGAAGAAGGAGAGGCACGAGTACGAGGGCGATAACGGGAGTGTACCTCTGGAGGATCATCCGTCGGAGAGTTAGTGGAGGACAGAGGTGGAGTTGGTGAAGTCAGCGAAGGAGATGGTGGAGAATTGTTAGAAGGAGATGGTGGAGGTTCAATAGGAAGAGACTCAGAAGGAAATGGGTCAACACAAATGATTGAGGAGGGAGGAGAAGGATTCCTAGGAAGGTCCATGAAAGGAATAAATTCTTAGAAAACAACATTACGTGAGATACGAATGCGTTTTTTCTCTAGATCATAGCAGCGATAACCTTTCTGTTCGATTTCATATCCTACAAAAATACAAATGGCAGATTTGGGATAGAGTTTGGAGCGTTCGACATTAGGTAATAACACAAAGCAAGTAGAACCGAATGTTCGAAGATGAGCATAAGATGGAACCTGACCAAACAGAAGTTTATAAGGGGATTTGTTGTGTAGAAGTATAGGAATGCGATTGACGAGATAGGTAGTAGAGGAGATGGCCTCCCCGCAAAAAGTCTTGGAGAGTCGAGAAGAGAGAAGCATGGTGCAAGCAGTCTCAACAATGTGACGGTGTTTCCTAGAAAACAACATTACATGAGATACAAATGCATTTTGTCTCTAGATTATAGCAGCGATAACCTTTCTGTTCGATTCCATATCCTACAAAAATATAAATGGTAGATTTGGGATAGAGTTTGAAGCATTCGACATTACGTAATAACACAAAGTAAGTAGAACTGAATGTTCAAAGATGAGCATAGGATGGAACCTAACCAAACAGAAGTTCATGTTATAGACAGATGTCTTAAATCTGTCTGGTGGTCTGTCGATGATATCGATAGGGTTTCAGATGATATCGAGGCTGTCATTGAGAGTGGCTCGATGACATCGATAATTCACAGAATTTTCACCACTGGTCGCTAGACAGTTTTTTGGTCCTGTCGATATCATCGAGAGACCTTCAGATGGTATCGACACTGTTATCGAGAGATCTTAGATATCATCGAAGAGTTTCGCAGATACGATTGTGGAAACGCAGATTTTGCGAGATTTTGTTTCCTATTTGGATACTACCTCTTTTTATTCTTATATAAAGGGGTGTATCCGGGATTAGGTGGATTAGAGGGTATGCTAAGGCTTTCTAAAGGAGTTGCAAGGGTTCCTAAAGGGATTTTAGGGTTTCTAAAGGGTGTAGCAAGGGTGAGATTCGAGGTTGTTCAAATTGGGTAAGTCTTCTCTCTTTGTAATTTCTATTTTCATAGTGGAGATCTGTCGCTTTGTGCCATGGTTTTTTCCTACAAGGGTTTTTCACGTTAAATCTGTGTTCTCTTATATGTGCTTGGTGTCATTGGATTGCTATCCTAGATCTAGATTTATGTGATTTGGCAGGTCAAAATCCCCAACAAGTGGTATCAGATATATCGTTAGGGCATAGATCTGAATCTAAGGGATTAGTAATAATGGCGATCACCAGGTATGAGATTGAGAAGTACTCAGGAAAAAATAATTTTGAGTTATGAAAAATCAAGATGATGAGTTCCTTAATCAAGTAAGGCGAAGATGGTGCTCTTAAGGAGTGAAAGTCTATTATGACTGATGCTGAGTGGAATACTTTTGATAAGAAGGCTTTAACATCGATCCGTTTATGTCTCACGGATGAGGTTTTCTATAACGTCATGAGGGAGAAAACTGCGGCCAAGTTATGAGCGAAGTTAGAGGATGTTTATGCAAAAAAATCCTCTGAAAATCGCCTGCACTTGAAGCGGCAATGGTATAACTTCAAGATGGCAGAAGGTGGAGATCTGGAGGCTCACATCAGCCATTTTAATAAATTAGTTTGCAAATTGCTGGATATGTAAGAATTAACGAAAGATGAAGAATAAGAATGTATGCTACTGAATTCTCTTCCGGCGTCTTATGAGTCATTTAAGAACACTATGTGCAGCATGAATAAAACCTTGAGTGTCGACACCATTATCTCAGTCCTTCAAGGGAAGACTATGAGACAACTAAACAACGACATGGGGACATCTTCTGATGCACTGTTTACAGTGGGTAAGAATTCTAGACAAGGTACGGGTTCTTCAGGTTCTAGATCCAAATCTAAGGGCAAGGGCAAAGGAAAGGTAAAGTGCTGGAACTGTGGGAAAGAAGGGCATGTGAAGAAGGATTGTGAAAATCTTAAATCAAAGAGGAAAGATTCTGAGGCTTCATGCGGGGAGGCCAACGCTGCCACGAAAGATGGATGTGATGGTGATGTTTTATCTATGCCTTCGATCAGACGGGCATACGATGATCGTAATGACCAATGGATGCTAGACACAGGGGCATCTTTTCACATGATTTCTCATCGGAGTTGGTTCACCAGCTACAGAGAGTGCGATGGTGGACAGGTATTTATGGGCAACGACATTACCTGTAATGTTGTGGCTGTTGGTTCGGTGCGCATCAGGATGTTTGATGTGGTGGAGCGTACCTTAACAGATGTGAGGCACGTTCTTGATTTGAAGCAGAATCTGATTTCTCTTGGTGTGCTTGAGGCAAAAGGATGCAAGTACAAAGGTATTGATGGTGCTTTTAAAGTATCTAAGGGGGCACGGGTAATTATAAAAGCGCAACGACTTGGTAACTTGTACAGGTTGATCGGGAGCACTTCAAAAGGTGGAGCTGCAGTGGATGTAGCGGATTCCATCTCTCCACGTGTGTGGCATGTTGAGCATGGCCACATGAGCGAGCAAGGCAGGAAGGTTGAGACGCATGGACAGGGATACAGAGCAAGTGGAGCAGCCACCTATGAGAAGAATCACACAGCATGATCACAGGATATCGGCATGGTACATGGACGACTCCAATATCGCAGAGGATTCATCTACTATTCTGATTGCTCTAGGTGAACCTGATATTGAGAAGTGAAAGGTAACTATGGACAATGTGATGGATTCATTATACCAGACCGACATATGAGAGCCGGTGGAGCTTCCAGTGGACCGGAAAGCAGTTGAATGCCGGTGGATCTTCAAGAGGATATAACATAGATACAGGGCGAGGTTGGTAGTGAAGGGCTATACTCAGAGAGAAGGGATTGACTTCTCAAAGATATTTACACCGATGGTATAGCATGTGTCTATTAGATTCGTGATTGGCGCTGGTTGGCTAACGTAATCTTAAGCTGAAAGGATGAATGTGGAGTCTGCACTTCTGTAAGGGAAAGAGAAGAGCAAATCTACATAAAGTAACCAGAGCGGTTTGAAGTTAAAAGAGTTGAGAAAAGACTTTACAGGAGGTCGTGGTTCGACCTGTCGCCCAGGAAGTGGTTTAATTTTTTCATGGATGAAGGATGGGGGACTTCAAAGATAGTTCTCGACATTGAGACTGAAAGAGGAGTAAGCTTTGGTAATCCCAGGAGAAATACTTTATGTGTAGGCATTTGATCAAGGATGCGATAAACCAGGTAAAGCCGGAGAGCGTTCCCTACGCGTCTCTCCTCAAGTTTTCCTCAGACATGTCTTAAAACAGATGAGAAAAAGTAGGATATCTCATGAGCCTTATTCGAATGTGGTTGACAGTGTATGTCATGGTCTGGATTAGACCGATTATTTTACAGGCTATCAGTGTTGTGAGCAATTACCGCGGCAAACAATATTGGGTAGCGGTGAGATGGTAAGAAGACTATGTCTTTTCTTTTGAAAAGACATGAGCAAAGGTGGTTGGGCATGTGAATTTGATCCGGCAGAAATGATCAACAAAAATGTTCCTGCAGAGAAGTTCAAGTTCTGTGCAACTTCTCTGGACTTAGCAATGACATAAAAGGAAGACAGAGTGTGTAAGAGAAGGTATGATGTGATGTAGAGATGAGAGAAAAGGACAATGAGCTATACGAATGAAGATTAAAGACATCGTGAAAATTGTTATAGACAGGTGTCTTAAATCTGTCTGCTGGTCTGTCGATGAAATCGATAGGGTTTTAGATGATATTGAGGCTGTTATCGAGAGTTGCTTGATGACATCGATAATTCACATAATTTTCACCACTGGTCGCTGGACAGTTTTTTGGTCCTGTCGATATCATCGAGGGACCTTCAGATGATATTGACGCTGTTATCGAGAGATCTTTGATATCATCGAAGAGTTTCACAGATGCAATTACAGAAGCGCAAATTTTATGAATTTTGTTTCCTATTTGGATACTACCTCTTTCTATTCTTATATAAAGGGGTGTATCAGGGATTAGGTGGATTAGAGGGTTTGCTAAGGCTTTCTAAAGGAGTTCCAAGGGTTCCTAAAGGAATTTTAGATTTTCTAAAGGGTGTAGTAAGGATGAGATTTGAGGTTGTTCGAATCGGATAAGTCCTCTCTCTTTGTAATTTCTATTTTCATAATGGAGATCTGTCGCTTTGTGCCGTGATTTTTTCCCGCAAGGATTTTCTACATTAAATCTGTATTATCTTGTATGTGCTTGGTGTCATTGGATTGCTATCCTAGATCTAGATCTATGTGATTTTGCAGGTTAAAATCCCCAACAGTTCATAAGGGAACTTGTTGTGTAGAAGTGTAGGAATGCAATTGATGAGGTAGGTAGTAGAGATGGCCTCCCCCAAAAAGTCTTGGGGAGTCGAGAAGAGAGAAGCATGGTGTGAGAAGTCTTAACAATGTGACAGTGTTTCTGTTCAACAACACCATTTTGTTGTGGTGTGTCTGGACAGGAGAGTTAAGGAAGAGTGCCGTGTGACTTAAGAAGGTCAATAAAAATGCCTCACCACCAGAGTTGGATCGAAATATTTTAATCCTTTTGGAGAAATGAGTATAAATCATGGCAGTGAAGTCAGCATATTTTTTATAGACGTCAGATTTATTATGAATCACATAAATCCAAGTATACCGAGAAAAATCATCGATAAAGATCACATAATAACGAACACCACTTAACGAAGGCACAGAACAAGTCTAAATATCACTATGAATTAAATCAAAAATAGCAATAGATGTCCTAGAACTCAAAAGAAAAGGTAAGACAACTTGTTTTCCTAAGAGGCGATGTTTATAAGAAACATGCTTAATGGTTTTAAAAGGACCTAAACAACCATAAGAAAATAAAGTTTTTAAGCAATCAAAGGAATGATGTCCAAGACGGCTATGCCAAAGAGAGGAAGTGACACTGGCAGCAACATAAGAAGGCACAGGAAGATGAAGTGACTCGATACAGTAAAGACGTCCAACTCTACGCCCTGTCCCACATGATTTCCCCGTTCGATGTTCCTGCACAATACAGCCAGAGTCGGTAAACACAACATGAAAATCTTGATCACATAGTTGACTGATAGAGATAAGGTTCATGGAAAGTCTAGGCACAAGTAAAACATTATGCAGGGTAATTGAGGTTGTATGAACAGTGCCAATATGAGTGACAGTAAGAGGTGTGTTGTTAGCAGTGTATATTAGAAAGGAAGAGGTAACAGGATATGAATGGGAGAAAGAATTAGAGTTAAAAGTCATTTGATTGGACGCTCCAGAGTCTAGAAACCATAAAGAATCATGAGGCATACATGAAGAAGCAGCAGTAAAAGCCGCAAGCTGAAGATTACCCGGACTAGCGAGAGCGTAACGTATCATCTCCTGGATATCTTTTGGAGTGAGAGTGTCGTGTAGCCTCCGCAGCAGCAGTACGTGGTTGGTCATTCTTATGAAGTCGTTAAAGACGAAGACAATTTTGTTTCCAGTGACTCGTCTTTTTACAATAGACACAGAATGGTTTCTTCTCCTTAGATTTAGAAGAGGATCGAGAGTCTTGTGATGAGACAGAGCACAGTATCAGAAGGCGAAGAATTAAGAATACCAATACCCTTCCTAGTTTGCTCAGTAACTCATGAAGAATATCAGCAGTAGTGGGCAAAGGCTTCTGATGAAGAATTGAACTCCGGAGTGCTTCGAAGTCATCAGTGAGAGCGAGAAGAAACTGTACAAGCTTGGTCCTCTCACGAAGCTACTAATACTTATCATGAGAATGAGTCCATTCAGGTTCAGTAAGCTCCAACTGATCCCATAATGTAGTTATTTGGGAGTGAAATTCAGAAATAAGCTGAGAAGGCTATTGCCAAAGCTTCTGTATTTTCATCTCTAGTTGATATGCACGAGCAAAATCAGTCTGTAGATATGTATTGGTGAAATTATCCCAAACAACTTTAGCAGTCGTGACCCTACCAATGGTCATAGTAATCGACTGCTTGCATGTGGAGCAAATCCATGAAATAATTTTAAAATTATTCATGTCACATTCTTTAAGCTTGTTAAAATCGGTGGTGTCGGGTTTAGATTCAGAACCATCAATGTATTCCCACAGTCCGCGCCCTCAAAGAAATGCTTCCATGCTTTGAGACTAAAATATGTAGTTGGTCCCATCAAGTTCAACATTAATAGGCTTGGAAATTTCATTGTCAGTAGACATGGTGGAAAGAGATCCATAGATATGAAGACAGATAGGCGGAGAAAGAGCTGATGGACCCGTCGTCGACTGGTCGTGAGCCCTGTATGACCGGTCGTAGGCTGGTGCTCGACCAGTCGTAGGTTCGAGTCGTGACACGACTCAAAGTCTAGCGAGTTCGGACTATTTTTTTTCGGGGTGTTCGACCAATCGTAGGTGATCCACGACTATTCGTAGGTGGCTCAGGACCGGTCGTGGACTCGGTACGACCGATCGTAGCTACGCAGATTCGTTCTGCGATTTTACGAGAATTTCATTTCGTAAGTCCTTTCACAACTGGGATGCGGAAGGGAGTTTCCTAAAACTATAAAAAGGGGTCCCTAGGATTTTTTTAAGAGATGTTGTGTGAAAAAAAGCACAAGAGGATTTTTTAAAGGGTTTAGTGATATCAAAGGTGAGAGAATGAGAGAAAAGAGAGAAGAAGCTTGTAGAAGGGAGCCGTCATCTCAGCCCTTCTATGTCCTCGTGATCGGTGAGATCCCTCTGTTTTTCTTTTATTCTCTTATTGTTCATCCACTCCTACGTGAGTAACGAATGTTGTAACATTATACTTCATAGTGGATTGTTGATCTGGATAAGGTCCCGTGGTTTTTACCTCTTTAAGGGTTTTTCACGTAAAAATCTCTTTTGTGGTGTGTGATTGTTATTTCATTGGTTTTGTGCAAGGCCCCCAACAAAGTGGTATTAGAGCGTTAAGTTCATTAAACAGGTAGGATCGGTTTAGAATTATGGAAGGTGGCTCATCAAGGATGATCAGCCTCAATGGTTCTAACTGGACCATATGGAAGGCTAAGATGGAGGACTTTCTTTATTACAAGGACTTATACTCTTCAATTTTAGGCATATCAGCAAAATCTAAGGATATGTCTGATGAAGATTGGAAGAAGTTGGACTGGAAGGCGGTGGGGTTTATTAGACAATGGCTGGATAATACTGTGTTCCACCATGTGTCTACGGAAACCTCAGTCGTTAGCCTATGACTGAAATTAGAAGGGCTGTATGAGAGGAAGACAGCCGGTAATAAGATATTTCTGATAAGGCGACTTGTAAATCTCAAGTTCAAGGATGGTGGTTCTGTGGCTAAGCACATGAATGAGGTCAGCAATATAGTGAACCAACTCTCCTCTATGAAGATGGTCTTGGATGATGAACTGCAGGGTTTGCTTTTGCTTAGTTCGTTGCCTGACAGTTGGGAGACATTGGTGGTGTCTCTAAGTAACTCCGTGCCAGACAAAAAGATATCCATGGAATAGGTTACTAGCTGTCTCTTTAATGAAGAGACAAGAAGGAAGTCTCAGAGGTCTACTCAGCAAGAGGCACTTATGACAGAGGAATGGGGGAGAGGAAAGAACAGGAAGGGCAGGAAGGTCCGAGATAAATTAAGAGACAAATTGAGTAACAGAAAAGATGTTGAATGCTGGAATTGTGCCAAGAAAGGCCACTATAAGCATGAATATCGTAAGGCTAAAAATGACAAGAAAGGAAAAGGAAAGGATAAGGAAAATGAATCAGATTCTACTGCAGTCGCTTCAGATGGTGATGTTGTAGTTATTCTTTCTGCAGATCATGATGTATGTTTCACGACTACGAGTTAGGATACCGACTGAGTGATAAACTCGGGGGCTTCTTTTCACGTGACTCCACGTAAGAACTTCTTCACAAGCTACAAGTCAGGCGACTATGGAACCGTAAAAATAAAAAATTCTGGCGTATCGAAGATTGTAGGAGTTGGTGATATTTGTGTGAAGACCGATGTGGGCTGCACATTAGTTCTTAGGGATGTGAGGCATATCTCAGACCTTCACCTCAACTTGATATCGACGGAAAGGCTGGATGATGATGGTTATGAAAGCCGGTTTGCTGGTGGGCATTAGAAGCTCATCAAGGGTTCGTTGATCGCAGCCAGAGAAAAGAAGTGTTGCACCTTGTACAAAGCAAGTGTCAGTGTATGCAAGGGTGGGTTAAACGCAATGTACGATTCAGTTATAGACATGTGGCACAGGTGTCTAGGCCACATGAGTGAAAAAGGACTTTAGCTACTAGCGAGGAAGTGGCTCCTTCTAGACGTGATAGGTACGCCTCTTAAATTCTGTCTTGATTGTTTATCAGGAAAACAACATAGAGTTTTATTTATTAAAACTGTTTCTCATGTTAATAAAGTGCATGCATTATATTTGGTTTATTCTGATGTTTATGGTCCTATGAGGATAAAAACCTTGGGTAGGGCATTGTACTTTGTTACTTTTATAGATGATGCATCTAGGAGGGTTTGGGTTTATGCTTTGAAATCCAAGGATGAGGTCTTTGGTGTATTTAAGTTGTTTCATACTATGGTTGAGAGAGAGATAGGTAGGTCATTGAAGTGCATCCGCACTGATAATGGTGGTGAATACATTGGTGATTTTTATGAGTATTGTAAGTCCCTGAGTATACAGCATGAACAGATGGTTCCTAAGACCCCCTAGCATAATGGTGTAGCTGAACGAATGAATCGCACCATTGTTGAAAGAATAAAATACATGTTATCCGATGCAAAGTTGCCCAAGACGTTCTAGGGAGAAGCAATGCACATGGCGGTGTATCTGATAAATAGGTCTTCATCAGCCCCGTTGAATGGAGAAGTACCTGAGAAGGTATAGACTGGACAGGATCCATCGTACAGTTATCTCAGGGTGTTTGGATGCAGAGCATCCGTTCACGTACCAAAGGACGAGAGGTCCAAGCTCGATATGAAGATTAGGCAGTGTGTGTTCTTAGGGTATGGTGATGAAAAGTTCAGGTACAGATTGGGGAATTCGACCGAGAAGAAGCTCGTTAGGAGTAGAGATGTGGTTTTCTTTAAAAATCAGTGTATAGAAGACATTGGTAAGCAGAGAAAAATCATCCTAGTTCAAGTGAGTTAAAGGACATGGATTCGTTTATGCCTCCCGTGGTGTTTGATGACGGGGGAGTACAGCAAGGTGCAGAGGACGAGAGAGTTCTTTTAGAAGATGGACCAGGGGAGCAGCCCCCACTTGATCCACCTGGTGAGCCACAAGTGAGGAGGTCATCTAGGGACAGACAGCCGTCCAAGAGGTACTCTCCACATGAGTACATTATGCTGACTGATGGGGGAGATCTAGAAATTATTCTGAGGCCCTAACCGACGAGCATAAGGAGTAGTTGAAAGCTATGCAAGAGGAGATAAAATCCTTGCATAAGAATCACACCTATGACATGGTGAAACTACCTAAGGGTAAGAAAGCTTTGAGCAACAAGTGGGTGTTTAGAAAGAAGGTTGGATAGACGAATTCATAGACGAGGTTCAAGGTCAGACTTGTGGCAAAAGGGTTCGGTCAGAGGAAAGACATAGACTTCGATGAGATATTCTCACCAGCGGTGAAGATAACATCCATACAGGTGTTGCTTGGGTTGGCGGCTAGCATGGATCTGGAGATAAAATAGTTAGATGTTAAAACTGTCTTTCTCCATAGTGACTTGGAAGAAGAGATCTACATGCACCAACTAGAGGGGTTCAAGGTCGAGGGCAAGGAGCTTATGGTGTGTAGGCTGAGGAAGAGCTTGTATGGGCTAAAACAAGCTCTACAGTAATGGTACAAGAAGTTTGATTCGTTCATATTACAGCATGGGTATGACAGAACGAAGTCGGACCACTGTGTGTTCACACGCAAGTTCTCAGATGGTGATTTCACAGTTATACTCTTATACGTTGATGACATGCTCATCATGGGAAAAGACATCAAGAAGATTGACAGACTGAAACAGGAGTTGGAAAAGTCATTTGTGATGAAAGACTTGGTCCCGACTAAACAGATCCTATGAATGGAGATAACCCATGACAGAAGCAGCAAGAAGCTTTAACCGTCATAAGAGTGGTATATTGAGAAAGTCCTAGAGCAGTTCAATATGAATGCAGTGAAATCGATCAGTACTCCACTGGATGGTCACTTTAGATTGAGTAATAGGCAGTGTCCCAAGACGAAGGTAGAGGTGGAAGAGATGTAGAAGATACCCTACGCATCAGCTGTAAGAAGTTTGATGTATGCTATGGTATGTACACGCCCAAACATAGCATATGCGGTTGGTGTTGTCAGCCGGTATCTTGTCAATCCTGCCAAAGAGCATTAGATAGCGGTGAAATGGATACTACGGTATCTAAGAGTCTCATCCAGGTTGAGCCCATGTTATGGTGACAGTAAACCTGTGTTAGAAGGCTACACAGATGCAGATATGACAGGTGACATAGACTTCAGGAAGTCTACATCGGGGTTCATATTCACGTTTGTAGGGAAAGTGGTTTCTTGGCAGAGCAAGCTACAGAGGGTTGTAGCATTGTCGACGACAGAGGCCGAGTACATTGCAGTCACAAAGGCATGTAAAGAGATGCTTTGGATGAAGAGGTTCTTACAGGAACTTAGCCTGAAGCAGGAGGAGCACGTGGTCTATTACGATAGTCAGAGTGCTATACAATTAAGCAAGAATCCAAGTTAACATTTCAAGTCAAAGCACATAGAGATTCGGTATCACTGGATCAGGGATACTTTGGAACAAAAGGTGTTACAGCTTAAGAAGGTTCACACGGACCATAATGGGTCAGACATGATGACCAAGGCTTTGCTCAAGGGCAAGTTTGAGGTTTGAAGAAACCAGGCTAGCTTGAAGAAGATGAATCCCTCCTGGGTCAAAAAGGGAAAGATTCGATGGGATTTTTTGACCCGTAGTCAACCGGTCGTGAGCCCTGTACGACTGGTCATAGGCTGGTGCTCGACCAGTCATAGGTTCGAGTCATGATATGACTCAAAGTCCAGCAAGTTCAGACTATTTTTTTCGGAGTGTTCGACCGATCGTAGGTGGTCCACGACCGGTCGTAGGTGGCTCACGACCGGTCGTGGACTCGGTACGACCGGTCGTAGCTACGCAGATTCGTTCCATAATTTTACGTGGATTTCATTTCGCAAGTCCTTTTGCAATTGGGATGCGGAAGGAAGTTTCTTAAAACTATAAAAAGGGGTCCCTAGGATTTTTTTAGGAGATGTTGTGTGAAGAAAAAATACAAGAGAGTTTCCTAAAGGGTTTAGGGATATCAAAGGTGAGAGAGTGAGAGAAAAGAGAGAGAGGAAGCTTGTGGAAGGGAACCGTCGTCTCAGCCCTCCTACGTCCTCGTGATCGATGAAATCCCTCTGTTTTTCTTTTATTCTCTTATTGTTCATCCACTCCTGCGTGAGTGACGAAAGTTGTAACGTTCTACTTCATAGTGGATTGTTGATCTGGACGAGGTCTCGTGGTTTTTACTTCTTTGAGAATTTTTCATGTAAAAATCTCTTATGTGGTGTGTGATTGTTATTTCATTGATATTATTATCCCATAATTCCGGTTTATTCGGGAGGCTAGATCCTAAGGTTTTGTGCAAGGCCCCCAACAAGAGCGGCGGCCTGTGAATGACGAGCGTAACAACTTTAAACAGAAGGGAGGCGTGGAGAGTCTTTGATTGTGATGGTGATTTGAAGAAGGATTTATGAAACCACGATTTGAAAAGTGAAGAAAAAAGGTTAAGTCTCTGATACCATGATATCGTTTGACAAAGACTGAATTTTTATTAAGAGTAATTATTCCTTTATACAGAATATAATCCCAAGAATAGCAAAACCCAAGAATGAAATATACAGTCAGATATCCTAAATATATTCTAATCATATATACACTAGCCAAAGAAAGACTAAATCAAAGCCTACAATCAAGGTAAGAATAGTATCTATCATTAACATTGAGATCCAACAGTGCCTTTACCTCTACTAAGTTTGGCACTGGCTTGTCTTGACAAGATTTGATTAGATAGTATTTCATTATAACAAGTGACCTCACTCAAAACACGTTGAAAGTTATTTAGTTGGATACGTACTCAACGAAGCCCATCTATAATAAGTATTTTACCTTTTAATCAAATTCTATCTGATTGAGCCTATGCTAAGATCGATGGACATAGTACTCAATCCAAGTGGCCTTTAAACTACGTGTAATATATATGATACTATGGTTATGTGTGTGGAAACATATAAAAGATATGGAATGAACGTTATATTATAAAAGGAAGTGATTAAAATTAAATAAAAATCATACCTTTTAAATACAATTGTTTAATTTAAATTAATGTGTAAATTAAACTAAATAAAATATTTTAACATTAAAGGTTCTAAGCCATTAGTTGGTTCGATCACATAGACTACAAAAAATGTGTCAAACAAACAATTTGTATATAAACACAATAGTATACATATGTGTGGGGGATACACTGCTTATTTAATTCTAACATTCATCTAATCATGCATACATATAATTCACAAATTAATCACATATGTATAATTAAACAAGTGCTTAAAGATAATCACAAATATAGACATGTATAGTGGCTCAGTTTTCCTATTTCACTCTCGATGGACGCATTCAAATTATGAGTATGCCAGATTTCACTATCGAAGGTTTTAAATCAGGTTCACTTCTAACATTTACAATCTTATACAAGAATCGGCTCCTTTAAAGACTTACGTGGTTTTCTATAGGCTCGTCATGAACCTCGATGATAATCTACTGACCTACATTTACTCCTGCCAAAGGCTCACTCGGATACTAACACGTACGCACTCGTATCTGGTTGATTACATAAAGACTTTAACTTAGGTCCTACACAATAACCAAAGTCATACAAAAGAACTTAATCGAGTTTGGCAACCAAATTCTTATACTCAATCCTATACAAAGGAGTGTATATGGACTTTATAAATGACAACCTTATCGAATTGAGCTTCGTTGATGCATTGATATTGAGTTACTTCTTTAAAGCTTTCCCATACTTGAATCGGCTCCTTAATTAGTCCCCCAATCATGATGCATATGTGTTGCCACTGCTTCAATTCTAAGATCAAATACCTTATATGAAATATTCATTTAAAGTGGTCATGGTGATGAGAGGTTGGTTGAATCTCTTACAACTAATAGAATGCTGTAATTCCTAGGTGATTCACCTAAATAGGTTTTTAGAAGATTTATATAAAATGTATATCAATATTGTTGATTCTAATATTTAGAAAATGGTAAAATTCAAGCTCATTTTCAAGGTGGAAGTTGAAAATCTTATTAGAGTGTTAGTATCAAGAAAGACGATTTAAAACTCATTGATTTAAAGGCTTAGGATGAGGGATATGAACATGGAATCACCTAGGCTTCTATTATAACAAAAACTCATCCAAATGCTCAAGAATCGAATAAGACGATCAGTTAACGTCTCTGTCGATCAGTTAACGGCTCTGTCAATATAATTGAAAGAGCATTCGATGTCATCGAAAGTCTTTCGATAAGATCGAATCCATTGTCGATCCCATCGAGAAAATACAGATATATCTCTGTTGGTTGCTTGACTTATTCTTCAATTTCATTGAGTGAACCTTCGATTTAATCGAGTTCCAGCGACGGCCTATTGATTGGATCAAAGACCAATCGAAAACTATTGTTTTGGGCATACGATTTCACAATAACTTTGTACATCTTATAGCTTTACTTATTATGTTATATTTAAGCTCTTAAGGCTAAGGGATGATTAACAAGGTTGACCAATTAAACCATAATTATCTAGAGGTTTAAGAGATTATTTTGGGTCAATGGTTAGAGTCACCAAGGCACTTTATTTACCTGTTCCTTGCTTCTTAATGCTCATGTCCACTTATGTCTTTGGTCTTCAACTTCCAAGAGTTCCACTAATTATATAACACACATACTTGTATGATTAACAAACAAGATACATAAATAAAAAAATTAACATACTTTCCAATAGGCTTTTAGTGGGCTCCATTTCTAACAACAATTTACCATCTAATCAAATCTTGTTACTTCAAGTTAGGAAAGAGATTAGCTCCAACTGGGGTAGTACCCAATTGGCTTCCTTTGACAACAATATCCCTTAGAGCTATCGATCCATTCTACCAAATATATAAGTTATAAGACAATGATAATAAAGCAAATCTGTTGTGCAGCACGCCAACAATGCAGTGAGCCGAGATCCAATCTCAGGCCTCACCCACAAACGATAAACAAAAAGAAATATAAACTAGAAACAGATCAAAGCAATCCAAACAAACCATAAGACAAGATATACGTGAAAAAATTCCAAACTAGGGTAAAAAATCACGGAGCAAACTTCCACTATGAAGAAAAATAAAGATTACAAGGTAAAATACTAACCTATCCCTTGGAAGTACATAGAAAACCCTTAGCCCACACCTTAGAAATATTTTTCAATATTCCAATACCCTAGAAAAGCTCTAGGAATCCCTTTTTATAGTTTAGGTAACTTCCCTTCCGCACCCTTGCGAAAGGCGACACCAAAATCCGCAGTCCGCATCAGATTCAGAAACGAATCTGCGTAACCTTCGACTGGTCGAAGGGAGCTACGACTGGTTGAATAATTCCATTGACTGGTCGAAGGACCCAAAACATGAAAAATCAGGACTCGCTGGACTTTGAGTCGACGGTCCATGACCGGTCGAACAGGCCCCTACGACTGGTCGAGCACAACTCACAACCGGTCGAAGGCGGCCCAGATGTGGCTCCACTTCTCAATAATCTCTCACTTGGAGACACATCACCATGAACCTTTGTCTTCTTCATCCGGAGTGCACCACCTCCCCGTCTTCAAGCTTAAAGACCAATCAAAGCTGAACAGAGCTTCAGCTTCTCCCTTGTGACCATCTTGGTCAGCATATCCGCAGGATTTTCACTTGTATGAATCTTCTCCAGAGTAATCGATCCATCTTCTAGTAACGAATATATGAAGTGATATCTGATGGCAATATGCTTGGTCCTTGAATGAAAGGCTAAATTCTTAGCCAAGTGTATTGCACTCTGACTATCATTGTACAGCTTGCAATCTACTTGCTTCTTACCAACTCTTCCATAAAACTTTGCATCCACACCATCTTCTTGCATGCTTCTGTAGCTGCAACATATTCTGCTTCTGTCGTACTGATAGATACTATCTTCTGTAACTGAGAGACCCAACTGACTGCAGCACTGCCCAGAGTAAAGACATAACCTGTAGTGCTTCTTCTGCTGTAGATATCTCTTGTCAAATCTGAATCCACGTAGCCTTATAGCTTGATTTTCGATCCGTCAGAACATAGCCTTACATCCTTAGTACCTACCAGGTATCTGAGGATCCACTTCACAGCTTCCTAATGTTCCTTCCCAGGGTTGTTCATGAACCTGCTAACAACTCTCACTGCTTGAGCAATGTTTGGCCTCGTGCTCACCATAGTATACATGAGACTCCTAATAGCTGACATGTATGGGACTTTAGTCATGTAATTCCGTTCCTCCTACGTCTTTACACCTTGCTCCTTAGATAGCTTGAAGTGGTTGGCTAATGGAGTGCTAACCAGCTTAGCACCTCCCATATTGAATCAATCAAGTACCTTAGTTATGTACTCTGCCTGTGACAAAACCAGTTTCTTATTTTTCTTGTCACACTTTATCCTCATGCCTAGGATTTATTTTACAGCTCCTAAATCCTTCATGGTAAATTCTCTAGACAATTGTCTTTTTAGATTTGAGATGTCCTTCATGCTTGAACCGGCCATAAGCATATCATTAACATACAAAAGAAGGATGATGTACGACGTATCAAATTTCTTCAAGTAACAACAATGGTCTGCATGACATCTCATAAAATCCTTTCCCGACATGAAACTATCGAACTTCTTGTACCACTACCTTAGGGCCTGCTTCAGGCCATATAGACTCTTCTTCAGTCTGCACACATTGTTCTCATTACCTGTTGTCATGTATCCTGTCGGCTGATGCATATATATTTTTTCTTTAAGGTCTCCATGAAGAAAGACTATCTTAACATCTAGCTGCTCTAGATGTAAGTTCTCTGTAGCCATTATACTCAAGACCATGCGAATTATAGACATTTTCACTACCGGTGAAAATATTTCAGTGAAATTGATACCTGCCTTTTGTTGAAAACCTTTCGCAACCAATCTAGCCTTGTATTGTTTCAAACCATCGTGCTCCTCCTTCAGTCTGTAAACCCACTTGTTATGAAGAGCTTTCTTACCCTTGAGTAGAGTGACTAGCTCCCATGTACGATTAGACTCAAGAGAGTCCATCTCCTCATCCATGGCCTGCTCCCACTTAACTCGTGTATCTGACTGTAATGCCTCTTCAAAACACTCTGGCTCACCATTATCTGTCAGCAGTAGATAATGTAAGGAGGGTGAGTATCGGACCGTGGGTCTCCTCTCCCGAGTAGACTTTCTCACAACTGGTGTCTGTGGCTCTGTCTCATAATGCTCCTGTGCATGATCATCCTGTGGCGCTGTAACACCCATATCCGGTAACTCTTCCAACTCCATGAATTTCTTTTCCTTAGCCTTATTTTCTTGCACACTGTCCTTATTCACTTTTTCATTGAAGACTATGTCCTTACTTATGATGATTTTCCTATTTTTTACATCCTAAAACCTGTAGCTAAAATCATCCTGCCCGTAGCCTATAAATGTGCACCTCCTGGACTTCGCATCCAGCTTGTTTCTGTGCTCTACATCAATGTGAACATATGAAGTGCAACCGAACACTCTGAGATGTGAAGGTTCACTTCTTTTCCAATCCACGTTTCTTCTGGTAGCCCACCATCCAAAGGTACTGAGGAACTTTTATTGATAAGATATACAACAGTATTTACAGCATCTGCCCAAAAGGTCTTGGACAACCCTTCATGTAACCTCATGCTCCTGACACGCTCAAGGATGGTCCTATTGATGCGCTCAGCCACACCATTCTGCTACGGTGTCCCTGGAATCATTTTTTGATGTTTAATTTCACTTGCTGCATGATATTCCTCAAACCTCTTGTCACAATACTCTCCCCCATTATCAGATCTGAGACACTTTACTGTTTTACCTGTCTCATTTTCTACCATAACTTTTCACTTCTTAAACGCATCAAATACATCAGATTTATGCTTTAAGAAATAAACTCATAGTTTTTTACTAGCATCATCAATAAAGGAAACAAAATAACGTGAGCCACCAAGAGATGATACCTGTGCCGGTCCCCACACGTCAGTGTGTACAAGCTCCAATAGATGCGTCTTTGGAGCGCGTCCTGTCTTCTTGAAGCATACCCTCTTCTGCTTGCCATATACGCAGTCCTCACAGAATTTCAAGTCAAAAGACTCCAGCCTGGTAACTTCCCTTTTGACAATAACACTTTCATCCCTTTCTCACTCATATGTCCCAACCTCTGATGTCATACTGCCCATTCACTCCAGTTGATGCGATTGCGAGTGAACTATACGATCCTGAAGTCACGTACAAAGTACTTTCCTTTTTGTCTCGAGATATCACCAAGGCACCTTTTGTGATCTTCCAGGAATCACTTGTGAATGTCATCACATAACCGGCATCGGCCAACTGCCCCACTAAGATCAGATTCCTTCTTCAGCTCGGTACATGTCTGACATCCTTCAATTTCAAAATCGTTCCGTCTTTCTGATTGACCTGAACGTCTTCCTTTTCAACAATACTACACGGCCCATCATCACCCAGGTAGACTCTCTCAAAGTTACCTGACACATAATCACGCAGAACTTCCTTATATGAAGTAGCATGAAACGAAGCACCCGAGTCTATAACCCAGGACTCATTCCTCGCATCAAGAGATAAGATCAACGCTTCTGTGTCGCTCTCCTCAGACAGATTTACTGAATCCTTCCCGCCTTGAGAGCTTCCTTCTTGTTTCTTGAGCGCCCTACAATCACCTTTCATGTGTCCCTTCTTGCCGCAATGCCAACACCCATTTTTATCTTTCGGTCCCTTGGACTTCTTCCTCGACTTAGAACGGCCGTGTTTATTTCCTCCTTTGTTCAGCAATCTTCCTCTTCCTTCAACGTTTAGAGAATTCCCTGAATCCCCTGAAACTCCTGATGCCTTCCTTGTAGATTCTTCACTGAAAATTAAACTGGCCACATCATCAAATTTCAGCTTTATCGACCCTGAAGAATTGCTCACAGCAATCACCAGACCATCCCAACTGTCTGACAGACTAGATAAGATCAAAAGCGCCCTGACCTCATCGTAAAAAATGATGCCAACGAATTCCAATTGGCTCCTGATTGTATTGAACTCATTTAGATGTTCAGTCACGCTCCCACCATCTGACATCTTTATGTTGAATAATCATTTCATAAGATGAACCTTGTTAGATGCTGAGGGTTTTTCATACATGGTGGCTAAAGCTTTCATCAATTCTTTTGTCGTTTTCACCTTGGATACTCTTAGACAAAGAGAGTCAGATCGTTCCTAAAGCCTTCCTATCCAGTAAAAACCATTCATTATCTGTCATCTTTTCTGATTTCTTCTTTTTTCCTTCTGGAGGAATGTAAAGGTCCTTCTAATACAGATAATCTTCCATCTGCATCTTTCAGAAGACAAAGTTTGAATCATCAAACTTCTCAATTCTAGTTTTTCCATCTTCCGCCATCGCTCCCAATAGAACTAAACCAATAATTTTGATACCAGTTGTTGCGCAGCACGCCAACAACGTAGTGAGCCGAGATCCAATCTCAGGCCTTCTTCCACAAACGATAAACAGGAAGAAATATAAACTAGAAACAGATTAAAGTAATTCAAACAAACCACAAGACAATATATACGTGGAAAAACTCTAAACTAGGGTAAAAAACCATGGATGCAAACTTCTACTATGAAGAAAAACAAAGATTATAAGGCAAAATACTAACCTCTCCCTTGAAAGCACATAGAAAACCCTTAGCCCACACCTTAGAAATATTACTCAATATTCCAATACCCTAGAAAAGCGCTAGGAACCCCTATTTATAGTTTAGGTAACTTCCCTTCCGCACCCTTGTGAAAGGCGACTCCAAAATCCGCAGTCCGCATCAGATTTAGAAACGAATCTGCATAACCTTCGACCGGTCGAAGGGAGCTATGACCGGTCAAACAATTCCTTCGACTAGTCGAAGGACCTAAAACATGGAAAATCAGGACTTACTGGACTTTGAGTCGACGGTCCACGACCGGTCGAACAGGCCCCTACGACCGGTCGAGCACAGCTCACGACCGGTCGAAGGCAGTCCAGATGTGGCTCCACTTCTCAACAAAATCAAAGCTCAAATGTACCACCTCTAAAACCTTCTCAGGGCCTTAAAAGTTTTGGATCAAGCTAACATTTATGTTTTCCCTTTAACAACATCTTGGTGACCTTATGGATAGGTTGGATAGCAAATAAATATCATGGTAGGCCCTATAAAAGCTTCAGTAGTAAGTGTATTAATGTTTATTGTTCCTTTGGTGTTGTTCACTCAAACTTTGAATGTGCTCCATTTTTGGCTTCTTGCTTAAAATGAGTTGGCAAAATGGATTGAAGGCATGGATGTAAAGTATATACATGATGGTGGCCTCACACCGCTTGTTCATCGTAGGGTTACCAGGGATTGCCTATCAAGATTGTCAATAGCTAGTGGTTACTAGATGGTGCTCTTTGGGCCCTACTATGATGTATGTGTTTTATCCACATTGTCTATCTATTATTCAAGATCAGTTTTGGGCAACTGAGACAAAAAGGAACCAAATCTAATGTAGACCACATGAATAGTGATGATTGAACACCCAACATCAAACTTTTGGGGGCCACAAAAGTTTTGAATGAAGCTAAGGGGTCGTTTGACACTATGAATTTGGGTGGATTTCAAATCCTTTGGTTGTTTGGCAACATAAAGTAACCAGGGGTTTCAAATCCCCTCAAAGAGAAAGTTTGAAATCCACATTGAGAGTTTCGATTACACCTAAAATCATTTCAATATTTGCATGTGTAATATATGTATCAACATACTATTATTTTATTGGGCACATGGCCCGCTAATGACATCCAAAAACAATAAGATTATCAATGGCATCACCATTAATAACTTTAATATGATGATCAGTACCGTCCAAACATTGTCCATGTAAATCAACACTTAAAATCGTTGGTTAGTCACTTGAAAATGATCTTGTGCTTGTGGCCCATCCAAGACTTAGAATTTCATCATTTTTCGGGCAAAACATATATTTCAGTGGGCTTAGTACAACCATTGTGTCAAATACTACATATGTCACTTATTAAAGCTATTAAAGTTGATGTAGTAATTAAATTCAAACCCCTCAAATATACCATGCATAGCTACTTTTGGATTAAAGTTGATTCTCAATCCAATCTAGGGTGCCAAACACAATAAGAAGATTTCAAGTTCAAGGGTTCCAAATCCGCGCTCCCAAATGGGCCCTTCACCTAGAGTTTGGTGACCTAATCAACCCGTGGGATGAAAAATAAACATTAGTGGGCCCTAGGAAGTTTTTAATGGTGGGCGTTTAGTTAGTAACTGTTTAGTGGTCTTGGTTTGGTTTCACGGTTTGGATCTATGGTTTAGTTCTATAGATCAGTTCATAGTTCAATTATATATACTCCAAACTGAGAACTGAATTGATGTAATTGATTTTTTGATTTTTGAAATTGAAATCGATACATTCTAAAACCAGACTAAATTACACTGTTTGGTCGATTCCGATCCGGTTCCACAGTTCTCCTAGTTCAATGTGCACCCTTACCCAATATAACTCATTGAACCGATTGTTCAACCTGACCTGTTTATTTACCGAGTTTACACATGGCCCCATGATCGGCCGATGGACCTTACGAAAAGCCCACGCTTCAGGAATCCACTGTTCTAGCTCCTAACCAGCCTTCGAGAGCCCATTGAAGGGCAAAACTGTCAATTTTCAAACTAATGTCTTTTCCGATGCGCGCGCCAAAACAGGCTTCTCCCATCCCCTCGTGGCGTGAAAATCCCGTACTCCTGTAGAGTGCTGTGGTTCATATACGTGCAACACAAAAACTGTATACGTGGCATTCATTAAACCTGAATTAAGCTGTCCAAATGATGTGTGTAACGTTAGCCATAAAAATACACCAAAATGATGTCCGAGATTACTGCTTGGGGGATATAAAATGAACGGTTAGTGTAAAAAGAGTTAGCTGTCCATGTTAATTGAAGATTAGAATCATTCAATCCTTGGATTTTGGGTTTTATCCTATGAAAAGTAGGCTGTTGGAAGGTTTACTTGATCTACAGATACGCCACGTATCGAATATACGAGGGAACGTGAATGAAGTGTCGATCTTTGCCAAAGTATTAAATAACTCTCCTTCTAAAGTCCCAACAACGGTAACAGGTCGGCAATTACTACGTGTCGATAGAGCATTGGCTACTATTAAGGAAACAAAGAGCGAGAAGACGTTGGTCTTTATCCGTGTTTTCTCGCCAGCTGAACAGGGCGAGTAAACCGCAGGAACACCCTAAAGCTGTAGTTCGCGGACGCGGATTTCGTGTGCCGCTGTTAGTGTAAGCTATCTGGGGTCCATAGAGATTCAAATGGAAAATCCACTCCGTCAATAATTTTTGAAAGACAATAATAGCATATTCTTATAAAAATAAGGCAGATCCAGGACTCAGGTCGGCCACATAAAGGGAGACAGTGGGAATGGAAACGTACACCGTTGAAATATTTCTTGAGATTACCATAATGTTTATATGACATCTAAACCGTTCAAAATGTTATTAAATCTCAGGTAAAATATATCACAAATATCATCCAGATACAAAACTTATGTGGCTCCAACAAAGTTTTGACTAGTGAACGTTCAATCCCTGCTATTTCTCTTTGTGTAGCCCAAATAATTTTTTTATCTGCTTTATTTTTAGTAACCTATCTTATTGTAGTCTTTTAAAACTGATGGACGGAGTGGATTTGTCACAGAAATCTATGTTGGCGTCACACAACTTACTACAACAGTAGGAGAACGAAAAGGCATAGAGATTTCGCTTCCGTAGTTGGCGGGCACTGATTGCACTCATCAGTTGCACGCGGATTGCCCGGTGACCCCTACGCAGCCATCCAGCCGGTCGAAAAGCTATCTGTCCCACCAAAATACGTGTTTTGTTTACACCATTCATCTATTTTTTAAGTTAATCTCAAGACATGATTCAAAAATCAGAGACTCCAAGGCTCCAGTAGGTCATATCACGAAAAACTGTGGAAATTAAACATTTACATAGAGCGGGTCCTTGCTCTAACCCGGGTGGTAGACTCCCTAGAGTTTCAACACCGGCTCAAGGGTTCGAGTACCCACGGTGTGTGTGCGTGTGGTGTGAATGCGTGGGAGTGTGTGTGCGTGTGTAAAAATTTAAAAAAAAAAAAAAAACAAAAGAAAAAAACATTTACATAGAGCTACCTCATGTTTATTTTTCATGCAATTCAATCAATAAATTCACATAATCTCAATAGGCATAGAAAACACAAATATCGTATTAATCCAAAACTAGCTTTGTATCATAATCCTTTTTAAGTTCATACATGAAAATGAGTTGTAAAAATGAAAAGAGAGCTCGGTAATAAAGCACATACATTATGGTGACCCCACAAAAATTGGGCAATCTACTACCAGAAAATGAAAATGGATTCTACTACCAGAAAATGCAAATGGATTCTAATCCAATGCGGCAAAAAATTTACTTATCGGTGGATGGCTAATAAATATTATTGTGGGCTGTAGGAAGGTTTCAACGGTCGGTGTCATTTTGTAGCTCATGCCTTGAGATGAGATTTA
Organism: Magnolia kwangsiensis; assembly: GCA_037074715.1. NCBI lineage: Eukaryota > Viridiplantae > Streptophyta > Magnoliopsida > Magnoliales > Magnoliaceae > Magnolia > Magnolia kwangsiensis. The sequence goes on along the minus strand of CM073577.1, from coordinate 4,616,597 downwards.
AAAAAAAAGATAAAAAAAAGATGATTGTATAGATATAGAATGCATGCATCAAAGTTAGCCGCCTGAGCTAGCAATGCCCATGATGCATGTGTTTCATCCATTCCTTTCATCCATTTTTAAAGAGTATTTTAAGGCTTAATCCAAAAAATAAGAGGGATATAAATCTAAGGTGAACCACACCACAAGAAAATAATAGTAATTGGATATTTATCATTAAAATCTTTCTAATGCCCACTGTATTGATTATTTGACATTCAATCTATTGATTAGGTCATACATACCTAGATGAAGGACAAAAACAAAGATCAATTTGATCTAAAACTTTTATAGCCCCTAAAAAGTTTTTAATAGTGGACATTTATTCAACACTGTTTCATATAATGTGGTTCACTTGAGATTTGGATTTACTTAATTTTTGGTCTCATATCATAAAATGATATAAAAATTTATACGAACAACGTGAATGAGACACATACATCATGGTAGATCCTACAGAACACCGTGGTAGGGTGAGCAGCCAATTCGTTTCTATTAATCTCTCTACGGCCATGTTTGTTAACACTGAATTTTTACACTTAACGCGGAGTAGTAAAATTTTTTCGTGTTTAGTGGTGTTTGTTAATGTGTTATTAACGCAGAAGACGGAAAGTGATAAGTGGTTTTTCACTGAATTCTTTCCATGATAGGAGTCTAGTTTAATGGTGAACGTAGAATGCGCTTCGTGATTTTTCATTAAACAAAAATTTTTGCTTTCAAAAGTACCCTTTTTCAAATAAATATAACAAATTTTTTTTATGCAAAATACAAAATCAACCTTTAACTTGTGAAACTTCTTTATGCCCCACCATGATTTATGTGTTTGATCCACACCGTCCATCAACTTTTTCAGATCATTTAAGGTGTGAGCTAATAAAAGAAACTGATCCAATGATTAATTGGACCACAAGGTGGCGATTGAATGTCCACTATTAAAAACTTTTTGGGAGCTAGAGAAGTTTCGGATCAAGCTGATATTTTTGTTTTCATTTCATCCACATCTACATGACCTAATGAATAGGTTAGATGGTAAAAAAAATCACAGTGGCCCTTAGAAAAGTTTCAATGGTAGATGTTATTATCACTGCAGCATCCTTTGGTGTGGTTTATAGCTTTGGACCTGCTTTATCTTTTAAGTTTTATATTAAAATAATATGAGAAAAATGATGAACGGCTTAGATAAAACATTTACATCACAGTGGGCCTAACAAAGCTCTGCTTGGACTGGAATCTGTCTAGCCGGGGTAGGACGCCATCCGCCAACTTTGATCTCCTTTAAACCTACGGGACAACTCAGAGCTCAATGAACCTCAACGCAGCTACACCAGTTATATATCTAGTGTGTGGTTGGTGCTCTGTGGGCCCCACCATGATGTATGTGTTTCATCCATGGCATCCATCTATTTTTATAGATTATTTTATGATATTTCAAAAAAAAGAATGAGGTATATCCCAATCTCAACTGAACCACATTATAGGAAATAGTGTTGAATTAACGTTGACCATTAAAAAAATTTTGGGGCTATAAAAGTAGTGGATCAAGCTGATGTTTGTTTTTTACCTTCATTTAGGTGTTCATGACCTAATCAACAGATTGGATGTCAGATAAACGGTACAATGGGCCTTAGGAAGATTTAAATGATGGATATCCAATCACTATTGTTTTCTTATGATGTGGTCCACATAAGATTTATATCCCTCTTATTTTTAGCATAAAGCCCTAAAATGATCTTTAAAAATGGATGAACGGAAGGGATGAAACCCATACATTATGGTGGGGCCCATAGAACACGACCATCAGCCACGGGGCTAATGTTAGGGGAGTAGCCAATCCGGGAGTATCGGCGTCTCGGACGGACGCGGACTAGATACTGATAGGTTGTAAAGTGACGTCACCAAGTTACGTGGGTCCCACTGCGATGTATGTATTGTATCCATACCGTCCATCTATTTTTAGATATCATTTTAGGGCATGAGCCAAAGAATGAGTAATAAAAATCTGCAGTGGACCCTACCAGGGGAGAGTGATTTGCACCATTGAAACTATCCTAAGGCCCATCATAATGTTTATTTGAAATCCAACCTGTCCAAAAGTTAAAAAATACATGAAAGAAGGAAAAAACACAAATATCAACCTGATCTAAAACTTGTGTGGCCTTTAGAAGTTTTTAATGGTGGGCGTCACTGTCCCACTGTTTTCTGTGCTGGGATCCACTGGAACTTTGGATTTAACTCATTTTTTGCGTATGTCCCTAAAATGATCTCTCCAAATGGATGAAAGGCGTGGATACAGAAAATACATCATGGTGGGGCCTAAGGAGCTTTGGTGACGTGACTTCAGCCACTTGTCGGTATCTAATCCGCGCCCGTCTCGGACGTAGATTTCCTGCGGAAGCCTTTCGTACGAAGTTCCTGCGCTGGGAACGCTGGTGGGGACACTGGGATGTTAGTGAGAAATCTTCACCGTCCAACCATTTTTTGAGTTCAGTTTTTGGATATGAAGCCAAAGATGAACTGTATCCAATGCTCAAGTGGGCTGAAAACATGATAATTAAATATTTACAGTTGAAATATTAGTGGGGCCACAGAAGTTTTGAATCATGCTAATATTTATGTTTTGAGTTCATCCTAGTAGAAATGACATTATTAATGGTATGGATGGCGTGTAAACATCACCGTCAAATTAAGGAGGTTTCAACGGTAGAAATTTTTCTAAATACTTTTTTCTTCAGTACGGACCACTTGAGTCTTGGATCATGTTCAATTTTAATTTAATCTTCTAAAATTAGGTCACAAAATGGATGGACAAAGTGGATTCTTGACAAACATTACGGTGGGTCTCATCTAAGTTCTCAGCGACAGAAACTTACCACCAATTCTTTCGTAGGAAATCCGCTCCTCCTCCAAAGACACGTGTCAACATGGGAAACTCCACCGCCTAGCCAGCCGGTCAGTGGTGGTCGATGCTATGTAGCCCCATGATGCATGTGTTTTATTCATTCCGTTCATTCATTTTTACATATCATTTTATATATGTATCTTAAAAATAAAAGGGATATAAATCTCAGGTTAACAATACCATGGGAAAATAATAGTGATCGGATATCCACCATTAGAATCCTCCTGATAATATATTGAGTCCATCAATTTGTAGATAAGGGGGTCTCTTTTTATTTCTATTTTGTTCTATCTATTTAGATTAGAAACAAATTAATGATGTTCGGCTGATGTTTGTATAAAATTGGACCAGCAACATTCTTTTGCATCGATTGAACAAAGTCTTTTATGCTCCACTTTCTATGAAAGTTTGTGCTATTGGACTGTTGGATTCGAGGGTTTAGTGATTGGATATCCACCATTAGAATCCTCCTGATAATATTTAATATATTTTTTAAAATTATAATTTGAAATTTTGTTAAAATATCATTTATTTTTATGTAGATAAATATTATCTAGTTGATGCTGCTTATATTCATACAAGAGGATTTATGACACTATACCGTAATGTTTGGTATTTGTTCGGTGACTTTTGTAGTGGCGGGTGACCTACTAGTAAAGAGAAGATTTTTAATCATATGTATATGATCGAAAGGTTATTTTAAAGATGAATATCGAATTTGATATGCTAAAGTGGAAGGAGTATTTGAAAAATTTGAATTACCGCCACACTTATACATGTAAATCATTAATTTTTTATTTATTTTTATAAATAATGATATTTTAATTTTCTATTAAATACTTTATAATTTATTTAAATTAAATGAAATAATTTTATTTTTATTTAATAAAAAATAATTTATTTATAATGTAAAGCATTTTCAAACATGAGATAAATAGGGGCAAACGTGTCAAATTAATATATTTTAGGCATTATATATATTTGTTAACAAACAATATATTTGTTAATAAATAAATTATTTCAAATTCAGTACTTAATTTTCAGAATTCAGCTATAGTTATAAAACATATTTTTTTATTTCAGATTCAGGCTTTAGCTTTCGGATTCAGGCAGTACAACAGGGCATACATGACCTTACCGAATTTGGTTCTTAATATTGCATCTTATTTATTTTTTAAGATCATGCCATAAAATGACGTGGAAAAACAAATGTACGGCATGAATACGGAATAGATACGTCAAGGTGGGCCCCACGGTAAAGCCCACACCGTCAGGTCTCACATACTCCGCTCCCCATGAACCCAGAACCGCCGAATTCGTGTCCCAGTTGGAGTACTGTTTAAAGCTGTCCTGCAAAGTCACGCGTCTAGCTGATCTCAACCATTTGATACTGCGCTTCCGTCTATTGAATGTGAACCGTCCATGTGATTTTAAGAGAGCCATGCCCGTCCACTTGTAGACACGCTGCCCATAATAAAACATGCATGGTTGATCACATATTTCAATCAAGTAGGCGAAACTTTTTAGATATTCTCGAACAGAAATCAGCCACGTCACACCTTAGGTGGGCCACCGCACATAAAATAAAAAGATAAAAGATTTTTTTAACCGTCACTTTAATCTATGCACTGTGGTCCACACGATGACAGAAACAGCCCAATTTTTTAGGTAGAAAATTAGGGACGCACCAGATGGAAAGCTTAGATCTGGCACACGTATTCCATGAAACCTGGCTGCGTGAGGATGGAAAGGCTCCACACGCGCGTGAATGTAGCAATTCTATGTTTCCATCGTTGGCAGCGCTAACGGCATGCGGGCAAGTACAATTCGCGTTCTCCCGAGGCGCACGCTATTGTTTCATTAAGGGCGTTCTTGATTGCCAACGGATTGGGTAAATACTCAGGTAAGGGCTCAGGTAAGAAAGTGGGCTATTATTAGCATTTCTTCCGTTTGAAAATCTAGATTAACTTTTACATTGGATATCGGTTCAAATAATTATTTAAGATTTTTGGAGCATAAAATAATATATATAATATATCAATTTTGTCCATATATTTCTTCATAATATTTTAAAGCATGAGTTAAAAAATGAGATTGATTCAACACTATAGTAGCCCATATTAAAAGAAACAGTAGTTTCATAAAATTTTTATTAGTTAGTATTCGGTTCTTATTTTCGTATAATGTGATCTATTTGAATTTAAATGTACCTCAATTTTTTACTTATATTATAAATTCAAAAGGCATAATGCATGAACGGCGTGAATAAGCAACAACCATCACAATTTTTGTAATATTTTCGATTTTCTTGCCAAAAAAGTAAAGAGTCAAACCAGGTACCTTGTAAATACGCAGAAAATAATTATTACTCTTTTTGCTGGTGTTTACAATTCCACTGGAATATCAAACAGCCGCATACACCTCCGGGATGCAGAGGGAGGCACGCGATGAGTTCTTTCGCATCACATGTGCTATCTTGAAACTGATTCATAAGATCTAAGCCATTCATTAAGTATTTAAAAATTGATAAACCTTTCTAAATGGAATCGATCCATCCGATTTTCATTCGGACTATATTTATATGAAAAAGATAACGAGAACAGAAATATCAGAAAACCATATGTGATAAACACAAGATAAGTGGACCAGATGTTATTTAGGACATATTTACTATGGATAAATCTAATTATTGATCCGGATCTTTCACACGCGCTCTAATTTCTCACGCGTGATGCGATGAACACACTCATTCAACGCGCGCTTCCTTTGTTCTGATTTCTATTTGAAAGGTTCCATTTCGGGTCGGCGACGGGAAATGCAAAGCGCCATCTCCAAAAGCTCTCTCCTGAAAGCGTCATTTTCTGCCTCTCTTTCGGAAATCTCCTCTCTCTCTCTCTCCCCATCGCCATCGTCCATCTTTCCGGTCGAACGAATCCCGACGCCATGGAAACCGACTTCTCGGACTCCGTCGAGTCCGGTCTGAAGCTCGCGAAGCGCATCTACAACGGCAAGGACCGGTTCGTATCGGCACCGAAACCCCTCCCTGCCATGGACAAATTCCCTCCTTCACGGCCTACGTACCATCCGACGGCCCTGATGGTGTATGCCGTGATCTCCGATCCTGCGATCGTTGACAACCCAGACATCCCGAGCTACCAGCCGCACGTCCATGGCCGATGCGACCCTCCAGTGCTGATCCCGCTGCAGATGAACGAGATCGGGATGGAAGTGGACTGCGATCTCGACACGGCTTTCGTGAAGGTTAAAGGCTCGTGGCGTGTGCATTGCGTGATGGGTAGCCGCAGCTGTGATTGCAAGTTCGTTGTCCCGATGGGCGAGCAGGTAGATCCACGGTCCAGATCATCGGATCTTCGTTTTATTTATTTATTTATTTTTATATTGATTTCAATCTTTTTATTTGAATGCGATGATTCAGAAATGAGAAATCGTTCTTTACGTTTGCATCTCCACGTGGCTCCCCACGTGCACACGTGCGCTTCATCTATTGCTGCTCGTTGGGTGGGCCCCGCGGTGTAGACAACGTGGTCTATAACTCGGCGGGTCTGCTCGGCGGTGGGGCCTGCGTCTGTGAAAATTGCCAGCGAAAAGGGAAAATGATGCACCCCAGTCCATATACAACATAGTGGGGCCCACCTGTTGAGTGGACCCCTATTATTCAACGTGTATGTGGGGCCCACCTGTTGAGTGGACCGGCCTGGTGCACGTGGGCCCGAAGTGATGAGTCGGATGGCCTGATAGTTGTTCTAGGAAATTTTCGGGCCCACCCGATGAGTGGCGCTGATGTCTTACACGTCTGCTCGTGGGACCACACGTGCGGGTGCTCTTTGGGTGGGCCTCCCGTCTATGAAACTACCAGGGGCAAAAAAGGAAAAAAAAAGGTGCCCGCAGTTCGCTTTCAACGTGCATATGGGGCCCGTGGACCGCTCTGATATAGTCCGGGAGGTCATCATGGGGCCCACCCGATGTGCCGCTCTGATGTCTTACACGTGCAGATGTTGTCACGTGGACCTGCGTGTAAGGAGGTGTGCATGGATGGCAAACCTGTTTTTTCTTTCTTTCCTTTCAATACGTTTTCCTGGTTAGATGGTATTTCGCAACTGTTGCTATATTATGACCTTTGAACGAAGAAAATGGTGTTTTTGTCCAGAACTTGAAAAGTGGGACCACCTTCTTGGCTATCGGGATCGTTCATTTAGTGGGCCCTGTCGCGAATGTGCCATGCTTTGAAAATTTCCATGTCGCAATGGTAACTGTCTGACTGATTGCCTGCAAATGGGGACTCGGATTGCCTAGTGTAGAACACAGCACCGAGGTTGGTACTGTGTTGACGTGGCAAAGTTGTGTGCCCCACCATGATGCATGTGTTATATCCATACCGTCCATCCATTTTACCAGATTATTTTAGGGCATGAGCCCAAAAATGAGGCTGATCCAAAGCTCAGGCGAACTACACCAAAGAAAGCAGTCGGCGCAATGATGCTACCGTTGAAACCTTCCTAGGGCCTACCATGCTGTTTATTTGCCATCTTACATGTAGATAAGGTCACACAGACATGGATGAAGGGAAAAAACTAATACCAGCTCGATACAAAACTTCTTCAGGACCACAGCTTCTGTGGGCCCTAGGAAGCTTTTATTGGTAGGCGTTCAATCTGCACTGTTTCCTGTGGTGTGGTCCACTTGAGCTTTCTATCTGCCTCATTTTTGGGCTCATGCCCTAAAATAATCTCGCAAAATGGATGGATGGTGTGGACATAATACATGCATCATTGTGGGGGCACGTCCACACAGTACTCACCTCGGTGCTGTGTTCTACACCACACAATCCGGGTCCTGCAGACGGACGGTTTAGTCATTCAACGACGAGAAAACCTACACTCTCATTGCTAATATTTTAAAGGGTGGTGGCCCACCCACTCGCTTAGCTTGTTTTTTCATGTTTGTCCTTTTTGTTTGTTCTGTTGAATTTGTACTTATCTGGACAAAATGTTCAGACGAGAAGAACAATATTTTTCTTAACTGACAACCATACAGTGGGCCCGACCTTTCCATTATAGAAGCTGTTCATGTGGGCTACTCCATTGTGTGTGTTCCTTGAGAGTTAACATTAAGAGTGCATTTGGTTGCACCAAATATTACGAAATTTTCCTATTTTTCAAGGTATTAAGCAACAGTATCTGCAGTCTCACTCGATATGATACAAGCTTAACACGAAGTTTTTTCTTCTTGGGGAAAATTATTGGTGAATTTTAAGAAGTGAGAATCCCAAATACGTATTCTTTTATTTTTTATTTTTGGTTTTGGACATGCATTTGATGGTGTAACAAGCCATTCTCTGATAAGAATGACATATGTCGCACTGTGTTATCCTGATCTGCTGATGATCAATTAAATATGCCATAATCAAACACAAATCAAGCATGATTTGGTGAATTAGGGTTTGTAACATATAAATACAGCAAAATTTTTTTTAAAAAAAAAAGATGAAAGAAAATGAAAAATAAACTGACAATTTACCCCTTCTTCTGATATTTTTCAAAATGGTCCACTTCAATTTGGTTCATCAAATCCCGCTTAAAATTTTTATTTTGATCTTTAGGATAGACCTGGATCTACTTTAAAATTAGTATATAAGCATGCTTGAAATGAATGAAGAAGTGTTAAAATGAGAGAAAAATTGGAAATAAAAACTATTATAATGGGCCCTTTATGGCCACTCCGGCCTGTAATGGCTGTATCAACTTGTATTGGCCGATACGGCCATTTTTTCATAATAGACTGATTCAACCCTGTATCGTGTAATAGTGGTAACAGTTTCCATTACATACGGCTGATACAGCCATAATGTAACTGTTTTAATACCATGGTTGACAATAAACAAAGCCGCTTAGCTGTCATGAAAATGATATTGTGCAAAATTAATTTCCATCTGATATTAATATTCGGCTGGCCTCATTCCGTATATGAAATGAACAAATATTAATTTCAGGAAGAGATGATGATAATAGTTCACCTAATGTGGCCCTTCAAAAAAAAAAAAGAAGTTCACCTAATGTGAATTATGCTTCCTTTGCTGCCCCAAATGCCACAGCTTCAATAATGGATTCATCAAAACATTTCAGCCTGAATGTGATTTGAGCTTGCATGCATACCCTTAGTTATTGTGGTCACTGCTGCCTTTTTGAATCTTTTGTGTGCTCCTCGCATACCACGAGATCAAGCACACTCAAATACACAAACCTACAATCCACCTTTCTGTCAAAATGCATTCTTTTAAATCCAAAAGGAGACTTTTCATTAACATCCCAACTGAGTAGGAGCTGTACAGAAGCTTGGAGAATACAAACCATACAAAATATAGGAGGATCCCCGGCCATTCCATGTCCTGCAGGAAATTCTTCTTCAAGTGCCTGTCAGCTGTCCTGTTTCTACTATCAGTAGTGTGGAATAACTTTCTATGTCACAATGCATTCCAAACCAATAGGAACTGCTGCACATGTTATTATGATCTAAATGTATGTACACACCCTGGCCAGAATTGTCAACATGGCACACATGGCTATAAACGGGTTAGATATTGCAATATCCGTATCCAGTATTCAACTTAGATACCGGATTAGGATACGGATTCGGATATTATCCAAAGAAGTCTGATCTGAATCAGATACAGATATTTTCCAAAGAAGTCTGATATAACTTGGATGGTCAGGTAAGCGGATGTCTGACTAATATCTAATTAAAAAAACTAAAAAAGTAAGTTAAATGCCTATAAACTAGCAAAAATATCTAAAAATGGAAAAAATAATATTTCAACCATATAATACCTAATAAACTAGTAAAAATAGTAATTTCCGTAACACAATATCAAGCTACAAATCCTAGAGCATTTAAATAAAATAAATTTACTGACTTCAACAAAAGATATAGTCAATCATTTGCAATGGTCACTGTATCAACCTTATCATCCATGTCGATGTTAGCAAACACCATAGAATTTGGGTAAGCGGATATGGATAATATCCATATCCAACCCGCTAAGAAGTTGGGTAATTTGGTAAATGGAATTAGGTAAAAAAATTTAATCGGGTAAAAATCCCATATATGAATCCGATTTTCTCATGTTGGATATGTTGGTTAATTGGGTAAACGGATGTCCATTGACAACCCTAATGGCATATGGTAGAAGTTCCATCTCCCTCGGCCTAAAAAATTACTGTCCACCAATGAGATAGGTTACAGTTTATGAAACAAATGGACAGTGAAGTGAACTTAGCCAATTTTTCATAAGCCATCTGTCTGTTTATAGTGTTGTGGCCCGGCACCCACCTGATCAGTAGAGCAGCAACATTTACACCAGATACATGGTTAGATTACCTGGACAGGTTGGATAATGTACCTGTGGGTCGTACTGACTCATGCGGTGGCATGTATATGGGGCTACCTTACGTGTGTGGGTTTAGCAAACCTTAGTGGTTGTTTGGCAGATGGATTTTGCATTCTTTCAGTTATGTTCAGCAGCTTGCATTTTAAATCCTGTGGAATCCAGGAATTATGTTTGGCAGCCTAAATTTTGACTTAAGGTGGCTTGAAAAGAGCGGTGGAGAGAGCCGTTATGATAGTTGGAGAGGAATGACAATCCAGAATTTTGCAGCCCTCTTTTTCTCTCGGATCTTGTGAGGATTTTCAATCGAAGTTGGATTTGAAATCCAGGATTTTGAGGGGTGTAAAAAATGACCTGTATTGAAAATCCTGGATCTCAATTCTTAAGTACCCATAATCCATGCTGCCAAATGGCCCATGATTTTAGTATGACGCTTCGGTGACCGTGATGATCTGATGACTTGTGATGTTGGAAATTCATGCTGCTTTTTTTTTTCCAATTCTCTTTCACTTTCCTCCCTCTCTTAGCATTTGTTTATTCATTGTTCTCAAGCAAGATATGATCTGGCTAACAGGGTTCAATTCTAGGTGTCGAGGTTGATATTCATAGAAGATCATTCTCCACTCAACTAATGCGAATGGAAGAAACACAAGACCTGGAGAAAACAGTGAAAAGTGAAAATGGAGGAATGTTGGGACCCCAGATGTTTTGCTTAACAATACCTCAGGTAGTTTTACCTATTAATCTTTCAGCTCCAAAGTTTCTGGCTACCTTGAAGTTACTTTAAAATCTGTATTTGTATTCCTGAAAGTCTTCTTGTTCTTGCATTTTTCTTTTCTTTGTCAAGGTTGATGGAGGTTCCGTTCTTTCAATTAACGTCAGTTGGTCTCAGAGATTAATGTACTCTGAGGGTCAGTTCTCCGTCAGTGTACCTTTTAACTTCCCAGAATATATTGTTCCACCTGGAAAGAGATTTCCAACAAAAGAGAGGATACAATTGAATGTCGACACTGGTATTGGAAAGGAAGTTATGTGCAAGAAGACTAGCCATCCTCTGAAGGTGAGTACTTGTGAATTTAGTTGCATTTTGCTTCATCACGGTGATGGACTGATGGTAGAATCTCTGCTAAATGTTGAATTTATTCTTGAAGTTATCTTTAATCAACTAATATTATCGATTATTTGGTATTATTCAAATTAGTGATTTTTTTGTTTATTGTCTCATTTCCCCAGGAAAAAAGACGCCAAGTGGGGAAATTATTTTTCTCGTATGAAGCAGATGTCATTACATGGTCAAGTACTGATTTTCATTTCTCATATATGGTAAGACTCCAACAGCAGTTACATAATTATACATACACTTGTTGTACATTTGTACAGGAGAATGATAGGGTGAAATGCTTTTTTATTATTGTTCTTACTTTTTTGAAGGATCACTGTATTTTTATTTTTCAAAAATAGGATGACAAGGGATTATCTACAAACAAGACAAGCCCAGAGCCCTTACAAATAAAGGAATCCCATTTATCTCTCATAATTAAACTAACAGATTGCCATTTATATATTTGTACATACATTTGTTGTATATAGAATGATAGGGTGCAACACTTCTTATGCTGATGAACTTAAGTGATGCGGGACAATTAACCACTTACTATAAGAGTTTAAACTGATAGAGCATGGCGAATTAATCCCTTTCTCTCATAGCCCAGGCCTCAAATCCATGGTTTAGGTCACCGGCCAAACCCTCCTCGTGGGCCCCAAATCCATGGGTTCCACCTTACACAAGTTACTCACCTCACACCGGCCCTAAATCTATGGGTTTCGCGGGCCGCCCACCCCAAGTGTGCCCTTGCATCCCATAGGCCACCTCACTTGAGCCCGGTGTGAAAATGCCCCTACATTAATCACTCCCGGTGAGGAGTCTCGAACATGATACCTCCCGCTTTGATACCAATTTGATGTAGGACAATTAACTTCTTGCTTTAAAAGCTCAAATTGATAGAGCATGATAAATTAATCCATTTATTTCATAGCCCAAGACCCAAATCCATAGGTTAGGTCTTTGGGGGAATCCTCCTCATGGGCTCCAAATCCATAGTTTAGTTCCTCGGCCAAACTCTTATTGTGGCCCCCAAATCCATGGGTTCCCCCCCCCCCCTCGTGGGCCCTAAATCTATGGGTTTTGCTTCACATGAACCACCTGCCTCACATGGGCCCCAAATCTATGGGTTACATGGGCTGCCTACCCCAAGTGTGCCCCTGCATCTCACGGACTACCCCACTCGAGGCCGGTGTGAAAATGCTCTCGCATTATTAAGGCACTATTTTATCCTATTAATGTTGGAACATTATCATAGACTATTTGCAATGCTAACTCAAAATCAAAGTCAAAACACCCTACAAGCAGGACCAATTTCATGTTTTTTTTTTTTTTTTTTTTTTTTTGTTTTTTTGCTTTTTTTTTTTAAATTATTTTTTACATCATTAAATACTTGAATTAGAGAATCAAATTTGTATATCTAAAATAAGGTACTGTCAAATTACTGAAAGAAACTAATGGATTCGGCTTTCACAAAGAAGAGAGGTTTAGGCCCACCTTGGACTACATTGTATCCTTTGTAGAAGTAGGCGCTTTGCCATCCATCAATTGGGCATTCATTATCATCATCATCACTATGGCCACCTAAGCTTTGTCCTAATTACTTGGGGTCAAATTCATAAATCATGTTCCATCATTCCACTCTACCAAGGGCCATACTTTCAGTTAGACCATAGGTAGTTGGGCGTTCATCAAAATTTTTTTTTGGGAAAAAAAGCTATTTATCAGTTGGGCATTCATAAAATAATAATAATAATAACAATGAAAAAAAGAAAAAAGAAGGAAAAAGAAAGAGAGAGAAGGAGAAGTAGAAGAAGCCATCCATCAATTGCATCTGACCGTGTAGATAATCAGGCCCGAAATCAGGGTGGTTATATTCTCCTGAGCCTAAAAACATCCCTAGCTGCACAGGCTCGGTGCGGTCCTACGAGGCCCCCTCAAAGATTGTAGCTTTTGCGTGGTTGGCGGGTTGAGGGAGAATCCTCACCATTGATAACCGTCAAAAGAGGGGTCTCCAGCTCCCTAATGTTTGCCTCCTCTGTCTTGCGGGCGTTGAATCAGTTGATCATCTCCTTCTTCATTACAAGTTTACCACTACAATTTGCTACGGCGTGCTTCAGCAAGTGGACATCTCCTAGGCGTTTTCCGATTCCATCGATGGTCATTTCAGATTGTGGGATTTTTATTTTTTTTTGGGAGGTGGGGAAGCTTGGGAAGAAAAGATGGAAACTATTGTCACTTGCAGCATTGCGGGCAGTTTGGAGTGAGAGGAATAATTGCTTTTTGAGAATAAGCGGTCTTCGGGGGGACGGGGTGGTTCTTTGAAAGGTTTCTAATTTCATCAGGGAGTGGGCTTCCTGACGTGGAGGGCTTTTGTTTGAGCTTGTTGGCTCTATTTCTAGCTTAGTGTAGTCTTTTGTCTCTTTTCAGTTGCTTTTGTTTTTTGTTTTTTGTTCCCTTTTGGCTGTTGGGGGGAGGGGTTGGGTTCTTTGAAAGGTTTCTAATTTCATCAGGGAGTGGGCTTCCTGATGTGGAGGGCTTGTGTTTGAGCTTGTTGGCTTTATTTCTAGCTTAGTGCAGTCTTTTGTCTCTTTTCAGTTGCTTTTGTTTTTGGTTTTTTGTTCCCTTTTGGCTGTTGCCTAATAAAATTGTTACCTTTCAAAAAAAAAAAAAAAAAAAACTGTCATGTGGGCCAGAATGTTAGAAACTAGCAGACAGCTTAGAAAATCTTGCCACATTTTTTTTTTTCCCTGTAACTTTCCATTTGTTTCATAAACTGTGGCCCACATGATCAATCTAGTAGCCTTGAATTTGGGTGAGGGCATCATACCTTGTGGGATCCACCTGATGATCGGCTTGATCTCATATGTGTCCTGTGCTGGTACACCTGTTTAGACGAGCTGCCTTATACATGTGTGTGAGCTTAGCAAAGCTTTCAGATCTAGAAGAATAATGTTGTAGAAATGCTGCTTCCATTTTTCTTTTTCCTATGCGAATGAATTACAATCAGTGCACTCACAGCCTGGAATTTCAAGAAAGGGATTAGAATTGCTCCTACCACATGGTTCTTCACTCGTCCATTGGTATGTTTGCAAGCAAATGTGAAGAAGGATGCCTTTCAAATTTGGATATTCTTGTCTTGCCAAAAGTACATGGTGTTTGTTTTAGTAATGCATTTCCATATTGTACTTGTGTAGATATCTAACTTTTTCTTGGTCCTTGATTACAGGTTCCTTTGAGTGATATACTTGGCGGCTTGCTTTTGCAATCTCCATCTGTGGATGACTTTGATCAAAGAGAAATATTTTGCCTCTATCTTTTTCCTGGAAACACCAAGAATAGAAAGGTGTGTTCACATTAGTCCACTGCCTTTTTTCCTTTTCCTTTTTCAATTTGTTTTTTCAATGTTCTATTTTATCCAATTATCTGTCTAATTGTGTATTTGTGATGGTTTCTGCTAAACTAGTTAATCCATGACTTCTTACTTTATTGTGGTTGTATTTTGTTGGGTCACAATTTATGGATTCTGTTCATATTAGAAGCCATGTTAATCTGCATTTATCATGGAAGCCGTTACTTCCAAATGTCACAATTAAGGAGAATAGATTTGTCCACACCAGTTGGAACATTTTCAAATATGCTGCCAAAGGGTTTTTATGTAGAATCTAGGAATAGAGGCCTGCACAACCTGCAAGAATCTAAGGCTACTTCTCTCTTGATCTTTTATTCCAGTTGCCTTTTAAATGAAGTTCTGTCTTCTTCCTCAGATTGAAGTTGATATTGCTAATTTAGTAATTTTCCTGTCCATTCGTTTAGTTATTTTGCTACATCATTTACAAGATAGGGTATTGGTGTGTACCTTGCTCAAATTTTCTTGCAAAATGCACAGTTACTTCTAATCACATCTTCATGTAAATTTGTAATATCTCTTGCCAATTTGTTTCATTAAGATATGTTAAACTCTCTCTATACCGTAAACCAAAGTCTACAAACTCATTGATTGATTAATCATTTGTTGAAAATAATTGTTGGTTGAGTGGGATAACTAGATCAATTTATTTTTGCTGCATCTGAAGCATAAAGTACGAACACCAATTTGTCCACACCACAACCCCCTGTACCCACGGCAATATCAAATCCCCCAAAACACAAAAATGGAGGGTGACTTTGCTGGAATTGTCCCTGACTTGTCTATTGTGGGTCAACTCAGATGAACCATGGCAATTCAGACAGAGTCGCACCTGAACGACGCACTGTGCTTATATATAAAGGGCAGAAAGCAGGCTATTTGGTGCCCCTATAATGTTTTTTGCCATCCAAACTGTGCATCGGATCTGCCCCAAGATGAAAATGGGATGCCCAAAATATCTGGCCAATCCAAAAATCAGGTGGGCCACACCATAGGAAACAAGGTAAAATCACATATAAACCTCTAAATTCAAGTGACAGGACCCACCTGATGATTGCATTGGCACGATTTTTGGGTGCAGCCCAGCAATTATATGGGATGCCTGAAAAATCAGGCCAATCCAATACTCAAGCAGGCCGCACCATAGGAAAAATGTAAAATCACATAAGAACCTCGAAATTCAAGTGAAGTGGTCCACCTTATATAGTCTTGGCCTATTTTTGGGCATCCCATTTTTATGGAGGGGGACACCATTTGGATTAGATTCCATAAAAATTGGTTTATGGTGCATACCTTGATAGGGTTATCATTACACTGACCAGATAAAAAGAATCACACCTTGTATGAGCATATCATCACACAGTGCTTGTCCCTAGCAACATGCTTGCTCAATAGATTTTTAGGAATCACTCCCCAAAGCAAGTGAATGTCACTATGCATAAAAACTTCAGTTTTTTTCATTCAACTATTCATGGAGTGAAATGTATTAATACTCTTCTGAAGCGAAAGAAATCCTAATCTAATCTTAACCATTCGTTGGTTCAAATCGTTACCATGTATTATAATAAACTATTAACTAATCCCATTAAAGCGTATATGCCTTCCATAAATGGATCATAATTTAATTCATGCAAGAAACGAGAATCTTGAGGTTTTTAGTTGCGGTGAAGAAAATGGTAAAGGGTAACTTTGCTATTTTTATTCATGGTGTGTTTGCGCGCTATTTGAACATTCTTTGGTGATGAAAATAGTGAAGAGAAGCTTGCATAATAAGGATCTGACTAACTTCTACCATAAATAGCCTCAACTGTATGGACCATATGGGCCTACATGTTAACCGGGACCAACTTTTGTGGTTAATCAAACCAACACCAGGGGCCCACAAAGGGCCCACAAAAGCATCTGGGCAGAATGTGGACCCCAGATTTCTGATTGAACAGATTGTGGGGTCCATTCCTAGGCTGCACCAATCTAACAACTATTCTCCTTTAGTTTTCATTTCTTGTATCAAGCTATTCTGCAGTTAGCATGTTGTTTGTTAGAATTGTATTGATGAATACACCTTATCACATTCTAATTATTTTGATAGGTTTTCAGAAAAGAAGTGATTTTTCTTGTTGATATAAGTGGAAGTATGCGGGGAAAGCCACTAGAGAATGCTAAGATTGCGCTTACAGCCGCCCTCTTCAAGCTTACTCCAGTGGATTCATTTAGCATAATAGCATACAATGGAGAAATTCACGTGTTCTCATCATCTTTGGAGTTGGCAACAATGGAGATAATAGAAAAAGCAACCAAATGGATGAGTGATACTTGTGTTGCCGGGGGCGAGACAAACATTCTTAACCCCCTAAATGAGGTAAATCCTTCTTTTGACTTAATTTTCAGTTAATTTTCTTGTTTAAAGCAGCGTTACAATGTTTGTATGAAAAGTTGGCCCTTAATGTATAGGTTTGAGTTTTTCTTAAATAGTTGGTCATTTCTTTCCATCATTTCACATCTTCTTCTCAGCATGATTTATCAGTATTATCGATTTCAATCGCGAAATATTTATGTTTCTTGTCCCACTTTGGTTTGAATCAGGCGATGGAAATGTTATCAGATAGTGATGAATCAATTACTCAAATTTTTCTTATCACTGATGGAGCTGTCGAAGATGAAAGAAACATTTGCCAGATGATAAAAGATCATATAGATAGTAGAGGATCCAGGTGCCCTCGTATTTCGACTTTTGGCATAGGTAATTCTGGTGATTGAAAAGTATGCTTATCATCAAGCTAGGGATTCCTCCAAATTGTATATCTTGAAATAATGACCAATCTTCTCCAGTATTAAACAATCCGAAACTATATAGACTGGCATGTGGGTGTCTTTTTAATTTTCCATATGTTCCTGTAACTCTGTATGTGTTTTGCTCCATATTACTAAGATCTTCTTGTGATTATTTTCCGATTGACCAAGTATGTTGGAAAACTTGACAGGTTTGTATTGTAATCATTATTTCTTGCGGATGTTGGCATTGATTGGTAGGGGACACTACGATTCCGCATATGATGCAGGTTAGTTCTGGACTTCTCTACTAGCTCTTTTGTCAGTTAGCTTTATCACGAATATTTTTTCCTTGGCTTATTGTTCATGCATAATTCTGAAAATTTGAAGGTTAGTAGTTGTTTGCGGTCCTTTTCGCCCAGAGATCCTTAGATTTAGCTTTTCTCAATGTACATTCTCTGCTGCTTGAAACAAAGATAGAAGGAAAAACCTTTATAGTTCTTATTGCAAAATGTTTGAAAGCAAATATCAGTTTGATGTGGATAGAGGTGGCTCTTTCGATTAATTGGTTTCAGGACTTAAGGTGAATCTCTTGAAGAGTGAGATTTTGGGGGTTAATTTGGAGGGGGAAGTCTCCTCTGTAGTGGGGGTGCAGGGATGTTGGACAGGATCATTCCCATCTACCTATTTGGGTCTCCCTTTGTGCTTAGGTAAGACTGCCAAGCATCTTTGGGACACGTTCATAGAAAGAATGGAGAGGATGTTAGCCCCCTGGAAAGGAAGATTTCTCTCTCTGGGAGGGAGAATTACTTTAATCAAATCAGCCCTTTCTAATCTCCCCCTTTATTTTATGCCACTCTTTTGATGCTAAAATGATGTAGAACGTGTCACAGAGATATTCCTAGCATGGTTGAGCCACAAGGAGATGGACCGTGAATTGACCATAACTTTTGATCCGGGTATCGTTACGGGGCGTACAACCTATCAATCTTTACTGAAACGGGCCATCTGAGATGATCCGACCCACAATGTGGGTCGCATCTGTCCGTTTCATCAGAAAACGCGTGCTTTTAGATCAAAAATGAATTTTTAGGAAAATTTTACTATTTTTAGTAATTCCGATTTTTTAATATTTTTAGAGTTTTAGATTTTCTTTCCTTTTAGAAATAACTTTTAGTTATACTAGGACTCTTCTAGAGAAAGTTTATTTGTAATTTTTATTTTTAGAAATTAGGCCTTAGAAGAGTTTGATTAGAATTAGAATTTGTGTTAGAGTTAGAATTTTGCTATTTTTGGTAATTACGAATTTTAGTTTATTTTTTTTCTATATTAATGGTGTAAGGAGACACATTAGAGAATTATCAATTATTCATCAATTAATTTCGAATTTATTAGAATTTATTTCTACTTTCCTGCTTTCTTTCCTCGTGGATTCGAGAAGTCTCTGTGAGGAGTCCAAAGGAGCTCCGTGGATTCGGAGTAGTTATCCTTGAGGAAGACGGTGATCGACCTCATCACGTTCATCCCATGCGTCAATTTGGTATTAGAGCGAGGATTCCCCTCGGGCCGATGACAAATAATGAAGGTATGAATCAAAATCCTGTGGACGGTGATTTAGAGATTTGTTATCTTTTGGAAAGAATGGAAGCTTTCCATCGGGAGAGTGAGTTGACCATGCAAGGGTTGCAGGCAACCCTCAACCGTATTGCGGATGCGCTAATTCCGCCTCGAGCTCAAAGTGATGCTCAACCACCTATGGCCGCTGTACGACACAATCCCAATTTCTGCAAGGCACCATCAGATGATGGTAAATCACAGGCCACCAATTCGATTATGAGGAAGCCGTTATACATGCTAAAGGTAGAAATAGAATTACAGAGAGACAACATCTTTCGAACAAGGTGCACTGCATACAAAAAAGTCTGCGATGTGATCATCGATGTAAGGAGCGATAAGAATTTCGTGTCAAAAATAATGGTGGAGAAGCTACATCTGAAAACAGAAAGACACCCATCTCCATATACGATTGGATGGATCAAAGAGATCAACAAAACAGAGATAACTGAACGATGTCGTATATCTTTTTCCATTGGTAAATATTATAAGGATGAAGTAATGTGTGACGTGGTCGACATGGAAGCTTGTCACATGTTACTTGGTCAACCCTGACAAAATAATATTAATGCTACACATAGGGATCGGGATAACTTATTTATTTTCTTTATTAAAGATGGTAAAAAGATTATCCTCGTCCCTATGGGAAGGGAGAACCAACTCAAGACTTTTAAAGTTGAGGAACAGTCTCTCACAACTGAACAGGCTTTTGTTAAACAATCTAAGGAAACATGAGATATATATCCATTAGTTGAAAAGAAAGAATATATGGAGCCTGTGAATATCTCAAAAGATTTGAAGCCGATGTTGCAGGAGTTCAAGGAGATTGTGCTCGATGAACCCTCCAATAAATTGCCTCTCATACGAGACATACAAAATCACGTTGATCCCGTTTCAGGGGCAAGCCCGCCTAATTGCCCACATTATCAGAAAAAATATGAGATCTTAAAGAAGGATGTAAAGGAACTGACCAATATTAGTCAAATCAAGGAAAGCATGAGTACATGTATTGTGTCAAATGTGAAGGAATTGATCAATATTAGTCAAGTCAAGGAAAGCATGAGTACATGTATTGTGTCAGCTCAAGAGCTAAATGTCAAGTACGAAAAAAGGAATAATGAGCATCGACGTCAGAAGTTATCTCAGACTCATATGCCAAGTCTCTTGCGTAACTCGAGGATGAGTTTTTTTCAAGTGGAGGGGTCTGATGTAGAACGTGTCATAGAGATATTCCCAGCATGGTTGAGCCACAAGGAGATGGCCGTGAATTGACCATAACTTTTGATCCGAGTATCGTTACGGGGCGTATAACCTATCAATCTTTACTAAAACGGGCCATCTGAGATGAACCGATCCGTATCTGTCCGTTTCATCAGAAAACGCGTGCTTTCAGCTCAAAAACGAATTTTTAACAAAATTTTACTATTTTTAGTAATTCTGATTTTTAAATATTTTTAGAGTTTTAGATTTTCTTTCCTTTTAGAAATAACTTTTAGTTATACTAGGACTCTTCTAGAGAAAGTTTATTTGTAATTTTTATTTTTTAGAATTAGGCCTTAGAAGAGTTTTATTAGAATTAGGATGTGTTAGAGTTAGAATTTTGCTATTTTTGGTAATTACGAATTTTAGTTTATTTTTTTTTCTATATTAATGGTGTAAGGAGACACATTAGAGAATTATCAATTATTCATCAATTAATTTCGAATTTATTAGAATTTATTTCTACTTTCCTGCTTTCTTTCCTCGTGGATTCGAGAAGTCTCTGTGAGGAGTCCAGAGAAGCTCCGTGGATTCGGAGTAGTTATCCTTGAGGAAGACGGTGATCGACCTCATCACGTTCATCCCATGCGTCATAAAATCCATCCTTTCGAGGATTAACAAACTGCACAGGAACTTTCTTTAGCAAGGGAGAAGTCAAAAAAGCAACTTTCATCTGCTCTATTGGGGTAAAGATCTATAGGCCATTTAACGAGAGAGGGGTAAGAAACCTGGAAGAGGTTAATTCCATGTTATTGGGTAAATGGGTATGGAGATTTTGGGTGGAGGTGGATAGCCTGTGGAGGACGGTTCTTGCCATGAAGTACGACGGTTCTGGATCAGGCAAATGGACTAGAGACTCTTCTTTGTACAGGGCCTCTTGTTGGAAATCTATTGCTTGGTTGGTAGGTAAAATTCTCCCCGAGATCGGGTTCTTTATTGGCAGAGGCGATTTGGTTAGTTTTTAGGATGATAATTGGCTGGGGCTCCTCCCTTAGATCCCGGTTTCCTCGTATCATTGGACTATCTTTGTCCCAATCTCTTTTGGTGGCCAATTGCTTCTTCCATCTTTACAATGGCAGTATGTGGTGTCCTCTCCTTGTCGTCGCAACCTTCTTTTTTTTTTTTTTTTTGAAAGATCACAATATATATATATATATATATATATATATTAAAGGAAAGAGGAACTACAGAAAGAGCGGGGCTGCTGAGAAAGTGAACCACCTAAACTCCAAGAAAAAGAAAATTACAGCCCTTTAGATTATCTACATTAGAAGTCCACTCTATCAGCGTCTGTTTGGAGAGATCGTTTTATGGAATGAGAAAAAGAATGAGATAAATCTAAAGTTCAAGTGGACCCCACCATAGAAAACAGTGGGGACAGTGACATCCACCGTTCAAAATTTCTTAGGGGCCACAGAAGTTTGCTATCAAGCTTATATTTTTGTTTTCACTTCATCTATCTCTATGTTAACGTATGAATACACTGGATCTAAAAAATACATGATGGTGGGCCCTATAAATGTTTCAACGGTGGGTGTGACTGATCTCACGGTTTTCTTTGGTGGGTTCACTTGAACTTTAGATCTATCTCATTCTTTTTCTCATGCCATAAAACTATCTCCACAAATGGTTGGACGGTATGGATACAACACATGCATCATGGTGGGGTCCGCATGGCTTGGTGATGTAACTTCAATAGCGATTTGGCTACTGACGTGTTTCCTTCTCGCTTTGAACTTCTGCCCAAATCCTCTCCCATTTTCCTTCTGCTACTAATGAAACAAATGCCTTCTAAACCCAAATCCTCTCCCTTTTTCCTTCTGCTACTGACGTTGTTAGTGTTTCATGGTCTGTGCAGCTTAGGAATACATTTTTATATGAAAGCTTCTACTGTTGGCTTCGGATCGGGTTGGATCGGATCCATTTGGATCGAATCGGTCCGGATTGACCACGATCCGAACTTGATCTGAAAAACTGTCGGATCTGAATGGCCCTACTAATTCTGCACTAATCCAGGTCGTCGCTTCGGTTCCGATCGGGTCGGATCCACCGAATCGGGTCAGACATGCCCAGCTCTACACATGGGTTTCTTATGGTGGTACTGGGCACCTCCGAAGGCGGCAAATTTTGCATGGCTTGCGGCAAGAATAGATTCCTAACCGTCGATAACCTTTGCAAGAGAGGGCAGATCTTACACAATATCTGCCTCTCATGTATGAAGAATTGATGGGTCAGTGGTACATTTGTTTATTCACTATCCTTTTGTCTCAGGGACGTGGGTCGGTATCTAATTCCATTTCAATGTATCGTGAGTTATGCCGAATTTTATGGGAGAATTGCTTTCGTCTGGGCTTGCAGGGGGTCCTTCCTCCAAGGAGAAGTGGAAATGGCATCTTGTTTTGCTGGCTATCCTTTTGAGTGTTTGGCTAGAGAGAAATGAGAGATGTTTTAGGGATATATCTCAGCCTTTGGGAGCTGTTGTCAGTAAGGGGTTTTTGTTTATTAGGGAGTGGAGCTTCTAATTGTGTGGGCAGGTTGTATTTTTAATTTTTCCCGTTCTGTTGCTTTGTTGTTTTCTGTTTCCTCCTTTTGAGTCCTTTGGCTCTCGTAATAAAATTATCAGTTCTAAAAAATATCAGTTTGATGTCTGCATGGTAACATATCAGAACTTATACCCCTCCTCTTTGTTTTTGGCCAGATTTAATTGTCATTCGAATTCAAAGATTGTTCACAACAGCTTCATCTCCCATACTGGCAAATATAACCATTGACATTTTCGACCAAAACGATGCTTTTGAGGTATGTTTTCTCCAACTGATTTTCATTATTTTAGCTTCATTGAACTCTGTCAGGATTATCTTTCTGCACCAATTACTGGGAACTGAATCTTTTGGCTGTTGCTCTGTTAATTTTTCTTTCTATTGCATTGTTTGTCATATAAAAACACACATGTATGAAATATTTTTACACGATAGCCATTGAGATGCTAATTTACTAATATAGCATCTGCAAAAACTCTCTTAAAATAGAAATTCGCAGTATGTATAGTAGAAGTAGATTCAAGAAGAAATCTGTAGAAGAAGTGGAAGAGAAAGGGTAGAGAGAGAGAGAGAGAGAGAGAGAGAGAGAGAGAGGCTAGGGCAACCTGTTGTGTTGTGTATGTTAGTCTCTTGACACATACACATATTAACTTGAGAGAAACATACGATGCTCCACATGAGTACAAAATATACAGACACACACAAACACAATTACATGTATTTCCATACTCTCCCTCAAGTTGGAGCATGGATATCGATCATGTCCAGCTTAGAACACATACGAATAAGATTATGACAATCAACATGGCTTGTTGCTCTCCCTCAAACACAACATGGCATGATGCAGGATCTTCGATTTTTGGTTATCTATAGAATGTAGCTTGAACTTTTTTCATTCATTGAATCATCTCTTCAAATAGGAGGCCATAACTAAACTCGACAACTATCGAGTCACAAACCCATCATTCACATGCAAAATCTTCTCACAAACACACGCAACATTGCACAATAAATGAGTGAGCTACACACAACACTTGGGAGGATAACATACATATTGGCATGTGAAGACATGTGCAACACTATGTGACTGAATTATTCCCACAACTAACAACAAAGGCCTAATAAAGGAAGAAATGATTATCGGAAAAAGAAAGCTCCACTACTTGTAGAAATCCTCCATGTCAAGTTGGATCAAGCATCCCGCTGGGGGGTTTGGGTGAATGGCTAGTGGCATGGGTTTGCTCCCCACGGAGTTCAATTCCCCTCCCCATGATTTTGCATGATGCACATGGTTTGCAGGTGATTGCGTGCATCCGTAGGGAATAGTCTCACCTTAAGAGGGGCGGGGACACCCTGTTGTTATTAAAAAAAAAAAGTTGGGTCAAGCATTATGTCATATAGTTTGTGTGTGTAGTAACTTTAAGCACGAAACAGGAACATCAACTATACAATCACCGTCTTCAACATCATTCTACATCTCATTTCACAACCGCACAACATCAAAACATGAAGGCACAGAAATTCTAGCAAAAATTCCAAAAAATAAAGCCCCACGACACCCATTTCTCATAAAAAAAAATCATAGCACACCCAAATCTCGACGAAACTTCTCGATTCTTGTTTCTGGTAATTGTGCATGATCAACCGCACCTGCTCCATATGGAGGATGTGCCTAAACAACCCTTAGAAAAATAACATAGTAAGAAAATTGAAATTCAAACTTAACTTTTCTCTATTTTAGCGTAAGCACCACCAAAAACTTATCCAAAAAATACACAAAAATCACCAATATTCTTCTAAAATCACTCTTTCATATCCCTTAATTTCTAGCTTCAAAGGACTGCCTGACTGTATCCTACTAATGCCAACTATATGTACAAACGATGTTAGCAGTGGGCCCCACTCACGTAGACTTTGATCAAGTCCACAAATCGCTCTGATACCAAGTATAAGTAGATTCAAGAAGAAATCTGTGGAAGAAGTGTAAGGGAAAGGGTAGAGAGAGAGAGAGAGAGAGAGAGAGAGAGAGAGAGAGAGAGAGAGAGAGAGAGGCTAGGGCAACCTATTGTGTTGTGTATGTTGGTCTCTTGACAAACACACACACACACACATATTAACTTAAGAGAAACTTACAATGCTCCACAAGAGTACAAAACACACATACACAAACATAATTACATGTATTTTCAAATGTACATTCCTCCAATATTGGGACGATGCTCACATGTACATTCCTCCAATATTGGGGCGATGCTCATTTTCTTTTTGTAACCTTTTCATAATATTAGACATTGAGACATAATTTTCTTTGATTTCTTTCATGTGTTCCATATGCTTTTGGAATGAATTAAACCAAGCCATGTATGTTGATCGTAAACTCTCATGAACCATTAGAATTGAACCACTTGACTTGTTTGTTGAGTTCCAACGCAACATGAACATCAATGGTGCTCCACTTGGTCAAAATCTTTGGCCCACTTGCACCTCTGTGGTTCAACATCTGTGCAAATCTCCACCTTGCTCAAACAACTTTAATCACTTGAGCGATCATGAGTACCAATTATGTCTCTGAATACTAATATCCCTGAGCATTCGAATAAATGGCTTGAGGCCCCAACCTTTAGTTAGACCTCAACATTAGTGTCCAACGTGAAGTGCCTCCTCATATTGAAAGCATAGCGTTGGTTCAAGTAGCTACTCTCCTCAGAAAGGGGCCTCATCAGGGTTCTTTTGAGCACCCATTGGCCTTCATAGAGATCTAAGCCCCCCCCCAAGGCACTTGGGCTTGTTAGTTACCCAAGACGCCATCCCTGGTCATATAATGAAGCCCAAGTTGCCAACCACAAGGAGCACCTGACATAGTTCAAAAACTCAAAAATTCAACTCGACTCGACTCAATCAATAGCTGCCTTGTCTGGTCAACTTGATATTTAATAATTATATATATAAGTACATATGAGTTATAATGGATCAAAGTAAATCAACTAAAAATGTCTTCACTCCGCCCTTGCAACTAGAGGATCTATAACCGAACAAAGGAAAGCCGAAACGGGCAATGTCTTTCTAACTTCTTCTCTATGGGTAGCTCCTAGCTAAGCTATGCATGTTCTCGAGCCCTTGTGATGTAGAGTGGGTTGCGGACAATTTCATGGCCAAGATGGATAAGAAAAGGCCTGGTCGACGACAGAAGTGACCCGGACTGTCGGACCTTAGATTGGGCGTGTATCTCACAATCCGAAATGAGTTATCAGGCGTAAGATATATGATTTTGGGTTAGAACGAGCTACTTTAGTCAACCAACCCTACTAAACTGGGTTTTGCAAGCCAGATTTGCGAAGTACCCCCAGATCGACGGTCGTTTTCCTATTTTAATTCTGTTTTTACTATAAATAGTAAGTTTTAGTTTGATTATAACTCTTCATCCGTTTGGCTTTAGGAGTTGTGTCCAACATGAAAAGTGCTTAGAATAATTAGGAGAATAGCTTGGTGAAGCCAAATAGGACACTTACTATTTTTGGCCAAAAATCTTTTGCACTAGTAGACATCACGACCGTCTATAAATAGTAAGTTTACTATTTATCGTAAGTTGTAAATTCTAGGAGTGATTTCTCTCCCATTGCTTGGTACCCCTATTTAAAGGGTTGTGAACTCGTTTATTTCATTCATTAATCAAATTTTGAATTTACTTCTATTTTCTTGCTTTCTTTCCTCGTGGATTCGAGAAGTCTCTATGAGGAGTCCAGAGAAGCTCCGTGGATTCGGAGTAGTTATCCTTGAGGAAGACTATGATCGACCTCATCACGTTCATCCCTGCGTCACCTTGTCTTTGTGTATAGTATAAAAATTGGCATGTTTAATTACAAAAGGAGCAAGTGGTGGTGATGTTAAAAGCGCTTGGCTTGTGAAGTTGAGAATGTGGTTTCTAAACTCACAATATGCCATTTACTTTTCCATACTAACAAGAAAGCTCCCATTGAGTGACTCGGCTTGAGTCATGCTCAGTTGTGGAGTCGATCGAGTCAGGGAGCCGATTCAATGAGTCTGGTCGAGTCGTAACCTAGTCGAGTTTTCCAGCGAGTTTCTCGATGAGTCGTCTTGAAATCTTGCCAAGTCGAGTTGATTTAACCAAGTTTCTAGTTGAGTTTTAGAACTATAGCGCCCAATAGTTCCGAAAAATCATACTCATGTGAAATGACCACTTCACCTATAACATGTCAACGGGTCCAACAGTAGGGGTAACAGTGGGTTGGATTGGCCTACGGGTCAATTGGCCTGACCTACTTATAAGGTGGGTTTTGGGTTAGAAAATGTGGCCTGTTTAAGGAAAGATGTCAGGCTTGGGTTGAACCCTACCCAACCTTACCTGATCTGCCCATATAGCTTATTAGTGGGTTGGATTAGATGACCCAACCCACCTCAACCCAAATCCCAAAACCCACAACAAATTAATAGACTAAGTAGATACCTTGACATAATGTAGGTTTTTTTTTTTCATGTTTTTGCTAATAGGAAGGTATTTTTGCATGTCTTTACTAATAGGACAGGTTGACATACCTTTAGGCCCTATATTCCATTCTTAGAGTTTACTGTGGTCCTGATAGGTCAGGTCAGGTCATCAGTCAAGACTAATCTATTAACAATTGAATGGGTCAGGTCGGGTTGTGCATGGTTTTGGTGAATTTTAACTGGGCCAGAATTCTTCCTCATTTACTAAATGGGTCAGGCTTAGGTTGACCTCAATTCAGCCAAAACCCAACCCATTGCCACCTCTATCTAACTGACCTCGCCATGACATTTAAACATGGGAAAAGGGCTCTATCTTGGTCAAACGGCATGTCATTCGGCCAAATGGTCATGCAACTTGTCATCCACCTACAGGCGTGGGTTCAACTCCCCTCCTTGGCATTACCTGATGCAT
Organism: Magnolia kwangsiensis; assembly: GCA_037074715.1. Lineage (NCBI taxonomy): Eukaryota > Viridiplantae > Streptophyta > Magnoliopsida > Magnoliales > Magnoliaceae > Magnolia > Magnolia kwangsiensis. Next base: position 4,588,648 of record CM073577.1, on the reverse strand, counting down.
GTGGTGGCTGGTGATTTCGTTCATCTGCAGGGAATAGTCTCGCCTCAAAAGGGGGCGGGGGCATCCTGTGTTGTCAAAATAAAAATAAAAATCTGTCATCCATAATATCTCTACTTCTTGGGCTGCTTAAAGTTAATTTTTTTCAGATCAATGCATGTTCCTCTCATGGAATTTTTCTGTTTGAGTGACTTTTCATTGATTAAAAAAATGTATGTATTCACTGTTTTAAACTTGTATGCAAGCATGCACAATATTTATGTAAAATTCATCAAGTTGGTACATGCAAGGAATATTGCAGTGGATATATTTTAAAAGACATCAGGATTGATGCATGAACCAATTAACATGTGAGTTCAAGTAGCCAAATTAAGATATTTAACAAAAAAAAGAAAGTAAACATCGCTATAATCATCACAAATATCATGAAAATCAAAAGAAAATCATGCATAATCCTAGCCTAACTTACCAACATTGTAACACAAGATCATTAAATAAAAAGAAACTAGGATCTAATGGATGTAGGAACATCCAATTAACATAGGGTATAGTCTATTTCAAAATAGAAAACCTAATACAACCTGGGGTGTAAATTAGGGTTTGGGTAATTTGGAAAAGTAGGAAAATTAGGAATTTTAGGTTTAGGGTTAGGTTTTGGGGCGGAAGAAAGGGATTTTGATATGGTAATGATGGGAAACCAAAAATGGGTAAAGTGGGACTCACACGTGTGGCCGTATGGTCACACATGTGGTGTGGGGTGGATGGGTTTATGTCGGCTAGGGTTTGGATTGTGGATGGGTATGAGAAAGTTGGGTTTTGAAGAAGAAGATCTGGGATGGGAGAATAATGAACATATAGAAAATACCTAGATGGGGGAGAAAAGAGAAGATGGCGTGGGGATATATAGAAACCTCGCACCTTTGTCGTCCCGATCATCGTTGATGAAGATTAACCTCACACCAATTTTCCTTCCAAATCGCATGGAACTATCTTCAAATCGCATGAAGATGGAAGAAGAAAACAAGAGCTAGGGTTTGGATTGTGGATGGGTATGAGAAAGTTGGGTTTTGGAGAAGAAGATCTGGGATGGGAGAATAATAAACATATAGAAAATACTTAGATGGGGGATAAAAGAGAAGATGGCGTGGGGATATTATGGAAACCTCGCACATGCACATGGGGTCTTCAACATGATCATGGGTTCTCGCCTAACCAAAGGGAAATCGGTGCGGCCCACCTCCTCCTCTGATACATACATAAGGGTGTATGTGACGTGATGTCCAAATCATCAATTTAGTAGCTTCCTTTTCCTTTTTTTTTTTTTAAATTTTTTTATTTTATTTTATTTTATTATTTTTTTTTTTTTTTGGTGCATTAGGAGTCTTCTCCAACACATGCACCACTATTTGTGAGATGCATGGGATGCTTTTCAGATGTACCCACATATGTGCTGGACATGAGAAGTATGCATTTTATGTCAGTCTACAACATGAATATATCAAATTGGTAAGGAGCTTCTGTAGCAAGAGCATTATTTGTAGTAGACGTGATTTAATTTCTAAGGTTCTTCTACTAAGTTGTTTTGTATTTAATGCAAGCCTCCTTTCGTGGGCCCAAACCATCAGTGAGATTCCACTTTGGAAGAGCTGCAATTCTAACCTTGTGTCAGGACCTACAGGCCAAGGACAGTCTTAGGTAGCAGCTTCTATGGTATACTGGCCTCTCGAAAGGAATATTCTCTCTTTTATGTGGGGAGTGTTTGCTGATCTAATGAGCTTTCTAATGCTGCTTTCAATATCCATGCAAGCATGCTATACAAGCCTTATCGAATTTTTATCAACGTTCTAATGTGCATATCTAGACATTTTACTAAAATAATATTGGTTTCCTTTGTTTATCTTAACTACTGCTTATATTTATTTTCTATTATCTTTCTTTTGGTTTTGGACTGTGAACAATGCTATTTAACTCTTGTACTTCTATTGTTAGGTGTATCCTTTCCCCATTCCGGATCTCTCATCAGAATACCCTCTGTTATTATCAGGCAGATACGAAGGGAACTTTCCAGATTCCTTTGAAGCTAAAGGTATCTTTGCAGACACAAGTAGCACGGTAATAGACTTGAAAGTGCTCAGGGCAAAAGACATCACTCTTGACAAAGTAAGGAGCCAGCTTTTAGACTTAGTTTACCCTTGGGTGTTTGTTTAAGGAAAATAGATACTTACTACCTCTAAAAGAAATAGTGTCTTCATTATTACATCATCATATTTTCCCTTGGGTGTTGTTTAAGAAAATAGATGCTTACCACCTCTAAAATAAATAATTTCTGCATTATTTCATCTTCTTCATTTTCAAGGTCTGGCACATGATTTAGTTAAGGTTATGACATATACGTATACATACACATCATTTATATGTGTGGCTATGAATGGTGGTTATGTTATCATATAGTTGATTACTTGAGGCAGATATTCGAAACAGTCGTTATGTATATGTGTAGCTATGAATGGTGGTTATGTTATCATTTAGTTGATTTCTTGAGGCAGATACTCAAAACAGTATGTGAATTTTGTCATATTTTTCGTCTTGGGTGTGTTCAAAACCTGTTTTGATAAGCTTTATTTGGGGCCTGCTTGGATGCAAGTTCTGCAAAAGGCTTTTCCGTGCAACAAAAACATTCTCATGGACTCTCCAAAAACAGTTCTGATTGGTTTTCAGTAAGTGGACTTTTCAGTGCCTATTTCATTGGGTGGATTGGAAAACATGAATTTTGCGTGGTTGTCCAAACAGGCTGTGAAACTCTTACTTTGATCCAAAATGAGGCTTTTGTCCATGAACCAACCGTTTTAGCATGTTTCAATGCGGGCCCTTACAGCTGTTAGTCAGCAAGTTGAAATTCTAAAGTGTAGCTTACGTTGCGTATCGTAGCTTAGCCTAAATGTTACGTAGCTCATGAAAATAGCTTAAGTTGTGTGTAGCCTATACTACATGATTAATTTGCATACGCTACACACTATGTCGAATATGCTACACGCTACACAACTCACATTACCACTTATTTTTCACTATAACATTAAAATCAATCAAGTTTTTAATGATTTGTTACATTTTCTATGAAAATTCGTTAGTCTTTTCAATGCTTTTAGTAAAATAATATAAGAAACAGTTTTAAATCAGTTTTGTTGCTCTTTCTTCACTTTTATACTTAATCATTACCCCTTACTATTACTTTAGGTTGTGTTTGGTTGCACCAAATATCATGAAATTTTGTTAAATTTTATTATTAATCATCTAATTTGGTGCAGAATATCATGAAATTGGTGCAACCAAGCACAGCCTTGATTAAAAATCTAGAAGTAACATTAGGGATGTAGCTTACGCCTCACGCTTCGGAGGGTGAATTCTACTCTACATGCTATTCATTATGCTTTCAGGTTATTGCTTGAATTTTCTTCTATGGAAAGGTGGAATTACAATAAACTCCCTCAGTTGAGATGAGTTTATCTGTAATTTAGTGAGCGAATGAAGGCATTAATAGGCTTCTTAGTATTTTATTACTTGGTTACCAATGGTTGATGCCTTTTGTAACAGATTTTTGCAAAGAGACAGATTGATATACTCACAGCTCAAGCATGGTTTTCTGAAAGCAAACAGCTCGAGGAAACGGTTGGTTGCTGACCTGTTTCTCCTGATGGAATTACTTTATAATTTATACTCTTTCAATTCATAGCTATAAAACATTCTTTTATAATCAAACTTCTCATGAAACCAGCCTCTGAATCATCTCATCTAGGCCTGATACTGTGTTTACTCAGACAAGTCAATTGCCACCAGACACTATTTTAAACCATGTCCCAAAGCTCTCTAATTACTGCAAGTTTATCCCAAAACAACAGCATTGTAGGGGATGTGCTGTTTGATATGGATGAGTCGCATGCTTAGTAGGCCAAGTTGAAATGATACCAAGAGACTTAGTCTCATTTGGACCGAGTTCCTACCTGCCAAAAGGGCTGCAAGTTGGTTAGGTCAACCCAAATCCGATTAAGCCAACCTCACATAGGGTCGGGTCCGGCCAGGTTGTCAAGGTCTTTAAGTTGGGTTTGGGTTGGAAATGCCAACTCAATTTGAATTCAAGTTGAGTTTGGGCCGAGCAAATTCAGGTCAGGTTGGGAATAATTACTTGTATTTGGGTTGGGCTAGTTTGGGTTGAGTATAGAGTACTTTAGGTTGGGTTTGGGTTGCACACCTCGGCTTGGAATTCGTGTTGAGTCCTCTTGAAAGTAGGTTGGGCTCAGGTTGTCCCTCAACCCGACCCAACTGTTGCACCCTGGATAGCTGTTTTACACACTTCTCTTTGTAAACTTCTCTTCTTTCACCACTTTGGTTAGCACGCATGAATCTTACTAAAGGTGTCAATTGGTTTTTGGTAAAATATGTCAACTAAATACTAAACCATGATTTTTTAATCTGGGAGATTTTCGGGTCATGGTCTGCCCATGGATGTTGGCATCAAACCAATGGCCTAGATCACTGAACCATTGGCTGCACTTGTACAGATGGAAGATCAAACTGACCATATACTCAAATCAAGGGTCACATGAGACAAAATTCCTCTGAACTATAACAAATTTTTGTATTTACTTGGTAGCCAATGCAGCATCCTTCACTTTGATGCATACAACTGATGGTACCAAACATCATTTATTGGACCCAAGACACCATGGAATAATGGGATTGCTGCGACCGTTGCTATATATCTTACAGGTTGCGAAAATGAGTATCCAAACAGGCGTCACATCTGAGTATACCCGTATGGTCTTAATTGAGACTGACAAACAAAAGCTTGCACTGGAATCAGCTGGATTAAAAGAGGTAAATCTCATACCATTTTCCTTCTTCCTGCTCTTTTATATGAATATAAGTCTACTTTGGATTTAAAATCCCGAATGGCGTCATTTGTGGGCCCCCATCAAAATGGCACCATTTGGGAAGTAGCGAAATGCGGCTGGCTGCCAAACATATTGTGATTAAGGTTTTGAGTCGCTACGATATTTTATTTCCAGAGAATAATGCAGCATCCAAATGCTACATAGTTTGGAGGATAAGAGCTTGTGCGACAGAAAGAGACAAGGCACATGCACACACACACAAACATGTGGAAATGATTCCATGGTAACATTTTCACGGATGGTGCAGTGAAAATGTTTTATCTTTTTAAATGAAAATTTGCACGAGTTGAAGGCTCTAAAAGGGCAAGAGGAAGGCTCAAAAGGACATGGATGGAGGTAGTATAAAAAGACTTGATGACCTATGGTCTAACTAAAGGTCTGGCCCTTGATAGAGTGGAATCACATGAGAGGATGAGGCTTAGACAACGACAACGATGATTTTTGCCTGCGCCCACCATGTCCAGTCCTGTCTCATGGATGGGCCTGATTGTGGGCCTATGACCAAACAAGGGAGGGTGCTTCTGATGGCTGGATACATACGTCTCTGTGGGGCCCACTCAATGTTTTTCGTGAAATCGGATTGCATACTGAGTTATTCAGTATGCTCTTATCGTACCGAGTAAACTCAGTTGGGCCCACCTTGAATGTATGTGGTCTATCCACACCGTCCATTCGTTTTTCCATATAATTTAAAGGGTTGAGCCCAAAATTGAAGCATATCCAAAGATCAAGTGGATCATACCACAGGAAACGGTGGGGATAATGATTTCCACCGTTGAAACCTTGCTAGGCCCCGGAGTGATGTTTATTTGTCATCCAACCTGTTCAAAACTTCTGTGCCCCCTAAGAAATTTTCAACAGTAGAAGTTCAATTCAACTCTTTCATGTGGTGTGGTCCATTTATACATTTTATATGCTTCATTTTTGGACTCAAGCCCTAAAATTATCTGGAAAAGTGGTTTGGATGGAGCGGATAAAATACATAAATCATGGTGGACCTCACAGAGTTTACTCAGGAAGCTAAGCGTAGTGAGTTACTACGCAATCTGCTTCCGTTTTTCACCAAGCATTTGGTGATAATGTTACTGTAGGATCATTTCTCATGTGTTGCCCAGAAATGCTTGGTAATCTAAGCCACTCATCCTCTCAATGTATGTCCCCATTACTCTTCTGATTAAAATGGAGGATAGAAATTATATCCAATCTTTCTACATTTAGAGGGGCATCAAAGATACTGTTTGGCCGCTGTTGATCTAATCGAAAACTGCAGGCAAAGAAAATTGGGAAGCGGAAGAAGGCAGCCTCCCAAGAACCCAAGAAAATGCTACTTCATGGCCTGTCCATTGGCTTCGGCAATGTGGCCGCTACAAATGAGAATACACCCTCTGGATTCGGCGAACTGAAAGTGACTGAATCCGATATCATCTATGAAAAGACATCTCGCTGCTGTCACAAGCTCAGCTGTTGCTGTTGCTGCTGCCCTTGCTGCATCGATGTATGTTCAAAAATGAATGACCGGTGCGTGATCTTGATCACCCAACTCTGCACTGCACTCTCATGCCTCGGCTGCATGGTTTGTGTGGAAGCATGCTGTCCGGACGACAACTGAACTGGGCCTGCATTCAATGGTTTGGATTACCTTCTGTATATCAGGATTAATCCATGTTTCATCTCAGTAATTTCTTCTGTTGTTAAAGAGGTTTGCTAGAGCCCTCACCCGTTCTGCCCCCCACCATGTTGTGATCCAGACCGCTTATCTAGCTTTGCCTACCTCGTATGGCATACTTGCCCACAGATTATAGATTTTCATCGTCCACACATGTTGAGACAACACTATAGTTTTCAATCCACCTTTCGAATGAACAGATTTTTTATTTTTTTTGGTCATGTGGCCCATCTATGTGGGGATCTTCAAGATGAACGGCCCGGATCACTATTTGTTGGGTCAGGGGAGGAGTTCTTGGGTGAGCCAGCGCTAGCATTTCTCTTTGTTTAAATCTTATTGTGTAATATCAGCCGTTCAATACTAAATCTCACGACTACGACTTTTCATATTTGTAAATTACAATTCACAATGTTCTTCCTAATGTTAATATAGACGTTTTTTTTCTAAAAAAAAAATTATTTTATTTTATTTTATTTTAATGCTTGGTTTAGCAAAACAACCTTATTTTCTTCTCCTTGGAGTCTCAACACCGGGTCAAGGGTTCGAGCACCCATGGTGGTGAAATTCCACGGCGTGCGTGTGTGGGGTGTGTGCGTGTGTAATATATATATATATATATATATATATATATATATATATATATATATATATATAAAACCTTATTTTCTTCCATCTACGTGACAGCTAGTGCCTTTCCTTCTGGCGATCCAGACCGTTCTTTAGGTGGGCCCCAAAGTTCTTCCCTATTTGACTATCCTAATCGTCCATCTGCTCACTCGTTAATGGTGACCACGAATTGCATGATCTAGGGCTACTGGGGTCCACTTGAATGCTTTCTTGGAACCGGATAACCATCTACGACCCAAAGTTCATCATATGAATGATGTGTTATCCCCCATTGTTTGGTGGTGACCTCAACATCACCAAACTAGGTGGTGACAGTTGTGGGTCCCACCGTCATGCATTTGTTTTATCCATGCCGTCTATCCATTTTTCAAGTTCATTTTAGGGCGTAAGTACAAAAATGAAGCAGATCAAAAGTTCAACTGGACCACACGACAAGAAATAATGGTGATTGAACACCCACCATTAAAAAAACTTCCTGGGGCCACAAAAGCTTTGGATCGAGCTGATATTTGTGTTTTCCCTTCATCCAGCTCATCTGACCTCATCAACAGGTTGCATGGCAAATAAACATTACGGTGGGCCGTAGAAAGGTTTCAATATCCCCACTTTTTCTTATGGTGTGCTCCACTTGAGCTTCGGATCTGCTTTATTTTTGGACTTATGAACTAAAATGATCTGTCAAAAATGGATGGACAGTGTGGATATAATACTCATACATCAGGGTGGGCCCCAAACGCCGGGTGGTGTTGGGGCCATCTCCCAATCCGCTTCCAAAATCCAATTTCAAGCAGAGTTAAAAAAACAAAGGACTTTATATGTGCACTTGCGTATTACAGGCCGAGCTTCCTGTTGTCAGTAAGAAAGAACTTCCCCATCGTGCACCCAGTTTTCGCACGTGGCTCATGGCTGGTTCATATAGGCCATTGATCTAATGGCCCTTATCATGGATTGACCACACCCCCAAAATCTCCCAATTTGGAAGATCTTATCCATTGAATGTGACATGTTCGTGAATTTCCATTAATGCAATGGTTTGAATTGATCAATTGAGGAGATTTTCAGAGCATGGTCCATCCATGATGGGCCATCAGATCAATGGATTGGATAAACTAACAATGAATTCCACATGCACATACCTACCACACAACGCTACAAACTCAGATCCTGGCATCTATTGCCACCAGAAACTTTGAATATTTACAGTACGTGGCCATCCGAGGCATTTAAATCCAAGAGTATGTGTTTTGAAAGTTGAAAAGTATGGTTGCTTACCAAACTACACTTCCAATTTTATTGTCAGATGGCAACTCACTTGCTCAGATTTTGCCTGCAAAAGCTCCGGCAAACTCCAGCTTCTTTTTCAATACCAGCTATTATTTTCTCTGTGTGTGGCCCACATCCTTTTTTTCTTAAATATCTTACTTCATTTTTCTCTCCACCGCCACACTCCATCAGCTAATAATATCTATGGATATTTAGATGTCAGATTAATACAGCTCTTTGCTATATCAAAATCATCCATTTTCAAGTAATTCAACATTCTCTATGTTTGAATCCCCTCACTCTCACATTGGTTTGGATCAAATAAAACGATTACATGGTTAGGCACACTTACTGAATGGCTTTAGATAACACACACGTGCCACTTCGATATATGCATGGTTGGTAAATGGAATCTCTTATATGCATGTCATTGAGAAACCTTATACTTTTGTTAGTTTGGTTTCAACCCATGGCTCAGTGATAAATAAATTGCATTTCAACATTGAGGTTATGAGTTCGATTGCCTAGAAAAAATGTGTTTTTAAAAAAAATTCTTATTCCTTTGATGAAACAAACATGTAGACCATTCAAGCTAGCTGGCCTTGAGCTAGACCTGACGTGATGAGACCCCACCAGATTTTTTTGGGGTCCTAGTTGAAGGACTCCACTCAAATCCGTCTAGACAACTAAGTCACAAGATCGGGGTCCTTACTCATGCCTCAGTGGTATTCTCAAGAATTTCAATAGGGATCATGAGTTCAAGTATCCATTGTAGTGTGAGTGCGCATCTTTAAAAAAATCCCAAGAATTGAAACATGAAAACAACCTAATCAATCGATGGATCTAAAAGATTGGAAATTGAAGTCGGGTGCATAGGGTACTTACAGGTCCAGGTATCCTTTGCAATCTTATATATGGACCTCTACCACACCCAAGGCAAAACCTAAGGCAGATGTTAGGGGTGGCTTAATAGGCTTGTTGGCCTGCCCCACTTCAAGTTGGACTTAGACTAAAATATTAAACCACATGTCTATGTATCAAGCTTACAGCAATAGCATCCCAACAAGGTATGTCATTGTTGTAACAATGGCATCTCAATCAGGTACGTTATTGTCGTAGGGTACAAAGGTATGATCGGGAGTACTAGTGGACCCAACGCAGTTGTAGGGGTCCAGGCCCAACTAGGCTCGGGCTTAGGTTTAACTACGTTGTCTGGGCCGGTCTAGGCCCGTTGACAGCCCTAACGAAACCTAATCTAGAATGACTTTTCGACCCAGGAGCGGATTAGATGCGGCCATGACCATGGGGGCATCTTGTTATATTTATTGTAAATCCACACCGTCCATCATTTTTACAAGATTATTTTAAGGGTTGAACCCAAAAACAAATCAGATCCAAATCTCAAGTGGACTACACAACAGTAAACACTGGTGATTTGACATTAAAAACTTCTTGTGGGCCACGAAAGTTTTGCATAATTCTGATATTTGTTTTTTTCCTTTCATCAGTCTGTGTGACCTTATAGACAAGTTGGATGGTGGATAACCATTAGGCAGAGCATTAAGGTGGGCCCTAGGAATTTTTAATGGTGAGCGTTCAATCACCACTGTTTCTTATGTTGTGGTCCATATAAGTTTCGGATGTACTTAAATTTTTTCACATTAATTAAAATGAACTGATAAAACAGATGGACGGCGTGGATATAAAATAAGTATATCAAGGTGAGCTCCACGGTCAGGGCTGCACCGTTTGGATTGTGCCAGGGTGCACCTAATCCGCTCTCCTGATGTCATCCATGATGCAAAGATAAGCCTTTGTTTATAGTTTTATCCTAATCCGTAATATATGTACACATGCATGTGAGCTTTCACATCCAGTGCCTCTTTTCTGCCAACGTGTTACTTTTTTATATCATCTGGACCGTGAAAAATGTGACCGAGACTTCAAAGATCATCCTTAGTAAAAACTGTGATGGTTATTCATCCAACAGACTAACTTCTAAAGAAATGGACAACGGTTGGTATGACTCATTTTACGGATTTTGCCTAAATAACGGTTATATTAGTCTGAATTTCAATATATGTGATATTTGTGGGATAGACCACATTTTAAACGGATCGGATGATCTACATAGGTGACACGTTGGCTTGTTTATGTGAATGTATCTCTTACACTTGTAATACTGTATTTTATTAGTGGAGCCAAGTGATAAACTTCCAGATTAGGAAAGTATCTTTGGTGATAAGGACATTCCCTGGCCCCTACACGCCCTTATCTGAGACATAAATGAGGGATATGGCTACTCGCGAGAATAGCCGTTCAAATACGACTCTCCTCGTACGTGCGAATGTGGTATGTCTATGTGAGATCCGAGAAATTCATCACGTGGGGCCCACCGTAAAAATTTCCTAGTCTGAAACTAAGCCAGTCAGCTGATAAGGTAGGCGAACAGTGTATGAGAGAAAATGATGAACGGTCCACATTCAAAACATACGTGTGGCTGTTTTTGAGCAGGCTACTGCATGTCCATCCCGTCATCCGCTCGTTTGTGACCGGGATTTCTCCAGCGGAGTCATTATGTGGGAAACGTGTTATGAGAAAGATGGGTAGAAATTAAAAATGATGAACGGTTCACATTCAAAAGAGATGTTTGCTTTTGTTTGTTAAGTGGGCCAGCCTGAATTTTGTGCCAACACATACTTGTGGTGGGAACCACCTGATCAGCGGTCTGGATCCCACTCACGTGTCCGTATACACGTGAGAGTAGGCATAGCGTTTCTCCAAAGGTGACATGACAAGCTGTGAAAAACACATAGATGGTTTTTTGTTTTGTTTACTGACGTTTGCTCGAATACACCCTGATGCATTGCAATACAATACGTTGGGACTTTAATCTTTGAATCTGGCTCATCTTGGAATGATCCAAACCGTTTATGTGACAAATAAAGATCTCAATTTTATTTCAACCTTTTGATAATCTGACTCTTTATCTTTGACCATGAACGGTCACCACAGTCTTTTTATAATCAATGGTTAGAAGTATTATATCTGAGATATTTTCTTTTGGGCTTCCCCATCCAAGGAATTCCTATCAAATAAACGGCCTGGGTCATTGAAAAAGTCCTAAATCCAACGGCTAGAGTCGCGACTTATATTGTTCTATTAGGTCGAGATGTATCGGAGCAAACCTACTTATTAATTACATCTTGATTAGAGAGCTTAAAACCTCTTTTTCCCTTTACTTTCCACCTACACCTCGATGAATTTTAGAGGGGAAGCTTCTCGTATATAGTGGGGTTTCCAACTTTTAACCGGAAATCCAGCTAACCACATGGGCCACTAGATAATCTCTTGCATCTAGAGGGTTCTCTCTCTCTCTCTCTCTCTCTCTCTCTCTCTCTCATGAGGAACCATGATGGGTATGCACTGCCCACTTGACATATCTATTACTCAATCCAAACCGTTAAAATTGGGTCCCTAGCTGTGGATTGAATATGACCCAATAGTTACAGTAATCCGGCAATACTAGCCTTCAAATCATTGGTCATTACATGGATGGTTAGAAAGGAGAATTGCCAATAACCCAAGTTCGGTTTTTGGCTTATGAACACTATATTGGATTTGCGGGGCCCATCGGATACTTTGTATTTTTATTTTGGCGTGAATATATGATTATATGCTAATTTGTGGTTATAAGAAAAAGTAATTTTATTTGTAGAAATGATACATTTTATGCATGAATATTTATATTAATGATTTGATAGATGTTGCGTGTGTGGATATGCATTGGAAGTGGAGCATGGTCTACCTAACCCACTGTGTGAACCCCGGTCTTTTGAGGACAAAGATGCGTCAGGAGTGATACTTAAACATTACTTTCCAAGATCTTTACACGCACTCATGTTCCTATTTATGCTTTTTAGCTAGTGTGCTTAAACTCATGTCGTTTAGTCAGTGGTTAGTATTGGTTGTCATATGGTCATTAATTCATGTGATGTTGTAATAGTTATTTTTGTGATGGTTGTCACATGGTGATTTATTCATGGGATGCTGTAATAGTTATTTATGTGATGTTGTTCCTAATGTTGTGAGATTTGATGGTGCTAGAGTTAGGCTTATGGGTAAGTGAACAACTTTCAAACATGATTTGCAGATGTTATTTCTTACCGGAACATGTGGCCTGGTTAAATTTCACCAAGGTTATGAGAGTAGTGTTCATTCAATAAAATAAGTCTCCTATGAAGGAGATAATATGTTATTGTAAGAAGATGATCTTTAAGAAAAATAAAGATGAAATGTTCAAAATGTTGAGAATGTGGACCTACATCTGGGCCGCCTTCGACCGGTCGTAGGACGTCTTCGACCGGTTGTAGGGGCCTATTCGACCGATCGTGGACCGGTTCGACTCAAAGTCCAGTGTGCTGTTTTTTTGGTGTCCAGGTTCTAGGACCAGTCGTAAGAGGGCTACGACCGGTCGTAGAGGGCTACGACCAGTCGAAGGTTATGCAGATTCGTTTCCGAATCTAATGAGAATTGCGGATTTTGGTGTCGCCTTTCGCAAGGGTGCGGAAGGAAAGTTACCTAAACTATAAATAGGAGTTCCTAGGGGATGAAGAATATTGAGGAATATTTCTAAAGGTGTGGGCTAAGGGTTTTCTATATTCTTACAAGGGAGAGGTTAGTATTTTGCCTTGTAATCTTTGTTTCTTCATAGTGGAAGTTTGCATCCGTGATTTTTTACACTAGTTTGAGATTTTTCCACGTATATCTTGTCTTGTGGTTTGTTTGGATTGCTTTGATCTGTTTCTAGTTTATATTCCTTTCTCTTTATCGTTTGTGGGTGAGGCCTAAGATTGGATCTCGGCCCACTGCGTTGTTGGCGTGCTGCGCAATAACTGGTATCAGAGCTATTGGTTTAGTTCTATTGGAAGCGATGGCGGAAGATGGAAAAATTAGAATTGAGAAGTTTGATGGTTCAAACTTTGCCTTCTGGAAGATGCAGATGAAGGATTATCTATATCAGAAGGACCTCTACATTCCTCTAGAAGGAAAAGAGAAGAAACCAGAAAAGATGACAGATGATGAATGGTTTTTACTGGATAGGAAGGCTTTAGGAACGATTCGACTCTCTTTGTCTAAGAGCGTCACCTTTAATATATCTAAGATGAAAATGACAAAAGAATTAATGGAAGCCCTAGCCACCATGTATGAAAAGCCCTTAGCATCCAATAAGGTTCATCTTATAAAACAATTATTCAACATGAAGATGTCAGATGGTGGGAGCGTGACTAAACTTCTAAATGAGTTCAATACAGTCATGAGCCAGTTGGAATCCGTTGGTATCGTTTTTGAGGATGAGGTCAGGGTACTATTGATCTTATCCAGTCTGCCAGACAGTTGGGATGATTTGGTGATTGATGTGAGCAATTCTTCAGGGTCGACAAAGCTGAAATTTGATGATGTGGTCGGTCTAATTTTCAGCGAAGAATCTAGAAGAAAGGCATCAAGAGTTTCAGAGGATTCAAAGAATGCTCTAAACGTTGAAGGAAGAGGAAGATCGCAGAACAGAGGAGGTAATAAATACGGGCATTCTAAGTCGAGGAAGAAGTCCAAGGGACTGAAAGATAAAGACGGGTGTTGGCATTACGGCAATAAGGGGCACATGAAACGTGATTGAAGGGCGCTCAAGAAATAAGAAGGAAGCTCTCAAGGCGGGAAGGATTCAGTGAATCTGTCTGAGGAAAGCGACACAGAGGCATTGATTTTGTCTCTTGATGCAAGGAATGAGTCTTGGGTTATAGACTCGGGTGCTTCGTTTCATGCTACTTCATGTAAGGAAGTTTTACGTGATTATGTGTCAAGTGACTTTGAGAGAGTCTACCTGGGTGATGATGAGCCGTGCAGTATTGTTGGAAAGAGGGACGTTCAGGTCAATCAGAAAGACGGAACGATTTTGAAACTGAAGGATGTCAGACATGTACCGAGTTTGAGAAGGAATCTGATCTCAGTTGGGCAGTTGGTCAATACCGGTTATGTGACAACATTCATCAGTGATTCCTGGAAGATCACAAAAGGTGCTTGGTGATATCTCGAAGCAAAAAGGAAGACACTTTGTACGTGACTTAAGGATCGTATGGTTCACTCTCAGTTGCATCAAATAGAGTGAATGGGCAGTTATGACATCATAGGTTGAGACATATGAGTGAGAAAGGGATAAAAGTGTTGTTGTTAAAAGGGAAGCTATTAGGGCTGAAGTCTCTTGACTTGGAATTCTACGAGGACTACGTATATGGCAAGCAGAAGAGGGTAAGTTTCAAGAAGACAGAACGTACTCCAAAGACGCATCTATTAGAGCTTGTACACATTGACGTGTGAGGACCGGCACAGGTATCATCTCTTGGTGGCTCACATTATTTTGTTTCCTTTATTGATGATGCTAGTAGAAAACTATTGATTTATTTCTTAAAGCATAAATCTGATGTATTTGATGCGTTTAAGAAGTGAAAAGTTATGGTAAGAAAACGAGACAGGCAAAATAGTAAAGTGTCTCAGATCTGATAATGAGGGAGAATATTGGGATAAGAGGTTTGAGGAGTATTGTGTAGCGAGTGGAATCAAACATCAGAAAGCGATTCCAGGGACACCACAATAGAATGGTGTGGCTGAGCGCATTAACAGGACTATCCTTGAGCGTGCCAGGAGCATGAGGCAACATGCAGGGTTGCCCAAGTCCTTTTGGACAGATGCTGTGAATACTGCCGTATATTTTATCAATAGAAGTCACTCAACACCATTGGATGGTGGGCTACCAGAAGAAACGTGGACTGGAAAAGAAGTGAACCTTACACATATCAAAGTGTTCGGTTGTACTTCATATGTTCATATTGATGCAGAGCACAAAAACAAGCTGGATGCGAAGTCTAGGAGATGCACGTTTATAGGCTACGAGTAGGATAATTTTGACTACAAGTTTTGAAATGAAGAAAACAAGAAAATCATCAGAAGCAAGGACGTAATCTTCAACGAAAAAGTGATACATAAGGACAGTGTGCAGGAAAATAAGGTCGAGAAAAAAAAATTCGTAGAATTGGAATAGTTACCAGACACGGGTGTTACGGCGCCACATGATGATCATGCACAGGAGCATTATAAGGCAGAGCCACAGACACCGGTTACGAGGAGGTCCACTCAGGAGAGGAGACCCACGGTCCGATACTCTCCCTCCTTACATTATCTACTGCTGACAGATAATGGTGAGCCAAAATATTTTGAAGAGACATTACAGTCAGATACACGGGTTAAGTGGGAACAGGCTATGGATGAGGAGATGGACTCTCTTGAGTCTAATTGTACTTGGGAGCTAGTTACTTTACCTAAGGGTAAGAAAGCTCTTCATAACAAGTGAGTTTATAGACTGAAGGAGGATCACGATGGTTCGAAACGATACAAGGCTAGATTGGTTGTGAAAGGGTTTCAACAAAAGACAGGTATCGATTTCACTGAAATATTTTCACCGGTAGTGAAAATGTCTATGATTCTCATGGTCTTGAGTATAGTGGCTACAGAGAACTTACATCTAGAACAGCTAAATGTTAAGACAGCCTTTCTTCATGGCGATCTTGAAGAAGAAATATATATGCATCAGCCGACAGGATACGTGGCACCAAGTAATGAGAACAAGGTGTGCAGACTAAAGAAAAGTCTATATGGCCTGAAGCAGGCCCCGAGACAGTGGTACAAGAAGTTCGATAGTTTCATGTCGGGAAACGCTTTTAGGAGATGTCATGTACACCACTGTTGTTATTTGAAGAAGTTTGATACGTCGTACATCATTCTTCTTCTATATGTTGATGATATGCTTGTGACCAGTTCAAGCATGAAGGACATCTCAGATCTCAAAAGACAATTGTCTAGAGAATTTTCCATGAAGGATTTAGGAGCTGCAAAATAAATCCTAAGCATAAGGATAAAGCGTGACAGGAAAATCAAGAAACTGATTTTGTCACAGGCAGAGTACACAACCAAGGTATTTGATCGATTTAATATGGGATGTGCTAAGCCGGTTAGCACTCTATTAGCCAACCACTTCAAGCTATCTAAGGAGTAAGGTGCAAAGACGCAGGAGGAACGGGACTACATGGCTAAAGTCCCATACGCGTCAGCTATTGGGAGTCTCATGTATGCTATGGTGAGCACGAGGCCAGACATTGCTCAAGCAGTGAGAGTTGTTATCAGGTTCATGAACAACCCCGGGAAGGAACATTGGAAAGCTGTGAAGTGGATCCTCAGATACCTGGTGGAACCTAAGGATGTAGGGCTGTATTATGGTGGATCAGAAATCAAGCTGCAAGGCTACATGGATTCAGATTTGGCAGGAGATATCGACAGCAGAAGAAACACTACAGGTTATGTCTTTACTCTGGGCAGTGCTGCAGTCAGTTGAGTCTCTCAGTTAAAGAAGATAGTATCTATCAGTACGACAGAAGTAAAATATTTTGTGACTACAGAAGCATACAAGGAGATGGTATGGATGCAAGGTTTTATAGAAGAGTTGGGTAAGAAGCAAGTAGACTATAAGCTGTACAGTGACAGTCAGAGTGCAATACACTTGGCTAAGAATTCATCCTTTCATTAAAGGACCAAGCATATTGCCATCATATATCACTTCATACGTTTGTTATTGGAAGATGGATCGATTGTTCTGGAGAAGATTCATACAAGTGAGAATTCTGTAGATATGTTGACTAAGGCGGTCACAAGGGAGAAGCTGAAGCTCTGTTCAGTTTTTATTGGTCTTCAAGCTTGAAGATGGGGAGGTGGTGCACTCCGGATGAAGAAGACGAAGGTTTATGGAAATGTGTCTCCAAGTAAGAGATTGTTGAGAATGTGAAGCCACATCTGGGCCGCCTTCAACCGGTCATAGGACGTCTTTGACCGGTCGTAGGGGCCTGTTCGACCGGTCGTGGACCGGTTTGACTCAAAGTCCAGTGTGTTATTCTTTTGGTGTCTAGGTTCTAGGACCAGTCGTAGGAGGGCTACGACTGGTCGTAGAGGGCTGCGACCGGTCGTAGGTTACGCAGATTCGTTTTCGAATTTGATGCGGACTGCGGATTTTGGTATCGCCTTTCGCAAGGGTGCGGAAGGGAAGTTACCTAAACTATAAATAGGGGTTTCTAGGGCTTTTCTAGGAGATGAGGAATATTGAGAAATATTTCTAAAGGCGTGGGCTAAGGGTTTTCTATATTTTTTCAAGGGAGAGGTAAGTATTTTACCTTGTAATCTTTGTTTCTTTATAGTGAAAGTTTGCATCCGTGATTTTTTACCCTAGTTTGGAGTTTTTTTACTATATCTTGTCTTGTGGTTTGTTTGGATTGCTTTGATCTGTTTCTAATTTATATTCCTTTCTATTTATCGTTTGTAGGTGAGGCATAAGATTGGATCTCGGTCCACTGCGTTGTTGGCGTGCTGCACAATACAAAATAGTTTTAAAAAGGTGGAGACAAGTTTTTTTTTTCACAAACACATAGTCAGAAGCCATGATTCGGAAAGGAATTCTCAATTTTTTTATTTTTTATACCATAATTAGAAATAATTTCAAAATCTTAATAATCTCGACTAAAAAACAATTAAGGCATTTCATAAAGAGTTATGGGCTAAAATCATATTTAGTATTATAATTATAGAAAATATAAGTGCTATATAAAAAAGCAATGTGAATGTAATGAAAAAAGTTACATCATTGAAGATAAGGAAAGAAATGGTGAAGAGAAGCTAAGAAGTCCTTTTGTAGAATGCAAACTTTAAAATCAGATTTAGATGAGTTATATATAAATTTAACATGCTCAAATCACATAACACCTGGATTAAATCTCTTCACTTATATTTTAAAAAAACAATTTCAAGTGCATCTCTCTAATGCCGAAGATAAGAAAATATAATACATCTCTCTAATTTATTGTATATGCTAAAATTTTGAAAGAATCTCACATCATAGGACAACTTGTATACCAAGGCTACATGATTATCTTTGGTGATAGAATATGTGAATTTGTATTGAAGGATGATAATATGATCATTATTCACATAAGGAAAACGGGCATATCATTTGCACTTACTATGAAATTTTCTCTTAAAAAGTTCTTGTTCAAAATTGTCAATCCGTGGCATGTGAGATTAGGGTACTACAACTTTTTAAGAATAAAACTATTCAAGTAAATAGACTTGGATTGCCGACTATGGGAATCACATGTGAGACGTGGATATGTAAAGGCAACACATCATCCTTTCATGCAGTCCATTGCCAGAAACCGTTTGAAGTCATCCCTAGTGATGTTTGGGAATCAAGGACAAGGGATATATGTACACGCTTAGATACTAAATGAGTTCCCACACTATACTTGGATCTATTTTAAGTATTTAGAGAATTTAAAAATTTTTAAGTATTTGTGAAAAATCAATTCAATAAAAAAAATAAAAATCTATGAACTTGTAATTGTAAAGGGTATGTGTTCAATATAACGTCTTTCTAAAAGCCCATCGAGTCAAAACGAGGTTGATGAGAGGAAGGACCATCATATAGTCAAGGCCGCTCAATTATAATAAACAAAAATAATGCCTAAAGTATACCGAGCTAAAGCCATGCATGTGATAGTATACTTGATCAATTCTATGCCATTGTGATTGACAATGAAGGTGCCACATCAAATTCTCTACATTGAATGTATGACTCGAGTCTCCAGAATCAAACAACCTTGAGGTAAACTCCTGTTAGATAGAAGAGGAACTATTGGCGATACAAAAATCCAAGGTGGTTGTTAAAAAATAAAAAATCCCTAGATCAAATTCTAGGAGAATTTAACAAGCATAGTGACAAATCTGATCATTCTTAGACACTTTTTGCTGCAAACATTTCTCATGAGACTTCTAAAATTCAATTTTTTTATATTGTCGGAAAAAATCTCATTGAAAATAAAGGTTTAAGACTTTATTATATACTAATAAATAATTTAAAATTTAATCTAATATTTTAAATATTTTATTCATTATACTAGGATATTTTCACCATAAAATCATAAAAAAATTGAACGGCCAATACTTGAAAAATCTTGCAATATTATCCTTGGTTCATTATTATTATTATTATTATTATTTTGCAAAAGTATCACGGTATTTGTCACAATGTCAACAAGATGGAATCAATGGATCCAAGCTAACCCTAATCAATGGATCCAATCAATGGATGAATGGGCCCTTACTCTTGCTTGGGTGGTAGACTCCTAGGAGATTCAACTCCCGGTCAAGGGTTCGAGTGTTGTATTTATTTTAAAATAATATTAAATTTTTGAATTTTCAAATTTCGGTATTTTCCCTCCACATTTAAATTTTGGTATTTTTGAGGTGTTAGTTTTGTCCCACATCGGATTTGACAAGAGAAATTCTCTTGTTTATATGATAGACTTTTTGCCTAGGGCTTGAGCCCCTTTCAGGGGGCATGTGAATTTGGTCCTGTGGGGGGGGGGGGGGGGGGGGGGGGGGGCTATGCCAATAGCTCTAATCTATGTCATTAACCACATACGCGCGCGCGCGCGCCGAGCTGAGTCCGAGTCCGTGTCCGCGTCCGCGTCCGCCTGCGCGACGCGACGGGACGGGACGGGCTGGGCTGGGCGCGGGTGCGGGTGCGGATGCGGTGTAAGTGTACTCGCGTGGGTGTGTGTGTATGGGTACTCGTAGAACTGTATGTGCGAGAGTGTACTCGCACTTGCGCCTTTTCGTTTTAAACCAGAGAGATGCTTCCCTTCCGGATGGTCGCCCCTGTTGGGTTTAAACCCAATGGACATAACCTTTTGTAAAGGGTGCTTATGCACCATTTCGGAGTCTATATAAAGACTTCCGATTTCAGTTTCAAAATACGAAAAAATACTGTCTTATAAAACTCTCTCTGATACAGTTTTACCATTGTTACTGAGTTCATTGCTGAGTCAACTCAGCACTTTCGGATTAAACTGCAAGTGGTTCGAGCCCGTGTACAGTGAGTGCACCGCTGGGACCGGGTCATAGTCATTGTATCCTGGAGGTCGATTGCTCTGGAAACCTGTTGCACTTGGGACGCTGTCCAAGGGGAGCAAATTCGATTTCAAGTCGAGTGACTCAGTCACGCCTCGACTCAATTCAATAAGTTTTTTTTTCTTTAAATTTATTTTCCTTTTTGGTTCTCATTTTATAGTTTATTTAATTCAACATATTATCCAACATCGAGTGCCTATAGGTGGTGAAATTCCACTAGCGTGAGTGTGTAGGGTGTGTGTGCGTGTGTTAAAAAAAAAAAAGAAAAAAGAAAAAAAGCTAACCCTAATAAAACTCCAATTATACAAATACTCAATTTTATACTTCTCTACGAAATCAATAAAACTACTAATGCATACAAACTGATGCCTTGATGCTTAAAAATGAATGAGAAGTGGCGATTCATTAAAAAAGCTCTAAAATGATCAAACCAGATTTAAGAGAAGTACACCCCCTTGCATGTGCAATGCAAAAATTAACCTCTAATCAATGTTTATAAATAATTTGAGAGGAGAAAACCACATACACAAACCAAAGATTGCAATTTACTACACCAAAAGATCATATTAATGAAAAGCTAATCAAAATACATTTTTATATATTACTAATAAGCCTAAGATAGTCTGATTATCACCAAAATGTTGAAGTAAACAAAAAGTTGTTGAAATTTTCGAAAAATGGAATTAAACTCTATAAAGACATTGAAAGCCCACTGGATAGAAATCCGTGTGTCCCTACCTTGCTTTGATGTCCACCTCCCCACGAGTTGCAAATCAAAGAAAAATGTATACTTTAGACACCTCATTGTGGATTCATTAATCATAAATAGACCCAAGTGTCCATTGGCACTCAATTAATTTCGAAGAACGGAGTTAAACTTGTTAAAGATATTAAAAGCCCATTGGATAGAAATCTGTGTGTACTTGTTTTTGAGGTCCACCTCCCCATGAGCTCTAGATCAAAGAAAAATGTATAATTTAGACACTTCATTTTAGATTAATTAACAATAAATAGACCCAAATGTCCA
The DNA here is from genome assembly GCA_037074715.1 of Magnolia kwangsiensis. NCBI lineage: Eukaryota > Viridiplantae > Streptophyta > Magnoliopsida > Magnoliales > Magnoliaceae > Magnolia > Magnolia kwangsiensis. The sequence goes on along the minus strand of CM073577.1, from coordinate 4,567,056 downwards.
TTGGCTCTTAATTAATTTTGAAAAATGGAATTAAACTTTGTAAAGACATTAAAAGTCTACTGCATTGAAATCTGTGTATACTCGTCTTTGATCTCCACCTCCACACGAGCTGTGGATCGAAGAAAAATGTATACTTTGGACACCTCATTTTAGATTCATTAACAATAAATAAATGTCCATTGGCTCTCAATTAATTTCGAAAAATGGATTTTTTTTAATTTTTTTTTTTTAGTTAGCTTGTTAGTACACCCACAGTCAGTTCACACTTCACTGTTAATTTTGAAAAATGGAATTAAACTTTATAAAGACATCAAAAGTCCACTGAACCTAAATTCATGTATATTCATCTTTGATGTCCACCTCCACACGACCTGCAGATAGAAGAAAAATGTATACTTTAGACACCTCATTTTAGATTCATTAAGAATAAATAGATCCAAATGTCCATTAACTCTCAATTAACAACAACAAAAAAAAAAAAAAAAAAAAAAATGATTTTTTCTTTTGAAAATGTGATTTATGAAAATCCCCACATTAATTTGATATTAAGTAGAGCAAAATGTAGGATAGAAAAAGAAAATGAACATATTGCATGTATATATTAGAAAGTCAAAATTTTAAAATCAAACCACATTTAATATTTGCACACACTGCACTTATTATGATTTTATATATATATATATATATATATATATATATATATATATATATATATATATATATATATATATATATATATATATATATATATTTCGATTTTCAAAATTTTCATCTATCCAAGGGGCCAGGGTCCCACCATATACTGGCCCTGCATGAAGATATATATATATATATATATATATATATATATATATATATATATATATATATATATATATATATATATATATTTCGATTTTCAAAATTTTCATCTATCTAAGGGGCCGGGGTCCCACCATATACTGGCCCTGCATGAAGAATTAGATCTGTTCACTAATCAGGTGGTCCATACTTTAAGGAATAAATGTACTGCTGAATTGCATGGACGGACGTGGACACCATGAGTTCCAAGTAATTTAGACAACTTACAGCGCGGTTGTATGTGAACTTTCATATACAGCCATATCTTTCCCGCCAATGCAGCATATTCATTGAACATCCGGACGGTGTAAAAGGTGGAACATACCATGTTTATTATCTTCTACAAGAATCAGCTAGATCAATTTACTGGGTGGGATACCAGTATAATAAGTCATACCATTGGCTGTCCAATAATCTTGAAGTTGTTTCTCTATCGATGAGTCAATTTAACTGATTTTTTCTCCATGTGATCACTGTAGTCTGGCCCAGATTTTTCATGGTTGGATATTCTCCACGTGGAACTTTAGCAGCAAAAGAAGTGGCTGTATGGAAGGTTCACCTACAGATGCTGCATGAGATCATTTCTAATAAAGAAAATGTACTACACTATGGAAGTGAAGTCACTAAGCACGTCACTAAGCATGAATAAGTACACTAATATCGATTGATTAATGATTTAGTTATCTGGTCCATAGAAGACTGTAGAAAGTCAACCCATGGACACACGTGTTGACCCGACACGAAACGATCTGACCGTCAGATCCGCTCCTAAAGGTACGGTGAGGATGATGACTTGGAAGAGAAAATCTACCGGACCACATGGAGAAATAGATCATCTCTTGCATCATCCTGTGGTTATCTCTGATAGAGATCATGATCAACGGTGCACATGCACGTGGCTGTTTGCAGATATGGGATACCGGCACCCCAATCTGAACCGTTCAAATTGGGTGCTAAAACTAAGAATATTCAACGATCCAAATTCAACAAAAGAATATCCACGTGTCAGATTTTACAGTGGTCCAACTGATCTGATCTTCGGGCTAAAATTATCGATGGTGGGCCCAACAACCTGGATTGGTTAATTTGAGTTGTAAGTATATGCCACGTGTATAGTTCTCAGTGCCTGTATATGTATTATTGCAAGAGGCCAATCTCGTTTTCGAAACAGAAGGTACAAGTCCAACCGGTTGGACCACGGTTACGGTCCACCAAGCCTGTAACTTCCAACCTGTTAAGTGCATCATCTAACATCCAACCATTCCAATAGGTTGGTCCCAACATGAGGACCACCTGGTGGATAATTCACTCCTACTCATTAGGTGGGCCACACCAGAACATACAATATTTAGTCACGGATAAACAGGAAAATACAAAGTGGTCCACTCATTAAGGAGATATAGCTGAAATTTTCAAAAGGTGATCTTGATGGTAATACCAACCTATTGGACGGATTGGATTTCGCAAAAAGAAAATAAAAATGAACGGTTTAGATTTATCTACTGGGTGGACTGTAACAAAAGTGCAACGGGTTAGACGTGGGATCTTTCTTTTGGAATGCTCTGCAACGTAGATAACCACTCCTTTTTAACCATTCATTCTCTATTTTTTTAATTTTAAAAATTATCTTTGACCAAAGTAATAATAATAATAATTATATATATATATATATATATATATATATATATATATATATATATATATATATATATATATATATATGACAAAAGTGCCACTTAAAAGACACTTTTGCTCCGTGCAAGATCACGTGCGGCCTCTCCATGAACTGACGTAAAAGCAAGTGTGGGGTCCACCTCGAATAATTGGAGGAGCACAAATGGATCCACGTTATGCCGACACACATGGACCCCACGTTATTCTTCCACGTAAGCTTTTTTAAAGAATAATGTCCTTGACCCACTAATCAACAACACGTGTGAGATCGGGATCGTTCGTCCATGGGCACATCATGTAGGTTGGGCCTAAGATTAGAGGATAATGTGTTGAGTGGTCAGGATGGTTCAGATATGGGTAAGTGGTCCATCAATGTAGCATTTATACGTCTAGAGAATTCATCAAGTGGGCCCCACTTTGGAGTCTTATAGACGAAAAATGGCATTCATTAGATGAGTTCATACATTCAAATTGGCAATTGGACACCTTTGTTCAATTGCTCTTGATTTTTGGAAGTTTTAAGTCCGTTAGATCAGTACAACTTCCAAACCCTTAGGCATTTCAGAAGTGGATTAGGTGCGGCCTAGCCTTACCCATGACGATGCGGCCCTTACCATGGGGTCCAGTTTGATGTATGTATTTTATATCCATGCATACATTCAGGCAGTCCATCCATTTTGTTAGATTATTTTAGTACACGGTCTCAAAAATAAACCTAAATATCAAGTAAACCATATCGCATAGGAGACAATGGTAATTGACTATTAAAAATTTCTTATGTGCCACAAAAGTTATGAATTAGGTTGATATTTGTTTTTTCCTTTCATCCATGTTTGTGGGGCCTTATCATTAATTTGGATGGCAAATAAAATTTATGAAAATGCTACAGTGGGCTCTTGGATGTTTTAATATTAGGCATTATATTATAGCATATTAGAGATTTGATTCTACTTCATTCTTGGGCTCATGCTCTAAAATGATATACCAAAATGGATGGATGAGAATATAAAATACATGTTGAGAAAATATTAATGAACAAAATCAAAATAAAATAAAATAAAATAGATAATCATATCAAGCTCAAAGCACATATCAAATATGCTTTCTTTAATGCATTGTTTGCCTCCTCTTGTCGCATAAAATCATCGTCGAATTTCTAGCAAATCATTATTAAGATACGGTGAGTTTTGGTGGTTGTTTGTAGCCACCAGTAAGATTCTACAACAATATAGGATTAAATTTTTTTTTAAAAATCACTTTTCAAATAAAATTTAAAGTAAAGTTGAAATTAAAAAAACACTTTAATTTTTAATAAAAAATGCAAGTACAATAATTCTAATAATTTCTATTATATCACTTAACCAACCCAATTGAGATAAAATTCAAACAATAAGGGTCACACCCATACGATCCTGCTAATGTCATGGGATGAGTGGTCCCATGGGTGTAAGCATCACGTGGAGTCTCGACACTTAAGTCCTATTTAGGTCGGCTATACACTACTGTCAAGCCTACGCTTGCTCTTTGGCTTGGTTGGCTTTTATGCTGGAATGTCGTACGAATTTTTCTTTTGATGCCGACTATGACGGAGAAGCGGGAGACATGCAATTCGATGGATTCACATGGACTTTGAATTTTAATACCAAGTGGTCCATTTTAGGATGACAACCCGATGTAGAACTAGCTGTTCAACTAGTTGTAAGATGCCGCCAAGGCATTCGGTTGGAATCTCTAAATGATTGAAGTGGGCCGATTGTGTTAACTGGCCAATGTACCATGCATGTGTGGACCTCATATCAAAATAACTCTTTATTATGGGTGTGATGAAGCCCAGATAAAAGGAAGGAAAATGTCATGTGAGTGCCATGTGGCCCCATCTTAGATGGATCACTCTCTTGGTAATCTTCTGTAGCTGAAGCCCCTTTAAGGGGCAGAACTAGCTGTTCGACTAGTGGCAGATGCCAAGGCATTCAATTGGAATCTCTAAAAGATTGAGGTGGGTCGATTGCATTAATCAGCCAATGTATCATATATATATGTGGACCCCGTATCAAAATAACTCTTGGTTAAGGGTACGATGAAGCCCAGATAAAAGGAAGGAAAATGTCATGTGGCCCATCTTAGATGGACCATGCTCTTTATAGTCTTCCATTGGGCTGATTATGTTAACTGGCCAATATGTATCATGCATGTGTGGAGCCCCTATCAAAATAACTCTTTATTAAGGGTGTGATGAAGCCCAGATAAAGGTAAGGAAAATGTCATGTGAGTGTCATGTGGCCCCACCTTCGATGGATTACTCTCTTGATAGTCTTCTATAGCTGAAGCCCCTTTAGGGGGCAGAACTAGCTGTTCGACTGGCAGCAAGATGCCGAGGCATTCGATTGGAATCTCTAAATGATTTTGGTGGGTTGGTTGCATTAACTGGCTAATGTATCCTGCATATGTGGACCCCATATCAAAATAACTCATGATTAAGGGTGTGATGAAACCCATATAGAAGGACGGAAACCATCACCTGAGTGTCATGTGGCCCACCTTAGATGGATCGCGATGTCGACGGTCTTCCATAGCTGAAGCCCTTTTAAGGGCCACTTTTGTTATTTAATGTTTAAAACAAAGGCTCTTGACTCGAGCATGTTAATAGAAAATGACCTCTATTAAAAAATTATAAAAATATTAGCATTTTAGTGAGTAATGCTTAAAAATGTGGTAAAAATTACCATAATGCATGATTTTATACCTTTTTTCAAAATGTGGTAAAAATAGAAAATTATGTGGCCGACATGATATTTACGAGATATCCAATCTGTCTAATAAATGTAATCTGCCATGATCTTCAGAAGAACAAAAAATAAAGTAAACCATATTATAAAAAATAATATACACTACTTAAAAACATTCAAAATATATGTCCGTCTAATCAAAAAGATTTTTTATTTGTATGATTATCATGTTGAATGCATGTGTTTGACAGGTGGGATGTCACGTACATCTCATGTGGGCCCAAAATTTTCTGAAAATAATATATTGTGGTACTTTGGTATCTTTCCCTCGACAAGCATTGCCGGGGGCCTTGGACTGATTGGCTATGTCATTGATGGGCCAAGAACCAAAAATTACCGTGAGCTGGACTAGATTAACCGTCTGATAAATGAATCTGAGTCGTTGCTTCATGTTCATTCCTGCACAAGCAATAAAAGAGGTCATGATCATCCAAAAAGTAAACATTTCAACCTATGGCCCAACTAATATCTGCCCTACTGGATGAGCGATTCCGATTTGTCCATTTATGCCACGTGTGAGCCAATGACATGGATGGTACGGTGCCTCCATGTGTACAGAGGCATGTAGATGATTGTTGGTGTGCATGGATTGACGTGGACATTTTTTCTGTCCATCGCACTCGTGTCATATATATTTCAGTGATTTGATAATTTCAGATGGGGGCACACGTGCCGATAGACAATCGTGTGGGGTTCATACAAAGCATAGATCTTTCTGCAAATCAGATCATTTCACTTGTTGGGTGAGATACAAATTATAAACAGGTGGTTAAACCCATACAATTTTTGTGGTCATCAATTTGTTTTGTACGGTGTACATGTGGTCCACCTAAGAAGCTGCAAGAAATGTTAGATCTGGCACACGTGTTTCATATTGGCACGTCTTATTTCGTGGATGGGCGAACTCTTGCATGCATGTGGAATTAGCGAAGGTGGCACACATCTCTTTTTACCTTGCATCGAGGACTTTTCTTTTAACGGTGATTGCGGGTATAGCATTCCCCAATAAAATAATGATGGATAAAAATAATTAAAATTAAAAAGATGAACAATATTGATTTTATTAATTTGTATTTAAAACTCGATACAATTTGTAGATAAATCAAATAAACAAAAAATAAATGAAAGATAAATACAACTTATCATTTTTAAGGACAAACAATCGAGGCTGATAGTCGCAAGATGTAACCTGAGTGTGATATTCTAAGTAAAGACCCATTTGATCGAGGATTTGACAATGATAGGTGGTGGATAGTAACTCCTATGCATACTGTAGCGGTAACGCTAGATATTAATGATCTAAGCTAACTTAAACTTTGGATATTCTGTAGCATAGCTGGATAGAAGTTGAGGGATGTAAACTAAGATAAACATCATTGCACTGTGTAGAGATAAAGTGTTTGGCATGGGCCTGCGCTTTTCATCGTGCGCTCCTTATATAGCTCATGAGGTGGTAAACCCTTTTCAGGTTTCTTTGCTAGTTTAATTAGTATCATTAGCAATCATGGTATTCATAAAGATAATGGTACAAAATCATTTTCTGATCTTCTCAGCTACTAAAGAGAACTTTAAATATTGCAGTTCGGTGTTGTTTTTGGATTTCGTTGCTGATTACATAACTGTAGAGATCCTTGAGCATTATGAGATCAGTTTCATTGGACTCAGAATTTTCATGGTGTCCTTCGATTTCATTATATTTTGAGAAGAATATGCTTCTTAAACCTTTTTAATCTCCACAAAAGCACAAACCTTCTCTACGAAGGTCTCCCATTTAAGTAGAATTGTGTGAGACATACAGCCTTACCGAGCATATTTATATTCTAATAGGATTCTTATATTTTTTTATAGATTTACTGAGCATGTTACCTCGACCACATCTACTGCTCCTGTGAGGGTCACGTGTCACTTATCATGATGTCTCATTTGTAGACATGCATACAACTCCATGTCATTCTTCTTTTGGCAAGTGACGTGCTACGGAATAACATGAGGCAAAAGATATCTTCGAAATGCAAATAGAATTTCATCCACCATTTAGCAAGTAGTGCCGACAGGTGGTTCTAGAACAAGTGTAAACACTTAGTTCAAACTCAACTAAATTGAGAAACGAACTTAAATTTTAAGCTCAACCCTCAAGCCTAATACTCTAGCTCAAGCCTAACTCAGGCCAAACAGGCCTAAAAGTGCAATGGTCAGCTTGAGACATTGACAACCCTATTTTGTAACACAAAAGGGAATAGTAGTGCAAGTGGCCCCAGATGTGAGGTCTCATGGCCCTTTATCATTTTTACTAATTTATTATTTTTTATTATTAAGTTATGATCCGTGTGACTAACTACTTGGAATGTTTGGTAATTTGAACCCCAAAATGGTATAAAATGTCTAGTGTTGCGTAGATTTTTGGGCCATCACATATAAAAAGTAGGGCCGCCCACATGTTGAATGACTTGTATCTTAACAAACTTTCCACCGCACATCATTACTAAGTATTTCCTGCCCATATGTCTAATGAATCGCCTAAGAGACTGTGTGTGAAGTCACTTACGACGTCACTAATCATGATTAACTTAACTTTATAGCCGTTAATTAATGATTTAGTAATGTGGCCCATGGAAGAGTGTAGAAGTCAACCACACGTGTTGACCCGACACGAAACAATATGAGATTATGTCTGATAACGGTCACGATCATCGATGCCCATGAACGTCCGTTTATCGGATGGTTAGGATTGTTCGATTAATGTGATTTTTGTGGTAGGATCTATCAGCCATGGGAATCATGATTTGAATGGTTTGGATGAGGTTTGCTAATTACAAACGCGTGTGTTGCGCTAACCATCCACACGCAGGCACGTGTGCTATATAGAGCACATGTGTAGGATCTGAGCTTTCCATCTTGTTTCAAATAATATTTAAATCTTCCTACTGAAAAATCAGACAGTTTTACTGCACGTGTCCCAAAATGTACAAAGTATATTGACAGTTAGAATTTTTATCCCAACCATCCATTTGATTTGGTATTCTCTGGCTCACCTGCGTTTGAAATGGTCTGATTTTTAGGGAGGAAGATCTAAAATAGTGTATCCCACTTGATGAAAGGCTCAGATCTTTTGAACATGCCAAGATACAGCATACGTGCCTGCGTATGCACGTGGAGGGCTCCCACACGCATGTAAAATTAGTAAACCTTGTAGTAGAGAGACAAGCACATACATACATGACCATGATACATGGGAAAAACCGAAAAAGAGAAAAGCTTTGATACTCTGGCAGAATGTGATGGATGATACGTAGGCACATAGAAATTGGAGAATTGGTATAAAAATTTCAATTTAAACCATCCATGTTATGGTACCTGATGCAGATGCGTTATTAAGAGAAAAAATAAGCTTATTTTATCATCTGATTATCCGATTGATGGGAATTTATTGGACGGTTAAAAATGCAAATTACCCAATTGTCCTATTTCCACAATCAAGTGTCCAAGAATGATCGGTTAGGATTTTTCAACCAATCCGGTCATGAAATCTAGTCGGTTTTATATGAGTTAATATTATTCCACATGCACAATTTCTGAGTGCCTGTGTATTAAGCGTCATACTCAGCCCGAGTATCATATAACTCCTGTAGTAAAAAGCCAAGTATATAATCTAGCGGTTAAAAAACAAACCACGTCACTAAGTATAATTAATTAACGATAATCACGATTAGTAATGATTTAGTAGCGTGGTCCCTGGAAGAGTGTGGAAGTCAAACGCACCTGGACACACGTGTTGACCCGACACGAACAGATCTGGCCATCACATCCGGCATCGATTGTGTCGTGATGCGCTGACGTGGCGTTGGCCCACTTGGCTGGACAGGCTCACGTGAGGAAGTGCTGATTGGAGACGGTGCATGATTTTGACCGTGCAGTATAGAGTGCGTTTCTCACCACCGTACACGTGGAGCAGTGCATGTCCGTCCAGACCGAGCAGATTGCAAGCCCTATTATAGGTGGAGTAAATCCCAAAGATTGGATTAATGTCACAATCTTAGCCGTTTGATTCATCACCTTTGTGAAGTTCTCTGATTGGATTGGATAGGATCATCCAATCAGGTGAATTTTAGATGAGCGGTACTATTTGCAACAGGGGGACTACGATATGGACGGCATAGATTGACGTACGTGTATGCCACGTGTACGGTGGATTGTCATGACCACATGATAAATAGTGGAAAACGCAGATGATGGTCTATTCCACGTAGAATATACAGAGGAGTCGGTCAGCCAATGGCTGGATGAAAAGGGACTCTCGGGGATCGATAAAAGCATCCGTCGGATCCGGACCCGATATGATGGACTTGGTTCGGACCATTCCCCGATATTGCACTCGGTTCTCTCTAATGCTATCCCACGTGGTGATAAGCTGAGACTATTTGCCGCGTTCGTGGCAACGTGGCACCCGTTGGGGGGGGGGGCCAAAACGCTACTGTAGTGACGTCACCAAGAACTCCACCATAATGCGTGTGTTATATCCATACCGTCCATCCATATGCAGAGATCATTTTAGGGCATGAAAAAAATAATAAGATAAATCTAAAGTTCAAGTGGACCCCATCATATAAAACAATAGCCTAAGCTGAGCCGAGCTAGCCAATTAGGAGAAAAGACCGTGCCAAGCTAGCCAACTAGGGACCAAGACCGAGCCAAGCCAAATTCAAGATAGGATAGCCTGATGACTAAGCCAAGCCAAATTGGACCAGGCTCGAGTCATATTACCTCATGTACAGCTCTACATCATGGATGAAGGGTGGTGACTCATCCAAGAAAGTGGATTGTGCACTTAGTACGCTTGGGCATACTCAATAAACCTTGTTGGGCCCACCATGGATGAATGTGCCTTGTCCACGTTATTTATTTATTTTTCCATATCATTTTAGGGTATAAGCTAAAAATTAAAGCATATCAAAAGCTCAAGTGGACTACACGGAACAGTGAGAATAATAATGTCCACTGTTGAAACTTTTTTTAGACCTGTAGTAATGTCTATTTGTCATCCAACCTTTTCATAAGATCACACAGACATGGATGAAGGGGAAAAACAAATAACTGCTTGATTTAAAAATTATGTGACCCTTGAGAAGTTTTTAAAGGTAGTTTTTCAGTTCATAGGGTTTCCAATGGTGTGGTCCAATTGAGCTTTGAATATGCTTTAGGGCCTGTTTGGCCGGGCAGATCCCATGGTATTAGGAGGGATGAGATCAAATTTAAGGTAATGATGGTGGTGTCAGTGGACTGCTGGGAATCCCTTGGGATGGACCAATCTCGGGATGAAAATAGTGGGTCTGTTTAGGTCGTCCATGGGATGTGGGCCATATCCCACGGAATGTACATATAAGGCCTGTTTGGTTAGCCGTGGGATTGCAGCAATCCCTCCCAAATTTACACCCACTCTGTTTGGGCAGGCAGATCCCATCCCAGGATTTTAGCATGGGGTTAACGTCCGTTGCAATGGGGAACGGATTGGCTACTCCCTCTGACACCAACCTTGTGGCTGGTGGTCGGTGCTCTGTGAGTCCCACCATGATATACGTGTTTCATCCCATCCATTCAACCATTTTTACAGATCATTTTAGGACTTGATACAAAATATGATAGGGATATAAATCTTAGGTGGGCCACACCACAGGATAAAAACTACCGTGGGATATTCACAATTAAAATCCTCCTTAAGGTCCACTGTACTGTTTACTTGACATCCAATCTGTTGAAATGGTCAAGAAGACTGACGTAGGAATGAACGTGATGAGGTCGATCACCGTCTTCCTCAAGGATAACTACTCCGAATCCACGGAGTTTCTCTGGACTCCTCACAGAGACTTCTCGAATCCACAGGGAAAGAAAGCAAGAGAATAGAAATAAATTCTAATAAAATTCGAAATTGATTAATGAATGAATAAAAACGAGTTCACAACCCTTTAAATAAGGGAACTACGCAATTGGAAAGAAATCAGAATCAAACTACAACTAAAACTCCCAGAATCCACGCCTTACTATAAATAGTAAACTTACTATTTATAGACGGTCGTGATGTCTACTAGTGTGCAAGGTTTTCGGCCAAAAATAGTAAGTGTCCTATTTGGCTTCACCAAGCCGTTCTCCTAATTATCCTAAGCACTTTTCATGTTGGACACAACTCTTAAAGCCCAATGGATGAAAAGCTATAGTCAAATCAAAACTTACTATTTATAGTAAAAACGAAAACAAAACGAGGAAACGACCGTCGATCAGGGAGTTTCTTGCAAATTCGGGCTGCGCAACCCGGCATAGCGGGGTTGGTTGGCTAAAGTAGCTCGTTCTACCCCAAAATCATATATTTTACGTCAGACAACTCATTCCGAATTGTGAGATACGCCCGATTTAAGGTCTGATGGTCTAGATCACTTCTATCGTCGACCTGGCCTTTTCTAATCCATCTTGGCCATGAAACTGTCTGTGACCCGCTCTACATCAAAGACCCAGATGAAGGGTAAAAATAAATATCCCAAAATCCATGTTTCTTTAATGGCCCCTAAAACTTTTTTAATGTCAAAATTCATTCAACCCTGTTTCCGGTAATGTGGTCCACCTGAGATTGAGATGTGCTTCATTTTTTTTATATCATAAAATGATATATAAAAATATATGGACGTCATGGATGACACACATACATCATGGTGGGCCCCATGGAGCATCGACCACCAACTAATGGCTGATGTCAGGGGGAGTAGCCAATCCATTCCTGCTGCAATGGTCTAATGTGGGCCCCACCCTGCTGTCGTAAAGGTTACTCCCTCCAACAAAAAAAAAAACAATACAATCAAAATATACAAAAACCCATACAATTTAAGGTAGATCTGCAATGAAAGATAGCTAAAAAAAATCATACAATCTAAGATAAATCTAAAGAAAGCTAGGGAAACATACAATCTAACTCCCCAAAAAAAAAAGAGAGAACCAAAAAATAATATTCATTATGTTACAGAAACTCTATAGCTAGAATTTAATAATGATAAGTAGGGCGAAGAAAATAATGAGAATGCCAATAAAAAATTCACAGAAACTCTATCCATAGGATGGGGCCTGTTGAGGGTCAAATACTGCATATTAGACCCCATTTATTACTTGGATTTACGTACGTAATGCCGTTTAATGGCCCGTTTTGCCGTGTTTGTGATACAGGGTGTAGTTGAAAGCATGAACTGCAAAAAGGTGCTAAAAGTTGAGATTTAACGATCTGATGACACCAAAGGCAAGGGACACACTCTAGGGGACCAAGATTGACAGATATACACGGTCAGAAATCCGAGAAAACTAAGAAATTGAAGCTCAATTGGCCTGAAGGACGTCCAGAATGCAAGATCACGAGGTTCCCACCATCCATTCGGGTCGAAACTTCATACGTGGCCTGAGGACTATAAATTAACCGTACACGTCAAAAATCATCCATGGGATCATTACGGAAGTAGCCTAACGGGCAGATCATCCCATCAATCTTCAAATTTGGGGCCCATCTGCTATCTGGATACGCTTCAAATTTGGTCCCTACGGTTAAAAGGAGATGGTGAAGAGGATGGACGGAATGGATTTCACATAAACATCACAGTGGACCCCACGTGCAACGTGCGTGCACACAAGATGTCCGCACGCGAGCCGCACCGGATCGTCCAACCGGTCAGCGCAAGCGCTGACCCGTCTCTCTCTCCCTCTCTGCGTAAAGAGCCAGCGGACGGACGCTGGCTTCTATTTTTTTTGTAGTGGGACCCACACATCATCTTTTCAGATGATCTGAACCGTCCATACTCACGATACGGGGAAAAAACCCTCACCTAGCTGTCCGTTTGATCCCATGCACAAGTACAGACGTAGATGGATGGAAAACGCAGGATGGACAGCTGGGTTACAGATTTTGTGGGTCACATTGAAATCAAACTGGACTTTGCCTTCTTGGACAGTTTTTCTTCCTGAAACCAATGGACGGTATGGATTTTCAAAAAGAAAGCTAAGTGGACCCCACCGATCATCACAGCGAAAGAAGATTCCGCTTACGCACCGCGTAATGCACGGCCGCTGGCCATTTTTGCGATCGACTGTGGGCCCCACACGTGCCCCATAAGCTCAATCCAAACCGTCCACCGTGTAGACAGCCGCGAGCACTACAAAACCATATTGTTACTTTTCACCCATGCGTGCACACGTGTGAGATACAGAGGCCACAAAAGGGCTGCCCTGCAACATTCAAAACTGATTCTTTTGTGATTTCTTCTCTTGGCCACATCAATGGACGTTCAAAACCACCCATTCTTGACTGAAATTTCGTTCTGAATCCAATGGACGAGGTGGATTTTCCAGAAAATGCTTCTGTGGGGCCCACCGGTCACATCAGCGAAATGGTGCGAAAGGTTTCGCACATCCGTGAAAGCTGACTTTTTCAGGCAGTTTTGGCCCACCATCTTTGATCATATGGCAGATCTGAACCGTCTATCATGTAGAGGACCCAAGAAAGTACTAAGGGACGGTGTTTCTTTGAAAATTGAGCGAGGAAAGTGGCGTGTTTCGAGGCACCGAACTTGGCTGCGAAAATTGTACTCCGTGTCCTGCTACAACTCTGTCACTGACTCCAGCCTTCCAGCAGCTATAAAAGGAGGTTTTTGGACGTGGGGAGCATTCATTCAGGTCTAGGAAGGAAGAAAAAGAGAGACGTGGAAGCTCGGGCAGGGACTTGAAGCAGACGTGAGGGAGAGTATTTTCTTTTCTTTTCTTTTATTATGAGATTTAACCCGTTCATGGCGGGCTAAACCTCTTAGCTAGAGCTAAGAGGTGAAGCTTATAGTGAGATGGGAGATTTGATTTTATTTTAATTTTAATGCATGAATTGACGTTGATTTTAGTTAATTATTATGAGAATGTTTTAGGTTTTTAATGGTCTGTTGTGACTGAAATTACAATGGGTCTGCACTGGCTTTGAATATTTCCGTTCTCTTTAATGTTTATGACGTCAGGAAGCCCTGTTGTTCACCATAGTCTCCTGGGCATGGTTGGATGTCGGTACCCTTCCTAACTTGCATACATGTGATTGGGTGGTAATTAGTTTGATTCTGTTGTTTGCCATAGTCTTTGGGCATGTTTTGGTGATAGAATCCATTCTAATTCATCTTCCTTTCATCTCTTTGAAAACTAGATCAACGGCAGTTCAGTAATTTCTATAATTTTTAATGCAAGCATAAGTTCTCCCTGATCTCTACAAGTGGATCCTCTGAATCCCTAGTTTCCTATCTCTGATTTGTTTCCTAAGTTTTAGATTAATTATTCTACAAGTATTCCACCATTGCTAATTGATTTAGAATTCATCTTAGCCTAGTTCTAGTTCTAGTTAATTTTAGATAACGTACAAGTTTCAGTTCCTTGGGATTCGACCTCGGTCTTACCGAGTTATTACTACATCACAACCCTGCACTTGGGGAGTGAACAGGGCAAGATCATCAGTCGTCGTGGACCTAGAAACCCTGCCATGGGTCGATTGATGGATAGATGAAGTCGACGAAAGATGGATGTTAATCTCGTCTAACTGTACGGTGACATGAACCACATGAGTTGCTATCGCAAGCCACAATTGTGCACCAGTCCCACCGAAGTAACTCTCCCAGCAGGAAACCACTTCCCTCCAATTCTTGAATGCCCGGTGTCTCCCTCCGCTGAATCCTTTAACCTTTAGCTTAGCATCGTCCCACGTCAGATAAATGCCCGGTCGACGGCCCACGAGAACAACATAATATTTCTCCTTTGCCATCTACATTAAAATGTATATTAGTATCATGTTCATGGTGCAGCAAGTCTGAATGTGCATATATTAAATACGAAAAATTGTTATATGACAAATAAATCAAAATACGATCAGAGGATTTGAATTTCAAATAACTAATAATACGTATCCTTCGTCCATACGATGTGTGTGGCTCCATCTGTCTTAATGTGCTGAGCAACAAGCATGTGGCGAAACATATATAAATATATTAAACCAGAAAATCAATCTATTACCACACCGATCAAATTGGTATACATGATATACTAATTGTGTCATCCAAACATCCAAAAAAAAAAAAACCAAACAAATAGTCCCCAGTGTATAAAAAGTTATTACAGTCCTATAAAACAACAGATCAACACAACGATGGGTAAGAGCATGTCAAACCAACCCAACTCCTGCATTTACATCATTCTCGTGGAGTGTTCTCCTCAGCCACTCAATGCGCCTCTCGGGTCAAAGAATGACAAAAAACGATGCCAGCTTCTCGTCCCTGCTCAACAGTTGCCCAGCTTTGATAAATTTCGAGTTGGTCAACCCTTGCACCTACTCAAGAACATCAAGTACCTTTGTAGTATGATTTACCTCTTGTTCGAGGCCAAAATCGTGCATAGCCTCTGCAACGGTATTAAGGGAGATGCCGAGTACATCGCAGGGACGAGGAGGCCGCATACATTTCTTTGATGCACCCCATCTCGGTTACAGTCAGACTCTGGAGTCCAAGTGCCAGTGTCACGGGTTCCGCGTCTTCTCATCGATGGAGTATCTGAGGAAAAATTTCTGCCTGACAAGTCCGCTACGTGGTCTTGAGAGAGGTCAATGGTATCCTCCAGATCATCTTCAATGTCTCTCCAGGACTCATTGAGATCTCGTTGAATCCTAGAGGATGATGTGGCCATAGTCGTACTTCCTTGTGCATATCATTCAGTTGCTTGATCGGAGCCGACAATGACTACAAGGTCATCCATTCTCTCAATCCTTTTCCCGCGTAGATGTGTAGCACGCGAGTGAGACTGCAACCGTAAAATGTAGTTGTAAGTTAGGAGAAATATATTCGATTAATGGGTTTGTGAATGTCTGATGGATTATTATATAAATCATACCTTCAGGTAATCCTCCCAGACCTCATCAGGGGCCGTAACGACCATGCGCTCATTATCCTATCCAAACCCACTAGCTGCTAGCATGTCCCTGACGGTAATATATTCACGCTTGTAATACCTCAGACGGTTTTGTACATTCTGCCGGTTAACGGGTATGTCCGTATGCTTCATGACCTCTTCTGCTGTTACTTGGTAAGCTTTCCTCTTGAAACCATTATCTGCCTTACGTCCCAAAGCAACCTGTTCTAGCAGGACGTCGAAAAATACTTGATCCATTTTTGCACTCCATTTTATTTTAGTCGCTCGAGACAGAGGCTCAACGAGGGATTTGACTGTCTTCCCACGTGGTGAACTTCGCATCGGCATCACGGGTGTCCTAAGCAGTGATTGTGTCGGTGTTGAACTATCATTAGACCTTGGGTCTACCTTGTCACCTATGTATGCAACACATGTCAAGTACATATTAATTACATTCAAAGTCAATCTTCTAGGAATGAAAACATGAGACATTGTTAAGTAAAAATATGGTGCATCCATGTGCACCACAACTATATTTTCATAGTTAAGTAATCAATATTACGAGGGTTTAAGTATCGTTTGGTTTACAGGTAAAATTGTAAAAGGGATAAGTAAAAGTAAATTGATTATCTCCTACTATTCTGTTGCGCATCTGCCCACATTTGAGCAGCAACATCATCCCGTACATGATTCCAAGTATCCTTTTCTTGTTGAGTGACGTGTAGCAACTATTGTCTTTCGTCATTTGTTGACACCTCATGAGGTGTTGGGTTACTCTCCTCTACAGGAAAAGATCCATCGTCAAGAGACTGAAGTACGGATCGTATGAAATTGTGTAGAATGCAGTACGCTACAACAATTTTCACTTGTGTGTGAAACTCATACAGAATGGTTGTCTTCAATATGGGAAATCCGTTTTTCATTACACCAAAATAACGCTCGATTGCATTATGTAATTGTGCATATCGGTAATTAAACAGCTCCTTCATATTCGCATGCGCTCTCCCGGTTCAATACTCTTGTAAGTGGTATCGCACGCCGCAGTATGGAACCATAAAACCGGGTGAATATGCATATTCAGCGTCGACAACATAATATTTTCCTACACATTTTAATGAATGTTCTATTAAATGGATACTCGAATATTTTGTGAATATAAAATGGATGGATAATCTAGGAGAGATATAACCAGTACCATGTGGGACATGTAATGGATCATCTGATCGGGTCAGAGCATTGTGTAGCACCCGCGCATCTAAGGTTGAACCCTCCCAACTGGCTAATATGTAAAAGAAATTCATGTCAAATGAACATGCCGCGAGTACATTTTATGAGAGGAATCCTTTTCGATTGCAGAAGCTCGCATGATCTACAGACTGGACTCGAGCCGGTATATGTGTCCCGTCAATTGCACCAACACAGTCCTATATGCATTATGTAGGGTCGGATTTGTTATTTAAGGTATGAGTATAGCAACGTACATATACGTTGATTGTCATTGAAATTAATGCCTGAAAGTATGGAGCCCAACTGATATTTGTCTGAATCTCGAGTGGTGTTTCTGAGCTTAGCTATTTAACAAACTCTGGGTATAATGATACAATAGAATCCAAAACACGGTTAAAGTGATGGCTAACGGTTTCCCCGGATCGAATAAATCTGTGCCCTATGACCCTATTGAGAACATTATGGCCAACTATATGAAGGAACATAACCACCTGTTTTTCGAGACTGACATGACGGGTGTCACGCAAATGTGTCTTCTCGCGAAGTGTAGTATATAACTCAAAGAAAGCATCTCGACTCATCCTGAGTTGAGATATACAATCCACTTCTGTTGCCCGAATGATAGAGTTGATGAACCTTGCCCGCTTATCATCTCCATGTCGCGCTGGCTGTCTGAACATATATACGCCACAGTATTCCCCTACAGCTGTTACACAAGCTGCCATCGCTTGCATGACAATAGCCCTTTCCATATCTTCTTCCTTTGCACTGTCCATTCTAGATCCAAATGTGCACCTATCCTAATGGATTTTATAAGCTTTAAAAAACTTACATCACGACGGGACCACACAATGATAGGGTAGTCTAAATTTTAGGATTCGGGGTGAGAATGTAGCCGTTCATTTAATGAACGAGTTGGATCTAATGCATGTTCTTCTCTGGCTAAGTCACAATCCTCCCCTTAAAAGTAGGAGTGCCCATTCACAATAAATAAATGAGAAGGATTTCTATCAATGGAACGTGTAATAGAGCAAACCTCTTACATGAGTTGTGAAACTTTTCTTGTGTTCTAACTACCAGACTTGTAATGGAATATGCTCCTTGGTATGCTGGTTTGTACTGGAAATCGTACACATGACATAGATGACATGCATGTAATTCAAACTAAATCATATGGACCCACTGTAGATGGGTCTTAAAAGAAAATTATACACATGACATAAATGACATGCATGTAAATCAATGCAAGTGTAGACCACTTTATAAGAAAATAAGCTTAATCTTTTATGTCTAATACCGAAAAGAATACCAGGCTTAAAGTTCAGATGTGGTACATACCTGGATATCAACTGAAAGTAGGCCGTGTGCAGAGAATTTTGCCTTTTAATCAAAGTAGTACATCCCGTAACCTAAAACTACGAAAATATAACAGCAAATTGGGAGTAATCAGACTTTTGAATATCCAACTCCAACACAGAAAAATGAAGTTTGCATACACGATGAAGATGATGAATGGCATCTAAACTGCTTATATCATACAAAGCATGAGACATGAAACATCAGACAGAATCACATCATTGATTAAGAGGATGTCACTGGCACATGAACGCATGATCCTAGCCATTTACAAAGTAGGTCCTAAATGGCAAGCATACTCTGTCCTAGAAAATCAAGGCAATCTCCATTTGGATATATGTAATGGATATGGTTGGAGTAAACAACAATCCTTTGTGGAAAGGTTTGTTCATGATAGCTAAATTCCAACCAACCACATGAAGAATGGAACATTCAATTTCTATAAAAAGACCCTTGTCTTAATTGGTGTTTTCCACACAACTAGACCACCCCGTTACGAAAATATAACAATAAATTAGGAGTTGGATATTAACATAAATTCATATATAGCAAGGTTGTACCGTACATTTGAGATGAAGTGCAAGCAACATAAATGATTGAGATGAAAAATAAATAATTTGTTGGAATGCACACGATTGAAGTACAACCAGAAAATGTTGTAGCAAATATCCCTAGATATACCAGCACTATTCTCAGATCTTGGCAAGTCAAAATCCCATCTGAGTCCATTCATTACAGATCCAGGATTCCAAGCATAACCCCATTCACCAAAACTGAACATCATCATGATCCAATGCACCAATTGAGAACAACAAAGTTTTCTTTTTTTTTTTTGAAAGATGAGCTATCAACAAAATATTAACAGCACGCAGACCCATAAAGAGTTCAACACTATTGTGTGAATTTTGTTTTGTAACCAATGGAACCGGAGCAGACCTAATCTTCATGAAACTAAGAAAACATACGGAGTGCTTTAGCTTTTTAGGAGTAAACAATGCAAAATAGCTCAGTCAACCACCCCCTTCCTCCCACCAAACTAATAAAAATTTCATTCATGAATCTGACCAAATCCCAGTTCAAAACCTATAAAATCAAACCAAATGAAATGGGGATTTTGTTAACCTTGCACCACAAAAACAAGATTAGTAAAAGCGAGTGCTCTTATATGTAATTGACAAAGAGCCGACTAGTCAGAACATAATATAATTCAAATCCAATCAAACTTGTTTTGTTTTGTTTTTTTTTTGTTTTTTAAAGACCTAATGCCTTCTAGCTGTTTCATGCATAATTTCTTGAATCGAGCAAAATCCAATTCAAATCCAATCGAAACAAACCAACCACGAGCTAGGTTCTTTAAAATAAATAAATATATCTGCACAAAAGAGCAATAGATTCGAAAAGAAAGTCATGCTCTTTACGCTACCATCCAAATAATTATTGCAAAATTCACAGGAATCCATGCATCCAATCAAAACTCCCTTTGGAACCAATCAAATCAGATCAAATAAAGAACATGCCATGGAGAGAATCCAGTCCTTTAATTCTTCAAACAAGAGAGTCAAAAGAAAGAAAGGCAAAGTAATTTGAAAAAAAAAAATGGATAGAAAGACAGACATGCAGGGATCTTTCACATAAAACAAAATAAAACACCTCACAGTTTTTGTTTTTGTGTTTTTTGT
Organism: Magnolia kwangsiensis; assembly: GCA_037074715.1. Lineage (NCBI taxonomy): Eukaryota > Viridiplantae > Streptophyta > Magnoliopsida > Magnoliales > Magnoliaceae > Magnolia > Magnolia kwangsiensis. The sequence continues at coordinate 4,546,547 of CM073577.1, read as the reverse complement.
TACCTAATTACTACACCCACTGTCAATTCCCATCAACCACCTGTTATTCGAGACTCACATGACAAGTTGCTATATTGGAAACAAGATACCAGATTTATATATACACACTTCAACATCAACATATTCCAAGAAACATAGTAAGCTAGGCCATGATTCAAGTTGGCAAGTATATGTGGACCAAATATACAATAAGAACTTTACTACCCAATTATATATGTTTTGAGATCAAATAGCTGATACAAGGTAGTTGTGTAGAAATGCTCATGAATCTGATAGCAAAGTTGTATGTCAACATCTAAAGCAATTCAATCGGATTCTGCAATATGAGATATCTGAAACTGAAATCGGATGTGAAACTAGGACTATACATATATGCCAGTGCAAGCTAGATCTCAAATATGAATATGAGGTTGATCTGAAATTAAACATACATACCTATGCAAAATATATCTGAATCTATTTCTATTCTGAAACTGAATCACAACATCTATAGCAACAGAAACTGTTATACAATTAAAATCCTATGTGTGTTGTTGCATGTACAATGGAAGAATTTCTGATTTGTTAGGAAATAACAAAGTTGGTGTGATTCAAATCCATAACAATCTCTCTATTGATTCTAACATCTAAAATCTGAAATTGATTTGGTGTTTTGTAAATGGTACTGCCATTACATTTCGGTTTGTTAGTTGTTCCAAATGATCTATACGTTCTTAGCATGCACAAGGGTAGAGGGATGCTGAGTACAATGACAGAGTTCCTGATGTCTCTGGAAAGAACAAAGTTGTTGTGATTCATAACCTCTCTCACAATATAAACAGCGAGGGATTCATTCCAAGTTGCGTTACCAGAACTCATGTTTTAGCTACTTGAAATCCCTTTCCTTTTCATGTATGAAATGAATGTAACTCAATTGCATTATGAGGAGTATAACTACCCATGACATTTTGACAGGAACTTTGATGAAACAAAACAAAATAAGAAAAAAAAAAACATGCATCAAACTTGTGTGGCTCACAAAATCTGGACAGTCAATTCATCAGGTATCTATACATTTGTTACAACAATACACAGTTTGTCAATATAGCTTCTTAATTTATAATAGAAGATAAGAATGGACAAACAGTTCATTTACTTTGAGATTTGTAGAGAAATACAGATCCAAGATCTACATAGAGCACCACATGTATATTCAAATGGACATTATAAAATAGAGAGGAAGAGATGGATGAAAATAAAACAAAAGAAAACTGAATCAGTATCGATGGTGGGACTCCATAAGCACTTCATTGCCTAATGGATTACAAAAATGACATTAGAAACATGAAAATCATATAGCAAATACATTTATGATGCCCAAGAATCACAATAAAAATTGCCCGATTTCATCTCTATCATCACCCACCTCAGGGCATGAATCTGTAGTCGGACGCTGGAAAATACCAAGCCAAAAAACAGTCCATGAGAGATTATTTTGGATAAAGAAGGATAATGACAACATCCAGATCGCAAAACTCCCAAGTTATGGCTTTCAAATAATTCTAGGAATCAACTTGCAAGGCTAAAAAAATCTCGTAGAGGAAGGCGTTAAGATATACAAATCCACCAAATAAAACACGCGGGTAGCAAAATCCCTAAATGAGAAGTATAAAACCATAATGGAATGAACATGTACGGAGGAAAACAGCTAGAGTAATGCATCAACACTGAAATCCGACAGCAGAACATGCAAGTAGCAAAATCCCTAAATGCGAAGCTTCAATCCATAAGAGCATGTAGACATGCAGGGACCAAATCCCCCTAGAGGACGACATCAACAGTGAAATCCTCCAACAACATCGTCCAGAAGACATAAAAATTCGAAACAGGAGATGATAACATGCACGAGGTAGAAGCCCCGATTTCTAAGAGAAATTGATAGCTGGACCATACATGCATGAAGAAATCTCCAATCAGGAAAGCATGATGGGCCTGTTAACACATGAATTTCAAATGCGATTATGAAAGAAGCGTAGATAGAGGCTTCCCTCCAGAGGGAGATGAACGCATACCTTCCACAAGCAATCCTTCAGATGAAACTCACAGGGACGAAGACTCTATGGAAGTCTGGTATTTGTACGCTTACCGGAGTCGTGCGAGAATGATGATCTCCCGCCATCTCCAGCGACTTCTTGACTGTTACCATCGCTCGATCCCGTCGGTCTGTATGCGGGATGGGAGAGGTTTCCATGGGATGGGCTCGAGGTTGCAGCACGGGATGGAAGGCGATCTCAAGAGTGATTTCACAATCTCTCTTCAATCCCACTGACATATACGTTCTCCGCGGGATATATGCCGCCCCAAATAGCCACGTGGGATGGACGGTGGGATTAAGGCGATCCCATCCCTCCTAATACCGTGGGATCTGCCCAGCCAAATAGGCCCTTAATTTTGGCCTTATGCATAAAATTATCTAATAAAATTGATGAACGAGGAGGATAAAAGACGTAAATCATAGTGGGTCCATAGAGTTTACTATGTATATAATCAGCTTCCCTAATCCAACATACACGTGGCATTTCAAGTAAATCTAGACCACCTAAATTGTAGGCCGAACCATAGATCAATCTACATTGGCCATGTCTCCATCTGATCTCCCTGTTGAAAGTGGGGACTGAGTAATTTTTTGTAGCCATCCATTTGATGGCCACTGACTGCACAGTTATGACCATTCAATCTCTATACTTTTCAATTTATCCTCCATCCATGATAGGCCTCACAATTTGGGCGGTCCTAATTAAATAGATTAAACTCAAAGGGACTAAAGAACTGCCTATTTTAGTAATGTGTAATTCATGTTCAATACAATCGATAACATAATAAATAGATTGGGGAATAAAAATAAAAAGAGAAATAAATACATGAATTATCCTTGTAGATAGATGATTTAGAAAAAAAATGATTAGCAAAATGTAAACTGAGTGTTTGGTCTTCTAAGTAGGGACTCGATTGATCGGAATTCGACAATGGTATGTCACTCCTATGTGTATTGTAGCATTGGTACTAGACAATAACAATTTGTATTAATTTAAACCTCAAATGTGTTGCAACATGATTAGAAAGAAGTAAAAAAAAACTAAAATTAAGCTAAGATAAAAGATAAAGACAACGATGTTTTGTGAGAATAAATTGTGTTTGGCTTGTGCCCGAAGTTTTTCACCGCATTATCCTTTCAAGGCTCTGGGAGGTGACAAAATCCATGTTGGGTTTCCTTTCCAGTGTTGGATCATTCTCAACAATGATGTTTAGTTGTTCTCTTATAATTCCTGGGTGGTTTAGATATCTTCAGATATCAAAATTTTTTTTGAGATCTTTTGCCATTGTACTTGCAGAGATCCATCGATCATTAGGGCTCTATCTCATCTACTTGAGTCACCATTCAACTTGTTTTCAATTCTCTCCTTAAGATACATAAATATAATGGGAACAATCTCACTGAATTTGATCATGACCCAATTCATTATTCTCTATATATTCTGATGTCGCCACGAGAGCTCTGAACATCTTTGGAAATCTCCCATTTCATGAATGATGGTGAAAAACAGATTTATCAAATATATTTAGATTTATGACAAGATTCTAACCTGGATGGATCTTTTATAAACTTATCTGGTACTTAGAATTTGGAAGGATAATAGGCAAAAGATATCCCCATATTTAAATACAATTGTTTTATTATTAAGACTACAAGTGAACACGTGCCGGCATTTTATTGGTCCACCGGGTGTGCCGAAAGTTGGGTGTCAATACAATGTGATGAGTCGTCACTCTTTTGAAGTTGGTGATGAACCTTTCTCCAAAACAGGAGTGTCGAATCTTCGGTATCTCGTACGACATTCCCGATAACGTAACGGTATCGGGTGTGGCATGAATATCGTATCATGTCATTTTCAAATTCTAATGGCCTTCGATACGCTTCTTTCGTTTTCGTTTCATTTTTATTTTCAAAAAATATAATACTGAGATTGAACACGTGCACTACACGTGGCACACCAATGTGGGTCCCAGGGAAGGAGTATGCAACCACCCTGGCCCTGGGCATGCATGTACCCGCTGTATGGATGGTCAAGATGAATTAGCATGGCCCTGGGCATGCACGCATGGGCAATTGACATGCAGATCCAAATGGTCATATATCGTTTAAATGCCTCGATCAAATCAAAGCATCAAACGGTCAAGATTTGATATTATATTGATCGATGTGTGGATCCTATCCATCATATGATGTCCAAATGCCTTTATTAGAGCGTTAGATGGTCAAGATTAGATGATGTGCTTGATTAATGCATACAAATGGAAATGGAATAGATATATGGATAGATGCATACCTGTATGTGGTTGATGATTATGTACATGGATGTAAAATGATGAAATGAAATAAAAGAAAATCTTTTTTTATTTTTTTGGTTTATGCATGTGCATGTGTATAGGTGTGTAAAGCCATGGTATTCATTTTTGTCGGTGGTTTATACTATGGAGTTTTGGACATAAGGATTAGACATGTGACTGTTCCAACACTCATCCCTCACAGAGTTTTAGTTGATTCCCGAGGCTTTGAAGGACCCTTAGAAGTAAGCACTTGAAAATATCAGTTAAATGGAATGAGTGTTCTTAAACATCAAGGTTATTCCACCTTGCCTTTGAGATATGAGCATAGGCCGGGATCTACGATTATTTAACTCTACTCTTGACATCTCTTGTTCTTTTTCTTCTTTTATTTTTCTTTATCATCATTTTTGTACATAGGGTTCTTTCATATTTTCAATATGTCTAGCTTTTTTATCATTTTTTTTTCATAGCATTCTTTCAAATTTTCGTTATGTCTCGGATATTTGATCATACCTGTCCTTTGGTAGTTGTGCCTTTTGCTCTTGATATCCTTTTAAGTTTTTACAAAGTTCACGGTGCATCTGCTATTTTTAATCTAGAGGTCTTTGTAGATTTTCACCTCGCCCTTTGCACTTTGGATTTTTTTTTTTTCTTTTAACTTAGACTTTTGGTCATTGCCTTCCAGAGATAGCTTCATAAAGTAACGAAGATTTTTTGTGAATGAGTAGCCTTAGATAGATAGAATGGGTGGGATAGAAATGGAGATTTCGCCCTTGATTTTTATTTCATTCTTCTTCTTCTTTTTTTTAAACTTTTTTTTTTCCTTCTTTAAAAGAAAATAAATTTACATGTACGCCCTTATTGTTTTCCATAATTTGGGTGATTTTATTTATTGTTATTATTATTTTTTTACATTCTCTCTCTCTCTCTGTAGATTCATTTTAGTCAAGGTCAAATAGATAGAGAAATGTGGGATCCAACCTCGAGAAACTTTTCCTTTTGTACGAACATGTTACCTATGACGAAGTTTGATGTGATCAGCATTGATATGCTCAAAAAGATCTTCACCTTTCATGTCAATGAGGTGAAGTGCGCCACTAAAGAGTACTTCTCGAATGACTAAAGATCTTTTTCATTTCAGCTTGAATTTTTTACTTGGCTCAAGGAGGTGAAGAGGTAAAATTCTTCTTATGAGCATGTCTCTTACTTAGAATGTTCTAATTCAGACCCTGTTGTGGTATGCCCTTACAATCCTTTTCTAATAGGTCAGTAATTAAACTCAAAGGTTGACAACCCCTAGTACAATGCTGCAATGGAGTAATAACTCAATAAGATTGAGATTAAATTCATAAAAAACTTGCTAAGAATATAGTAAAAACTAATTTTATAAAAAATATTTGATCTGAGTTTTTAATCCAACATAATAGAGTTATAAAAATAAATATAAAAATGAAGGATCGAAGAATCCCCAATAAATATATTTTGAATTCACACTATCAGATAAGCAGGATAACGCCGATGGCTAAAAACCATCCTTTAGATGGCCATATGAAGTAGCATGACCACATAATTACACTCAGAAGACGATCCTAACCATCCTTTAGATGGCCATATGGATGGCCTAGATGAAAATATCACCAATGGATGGTTCAACAAGCAAACGGATGCAAAGATGGGACTCTGTACTGGTCGGTACTGGAAAAACTCTGTGAGCTCCATCATGATGTATGTGTTTTATCCACGCCGTCCATTCATGTTGCGAGCTCATTTTACATACGAGCCCAAAAATGAGACATTGAAAGGTCAAGTGGACCACACCACAGGAAGAAGTGGGGACAGTGATATCCACCGTTGAAACCTTCCTAGGGTTCACTGCGATGTTTATTCACCATCCCAGCCAGTTCATAAAGTCACGTAAACCTAGATGAAGGGAAAACATAAAAATCAGCTTGATCCAAAAATTCCGTGGCCCACAAGAAGTTTTCAACTGTAGGCATTCAATTCCAACAGTTTCATGTGGTGTGATCTATTTGAGTTCTGGATCTGCCCCATTTTTCGGCCAATGACCCAAAATAAGATGTAAAAATGGATGGACGGCGTGGATAAAACACATACCTCATGGTGGGCCAGTAGGGAATCCGAGTCTGCCACTGTGCAGGCGTGCGTGTGACCAGACCGTAAACTGGAAAAGTACGGGTATGACAGGGAAAGGATGTGGGCTGACCGATTCAGGAGCACTTAGATAGATTCAACGGGGTCAATGATTTTGGACGGTTGAGAATGAGATACGTGGATTGGACAGAGATGGGAATGTGCATGAGAATCCGTGCTCTGGCAGAGTATGCTATGGTACTTTCGTGAATGAGTGGGTTCGACTGCCCGCTGCCCGAAGTGGGTGGTGAGATTGGCCCGGTGGTCCGGTCAGTAAGGGACAACCCACGAGGTGGGCTGGAATGTTGCACAGGCCATGCTTTTGTGGGGCCCACTTAAATCACTCGCTACTCGCTGCCCGGCCGGGCAGATGAGTAGTTAGCTAGCTCTCTCTTTATCTCCCTTTTTGACGAAAATGTCATCTGACTGACTCAGAGGCTTTATCTCTCAAGCACTTTTTGGCTGTAGGGATGTGGACCGGATTAGGTGCAGCCCTTACTGTGTGGCCCATCTTAATGCATTTATTGTATATCCACACCGTTCATCCGTTTTTCCATATTATTTTAGATCATGATCTCAAAAATGATTCAGATCCAATTATTAGGTGGACCATACCACAGGAAACAGTGGTGATTGAACCTCCTGCCATTAAATACTTCCTAGGGCCCACCGTAATGCTTCCGTAATGGTTATTTAAACCTGTTGGTAATATCACATAAACCTGGATGAAGGGGAGAAAAACAAATATCATCTTGATCCAAAACGTTTGTGGTCCATTAATGGTCAATCATCACCGTTTATTATGATGCGGTCCACCTGATAATATAAATTGCTTTATTTTTAAGCTCATGCACTAAAATGATCTGAAAAAACTGATGGATGGCGTGGATATGGAATATATACATCAAGGTGGGCCTCACAGTAAGGGCCGCACCATCTAAGGATAGCCCCAAATTAGTTAGGATTCAACGGCTACCATGCTGGGACCAATTACTTCATTGTGGGCCCACCTTGGGACCAACTAATCTGATGGCTCGGTGAATCACCTAACCCTATGTATTTTGTCACTTGCATCTGATTGTAACATGTTTAATGCTTGTTTAGTTGGAATGGGCAACGTGCACCGTAGAAAATTTCAAATTGGATGTAGGGCCCAGCGTGCTGTGCATATTCCATCCAATCCATTAATCAGACATGCCCCACCAGGATGAAGCGATAAAACAAAAAATCAGGTCAGTCCATACTCAGGTGGGCCACACCACTTGAATCTATTGGTTTTCTGGTTGATTTTGCATTGTTTTATATCGCGTGGGCCACTATTTTTGGGATGTACGGCGAACATGAGGGGACACATGTGATGCACGGTTTGGAGAGAATATACACATCACGGTGGGCCCCACATCCCCACGGAGGAGGGGTCCATCCATAATAAATATGGCAATTATAATTAGCAAGTCTTCTAAATACCGTCCATCCATGTTGCACACATCGCACGTGTGGATGGATCCTGACCGTCTATGGTACGGTGGCCACGGTGTGGGGTCCATGCCTGAGAAGATGGCACGGTTAATATTTTTGTGGAACATATCACGTGACTGGCTCCACATGTTTCAACCATAATCTTAAAGTTATTAACAGTAGTTAAGAGACGTGAATCATTTTAGTTCATGATTCTCCATGCAAGCTGAACGTGTGCGTTTGGTGCATTTTGTTAAATGGTGCCGACTCGCTCACTGCACTCACATACTACGTGGCAAATAAGACTGTCCATATCGTTAGTCCCATCCATGATGGAGCACAGCTCGAAATTCACACTGATCAGGTGGTCCTAACCGTCCAATTTGCGGGCATGAAATGAACTGTTAAAAGGCATCATGATCGACGGTCCAGATGATTTAGGCCATCTGATCAACATGATTTTCTGGCCATACTCCAAGAAAAATAGAGCCCACATACAAGTTGGACAATCTAGACTAGTATACATGTATTCCAAGTATTGTATGGACGGATCACTGCCAATGAAGGCGGTGTGGCCCACATAGAGTCTAGCCCTAATCAGATTGAGCATCCAACGGTTGATTTCTTTGGGCAGCACCGGGCAGCGGGCAGGTTTAAACATGCTCGAGAGCTAACACAAAATAAAATAAAATAAAATTGGAATATCATCGCAACATATATTCTATTATTATTAAGAAAAGATGACTTGCTTTGCGTGGTGTGCTCCACACCACCAACCTCGGTTGTGTGTTGACGTCACCAAGTTCTGTGGTCCCACTATGATGTATGTGTTATATCCACAGCGTCCATCCATTTTTTGAGATTATTTTAGGGCATGGGTCCAAAAAAGAGGTAGATCCATAGCTCAAATGGACCACACTATATAAAGCAGTGGAGATTGAATGCTTACCATTGAAAATTTCTTGTGGACCACAGAAGTTCTGGATCAAGCTGATATTTGTGTTTTGCCTTCATCCAGGTCTGTGTGACCTTATGAACAGGTGGGATGAAAAATAAAATTCACGGTGGGCCCTAAGATAGTTTCAACGGTGAGCACATTGTCCCCATGACTTTCTGTGATGTATTCCACCTGAGCATTGGATCTACCTCATTTTTTGTCTCATACTCTAAAATGATTTAGAAAAATGAATGGACGGTATAGATATAAAGCATGCATGATCGTAGGGCCTATAAAACTTGGTGTAGTCAACACACCGCCGAGATGGTCGGTGTGCGGCACGCCGCACAGTCCGCTTCCCTTGAAAAGCCAGTGGGAGAAATTAAAAAATTGAGTACTGCTATGGCGAGTAGCCATCGAAATACTACTCTCCCCCACATGCCAACGGGGCAAATTGCATGAGAGATCCGTGATAGCAGGGCCCACTTGCTACATTTCATGGGAAGCGGATTGTCTGGTGTACCTCACACCAGCTACATAGCTGCTGTAGGTACGTATCGTGCGATGACAAGCACTGCTCCCAGATGTACGAATGGTTAAAGGAGATCAAAATTACATGAGCTCTACAGTGATGTATTTATTATATCACTGTTCATCTATTTTTAAAGATCATTTCAAAGCATTACTCAAAAAATGAATCATATCCAAGGATCATCTACACCACACAATAAATAGCAGCAGAGATAATGATTCTCACCGTTAAACAATTTGCACAGCCTACTATAACATTTATTTTCCATCCAATCTATTCATAAGGTTACAAAGACCTGAATTAAAAGAAAAAATAAATTTTATATTGATACAAAACTTCTATGACCCAAAAAGGATTTTAATGATAGACGTTCAATCTGCCACTACTTTTTGCACTGTGGTCCACTTGATAGTTAGACTTATCTTATTTTTAGTCTCAGGTATTAAGATGATATGGCCAAATGAATGAACAGTTTGGATATAATACATACCTCATAACCAGATTTAAATAACTTACTAACATAAATACAGCGGCTATATAGCGGGTGTGAGGCACACCAGCTAATCCGCTTCCATTTCATGGCCTCGGAATCATGCTGATGCTTTGCAACCAAAGAAAAAAATAAAACGAATTTCCATGATGCGGTGGTTTTACCTGTAAAGGTCTTTCAGGACCTTGGAAACCCTAGAAAAGAAAATATTTTTTAAATAGAAAGAAAAATATTTGTTTAAAAAAAAAAATTCATTTCTAATAAATTATAGAAAAGAAAATCCTATTTTCCCTATTTATTTTCCGAATGGATGCAATTTGGTTAGAGATCTTAACTGGTGTCAAAACTTCTTGGGCTCATCCCGATGTATTTGTTTTATCCAAAGTTTATCTACTTTGCCAGCTCACATCCAAATCTAAGTGGACCACTTTCCCTTTTTGTAGATTTGTGAGACCTTATCAATGGGTTAGATGGAAAATAAACATTACAATAGGCTCTATGAAGTTTTTAATAGTGGACATTCAATTAACATTGTTTTCATGTCGTGTGGTCCACTTGAGATTTGGGTCTACCTCATTTTTGAGCTTATGTTCTAAAATGATTTGAAAAAATAAATAAACAGTATGAATAAAACAGGTACATCATGGTAGGGCTTAAGTGTTGGGGCTCTTTCTGAATATATTGTTTGGCAAAACAAAATTTTATAGAAAGAAATATCTGTAGAAGCATTAGACTTGTATAGTTCCACGATGTAAGTTTACCTAAATGGGTGTCCACTCCATACACCATGACATGCCCAAGTGCCTCATGGGGTGTGATCCAAGACGTTCATCAAATAAATGTTAAATGCATATTTCTATAGTTAAAAGAGAACACTTATCGTTTGACCGTTTACCTTTTAATATTCTTCATCTTAAAATAATCGATGGTGAAACACAAACAGATATAAATGAAATCTCTTTCATCTCCATTCATGTGGGCTGTTCACTTTTTTAATTCAATTCTTTGTTTCACCATATTCAAACCCAGCTTGTGGTAGGTTTTTCCATCTATGAAAATAAAACAGAAGGAAATTAATCTACTTTTTCTAATTTTTCCTAAAATATAGTAAAATTATTTTTTGAAAGATTTCTATGGTTACAAAGGACAGATATTATTAGATTTTCACAAGGATTTTGTAGGAGTACTTTTTCATTTCTGTATTTTGGTTTCTTCCCATCCAAACAAGCTACAGTGGGCCCAGTCATGATGTGGTAGACAGCCAATGTAAGAGTATGATGTTCATAACAACAATATAGTCCACACATGGGGGCCACGTGACATAGGCGTGGGGATGGCAAGATAACCAACCCTTTTGATATCACACACATGTGAATGAGTGGGGAGAGTAGGATTTGGATGGCTACTCGCACGAGTAGCAATTGCACCTCTCAATCTCATAAAAAGGCGCAGAAGCTTGAGCGGCAAAAGGCCGTGTTTGGGAACTTGAACCATTAGAAGTACTTGCCTGGCAATGGAATTCTTCAACACCCATATATCTATTTAAACCATCCAATCTTCTCATTGCGTTGAACTGAATTCCACTCATTTTCTGACATTATTCAATCTTTTCAAGTGTTCAAAGTGTCCTTCAAAGCTTGGTGATATGAGGGTATGACAACTTAGAAGAATGGTTATTTTTTGCATTGCAGGTTTTTGTTTCAATCGTGGTAGATTTTAATTGGATTGAATGTTGTTTGGGTTTGGTGATGACAGTTCTTGGATGATTTTTTATTTTTTTTTGGTTGTAGATCTTGAATTGGATGCAAAATAAGCTCAATGGAAGTCAAGGGGACAAGAAATGGACGGTCGGATCGAGCAATCGTAAGTGTCCTTTTTGGTTGGGTTTTGGGTTTTGTTGGTAACCTTGAAGGGATTTTGATTTGATTGGTTTTAGTGAAAGAGATGGGTGGTTCGGATTATGGTTTTTTTTTCCTTTCTTTCCTCTTTCTTAGTGCAAGTTTTTTTAAGTCTAATTGCTTTCAAGATGTGGATGGAAGAGGAGTTTTATGGGTTTTTTTTTTTGGGATTTAAAAGAAAAAGAAAATATAAGATAAGATAATGATGTGTTTTAATGAGTTAGGCCATTTATGAGTGTACTTGGTTTTTTTTTCCATGGGTTTTGTTGATTCTCTTGAAAAAGAGATTTGGCTTTAAACATCTTTGATGAAAAATGGTGTTTTGGTTTATAGGTCATTCTTTAGGAATTGGCTAAAGATTATTAGCTTTTACCAATCCACATCTCTCTCTCTCTCTCTCTCTCTCTCTCTCTCTCTCACAGTAGCTTTGCACTATTTAAAAACGGTGGTGATTCATCCTCCTCACATGTGACACTGATGTACAGCTATCCAGACCATCCAATTTATGGAGTCCCATTATGTGGAGCATATCTCTAAAGTCACACTGACCAAACAATCCTAACAATCCAATTAATGGTTTCAAATGATTAGTTGAAAGTAAGATAGTGAGCTGTCCAAATTCAAAAAAGAAAAAGAAAAAAGAATTAATATCATCTCCTCATTTTATATTTTCCATTATGCTTCATCCATAGTTGGTTCAATGATTTGGAGAGCCTGAATTGCCATATATGATATAACTACAATTTTGTTTTTCTTTTCTTTGTTATTTAAAAAAATTCAAGTGTCCTCCTTGAAGTTAAACTAAAATTATATTGAGGTCCACCCCACCATGTATGCATGTGGTGATCCAGGCCCTTCTCTAGAAGGTCCCACCATAGCTAGACGGGCCACATGGCAAAAAAATCAACCAATAAGAGGCCCTCAATGTAGAAGTAGCCATGTCGACATTTCAAGACATGTATGGACAATGAGGATCTCTAATTATCTGAATTTTTGCCTTGTAGGCAAACCATGGTGGGACTACTATATGAATGGTTCTGAACTGACTGTGGTGGTATAATTAGATTGGCTGACGATAAATCCATTAATAATAATGATGATTATTGAGAAAAACATGCTTACTTTACCAAAATAATTGTCATTTTTTTTTGGTTGGAACTACTAGATAAATGGTTCTGAATTGGTTGTTGTGATACATTAGGTAGAGCGGCCGACAATAAATCCGCCAAGAATAATTATGATTATGATGACAAATACACTTACATCATGAAAATAATTGCTGGTTTTTTTTCAAATAAAATATCCTAGCCTTTACCAATAATTTTGGTTTAATGGTAAAAAGAAGCTATATTTAAGAGTTCCGCGACAAGTGGGTCTACCATATTCTACGCACAAAAAGCCTGTTAAGGGCTTTAGATTTTACCCCCCTGTGTCCATGTAATTTGCAACTTGTCTTTGGAATCTCTCATTCTCTCTCTTATCTTGCATCCACCCTTTCTCAGTATTTTACACTGTACTTTTTGTGTGTGTGCATGTATTCCTCTCTCTCTCTCTCTCTCTCTCTCTCTCTCTCTCATGCATAGTAATTGTATAGATTTATTTCGTACATTGGGATTTCAACTTTTGGATCTGGGTCATTTTTCAATGATACGAAACATTTATACAATGTCTTACATAGCACTATTTTTTTGCTGTCATTGTTTTACTCAGTACTTTTTTCATGCATGTATGTGCATGTAATCCCCCCCCCTCTTTCATCTCTTTAGTTCTTCTCTGGACGTGCACAACAATTGCATAAATTTATTTCATACATTGGGACTTTAACTTTTGGATTTGGGCCACCTTTTAATGATACAAAACAGTTATACAATGGGCCTCACATTAGATGTGGATATCCAAAAATTAAGAACTTTTGGACTATAGAATATTCCAACCCTTCAATCATTTAACTCCTTTTCCTTTGACCATAGATGGTCCCTAAATCTTAGAATGATCAAAGTGTTGAAATATTTTGTTTCAACACTGATATGTTTCTAAGAAAATAAATATTTGTGTTCCTAATTTCTCTTTATTATTTAATTTGTGCCCTTTAGGCCATCCCATGCACGAACCTATCAAAGAAGAATTCAGCGATTGGCCACACGGATTGTTGGCGATCGGAACTTTCGGAAATAACCAATTAAAGGAGGATTCAGAGAGAAGTAGTTCTTCGGAGAAATCAAATTCATCACAAGATTTATCAGATTTTACAAAGGAGGAAGTGGGCAAATTACAAAAAGAACTAATAAAGCTATTAGCACTTAAGCCAGTTCCTAATTCCCCTGAATTGGGAGAAAGAGAAACGGCTAATCTTCCTTTAGATAAGTTCCTAAATTGCCCATCAAGCTTGGAGATCCAACGGACAATCCGCCAAAGATTTTGCAATGATTTGGATGAGGATGTCGAGGATCTCTCAAGAAATACCAGTGTCATTTCGAGCAAAGACAAAGAAGTATGCATGGATGATAAGAATGCAGTTCGGCAAAAATCAATTTCTTTTCTACTTAAGAAGATGTTTGTTTGTCGCAGCGGTTTCACTCCAACACCAAGCTTAAGAGATTCAATTCCTGAGTCCAGAATGGAAATGGTATACATATACCTATACATATATATTTGAATGTTTAGCGGCACACCAGCTCCCATTGAACTCGTGCCAACTTTTTGAGAACTCATTATACATGATGTGACTCTAAAGTCTGAACAGTTCATGTGATGCATCACTCCCATGAAACTTTCAGTGCCCAACTTCTACTTTGATCCAAAACTTTAGTGGGCCATGAAAAACAAAAACAAAAAAAAAAACAAAAAAAAATAAAAAAATAGTTGCGCCCTTGATTTCCATCTCTCTTCACTATGGCCCACCAAAGTATATGATCAAGGTAAAAATTGGTCCCTTTAGGTTCCAAGAGATGCCACATTACATGGATGGTTCCGCCTACGTGCACAGGTGAGCATGCCTCTATACACACACACACATATATACATAGAGAGAGATGTAAGGCTACATGCGCACCTGCACACCTATGCAAACTTTAAGACATCTAAAACCACTTGATGGGGCTCACTTGAGATTTTTGATACAGTTAAAACTTAGTATGAGCCCTTGTTCAAGTGGGACACGCACAATGAATGGGCTGGATTTCTGAGCCACATCTCAGCAGGCCCTATAAACGACCATGAAGGTTTCAATGGGCAGTATGTAATCTCAACTATTGCCTGTGATGTAGCCTACCTAAGTCATGATTTAGCCTGATTTTTATGCCTATGGCCCACCATTGAAGGGTGCATCTGCTGCACGGTATGGATTTCCGAGATAGCTCACGGCGGGGCCCACAGAGCTCGATCTCATACCAAGCTCCCGTGGAGTCAATCTCGTAGCACCTTTCCCTGTGAGAAATGCACATGCTCCTGTGAGGAGGTGATTGAACATGCCAATGTAGCATGGATGTGCTAGATCCAAGCCATTCATCAGGTGGGGCAACCTATGATCATGCCCTGGTGCAAAAAATAACGTGACTCGCCATCCATTCATCAGATTGGGCCACATCAGTATGAGAAAAATGATCAACGGTCTATATTCATCATACAAACATGATCCACCTGATGAGTGAACCAGCCTGATTTTTGGGACAGGGCATGATCATGGTGGGCCCACCTGACACATACACATGCCATGTTGGCACGAATCCCATTAAGGTTTCTGTACATCGGATGTATGATGCATGCAACGGTCCATCCATCATTTGGCTTTATCTAATTCATCTTCATCCACAGCTTTTGAGGAAAATACTTCACAAGAAGATATACCCGCAAAACACCGGTGCAACATCAACGGCTAAGAAATACTTAGTGCACAAACGTACGGCCAAGATGAAGGACGCAGAGAATCCAACGGATGAGAAAGAAAGCGATGGATGCAAATGGGTCAAGACGGATTCCGAATGTACGGCAGCTTTATTTTGCACCATGCAATTGCATGAGTCATGCAACACATGTATGAATCCGAAATTCATGCAAAACACGTGTGCATGATGCATGCATGCAATTTAAAACATCATACACTCACACGTGCACACGTGTGAAGATATGACTCTAAAATCTGTGTACTGATGAGATGTTTTCTTCTTCTTATGCAGTCATAGTTCTAGAGATGTGATCTCTCTCCATTTTCACTAGCTCGGGTAAGTTTACACATTTCACATGCTCTAATTCCAAACACGTGTGAATCCGTACCAAGCACACTTGCAAACGTGATGATTAATATATGAGCTTTCCATCCATCTGGTTGGAAATAATATGTATATCTTCTGCCTCAAAATTCAGGTTCCTCAGGTGGGCCATAGGATTCAAACTGATAATGGAAACAATTCGTTTCAGCCGTTCATTTGTTTTCTGTGACGTGGCCCACCTTTGGTGTAAAATGGCTTGATTTTTTGGCAAAAGATTGTACGTGTTAGGGCTGTCAATGGGCCAGGCTTGATGATGTGGGCCTATTCAAATTTTGATTTTGCCGGCCCGGCCCGCCCATTGATGGCCCCAGATGGTGTGGCCCACCTAATGGAAATATATGATTTGGCTCAAAATTCAGGCCTGTTTGGATCCTCAGGTGAACCATGGTATTCAAAGTGAACTGACAGTTAAATGATTATTTCTAGCCATCCATTTGTTCTGTATGATGTGGCCCCCCTGAAGTGTGAAATGGCTTGATTTTTAGGCCAGAAGATCTAAACAGTGTAACCCACTTGATGGAAGGATCTGATCAAAACAATCTTAGACATATTTTTACAATATAAAAAAATTATGAAAAGAAATGCTAACTTAATTATATATATTTTTCTTCAGATATTGTATATTATATAATTCAAGTATCAATATCAGAGCCGTTCAAATTTCAAAGGCCTCCATGAACAACAAATAAGAGGCGTCCGATACAAGATCGATTCAAAGCTATGATCTCAAGATGAAATAGTTCTGAGGCGAGGAAATGCGGGAAGAGTTTGGAAGTTATGATCAGAGGGTGGAGAAAATGTCCTCTTGGGAATCTGGACCGTCCATCTAGCGATCCCAATCAGCCGCGGATACCCCACAATGTCACAATCTTGGCTGTTCGAATTTTGGCCTTGAAGCGGACACTAGACGTGAAATGGCTCGACCGTCTACAATCGGATCAGAAAAAATTTATACCAAATGGATGGCTACGATTCTTTGATCAACGTCTTCAACCATCCTTAGGTACCAAATGGATATATGGATGGTCGTGATTCACTGGCCCTATAGTGTACCTCAGAACTCGGTGGTGTATGCGTCTTATATATTTTTCTAGTGCTCAACCACACAGAAATTATATATTTACAAGGCAAAATCAACGGTCTCGATTCATGTTCTTTGAATAATAATAATGATAATAATAATAATAATAATAATAACAATACCCATGTCCACAATTTGGACACCACCTTTGATTTTTCTCACAGATGAGGTCCGTTTTCTTGGACAATCCATATGTGGCCAACATGACTGCACGGATGGATGATCTGGGCCGTCCATATTGTGGGCCATGTTCTGGATGGGTACCCATATGAATGCTTCATTGTTCGGAGAATCGTACCTGGCAAATTTGATGGCCTTCATTGGACCGTTTAAAACAGAAATGATCAATGGTCCACGCTCAATTAGGTGGTTAGGAATTAGATTTGTCCTTTTAGTATGATTTTTCATAGAGTAGCCAACCGATGGCCCGTCCCATCAGATGGACAGTTAGGATCATCCGAAGCAATGGCCACACTCATGGACCTTCAAGTGCATCCCATGACCGTCTGATATTGCAATGCTTATGGATACGGCAGTTCTGTGGGCATCGATGGCTGTGATGGTCATTGGGTTTTTCATGCCTGGGTCATGATGGGCTGGGCCTAGGATGAATCTCAACCCTAGAAAGTATGTAGGTTGATGATAATCGTCCATTCCTGGGTTGGCTTGGACGCAATTTTCTACAACACTGGTCGTACAGATTCCATGCAACAAAAAGCTCTGTGGGACACAGCTTGATATCTTCGTGATAATCCACTCCGTCCATTAGTTTCATCAGCTCATTTGAGTGTGTGAGCCGAAAAATGAGATAGATCCTCAACTCAGGCAACCACATGCCAAAGAGTGAAGATGGGATGCCCATCATCAAAGATTTCTCTCGGGCCCACCATGATGTATCTACACCATCCAACCTGTTTATAAGGTGAGTCCCACCAGAATGAAGGAAAAAATAAATATCCACCTTATCGAAAACTTCAACGGATGGGATATAAACATCATGATGGGCTTACGATAGTCCCAATGGTTGGCGTCCTCCTCTTCACTCTTTGGTGTGGTGTGGTTCACTTCAATTTTGGATCTGTCTGATTTTTGGAGTCATATCCTAACTTGAGCTGGTGAAACTAATGGAAGGACTGGATGTCACAAATATATTGGGGTGGACCCCACAGATCTTCCTATTGCAGGGGTTCCAACAGCAAGTGTGGTTGGAAATGCGGGTCCAGTAGGTCCACTATATCGTTTGTTTCCAACTGGGCTCTGCCTATTTTTTGGCCCAGTAAGTCATCTGGGCATGAATTTGGGCCCACAATAAATGGGCCTTGATTGACAGTAATCTATGCATGCATATGATTTGTTACCTCACAGGATTCTATACATATGGTACATGATATGGTGATTGGAAGATTCAAAATCGTTGATGTAATGGGCCCAGCAGTGTATGAAGGATAGCCGCTAGATTAAAACATCGTAACCTTTAGATGCGTCCTTTTTCTGTTGAACGTGGTCCTTTGCTCTTTTTTTACTCTTAATCATCTGTCCGTGGACCACCGAATCAAGGGTGGGATCCATGTTTTTAAAACCCAGACCAGACTCCAATCCGTTTCTGTGGCCAGCTCGGCATCTGATTTGTAGGAGATCGTGGACACTCCACATGCTGTAATATCAACGGTTCGGATCCCAAAACACTAGCCCGATGGGCCCACCATATCAATGGTTTGGATCCATGGTCTCCAAATGTATAGAGTCATACGCTTTCATGAGTTATTCATTTGGACCTTATGATTCTTTCCTCCATTATATGAGGAACAGTTTAGGAGCCATCCAACCATCATGCTCATAATATTTGGGTGGAAACAACGCACTTGTGTATCATCGAGGCCGCTAATCAGGTTGACAATGATGCGGATTGCCTGATGAACGGATCTGATATCAGGTTGACATGCTTATTTCCACAAGTGGGGCCGGTGCCCTTTGCATTTCTCATTTGATAAGCATCTTTATGCAAGTCTGGCAGCCAACGAGCCCAACATGGGCCCCTTATCTAGGCTCATGGGCCGCGTATAAATGGGTCGGCCTATTTTCTAACCCGACATTACTTCATATGTACATCTCTTATATCCCACATGTATGCCATTCTTCCTTTATTAGCCAATCCATGCATCTTGAATAATGACCGTTGATTTTATTCCCCCAAGTGTCTATTTTCTTGTGCATGTGTGGCCCACTTGATTAAAAGATAGATTTGGAACATTTGAGTTGAGCCCAGCCAAAGTTTTGGGCTGGGCCGTGGACCTTAAGTTTTGGGGTGGGCCCAGGCCTATTCCAAAGATGGTACGGTACCAAGTTGTCGTATTTGAATGGTTGGCTGGTTGGACCGACAAGCCCATGTGACCCGATGAGCGGTTCATATCCCCCAATCAGTTATATATTCAACGGACCGAATAAAAGTCCACCAGTAACCGAGTAGGTGAGTCAATCCGGACTGAATAGACTCCATCCAATCCTAATTCAAACCGAGTTCGAGTCACCAGTATCTTAATTATCGACCTGACTAGGTACTGACTTAACTTGATCCGAAACCCTATTGGCTCGACTTGAACCGAAACATGACTCGTACATATTTAAAAAATAAAATAATAAATAATAAATAATAAAAAAATTTATGTTTGACGTTTCAAATATGGGATACTGTGTAACTGATGAAGAGACTACAATTCCCGCAAGTGATTTCAGCCCGTGGATACCTGCCACACTAGACACTACTTGGTGTTGACTCAACTGACTCGGTATCTGTGACCAGGTTGGACTTGGTCCGGGTTAGTCAAGGCCAATTCCAGATTCATATCGGGTCAAGCATGCTGGACTCGATACCAAGTCGGGTCGAGTTCGGGTTAGGTTTATTACAAGATCATGTAAAGTCAGGTCAATCCTAACTTGGTATTACCTGACTAAATGCTCAACTCTACCCACCAATTCCAATTCCAATCCCAACTAATACCAATAACCGCTATGGCTGAGTTATAATGCTCTTAACCCTAGCTGTTAAATAGGGGTGGTCTCTTGGGTCAGCCCTCCCAAGGAAGGGAGTGAGAGTATCAAACCACGACGACGCCCATCATATGAATGACTTTGCAAATAGAACATAAGCCACTTTTAAAATGGTTTTTAAACAATACATGCCCTTCTAATGGCAACCACTCGCTAATGTTTTTAATGGTCCATTGCCACCCCTAACGGTACTGATATGATTGCAACTTGCGGTGGTGCAGGGCTATTTGTGGAGCCCACTTAGTGTGTGTGTGTAGGAAATGGGCCTCATTGTGATGTGTGTCGAACATCAACACTGTGCATTTGATGGTCCCCTTTAGGTTATGAGATATCTCAAAAATCAGCCGTATATGGAACTCAGGTGGGACATATCATCTAAAACTATATGAAGACATATCTAAAACATATAAAATCACTTGGTGGGGCCAATTGAGTTTTGGATGCAGCTGAAACTTGGTCGGACCTCTCATCAAAGTGGGACACACACAATGAATGGGATGGATTTGTGAACCACATCTAAGTGGCCCCAATAAATGATTACGAATGTTTTAATGGGAGGGTAACCAATCTCAATTGTTATCTGTGGTGTGGCCCATCTAATGTATGGATTAGCTATTTTTAATCTCATGGCTCAACATGGAAGGGTGCATCTGATTGATGAGTTAAATGTCTATCACACATCAAAGTGGGGCCCATAGAGATCGACCTCATGGTAAAGAAATGACACCGTGAGGTTGGCCTCACGGGAACTTCCCATGAGGTCGAGCTATGTGAGCCCCACCATGTTGTGCATCAAACATTTATTCCATCAGTCAGATGCACCATTCCATGGTAGGCCACGGGGTTAAAAATCAAGTCAATCCATGACTTGGATTGGACCACACCACATACAACAGTTGAGAGGTTTATAAGGCCAGCGAGATGTGGTTTAGACATTCACCTCATCCATTACGTGTGTTCCACTTGGATGAGGAGTCGCACCAAAATTCAGGCCATTTCAAAGCTAAGGTGGGGCCCATCAAGTGCTTTTATATGTTTTCTTCACGATTTCCCATGATTTCTGATGGTATGGCCCACCTGAATTACGGGTAAGGCTGATTTTTGATACATCCCATAACCTAGATGGAACCTATTGAATGTACAGTATGAATTCTCAAGAGTTTTAACACGAGGTCATAGGTTCAAGCACTAATTGTAGTGTTAGTGTGTGGGGCATGTGTGAGGCATGTGAGTGTGTGTGAAAATAAAAACTAAAAAATTAGTTATGATTTGAGCAAGTTGTGGCTAATCCTAATGATCCTTTCTAATTGGCTTGTCCAGATTTTTAAAACCTTTTGAGCCAGCTGAAGATGATTTTATTGAAATGGCAGGTGTTTGAGCTCTCAATAACTCTTTTTATAGGGCTAAAATTGTTAGATTATATAGTTTTAGAGGATTGAGAGTTGGAAACCTATTAAAACTCCTCTCCCTAGGGCTACATGCAAATTTGATAATTCATACAATTGTACACTACTACTTAACATGATTTTAGATGCATCACAATTTATTAAGGTCCACCAGTATGCCCGATCTTACTTTCCAACCTTTAGGACAATCCAAATTATTAATCAATAAGGCCCACTTTTATAATTCTTACAAAAATCAAATTAATTAACCCTTTGATATGCAGATCTAGTCCATTGACTATTTATGAAACCTTCTTAGAATGCACTCTATCCAACTCATACGATATTATTATGAGGGCGGATCCATATGAATACTTTCTTCTTCTTTTTTGCCTTTTACCGTAGCTTAAGTAAGAGAATACTTATAGTTTAGATTTTTGGTAGGATTTCTATAGCCACCAATTGATAGAACCCATCTACGCCATTTGGAATTGAAAAAAAAAATACTAATAATAAAGTATAGAAAACGACGTGCTTCTTTTGGAAGTCTACTTCCCCTGCCACTAGCCCTGTGGCTGATGGGCGGTGTTGTATGGGCCCCAACATGATGTATGTGTTTCATCCATTCCGTACATCCTTTTTTAAAGATTATTTTAGGGCTTTACAACAAAAATGAGAGGGATATAAATCTCAGGTGGATCACACCATAGGAAAACAATAGTAAATGGATATCCACCATTAAAATCCTCCTAAGGCCCACTGTACTGTTTATTTGACATCCAATCCGTTGATTAGGTCATACAGACGTAGATGAAGGGAAAAAACAGAGGCTTGATCCAAAACTTGTTTGGGCCCCAAAAAGTTTTTAATGGTCGAATTCATTCAACCCTGTTTTCTGTAACGTGGTCGACATTAGATTGGAATATACCTCATTTTTTGTCTCATAACCTAAATTGATCTATGATAATAGATGGACCGCATGGATGAAACACATACATCATTATGGGGCCCACAGAGCACCGACCATCAGCCATTGGCTGGTGGCCAATCCGTTTCCCTTTGCCTTTGCCTTTTCCTTTTGGTATTTTGGTTCTGATTTTTCAGTTGAGTGCGATTATTAGCCTGTGAACTATCCATAGCAGGGCCCACCTGATGAACGATTTAGAGCTCCTCCACGTGCAAGAGGTTGGACTGTGTTAAACTCGTCGCCGTTGCCGTGTACGTGTCCTTCCGTGATCCAAACGTTTCCTGAAGGCGCTGCCTCTATCATTGTGTAGTACACACGCCTTTTCAATTATGATAAGTGGGCCCAATTATTAGGTAATCCAGACCATGTATGTTGAGGCCCACCTTATATGGATGACTTCATGAAAATATACAAGAATCCATACTAGCAATATTACTACATTTTTCAGTAAAATGTGGATCCTTGTCGTAATTCTGGTATTCGCTATATTACAGATATATGAAGCTTAATATTGTCTTATAAATGAGAATTAATAGTCCATAAATTCTGGAAAACGATATATAACGGTCTGGATTAACGAAAAATGGGCCCCACATGCATTATTGAAGATTGGTATGTACTATGAAATGATGCAGGCGAATTTCACCATATGATTTCTCTTTCTTATCCGTATGCTACACGACAAGCGAATTTCCACAGGGTTGACCCGGCGTAAACGGTCTCGGCATTCCCTTCAGACCTTCTGTGGGAAGAGCGTGCCCGACCCGAGTTATATAGGCCAAACATAATATTTTTGTGAAATCCGATCCGTTCATCAGTTTCTAAAAATCATCATAGGATAAGAACTCATTAATCAACCGGATCCTAAACTTAAGTGGGCCACATTACAGGGAGAATTCGGGATAGGATTCCTACCATAGAAATATTCTGGGGTCCAACATTCGGTTTATATGGCACGAAACCCGTTTGTCAGGTCAAGCCAACGAGATCGACGCGAGATCCCAAAATAGGAGTGATCCAAAACTCGGGTGGGCCCCCACCACGTGATTTTAGAGGTTCTTCCTCTGCTGTGACCTCAGGAGTTTTGGATACATCTGATATATTCTCCTTGTACGGTGAAAATGATGCGGTGGACGTGTATTTCACACGCACTTCATAGCGGGATCGATAGAGCTGGACGCGGATCTCCTGCGAAAGCCTGTCGCAGGAAGTTTCTGCGAAAGGATGTTGGGTGGGGTCCACCACCATGTTTGTGGGAAATATACTCCGTTTATCTGTTTTGTGAGCTCATTTTAGTACAAAATACAAAAAAAAATAAAATTTGAGGTGGATACAAGACTCAAGTGAGCCACACGAGAGTAAACGGTGAAGATTCAGTGAAAATTGTTGAAACATTCTTAGGACTATAAAAGCTTTGTTTCAGGCTATTTTATTTTCTATTTTCAATTCATTTCAGTGGTAATGACCTTATAAACGGTTTGGATGGCATATAAACATAAAGGTGGAGCTCAAGAAGATTTCAACAGTAGGTATTTCTTTTCCCAATTTTCCATCTAGTGTGGTACAATTTAATTTTGGATCTAACTCATTTTTGGTTACTTGTACTAAAATTAGCTCGACAAGCGGATGAACGGAGTATATTTTTCAAAAACATGGTGGTGAGCCTCACCTAACGTCCTTGTGTAGGAACTTCCTGCGAAAGGCTTTCGTAGGAAATCCGCGTCCGACTCAGGTGTTGCACGCACTTCCTATGGCAGGTAGGGCTGTAAATGGGCCAGGCCTGGGGTAGGTTTTAGCTCAGATTTGACTGTTTCCGGCCGGGCCAGCTAGCCAGGACTATTCACAATTCTGATTTTTCATGCCCTGGTAGTAGTTGTGAGGATTCTGGTCGGCCTGAACTGGTGTCGGATTCGGTAGTGAGCCCTCCATGAACGACGCCGGTACTGGAAAAGCCACGTGGGCCCCACAATTATGTATGTGTTTTATACACGCCGTCCATCCAGTTTTCAAGTTCATTTTATGACTTGAGCCTGTGAATGCCCTCCGTCCATTGCTTGCACTTGCGTGCAGTTTCTACTCTAAAGAGCATGCAATTTTTAGGAAAATTATATATATATATATATATATATATATATATATATATATATATATATATATATATATATATATATATATATGCAAGAAACATCAGTCATATTGCAATGTCCTAAAAGAGGGTTGTGTAAGAATTCTATAAGGAAGGCTTTATTGATAAACGGTATGAATTGTCCTAAAGGTTGAATAATGTGATCGGCTATACCGGGTATACTAGTGGGCCCTACTAAGTTGTGATACATTCAAAAATTCATATAAGGAGTAGAGTGTTAGGATACACATATGGTATTGTCAAATTTATGCGGAGCCATAGGGAGAGGAGTTTTGATGGGTTTCAAACTCCTCTGTCATCTACATTATAAAACAGAGCTGGGTCCCCAATCCAACACCATTGACAACCATCGATAGAAGTTACAGCCCCATCACAACTTCTCTAAAGTGTGCAAGGAGAGGAAGACCTCAGCAATCCTATCTACAACAATGGCGTCTCAATTCTAATGCACAGCTTGTTCCTTACTATTTGGTATTAAGAAAATTAATAGGTCGAGCATGCAAAAAGGAAAAAGTAAGTATATCCTGGCCTTATTACACAAAGTCAAAAGATAATGGACAGACAAACCAAATAAGAAATAAATGTAATAGAAAGTAAATGAATGAATAATAAAAGGTCCTAACTTTGCTTTGTAGAGCTAAGGCCCCAAGCAGACAAACAGAATAAGAAATATAAGCAATAAAAAATAAATACAGTAAAAGAAAATAAAATATTATTTACAGAAAAAAAAAAAAGTGTGAATATATAGTATTCTAAGCTTGATTGAGATACAAGGAAAAAAGAGGATGAGGAAAGTCAAACACCATTTTCTTAAATCATAAAAAGGATAATCGAATGTCCCTAATCCTGACTCTATTCTTAATGTGATAAGGTTAGCTTTGTTGAATGAGATTGTTGCAGTTAGGGTTGTGCACCTACAAAGTTAGCTTGGTTAGCTTGCTCGACTCGACTTGAACAAGCTCAATTCGACTTGGTTTGAAATTGAGTTCAAGCCGAGTCGAGCTGATCTTTTGAGCTCGAAAAAATTTTGAACCAAGTTCGAGCTTGCCCGAGCTTGACTCAACTCGAATCGAACCAGTTCGGTGACTTAGTTACTTTGATATTGATATTTGTTGGGCCTGATTGGATATATGAAACTAAAGGCAACACAACATCATCTATTGTTCTAACAACTAGAACCCAACTCTTTCAATTTTCACCAAACGTTTGATGAAATGACTCAACGAAGTGTGGCCGGTGACAAGGAAGGTATGTATATGAAACAAATAACCTTTTTTCTCTTTATTTTTATGTTGCTTAGAAGGTGTTTGATGAAATACCTATAAAACCACTGCTGCTATTTTACATATAGTGAGATTTTGAAGGTGCAGTCTATATGTTTATGAAAATGCTGCACAGGTGAACTCGGCTCGATATTGGCTTGAACTCAACTCGAACTAGCCCGAGCTGCTGATCGAACCAAGCTGAACTAACCAGTCAGGCTCGAGGACCGAGCTGAGCCGAGTTTGAGCTGGGGTTAGCGAGAGGCTGAGCTGAGTCGAGTTGTGCCTAAGTCGACTCGTGTACATCTCTAGTTGCAGTTGGATGAAGCAGAACCTAAGCATATGCATAGCTGTTGTAGAAAAGTGTAAGTGGCATAATCTCCTCATTGTTATGGAGTGGAAGCCAAGAAAAATAAAAATAAAAACTTTAGAGCATTCCTTGTGTTGCTTTTGCCTCTTCTTGAGTGTCTGTTTATATAAGCTTTAAAATCATCAATTGAGAGGTGGCTGATGACCACTTACTGAAAATTTTTCATGCAAGATTTATTAGAAATCTTCCAAGAAATCTCAATGCAAATTTTGTGGTACTAGGTGGCTGTCAGCTTATAAATAGCCAATAGTCTACTTTCCCAAGGTGAGGTGTTTACATAGCCCAAATGAGTCAGATTGGAAGCTCAAGTGTACCACACCACATGAAGTAGTGGGGATAGTGAGGCTCATTGTTCAAACCTTCTTAGTGCCCATTTGTCATCCAAACTGTTCATAAAGTTACATAAACATGGATGAAGGGAAGAAACAAATATTGGCGTGATCCAAAGATTTCTTTACCCTTAAGAACTTTTCACCGATAAGCACTTAATCTCCAAATTTTCTTGTGATGTGGTTTGCTTGAGCTTTGGATTTGCGTCATTTTGGACGGATAGACTATAACGCCTTGGAAATCGGGGGTCGTGTATATACTCGACACCCGAGTTCCCAAGTGTCACTTTCATCAATTTTATGGTTTTATGATTAATTAAGTTCAATTGCGCAACTTGAAATTCCTGAAACATGAAGCATAATCACAGCTAGTCTACTGGAATGAAAGATATATATGTGCATATATGTACAGGTCCAAAAAAATATAAAAGGGTCGCCCAAGGCGTTGCCCAATCAAAAATCACAAAACTATCATGTTCAAAAGAATAGGGCTGAGTCTGCTACTCAGCGATCCGCTCCCACCTCTTAAGCTAACGGAGAGCCATCTATCAACTGGAAGTAGGACAGCTCGTCTTCTTCCTCGAAGTTCACCTCACCAGGCTCCTCATGCCCTGAATCGCCTACATTTATGAACAGGTCTGGTTGGTGTTTTAAAATACCGTCCTAAAGTGAGAGTAAGTGATCAACTTAGTGGGTGCTATTAATCTTAAGTTATAACAGGCATGAATTATAATATGAACTTAATGTAACGCAACCAATCATCAACACCTCGTGACCTTATTAAAATACATGCATGCCCTTGCCACAACGCTCCCTCAAGTGATACGATGCATGCCCTCGCCATAACGCTCCATCGAGTGACTCCATCTAACGATCGCGTATGTCAGCACTCCCTCAGAGCGACCTTTACTTCCGAGTCACCACCCTATCTAGTGCAATGCAATGCGATCGTGTTAGTCGAGTTATTAATTAAGTTCGTTCATCCAGCAGGTTGAGAAATCTGATACATCCCACGTATTAATGTCCTAAGCTGGTTGCGAAGCCACGGCCCCCCAATGCGTGAGGCCGAGACCCCCCGGTCCGTGATCCCGTTGGGTTCCTCATCCTCGGCTTCAAGCATATGAGGAGTGCCGAGAGGAAAAGATTGCTTGTGGTCACTACGGGGAGGCGCGACACCTCAACGTAGGCTGACAGCTTAGACACAGTGTCCCATTCCACCATGCCCGGCTCACGAGGCCGTGGACCAGTTTCAAGTGGGTTATTGATGGGTTACAACGGTTGTAGGGTGGTTCAGATTTCATACATATGTGAGCAAACATGGTTAACAAACAGGGTTGGTCGGCCTGTAGAGTAGACCGCATGAGTCCAGGCAAGTACATGATGGAACGGCATCGGGTGCAAGTAATCCATGTAGTCTAGCTATTGTCGCCCACACGCACTCACCCAAATCCATGGGTTTAACCTCGAAGCGGTCCTACCAATGGAACCACCTTCGCTCTCCTCATGTTCCTGGACAATTCAATGGTAAGAATAGTGATTCATAACATGTCGACTACCAATGTATCAGTAGAATAAACAACATCATGTTCTCATACTTCTCAACATACAATTCAGATTTTCATAGCAAACAATTCTAATAATATAAAGAAACAAGTGCATGTGAGTGTGTGTGTGTGTGTGAGGAAGTTAAGCATTTCCTCCATCTTAAGAAATCATATGCATAAGAGTAATAAAATCCTGCATACTATGAAGCAACAATACATGGAAAAATCAACAAGTCATAAGCATGAAATCATCCATACATAAAATCATGTGAGAAGCAAGAACCATATCATAAGAGTCAAACTTACGATTCCATACAATTTCAACAAACATACAATTCCTGAGGTTTCTCTAGGTTCTCCAAATATGGCATCTAAACAATCAAAATTATCAATCTCATACTAAAATTAGTGTTAGGCTACCTAAGAACAATAGTCTGCACCTTTGGATTCGTTGAAGGCTTGGGAACAACCTACGAGATGTGGAATTTGGGGTTGAATGGACGGATCCTAAAAGCAACCCTTGCATGTTAGAATTTCATGTAATCCCTTCTCATCACAAGGGTTTTAAGGAAAAAGGGTGATAGATCTTACCTAGATGATCAACGGAATAAATGAGCGGTTGTGGAGAAGGGATTCTTCTTGAAAAAGAGGTAGGGAGTTAAAAAGGTTGATTCCCTTGGGCCCCACCTAGATCTAGGGTCCACCTTACCCCTCTTCACTTTCTTTCTTCTCTCTTTCCTCTCTTGCTTTCTCTTCTCTCTCTTTGGTAGGTGTAGTAAAAGGGAGAGTTATGAGAGAGCTAGGGCTTTATTCCCTAGACTTGAGCCACTTGGCCTTAAGTTTCCCCAAATGTCCAAAATAGCCTTCTAAGACCTACTATTGGTGTAGGGGTTGCCCTAACACTCCCTAGGCCTCTAAATTTGGTGTGTAGGTGTCTCATGACCCGATGAAGGGTCATGCAAAGTTTGGGAACAAAACGGATCAACGAAGGTGAGGCTTGAGCATACGGTTCTGATCTTCAAATGGTCCTGTGGGGACCGTTCCGGTTGTAGGGGGCAGTTCTGGTGGCCCTCTGGCCATGAAACTGATAGGGTGGGTGGTCCATGGCCTGATGAAGGGCCATGAAAAATTTGGGAACGATCGGATATGGGGTTTGGTCTTACGGGTCCGATTTGCGATCAACCGTCGTCGTGCCACTATCGGGTCCCAGATTTTTTGGACGGGCGTATGACACTACCTTAAACCTTCACCGTAAATTTGGAAGAAATCCGACGGCTGAGAAGCTCAGAGCCTTAGTTTCATTATCCAGTGTCAGATTTTAACTTTGGCATTAGATAGGTTGACTAGTGCTATTGGAATGAATCAGACAATTAACTTCTGGGTGTCTAATGATTCTGTGGTCCGTGATGAACCACAATCCCAGTGAGATATATGGTTCTCTAAATTTTTATAATTTTTCGACCTTCCTGCGTTGTAGTATGGCCCGTACGGGTTGATGCTAAGTGTAATCGAGCCATTTGGCTTGGCGGCCCGCCCTTGGCCCTATTATGACCCGTTTGATCTACTAAGTTGGGCTAATCCTAGATTAATTTACTAGCGGTACCTCACTACAAGTAGTATAAAAGAACAGTCTTACGGCAAATCCTACGTGGACGCCCTAGGACATTGTGCTGGTCGGATGGGACGTTACATAGACGGTGTGGATAAAAAGCATACATCATGGTGGGGCCCACATAGCTGTTTAGTACCGACGTCGGTAGGGGTGGATCACCACCTATTTTTATTTTTTTACACACACCACAACGGTTACTCCAACTAGAGTTGTACACGAACCGAGTTAGCTTGGTTAGCTCGACTCGACTTGAAAAAGCTTGATTCGACTTGGTTCGAAATTGAGTTCGAGTTGAGCTGATTTTTTTAGCTTGAAAAAATTTTGAGCCGAGTTCAAGCTTGCTTGAGCTCGACTCAACTCAGATTGAACCTCAACTCAAATCAAACTCAGACCGAAGTAGTTCTGTGACTCAATTATTTTGATATTGATGTTGTTCAACAAATGTTTAATGAAATGACTCAACGAAATATTGGCCGGTGACAAGGAAGGTATGAATATGAAACAAATACCATTGTATCTTGATATTTATGTTGCCTACTAGGTATTTGATGAAATACATGTAAATCAATGCTACTATTTTATATTCCATGAAAAATTGAAGGCACGCTTAATGTGTTTGAAAAAATGCCACGGATGCTCCATGTTGGCTCCAAGATGCTGACTGGATGCTGAGCTAGCCAATCAGGCTCAGAGACCGAACCGAGCCGAGTTCAAGTTAGGGTCAGCCAGTGGACTCGTGTACACCTCTAACTCCAACCCATGACCTTAAGGCATGAGTAATGGCCCGTCAGACTGCAAGGATGATAATGCCGCTGATCATGGGCTAAGGCCCAGTCAAGCAAACAATCAAGCGGAATCCTGATCTCAGCCCTCAACTTGGACGGCACGTGCGACTACGAACGCATGATACCATTATCCCATGCGAAAGAATTCCATGTCAGTTTTGAGCCATGTAAATAAAGGTGGTGACTCTTAAAACGTACACATGGAATAGTTGTAAGACAATCCGGACCATCCAGATCTCTGACCCAAATGTGGATGGGCCATAACCTAACAATTGCACTCAGGCGATGACATCATCCATCTCAATTTCTCCACGAATTTGGACCACTCAATGTTTTCTCTATAGCCATCCATTTGATAGAACATTATATGGACGGTTAGGATTTCTTGATCACTATAGAGATATGAATCATCGATAGGATCCACAATTTGGATGGTCTGGATAACCGTAAATCAGTGCCACATGTGAGTAGTATGAGTCAACCCCATTCTTTAAATGTTGTAAAATGACACGGGCGCCATTCTCGTGAGCATTTAAGGGCACTGTCTGCGTGGCACAGTGCGCCTTCATGACGTCCTAGGAAACGACGGAAACGGATTGGCTACTCCCCCTGCCACCAGCCAACGGCTGATGGTCGGTGCTCTGTGGGCCCCACCATGATGTATGTGTTTCATCAATGCCGTCCATATATTTTTTATATCATTTTATAGTATTGAAAAAAAGAAGAAGATATATCTCAATCTCAGGTGGACCACATTATAGGAAACAGTGTTTAATGAACGTCAACCATTAAAAAATTTTTGGAGCCCATAAAAGTATTGGATCAAGCTGATATTTGTTTTTTCCCTTCATCTGGGTCTTTATGCCCTAATCAACATATAAACAGTACAGTGGGCCTCAATAGGATTTAAATGATGGATATCCAATCACTATTGTTTTCCTGTGGTGTGGTCCACTAAGATTTATATACCTATAAATTTTGGGATAAAGCCCTAAAATCATATTTAAAAATGTATTAACGGAATGGATGAGATGTATGCATCATGGTGGGTCCCACAGAGTAGCCAATCCGTTCCAGGAAACGACAGGCGGAAGTCTCGTATATCTTGCAAAATGACCAAAATAACCTTGATGCGTGATAACTCTACACGGAATGCGCGTGGATAAACGTGTGAGATATGAGATTTTTCCGTCACGGCTATGGTAACTACCATACGTTCGAGCTGTGTGGGGCCCACTTGTGATTGCATCAGGAATCTAAACCGTGAATCTGGTGCGTCACCTTACGGGACCTACCTGATGAACGGTCTGAATGGCATATGAATAACAAGGCGGACCCCACATTCCATCAGGCAGTTTCTATGGTCGGCGTCCCAATCCCAGTGTTCCCACTGTTACTTTTGGTGTAACCCGACTGAGTTACGGATCAGGGTGTATTCAACGATCTACTTTTAAGATCAGTAAGCTCAACTAATGGACGGGTTGGATGGCACTAAAGCATTACGATGGGCCCTACACAGTCTGTCGAGTGGGCTATTTCCCCATGGTTAGTCTTGCATTTTTCGCCGAGATCCTTACATCATGGCCATCCGTCGCACTAGGCCCACCTGGCGGTTGGGCACTTCTATCACGTTCCATCCACGAGTGGGACCCACCGTATCGTGTTACAACTTTTCAGTACTCCTGCGAGCTACCTACCATTTTTTCGGACCCGAATCCTGAGAGCGGACTAGGTGTTACCCGGGTAACACGTTAGTGAGTGTTTCCCTGACCATGGGGCCGACACTGATGTATTTATTATATATCCACTCCGTCCATAATTTTTAAAATATATTTATCGTACATGTTATAAAAAATAAAGACATTAATATCTCGAATGGACCACACAATATATATTTAATTACATCCATTAAAAACTTCTTGGGACCACAAAATTTTGGACCATGCATTCATGCTGATATTTGTGTTTCGCCTTCATCTAGGTCATTTTGACCTTATAAAAAAGTTGTATGGAAAATAAAAATTACAGTGGTTTCCAGGAAGATTTTACTGGTGGGAGTTCAATGACCAGTTTTTCCTTTGGTGTGGTCCACTTATATTTCTATTTGTTTTAAAAATTTCTATCTGTTCCTATAGAATTATCTTTAAAAACTTATGGACGGAGTGGATATTCAACGCGTACATCAAGATGGCCCCACGGTCAGTGAAACACCCGCTAAAGTATTACCCGGGTAACACCTAATCCGCCCCGCGGAATCCTCTGCCAACACCTGTTTTACAAAACAGCTCCGTAAAACACTCAAAACAGCTGCGTAAAACACCCAAGCTTTTGAGACCCACTATCTTGTATATGTAAAATCCACTCCGTCCATCAGGTTCAATCCTCAATTCTAGTACCTGGGCTTCTAGATTAAAAACTCAAGTAAACCATACTGAGGGAAAAATAAGGATGGGATACCAACCACAGGTTTGTTTGTAGGGCCACCGTGATATGTATCTTTCATCAAACCTGATCATCACGTGTAAATCATTAGGATGAAATAAAAATACAAAAATTATCCTGATCCAAATATTAAGCCAGTCAAACCATAAGAACTTGGATATTCTAGGAGAATTTTTATATTGTTTCATTGGTGTGGATCACTGGATATTTTTTTGGCTAATATTTTGTATTTAAAGTTAAAATAGTGTTTTTTTGTTGATGGACGGATTGGATTTACATATAAGACATGGTGGGCCTGAAATCTAGGGTGTCTTACGCAGCAGCTGTTTTATAAAACAGGTGCTGCAGTCCGTTCCTGTTTTCTTTCCACAATAAATCTCAGTCGTCCCTTCTCTGTGTCCGGCTAAAAAGCATAAAAATGGCATTGCTCGATTCCGTCCATCATCTCCTCCTTCTATCCATCATTTCCGTGTCTTGCTTCTCTCCCAATCCCACACGCGCGTCCGTGCACGAGTACGCACGTGCGAAGTTCAGGAGCAAGGGAAATGCGTTCGTGCTCCACGGCGGCAGCGAAGGCCTCTACGCCTCCTCGCTTCTTCCCTTCTCCACCAGCAATCTTTCCTCCTCCTCTTATATACGGTACTCTCGGTGTATATTCCTTGCTCCCGTTTTTCTTTTGAAGTGTTGGAGTATCGTATCTCTGGAAAATGATCAAACTGCAAACGTCTTCACCACGATTGTGGTGCAAATGAGTTGTGTGGGCCCCACCTTGATGTGTTTTTCACGAAATCCACTCCATCCATCATGCCTGGCCTCCCATGTTTGGCCATGAGGGAGAAAATCATGATGGTCAATGACCCAGGTGGGCCATACCGTGGGTAACGCTTTAGAGGGCACGTACTCCCTCTCCCAAATGTTCCTGCTCGTGTGGCCCACCTGAGTAACTGATTGACCTGAGTTTTGGGCCCACGTCCAATTGAGGGATGGCATGCGTGATGAGCGGAGTGGATGTCATGAATATATCTCGGTGGGGCCCACAGCGTTCGTTTGCACTATAGTTATAGTGAAAACTTTTTTAAATATCATGACCCAAGAGATCTATGAGGTTGGATCCGCTACAAAGCTCTGTAAGTTAAGATTAGCGTAGAACCATCTGTGTGGGGCCCACCATGATGTATGCATGGCATCCAATCCGTTCATCATGTGCGCCCCGTCAGTTTCACGGAGGTTTTGTAAAAATCAGTCAGATCCGAAGTTCAAATCGGCCACACCACGGGGAACGGTTGGGATGGAGATTGCCAGCGTTAAAAACTTTCCGAATTGTGTATGGGGCCACAGTGTTCTTTTTATTCCCAACCGATCCATCCAGATGATCGTGTGGCCCACCTGTGTTTTAGATTGGCATGATTTTTGGATGCCAGGGACTGCATGAGGGGTGGCACGTGATGGACGGATTGGATGTCATGCATAGTTTACGGTGGGTCCTACACATTGTTTTGTAGGTTAGAGCTTTGGAGTCGATCCAGCTCTGTTTTTATGTAACTTTTCTGGTGCATCACGTTGAGGTCCAGTTGCATGGGCAGCTTGGACATGTGATCTGGGCCGTTCATCTGGTTGGCACAGCAGTGGATTGACAACTTTACAGACATTGCGTCCGTCGGTAGAATCAGGTTGCTTGGCTGGAAATGTTCCTGGGAGTTGTGTATTTCAGTGCTGTTTGTGCCGATCATCAGATGTTGCAGCTATCATGGGCCCATGAGCACGGCTGAGGGAAAGGGAAAACGTCTTTTTTATTTATGTTGGTCATGGAGATCTGAGACAATGGTTGGATCCAATGGCTCAGATCATGCTGTTGGATGCATTTACTCAATCTAGTCCATCCGAATTGCTGGCTACATTGTGGATGAAGCATTGCTGAAAAATCACACTGACGGATGATCCTAACATCTGAAAAGCAGGCATTTCTACATTTAATTTGGACCATCAACCAATTTGGCCACTGAACAAATGGATAGAATCCTCTGACCAGCGTGCCCCATTTGAAGTGGGATTCCTCATTTGGACAGTCTGGATTGGGTGCGCACGTACAGTATGTAAATGAAAGATGGCCTGGATGGTTGGGCCCGTAAGATCTGACAGTCTATATGATCTTAGAACCTTCACACAAAGCCAAAGATGGACAATGTTCGTCCAGTAGTCTGCAGAACCACTATGGGAGCAGAGAGTATTTTGTCACCTTTCTAATTCTACAATTAAGATGGCCCCCGAATCATATGATCAATGGCTTAGATCATTGAAAGGCAGGCCCGGTGGAGAAGTATTTCTCTTCTTTCTCCCCGGAATACTCTCGTGAATTTGGATGAGGTATCCCATCTCACCCAATTTCTTTCCCTCTCCCCAATCCATCTATGATTGTATTCAATTTTGAATTTACAATTAATTTTTGAAATCTCAAGAAAAAAATGGAAGGACAAATTTGGAGGGAAACTCTTGTGGGATCCATCCACAAGTGGACCCCACAGGTCAATCCAACAGTAAATGCAACGCATGTAAATTCTTGAAAGTGAAAAACAGTACAGAAATCTATGACCTTTGGCTACCATGGATGTTTTGGAATTGGACCCCGTCTTCATATCTTGGAATGAAAAAATTGAAATTCATATGTTGATTTTTCTGTAAAACTGATTTCACCCATTCAGTGATTGCACTGCCCTTTTGAAGCGGGCCGTGCGCGTCTTAGCAGAAATTATGGAAATGGATGCTTTCATTAATGCTTTACTTGAATGCATCGGCTTTCTAATTGGAATGGAATTTGAACAAAGACTCTTCTTAATGAACCATGCAAAAAATCCAACTTAGAAAATCATAGTTACCAGGAAACTCATTTCCCCTTGCAAATTCCAACTTTTGTTGCTTCCCATTTCTCGCATTCGTTCAAACTTCTAGCTAAATACAACTTATGTACACATCCAATTCTTGCATTGTTTCCCATATCTGTTTATCATTCTGGTAACTTTCCCAATATAACTTTGTTCACCCACTTATAAGATAAATAAATACTCGGGTGCTCACAACTCACTTTAAGTTGTGGTGCTCCTAGTTGCATTTGTGTACTTGGACTGTGCAATCCATTTATCTAGATTGTTCATTAGGTCCACCGCACATTTCATGGGCAACCATGCAAGCATCACATCAATCTGACAAATATCAATCACTCGATTGATGGTCTTTTATCTGGATAGTCAAGATCATTTACACAAAAACATTTGATCAATGGTCTTTTATGTGGATAGTCAAGATCATTTACTCGAAAATAGGTCCAACAATTTTTTTTTTTTTTTTTGAAAGGTGAAAATTTATTTAGCAAATAGAAAAACAAAACAAGGGAAAACAAGCCGAAGCACATAGAAACGAAAAGAAAAGAAAAAACAACAAGAGACCTAAAAACTAGAAAAAACCTCTGATCTTCTCTTATTGCGGAAGCAACAGTCATTTCTTTCAGCCTAGATGGCCCAAAGAATGGTAAGAAGAGCTACTCGTCATTTTCTCCTTCCTAGCTTTCCCCCATCCTCAGCATGCCAAGCTGAAAGAAGATCTTCTAATGAGTCATGAGTGTGCCATGACCTAGTGGACCGATGCAAAGGAGAAGAACTCATTCCATATTCCGATCTAAAATATGCAGTGAATGAGAAGATGGTCAACAGATTTGGACTGCTTGTAACAAAAGAGGCACATGTTTGGCAGAATCATCCACCAAAGATTGTCCATAGTCAGAATTCTGTTTCTCCTCGCCAACCATTGGAAAGCCGCTACTTTAAGGGGAGTTCCGTACTTCGAATCTCCTTGGTGGAAGAGCTTTTGCCAAAAACTCCATCCTCCACAAGATGATGCATCTATTTTTTAGACACCTCCATGGATCGAGTATGATTTCTAAAAATTCTCTTTTGTTAGGCAATCATAGCCATTCCGTGTCTTGGAGAAAGGATGGCTATATAAAATAAGGCCAAATCAAGCATGGATTGGATCATCCAATCAGTGCGATTTTTGCATGATAGCTTGGGAAATCTGTTCTGGATTTAATGGAAAATTCAGGTCGATTGCTTGGGCTGTGTAACTGAACTTGGGCAACTAAGAACGCTACAACTAAATAGTTCTTTGAGAGAACTGGAGCATTTCTCTATAAGATATATCTCATAACTGGGAACTTCAAATGGTTTTGGAAGGTACAGAGTATAGACTATAAAGACTATATACTAGTGGGTGTTTGGGGTGAATTTCTATATTGGTTTTTAGTGATGAAAACATGGAAAAACAAGAAAAGCAGTTGACTGCGTCTCATTAACTGAATCACGTAATTCATACAGGAATGGACCCTGTAAGAGTTTGTCACTTGCGGAAAATGAAATTTTGTTTAGTTTTTTATTGCAGACATGGCGTATGTATGGTGAGAACCATTCATTCATCATAAATTCTTTCAAGTGCACCATAGATTCACAATACACTAATGGGACAATCCTAACCTGGTAGTCTTGCCTTTAAAAATAAAAATAAAAAAATCCGAATGTGGTGCAAGATGTCATACAAAAAATTATTGACCAGATTTTAGCGAGTTCTGTAAACCATTTTTAAATGGTTAGAATTGCATATAACCCCTTCTTTCTATCCATGACCAATTTGTGGTTTTCCCTGTGAATGAATGGTTCAAATCTGTATACACTTCCCTCACATAAATGTTATTAGTTTGTAAAGCCATAAGATCTAGACATGTGGATCCAAACACAAGATAGAATATAAAGTTTATTTTTTTTTTTTTTTTTTTTTTCGGGTTGTTGTTCTAATAGCCATTTCAACACTAGGGCTGCAATTTGGGTTTGGGTCAACTCGAACCTGACTGACCCAACCCGAGTCTGGATCGGGTTGAAAAATGCTAGCTTGATTTGAATTCGAGTTGGGTTCAGTTGAGCAAATTCAGGTTGGGAATGATCACATGTATTTGGGTTGGGTTAGATAAGAGTGGGTTAGATAAGAGTATAGAGGACTTGGGGTTGGGCACCTTAGTTTGGAATCCAGGTCGGGTTGGGTTGGGTTGGGCTCGAGTTGACCCTCAACCTGACCCAATCTGCCCAAGTTGCACTCCTAGTTGACACATCTAACATGTTTGTTCAATTTTTCTTTTTCTTGGATGTGGAGATTGCTTGTTACATTAGCATACATTCTGCCTTTCTTCCTTCTGACATTGTTCCCATTTCTCCGAAATCAGTTTTGAAAAGATTACATTCAAAAGGACAAAGGAAGCTGCCGAATCTAATAAAGAAACCAACTCTGGGTTGGTTCAAGCCATCATTTTCGAGGTCGAAGATCGAGAGACGATTGGCGGTTCGGCCTACGGCGGTCAAAGGGCTGTTTGCTGCACACTGGATTTGGCCAAATTAGGTGCTTGTACGCAAGGAGAAGTAATCTACCGTCCCTCTACTACGAATCCTCAATGGCCACAAGTATTTGGTGTCTCTTTCAAGGGAGATGATGTTGTCGCTTCTTTGGAATCAAAATATATACAGATCACAAAGACGGGGATGTATAACCTGTATTTCGTTTATTGCGATCCAAAACTCAAAGGGCTGGTTATAGAGGGGAAGACTATATGGAAAAATCCAACTGGCTATCTGCCCGGAAGGATGGCCCCGCTAATGAATTTTTACGGGTTCATGTCCCTTGCTTTCGTGGTTCTTGCAGTCTTCTGGTTTTCTCAGTATGCCCGGTTTTGGAGAGAGGTTCTTCAACTACAGAACTGCATAACTCTAGTGATTGCATTGGGTATGTTCGAAACGGCATTGTGGTATTTCGAGTATGCTCAATTCAATAAAACTGGAGAGCGGCTGATTGGGATTACTATATGGGCAGTGACCTTTGGCAATGTTAAACGGACAGTTTCACGCATGATCATCCTATTGGTTTCGATGGGATATGGCGTCGTGAGGCCTACGTTGGGTGGTCTCACTTCGAACGTGATTATGCTCGGAACTACATTCTTTCTGGCATCAGAGGTGCTTGAAATGGTTGAGAATGTCGGCGCGATTGATGATGTTTCAGGAAAGGCTAGTTTGTTCTTGGTTCTTCCAGTCGCAGTCCTTGATACATTCTTCATTCTTTGGATATTCACTTCCCTCTCCAAAACACTGGAGAAGCTCCAGGTATTCATCCATCTATGGTTTTGTCCTTTAAAAAAAAGAAAAAAAGAAGTGATTTATCCCTCTGTAGTCTAACCTTGTACTTGTTTTCCCAAAAATAAAATCTAGTCCATACAGCATGTGGACCCCAGTATTGGAGGAGGTGGATGGGTTAGAAAACTTCATCCAAGTTTGTCAGAGCCATTTGTTTTGCAAACTGGGCCCCACCTGAGCAGTGGATCAACCTGATTCTTGGGCTAGGGCATCGCTGTAGTGGTGCTGGTCTGATGGATCGATTGGTTCCCAGAATTGTCATGCCATGCTGGCAAATTTGTGGCGCGTGCACGAACGTTATTGCACGTGCGTGTAGGTTTAGCAAAGCTCTTTTCCATATTTACACCCATGCATACACATGTATGGATGCTGCAACTTAATGCCTGAAATTTCCAATAGAAACTAGTCGATAACCTATCCATTTTTGCATGTGATTGGTGACAGGCAAGAAGAATGGTGGCCAAGTTAGACATTTACAGGAAATTCACGAATGCTTTGGCTGTGGCTATTATTGTATCAGCGGCTTGCATTGGTTATGAGGTAATTTTTAATTTGCATCTAACATGGGGGTAAAAGTCAGACCCTACCTTTTTTTCTTTTTCTTTTTTTATATGATACTCAGCAGAGAGTGATGGATGATACACAGGCACTTATAAATTGCATAAGAGAAAATCTTTGATACTATGGCAGAGTGTGATGGATGATAGGCCAGCACTTAGAAATTGTAAATTTGGCATATGAGTAATTCAGATTCAAGTGTCCAAATTATGGGTCCCAACTCCCAATTTTGATGTATCATGAGCCAAAAAGTGAGATTATTTGATTACAGAACTATGGTTATTGGTGGACATTTGTTTGGTGATAAAAAATGAAAAATATCCAATGAAACTATTTCTACAAACAATTGTCCACAAATTAGAGGTTAGGATTATTCAACCAATCTTGTTCTGTGACTGTGACTTAGAGATGGTGGGTTCCGCAATTTGGTCAGTTTTTATTTGGTTTAATGTATATGCCACATGCACAATTTCTGAGTGCCTGTGTATCAAGCGTCATATGCTGCTAGAGTGTAAAATAACTCCCCCCACAATAATGGCTTTTTCCAGTTCTCCAAATTTTGGTGAGGGACTGCTGTCAAATTACTTCAATTTATGTACTGTCATACTTTCCATCAATGTTTTAAAACTGAGACAGGACAGTTCTGTCCAACCAGTCAGTCTTGTGTTGACCCATTCCAGCCTGGCAATCTCCTTAAACTAAGGGTCTGTTTGTTTCACCAATTACCCCGGTAATGTAAATGAAACGTGTCGTGATTATGATTTTACCACTGCCAAACCAAACGTGGGAGTAGTTGGTCGAATGTAGATGTATTTATCAGACAAGAAATTTGTAATCATTGGACTTTCTCATGGCATTACTATGAAAATCTCGAATCCAAACAGCAACATTAGTATATTTTGACGATGATTTGACATTAAAGTAATATAAAAATGCCGTCATTACAGTTTTTCTGTCGATAAACCAAATACGGGATTTGACAGTCAAATTCAGATGTTCTCACGAGAAAAGGTAAAGTAATTCATAATCATTGCACATTTCCTTTACATTACCATGGTAATGGGTGAAACAAACAGGCCCTAAGATCATTAAAATATAAGAATTTACACCAAAAAAGTTGTAACATTGGTGGTCTTGGAATATGGTTTATAAATAGAAATCATGTCAAATGTTATCAAAATATTTGTATAGACTAGGTTTGAAATCGGTCTGTTATGTAACATTTCCACCACCGGCACCACTACATATCGCCCCATATCATCCTGTTTCGGCTGTCTTGGACCGAAACGGGCCCGATAAACCTATATCATTCATGGGCGATATTTGTATGTATTTGTTGATACTTGCCGGTTTTGGACAATACTTCTAACCATAGGATAGACATCAACATGTTTGGTTTTCCGAGCACACACAAAAGTGCGATGCGAGCAGACACGCCTTGTCCATTGAGTAGCATGCAACTAAGTGCCCATTTTTCTTCCACGCAGCTCTACTTCAAGTCAAATGATGTGTACAATGAGCGGTGGCGGATTGCCTGGATCATCCCGGCCTTCTGGCAAGTGCTATCCTTTTCTCTTCTTTGCGTCCTCTGCGCACTTTGGGCTCCCTCTCGAAATTCAATAAGGTGAGTCCCTAACCCGATGTGTTCTTTGTTTCTTTTCCTTGTTTTTTTTACTCTAATTACTTAGATTTGAAAATGGATTAGGCTACTGCTGGCTATGTTGGGCCATGAGAAAATATTTTGTGAGTTTCGGAATAACTACTTGTAGTGGAATTTCCAAAAATCGTGAAATGATACGTGTAGATCACGAAATAGCTGTTTCTCTCCAATACTGCA
This sequence comes from Magnolia kwangsiensis, assembly GCA_037074715.1. Taxonomy (NCBI): domain Eukaryota; kingdom Viridiplantae; phylum Streptophyta; class Magnoliopsida; order Magnoliales; family Magnoliaceae; genus Magnolia; species Magnolia kwangsiensis. The sequence goes on along the minus strand of CM073577.1, from coordinate 4,504,858 downwards.
CAAAACATCCCTATTTCATGATTTCTTAAAAGGATGCGCTCCAGTGGTACCAGGCAGATGTGGGGCCCAATGATGCTTTCATAGAATCCAACTCATCCATAAGATGTGTCACCTAAGTAAACCCACTGAAAAGGATGCGCTCCAGTGGTACCAGGCATGTCGTGTATCTATAATCAAGGCTGTTTAGACCCTTTATCCATTCCCATTTAAGTGTCAGTCAAGATTCAGGCCGTTTTGTGACATTTCCATGAAATTCAAGGGTGGACGTTCCCCATGAATAAATAACATGGTCCTCACATCTGTCCAGCGCACCCCTTTTTGGAAATTCTACCCAAAGTAAAAAATTCAAAAATCATAAACTATTTTACTCCCCTCCTGAGATGGGCATAAGCCATGTGCCCTGCCTTAACTTGCTTCCTTGACCATTGAACTTTCACAATAGTTGATATAACTCGACCGACATTTCTTAATTCGATCGAGCCAGGGCTAGAAACCCGAATTGAAATGCCTACCTTTCTGAATAACAAGATCCAAGATGGTGAATTTTAAAACGTGCACTTTCTATTTAGTAGATATGACATTGCATGGGAATTGTCCCAGGACCAAGTGCATGTATGCCATACATGGTTAAAATACCCAAGCACTCAGATCGACTCACACACACACACATAGTGAAATGCTCCCCTACGAACCATAGCGAAGGGGAACTACATGTGCATCAAATATCAAACTTGGTTTTTTAGCCTCTCAAGACTCTTGCTCACTTATCTCTTAGATTGTCCAAAAGAAAGCCTCACAAACTCTTTCACTACACGACTCGACTTTCTCTCTCCTAATCCCTCACACTCCCTTTTTACCTCTCCACGCGGCTTTCTCTCATTCGTCTCTCTCTCTCTCTCTCTCTCTCTCTCTCTCTCATGAGCTTGAATAATGTATAATTTGTGGGGCACCACATAGTATATGTAAAATCCACATTGTCCCTTAGGTTCTATCCATGTCCGTGCGACTTACCGACATTTTGGATGGGAAATAAACATTACAATGGGCTCTAGGAAGTTTTTAATTATGAGCATTAAATTGCCACCATTCCTGTGGCATGGTCCACCTAGATTTGTATCTAGTTCATTTTTTTCAGAAAATGCCCTAAAAAGAGCCGACAAAACGAATAAACAGAGTGGATATATAACAAATACATTAAGGTGGGCCCCACGGTAATGGCCTGACCCAACTGAGCATTTCAACAGCGCATGTGGGGATCCATTGGTCTGGCATTTTGAAAACCCACGACAGCACGTGGAAGATGATTGCTTGGTGTGCACGTCACCAAGTTCTGTGGGCTCTACCATGATGCATGTGCTATATCCGCACAATTCATCCATTTTGCAAGATCATTGTAGGGCATGGACCAAAAAAAAAAAATGAGGCAGATCCAAAGATCAAGTGGACCTCACCATAGAAGGTAGTCTAGGTTGAATTATCTTCTTGGGGCCACAGAAGTTTTGGATCAAGCTGACATTTGTTTTCTCCCTAATGACCTTTTGATCACGTTGGATTGAAAATAGACATTGAGGTGGGCGTTAGGAAGGTTTCAACAGTGGTCGCCATTGCCCCCACTGCTTTCTGTGTTATGGTCCACTTGAGCCTTGGATCCACCACATTTTTGGGTTCATGGCCAAAAATTATCTCACCAAATGAATGAACGGTTTGGATATAAAATATACATCATGGTGGGGCCACAGAACTTGGTGACGTCAACCACCGAAGTGAGCTTCCTGCATGTAGAAACTGTATATAGTTAAGTCACTTATCATTTGAATCCAAGGGAAAACAATGCCTAAGCAAGGTTACATATTGTAAATTTTATTAGAATTCCATCCATCATGATAAATCATCCTATATTTTTGTATTACAATTGAATATATCTTTCAAAATCATAATAGAAGTAAACAACTGTATGGAAATCAAAGCATTTAAATTCCATTTATTCTTCTTTGGATTCATCAGATACGCCTACTCAGACGACACAAGCGAAGAAATCGATGAGGACACTCTCACACTGATGAAACCAATGCCGTCGCCTTCAAAGGAAGTATGGAATGCTTCTGCTCTCGCGGATATCAGAACCTCCCTAGACACTGGCGTCTCTCTTAATGGGGATCCTGAAGAAGACAAGAGGGAGTAAGCTGATCCCTCTGCCTGCATTGTTGTTATTTAACAGGAGCTGTAGGATGGATTGACTTGGTGTCTGATCCTTGAATGGATGCATCTGATGCTTCCCTGATTGATATGGCCCACTGTTGTAGAGATCCGGCCATGGGATAATACATTTACAGAGAGGATGCTATCTGCACTTGTATACTTTTTTTCTTTTTTTTTTGGGTATGTTTTTTAGTCGAAAAGCATAGGTAGTGAACAACCATTAAATGTTTGTTTTGGCCCATTAATAAAGAGCATCTGAATGATTCATTTGAGTAAATCAGAAAATGGAGGGTGGAGGGAGAGCTTCTATATAGCAATCCCACCCTGACCTTGCCCACTAAATGAGTGGCGCATGTTGAAAGTCTGTGCAGAAGAGTGGGCCCTCAATATCTGATGATCTACACGATATGAAACCTCCACAAAGCCAAGGATGAATGGTCCAGAACTAGTGATACACCAAAACCATTAGAGGTTATCTGGTCTTCATTTAAAGTTGAATTTGTAATTCAACTTCATATTATTTGAAATAAAGAAAAATGATTAACAATAAGAGGCTAAACCTCATGGGACCCACCCACTAGTGATTGCCCACAAGTGGGCCCACTGTCCTATGTCCAAAACATGTACACATTTGTCATATCATCCAAATTACCGGTCCCGCCCCAAATTGGTTGTAACCCAAAAGCCATGTTTATGGATGATCCTAACCGTCTGATCAATGGATTTATACTCATTAAATGTGAGTTTAAGTGTCATGATTCACAAAAGCCAGGGCCAGGTAGGGATTTGCAAAATAAAAAAGAAATGGCCCAGTGCTATCAGGATACTCTTATAGTGCTGATAGTTGCACTATGGCACTTGGACGGTCCAATCAATCGATCTCGACTGCCCATCAGGTCCCTGCATTCCACAAGCTAGCTACCATGCAGATATCAAGCTAACCATCCGATCGATAACCTACCTATAACATGAATGGTTAAGATCTGACACACGTGGGAATCTTCAAGTGACTGTAGAACACATGTACTGGTGCGCCCTACAAAAGATGAGCCATAGCCTAAATTTAGATCAATATATGATATTTGGACTGTTAAGGCTAATTAGGCAGGCTTTAGGCTAACATAGATGGGCTATGACAGGATCCTATCCTTATTGGGGGCTAACCTTCCAATATGGACCGTCCTTTACTGGGCCCATTCGGACGAACCTGATTATAACCCGTCCATGGTAATCAATGTACAGTGGACAGGACACAACTTCAGTTCCAAGAGCACCTCTCAAATCCCTCATTTTCCTTTCCTCTGTGAAAGAAAGAGGAGACATACAATGTCAAATCCAACAAACTACGTGTGGGGCCCACCAAACATTCTTCAGCTGATGGTCCTAACCACCCAATAAATTCCTTGTTATAGTGAAACCATTTAGTCACAATCCTCCATTTGCAGCATACCAATCAGATGGCTAGGATCATGAGGTAGATACCCCACCAATCGCGATTCAGAGGGACACCCAAACGCAACCAATCCTAATATTTTTGACATAGGATTAAGATGATCATAAGTCATAACAGCCACTCAAACAAGCTAACTTCAAAAAGAAATTCCAACAACCTTAAAAACACCAAATTTTTATTCGGAAAATCATCAAATACAACAATACCATGTGAAAATCCCCACCATTAAAGGCTCGATGGTGGATCTGATCAGTCAGCAAAAGTGAGGTAACTGATGAAAGGCTCGGCATGGGAAGCAAGAGCAAGGATATTGGCACGAGAGGCCAGCTCAAAGTCCTGGAATTGGAAGGCCGGCGCGCATGTACACCCGACCAGAGAGTAATGGCTCTCGGCATCCCTTGCTGGAGCTTTCACGAGTGAAGTCCCATCAGGGGAATAGGATTCGACGTCCCCTGTAGGAAACGATCCAAACCACACGTTTGGTGGCACTGTGTATTGGGGGCGCTGACCGGCTTCTAGATCAGTACCCAGGACAGTCAGCTTAATTTTCCCATCTTCGCTGAGCTCAAACACCTGATTCATGCTCCCAAAAAAGAAAAATCAGACATACGTGATGTATGGGAGAAAATTGCTGTTTCATAATGTGGTCTAGAGAAATGGCAACATGGTTAGACATGAACACATGTATGATGATCAGGATGGTTGATCTAGTGGACCATCATGCGGATGGGCCACAACCCAAAATTTGTGGCAATTGAACGATCCCAGTCATTCGAGTAGATGGACAATAGCCACAAATTTTCGTGGTGAGTTGGAATCCTAGTCATCTGATTGTCTATTGTTGCTCATTTTCACTCAACTTTTGGATTGTTATCCATTTGCGGCCCACTGATCAGGTGGATACCATAGTCAATAGCACGGTCAACTTATTTATGGTCTATGGCCCATCAACGTGATGACTCACCAGATCAACGGTCCTGACTACCACCACACAGACGTTGCATCAAACTCAATGAAGATTTTGTCGTGTGTCCCATGCACATGACCAATGTATGGTCACTTATTTTATGGACTATGGCTGTATGGCCCATCATTTGATGACCCACCAGATCAACAGCCATGATTGCCACCTACATGCCATGTGTATGCAGGAGATGTTTTGATTGGCACTAATGGAACTCTATGAAGCAAGCACATCACTCTCCAAATCAGGCACCCTGCAAACTTCGCCAACCAAAAATTGCTTTGATTGGATTTTTATTTTTATTTTTTCTTTTTCTTTTTTTGACACACGCACACACACCCCACACGCTCACGCTGGTGGAATTTCACCACCTGTGGCTTTGATTGCTTTGATTGGATTATCCTAACCATCTAAAAAATGGACCATTTTCTTACTGAATGGGAGCTACATTTTTTTTCCCTTTGGTCTGTTGGTGTTCATTTATATGCTACCAATTAAAGGGCAAGCATTGTGATTTTTGGACCATGGACCACAGCCCATTCACTATTGGAAAATGCTAAATGAATGGTTTGGATATATCATATACAACCATAGCTTGATAAGTTCTCACGCTCCTCATCCCCCCCCCCCCCCCCAAACGAAGTTTCATGTGTAGACCTCCTCGGTGTCCAAAAGCTGGGCCTCACATGAAGACCACCGAATGCAAAGATCATGCTAGTCCACTCATCAGGCAGGCCACACAATAAGAGTGAATGAAGGTCGACAATCTGACCCAACGTATAGGTCTGACCCACCTGATGTTTGGTTTGGCCTGATTTGCATGCTAGGTGATCTTCATGGCGGGACCCAGCTTTTGCACAGTTCGAATGCCCTGTGAATGTGACATGTTGGAGAAGGTGAAGCTTGCTAACTTAAAGTGCTGTGGGTTGTCGATGATCATTTCTCACTACTATGAAGGGAGGAGTTTCCATACCGTCAGTGGTTCTCCAATGTAAAAATGCCAGGTTTCAGCGCATGGTATGCGATGAAGGTGCGAGACACTCCCTGATGGAAGAAGGAAGTAGATAGATGTGCTGATGGGGCGGTCCACCTTATCTGCAGAAGCTTCAATTAGAGAGTGCAATGAAAGGAGAAAAGGAAAAAAAATAAGAAATAATAGGATTCACAAAGCATTGTTTCAGAAAACCGAATTGGAATGTAAAATTCTTTAGAGAACTCGCATCAAATCAATACATAATTTTATTTTATTTTCTTTTCTTTTCTTTTGGGTGTGTTTGGTTGCACCAAATATCATGATATTTGATGCAACCAAATGCACGTCTTATATCTTTTAAAAAACAAGAAACATTTAGATTCCAAGAGGGCGAGAAAAGCCCAAAACAGTAATAAACGCAGCATATTACCCAATTTACTCATGAAAAAAGTAGGAACAACCCCCCCACGTGTTGGAACCAGGTACTGATTCCTATATCAAAAAAAGTGTCTGCTCCTATTTTTATTTCTTACCCATCTGCAAACTGAATGAGTTGACTTCCTGAGTTGCTCCTGTAGTCAAGCTCCATAGACTAAACTTGGTGCTCAGTTCTTCATCTCAACTGACAAAGAACTCATAAGTCACATTCCCATGTGACCATGTGAAATAGACACTCCATCAGGAGAGTTGACTACTCCACTAATCAATCCAAAGCAAAGGTCGAGACGATGTAACACAACAATAACACAAATGAGAGTAGGGTGAACGTAACTGAATGTGAAACATGGAATGAACTTCGTCCTCATCCCCATTGTTGCGGTTGCAAAACAAGTCCAGAAGGACTTGTATAGCAGACGGGGAGTCACTTCCAACAGCAAAACTGGTACAGGATGAAAGAAAATGAAGCAAAATCCAAAAATGAAAAACCCTAAAAAAAGAGGGGTAAAACCACAGGACCTAGTCTAGCAACAAATCAACTATAATCATAATGGAAATATTGTTGGGGATTTTGACCGCGGAATCACACAGATCTAGATCTAGGATAGCAATTCAATGGCACCAAGCACATACAAGAGAACACACAGATTTAACGTGGAAAACCCTTTCAGGAAAAACCACGGCACAAAGCGATAGATCTCTACTATGAAAATAGAAATTATAAAGAGAGAGGACTTACCCGATTCGAATAACCTCGAATCTCACCCTTGCTACACCCTTTGATTTCCCTAGAACCCCTTTAGAAAGCCTTAGAATTATTTTCCATACCTAGAAAAGCCCTAAGAACACCTACTTATAGTTTAGGCAACTTCCCTTCTGCATCCCAGTTGTGAAAGGATTCAAAATCTGCAATCCGCACAAAATCACGAAACGAATTTGCGTAACCACGACCAGTCGAGCGGACTGCACGACCGGTCAAGTGCCACCCACGACCGGTCGAGCACCTCGGACCCCGAAATTTTATGCTCGCTGGACTTTGAGTCGAGCGGGCTACGACTAGTCGAGCCGCTCCCACGACCGGTCGAACCTAACCCACGACCGGTCATGAACGTTCAAATTTAAGACATTTATAACAATCTCCAACGTGTCTTCAAACTTGAACTGTGTAGTTTCTTGATCTCTTCTCTTATTTCTGTATTACATTATAGCATCTTGCGCATACTTCGTCTTTCTTTTACGCCATTACCAAGCCCAGAGAAGTTACACAGAACTTAAACTTCCCTTTAGGAACAATCTAGGTGAGTATGTCTGTCGGATCAAAATCCACAAGCTCAACCACCTTTGCTCCTATCTTCTTAAAAGGAAAGACGTAGTCTTCTTACCATCTCACCGCTACCCAATATTGTTTGCCGGGGTACTTGCTCACAATACTGATAGCCTGTGAAATAACCGGTCTAATCCAGACCATGACATACACTGCCAACCGCATTCAAATAAGACTCATGAGATATCCTGCTTTTCCTCATCTGTTTTGAGACATGTCCTGAGGAAAACTTGAGGAGAGACGCGTAGGGAATGCTCTCTGGCTTTACATGGCTCATCACATCCTTGATCAATACCTACACACAAGGTATTCTACCTGTGATTACCAAAGCCTACTCATCCTTCAGTCTCAATGCCGAGAACCATCTTTGCAGCCCCCCGATCCTTCATCCATGAAGGAATCAAACCACTGCCTAGGCGACAGGTCAAACCATGACCTCTTACAAAGTCTTTTCTCAGCCCCTTTAACTTCGAACCGCTCTGGTTGCTTCATGTAGATCTGCTCTTCACTTTCCCTTACAGAAGTGTAGACTCCACATCTATCTTTCCAGCTCAAGATCACATTGGCCGACCAGCGCCAATCACGGATCTAATAGATACCTACTATACCGTCGGCGCGAATATCTCTGAGAAGTCGATCCCTTCTTTCTGAGCATAACCCTTCTCTACCAACCTCGCTCTGTGTCTATGCTGTATCCTCTTGAAGATCCACCTGCATCCAACCACTTTCCGGCCCACTAGAAGCTCCACTCGCTCCCATATGTCGGCCTGGTACAACGAATTCATCACATCGCCCATAGTCACCTTTCACTTCTTAGCACCAGGCTTACCTAGAGCCATCTGAATAAAAGATGAATTCCCTGTGATATTGGAGTCGTCCATGTACCTTACCGATATCCTGTGATCATGCCGTGTGATTCTTTTCACAGGTGGCTGCTCTACCTGCTCTGTATCCTTGTTCGCACGTTTCAGCCTTCCTGCCCTGCCCGCTCATGTGGCCATGCCCAACAACTCTACCTTTTGAAGTGCTCCCGATCAACCTATACAAGTTAACGAGTCATTACGCTTTCATGATTACCCGTGCCCCCTTAGATACTTTAAGAGCACCATCAACACTTATATACTTGCATCCTTTTGCCTCAAGCACACTAAGAGAAATCAGATTCTGTTTCAAATCAGGAACGTGCCTCACATCTGTCAAGGTACGCTCCACCCCATCAAACATACTGATGCGTACCAAACCAACAGCCACAACATTACAGGAAATGTCATTGCCCATAAATACCTGTCCACCATCGCACTCGTTGTAGTTGGTGAACCAACTCCGATGAAGAGTCATGTGAAAAGATGCCCCTGTATCTAGCATCCACTCATCCTTACGATCATCGTATGGGCGTCTGAGCGAAGACACAGATAAAACATCACCATCACATCCATCTGACGTGACAGCATTGGCCTCCCTACATGAAGCCTCATAATCTTCCCTCTTCGATTTAGGATTTTCATAATCCTTCTTCACGTCCTTCCTTCCCACAGTTCCAGCACTTTACCTTTCCTTTGCCCTTGCCCTTGGATCTGAATCTAGAACCCGAAGAACCTGTACCTTGTCCAGAATTCCTACTCACTGTAAACAGTACATCAGAAGATGTCCCCATGTCGCTGTTTAGCTGTCTCATAGCCTTCCCTTAAAGAGTTGAGATAACGATGTAGACACTCACGATTTTATTCATGCTGCACATAGTGTCCTTGAATGACTCATACGATGCTAGAAGAGAATTCAGCAATATACATGCTTGTTCTTCATCTTTCATTACTTCCTCCATATCCAGCAATTTGCAAACTAATTTATTAAAACTACTGATATGAGCTTCCAGATCTCCACCCTCTGCCATCTTGAAGTTTTACCACTGCCGCTTCAAGTGCAGGCGATTTTCAGAGGATTTTTTCGCATAAACATCCTCTAACTTCGCCCATAACTTAGCCGTAGTTTTCTCCCTCATGACGTTGTAGAGAACCTTATCCATGAGATATAGACGGATCGATGATAAAGCCTTCTTATCAAGAGCATTCCACTCGTCATTAGTCATAGTAGACTTCCGCTCCTCAAGAGCACCATCTTCGCCTTGCTTGATTAAGGAACTCATCATCTTGATTTTCCATAACTCAAAATTATTTTTCCCCGAGTACTTCTCAATCTCATACCTGGTGCTCGCCATTATTACTAATCCCTCATATTCAGATTTGTGCCTCATCGATAGCTCTAATACCACTTGTTGGGGATTTTGACTGCGGAATCACACAGATCTAGATCTAGGATAGCAATTCAACGACACCAAGCATATACAAGAGAACACACATTTAACGTGGAAAACCCTTTCGGGAAAAACCACGGCACAAAGCGACAGATCACCACTATGAGAATAGAGATTACAAAGAGAGAAGACTTACTCGATTCGAACAACCTCGAATCTCACCCTTGTTACACCCTTTGATTTCCCTAGAACCTCTTTAGAAAGCCTCAAAATTATTTCTCATACCTAGAAAAGCCATAGGAACACCTACTTATAGTTTAGGCAACTTCCCTTCCGCATCCCAGTTGCGAAAGGACTCAAAATCCGCAATCCGCACAAAATCGCGAAACGAATCTGCGTAACCACGACCGGTCGAGCGCCAGCCACGACCGGTCGAGCATGGCCCACGACCGGTCAAGCATGGCCCACGACCGGTCGAGCACCTCGGACCCCAAAATTTTATGCTCGCGGGACTTTGAGTCGAGCGGGATACAACTAGTAGAGCCGCTCCCACGACCGGTCGAACCTTACCCACGACCAGTCGTGAACGTTCAAATTTAAGACATCTATAACAAATATAACCATCAAGAGAACGCCTTCTCTTGGATCCCCAACTACATCACACAACCAACCTTCAAGAGAGAGCACCCTTTCTTAGATCACCCCAAAATACACCACACAATATGTGGAATGCAAGCATCAACAGAGAAGAAAGATGTTTCTTATCAAACAAGCTTTTAGAGAAGAAAAAACACTAACCAAACCCTTGGAGACTATTACCGGCCAATCTGGAAATTCTGGATGGAGACCTCATGATCCCAAAGATGAATCTTCTCTTGAAATGGACAAGAGGATTGAATTGTGGCTGTAAAAAGAGCCTAACTCTTCTTCCTCACAAAACCCCATTTTTCTCCAAGAGAGCAAAAGAGAACCCCAAATAGTTGTTGTGTATTTTTCTCACTCTCAAAAGCCCTCTTCTTCTTCTTCTTCTTCTTTTTTTTCTTATCTTCAACAAAAGGGCTAACCAAAAATGACCAAAATGCCCTTCACTTGGGCTCACACATGGGACACCTCCACATGGAGAGGGAATACCCAACAGAAGCATCAGACAGGTTGGAGTTACTACTTTCTTGGGACTCAGCACATGCAATGTGACAATGGGGAACACATGCATGAAATCCAGACCATCATTAATCAGACAGGCCCCAATGCATGTCTCATGGCCCAATGATCAGCCCAGACCAGTCCTCAGGTGGACCATACATATGTCAAATTTGGACCATTGGATCGTCCATTTCGAGTAGATGCCTAGCCTACATGAGGATCGTACTGGCCTGATTATCGTACTGGCCTGATTTTCGGGTCACAAGACCATATGCGGTGGGGCTCACCTGATGAATAACACGGATCTCAAACCCACACCCACCTCTGATGAAGGCGGATGGAAGAAGATTGGATAGAAACCAATTCCAAGTGAAGTTGTGGCCATTAGAGAGAGAGACGGCGGGGAGGGGGGGGGGGGGGGGCTCTCCTTTCATACTACTACTAGCTACAAAACCAAGCCTGATCCAGAATCAAATGAATTCCCTCCAACATCACAATGAAAATCACCGATTGGGTTTTTCTCCTTCTCAAAAGAAGACGGGATTGAATCCATGACTTCAGTGTTGGCCTCTTAGCAGCCTGCGTGACATATCTTGAAACATCCGGCATCTTAGAATACTTCCACAACATCCAACTATATCAGCTCGTCTTCATACCGGTGTTCAGAAACTTGATAGAACACTAGATACTATCTGGGTTGACTCACCTCATCGAATCTTGGGTTGAGCTAAACTGGTAGATTGGTTTTAATACCGGAAAGGAACTTGGAGGAGTCATGTAGACTGATAAAGCAACTGCATTGAGCATTACCAAGATGCGGGTTCAAATGAAAATTGATGAAAATATTCATCTATCAATTAGACTGAGAAGTTATCCCACGATTGTTTCCGATCTCATCATAAAGAACAAAAATTGGAATATCCCTACCATTCAATCTATCTGGAATCAATCAACAATGCAGGAAATGATGACCATCTAGATAAGAAAAACATGGAAGATTTAATCAGGAAATTCTCAACAAACAGGGAATTCACTGTGATGAAAACTGAGTATTTAACCACAAAGGTTTCAACTTGAGGCCTGTTTGGATGCAACTTTCAAAAGACCTTTTCCCGCAAAAGCAATCCAATGGGTTTTTGGCAAGTGGGCTTTTTTTTTTTAGAGTCGATTTCAACAAGTGGCAGGATAAAATGGGGTTTGCAAAAGTGCATCGAAATGCACATCATGAGAAGGGGTTTGGCTCAAAACGTCACCTAGGCATCAAAAGCCCCTTTTGAGGGTGCATCAAAACAGGCCCTTGAACAAGGTATGGGGTCTTCTTCATTTTCAATGTTCTGAATTTCCATTTTCATCACCAGTCTTTGACAGATGAGAAGACCCATGGCCTCTGCCACCACAACCATAGAGACACTGAGGTGCTTCCTAAATGCTGCAATACAGGCTTCCAAGCTATTTGTGACTAAATGTGATGATTGTTTGAGACATCAACTGAGCCGTCAAAATTCAATTTGAATCAACCCAGATTTGGGGGTTGCCATATCATTAGGGCCAAACATTGCCTAAGGGAAATTACATTCACTCGACCACAATCCTTAACCAGTTTTGGGGAGAGAGTATTGCAGAATTCCTCCACTCTATGAGTTCAATTTTTTAATTTTTATATATTTTGGGATGGATGGGAACAAACGTTATTAAATATTCTAATATTTCGCTCAATCCAAATTTCCCAGATTGCAAAAGGAAAGAGCCTGCCAGATTGTTTTTGCATGACCTCAGAAAGTACAACTGGTGTTCCAGGCTAGAAACACTGCTTTATAATCAGGAGAGGATGGGATGTTATTTTTGAAGATGGTGTTGAAGAAATTCCAGATATGTTGAGAATAAGAGAAGGAAAAAAACAACTGATGCGTTGAATCAATCTCCCCAGTGAACAAGACAGGTTGCCAGTATCAATGGAATCAATCTGTTTAGATTGGATCTGGTGTGACTAATGGATTTCAGCACTGTCCATAGAAATAATCGAATTTTTGGAGCACAAGGCAGTTTCCATACTCTACTCCAGTGAAGCATTCAGTGCGGTTGTTGTGGTAGTGACTTCTGGCTAGGAAATATGCCGACTTAATTGTAAATGCAGCATCCGGGTTATGTTTCCAGATCAATTGGTCCCTGAAAGCTGAATCATTAAATGGGATTTCTAGAATGTCTGTGCTGTTGAGTGGTTCCAGATTGGAAATGATCTTGTTTGCATTCCACTCCCCCATATCCATTAATAATGAGCTAACCGTCCTAATTTAATCCTTTTGACTGGTTGTGGCTGTTTCATTGATTTCCTCCCCAAGGATGCATCAGGACACCAGTTCTCTCCATCTGTCAATATTAGTCTCATCTCCTATGATCCACAATGAATGTCGGTTGATCCAGTTTTTCTGATTAACTATATTTTTCCAACTCGACGATGAATTTGAAGATGCACTGCTATCCCCCCAAGATTTGTCTGCCACGAATCTACTTCTAATGACCTTGACTAGTATTTAAATATCGATATATCAGTTGATACAATCGATATCACATGTGGCCAATATGGTATACAGAGAGAGTAATTAAATTCCCCTATATATCACACAAAATAATATCACAACATATCGCCGATATTTTGATACATTGTGAGATTTTGCCAAAAACCTTAATCAAATTCCCTCATATTGTTGACATGCAATACATTGTGATATGTATCAACGATACATTCCCTCACTGGAAATTGGGAAAAAAAAAAAAAACCATAACCAAACTTGTTTGGGAAAAATTATTTTCATACTTGTATTGTATGATTTATGATGAACTAATTTTGGATATAAATGCATCACTTCTATCAGACAACACATAGTTTAGGACCCTACACAAAAGAAACTTGTTGTGCATAATATTTGTGTGTGATCTTTTAAGTTCTAGGTGTATAATCATGTCTCTTTCAATGTATCTTGAAGTTTTATTGAAAAATTCCACCATCTCCTAATGTTTCCTTCAAACAGCGATACATTCCCTGATACATGCAATATTTTCCATCCAATACCTATACATTTTCCTATGCCAAGGGTGCGACATGTGCATCGATACTGATATTTAAATCTCTAATCTTGACCCATATGTTGTTTGGCTGATTCCTGATTCTTCATCCCAATTTCATAATAAAAGCAATGATCATTGTTCACGTATCCCCCCCCCCCCCCTTCCCAAAATAATAATTATTATTATAAAAAAAATTTGTGGGGAAGACATATGTTCTCCCAATCAAAGAGGTTTTCAAGGAAGTTCCTTCCATTATTGTCCCATAAGAAATTTCTTTTGAGTTTTTCAATGTCCTTGATAGTTTTCGCAAGGATTTTGAAAACCAAGAACAAATGATTCAGCATCCCAGCTATAACTGAATTTATGAGGGTAAACCATGGATAAGATTTTATTTTTTTTCTTTCCAACTCTTCATCCTTTCATTCAAACAATCTATTAGAGGTTGGAGGTCAGTTGTTTTTGGATTCTTTCCTAGAATAGGGAAACCAAGGTAAGAGAGTGGGGCACTGGTACGAAATGAGGTTTTTTTTTTTTTTTGGGGGGGGGGGGGGGGGCTTTTGAGTGTGAGAAAAAATACACGAACTATTTGAAGTTCTCTTTTGCTCTCTTGGAGAAAAATGGAGTTTTGTGAGGAAGAAGAGCTAGCCTCTCTCTACAACCCCGATTCAAGCCTCTTGTCCTTTTCAAGAGAAGATTCATCTACGGGATAGTGAGGTCTCCATCCACAATTTTCAGATTGGTCGGTAATCGTCTCCGTGGGTTTGGTTGATGTTTTTGCTTCTCTACAAGCTTATTTGATAAGAACCTCATTTCTTTCCTGTTGATGCTTACATTTCACATGTTGCATGGTGTATTTATGGGGTGATCCAAGAGAGGGTGCCTTCTCTTGAAGGTTGTTGTGTGTAGTTGGGGATCTAAGAGAAGGCATTCTCTTGATAATTGCATTTCCATTCTGATTATAGTGGATTTGTTGTTGGACTAGGTCCCATGGTTTTTTCCCTCATTTTGAGGGTTTTCTACATTAAAAATCTTAGCGCCTCTCTTGCCTTCTACACATTCGATAATATGCTTGTTTGGGTTGGAATTGCTTAACCTTCATTAAATCTCTCCATATAGTAAATCTCATTGATTTACACAGTTGGGAGAGGGGCTGTTTTCGCTACATTTCATTGACAATATTCAATGATAACTGCTTCTTTGCTTCGTGCACAAATGCCATCAACAGGCATCTCTTCCACTTCTCCACTCAGGAAACAGTTGCATAACTGCTCCCACGTTCTGCCACGTATCAAACTTTTGGACTGTGTTCCTCTTTCTGTTTTGCCAAATGCACCAGAGTACAATTTTTTAATATTAGCCGATTTACTGACTTCGAATCCAACGGTTCATCAGTTGACCAAGGTTGACTTCTAATTCGGTTGGCCCATTAAATTTTAGCATCGACAGTTACCAAGAATTTAAACTTGAAAAGTAGGCAAAATACCTCAAAGATAAGAATTTCAGTGTGCTTATCTGATAATAGTGATATTGGGACCATTTTCAATCCACAGTCAACCATTCCAATCCAACGGTCCACTGCAATCACGCAGGGGCCCACTTGGGCCCTACACATAAATACTAAGACGTGCGAAAAATTAGTACTGGATCATATCTTCAAAGTCCCAACAATAAATTCAAGAAGAGAAAAGGTGAAAATAATCCAAACCCAAATGAGAAAACTGCATGAATATTAAAAGAAGCCAACGAAAACCGAAAAAGAAACATAGAAGCCCAAGATCAAGATACACAAGGATCATAATCTAATCTCTCTCTCTTTTTTTTTTTCTTTTTTTCTACAATCCATTAGAAGAAATGTTTATTATGGTGAAAATAATCCAAACCCAAATGAGAAAACTACATGAATATTAAAAAAAGCCAACGAAAACCGAAAAAGAAACATAGAAGCCCAAGATCAAGATACACAAGGATCACAATCTAATCTCTCTCTTTTTTTTCTACAATCCATTAGAAGAAATGTTTATGATGGTGAATTCATATTGAAAAGAAATGAGATTTGGGGGTATAGAATTTACTTACAATGGGATGGAAGTTGAGATTTGGAGAGAGTGATTGAGGAATCTCTGAAAGTTTCAGAGTAGAAACCTCCTTCAGGATGAGGCTGCAGATTCAACACAGCTGCAATCTCAGAAGCTTTTTTCAAACTACCCATCTCTCTCTCTCTCTCTCTCTCTCTCTCTGAAAATGCAAAATGCAATGTTCAACGTGGGGCAGGTGAAGAAGGTGAGTTATTTGATATACTCTTGCGGAGTATGAAGCTTGATATGCAGGCACTCAGAAATTGTACACGTGGCATTTCATTAACTTAGAACCGTTCAATTCGTTGAACAATCCTAACCTCTGATTCGTGGTCACTTGTTTGTTGAAGTAGGACCATTGGATTCTCTTTAATGTCCACCAATCTCATAAGTATTCAAACAAGCTTAGTGATTTTCTTCATGATATATCTAAAGTGGAATCTATAGTTTGAACGGTTTAGTTTGAGTTAAATGCGTGCCACGTCTGCAATTTTTAAGTGCTTGTGTATCGTCCACCACACTCTATCACAGTATCAAAGCCTTTTGAAGTGAAGAAGCGGAGGTATTTCCGTTATTTTGCCTCCAAAACGGTCCTCTTATGTTCTGCCTGGGTAGGTGGGCTGCAGACGCGGATCGCCTGCGAATGCCTTTTGCAGGAACTTCCCTGGGTGGGGCGCACCGTGATGGTTGTGAGGAATTCACCCGTCCATCTGTTGTGAAAGATTATTTTACGACATGGGACGAAAAATGACGGAAATCCAAAACTCAAGTGAGCCGTACGACAGAGGAATGAACTTCCACCGTTGAAACATTCTTGGGAACAAAAAAGTTTTTGATCAGGCTTCTTGTATGGTGTGTTTCAGTTCATCCCATACGAATGACCTTATGAACGATATGGATGACATATAAACACCACGGTGGACCCCCAGGGAGATTTCAACCGTAAGCATTTACCTACCCACCTTTTCCCGTTGTGAGGCCCTCTTGAATTTTGGATTTTCGTCATTTTGGGGTCCAAATCCTAATATGATCTGGAAAAACGGATGGACCGGGTGGATTTCTCGTAAACACCACGGTGGGGCCCACCTAGCTTCCCTTTGCAGGAAGTTCTGTAGTAGGGAATCCGTGTCCGTGGGCGAGTGCACTTTTTTTTACTAGCCTCTCACACGCGCCAACGTGGCAGATCTGTTTTAGATCCAAGCCGTCCATCATCGCGCCCACTGTTTAGATCGAGTGGATCAAAATTTAGGCGAGTCTTCTCATCTGGTGGACATCACTTGTACGATGGATGATAGCCGTTTGTCGTTATATGGTAACCGTGTACCCGACCTGATGAGCAAAACAGCCTGGCTTTATGATCTTCCTAGCTAGGTCATCCGACATGCGGCCTGGATCTTTTTATATATGTATTAAATTGGCATGTAGGAGAGGAGGAGTACTAGAAAAGGTGGACTCGCATGAATGCAAGGGATAGAGATTTTAATTTTAACACTGGGGAGAGTGGATTCATCACATCATGTTAGGCCATGCCAACGTCAAAGGCCTGTATAAATCTCACAAGTAAGATCCAATTCAGTGTCCCAGTTAAAGCTAAGGCCTATCATATTTGCATGAACAACCTTTTTACCAACTATATGTGTGAATATGCATTTCAATGTAGAGTGGAATACTTGAGTATTGCATATCTATGGTAAGGGGGCCATTTGGATGAATTGTTAGATGTGTCTGCAGAGGAGTCATGTCCATGGATCTTTACATCCTGGAAGTGGACTTATATTGATGTTGGGAGTTTGTCTTTGGATGAGCCGATAGGAAGTTTCCTCGTGGGCCTCACTTCACATGAGTTCTGCTTCACACAAGTCACTTGCATCACATGGATTACCCACCTCGAGTGTGGCCCTGCATCCCACAAGCAACCCTACTCGAGCCCGGTGTAAAAATGATCTTGCATTACTAATGGCTCTTATCTAAGACACTAAGGGCATGTTTGGCCAGTGGAATTGAATTATATTAGATGATATTAACATCATTATTGCACAATGATTGCATGTATGAAAATACTATGGTATTGTAGTCATCCAATCTCATATTTGGAATAAAATTTTGGTTCAGGAAAACATAGGATTAAGCGATATTATGTTTGGTGGACCACGAAATTGTAATCAACAGACCAAATTCACAATGGATGTTGTTCACTTGTACACATATATAACCAGAATGCCACATGTAACCAGTTTATATGAATGGACAACATGGATAAATGTGTTCATTAATGTGGGGATCCATAGCTCATGTGGTAGACTGAGTGAAAGATACCTCGTTTTAACACTGAGGTCATAATATTGATTCCCTAGTGGGGGTGGCTAACAGTGAAGTGTGAATTGACAGTGTGGTGTACTAACAAACTAATCCAACCCCCCCCCCCCCCCCCCCCCCGAAAAAAAAAGAAAAAGAAAAAAAAAGCATGCATTAATGTGGGGCCCACATGTAGTGGATTTTAAAATCAACGGAAATCATGCATGGGACCAAATGCAATTCCATGGGACTAAATGTAGTTCCATCCCACTTAATCCCAAACTTTCCCTTCCTCTCCAAATGCCGGATGGAATTGCGCGGGACCAAATGCAATTCCATCCCACCTAATCCCATCTAATACCTTATGAATGCCCCCTTAAAGAACTCATGTAATTGCAATTTACTGGTATATATGCACTTCAATATTGATACAAGTGCCAAACGCTCCTAGGATGCTTGTGGGACGTGTTTTATTGGAATCTCATTGTATTAGGCTAGTTATTTTCAAACTGCTAACAATTTCCTTAAATGTGGTAAAAAGAAATTGAATAAAGGAATGTTATAGATGTCTTACTATAAGAATATCTCTAGATTTTATGGTTTGGATAAATTCAGCATTTTAGAAATCCTACAAGCTAACATAGGAAAATGTCTTTAGTAAAAATTATCAACTGAAATAAGAAGGGCACATTGCAAGTCAATACCCATATTTATATTGGTGTCTTGAATATTGGAAAATGTGGATTGTGTTCACATTCCCCATATTGTATCTGCATCAATATCCATATAGGAGAGGGTGCGTAATGCAGGAACATTTTCACACCGGGCTCGAGTGGAGTGGCCCGTGGGATGCAAGGATACACTTGGAGTGAGCAGCCGATGTGAGGCGGGTGGCTGTGTGAAGCAAAACCCATGTGAAGTGGGGCTCATGGGGAGAGTTTGGCCAAGGACTTAATCCATGGATGTGAGGACTGAGCTATGAGATAAAGGGATTAATTCGTCATGCTCTATCAGTTCGAGCTTTTAAAGCAGTGGGTATGTGTGGTGTGGGTACGTGTGTTTAAAAAAAAAAAAAAAGGGTAGCCATGTAGGGTTCATCATAATTCATATGTTCTCATCGTCTGTTTTTAAATAGAACCACTTCATGTTAGAGACATCTCATAAAGGATGTCATCTCAATCAGGTTTTAAAGGGCTGTTGTAGCTCTAGTTTCTTGAAAATGAATTGTGACACTATAGGACTTCTTCAAAAGCTCCGAAAAATCATATTTGCTCAAGTTGGGGATGAGAGTAGACACAAATAGGATCTATGAAAATAAAGGCAGGGCTGTGCATCAACCAAACGGATGTTAAATAGTCAAACACAGCAAAAACATACTTCTAGCTACAGTTCCAAGCAATCATAGTTTTTGTTGGTGAATATCTATAGGTTGGTTGATGATTGTTATTCCATGAAAGGTTGTCCCAGGAATTTGAAATTCTCCATCAATAGCAAATACATGAGAATGGCAATGCTCGACAATTCTGAAGCTGTACTCCCTTTCAGGCTTCAGCCTTTGAAAATTTTAATAACTGTGGGGTACTGAAAATCTACAAGAAGATATTTCCAGAAGCCTCATTACTGGATTGGAAGTAGCAAATTGTCCTGTATGAAGACCTTTGAAGACCTCAAAAGTTTCAGATTGAGCTCAGATTCTGCATATTTTTAGCAGTGAAGACAGATCACTTGAGAAACACAACGGAATATGACATTTTCAAACATGTTCTCCCGCAAACTGAACTCAACAGTCTCAGAATAACAGGCCTCTGTACATGTAAAGTTAAAAACAAACCTGTTTCAGGAAATGTAAAGAACCATACCATATTGAGTTTATAACCTATGTTACTCTGCTAAGTTGCACAGATACATGTACAAGTGTAGGAATCCAATAAGGAATGCCTGACTCGATGAACCCAAACAGGATAGATGGATTCTATGTAATGTAGGACAAGTCAAGGAAAATCTCATGGATGGCCAGGATTGATAGAAATTGAGCTAGAAAATTCAATCCAAGGGTCTAGCTCATGCTATAGCTTCCAACGGACGTAACTTTGTTGGAATAATACATTGGTGTAAAGCTATGATGAGCTCTACATGCTGGTCACCAGAGGTCATTGGCCCCTGAATGGTTTTCCAAAAATAGTTCATTTTAGGGGTTAAGTTTGGGTTTTGAGTTAAAAGTTTACTATTTCTACTCGGTTACAATTTTGCTAGTTTTAGGATATTTCAAGGTTTGGAGAGTCATGGAATAGCTAAAAATCCTTAGTTTGTATCATGGGAAAGAGTTTAAGCTAGTTTAGAAGTCGTTTACTATTTTTCAAGAGTACTGTTTTTAGTAAATTTACTATTTCAGGAACATTGCTATGATGAGAGTTTTGATGGGCCACATGAATAGAATGTCATAACTTCCATATAAACATTCCTACATAGAAGGGTGGAACACAGATCAGGAAATGAAAATTTATGCAATGTGAAATTTTGGGTAAAACTGTAAGGAAATCACTAGAAGCGTCTATCAGAATCCGTGTACTGTCGGAATCCAAATGTATCCAACAAGAGTACTTCTCCCCTTTTGACATAGCCACTCAGGTATTGCATGGGTGTGGTGTGGATGCATCATGTGGGCATGACTCTAACACTTGGAAGTGTAACAATACCCACTTTTCAGTTTTGAGATAACATGTTATAACTACTTTCGGGTGAAGGTGGTTGGAACCATTGAGATTTTATTAGATAGATGAAAATGAACTACATCAAAGGGAGACTAGCAAATCCCAGATTTCAAAATCAACCAAACCAACAACAGAAATAATCAGCGTCTAATATCAAAAATATCCAAAGCATCCCGAAACAAAGATGATCAGACTGGAGGGGGAAGTTGATTGTTTTTTTTTTTTTTTTCCAATGGGATCTCTGTTCATTCATATGAATACCTCCATTTGAATTCCCTAATCTGATGTTGTGTGATTGAAATACAATTGCCTTGATATCTATAAAGTTCATAGCTTAAACTGCATGCTTCTTAAAGTTCAATGGTTGTGTATACATGCATTAGAGAGTGGTGAGATGATGCTTGTTGGTTTGCAAGCGATTAGTATACTGATTGGTAGCAGGTAGTTGATATGTCTGCCTCCTATGGCCCATTGACCGCCATTAGTGGACCACTTATCTGTACAATGACCTGTTAATCATCATTATCATCATCTAAACTGTGTCCCGACTACTTGAGGTTGGCTACACGAATCCTGTTCTCTCATTCCACCTTGCAATGTCAGGATTCACAAGAAAAGGCTGTAACCCATTGAATCATATCCATATCTAGGTATCATAGGATCTAACATCAGCTGAAACCAGCACCAGGCAATGATGGTAGTTTGGGAAATGTGTAGGAGGAATTTCGACATTCCATAGACTTACAATCCCTATATCTAATGCAAATTCGGCACAGCACGTTCAGCGAACATTGACAAGGAATTAGAAAGACCCAAATGAAAATTTCCTCCTTTTCTTTGCTCTGGTGTTCTTGATGAACATATTGTGCTTGTGTTCAATGCCCAAGCTACATAGCAATCAATCTGCTTTGTGAGAAAAAACTTTCAATTTGGCTAGAAAATCATTCGTCAGTACCATAAAATAATCATCATACAAACATATGAAAGGAATCTGCAATGGAAATATCTAACACAATTCAACACAAACCACAGTGGACCAACATTGACATTGAATTTGGAAAAAACCCAAATGGGATTTTTCATGTTTTCTTTGGTTCGGTGTTCTTGATGACTGCATTGTGCTCATGTTCAGTGCCTGAGCTACATAGTAACCAATCTGACTTGTGAGGAAAGCTTTCAGATTTGGCTAGAAAACCATTAGTTAGTACCATAAAACAATCTTCATATGAACGTATGATTCAGAATCTACAATCGCAATATCTAACACAATCTGATACAGAGACCACGGTCAACCAACATTGACATGGAAATCGGAAAAACCCAAGGAGATTTTCCTCATTTTCTTTGGCTTGGTGTTCTTGATTACCTTATTGTGCCTGTGTTCTATGCCTGAGCTACATAGCTACCACTCTTTTTTGTGAAAAAAAGGCTTTCAGATTTGGCTAGAAAACCATTTGTCAGTACCATAAAACAATCATCATATGAACATATGAAACAGAATCTACTAAGGTAATATCTAACACAATTCGACACAGCAAAGTCAACAGATACTGACATGGAATATGGAAAAACCCAAATGAGATTTCGTAATTTTCTTCGCTTTGGTGTTCTTGATTTAGTGCTTGTCTTCAATGCCTGCGCTGCATAGTAACTGATCTGTTTGTTTGTTTGTTTTTTTTTTTTTTGAAAAGCTTCCAGATTTGGCTAGAAAACCATTTGTCAGTACCATAGAACAATCTTCACATGAATGCATGAAATGGAATCTACAATCACGATAGCTAGCACAATTCGACAGAGCACAGTCGACAGACTGATATGGAATTTGGAAAAAAAAAAAAAAGTTTTCCCTTCGTATTCTTGATTACCGTATTGTGCTCGTGTTGAATGTCCTAGCTACATAGTAACCTATCTGTTTTATGGGAAAGCATTCAGATTGAGTGGAAAACTGTTTGTCAATACCATAGAACAATCTTCATATGAACATATGAAACGAAATCTAAATTTAACAAATCAAAACAATTTGCTTACAGGACAGAAGTACACAAGCATGGGCCCCGCCAACTCTGCAGCTCCACCCAGCTCCGACAATCGTTCTATCATTCTCCAATCAGGCACTTGAAGAAGATGAGGTCGAAAACCCAAAACCCGATCCCTGCGAGCGCCCATCACCTGAATACTCCCTCAAAAATTCAAAGAATATTGCCTACTCTCCCTAACACTCGAACACTACAATATCATTCCTTCAATGGGACTTCCGCCTTATGTGTACCGAAACAGCGCATCCTTCGAAGAAATCCAACAGAGCGGATTCAAGATCCTCCACGGAGTACTTGATGTACATTTCAGAATGCCGACCGCTCTCTAGGTGGTGCCGGAACCGGCCTAGGAATGACCGGTAGGCTGGCAGCAGCTTCTCTGCAATTGATATCCTCAGCTCCTCCCTCAGCTGCGGGTCTGGCACGAACCATGTCGTCTGGACCCGGTGGGCATCTTCGAATGCAGAATTGAAGGTCTTGAACCGCTCCCTCAATGCCGTCTTCGACACCCCAGATGAGAATCCGCCACTCACATGAATTCCTTCATCCCGCAGGCAGTACAGGATCCGGACCCACGTCGCTCTTTGATAGCTGGTCGCCGATTGCCGGAACTTCCCCGTGAGCTTCTTCAGGTAGCTGTCGCCAATCAGCTCGCGTAGCTCAGCTGACCCCTTTGCCTTCTGGACTATGTAATGCACATTGTTCATCAGGAAGAGGTGGGACAGAGCGGTGTCCTTGTAGAGTTTTGACTTCCCATCCAGATTGAATTGTAGGACTATGATGATCCAGATCATGTGGTGGGCCAGTGGAGATCGGTCCTCTGATTCGGGGATATCCATATCAGGCGCCGGATCGCCGGAGAACCGTGGGCCAGCTGACGGCCTTGCGATGATCAGCTCAATCAAGGTCTGCTTGTAATCAGATATGAGACTGATGTAATTCATCACGTATCGAGTCAGTGGGTGGATGGTCCCGCCGGGGACCGGAATCTTCGACGGCTCACGTTGCACCGCATTCTCGAACTCAGAGAGGATCCCCCGGGCCGCCTCAGCGAGGCGGGAGAGGATCTCAGAAGCCTGGATGCGGACGGATTCAGCTGACCGGAACACGGCCTCGATGTCCGGTAGGAGATCGGACAGAGCATCATGGAGATCGAGTATCTTGAAGAGCTTCTCCGGCGACCGGCGACTGATACTGATTGCCTCAGCAAAATTGAAGAGCTGGATAACGGCCCCTTTCACCGTCTCCATGAAGCAAGCGTCGTCGGCGTCCGAGCTCAGGCCATCGAATATCCGCTCGCAGAGCCGCTTCTCGCTGGCGAAGAGGATCCTGACACAGACCTTCGCCGCTCGAATCCACCTCCTGATCTTCGTCTCCAACGCGTCCCACTCCAGCCGCTGGACATCGCCGATGCTCAGCTTCTCGATTCCCAGCTGGCGCAAACTAGCATCAACAATCGATTTACGGACGCTTCCGTATACTTGGATGCACTCGCGCAAGTACCCGGCCGCGATCATCCTCTCAGCGATGCAGTGCAGATCGAAGATCGCATCTGATGGGATCATATCGATCTCACGGAAGCTAGTCGCCGATCTGTAGCTGGCGCTGTTCCCACAGCCTTCCTGCTCTTCTTCATCCTTGAGGACCCCACCATCGCCATCGTCGTGGTAGTCATCGTCATCGTCTAATTCCGCGGCGTTTTCAGACCGGACGCTCGACGAAACAGATGAATTCGTATCGACGAGCGCGTCGGACTCAACTGGATTGCTGTGATTAATCAAAATGTTGCGGAATTCATCCTCGAGGCGGGCCATGGCGATCTGGATCGCGTTGGCTGGATCACTGTCCGTTACAGTCACCGAATCCATAGAGCGGCGGATCTCATCGACAGCGCGTAGGTACTGCTCTTTGTCACGACGATCGCCGCCGTCGAATATCATTCGCTCCCTCGCCTCCTCCGATGCCGATGAGTCCCAGCGCATGATCAGCTTCTGGGCAGCTTGGAATTCTTCGGTCGGCTTGGGATGATCGTCGCCGGCAGCTAAGTGGTTCATCGGTGATGGGTGCTCCGGCGGCTCCATGGCCTCAAAAACAGGTTGTGGGTGGTGGAAAGTAGTATGCAGTAGTACAGAAAAGGTGGAAGATCTTTTGGTAGTCCCTCTCCTGTATATGGTGGAGTCAGATATTATCATGCAATGGATAGAGAGAAAGGTCGGTTTTTTTTTAGTATTTGTGTGTGTGTGAGAGAGAGAGAGAGAGAGAGAGAGAGAGACTTTTTTTTAGTGTTTGTAGCGAAGAGAGGTTTTCTTTTGTATTGCGTATGAGAGAGAGAGAGTTGTTTTGTTCTGTAGTGTGTAAGATGAAGGCGGATTAGGTGCAACCGCGATATAGGTAGTTGGGTGCAACGCTGAATGTGGGGACCACATTGATGTATGTACTTTATATCCATGCAGTTCATTAGTTTTTCCATCGATTTTATGGTATTTTAAAAAAAATTAATTAGATAAAAATCTCAAGTGCACCACATCACGGGAAAGAATGATCAGTGAATGTCTGCCATTAAAAATTAATGAGGTCCACCATAATGTTTATTTTCCATCCAACCTGTTTATAAGGTCACACATATCTGGATGAAGGAAAATACCAGTAGAAGTTTGATCCAAAAGTTTCGTACCCCCCAGGAAGTTTTTAATGGTGGAAATTCAAAACCTATAATGTGGTCCACCTGAAAATTTTACCTATTTAATTTTTTTTTTAACATTTTAAAATGATGTGAAAAACATTATGGACGGAGTGGATATACAAAAAATTATCTATGTGGGCTCCACTGTCAGGGCTGCACCCACCTCGCTGGACTGGGGTCGCACGATCTGCGTTCGTGTATGTATGACGGGGAATGAGCGAGACGGGGAGAGCGGGTATTCATAGCCATTTTCGAAATGGTAATGTTTCATCATCCACCTTACACATGGCATATTACTACATCAATCCAAACCGTCCAAATCAGTGTCCTGATAGTGGATGCATTATGAACGAAAAATCAAATCAATCAGGCAGTATTAACCATTGGATTTTTCCCAATGAACGTGGGCTTCTCACTGTTTCACTCCTAACAGTCCATTCGATACCCACTGATTGGATGGCTAGCATTGCTCAATCAATATGATCTTCGAGATAAAATTCCATCCAGAATGTGACCCTAAATTTGGATGGTCCAGATGATCTTACATGTGGGGCCCATGTGAGAAAATGGCCCACCTCCATTTTGGGGGAGAGAGGGAGGGAGAGTTTTGGTCTTGGAAGGCAGCTGTGTTGCTTGTCTGAATTTGCGAGGAGCGTTTGTGGAACGAAATTGAGAGTGTTTGACTTTGACGATCTGCTGGTGGTGGTGTGTCATGTGTGGAGTATGTTCCGTCAAGGAGGAATAAGCACTTGTCTTGATGAGGCCACGTCAGATAGTGTGGCCCACTCCACTATCTCGATCAGGTGGCCCAGCCAGCTCCCCTTGGGGTGCGGATTGGGTACTGCTCCAGCCAGGACTAGCTTAGACGGACGGTACTGTCAGAGGATCTGTGGGGCCCACCGTGATGTGTATTTTTTATCCATACCGTCCATTCATTTTGAAAAGTCATTTTGGGGCATGAGCCTAAAAATTAGGAAGATTGAAATTTTGAGTGGACCACACCACAGGAAGAAGTTGGGATTAAATTCCTACGGTTGAAAACTTCCTAGGGTCCACCGTGATGTTTATTTGCCATCCAACCTGTTCATAAGCTAACATATAGCTGTATGAAGGGAAACATAAATATATCTTGATCCAAAACTTCTGTGACCCTAAATAAGTTTTCAATGGTAGAAATTTAATTTCTGCTGCTTCCTGTAGTGTGGTCCACCTGAGCCTTAAATCTGACTCCTTTTTTGGATAATAACCTAATATGATCTGTCAAAATGGATGGACGGCATGGATGAAACATATACATCACTTGGGCCCCACAGAGCCCCTGACAAGGCCGTCCGCCCCTAGCTAGGTCCTGGTGGGGGCCTTGTTGGAAATGGTGAGACCCAAATCCGGATTCAGCTCAGGGCTCGCAGTGACTGCTTCGGTCCCATCATGAGGCCCATTACCCCTTCCGGACCGTTGGTCTGATGGATCCTGCCGTGGACGAACCATGCCCCAAATTTCACCCGATGGGATCATTCTAGGCCTTTGATTTGTTTCCAGAAAAAATAGACCGTTAATTAGTAATTAAAACGGTGGCTCGCAGGTCAACGGTCTGGATCAGAATCATGGGCGACATTTTTAGCAAATGTGGACCCGATGACAATATATGCTTCATCGGGCCTGATTATGAGCCACGTTCTCCCTACCTGACCGTTGATCCGATGAATTTCACCGTGGATGTACCATGTTTACCGGATGGGATCGTTCTAACCCTCCCAGCTGTTGCCAGCAAATAACTGTTAAGCAATAGGTACAAGGACGGTCCGCGGATCAATGGTCTGGATCCGAATCATGAACTATATTTTTAGCAATCCTGGGCCCACTATCCGCTTCATCCGGCCCGAGGAGTATACAACTATTGTAATAATAGGAAGTGGACCATCTGAATCCGTAGACCTAAAATATACCCACTGGGATCATCCTAACCCTTTAATCTAAAATATAGACGGTTAAGCAATAATTACAACGATAGCCCACCACAGGATCGGTCTGGATCAGAATCACGGGCTACAGTTTATCTGGTCCCGCCCGAAGATATATGATTCCTATTGCAATGATAGGAAGTGGACCATGTGAATCTGTAGACCTGTAGAACACCATCCATCTTGCATGTCTCGATCCATGTGGGGTCCGTTTGGTGGGACAGATCACAGATGAGGAAATTTTGTTCAAACGTTCCTCGGACATGGGTTCGGACAGCTTGTATTAGCTGTGGAATATAGAGGAGCCCGAGAGAAACGCATTTTGTATTTTTCTTCGAGGACTGCTTTGGTAGTCGGCAGGACCACCTATTTTTAGGTGATCCATCCCTTTCTTGTGGGGCCCACCTACCCAAAACATTGGGATGGCTCATCATTGTCTACCAAGTGGTGAATCAGGATCGTCCATTTAGTGGTACGAGGATGGGTAGGTTGCAGTTTGAAAGGGATTGTGGGTGCGGCTAGAGTTTGATTTATGCTGATTTTGAATGATGGGCCATCCACATTAGTAATCACTAGATGAACGGACCTGATTCACTATCTACAGGACCAAGTGTAGGGTCGAAGGGAGGTTGCATGGGAATTACTTCCTATCCTCAGGTGGTCCAGCGGACTACAGCTCATTTCCTTAATTTTCGGCTCGGCTTTTGCTGGCCAGTTTAAGCCAGGCTGCAAACTTGAAAGTCAGTGGATGAGAGAAGGCTCAAGCCATCGGCTTAGATCCTGGCGTAAGCCGTCGGCTCTGAGCCGGTGACGATCCGATGCTTCGAGAACGTTGAGTCTATCGGGTTTTGGTACTATTTTGACTGTGGTTGCGAAGAACAAGAAACCTGCGCCGTACAAGTGCCAGCATGGATAACACGTATGAGATTCATGTGATCATCTGGTGGGCCCCACTGTGTGCGTGCGCCAGCTAGTCAGGAGACCCGGTCGTGCACGTGTATAGAAATATACGTGTGGTTCGGAGCCAACTGGCTCGATTTTTTTTCTGGAGCAAGGGATGTACATTGGTGTTGGTGGGGCCCACCTTATGAACTGCCCATAACTTTCGCACCTGAGCCGTGGTGGGACCTGTGCTCGAGCCATCAAACTACGGGCGCGGCTTCGGTCGATCCGAAGTGAGTGGATCCCTGACTAAAGGGCCCACCGTGATGTATGCGCCTTAAATCCAAGCCGTCCATCCGTTTTGAAAGATCATTTTAAGGTATTATGAAAAAAATGAAGCAGATTTAAATCTTATGTGGACCACACCACAGGAACAGTGGTGATTGAATAATCATCATTAAAAACTTCCTGGGATCCGCTGGAATGTTTATTTTCCATCCAACCTGTTGATAAGGTGACAAAAACATGGATGAAGAGACCATACAAATATCAGCTTGTTTCAAAACCTTTTTGACCCACAAGAAGTTTTTAATGGTCGATCGCCACGGTTTTCCTTTGGTGTGTTCTACTTGAGATTTGGATTTTTTTATTTTTGGAATTTTGCCCCAAAAATGAGCTGTCAAAACGGATGGACGGCGTTGATGTAAATCACATACATCTATGTGGGCCCCACGGTCAGGGATCCACCAACTTCGATAGATCTGGAAATCAACCGAAGCCACACCTACAAACTACATGGATGAGGCCCACTTTCCGTGATCAATGGTAACCATCGGATCGCGGATGGTAGGCAGCCCAAAAATCTCATCCATCGGATGATCCTTCTATTGGACTCGAACGGGACCACCATCTGAGTGGAGATTGTCTGTAGTTACGCTCCAATCAGCCGGACAGCCAAAGGCGCCCTGAATTTCGGACCTTTGATACTCCGGCAGAGTATAGTGGATGATACGCAGGCACTTGGGAATTACTTGGAAATTACAGGCTTGGAATGCAAGTAACATGATGGGTACCGGCGACTTTCAAGGTCCTATTTTAAATCCCGCATTCATCAAAAGTCTCCCAAATTGAAACAATCTAGACCCTTAAATTCGTGGGCCAAGAAAGATGGTTAGGCAAGAAAATGCAACAACTGCCCTTACACCAAAGGAGAGATAAATATAAGCCAGGATCTTCACAATCTTGTGAATTTTGTGAATAGGCCATCCAACGTGGGACCCACTACATCAACGGTTTAGATCACTGATCCACAGTCCTCAGTTGTATAAAACTGAATCAGAATCCACCGTCTAATAGCTCCTTTTCAAATTGGAGAAAGATAATGGAAAAAAAAAAGAGACAAATTTAAAGAGATAACGTCTACCTTTCTGTGTCCACGACTGATCCTCTGTGGGCCCCACCACGATGTCTCTCAGGCATCTCACCTTCAGGTGATGGCATGTAATCAACCTTATTAGGAATTTAGGTGCGCCACGCTGCTCGGATGGTGCTGGGACCACTTAAGTGTTGGAATGGCCTGAAATTTAATGAGACACCTCAACTAGGTAGAGACATGCATGACAAAAAGGATAGCATCAGGTGAGAAGGATGTTTGACTAACATCAAGGTGGGACCTATGTTGTAATACCTCATTGTTACGGAAAATCTGTGCCGAGTCTAATAAAGGCCAACTAGTGGAATCATACACAAAGCTTTGGTGCAATAACAACACGTCCGAGTTAACTATACTTTCTAACTATGATTTTAAAACTAAGGTTATAGAAGAGGGGTAGATCGGGCTACACCAATGTTTGTAACTCTCATACAAAGAACTACGGACATGGATCGAATGTTTGGAACTATTATTCGAATGACTACAGCCCTGGATCAGACGTCGGAAACTCTCATCCGAAGAACTATGACCCTAAATTGGAAGTCGAGAACTCTCATTCGAAGAGCTACGACCCTGGATTGAGCCCCCGAGTTTGAACTTCGATCATGCGCATGGAAGGGTGTAGACAAGGCTCGACTCTGGTGAAGATATGGAGTCGAAAGCTAAGGACTCGGTACCAACATAAGTTATCCGAGGCCCGAACAAGGGTAACCCCCTCGTAGGCATCGGAGGGATGTTCTTGGAGGGACGTTGTCGGCTCGGATAGATGTTCATGGGCTCGGAGGGTTGTACTCGGAGGGCCATGGGTCGAGGTCAGCTCAGATATGTACGTGGCTAAAGATCACGCTTAGGGATCAATCCCAATGAGGCATGTGGGAGAGTTCTCTGGTGCACAATCTAAGGATAACAGCCGACATCTGCGCACTTGTAACGCCCGCTTGATGGAAGAGATCGTGCCGAGATTAACGGCCACGACTCATTCGATCCACGGGTATAAATAGGAGAGGAGTCCATTGCAATATGTATGCAACATTTGGCACTCTAAACCCCTAGCTATACTACTTAGACGCGGATTCCTAGCCTGACTTAGGCATCAGAGGGTCTCCTGCTCATAGTCAAGGTCTCTTTTGTCCTTCTCTTGTACAGGTTTATAGGGCTCGGAGTTAACAATCGGGGCACGGTTGGAGTCACTATATTTTTGCATCAACATTTTGGCGTCGTCTGTGGGAATCGATATAAAAGGGCTCTATAGCATTACTAAAAGATAGTCGAGGAAAGAAGAAAGAGTCGCAACTACGGAACCCGAGCCGAATAGGCAACCACACTCGTCCTTGTTACTCCATGCTGAGTTGGCTCCAACAGGACCATCCCAAAGGTTCAGGAGCCGAGGAGGCAAATATAAGGCGATGCAGAATCAAATTCAGGTACTGATGGAGGAAATCAGTCAGATGAAGCAACAACAGGGGCAGTAGCCACTTCCCAACCAAGAAGAGGTCTCCCCGGCAACAGCGGATGAGCCAGCGCATGTCAGAACCTGTCTGCTAGAGCTCCTAATCCTGCATGGAATGCGACTACTCAGGCCCCGACCTACGTATCAATCACCTCAGCGTTAGCTTTGACTAATTTTCACCATGAGCTGGAGAGAAGGAGAAGGGATAAAACGCTCGAGGGCGAGGCTCCTCGAGAAACTGTTGCCGAGAACCGGGATCCATGAGAAGCCCAGCTTGAGGAACTCCGGAATCAGATTAAGGCTTTCCATTGGAATCAACAAACCTCTGGTCCGACCGTAGTAGAAGTAATGATGGAAGAAACTAACCCCCGTTCACTACTGACATTATGAGCGAGACAATGCCTCCGAGGTTCAGGACGCCCCTATCATTCAGTACTCGGGGTCCGGAGACTTAACAGAGCACGTGGAGCCCTACTGTTCATGGATGCAGATTCAATCCACATCAAAGGCGATGATGCGCAGAGCCTTCTCAATAATTCTCATTGGGGCCGCCCAGAATTGGTATCGACAGCTAAAGCCCGGATTGATCAACACCTTCACCGAGCTTAGCAGATCGTTTCTGACACAATTCATTATTGGAAAGAAGAGTCGGAAGTCGTCGACCCGCTTGCTTACCTCAAGTAAAATAGTGGAGAGTCGCTAAAAGACTACATTTCTTGCTTCAACAAAGAGGCTCTGCAGGTGGATGACTATTCTGACAAGATGGCGCTATCCGCGATGATTAGCAGACTCAAAGAAGGAAGATTCCTCTTCTCGATAGGGAAGAACCCGCCGAGCACTCTTAGCGAACTGATCAATTATGCTCAGAAATATACAAATGCTGAATAATTCTTCAACTCAAGCAAGAGCAATCAGACCTCAGAGCCATCGTCTATAGAGAAGAGGCAAAGGATGAAGCAACACAACAACCTAACAAAAGGAGGTCGGACAATAGCACCTCCCGAGATAGGAGATTGAGCAGGAGGCCCGAGAGCACGTTCAGCTCATATATTCCTCTCAACACATCTCCAGAGCAAATCCTATTGGATATCCGAGACTAGATGCTACTACATTGGCTGAGTTACACGAAGACGGATGCCAGCCAACATAACAAATGCAAGTATTGCCGCTTCCATCGCGATCATGGGCATAACACCAGTAATTGCATCAACCTAAAGGAAGAGATTAAGACCCTCATTCGCAAGGGTCACTTGCGTCAGTATCTAAAGGAAGATAAATCAGCTCGAAGTAGCCGAGCAAAGTTGCAGAGGAGGCAAATGAGATCCAGACATTCTATTGCGGTCCGTCCGGAAGCAGTAATTCGAATCGAGCTTAAAAGGCCCATTTCCGGAGCACGGACCCCGAGCACTACATTTACTCGGTCGACAGGCCAAGGAACGAACTCTATGTAAGTCCATGCTGCCTCACATTTACAGAGGACAATGCGCGAGGAATTCAGCATCCTCATGACGATGCTTTGGTGATCGCGATGACGATAGCCAACCACAAGGTTTATATTATTCTGGTCGACACTAGGAGCTCGGCTGACATACTTTACTCGGAGGTATTTGACAAGATGGGGATAGACAGATCATGCCTCCGACCCGTGAAAATGTCGCTACACCGGTTTGCAGGTGATAAGGTGATCTCCGAGGGCACAATTTTTCTCCTGGTCACAGCAAGGGAAGGGCAAAACCAAGTAATCCTTCTAGCAGACTTCCTGGTGGTGAACGTACCATCAATCCACAATGCCACCATTGGACAGCCGTCCCTTAACGCCATGAGGGCGGTCACGTCCACGTATCATTTGATGATGAAGTTTCCTTCCGATGGAGGAGTCGGATATGTCCAAGAAGACTAGAGAGAAGCTCACAGGTGTTATTCAATAGCGGTCAAAAAGGGTTCGGCAAAGCAAGCCCTCACAATAGATGTACTTGACCCCCGAGAATACACTTTTGCTGAGGGCTTCCCCACTGAGGACCTCGTGACAGTTCCGCTTGATGATTCGAACCCAAGTAGAACGGTGCAACTAGGATCTATGTTGGATGTCAAGCAGCAAAACCAGGTGTTAACCTTTCTACGAAAGCACGAAGAAGTCTTCACATGATCCCACCAGAACATACCGGGTATCTCCCAAAAAGTCATGGTCCACAAGTTGAACGTGGACCTAGAGCAGAAGCCTGTAAAGCAAAAAAAGGAGGGCTTTTGAGCCCGAAAGATATGCAGCAATAACCGGCGAAGTTTCATTGAAGAGGTCCATTACCCAGACTGGATCGTAAATGTAGTCCTTGTGAAGAAAGCAAATGAAAAATGACGGGTTTGCATAGACTACTTAGATCTGAATAAAGCATGCCCCAAGGACAACTTCCCCCTGCCTCGAATCGACCAGCTAGTTGACAACACGGCCGGTCATAAGCTTCTCACTTTCATGGACGCATATTCTAGTTACAACCAGATAGCAATGTATCATTTGGATAGACAAAGACAACCTTGGTCACCAACAAAGGGCTCTATTGCGACTGAGTCATGCCTTTTGACTTGAAGAATGCAGGGACAACATATCAGAGGCTAGTCAACCAGATATTCGCCCACCAGATCGAACGGACCATGGAGGTCTACATCAATGAGATGCTTGTGAAAAGCGTCAAAGCGACCGATTACATTATAGAACTTGGAGAGACCTTCTCAGTCCTCCGAGAATATCGCATGAGGTTAAACTCGGCTAAGTGTGTATTTGGTGCAAGATCGAGCAAATTTCTTGGATTCCAAGTTAGTCAGAGGGGTATAAAAGTAAACCTTAATAAAATTAAGGTTGTGCTCAACATGAGCTCACCTCGGATGATGAAGGAGATCCAATGCCTCACTAAAAGAGTCACGACACTCAATTGATTCATATCCAGAGCTACAGATAAGTGTCTCCTCTTCTTCCAGCAGTTGAAGGGTCATAAGCATGCAGGGTAGACCTCGGACTCCGAACAGGGCTTTCAACAGTTGAAACAATATCTGAGGTCACCACCGTTGCTGTCTAAGCCCGAAAAAGGAGAGCCCTTATTTCTCTACTTGGCGGTTTCAGCTTCAGCTGTCAGCTTGGCCCTCACCCGAGAAGTTGAGGGAAAACAACACCCTATTTACTACACCAGTAAGGCTATGGTTCCAGCTAAGACCAAATATCCAAGCATGGAGAAGCTGACCTTGAGTCTAGTCGTCTCTGCTCGAAGGTTGTGCCCGTACTTTCAGGTATATTCCATCATCGTCCTCACAAATTCACCCCTCCGACAGGTGCTCCAAAAGCCGGAGGTGTCTGGACGACTGACCAATTGGGCGGTGGAACTCGGAGAATTCGATATCCAATATCGACTGAGGACTGCAATCAAAGGCCAAGTTGTGGTTGACTTCATAGCAGAGTTTACTACTCCGAGTTATGAGATCGGAGACACTAACCCAGAGGCATCAGCAAGTTTGGAAGCATCCTCTATCATTCTCCCATCCTTTCCTCTCCCTAGGAGCATCAGAGCAGAAGTAGAAGATGACGGATGGACCCTGTTCATGGATGGGTCATCTAATTCCAAACGAGGAGGAGCAAAGATCGTCTTGGTCGCGCCCGATGTGACTACCATTTAGCATGCGATCAAGTTCGGTTTTAAACCATCTAACAACGAAACAAAGTATAAAGCCCTATTGGCTGGACTCAGACTGGCTCCTAGTCTAGGAATCCAGCTGCTTAATGTGCGCTGCGACTCACAACTTGTTGTGAACCAAGTATCAGTCGAGTCCGAAGCCAAAGAAGCAAGGATGATAGCTTACTCGGCCGAAGTTTGCAAGTTATCCGAGAAATTCAGGGATTGCGTCATCAGCCAAATACCAAGGGCTGAGAACTCTTGGGCTGATGCCCTCGCAAAGCTTGCCTTGACAACCGAAGGGAAGATCTCGAGGATCGTTTCAGTAGAATTTCTTGATAATCTGAGCATTGACCGAGCCGGGCAAGAAATGATCAACCTTGTGCAGACAACCACAAGTTGGATGGATCCAATCGTCAAGTACCTCACTACAAGTAAGGTCCCTTAGGATGGATTGGAGGCTCAGCGTCTAAAGATCAGAGCAGCACGATATGTGCTCCTGGGTGACACACTTTACAAGAAAGGGTACTCCTAACCCTACCTCCGATGCCTTCGATCGGACAAAGTGGAGCACGTGATCTGAGAAATTCATGAGGAATCTGCGAAAATCACTCAGAGGGCTGTGCTTTAGATCAGAAAGTACTTTGCCTGGGATATTTCTAGCTAACAATCTGAGAAGACTCTAAAAACTTTGTCCAGAGGTGTGACAAATATCAAAGATTCACCACCATCCCAAGACAGCCTATGGAAGAACTAACCCCCATGAGCAGGCGCCCTGGCCATTCACCCAGTGGGGGATTAACATTATAAGGCCTCTGCCATGCGGAAAGGGGCAGACTAAAATTACGATTGTGGTTGTGGACTACTTCACCAAATGGGTCGAGGCTGAGCCCATGACAAAGATTACCAAGCAGAAGGTCACAGACTTCGTATGGAAGAACATCATATGTCGGTTCGGAATCTCGCGTAATATCGTATCCAATAATGGGAAGCAATTCGACAATGATAGGTTCAAAGGCATGCGTAAGGGGCTCGGCATTGTCAATGCATACTCGTCACCCGCAGTCCAACGGATAAGTCGAGGTAGTGAATAAAGTTATTAAGCACCACCTCAAGACGAAGCTGGAGAAGGCCAAAGGCAACTGGGCAGACGAGCTTCCATTTGTCCGCTGGGCCTACAGGACCACAACTCAGTCTTCCATGGGGGAAACCCCCTTCTCTCTGTCCTATGGCTCGGAGGATGTCGTCCCAATCGAAATTGGGCTCCTCATCGCACAAGTGAAGAATTATCAGGAAAAGAAGAATGTTAAGCAGATCACGGCAAATCTCGACCTACTTGAAGAAGTATGGGATATCGCTAAGCTCCGAGTATGTAACATCCCGAATTTTCACGGCCAGAGTTTGTACTTGTGCCCGAGGAAATCGAGTGTTAACGACGTATAAACTGGGATGATTTAGTAAAATCGCACCCTATTTTTTTTCTTTTGGTGTACATCTAGATACATTCGAGAAGGTAACATTTACAAGAATAAAATCAACTGTATTAATTATATTTCATCAGAGTAAATAGAATCATCAAATAGCCTCATAATGAGAGGTTTATTACAACATTCGAGTTCACAGTGGAAGTATGAAACTAAATAATGAAACTGTCTTCTTAGTCTTTTAAAAAAATCTTCTATAAGGAAGTAGTCCTCTAAGTCTTCAATTTGTACATCACCTGCATTATCTGTACAGTTGGGAGAAGGTCAATGCCCTACTCATAATGAAGATTATCCTTTAAGATTATCAATAATTCAAGAGATTCATAACAGGTAAAGTAAATGTCTGATATGTCCCATGTTCCACTAACACGAGGATATCAGCATGCCTAAACAACTTACATGAGATGCATGCCTCACATAGTATGTGCGGCTCATCATATGTAGTGATCATCAAAATGTGGAATATAATTCATGCAAACCCAACTTGACCTGCATCCCATAACTACGGATATTCGCCGGCATGGCCAACACTAACTGGATTTATGCGAACATCTCATGGTAACACAACATGCGATTGGGAATTTACGTAACATGATGTATTCATGGAGTAACTAATTATGACATCTAATCCAGAAAATTTGATGTAACACGTATGCCGATTTACATACATCGATTGTACACCACGCCAACCAACCCACGAAATTACATGCCAACCAAGAGGGCCGCTACCCGTAATGCATTACGTCCATGATAAGATATCTAAATCACTAGTTGTGATACCTCGTAACACATCACTTGTACTTATAAAGAATATAACTGAATTGTGAAGAATATAAACTGAATCATGAAGGTTTTAGAATAACAAGACACATGCACATACCTTTAAAGATAGACGACACAAGTCCAATATAATAAGAGAAGAGTAACAATGGTCAACTCAGCAAAAGTAGCAATGACCAACATAACAAGAGAAGAGTGACAATGGTCAACTCAACAAAAGGAGAGTGGCATAGCCAACTCAAATAATAAGACGAGTGACATAGCCAACTCAAATATAAAGACGAGTGGCATAGCCAACTCAAATATAAAGACGAGCGACAGAGCCAACTCAAATAAATAGACAAGTGGCAGAGCCAACTCAATAAGGGATAAGGCAGGGATAAGGCTTGTACCCATGGCCTCACATAAATTCAGAGAAATTCTATTGTATTTGACATTATGTCATAATTTCAAAAGGGTAAATAAATCAATTAATAGGATAATTCCCAGAGAACATGTAAACATGAAATACAGGATAATTCATGTCGTAAAAGGTACGAAAGAGCCCAAATGAAATAATAAGAACACAATAAAAGGCAAGATAATTCACCCCGTAAAAGGCACGAAGGAGGCCATAATTGATGGTGAAACATATAACAACATAGAAGATTTCAAGTTTGATATAAAAGGCCAGATAAAATACATGTAAAGTCAAGATTAAATTCATGAAGACATGAAAAGACAGGATGCAATTATCAACTTAAATTATGTAAGCTTAAAGGATAAAACCCTCACTTTATTTTGCTGAGTCGTCTTTTCTTCTCTAATTCACCAGGTTCGGAATGTCTAAATTAGATCTTAATAAGGTTTAATAAGTCTTGAGGAACTTAATTCATATTATACCCTAGATAATTTAGGTACGTTTGATCCATTCTAACATGGGATCATCTTATTTTTTGTACGGTGGAATCTTATCAATTAGCATGAAAAAGAAAGAAGGATATGGATTGTAAGTAAGTTAGGGGAGGTCGGATCTGAGCCGCATCTAAGTGTTTGATGAGACTTGGGCAGGTGTGGTCAGTGACTCAGTGGAATTAGGCAGCCTAAAAAAAAATACCCCGGTTGAGTCAACTCACTGAGTCAACTCGGCCCAACTCTCCCTTCTCTCCTTCTTCTTCCCTTTTCTTCTTTCTTTCTTTCTTTTCTTTTCTTTTGTCTCTCTTTTCTTTTCTTTTCTTTCTTTCTTTCTCTTTTCTTTTCTTTCTCTTTCTTTCTTTCCTTTCTTTCTTTCTTCTTCTCTTTTCCTTCTTTTCTTCCTTCCCTGCTGGACGGCAGCAAGCCTGGCGGACGGAAGCTGTTGCTCGGTTACGCCGTTCTCTCTCTCTCTCTCTCGTTCTTTCTCCTTCCACACTGCCTGGACGGGTGATGCCTCTTATAGCAAGAAGGATTTCTAGATCCTTCCTGCGTAAGATCGTTTACGCACGTGAAAGCATCCGAGAAACCTTACACAATAGCAACTTCGCATGCAGCCCGGCTTCTTGCTTCCGACGTCCCATACACGTTTATGCTCGGAATCACGTGAGAAGGCTTATATATGGTCGATTTTATCTGGTCTTTGAGATGGACGGCTCGAATCATCCTTCTGGGCATTGACGGTGGGGCACATAATCTCCAACGGGCGGTGCCTGTTTGCGCAGCGTAAATCCTTCGAGCTCTGGCTTTCTTGTTGGGATCGTTGAGGTCCACGATCCCTCGCCTTCAGGAAAATCTGCACCATCCACTAATTTCAACACATGATTTCATCCTAAGAAGAGATATTTTTGGTGTGGCCCATTGGATCATCTCATCACGAAGGTGCGATCGCAGGGAGTCGATACGGGTGATTGGATGTCGGGGTTCGATCAGATTAGGGTGGGAAATCTCGTCCGATTCCAATGGACGGTTTGGATCATCCGAATGGAGGATGATATGATGGTGGCCCAACCATCATCACCCGCGTTCGGTTTTCTTGGCGAGAACAAGAGAAGAGAGAGAGTCCCTCTTGAATTTGAATTCTTTCAGGCTAACTAGCTTTGACCGGGAGCCCTGATCCAATGCACATCCAATGCACGCGCTGGACATGCACATGCATCCCCAGGTGGGGTCCACGGGGTCTGACCTCTATGAGATCTCCACCGTCCATCCATTTTCTCATCTAATTCAAGGGGTTGAGTCCAGAATGGAAGCATATATGAAGATCAAGTGGGCCCTAAGGTGGTGTTTTTATGTCTGATATCTATTTGGCCCACTTGTACAGTGATCTGATGGTTGGAATTTTAAATGTACGGTTGATATATGATACTTAGGTTTCATACCCAGTTTCATGCCAAAAGGATCATGGTAGTCATGTGATCCTTGAACTCAAGGGTCTAGGTTAGTGGCGTTATCGTAATTATTGGTAATCTAAGAGTTTTGTGGAATCCAAAGGTTCCAGGCGGTTACAGGCACATTTCTAAGTATTTCTTATGAAGGGACTTATGTCTAAATCCTTATGGATGAAGGATCATACATTGATTTGGCTTGAGGGAGTGTACATTTACAACTCCATGTGATCAACGATCAGATGACCTGCTTTATGAATGGGAGTCACTTCCAATGGTTAAATTCACGTCATGGTATAGATGTGAGGTAAGGATGGTGAGATTTGTATTGCACACGTGTACAGATCATACTAACTTCTTGGTAACGCTCGAGGACTTTTGATGCTCGAGCATCAAAAGTTTGGGGCGTTACAGAGTAGCAGCTCGGCATCAGTAAGTTGCTCGCTTCTACAACTCCAGAGTCAGGACGAGGCGTTCGAACTAGGAGACCTGGTCCTACGCCGCGTATTCCAGAACACTATGAAACCCGGGGTAGGGTCTCTGGATCCGAACTTGGAAGGACCTCACCGGGTAGCTGGCTCGGCTAAGCCAAGGTTATACCGATTAAAAGACTTGAAGGGACGTTCATTACCCCACCTCTGAAACGCCGAGCATTTAAAGATCTACTACCCCTAAAGGGAAAAGTCATGTATAGGTCAGATCTACTTGTCGTTTCGGCCCTTAATAAAAGATTATTTATTTTTTACTTTGTATTATTTACTGAATAATCGCCTCGTCATCCGAGTACGCTACGAAGGGTAATTTCTTATGTGCAGAAATGAAGTCCTTCGATGAGCCGACCCCTTAAAGAAGAGGTCGGCTTGTCATTCGATAAATTCAACAAAAGCAATCCACCATAAACATTCAACAAAAATCGTCATTCATCGACAACCAAAAATTATAAAAGTATTCATCGTCTTGGTATAAAATTTTATTTTATTTTTTTAAAAGAGCAAGGAAAATATATCACTCCCCTTGAGAAGAGGGGCCAGCTGCCGAGCTAGGGAGTTGAGCATTAGGGGCCTCCTTAGCAGTAGTTGGAGCTTCTTCGGCTTCCTCGACAAGAGCTTGAGCTTCTTCAACTTCCTCGGTGGGAGGTTCCCCAGCGTCATCCTTGGCCAAGGAGTCGAGATTAATGTTGGGATAGAGACCCCAAACATCGTCGAGGCAAGCATTGTAGGCAGTATTATAGGCGTAGCAATATAACCTATCCAACTCTTCGGATCTCTCTGATATGCCTTGAACTCTTTAACTGTTGCGGCAGCCTGCGATGCAGTTGAGGCTTCAAGTTCAGCCCGCTGCTTCGCTAGCCTCGTGCCTTGCCACCTCAACCTCAGCTAAGAGACGTGCATTGTCCACCTCCACACGCCCGACAGAAGCCTCCAAGCGCTCAATGACGGCCTTCATGTGTGTCAACTCAGATTCAACAACATCTAAGTGAACTTGAAGCTCGTTAATCTCGCCCTGGAGCGTTAGCTCCCTCGACCGACCCTCTTTTATGAGGCCTTTTAGCTTATCCTGCTCGCTAGCCGAGGCCTTCAAAAGCTCTTCAAACTTAGCTTTATCCGCCTTAAGCCGAGCCATCTCCCACAGCCTATCTCGAACTGCTATAAACATCATCAATGCTTGGAATAGTGAAGAGTTAGAGACTACAAGTAATATTAAAATCAGCATATCCGCTTCAGAAACTTATCATATAGCAGACCGAGGCGTAGTTGTTCACAAACGAATCGTAGGCATAGGAGAGGGTGTAGGCAATGGACACCCCGATTGCATGTTTAGCTACCCACTCATTCAGCAGCGACATGTGATAACTGGGCAGGAATGCCTCTGAAGGAGTTGGGTTAACTGCTCTCCCCATGGCACTAGTCGCAGAGGCCTGAGGCTCAGTCTCAGGTGCTGCAGCGTTCCTGACTAGGACATCTATCCTACCGGCCAACAAATCAACTTCAGCAAGACTAAAGCTGATGTTGACATGGATAGGTTTACCGAAAGCTTCCCTAGCCTAGGAGAGTCCTGCGTCGACCGTCTCTCCAACTGCCTCCTTTTCGATCCCAGGCGGATGAGACAAAATAATTGTTTGAGCCTCGAGGGCTAGGGTCAAAGTTATCGTAGGCTCGACTACAACTGAGACAATCTCTACCGCAATGGGGTGAGGTTTGAATCTACAAAAACTGGAAGACAAGAGGCTATCCAAACTGATGATGTCGTGTCAGATGCGTTGATCCTCTCTGAGCACCCGACCCTAGCAATTTAGGCTCAGAAGAAGGGAATGAGATCAAGAAGCCCTTTCGGGAAGCTGCAAGCAGTAAATAAGTAAGAGCACAATAGACGAGTCAAATGTAAGAAGTACAATACAACGAAAGGGACTCAACCTGGATTGAAGAACTTTGTGGGGACTCAGACCCGTAGGTTACCAAATTCAACAACATGTGCCTCCCACTCCCTCGAGACCCAAAACTATTTACCTTTCCAATCTTTGTTGTAGGTAGGGAGTCAGGATATCAGGCCCAGGGTACACTGGGACTTGGCCGAGAAATAGTACCAGGATGGCTCGGATTTCTCGTGTTTTACTTGGTACAAATACAGGAACTCGTCCGGCGTCAGGGGTTGGTTCTTTACCCGGCCCCAGAGAATGAAGGAGGAGACCAGTATTCGCTACGCGTTCAGGGCCAACTGACCTAGAGCTAGCTTCAAACTTGCGATCACCAAGCATACGAACGGATAGATGGAAAATTGAAGCTCACACTGTATATTGCAAACAAAAATTGAATGTCCCCATTGGCAGGGGCACTTGGATGATCCAAAGGAGAAGGAGCTCAAATATGCACCAAGTCGGGAATTTGGTAGTCGACATGAAGTTGAGCCATCTACGACTCGATCAGAATCGAGCCTCCGAAACCTATCGCTTCAGATCTACCCCCCGAAGGCCCGACTTTAGCCCCTCCCATCAGATCTCGAGGTGCCTTTTTCGATCTTATGCCTCGGCTTTTGGCCCTCAGGCCTGTAATCTTTTTGATCGGGGGATAAAGCGGCATTGCCTCAAAAGGACCTTCAGAGTCCGTACGTTACGACTCTGTGGTCTCTGGCTCGGAATCCTCATTCATTCCTCGGACCTCTTGGACTTCGTCTGAGTTGATCGACATAGCGTTTCAAGAAAAAAGAAAGCGAAATGGAAAAGAGTTCGAGAAGGAAAACTCACAAAGCAATGACTCCTGGAAGACTTCTTGCTGCGAAAATACTCAGAGAGATTGGAGCGCAAAGAAATGTGAATGCAAAGGTAGGAGACCTCAAATGAGGGCTGGAAAGGGTTTATATAACCTTTGTCAGCCAAATGTCGTCATTACAAACAGCTGTCTCCGAAGCTGAAGCGACTCGGCCCTAAGCCTGTATGAACATGTGGAAGCAAGTCATTCACCCGAGCCAATGCACCCAAACCCGAGCGCCGCCAGCGCCAAACAACATTTATGGCCTAGGCAGCCTCTCATCTCCCAATGGACACGCGACAACGTCCTATTCACCACGCCGATTCGAATCCTTAACCATCGCCACACATCCGTCATTCAATGGCGAGAGCTCGAAAGGCTGCAACCGTTGTACCACATGTAGATCTCGAGGCGTAATCATCACGATGATTCGATTCGATTCGACTTCGCTGACCCATCACCAAGAGTAAGGCGACATCTCATTTTTCCAGGCATTTACTCTCTGAGTCCGAGCTCGGACCTAAAGAGTAGGGGGCTTCTGTTATGAGAAAATCTGAGCTGAGCCCAATAAAGGCTAACCTGGAGGAATCATGCACAGAGCCTCGATGCAATAGCGATACCTTCGAGCCAACCATACTTTCGAACTACGATTCCAAAACTAGGGTTGTAGAAGAGGGGTAGACTGGGCCAGACCAATGTCTGGAACTCTCATCCGAAGAACTACGGCCCTAGTCAGACCCCTGAGTCTGAACTTCGACAATGAGCATGGGAGGGTGTAGACAAGGCTTGACTCTGGTGAAGATATGGAGTCGGAGGCCAATGACTCAGTACCAACATATGTTATCCGAGGCCCGAACAAGGGTAACTCCCTCATAGGCATCAGAGGGATGTGTTCGGAGAGATGTGGTTGGCTCGGATAGATATTCGTGGGCTCGGAGGGCCATGGGTCGAGGTTGACTGAGATACGTACGTGACCGAAGATCATGACTAGGGATCAGTCCAAATGAGGCGTGTGGGAGATTTCTCTGGTGCACAATCTAAGGATAACGGCTGACATCTGTGCACTTGTAACGCCCGCTTGATGGAAGAGATCGTGCCGAGATTAACGGCCACGACTCCTTCGACCCACATGTATATATACGAGAGGAGTCCATTACAACAAGTACGCGACATTTGACACTCTAAACCCTTAGCTACACCACTTAGACCCGGATTCCCAGCCTGACTTAGGCATCAGAGGGTCCCCTGCTCATAGTCAGGGTCTCCTTTGTCTTTCTCTTGTGCAAGTTTACAGGGCTCGGAGCTAACCATCGAGGCACGGTTGGAGTCACCATATTTTTGCATCAACACTTGCCATAACTTGCGATAAGGAAGGATAATGGAGAAAATACATTAAAAGCAGTCTAAAATCACTTTTGTGGGGTCCACTTGAGTGTCCTAATGGCCTGAAATTTGTTCTGAAACTCTATTTAGGCAAGATGTGGACAATTGTTAGGGCGCATCAGGTAGGGAAGGATGTTTGAGACCCATATAACTCGACCTTATCTTAACTTAAGATAAGGAGGGGTGATGGAGAAAGTACATAAAATTATCGTAGGGACCACGTGAGTGTTAATGGCCTGAAATTTAATGGGATACCTCAACTAGACAGGGACATGCATGATAATAAGGATGGCATCGGGTGAGAAGGATGTTTGACTAATGCCAAGGTGAGACCT
This sequence comes from Magnolia kwangsiensis, assembly GCA_037074715.1. NCBI lineage: Eukaryota > Viridiplantae > Streptophyta > Magnoliopsida > Magnoliales > Magnoliaceae > Magnolia > Magnolia kwangsiensis. Next base: position 4,460,300 of record CM073577.1, on the reverse strand, counting down.
ACGGAGCTCGACCTTACAATAACTCGCAATAAAGAGGGATGATGGAGAAAATACATTAAAAACCTTCTAAAATCACTTTGTGGGGTCCACCTGAATATCCTGGTGGCCTGAAATTTGATAGAAAACTTCATTTAGGTGGGACGTGAACAATTGTTAGGGCGCATCTGACAAGGAAGGATGTTTGAGACCCAAATACCTCGACCTTACCGTAACTTATGGTAAAGAGGGGTGATGGAGAAGGTATATTAAAACCGTGGGGACCACCTGATTGTTAATAGGCTGAAATTTGATGGGATGCCTCATTCAAGTAGGACGCGCGGTAAGGGCACACTGATGTGGAAGGATGTTTGACGGATACCGTGGTGGGACCCACAACTCTCTACCTTACCCTAACCTACGTTAAGGAAGGGTGATGGAAAAAGCACACGAGAACCGGTCTAAAATTACTTTGTGCATGGGGCAACCTGAATGTTGGAAATATAATGGGACACCATATTTAGGTACAACATATCAATGGCACATCTAATAGGAAAGGATGTTTAATGAACATTAGATTAGACTTATAGAGCTCGACCTTACCATTACTTATGGTACAAAGTCGTGATGAAGAAAGTACAATAAAAACCCTCTAAAATCAATTTGGAAATTTTATGGAACACCTCATTTAAGTAGGATGGCAATTTAAGTAGGATGGCACAAGTGGTAGTCTGAGTGAAAGATATCTTGTTTTAGCACTGAGGTCTTGGTATTAATCCCTGGACAGTGAAGTGTGAACTGACAGTGGGGAGTACTAACAAGCTAACGAAAAAAAAAGTTAGGATGGCACGACGATAGGGCACATCTGACAAGGAAGGATGTTCGACGAAGCTCAACCTTACCATGACTTATGATAAGGATGGGTGATGAAAAATTACATTAAGGGTATGTTTGATTTTTCAAAGTAATTGTAAATGCATTGCAAATATGTAATAATTACTTCCGAGGGTAATTGTCACACCCCAAACTTGGAAACCGAGTTTACAAAATTTCCGATCGCCGAATCCGGTGCCGACGGCCTCCATAAAATCCCATTCTCGGCTCCTAGCATCCATATGCCAGATTCCGATCCTGTGATCCTACAAGAAGGATTTTTTTTGTACATTCATCTCGTAAAGCATAACCGCAAGATTACCCAATTCACAAAGGCAACATCATCATCACATATTCACTAATATAATCATTTGAGTACACTGCTGAAAAGGAAATACATAAATCGAAAATCAAGTTCCAGAAGACCGCTGCACGCTTCAAGCTCAACACTGCCGCAACCTAACATCACCTGCACGCATCTATCATGCATAAGCTTATAGAAAGCTTAGAGGGTGGTGTAAGTGTGTGCACAAGGTAAGTGTCAAGAATTCAATATAATATCATAATCATACAATACCAAAAATACTGGTAATCCATAAATCGTACAATGTCAGAATAAGCAGAAATACTGAGAAGATAATAAATTATCAGAGTAAACAGAAGTACTGACAAAATCATAAATCGCATGATAACAGACTAAACGAAAATACTGACAAGTCCATGAGTCATACAATATTAGAATACGCAGTACAAATCAATTGTGCAAATGAGGAGTCATGGAGAGTCAAATATCAAATGCAGAGGATGCAATGTAATATACATTCTTGATGAGTAACACAAATAGCATCAGCCGTACCATATGCAGTGGATGTAATGCAAAATGCAGTGTGAATGGACTAACCATGCTAGAGTGTGAAGTCGGGATGGTAATACGTAGTATCGCAGGCTATGGGGTCCATCACAAGGGGCTTCTATCCAAACCAGTCTCATACCTAAATTTGGATAGTCAGACTCAATGTGGTAAACTCCTGATCTCAGGTTAGTCGCGCGCCCCAACCGAAATCCTGGCCATTTCGAAGGTACACGTAACAAATAGTTACGCACTACCAGCCCGAGTGGGTAGTGAATGCATGAATGAATCCGTATGCAACTCCTCTATAAGTCCACATATCAGTACGGTTCCTCTCTTAAAAATCACCGGGGTCTATTACACTCCATACCAGATTGCCACCCCATCGCGCGCAACAAGGTGAGTGGAAGAGACCTCACTATCCGCCTGCCAATATCAGGCCTGAATCGTCAATAGCGGACCCATTCCTCGAGCTGGTCAGACTCAGCCTAGCATTGCCCCCTCCTCTCGAGCAGGTAAGGCTGCACCCCCTTCCAACCGACCACGACACAGTGGAGAGCGCAGCCATCTGGTAATCGGCACTCGACGCTCATCTACCCACTCGGTCTATATGTTGAAGCAACCTCTGTAACCAAGAGGGTTCTGAGACTTTCACCCAAGGATATCTATAGCACCCCATGTAGAACAGTTTTTCGGTATCCCATCTGACCATCCACGATATGCCTGTGGAGGCTACAGCCCTAATATCGCTAGGGCGTACGGTAGTCATGTCACACAAATGTGAGATGCATGAGTCACACAGTGCAATCATGCATCAATCATGCGCATACCGTGCGCTCATGTGGGGTAACTCCGCCTATCAGGGAACCCCATGAACAACCTGCCATATGGCATATGCAATGGTCAATCCCGTCGCATAATAAACATGCAAATGATGCGTATGGGCATGTATCATGATGCTATACTGTCACATACTCATAATCGGTATCAACGATCGACATCGACAATGTGGACATTTAACCAACATCGCGCCCAAGGAATGTCCCACATAGAGCCAAACATATAATGGGCCAGTGGTCTCACACAAAGGTCTAATACTCAACAAATGGGCCTTACTCAAGGGCCACATATACACAACACAACAGGTGGGCCCTGCTTATGGGCTTAATACATATCACAATGGGCCTTACCCATAGGCCACAAATACATCACAATGGGCCTCCCCCATGGGCCCTAAATACATCACAATGGCCTCATTACATAGACCTCTTATTCATCACATTAGGCCTTAAAAATTGGCTGGATACATATCACAATAGGTCTCAATTATGGGTCGCGTATACCTCATATAGGTCTCAAAAATCGACCTCGGCATTCGAAATCGGCCTTAACAATCAGAATCGATGCTCGAAATCGGCCTCGATACTCGACCTCATATATATCAAATGGGCCACAACAATAGGAATCGGAGATCTGTTACGACAATCGGTATCAATCGATAATTAGAGTCAGCAAATTGATCACGTCAATCGGGATCAGAAATCGGTCACGCAATTGGGATCGATCGATAATCAAAGTCGACAGATCGGTCATGTCAATCGGGATCTAAAATCGATCACGACAATCGGAATCGATCGATAATCAAAGTCGGTAGATCGGTCATGAAAATCGGGATCAGAAATCGGTCACGACAATCGGGATCGATCGATAATCAAAATCGGTAAATTGGTCACGACAATCAGAATTGATAATCAACAGATAAACAAATCGGGGTCCATAAATGATCAGCCGATCAACCATAGTATAAAGATCGGCACTCGGCCATGGTTATATCAAATCTGATAGCACAGAGTCATCCGTCTACGGTGAATGGGGCCCGCTTATTCGGGTTAACCTATGAAGAGAATGGGCCTAACAAGGCCTAAGGGAAGGTCACAATGAGGACATCTAACCGTCATTGCCCTTCAATGTGGATATTTAACCAACATTGCTCCCAAGGAGTGACCTACATAGGGCCAAACATATAGTGGGCCCATGGCCTCACACAAAAGCCTAATACATATCGAAATGGGCATCACTCAAGGGCCACATATACACTACATCGGGCCTCACCAAATGGGCCACAAATACATTACAACAGGCCACATACCTGGGCCTATATACATCACATTGGGCTGCATCTTATGGGTCGGGAATACATCACTATGGGCCTTATCGCACGAGCTTAAGTACATAACAGGTGGGCCCTGCACACGAGCCTTAAATACATCAAGTGGGCCGCATCATGTGGTCCGCTCCAATGGGCCAAACATGCATCAAAGGGGCCATATCATATGGGCCTAGGAGCAACCCATGGTCCAGAAAATGGATGAGCGGAGTGGATGTGAAACAGATGCACTACATGGTTGTTAAACACATACATCATAGTAGGCCGCATGGGTGGCGGTGTGGTTGCAATGCACACCGCAAATGGGGTGCACCTCGGCGTGGATGGTGGAAATAAAATACTTACATCATGTGGCCCCACCCTACACCTGTCCAGAAATGGATGGTGCATATAAAACACATACATCAAAGTGGTTTCCACGTGTGGGGCCACACTATTAGGCATTAGGGATAAAACACTTGCATCATGGATTCACGGTGGATACCAGGCCAGCATGGATGGAACACTTGCATTATGGTAGGGTCTACGTCCAGTAGATTGGATGGACGGCTAGGTTGTAATACATATATATCAATGGTAGACCCCATGTGACACCGTTCAAAATGGACTGTGCAGATAAATACATGCATGAGAGGTGTGTCCCACATGTCCAGCGATTAGACGGGGGGGATGAAACCCACAGAACTTGTAACGTCAATGGGTGTGAGGTATACTAGCCAACCCACACCTCACACGTGTGAAGTATACTAGCTCATCCTCACACAACATGTGTGACGATATGAAATACATATGTTTGGTGGGTCCCCAGTGAATGAATGGATGGTCATCATGTTGTACCCAAGTATCCAAGCCTATCCTCACCCACACGTGTGACAATATGAAATACATATGTTTGGTGGGTCCCCAGCGAATGAATGGATGGTCATCATGTTGTACCCAAGTACTTGCTGACGTCAGTCAGTAGGTGAGACCCACCGTCCCTATCAATGGACGGTGTGGATCATGCAACACATACATTATAGGGAATCCACATCCCATGTGGAAGGCCACACATGTGGCTGTCCTCACAACAGCCCTGGATGGACGGCAAGGCTATAAGGCACATACATCACTTGGATCTCACTGTCCAGACCACTGGATGGTGTGGATCCTGCACATGTAAGGTGGGTCCACACATGTGGCCCATCATATATATAATATAATATTATATAATATATATATAAACCAACTCCCAAGCCTATGGCCTTCTCAATCTGGACGGATAGTGAGGATTACCCACATAGGTCCATGTGATGAATGGCAGGGTTGTAATGCACATACATTAGGTGGGTCCCATCTCACACGTGTAACACGTGTGGGTGGGCCACGCATCCATATGGATGGTCGGTGGAGGACACATACATCTATGGTGGGGTCCATGTCCTCAGGATGGATGGTATAGATGTACAACACGTACATCAAATCTAGCCCACCACACGTACATCATGGTGGGACCCACCGTCCATGTTCTGGACGTGTGGAAGAACATATGAGATACATGTGGTAGGTCCCACGTGGAGCCACCACAACATATCTTACATTATATATATAATATCATATTATTATATTAATATTATTTTTCTTTTGTTTGCTAGTGCTGGTTAGGACACCCCCCCCCCCAGTCAGTTCACCTTCATTGTAACAACGTCCAGCGTCCTTGGACGCTGGACAGTATGGATACAACACATGCATTGAAGGTGGGTCCCACGTGTGGGGCCTACGGCTGATGGGTCCCACATGGAAGGACGGTGTGGCTCACAATACTTACATCACGTGGGCCGCTCAGATGGATGGTTTTGGATATAACACATACGATCTTGAGGCCCACATAACTTGCTAACTTTGATGCAGCAACAGTAGCTGCTGTGTGGAGCCCACCATCTGGATGGACGGTGTGGGTGTATTACACATATACTAAGGTGGAGTCCATATGGCTTTGCATGGGTGGATCAAGTGGGTCACACCCATCACGAGAGAGGGAGAGAGAAAGAGAGAGAGAGAGAGAGAGAGAGAGAGAGAGAGAGAGAGAGAGAGAGAAACTATGATGGAGGGGAGGGACCCCGCCACTATGGGCCTTCCCTATACAATGCATACATCAAGATGGGTCCCACCATATGTGGGCCCTCAAATCATTAAAATCAACAAATAAACTCACCCACTTTTGATCTTCTTGGACTTTTTCTTCCATCAATGTATGCTAGAGATCCAATGGATACACTTCAACGATTGAGATCGACTTAGTATGGTGGAGATGGGAGATAGAAAAGTGGGCCACACTTGCTCTACATGGAAGTCATGGACGTGGTTTGCTTGGAAGGAAAATGAGAAAGAGAATGAAAGAGAGAGAGATGATGGGAGAGGAGTGATGGGAAAGAGGGAGGAGTGGTGTGTAAGAGATAAGGCATGGGAAGTATGGGTCTCTTTGACTTTTGGGATAAGAGGAATATGCTAAGCATGGGTTGCTTTAATTAGTTGGTGGGAGAGGTATGGGTGAGTGATTTGATTGAATATAATACGCGGCGTGACCCAATATCACATCGGAACCGCAGCGACGCCGTGATCGCACTAGTACAAGTCTCGGGTCGAGCCAACTCTAATATACGAGACACGACTCGTGATCGCGCGCAAACATCGATAACTGATCGCGGGTTGCCGAAATTCGACCGGAAGGATCGCGGGAGTTGATGGAACAGTACGGACTAGGATACGGGTCTTACAGTAATTACCTCATTGTTCTCTAGAGTTGATTTGACTCCTATTTTTTTCAACATTAAAATCGAGGTTGCTCACAAATATATGTGAAGCCCCTCTTAATATATATGAATTATTCACACCATCCATCCGTTATGTCAATTGAATTTAGGGCATGAGTCAAAAAATGAGGCAGATTTAAAGTTCAAGTGGACTACACCATAGGAAAAAGGGAATTAAACGGTCACCATTAAAAACTTCTTGAGGCCACTATTTACTTTGGTGTGGGCCACTTGAATGTTGGATTTGCCTTTTTTTTTAGCTCATGCATCAAAATGTTGTGGTAAAATGAATGGACGGAACGGATATATCATATACATCACAGTGGGGTCTAGAAATTTAACGAGCACTTTTAAACTGGTTTCCAATGTAGAAACCCGGTGGATTTTCAAACGGTTAAAACGGTAATAATAAATATTTACAGAGTATTTACTCTTGCTTTAAAAAATTAAACAAACTCTAAAAGAGTCTAAAATTACTTTGTCAAATTACCTAAGTGTTGAAATAGCCTAAAATTTAATAGGACACCTCATTTAAGTAGGATGTAGTAGGGGCACATCTAATTGGGAAGGATGTTTGATTAGCATCATGGCGGGACCTATGGAGTTCGACCTTACCATAACTTACAGTAAGAAATGTGATGGAGAAAATACATTAAAAGCGGTGCGAAGATGGTGAAGATGGTGACAGAAGCCAGCTTTTTAACATCCTTCTTAGGTAGTGTTTGGATTTACTTGTGAATCATGTTGTGAATTATTGGTGTTTCTTTGTGTGAGGTGGCCCTAGGGCTATCAATGGGTCAAGTTAAGGTCTATTAAGAGTTGGAGAAATTGGACTGGTCTCATTGGGTTTGGATTGGTCTATTGAGTATTGTCATGTTTGGGTCTTGTTTGGATGCTACCGAATAAGTTATTTTTTAACTTATGTTAAATTCTTAAATTATTTTATTTACTTGAGTTAGTTTGGTAAGCATCGTTGTAAAAGTAACTTACATGCTAAAAGCTACTTATCTCAATGATTTGTGTTTTTACTTTTTAATTTATTGCTTTTCTACTTCTCTCTAATTGTCCATATGAGATGAAGTTCTCTTTCATGGTCCATGTCGTAGGAAACATCATGTTTGTCCACATTGAAGGTGGGGTTCACACGATGGACCATCCACATCAAATGTGGGCCCCACAATATGGATGACCCCATATTAATGTGGGCCTGCATAATTAGATGGTCCACATTAAGCTTGTCTCATAATGATATATATATAGTTCACAACCAAAGCAGGTCGGTATGATGGATGGCCCACTTAAAAGGTAAGGCCTACAAGATGGATGGTTTACATCAAAGGTGGGCTCCACATGATGAGTAGTACACATTGATGTTGGCCTTACATGATGGAGGATCAACATCAAAGGTCCGTCCTTAATGATGAATGACCAACATCCAAGACAAGCCCCATTAAGGGCAACCCACATTGAAGGTGGGGCCCACATGATAGAGGGTCCACATCAAAGGTGAGCTCCACATGATGGACAATTAATAATGGTGAGTCCCACATGATGGATGATCCACATTAAGGTGGGCCCCACACAATGGACAGTCCACATCAAATGTCAACCATAATGATGAGTGGCCCACATCCAAGACAAGCCCCTCATGATGGACGACCCACATCAAAGGTGAGGTGCACATATGGATGTCCCGCATCAAAGGTGGACTCCACATGATGAGCGGTGGATATGGAAGGTGGACCCTGCATGACAGATGATCAACATCAAATATAGGCACTACATAATTAATGAACATGCACATTATAGGCTAACCCTTAATGATGAATGGCCCACATCCAATGTAGGCCCCACATGATGAAAAGCCTATATCAAAGGTGAGGCCCACACAATGAATGGTCCACATCAAAGGTTAACCTCACATGATGGACGTTGAATGTGAGGAGGACAAATTATGATATTGAAAGCTGAGCATTTTTATTTTTTTTAAGGTAAGTATATTGTTTGCTGACGCAGGGAAGGACGTGAGGTCGAGCACCGTCTTCCTCAAGATGATAAATATTCCGAATCCACGGAACTTCTCTGGACTCCTCACAGAGACTTCTCGAATCCACGAGGAAAGAAAGTAGAAAATAAGAATAATTCCTAATAAATTCGAAATTGATTAATGAATTCCCAAAATCGAGTTCACAACCCTTTAAATAAGGGAACCAAGCAATAAGAAAGAAATCAGACTCAAACTACAACTAAAACTCCTAGAATTCACAACTTACTATAAATAGTAAACTTACTATTTATAGACGGTCATGATATCTACTAGTGCGCAAGGTTTTCGGCCAAAAATAGTAAGTGTCATATTTGGCTTCACCAAACCGTTCTCCTAATTATCCTAAGCACTTTTCATGTTGGACACAACTCCTAAAGCCTAATGGATGAAAAGTTATACTCAAACTAAAACTTACTATTTATAGTAAAAACAAAATTAAAATGAGGAAATGACCGTCGATCAGGGAGTTTCTCACAAATTCGGGCTGCGCAACCCGGCGTAGCAGGGTTGGTTGGCTAAAGTAGCTCGTTTTATCCCAAAATCATATATTTTACGTCGGATAACTCATTCCGGATTGTAAGATACGCCCGATCGAAGGTCCGATGGTCCGGATCACTTCTGTTGCCGACCGTGCCTTTTCTGATCCATCTTGGCCATGAAATTGTCCGCGACCCGCTCTACATCATTGGCCAAATATATTTATTTGTTAAATAAGTAGTAACGAAGATAAACTACTTATTATATAAGTAACTTATGGTCCAAATGTCTTCTCAGATTTTTCACATAAAAGCAAGTGCATAACCGCTTTACGGTTAATTCTCCAAAAAACTAATCAATAGGCATTTTGAAGGTTTAGCTCAAAATGACATTTTGGCATCAAACACCTTTTTTGAGGGTGCATCCAAACATGACCTTACTTTCGTGCAGCTTCAAAATGGGGTTTGGATCTAAATTCGATCCTACACTTGATCCATATTCGGGTGCATGTAGAAGATATAGTTTTTAAATTGTAAAAGAAAATAATTAAATAAAATATGTAGTAACCGTACATTTGATCGTTTCCTGCTTGCTAACAGGGTTCATGGCCTGAATCCGACCTCGGGCGTCAACAGTTCCAGCCCTCAGTTACGGCGAGTCAATGATGGATATACAAACATAATAACTTAAATGTTGTTCTATATCTTCATGAATTTAATACCGGTTGCTTGCATTGTCTTATTTGACATACATGCCCATGTTGATAACATTTGAGATTAGGTAGAACTATACATGAAAGATTTTGTTTTGGCTCTTTTTGGTTGATTTTTCACTTACTCAAGTGACTTGCGACTCTCACCTGAATCCAAACACGTCGAGTGGTTAAGCTACGAAGTCAAAAATACCATGACCCATGCCAAGACAAGCCTTTGAGGTAATATTCAAGGGAAGTCAAAAATACCATGACCCATGTCGAGACGAGCCTAAGAGGTTAGAGGTAATATTCAAGGCTGGAACTTATCTGATTTGGTTATTCATCTCAAGCCAATGCATGACATGCATGGCAAGTAAGTGGATTCTTTTACACTCGCGTGCCTATTAAACCTCAATTGTTAGTGTAACTAGTTTTATGTATTATTCTCCATTGCATATAACATGAGTAGCTCTTGGCCAAGTTTAACCTTACAATTAGTTAAAAGAAGGGCACAAACTTTTGATTTTAAAATGCAAAAGGGTGCGTTTGCCCCTTAAATAGAGGGCATTTTTGTTCTTTTAATTCTGTTTTTTTTTTAGAGTAGTCTCATCCTAGGTCTCATCCTCTTCTCATGAGGGCCTTAAAGATATCTATTGTTAAGGAGCATATACAACAAAAGAGTATATATGATTCATTATGATAACTAAGAGACATCCATTTCATGCAATTACTGTACTGCCTCATGTCAGGATATTAACCCAAAAGAAAAATAAATCCAAGATTCAAGTGGGGCCGCAACACTCTTAAAAAGTAGGAATAAGTCACGCATTATAAAAATTATTGAATGCTTTTCACTTTTTCTCTTTGCATGTAACCCACACTTTTTCCATTACATCTCTTTCTATTTTTCTCTTCCCTCTGTTCTCTTCATATGCATCGCAAGCTACATTATCTTATTATACATGCTACTACTATTAAAACTAACCAAGTAAAAGTTAAACCCCAACCTAACTCAACCTACTCAATTTTTTATTGGGTCTAAAAACAATAGACCATATAAGAGGTCTCTCCATGCCAGAAAAAAAAAATAATTAAAAAAAATTGTCCAATTTTCATATCCACTCTTCTCATTTTTGGTTGGGATCCAATTTCATGTGCACTTTGGGCTGCACCCAATTTCGAACTTCGAAACCCAAAAACTAGATTTCTTGGCCTAAATTCGAAAGCTTTTGGTTGTTGGTTTTGAATATAATAACCCAAACAGGCCATTTTAGCAGTATTCTTTCTACTTTTTATTTGTATTCTCTTCTAGACTAATAATAGGGTGAGCAGTAAAGACCCACCACTAAAAGAGTGGGCCTTTATTATTGTTGTGGGTCGTAACCATGGTTAAATGACCAGGTGACTTGGACTGACTCAGTACTGAGTCGAGTGGGGACTCACCCTAATTGAGGGTGAATTGCGACTCAATCGAGGTGACTCGTCTAGGTGCTTATGGTGCCAAACCATGTCCGATCGACTGAGACAACTTGGTCTTAGCTAGTTGTAACGAGCCAGGTCTACCAGATCAGGCACCCGAGCTCAGCCCAAAAAAAGTTAGCCCGGCGTAGCCCATTAACAGTGGGCTTTTGATTTCATCATCAGTGGGCCCATTGGGCCCATTAACATTATAAGTGGGCTTTTTTGGGCTCTCATCGAGTTTATTAGAAATTAGGCAAAAGTTGGCGTGTTTGGGCAGGGATAATGAGTTATGCATTACTAATGGCTGGATTTTTTAAGACTATGGCCCACTCAAATGTCCAGTAGGCTAAGAAATTTCAGCAGATTGGGTTTTCTGTTATGCTCCGTTTGAAGAACGGTTCAGATTTTCAAACATGTAACACGTGTGAACATATGCCCGAGAGTTAGAATGAAAAACAGGTGGCATCCAAACGCTCCTTAGGTCTGAGCCCTAACTGTTTTTAATCGGGCTTAAAATCCAGACGGGCCTCAGCCCAAACCCACTGCAGCCCACATGCTGAGCGATCCCATGATCAGAACTGTCCATGTATTGGGCTCTATAACTTATGCTGAACTGATGATTGTGACCGTAGATGAATTTAGAGCAATGGAAAGTAAATTTTGAATGGCTTAGATTCAACTCTAAAAATCATTGGCTAGGATCATTGCTGAAGCTTGATTATGGGATTGTATCTTATTTTGAAGGTAGCGATGACGATATGGACGGTTCAAATCATCATTTCAGCGTGTGGGTCCCAGTAGCTGGCAACACACTGTATCCTGACTCCTGAGTCCAGACAGGACAGGAGCCACTCATTATTTATTGGCTAACAGACAAGCATCCATCACGACCGTACACGCGCTAAATAATTCCATGATCACGTCATACATGAGTGGGGCCCACCATAGATGGTAAAGGTCAAAAGGATGCATTTATTAAATATGCAATCTGATTGGAACCTTAATATCTACGGTTAGAATGAAAAGGTCAATGTGTTCATACCAGGCTCTTAAGATTTCAACGGATGCAATACAGCTGGTCACTCGATCCGGCTGGATGCCACGAGTCCGAGTCGCGACTCGACTCAGTGCCAAACGCGTTGATCTGAGTGACCGAATCTTCTAACCATGGTCCATACTCGACGGACTGGAATCCTCTGCAGCTGATGGTCGTAGGAAGCGCGTGCAAAATCAAAGCTCTGTGGAGCCCCCGTGATTATTATTTTTTTATTGTTCCATCTAATCCGTCCAGAAGCTCTGATATATCATGTTAACCGTACATAATAAATTGCAGTTAGATCCAGTACTCAAGACGGCTATTCCATGGAAAATCACACTTAAAACCTCTAAATTGATGTGGCATGGCCCACCTGAGTTTTGAATTAGTCTAATTCTTGTGTTTATACTGGTGGGTCTCAACTGATGGACGGGTTGGATGCAATATAAGCAACACAGTACGCACCAGGAAGGTTTCTACAATGGGCATCCCCATTGCCACTGTTCCCTTTGGTGTGGCCCACTTAAATTTTGGATCATCCTGATTATTTGTCTTATCCACGCCGTCCATCCATTTTTTCAGATCATTTTATAGAATTAGCCAAAAATTGAAGCATATCCAAAGCTTAATTGGACCACACTACAGGAAATAGTGGGAATAATGACGTCCACCATTGAAACCTTCCTAAGGCCCACCATGATGTTTATTTTCCATCTAATATATTTAAAAGGTCATTGACCTGGATGAAGGAAAAACAAAAATATCAGCTTGATCCAGAACTTCTGTAGCTCCCAGGAAGTTTTCAACATTAGGCATTCAATCCCACTATTTCCTATAGTGTGGTCCACTTCACCATTTGAATATACTTAAATTTTGGTCTCATGCACTAAAATGATCCGAAAAAAAAAAAGGATGAACGGCGTGGATAAAATACATATATTACAGGGGCCCACAGAGTCTGGTCATCAGGGATACCCCTCAGTGTTGTGTCACCACACAGTCCGCTTCCCTTACACACCAGGCAAAAGGCCGATTTGTTGGATGATCAGGATCTTCCAGTTGGTGCAAATCTTAAAACGTGGTTCGTCCACCAAATGGACCATGTGGATTACTGGACCAGTCAGCCAAATGTACGGTGGTGATGGATTTCGAACCCACAGTCCACTGCGACCGACCGACCGAAAATGGCGTCATTACCAAATCTGCCTCTCTTCCTAATTGATTTATTAATTATCAATTATCGATTGCTAATAATTTGTATGGTGAGTAGTTTGATACTCCGGCAGAGTACACCTCTTGATACGCAGGCACTCAGAAATTGCTAAAATGGCATTGACTAACTTCTATAAATGGCTAAACCTAAAGTTTCAAAGTAAAATACCAAAATTTGATTGGTTTAACATTCTCATTCAAAGACACTTGTTCGTTGAAATAGGACCATTGGATATTTTTCATTTTTAACCGTCCGATGAATGCCCCTTGTTTTTTGTAATTCATGATGAATGTAAAGTAGGATTTATAACAGTTTAATTCGAGTTACTTGATGACAAGTACGCATCTGAGTAAGCTAAAAATGCCTGCGTATCATCCATCACATTCCGCCCGAGTATAGAGTTTTTCTCAATTTGTACAAAGTACATACACATACAGGTGTTCCAACAGTACGTGGATTGAAGCTATCCGGTCCCACCGAGATGTTTGTGAGAAATCCACTCTGTCTATCCGTTTTTCCAGATCAAGTTACAAGGTAGGCCCAAAAATGAACTATATCTAAAACTCAAGTTAGACGCACGACAGGCAAAACTTCAATGGCTCCATGAATGTTTCAACGGTGGACGTTCAATCCTCGCTTTTTCCTGTCGTGCGGACCACTTGAGTTTTTATCTGCCTCATTTTTTCTCCCACGTTGTAACATGACCTGGAAAAACGATGGACGGAGTGGATTTCTCACAAACATCTCGGTGGGCCCAGGTAGCTTCTTGTCGCAGAAACCTCTGCGACAGGCTGTCGCAGGTAATCCGCGTCCCAGCAAACGACCGTACGATTCGCTCTAAGATTCCATCCCTGTGGGACAATCGTTAGTCGATCCAAACCGTTAGATGTGGTAACCGTTGGTGGATTTGAGATGGCCCAAGATTCACCAGAAGATCTCAACCCTTTGATCATCAGATTATTTTCCATTAAGGACAGACCATCAAAGCATCCATCTCTAGTCCAGAAATCAAAGCGTTTAGATTGTCCAATTTGGAATTCTCTTGAAGAATCTTCCATCGACAGTGGGGCCCATCAAATGAACAGTTGGGATCACAAAACCATTTACCACATATACGAAATAATCTCATTTGTCAGTCTTCCTTTCATTTTCTGCCTCCATAACACACAAGAAAACATAAACTAATTACAGATTAATGAAAGATTAAGCTAAGTCAACTTACACAGTACCGACATTCACGTGCTTGCACGCTTGCATTTTTATATTAAAATAATTATTAAAAAAATAATAATAATAATAAATAAATATATATAAAGATGTAGGTGGTACCTGTAGGAGAGAATCCTATTTATTTAATTTAATTTTTTTCGAGATAGATGCATCCAAACAGCCCAATATAGTAATCAAGGCAGGTGGTACGGTAGATCCGGGAGAACTGGAATGCGATAAAACCATCTCCACCACGCACACGTGCCAAGATGATCTGCCAATCTGGACTGTCCATATAGTATCCTATGTTTTGGATTGCTGACCATTCACAATGTACATGGATTGGATGATCCTATACATCCGATTGGTGGGTTCCAAATCAACGGTAGAAAGTAGAAATGGGCAGCTGATAACCGTGGTTTTTGAATCATGGGGTATCCAAACTGTAATTTCTTGAAAGAGGCCACGTCACACTTCAAAGATTTGTAGGTTAAGATTAATCCACGTGTGGGGCCCACCATGGTGCATGTGTGACACCCAAAAATCAGTCGGATATAAAATTCAGGTGGACCACACCACCAGGAACAGTGGGGATGGAGACACGGACTACCATTTAAAACTTTCTAGATTGTGCAAGAGTCCCAACGTGTTCTTTTATATGGCATCCAATCCATCTGGAAGATGCATCCCTCCAGGATGAATATACACACCAAAAATCAAGCTACTACAAAATCCATTTGGGCCACACCACAAATGATTTTTAGAAGATTTTTGACATGGTGTGGTCCCCTGAGATTTTTATCAGACTGATATTTGGGCCACAAGGAGGACACGAGGGTTTACACGTGGCATACGGAGCGGATGTCATGCACACATCACAGTGGTCCCCACACATGCGTTGTAGGATAAGCTTATCCTTCAAGACTCTTGTAATGGATACCGCCTCTCCAAATTAAGCATGAGCTTAACTTGGTTAGGTGAGGAGAATTCATCAAAGGTGATTTACATGTGCCAGATCCAAGCCATTCATCACTTAATGGTTGGCTTGGATCTCACACACTCGCAGCACATCGGCATAGGCACCCCATTCTCCTCTTCTAGGGCCATTGAAGTGTTTAAGGTGTGTTTGGATGCTAAATACAAAAGAGTGGCATTTGCTAGCCTAATAAAGTGGAAATATTCAAATTGTAATTTCTTCAAATGGATAGACGTAGGCTCCAATATAAGTTTTTAAGACTTGGCCGACTCAGACTAACTCATTCTGAGTCAAGTCTGAGTCGACCGAGTGACCCCAACTTTCTTTTTTGAAAGGTGGAGCGCGAGCCAATTAGACTCGACCAAGTCCAAGTTGTCTTAGACCAGACGTGCCACATCCATCTTAAACAGCTCGAACTTATAAGAAATGTAATTGCAATTTGAAGGCTACTTCCTCATCAAGAATACAAGGAAATATGATTAATTCTTTCATTTTCTATTGACCGAAATGAATGTTCATGATTCAATTCACTTGTGATGATGAAAGCGGGCCATGCTGTTCGGCCATACGATTCCGTAGGTGACAGCATGCGCCTACATGCCTACGCAAAAGTCATCATTTTTTTTTCTCACTTATTTTTAAAATAGGATGTGATTGACATTGGACACAAATAGAGAATAAAACATTGGATATGATATGGGGAGTGGGCCATCCTTGCATTGACTTTGAAGTAAGTGGTTGGCTCAAAGCGACTTATGGTCCCACCAATAGGTTAACTGGCTAAGACCCAAATGGGACCAGTGGTTCGCGATGATGTGACCACCACAAAAATAAACAGTCCACACCATTTCCACCAATGATACTTTCTTTTCAGCTTCTTTTCAAGAAATATCTTGATTTGTGGTTTAATCACACCCACTTCTCATTGATTTCATTGGGTCATGGTGTTCGACCATAAATGGATCAATGAGTTCTTGCCAATAACCACAGCGAATAAAAACATTAAACTGAAAACCTAGACAAAATGAGTCCACCTCGTTCTTATCTGCGATGATGTGACCACCACACAAATGAGCAGCCCACACCATTTACACTAACGATCCTTTTTCTTTTCTACTTCCTTTCCGGAAATATCTTAATATGTGGTTTAATCACACCCCCTTTTCACTGATTTCATTGGTTTACTGTGTCCGACTGTAGATGGTTTGATGAGTTCTTGTCAATAACTATAGCCGTTGAATTGAAACATTAAACTGAAAGCCTAAACAAAGTAAGTCCACCTCGCTCTCATCCGCGATGATGTGACCACCACACAAATGAACAGCCCACACCATTTTCACTAATGATACCTTTTATTTCCTACTTCCTTTGAGGAAATATCTTAATATGCAGTTTAATCAGGCCGCTTTTCACTGATTTTATTGGTTTATGGTGTCTGACTGTAGATGGATTGATGAGTTCTTGCCAATAACCATAGCTGTTGAATAAAAACATTAAACTAAAAGCCTAGACAAAATGAATCCACCTCGCTCTTGTTGGCCATGATGTGACCACCGCACAAATGAACAGCCCACGCCATTTCCACCAATGATACTTTCACTTTTCTACTTCCTTTCAGTGAAATATATTAATATGTGGTTTAATCACACCCCCTTCTCATTAATTTCATTGGTCTGTTGTGTCCAGCCATAGATGAATCAATGAGTTATTGTCAATAACCACCACCGTTGAATAGAAACATTAAATTGAAAGCCTAGATATAATAAGCACTCATGAAAAAAAGACCATACGCAAATAATAAACTCATAAAGAATCTTTGTTCAAATAGGGGTAAATGATTTTCTTGAAGATTTTATTAGAATTGATTTGGTGAAGTCTCATCTTTTGTTTATCTTGAGTAAAGGAATGATATGATAGGTTTGAGATTGATCCTTGATAATGAATTAGATCATGGCTTGTTTGATTTTTCCAATTACTATGTAGATACCTTCAAATGGGCTATCTTTAGTTCTCACCGTTGTTTGGTTGGAGGAATTGTTGCCTCATTTTGGGCCATGCCTTCAAATGTGTTGGCACGGATATTAAATATAATATCATGGTGGGCCCCGTAGTTTTTTGCCCAAAATGTTTTCCCACCTTTGCTTTGCTCCGAACTTGTCAATGTCAACTTTAAGTAAGAGCATGATTAAGATATAAGTAATGATGGCCACTTTATAATATATTTATATTAAAATTTGCAAATCAAACTGGCTCTTAAGATATGTTTAGATGCTACCTCATTTTTCTCATTTTTCATTGAATATGTAGGAGATTTGCATTTCTGGGTAAGTGATGGCTAGAGCTGTATTTAGTTCGGTTAACTCGCTTGACTTGGAAAAGCTCACCTCAACTCGGCTCGAAATTGAGTTTGAGTTGAGTTGGGCTGATTTTTTTAACTCGAAAAAATTTTGAGCGAAGTTCAAGCTAGACCGAGCTCTAATTGGCTTGGAACTTGACTCGAACTTGACTCAATTCGAATTGATTCGACTCAGATCAGGTTCATTTAATATAAATATTGTTAATGCATTGATTTATGTACTTTATTTGTCAATCACATAACTCCTTGCGTCATATAGTCAGTTTAGCCCTTAGAAGCTGAAGATTAAAGACACAAGTGAATGTGGGGCACCAAGAAGCAAAGAACAGGTAAACAAGGTGCTTTTGTGACCCAAACCATTGATCCAAAACAAGATAAACCTCTATATAATCTTAAACCAAATAGGTAAACCTTTCATTGATCATCCCTTAAGCCATATGAGTCTAAATTGATCATCTTTAGATTGGCTTTAGAAGTCTCATTTTACCGAAAAAACTATACAATTTTAACAACATTTGGTCCCACCGAACCCACCTTTGGTTTGACTGAAAATAGCTAAAACAGGATAGCATGTTGGGGTAAAATTTTGGGTAATTTGGCCGAAACCGAGTACCACCTTCCGTCTCACCGAAGACCACCTTCGATGCTACCAAAAGTGCATAATCTGTCCAACAGCTTTCCTAACCAATTCAATTTGATCGGACCTCAATTTGGTGCGATTGAACATAATTTAATGCAACTAAACCTACATTCAATGCGACTAAAGACTAGACGTTATAGTTCCGTTGGAACATTTTTCGTATAAATTTAATAAGTAGATCTTTATAGAAATGATAGATTTTTGGCATTTTAGAGACCTTAATGCATCTCAAGCTCTACCAAACCTTCTAAGCTCTATTCCAATAAGATTCATGCCCCATTTTTAGTGATTTTTCACTTAAACGAGCATTTCAAGCTCCTCTACAAGAAGACCATAATCTCAAGCCCCTCTCTAGAGTTTAGATATCATTTTTCTTAATAAATCCTAGTGTCTATCAACTTCTATAATGTTCATCAAGTAGAATCCTCTGGACTTTACAACTTCTCATTAGTTGTAAGAGATTCTATCCAACATCTCATCACCTTGGTCGCCGCATCGAAGCACCACGTGCAAGGTATTTGATCTTGGAGTTAAAACATTGACAAAGAATCGACATCATGATTGGTTAAGCAATTGAGAGCTGATTGAAACATGGGAGAGCATCGATCAAGCAACTCAATAAGATGCCACAAAAGAGGCTCAATCTGGCAAGTAAGTTGTCATGTGTATACTCCTTCCTTGTGTAGGATTGAGTATTGAGTACAAGAGTTCAAATTGCCAAACTTGACTACGTTCTTGTGTAGGGCCTAAATCAAAATCCTCGTGTAGGCCAACGGACACAAGTGTGTACGTGTTAGTCTCTAAGTGAGCCTTCGAAGGGAGTAAACGCGAATCCTTGATTAGGACTAAGGTTGTTAGTTAACCTATATAAAACTAACTAAAGTCTCTTGCGGGAGCATCAAGTGAGAGTGTACGTTAGTGGGATCTTGTGTAGGACCAAGGTTCATGAGGAGCCTATAAAAAACCACATAAAGTCTCTTACAAGAGTCGGTACTTGTATAGGATTGCAAAGGTTATAAGGGCCTGTTTGGCCAGACCGATCCCACAGTATTAGGTGGGATGGGATTCAAAAAAACATAATTATTACCCATGGCAGGGATTGTCCCCTGTTGCCATGGGATAAGATTAATGCCATGCTTTGTTGATAATACGGTGGTACATTAAATGAATATACCCACCATCATTTGAAATTTTTGAGAATAACATGTGTTATATCTAAACCGCTCATTTGTTTTGTAATATCATTTTATGGCATGGGCCTAAAAATGAGGTTACTCTAAAACTTATGTGGCCCCAAAGAAGTTTTCAACGGTAAGTATTCAATCCCCGTTGCTTTTTATAGTGGGGTCTACTTGAGCTTTAGATTTATCTGATTTTTTGGGCCATGCTCTAAAATAATCTTAAAGAATGGGTGGACGGTGTGGATATAGCCCACACATCATGGTGAGACCTACACAACTTGCTAAAATTGAGTGAAATTGGCACAAGATCCAATGCAATTCCATCTACAACTTTTCCATTCTTTCCAAACATGGAGTGGAATTGGCATAGGACCATATGCAATTCCATCCCACCTGATCCCTTCTAATCCCACTGCCCAAACACACCCTAAGTGAACTTGATTTAAAATCTTTAATAGTGAAACCTAATACGCTCACGAGTTGAGTGTGTCTACCGAAAATAGAATAGGAAAACTGAACCACTACACATGCCTTTATTTGAAATTGCGTTTAAACACTTGTTTAATTATGCTCATGTGATGAATATATATATATATATATATATATATATATATATATATGATAAGAGTTGATGGTAGCACATCCCATATGCACATGTACACTATCATGTTTATAAACTAATTGCTTAATTAGCATATCCTTTATAGTCTATGTGATTGGACCCTCCATTAGCTTGGAATCCTTGAGTTAATTATTTTACTTAGTTTAATTTACATATTAGTTTAAATAAGCAATTATATTTTAAAATGCATAATTTTTAATCGGTCTTAATCACTCACCCCCTTTAAGACATAGCCATCATTCCTTAGCTCCACCAAGCCCCCCTTTAAGACATAGCCATCATTCCTTAGCTCCACCAAGCTTGCTCACATAGCTCGAGAGCCCATTAAAAGCAATTTCAAATAATTTATATATATATATATATATATATATATATATATATATATATATATATATATATATATATATATATATATATATATATATATATATATATATATATATATATAACCTAACTCGTAAGCTCAAACTCGAACTTGGCCATGGCCCGAGCGGCTGACCAAGCCAAGCTAACCAATCAGGCTTGAGGATTGAGCCTAGACGAGTTCGAGTTGGGATAGCTTGCTAGCCGAGTTGAGCCCAACTCAACTTGGTTCGGCTCATGTACAATTCAAGACTGATAGCTCTTTTCAAAAGAAGAGGTTACCAAAGTCAGGATAAACCGTCTATCACACACGTGTTCAGGTGTGCTCATCCCGTCCATCAAACTTGGCATCACGGGAAAACCATTGTGTCTAACTTTCATACATGTTAGACACCCGAGTGGACCACAATCTTAAGATCAAATCCAGCCATTGGCGTGCTTTCTGAGCACCTTTGTTAGTACCACTCAAAAGAAAAATGCATTAAAACTCATCATCAATAGCACCCAAACACACCCTTAACCTTTATAGGGTTCCGAACAAAAACAAACCCTTAAAGGAATTCAATTCCCTTTGGGGTGGTTTACTTGAGCTTTGGATCTGCCTCATTTTGGGCCATGCCTTAAAATGTGTTGGCACGGATATGAAATATAATATCATGGTGGGCCCCATAAATTTTTGCCCAAAATATTTTCCCTCCTTTGCTTTGCTCCGAACTTGTCAATGTCAGCTTTAGGTAAGAGCATGATTAAGATATAAGTAATGATGGCCACTTTATAATATATTTATATTATAATTTGAAAATCAAACAGGCTCTTAAGATATGTTTAGATGCCAACTCATTTTTCTCATTTTTCATTGAATATGTAGGAGACTTGCATTTTTGGGTAAGTGATGGCTAAAGCTGTACACAAATCGAGTTAGCTCGGTTAACTCGCTCGACTTGACTTGGAAAAGCTCACCTCAACTCGGCTCAAAATTGAGTTCGAGCTTAGTTGGGCTGATTTTTTTAACTTGAAAATATTTTGAGCCAAGTCCGAGCTAGATCGAGCTCTACTTGGCTTGGAACTTGACTCGAACTTGACCCAATTCGAATTGATTTGACTCAGATCAAGTTCATTTAATATAAATATTGTTAATGCACTGATTTATGTACCCTATTTGTCAATCACATGACTCCTTATGTCATGTAGTTGGTTTAGCCCTTGAAAGCTGAAGATTGAAGACACAAGTGAAGGTGGAGCATCAAAGAACAAAGAACAGGTAAACAAGGTGTCTTGGTGACTCTAACCATTGATCCAAAACAACATAAACTTCTGTATGATCTTAAACCCAATAGGTAAACCTTTTATTAATTATCTCTTAAGCCATATGAGTCTAAATTGATCATCTTTAGATCGGCTTTAGAAGTCTCATGTTACTAGAAAAGCTACACAATTTTAGCAACATTCGATCCCGCCTTTGGTTTGACCGAAAATGGCTGAAACAAGACAACATGTTGGGGTAAAATTTTGGAAAATTTGGCTGCAACCAAGTACTACCTCCGTTTCACCAAAGACCAACTTCGATGCGACCAAAAGTGCACAATTTGTCTAGCAGCTTTCCTAACCAATTCAGTTCGATCGGACCTCAAGTCGATGCGACCAAACATAATTTGATGCGACTAAACCTGCATTCAATGCGACCAAAGACTAGCTATTATAGTTCCGTTAGAGCATTTTTCCTATAAATTTAATAAGCAAATCTTTATAGAAATGATAGATTTTGGCATTTTAGAGACCTTAATGCATCTGAAGCTCTATTAAACCTCCTAAGCTCTATTCCAATGAGATTCATGTCCCCTTCTTAATGATTTTTCACTCAAATGAGCATTTCAAGCTCCTTTACAAGAAAACTATGATCTCAAGCCCCTCTATAGAGTTTAGACACCATTTTTCTTGACAAATCCTAGTGTCTATCAACCTCTAAAGTGTCCATCAAGTAGAATCCTCTGGGCTTTACAACTTCCCATTAGTTGTAAGAGACTCTACCCAACATCTCATCACCTTGGTCACCACATCGGAGCATCACGTGCAAGGTATTTGATCTTAGAGTTGAAATATTAATAAAGAATCGGCATCATGTTTGTTGAGCAAATGAGAGCTAATTGAAATACGGGAGAGCATCGATCAAGCAACCCAATAAAATGCCACAAAAGATGTTCAATCTGGCAAGTTGTCATGTGTATACTCCTTCCTTGTATATGATTAAGTATAAGAGTTTAAATTACCAAACTTGACTAGGTTCTTATGTAGGGCTTAAATCGAAATCCTTGTATAGGCCAACGGACACAAGTATGTACGTGTTAGTCTCCGAATGAGCCTTCGGCAAGAGTAAATGCGAATCATTGATTAGGACCAAGGTTGTTAGTTAACTTATATAAAACTAACTAAAGTATCTTGCGGGAGCATCCGGCGAGAGTGTACGTCAGGGTTCTTGTGTATGACCAAGGTTCATGACGAGCCTATAGAAAACCATGTAAAGTCTCTAACAGGAGCCGGTCCCTGTATAGGATTATAAAGGTTATAAGTGAACTTGATTTAAACCTCTAATAGTGAAATCTAATACACTCATGGGTTGAGTGCGTCTACCGAAAGTAGAGTAGGGAAACCGAACCACTACATGCATTTATTTGAAATTATATTTGAGCACTTGTTTAATTATACTTATGTGATGAATATTTAATTATATATATATATATATATATATATATAGATAAATGGTAGGAGTTGATAAGTAGCACATCTCATACAAACATGTATACTATCATGTTTATAAACTAATTTCTTAATTACCATATCTTTTTATAGTTTATATGATTGGACCCTCTATTAGCTTGGTATCCTTGAGTTAATTATTTTACTTAGTTTAATTTATATATTAATTTAAGTAAGCGATTATATTTTAAAATGCATAAGTTTTAATTGATCTTAATCACCCCATCTAAGACATAGCCATCATTCCTTAGCTCTACCAAGCTTCCTCACATAGCCCGAGAGCCCATTATGAGCAATTTCAAATAATTTATAAATATATATATATATATATATATATAACCTTAAAACCTAAACTCGAACTCAACTCATAAGCTCAAACTTAAACTCGACCATGACCCGAGCAGTTGACTGAGCCAAGCTGGCCAATCAAGCTTGAGGATTGAGCCTAGACAAGTTCGAGTTGGGATAGCTTGCTAGCCGAGCTCAGCCAAGCTCAACTTGGTTCGGCTCGTGTATAATTCAAGACTGATAGCTCTTTCAAAAGAAGAGGTTATCAAAGTAAGGATAAACCGCCTATCACGTGTTCAGGTGTGCTCATCCCGTCCATCAAACTTGGCATCACGGGAAAACCATTGTGCCTAACTTTTATACATGTTGGACACCCGAGTGGACCACAATCTAAGCTCAAATCCAGCCATTGGTATGCTTTCTGAGCACCCTTGTTAGTACCACTCAAAAGAAAAATGCATTAAAACTCATCATCAATAGCACCCAAACACACCCTTAACCTTCCTAGGGTTCCGAACAAAAACAGAACAACAGTCCACCTTATACTGAAAAAAGATTTTAAATGCTAGCCCTTTGTGATCTTTTAATCTAGGACATTTTTGTAGCATTCTCCACCAATGTTGAGGCTTAACATACCAACGGTTTAAATTATTAAACATGTGCTCCACTGTAAACTAACGTATCCCATGAAAACAATAGTCCACCTGATACTGAAAGAGATTCTAAATGCTAGCCCTATGTGATTTCTTAATCTATGACATTTTTGTAGCATTCTCCACTAGCGTTGAGGCTTAACAGACCAATGGTCTAGATTACCAAAACATGTGCCCCACTTGTTAGATGTGAAAATTAATGCATCCTGCGGAAATAACATCCCACCTTACACCGAAAAAAGATTCTAAATGCTAGCCATGTGATCTTTTAATCTATGACATTTTTGCAATAATCTCTACCAGCCTCATAGGAATATGTGCTCTGCTTGTCAGATGTGAAAACCAATGTTATCTCATGAAAAACTGCAACCCATATTTCATATAATAATTAATTCCTACCCAGCAAAATTCATATACATCAAAGGATCCTAGCCATTAGGCTTTATCATGGTCGCAAATTCACAAGGGATGAACCTAATCACAATTTGGCATTTCATCGAAACAAGGCCTCAGAAAGAATGCTGAAAGATAGTCAGAACGATCCAAATCATCCCACCAATTGATTCATTGGGGCCCCACCTGTGATGTTGCTTCAACCAGCAAAGAAAAACAGAACCATTTCCCCAGCTAAGCAATCATATAACGTTTCAATTAGTGAGCTTTCTCAGAATCCCAGTTGGTACAAGTGGGACCCACATGAAATCCAAACCACTGAAATGATAGGCTTGAAAATGGATGCACGGCAGCAAAATACATATTTCTCAGATGGGAAAATCCTAACACTTCAATTAGCGGCCAACAAATAATAAGAAGAAAAAATTGCATATGTTCCACATTCAATCATAAAATGGCAAAAGATTTCGATATGCAGCACCAACAGATCTGGGAAAATTTTGGTGCACCAGAAATTCATGGTGCGTCCCGCCTATCAATGGTCTGGATCACTGGACCATCGGCCCCACTTTTACAAACCTAAAGTCTGAGCAAACTCATACATTATCTCAAGTCAGGGAGTTGAATACTACCACATTGTTTGGAGGTTTCAAGAGTTCTAAAACTCAAAAACACGAACTCGAGCATCTGCAATGCGGACTGACGATTCGAAATTTTCTTGAACCTTGAAAGCCAAGACTCCATATATATTTTTATATTTTTTAAAAAATAGGGAGGAATTCTAATTTTACCAAACAACACCTTGAAGATTTGAAGTCTCAATACATGCTCTTTTGGTAGGGCTGTTGATGGGTATTGCCAGCCCAGTCGGCTTTCGGGCTTGGTGCACTTCGAACAAAGCTCAGGCTCAAATGTAGGCCTGGGGGAGAGACCTGTGCCTAGAATTTAAGACCATTTATCAATCAGGCAGGGATCGAGCATATATGAGCCCATCAGTCCAGCCCAAAAACAACTCAGACCGGACCATTTAAGGTTTCAAGGGTATTTTTGTCCATACCATTCATGATTGGACACACCTAATGAACGGCCTAGATCTTGCACGAAAGACGATGGCTGGGCTCCGGTGCAGTCGGACGCCATGCGTAATCGTTACAGGGTGGTGCTGGGCCAGTTTGTATCGCCCATCCGAGCCCAGGCCAGAGTCAGGTGTGGGTTTTACTTTGCTGGCCAGGCTTGGACAGACCTTGGCCGGGCCTACCTAGAGCTGTTAACCTGGCCCCTGTACAGCCGTACACTTTGGAAGGTGCACCACCTTTCCTTCTTTTCTTTTCTATTTTTACCTAGAAAGTGGAGTCAAGTACTATGGGGCATGACATCCAACCCGTCCAACAGATGCACACCAACATGATAGTCAGATGAACCAAAAATCAGCCCAATCCAATCACCAGGTGGGCCACACCATAAATTAAATTATTTTTTTAAAAAAAAAAAAAAAAAAAAAACACACTTAGATGGGCGAATTCGATGTCACACACAGCACAGGCCCCACAATGCGCAACTCCACTTCCTAGTAAAGAAAAAAAAAAAATGGCAACATTTTGGGCTATAAAATCTTCCTGGTGTTGTTTGGGAAAATCAGAATTCTTGAGGAATTTTAAGGTAAAAGAACTCAGTAGAAATCATAAATATTTGTAGAGCCTCGTGAAATTGGGGTTAAGCAAACTGAATCTCAACAAAATCAATTTCTTTTCAACAGCTAATGAAATCCAGTATTCGAACGGTACAATTTGAATTTCCAAACAGATTTCAGTTTGCAAACAGAGGGAGGTTTGCTCTCCCCACAGCAGTAGAATGTTGTACATTGCCTCTTTAATAGGCCTAACATGCACACCATATACAAAGCAAAAGCGCCAAGATGCCAAGCCTGTGGGACATCCAATCGGTTAATAAGGTGTATGAAGACATCCACATGGAAAAATCAGGATCGTTCATTTATCATGAGGCCCACCCTCATTATACCAAAAGAAAATGCAGCTTCATAAAATGCCAATGGTCCACATTCAGCATACACATGTGGCTGGCATGATCACTGAACCAGCCTGATTCTTGCATATGGGCCATCTTCGTGGTAGGAGCCACCTTATGCACAGACCAAAGGTCCCACAAACTTGCCAGGCAGGTACAGTGCATATGTGGATAGCGAACGTCCCTCATTTGTATGTTAGGGTCTGTTTCTGAAAACATAAAAAGAAATCCATTTGAATTCCGACAAATTCTGACAAGTGGGGGCCCATGCCTCCACATCAGATCTAGACATGTGACGCAGAAAATGAACTGTTCTTGTTTAAAGCCCCATTTTTTGAAACAGTTGGTTGGAATGAAAATGGATTTATCTCCCAAAAAAAATGGCAATTGGACTTCAACTTTTTCTTCTTCTTCTTTTGAATGGCAAATGGATTTCCAACTTTTCCATGCATGACGGTTTCAACGGTTTGATTGGAACAAGATTTTCCTAAATTCTATATTATTATAATGATCCACCAGAGATTGGACTGCATACAACCTCCCTACCAATTGCACTTCGTAATCCTTTTTATTTCAAAAAATCAGTTGTGTTATGAACAGAGCAAAAGCAGTCGAAACCGAAGCTCTTTTTCTTCTTTTTTTTTTCCCCAGACTTACCCAGGCTCCTGGAACGCCCTCCTCATCTCTTGATCTTCATCCCTGGAACACCCTCTTCATGAACCCCTGCAATGAGCTCCCCATTCCGGCTCCAACAGCTTCCGCCAAATAAGTTGCCTACAAAAGTTCCATTATCACATGAAGATTATATATCTATAGCCAACCCATCAGAAGTCACAGGAAACAATTACTCTCCTCCACATGCAGCCAGATGCATGTGGAACATTCAAGCTGTGCAACAGGTGGGACCCACTGGGTAGATCTCTTCGCCCAAGAAAGTAGACTAGCCCACTCATCAGGCAGGCCATACATATGCAACAAAAAGTAAACCATTTACAAACAATTGGCAAGAGTCTGCATTCAACGTACACAAGTTGCCTGCTTCATCAGTAAACCAGCCAGATGTTTGGGCCAAGCCGTCTACATAACCGTAACTGATGCACAGCTTGCAGGTCCCAATCTTGGCACTTGTGCCCATATGTGGAGGGGTGCATGCATGGATTTCCAAGTCATCCGAGTTGAATCGGGCACAGTCAAGTCTGATCTAGTTCAGTTCCGCAAGTCACCACCCCAAAACATTCCCAACTTGACTCAGACAAGTCACATCCCGACTGTCCCAACTCAACAAAGGACTGGACGATTTGGTCCAAGTTGCCAAGTTTTTAACCTATCGGTATGCCTACACTTAGAAAAACTCATCCACATTCAAATAACATTGACATTACCTCTTGAACGGTTTTCTGGAGATCAAACGCATCTTTGATCCGACGGTCCAAGAATGACCACGTATCACGGAATTCTGTCATGAACAACCCACCCACAAGCACAAAATTTAAGAACGGATAGAAACCTCCCAGCATACCAACAAAATAGAGGCAGATGAGAAAGAACGAACCTGGAGAATGATCAGTCACCATGTATACCTCGGACGTCGAGTATATTCCCCCAAGAACAGTACGTTTCACATACCAATCAATGTCGGAGGCATGGTCCCCGGAAGCATGCCAAATTTCATCAACCAGCATGGCCCGCTGCTTAAAGCTAGTAGTAATGTTTGGTGGTTGTGCCTGTCAACAAATACAAAGCAGAGCACGATCCGTACATTGATTCTGAGAAATTGCACAGGAGTGATTTTCATGGGGCGAGTGGGCTTTTATGAGATGCAAAGCTTGCACATGTGCCACATGGACACGTTCAGGATCCAGGCTGCCAATGGGATGACCCACCATGTAGATTTCGTAATAAAGGGCCACACATGTGCAATGAATTTGGACCACTGATAACTTCTTTTTGAACATCTGCCAATACAAAATAATAAAAAGAACTTTTGAATACCCATTTCTTTTGTGCATCTGTGGCCCCATGTGACAAGCAGATTGGCCAGATTATTTGGCCATGGAATCTACACATGGAAGCCTCCTGATGGTAGCCTGGATCTCAACGTGTGTGATGTCTGCACAGTCCAAGTCACAAATCCCTGTTTAATGGGGCTCTTTGATTTTCCATCATCAGAAGAATATAAATCATTGCACCTGAATGCTGAGTGCCTGAGGCCACTTTGATATGTAAGGTGCCTGCATTTCTAAGCGAATGCGGATGAGCTTTGCAAGGCGCTTGCTGAGTATCAGGTTTGTCAGGTCCTCTCCCTCATCGATTCTATCAATCAACTTTTGCAGGCAGTCATCCATGAAATACTGAATGGGTGGAAATAAAGGAAGATGTCAGTTTGGATCCATCTAAGCATCTACACAAGTACAGTAACATCAAAATCTGCACTCCTCTCTGTTTTTGAATAAGTAAGCATATATTGATTGATGCTACCACAGCAAGTGCATGGAGAAAAGGAAGATCAATGTCTGATAATCCTTGAATGCACAAGGACTAAACAAGAAATAAAAATTGATATTATTGAATGAAGTGAATGAATTGCTTGCAACATACCCAGCAGCCTTACATAATCAAAAGAGGCTGTAGACGCCTAATTTTATTTTATTTTCAGAATTAATGAATTTATTAGGAAACTAGGCCAAAGAGGCTGGAAAAGATACAAGCAAAACTACAAGCCCAGCAAGGCAAGAATAACACGGGCATCAATATAATTGGAGCCTGAAGCCCAATCTAACACCAAGGACTTTGCCTGACAGATAACCCCGTGGTGGACTCCTTGTTCTCAAAACATCGTCTGTTTCTCTCCCCCCATATGGCCCACAAAACTGCCATAACCAATAACTGCCAGACCACTTTGCCTTCTTTCCAGAACCCACTTCCATGCCAAGATGGCAGAAAAGACGAAAAGGCTGGCGGCATGACCCAGCTCACATTAAGAGAAGAAAGAAATGCATCCCATATCTTCCTTGAAAAGGGGCAGTGGAGAAATAAATGATCCATGGATTCATCGTCCCGCATGCATAATAAGCAAACATTCGGGAACACCTTTCCCCTTTTGTGCGAATTGTCCAATGTGAGGATCTTATTTCTTTCCACCAACCATACAAAGGCAGCCACCTTCGTCGGAGCACCATACCTCCAAAATCCGTAGTTGTGGCAAGAGGGTGTTGTGGGTGAGAAGATATACATGTAAAAGGATCGAACCGAGAACCCATCTGAACCAAGACCTTTCCAAACCAGAAAATCTGTCTCATCTTCGTCTGGCTTAGCATTCTTCAGCCTATCCAAGAGGGCGATAAAAGATTTGGCTTCATCTTCTGATTTCATAATATTCAAACAAGGTCTAATCCTACCCAAACTAGTAATATTTGGCTGTACACTCCTAATTTCATGAAAGAATTACTAAAAATATTAAAAAGACGTCTAATCCAACCTGAACTCGTAGACAACTCTTAGATGACTAAAACAAAGACTTTGGACCACAGGTCCACAACAGGATTCCTAGAACCCTAAAATAGCAAAAACAGAACTTTCTAAAAATAGTAAGTTCTGAATTAAAATGCAATTTTGACCCAGAAAATGACCCTTTTTTCAACAAATCCCTCAAGGCCAACTGACTCCATTAGTTGCCACATTGTAGGGCTCGTCGATAGCTTTCCAACAATATATTATACATGAAAATCTAATAAACAGTCACAAAGTTATGGCTGCCGGGACCTACAGTGAGCCTTACGCCATTTTTTGGCCTAAATCGACCTTTTCGGCCTGATATCTTCCAATCCTCGCCGTCCATGAAGTCGTGTGCAACCTATTCTACATCAATAGCCTTGAACAATTCAATGCACTTTTGGAAAGAGATGCTATTTTAGGGTGCACATCATGGATGGTCCATGAAGTGGGCCCCAACTAAATATGTGTCAAACAGATCTGCTGATCGGAACTGTTGATCTAGTTGGGCACCACACAGATGAGCCTCAGCCCGAAATTGCAGTGATTTGATGATCTTATCTGTTCAAAAGTTTTTCCTGTTGCTGATGGTATACATTATTACAGAATTCTACACATGAAAATGCTATCGATTTTGCATGGAGACGGTGAAGAAGTCAAAAGGAAAAGTGAGCTTCTAAACTAGCAGAAATGGTCAATTTGAGATATGAAAGGTTATAAGAATCTTGGAAAACAGGGCCAAGAAGCCATAGAAAGCTTGGCGGGCCCATCTTATAACACTGAACACCTCCCTTCCATCTGGACAAGCTCCTTATGTCCCACTCTTAATGGCTCCACTCCATTATGGTATCTATTTAGCCATCAGGAGGAAAAGTGAGCTGGGATGGAGCCCCATGGGTGTTGAATGAGATCTCAGAAGCATGTAAAACCAGGATTTCCTTTGCTGCGTCCATCAGTATTGAGTCCCAAGATTCCTTCAAAGGAGGCCAGTATAGGGGGCAATGAGAGCTAACTATAAACGGATTTCTAACCGATCCAAAATATGGCCAGGAACATATGTCCCAACAATGCAAGGAATTTCTAACCCACCTAGGAAAGCAATATCATGTTACTGCCTGCTTCTAAGCTTCAAATAAATAAATAATAGAAATTGAAAAATAAAACGAATTAAGTTTCTACGCAAGAATTTCAATAAATCAGACAATGCATAACACATTATAATTATTTATATAAAAATAAATAAATAAATAAAATAAAAACGCATCAGATCATTTACCATTAGAGCATTGTACTCCTTGGTGAGAAGGTGGTCCCACGGATAAACTTGTACACAGGGACTACCACATTATAAAATGCAATTTCGAGGCCAACCTATTTACTGTAAGTCACATAATACTCAAATAAATTTCAAGGATTGATCCATTACACCTGGTTGCACATAAGCTTTAAGTGCACCCCTGGTGCTTTCAGCCACAGGCATCCAATGGTCAATCTGGGCTGTCCAATAGATCAAACCCACTCTTCGTGGTTCATCATGTAGAAAGTCACATTGATCATTGGATCCTAAGCATTCAACACTGTGCCTTCTTTTTCATAACTGCGAGTCTCCGGAACATGGATGGCATGTTTATGACTGCCAACTGAAATGATTCTTTGGAGAGAATTCAAGGTGGCTCAGCTCCACACTTTATGGACGGTTCGCATTGATGATTGGGTCTTCTTTTGTGGTAAATGATCCGAACCTTACATTTTGTAGGGCATTGTTTGCCCCAAAATTCCGATTGGTGCAATTTTTCATGGAGACCTCTACACATTAGTCTGAACATAATGGGCAGTCCATAATGATGATCAGTGTTGTAAATAGCGATGCTATGTAGCGTAAGGTATGCTATGTAGTGTAAGGTGTAGCGTGTACCTTACGCTACATAGCTTATCTTTAACACCATGTACCTCATGAAAATTGTTTAAGTTGCCTGTAGTATACGCGACATGATAATTTGCTTATGCTACATGCTACGCGGCTCACATGACAAGTTATTTTTCACTACAAGATTAAAATCAATTAATGTTTTCAATGATTTATTATATTTTTCTATTTTCAATAAAAATAGTTAATCTTTTCAATGCTTCTAGTAAAATCATATAAGCAATAGTATTATATCAGTTTCGTTGCTCTTCTTCACCTTTATAGTTAATCATTACCCTTTCCTATTACTTTAGGTTGTGTTTGGTTGCACTAAATATCATGAAATTTTGTTAAATCTCATTATTAATCAGTCTAATTTGGTGCAGAATATCATGAAATTGGTGCAACAAAGTGCAACCTTCATTATAATCTAGAAGTAGCACTATATAGCCTACCCCTCACACTTCAAAGGGTTAAACACTACACAACACGCTATTCGCTATTCAAAATGTTAGACAGGCCATATACCTTATATAGCTAGTATACCTTGTAGAGTTCATTTCCATAGGTAGAGGATTCCGATTTTATTATTTTCCTTATATAAATGACTGTAATCTTTATATATTCAACCCCTTAAGAGTTGTCTCAAATACAGAAAACCTTTTGGCTTCTTTCTGTTTTCACTGTTTACATGGTATCAGAGCCCTATTGATCCAAATCGAGCACCCCATTCGTCACTGACACTACCTCCTGACAGATCCGACTGCCCCTGAAGTGTTACACAGCCAGTCTAGCCATTCCTACTGCATCCGGCCACCCCTATTGCTACATCTGACCACCCCTGCGACGTCCGACTGCCCTTACTGCTCGTCCGCTCGCCCCTGTTGCATCATCCGACCACCTCTTGCTGCTCCCTCAGCCCTTCCGCAAGCCCCTCTGCTCTCAGCCCTGTTGCTATTGCGCCAGATCCAAAAACTACAACCCCTGTTGATGTTGCTAGTGCGCCAGATCCAGATCCAGCAACCCCTGTCGCTATTGCTATTGCGCTAGATCCAAATCCAGAAACTGCAATCCCTTGGATATCTCCTTCTGCTGCCTGTTGTGATCCTTCTACTGCAAGGTACATCCAAAACCTCCTTCTATTGTGACTCTTCGCGTGGTTTACATAACTTCAAATCTATGGACAAGGACTCAACCCGTATAGAGGCCCTACGTTGTAGTTTTGATGGTACCAACTACCCTCTGTGGGCCATTCATTTTCAGAGCTTCCTCAAGGGTTGTGGTTTGTGGGGACTAATTGATGGATCTGTTACTATCCCCACTTCCACAAATGCCGACAAATTAGCTGATTGGGAAATGAAAAATGGACGGATTATTACATGAATTCTCGATTCAGTCGATCGGTCAATTGCTGTTGGCCTCACACCTCACTGCACTGCTAAGGCAATGTGGGAGCATCTCCAGACAATTTATCATCAGAGTAATGCGGCTCAGTTATACCGCCTGAAACAAGATCTCATTAACCTTACTCAGGGTGACGACAGTATTCAATCATTTTACTCCAAAATTGCCACAATTTGGACAGAGACAGCTATGATAGATCTAACCTTTCCTCATAACTTTAAAATATTCCAAACTATGCGAGAGTGCGCAAGTTCGACAGTTTCTTATGAAGCTGCGTCCGGAATTTGAGCATTGTCGGGCTGCTCTCTTGAACCATAGCCCTACTCCTTCATTGAATTCGGTTATTAATGATTTATTGATTGAGAAACAACGACTTAAAGTTCTCTCTCTTCCTTCCCCAACTCCAGGATCATCTAATCTGGTGCTTGCTATGTCCACCATTACACCAAACCGTGGTTCCACTCCTTTGACTTGTCGCGGCTGCAACAAGGTGGGTCATGTCGTCGCTCAATGCAAAGATTGGTGCGCTTATTGTTGACGGACTGGTCATGGTATTCAGGACTGCCGTTCACGTACCTATACATCTTCTTTCGGCCGTGGACGTAGTGGTGGTGGTCTTGGTCGTGCTCTTTCTGCTACTTCTGCCACTATTTCTTCCGAGCCTTCTGTTAGAGATACTGCATCTATTGTTTCTGCTGAAGGTCTTTCCTCACCTTTGACTCATGTGATGCTCCAGCAAATCATGCAGGCCCTTTCTGCGGTCGATATATCAGGTATATACCCATCTTCTACATGGTTCTTCGATTCGAGTGCTTCCAATCATATGACTGGTGTTGTATCCCATCTTCACGGCATTCGTTTCTACACCGAAAATCAGGCTATTTCTACTGCGGATGGCACTAGACTACCCATTCAGTCCGTTGAATCATTGACTTTTTCTCCTTCTACCCATCGTCAGTTCACCCTTCGTGATGTGTTTCATGTCCCTAACTTCTCCTTCAATTTAATTTTTTTTGGTCGACTCACTTTCAATAACTGCTTAGTCATATTTCTTCCAACTGTTGTTTTGTGCAGGATCTGACAACAGGGAAGGTACTTAGGATAGATAGGCGGCGTAGTTGTCTATACGTGCTGGACTTTGATCCATCTGTCACTCCGGCTTGTTGTTTCTTTTCTCCATCTTCATCAGATATTTATTCGGCAAATAAATTGTGGAAACTATGGCACTTTCGCCTGGGTCATCCACATTCCGATCAGTTAATTCAGTTATTTTCTTCTTGTATGTTAGGAAATATTTCTCTTAATAAAAATGATTTGGATTATTCTTGTTTTTTCTGTTGTCTTTCAAAAAGTAAATGTATTTCATTTCCTCTAAGTACTACAAAATCATCTTCTATGTTTGAACTTGTGCATACGGATGCCTGGGATCCTTCACCAATTATGTCTCTCTCTCTGGGTTACGATACTATGTTATATTCATTGATGATTTCACATGTTACACTTGGATTTACTTTCTACAATCGAAGTCACAGGATTTTGAAAAATTCAAGTTATTTCACTCTATGGTGGAGACTCAATTTCGGGTTCTAATTCAAACTCTTTGCTCTGACTCAGGAGGGGAATATCTCTCAACTGATTTTCGTATATTTCTTTAAGGTCATGGGATTATTCATCAAACCAGACCACCTGTTCTGATACTCCACAACAGAATGGAGTGGCTGAACGAAAAAATCGTCATATTGTTGAAACTGCCAACACCCTGATGACAGCTATGAGTGTTCCCCATTCTTTCTGGGCAGAAGCAATGTTACATTCAGTCTACTTGATTAGCCGGATGCCAACCAAAGTTCTGAATAATAAATCTCCCTACTTTGTTCTCACTTGCTTACCTCCTATATATTCCACATTTCGTGTTTTTGATTGTGTCTGTTATGTTCACCTGGTTTCACGTGAACGTAACAAACTGTCTCCAAAATCGGTCAAATATATGTACTTGGGATTTGGAGAAACTCAGAAGGGTTTTTGATGTTATGATCCTGTTTCTCGTCGTGTTCGGGTTTTATGACATGTTGTTTTTCTTGAACATATTGTCTTTCATTCATCTCTTCCTCCCCCGCACACTCCAAACTCTCCTGATCCAACCACCTTTCCTGACATTGCTTTTGCCTCAAGTACTCTCTCTCGTCCGTTGCAGGTTTACTCACGTCAATCACGTACAGATCCACCACCTATTACTCAACCTGAACCTACTGTACCTGTTGCAGATCCCGAACCTACCTCGATACGTCGTTCCGCTCATGTACATCGACAACCTGATCGCTTGATATGCTCTGTCTTCCATGAATGCTACACTGAATATTGTATCTATTCCTACTTCATACACTCAGCCAATCACTCATGATCGTTGGAAGAAGGCTATGGCAGAAAAACTTGCAGCATTGGATGATAATCATACGTGGGACATTGTTACTCGACCCATTGACCAACAAATAATTGGTAGCAAATGGATTTATTCTGTCAAGTTTAAGTCTGATGGATCTTTAGATCGAAACAAGGCTCGGCTTGTCGCTCAGGGATACATATAAGAATGCGGAATTAATTATGATGAGACATTCGCTCTCGTGGCCAAGATGAAAACTGTTCATACTCTTCTGGCAATATCATTCGTTCGCTCTTGGCCACTCGCTCAAATGGATGTGAAAAATACTATATTTGAAACATCCTCCTGGCTCTTTAATCCCCGACGATAAGGTATGTCACCTAAAAAAAGCCCTATACAGCTTTAAATAGGCACCTCGGGTATGGTTTCAACGCTTTCACGATGTTGTTATGGGTATTAGCTTTACTCAAAGTGGTCATGACCCATCCATATTTTTGCGCACCACTGCTCGCGGAATTATCATTGTTCTCGTCTATGTTGACAACCTCCTCCTGACTGGTAGCGATGCTACTGGCATCTCGGCTTTAAAGGAAGTTCTACAATCCTCCTTCAAGATGAAAGACCTCGGCTATTTAACATACTTTCTTGGGCTTGAATTTTCACGTTCTCAACGTGGGAACCTGGTCAGCCAACGTAAATATACCAAAGATCTTCTCGCCTTGGCATCATTGACGGATCAGAAGACAGTTCAGACTCCCTTAGAACTTAACGTTCAATATGGCCGTGACGATGGAGATCTCCTTGTGTAGCCCACCTTATACCGCCGTTTGGTTGGGAGTCTGGTTTACTTAACAATGACTCGTCCTGATATTGCCTACGTTGTCCAAGTCGTCAGTCAATTTGTTTATGCTCCTCCGACTCTTTATATGACTGCGGTGTTGTGCATTCTACAGTACCTACGTGAAACTCTAGATCGATTACTGTTCTTCTCCTCCACGACGACCCTGGACCTTCGTGCTTATTCGAATGCTGATTAGGCTGGTTGCGCTCTCACATGAAGATCTACCATTGGCTACTGTGTTTTTCTCGACACTTCTCTCATCTCTTGGAAATGTAAAAAGCAAGCCACTGTTTCCAAATCGAGCACGGAAGCTGAGTATCGAGCGATGTCCGCTGCTTGTAGTGAGCTTGTCTGGTTACGTAAACTTTTTTCCGACTTGGGCATTCCTCTACAGAATCCTACTCCACTCCATGTCGATAATCTCAATGCCATTCAAATTGCCTCTAACCCTGTTTTTCATGAACGGACGAAGCATATTGAAGTTGACTGTCACTTCATCCGCGAGAAGTTTCAGTTTGGGCTCATTTTTCTTCCACATATTGCATCCCATAATCAGATTGCAGACATTCTCACCAAGTCTCTCACTTATGCACGTCACTCATTTCTAGTTGGGAAACTATTACTTGTCAATGACCAGCATTAGTTTGAGGGGGATGTTAGACAAGTCATATACCATGTATAGCTAGTATACCTTGTACAGTTCATTTCCATAGGTAGAAGATTCCGATTTTATTATTTTCCTTATATAGATTACTGTAATCTCTATATATTCAACCCCTTAGGGTTGTCTCAAATACAGAAAACCTTTTGCCTTCTCTCTGTTTACACAAAACACTGATAATAATCAGAGCATCAATGTGTCCAAAGGCACCAGGGCATGCTTAAAGCTTAAATTCTCAAGGATGTACTTGCATGCCTTAATATTTAGGATGCAACCAAACTACATAAGAAACCATATCATCATTCAAATACAAAACGATCCAAGAAACCAATTTTAAGTCCAAATATCCAATCCCAGTCAATGTTCTATGTATCAATGGTATTGGCCAATATTGTAAGTACAGCAGTCAGGGTACTATATCTTAAGGGAATGAGAAAAATGCATTGTGTTGACAAAGTACCGCCAATGCATGCTGACATATTGCGATATACCTGAAACCCTATGTCACAAATTTACATTGTATCGATCTGTAATTGAAATATTGCACAAGTATCAACAATAACAGTGTATATTGCTGGAAATTCAATTTTTTTTAAAAAAAATCAAGAAGTTTTTCAAGGAAAAAAAAAAAACATTTTTGGCAAAAAAATTTGGAGTGATCTGTTTCTTGATGTGCTTTAACAACTCCACTCAAATTATTTCACATCAAAACACGAATTTGGTGGAGAAATTGTGATCCAACAGCGGATTCATTCTGGAACCCAAAGGAGAGTGAAGTTTGTTTACTACACCCATTCGTAGTCATCCCAATACAGCTATAGGCATGAGCACACCTACAATACAAACAGGGGTATGGCTATAGACAGATATGTCCAGGAAATGGATATGGGTAATAGAGGTGGCCCCCCACAACTACAGCCGCAGCCATAGCCAGTGCCACAGGGAGCAACAGTGACAGTTACAGTTGCTTCTCAGTATCCACTGATGAGCATAACAAGTACATTTGCTTCTCAGTATCCACCAATGAGCATACCAGTTGCAAATTGTTGAGGATGAATACCATTGAAATGTTCAAGTACATAGAATGGTATCCTAACCTCATGAGTTGGACATAGTATTGCACTTATGAAGGGCAACAGTATTATAGCCGCTCCAGTACGAATAGGGACAATGACTTTGAGAGCCACCTTGTAACTTCATGTGGATTTGAGGCCATGGTATGTTTTCTATCCTTCTTAGCATCTAAGTTATGTTGTAATGTTGTTTGTGTTTTATAACTTGTATTGTATGACATTTGAACAATATGAACTCAATTTGGATATAATTGCATCACTTTTGCCTAACAATGCATAGTTGTCCTAAACAATGGAAAACTATCTACTTCTTTTTTTAAGATTGAACTTTAACAATGGAAAACTATTATGCATAGTTTTTGTTTTTATTTAGTTTTTTGTAATGTTCTAAGCTCTAAGTGTGAAATATGTGTCTTTTAACACCTCCTAAAGTTTCATTGAAATTCCACCCATTTTCCCAATGCTTTCTACAAACCACAATACATTATGAAATACATGCGATATTCTTTATGTTTCTCGTAGTATGTCTGTATCCAAGAGCATAATACATAGTACAATACTAATACTATGGACACTTATCCAGCCTCCCTTTAACCAATAAAAGAAGAAGAATAACAACATCAAAGAAAGAAGGAAAGAAAAGAAAAGGATAAAAGGTGAGGAGACAAACACAAAGAATCTAATCAAATATACAAAACCAAAATTGGTGGAGTTCAAAAAAATCAACAAAAGCCAAATTAGAATCCAAAATATCCAACCAAAGTTCCTCCTTAATCTCCTCAGTCACACCCCAACATAATTCTTCCTTCTGGTATAGAATACTAAGAAAATAAAGCTTAGCTATCCACAAAGGCAGTGGATAGCAATTGCCAATTACAAAAGCAGGATTCAAGACGATGCTTTTCGATTCAACAAAATCCAATCAGCCAAATTCAAATCCAAAGCATACAATTCCCTCTCCATTAGTCCGAATGCTCCCATCACCCACATGAGAATGAAATCTAACCCCACAAAATCTAAACAGCTATCAATGTTATTTACATTGACACCCAAAATAAAACAGAAATGAAATCTTAATAAGAGCTTAAGGCTGTGTTTGGACACTCAATTGAATAGAATTGCAATAATCCGATTTAATATAAAACAAAATGAGTATAATGGAGGTGGCATCATTCTAACTCTTAAGGAGAGACCAATATCAATCTTATTGCAAATTCCATGTGTTTTCAACCTAAAACAATCACAATCTCAATTTAGTGGATAGCCCCACTTTGGTCGTTTCCAAATTATCAAATTGAATTATTTCTATCAAGCATCCAAACAAGGCCTAAGTCACAGACCTCGACTTTAATGGTTTCCACTATATGAAATTGCATCGAGCATCCAAACATGGCCTAAGTCACATACCTCTATGAGTGCGGCTTCTTTCCGAGCGAAAGAACCCACAATGGACGGAGAGAGACCAACATCCCTCGCCCCTGAAATCAATGCAGCTTCACCCCATCCCAATTTAACCTGCCAAGAAAGAAAATTCAAACCCGATAAATGCAACAAGGAGCACTTGAACCAGTGCACCCCCTGCAGATTCCACATCCGGCCTGCCGTAAAAAAAACACGACACATATAAAAACAACACAGCGATCCGCGCCGTTCATTGCGTGGATCCCACCATGGATGTACCACTCCCGGAAAACCGCACCAACCCAATTGACAGGCATCATGTTCTAACTCAATGCTGAGCCGTCCATTAGTTAGATGCATCCGATCAATAAGAATTCCTTACCGTGGCCCATTCATCAAGTCACGGCCCACCAAATGAACGGCTCGGATCATCTAATATCGCACCAGTTCTCCAATTCCCGCGCAGCAGGCACAGGATAATAAAACCTGTGCGCGGCGCGCATGCTAGCAGCAGCAAGAAGGGGTGGTGCGCGTTTACTTACTACATGGCGGAGGGCAGCCTGTAGCACGCGGGCTTGCTCGGATTGGTAGTCCCCTCCAACTACTCGCCTGGCGTTGCGAGGCTGCTGATGCGTGTGCTCTTCCTTTCCCGGTGGTGCTGCGGCTACTGTTTCTTCTTGGTGCTGGAAAGGGTTTTGGCGTGGCGGGAATGGGCATTGGGGTTGAGGAACGGTCTCTGTTGAGAAGAAACGGTGGATTGGGTGGGACGGAAAGATTCGACGGCCGGAATTGGACGAGAGGCGGATCGCAGATCGCAGCATCTCTGTAGCATTTGAGAGAGAGAGAGAGAGAGAGAGAGAGAGAGAGAGAGGGGCAGCTGATTCTGCTCTCTTCTTCAGTTGAGAGGGGAGAGGATTAGGTGTGACCCGGGCAATACTTTAGTGGGTGTTACTCTTACCGTGTGGGGCCCACATTGATAAAATTATTTCATATCCATACCGTCAATAAGGTTTTAAATATTATTTTAGGACATGATCCTAAATATTAAATAGATCCAAATATCTTTTAGATAATACCGGGGAAAACAGTGGAGAATTGCCATTGAAAAAAAAAAATTGGGCCACAAAAGTTCTGAATCAAACTAATATTTATATTTTCCCTCTATATCAATGTGTTAGATTGTGGGCCGTAGGAATTTTTTAGTGGTGCTCGTTCAATAACTACTGTTTCATATATTATGGTCCAACTGAGATTTGAATCTAATTAATCTTTGGTATTATATCCTAAAATCTTTGGTATTATATCCTAAAATGGACTTTAAAAAAACTGATGGACGGCATGGATATACGAACAATAATCAATGTAGGCCCCACGATAAAGATAATAACACCCAGTAAGGTAAACCCGGGGAACACCTAATCCACTCCAGATTGGGGAGGGCTCATAGATGCTACGACGATTCGCGCGAGAAGAAATTAAAATGGAGATTCGCAGCATACATGGAAAAAATCCTACATGTGTGAAATAAATGTACCATTCATTCAAGTATATATGGAAGAATAGTAAGAATTTCCAATCTTAAGGCAAGGAAAACTTTCTTAATAAATTGAATGGTTAAAGATCATGAATTAAGGGTATTTAATGTGGCCTACCTGATAGGTGGATATTCTTGAATTTTTGTTCCAGAGAAATTTCACAGTTTTTTTCACTTTATGAGTGTAAGGGATTTGCCAAAAAAAAGCTATAACTATATGTTTTTTGCCAATCGGTTCTGCTGTATCTACTTCCGCGAATCGCCTCGTCGCCGGGCGAAGATATTTTTCCCTTGGCATACCGTAGGTGCCACGTCTTG
Organism: Magnolia kwangsiensis; assembly: GCA_037074715.1. Lineage (NCBI taxonomy): Eukaryota > Viridiplantae > Streptophyta > Magnoliopsida > Magnoliales > Magnoliaceae > Magnolia > Magnolia kwangsiensis. The sequence continues at coordinate 4,418,244 of CM073577.1, read as the reverse complement.
CTGTGTTGGAATAAGTCCACGTGTCTTTACGACGGCCAAGAAGAGTGGGCCAGGGTGTGCGCTAGAATCAGTCCACGTGTCCCTACTGCTGCTCAGAAGAGTGGGCCATTAGATCATCGCCAGGCAAAGTTGTGACCTGGAGGGAGTGGATCTTACGGTCAGATCTTTGGGGTCGTGGCATGCCCAGATAGGGCCCACCAAACTCGAAGATCCTGATTATGCTGGTGTCTTGTCAGTAGTGGGTGGGCCTGCTCTCTCTCTCTCTCTCTCTCTCTCTCTCTCATCTTGCAACCATCTCATCAATTTGGTGGGCCCACCTAGATGGCCCATAAGCAATCCTGGCTTTCCTTCCCGCAGAGAAAAAAATGTGCTGTTTTGATGAGGGCTGTCAATGGTGGGCCCGTAATTTGAACCGCTGGGCTAGGCTGTCCCGGACAACCTATTCAGTATTCACATGTTTGTGCTTGCTAGCCCAGTTCAAGCCCATTAACACCTTGGCCACCTTTTCAGTGGGTGCAACTCCAATGGGTTGCACCCACTCGTGTTGAAAATTAACCCAAGCCCGACATATTCTCGAGAGGAGTTGTACAAGATTATAATACATTTTTTATTATAATTTTCTAACCATATAAAATCGATACGATCTTGACTAGTTGCATTCCGTGACAACTGGAGAATTGTATAAATTAGATGGTGTTCCTTAAACCATTGAATTGGATGATAAAAAAGCTTGATTTTGATGAATCATTATTTACATACTTCCAAAGGTTTAGATATTCCAACGCAGTGGATTGCAACAACAATTAAGATTTACCAGCTCTAGTATTTCCAACGCAGTGGATTGCACGGATGGAAATGGCAGTACAGCTATAACGTTGAGTTAGAGAGAGGGTCTGAGAACTCGAAAATTATACATGATTTGATTCCATCGCTTCAAATGAACTAAGTGCATGACGCCTCATCTCCTCCCATTATTTAAGATATTCAATGGTATTATGGAATTTTAATAATTTTTTTAACTTAAAAAATATAATTTTCATAATAGGAAAAGTCACTGTCTTAGAATGTGAAAAGACATTCTTAAATCTTAAAGAGATTACCATCAAAGTATGAAAAGACATTCTCGAAAGTCATATCTTTATAATGAATATCTGAATCGTCATTAGAATGATAATTTTAAATATTACTTCTTCTTTTTTTAAAGCTTGTTAGTATTATACACTATTTTTCACACATTATTATTAGTCATTCCGACCAGGGAATTGATACCAAAACCTCGGTGTTGAAACGAGATATCTTTTACTTAGTCTACCATTTGAGATATGGATGTTAAGGAAGATTACTTGAATCTCATATATTTATAGACTTAAGAGTGGAAATAAGAGTTAGGACCCATCTAAACTTTAATGACACAAAAAAACTATTAACATGCCTTTGGTTTATATGTCCTTATAAATGAATAAAGTTCCAATCATCATAAAATGGACACAAAAAATTAATACCTTCAATTGATCAATAAAAATAAGAGTTTTGCTAATTTGGATTATTGGTTTACAACAATTCAAAATTTCTTTTAACCTATTTTATCATATTCCATTTAAGCTCTTAAGGTTAATTGATGATTAAATAAAAACTTATCTATTAAGAAATCAATATTCTAAAAGTTAGTCAAAGATTATGGTCACCAAGGCATTGCATAATGTACTCGTTCTTCACTTCTTAATATTTCATGTGTTTATGTGTCTTTAATCTTTAACTTCCAAGTACTCAACAAACTCATAGACACACTAACTCATGTAATTAATAAATAAATGCACAAATAAGTGCACTAACAAAGTTGATGATTTTTAAACCAAGGCCAACCCAAACTCTAATTAAACCAATTTAAAGTTCTATCTATATTGATAGAATTTGGGTTAACCAAGCTCAAATTATATCATGGTTATTATGCATGTTAACAGGTAGACTTAGTGTTGGTTTAGGCTTAGATGTTTAAATTGAGCTCAAACCATCTCAAACTCAATTTAAACCAACCTAAGATCAACCCAAACTAATAAAGTTTGGGTTAACCACACCAACATTTGATCGTAGTTATTTTGCACGCTGCAGGCAGGTTTGAGGATTCAGACTCATATATTTGCATAGGTCTGAGTTATGCTTATTTAAAATATTGCTTTTCTCGATAGAGTAGGTAACCTTACGTGTCTAGGAATTATGGAGTACTTCAATCATAGTTTGTAGAGTATACCATTTGTGAGGTATAGCCCCACTAAAAGAAATATCAATGTGATAGGCCTTATTTTTAGTAAAAGAATAATGATAATAATAATGAAATCATTGTTTTCTACACAGAATATAGATATAAAGGCTTAGTAACTATGTCCGCATTCATAACATTAGCTTCACGGTATTAAAAAGCCATTAATGGATGAGAATAGATATCTTGATCATTTGTTGATATATAAATGGTCTTACATGCGAAAAAAACAACAAGTATCTCTACTATAGGATGTTAAGATCAATAGGGAGGCAACTGGCAATTCTCTCGGAGACTTTCGATCCCATTTTGGTACTCATGGGGTCATTCGATCTAGATTTTAAGTTGATTTTTTTAATTGTAAAAATTAGAGCATTTACATGGTTAGGATGGATGGATTAGATTGCATACACATGCATCACTTGCACACATGCATGATAGGTAAATCACCCCACCCATAGCTCAAAAAGCACTATTTTGTTTTGTTTTAATAATCAATATATATTAATCAAAGTCAATCTTTGTATATCGGAGGATGACCGTACATTAAAAAAATGATTCTATTCATGCGTCTTACACGTGCCAATCATGTCTTATAAAAATATCTAAATATATGATATCCACGTATGTATCCTACACATGTAATTGAGATATATGAAACACAACTCTCTTTGGTCAATGCAAAATGACCACCATTCAATCTCGAATTCCTAAGGACCAAAGACTATATACTGCGTACCTATCCTTCACATAAGATAGGAAAGGAGGTAAATCAACACTAACTCAACTTTAATAAGTAAAAACTATCTCCACACCAAAATGATATAATTATCCAATTATATCATAAGTATGCTCATGATCGAGGTAATAAGATCTATGGATCACAATTCGTCGTCGATTATGCAAGCTCAAATGGCTTAGATCATTTAGGATAAACCTCTCATACCCATATAAATATGTTATATAAAAATTAATTTAGAAAATGAATACATCAGATTTAATAATCGAGATCCAATAACATTGGTTTTTCAGGGCACAGCTCTAACTTACGCTGGTTCATGTGTATTAAAATGAAATATTGGCTGGCTGTGGTCTAGGTCAATGTTCACTTATAGCCCCTTGACGGGCAGATCTAACTGAATTTTTGCACCAGATCACCAACATTGTGTGCCCACCTCAATGAATGGCTAGGATCTTAAACAGGGGAATCACAGTGGCACGTGTTAGAGAAATCACGCTCCCAATTTATATAAGGGAATTTCATTTACATATGAAAGAATTACAGGAGGAAAATTACAAAAATACCCGTCAATATTTTATTTTTGTAAACCCCAAGGTCAAAATTACAGAATTTTGTTTTGAGAGAATATGAAATTATAGAAATTTATCTAGCAGTAAATGACGAATATGCCCTCGTATCTCTGCAAAAACTAGTATATACCCTAAACTTTTTTAGTGGACTAAACTACCCTTCATATATGCAAATGCCAATTGCCCCGACGCAGGTAGCTCACATTCGAGCTCAAGTGCATTTTCGTCATTTAAATATCAATAATAAATTCTTCCACCGCTCCGCCCAATCTTCAAGCGCCAAACACAAACGTCCTGCAGGTGCTAAAGCCACATGAACGATATCCGAGTCGTTTATAGGGTGGGCCCAGCGAAGAATATTCCTTCGCCCCAAAAATTTCTCCATTTATCAGGTGGGCCGCACATGGACAAAAAATTGGAAGATTGGAGAAATAATAACCGACGGCCTATATTGAACTCGCATATCTCACTCACCTGGAAAGCGACCGGCTGAGATTTTGGATAGTACTGGGTGGGCCTACCTACATATCCCTAGTGGACACGTGTGAAGCGTTTTTATCCGGCGCTTGAAGATGGCGCGCGTGTAAGTAGCATTGCCCGAAGAGATAAATTGATAATTCCAACCCAAAACGTTTTCGCCTTCCACGTGCGTTGCACGTGCCAGTTATACTAGTGTAATGACCAAAATGCCCCTGTATGGGGTAGAAATTACAAACCCCTCCAGCTTTTTTCGTTTTTTTTTCCCTCATCCATGCCACCGCTACATTTCCGTGCCGGTACCGTTACGATCCGGTTTGGCCCGATATCTCACCGTTACGCTTCAGTTATCCTTGATCTGGGCCCGCACTAGACATCTCACCGTGTCCGTCCTTTAGCGACGCCTGGGCCACGTAGGCCCCACGTTGATCCTGGCCGCACACTTCTTCGGTGGCGATCTCCTCGATCCTCGAGGTGGCCTCCCGCATGGTGGGACGCTGTGTGGGGTCCACATTGGCGCACGATAAGCCGAGGTGCAGGAGCCGTTCCATGCCGGCATGTGGTCCATCAGGGCCCAATATCTCAGGATCATACAGTTGGGATTCTCTATGATCCGTCACAGCCGTTGAGACCCACTCCACAAGATCGGTCCCACCCTTTCCATGGCTGAGATACAGTGATGGGAATTTACCGGTGATGATCTCGAGAATGAGAATCCCGAGGCAGAAGACATCGGATTTTGGAGACACGTGATTGTACTGGATGGCTTCCGGTGCCTTGTAGGCCAGCAATGACTGGGCTGCTTGCAAGGGGGCCACTAGAGGGAAGTATCCGTAATCTGTGATCAACGCCTCGAAATCGTTGCCGAGGAGAACGTTGGACGATCTGAGATTGCCATGTGGCAGGTCCGAGTGGGCGAGTTCCGCGTGTAGGTAGGCCATCCCACGTGCGATCCCACCGATGATTTTTAAGCGGGTGGGCCAGTTTAGGTCCGCGTGGTCTTGTCCTCGATCTCCTGAAAAAATAAAAAATAAAAAACAGAGAAATCTCAAGTGGGGCCAGTTTCTTGTTGGCCCATTTAAGCTGCACATGTGGCAGAGGCATGACCGTTCATCTGGCGGGCCCGTCGCCGGATGAATGGTTAGGATCGTTATGCAATTGCAATATGCATGGTTCAGATAAAGCATTACATAATGCATGTTGTGGGGTCAGACACAAAAATAGAGAAAACAATGATGATGATCGCAGGTGGTTTTGATTGTAGTCTATCAAATGAAGGGTCCACCTGATGGACGGTTTGGATTTACCAATGTACGTCTACGAGCAGAGGACCCGAGTCCACGCCCGAATTAGTGGGAGAGGGCCCGCATGTGGGCTTTTTAGGTAGACTCAAGCCCAAGAGGGGCCCAACTAGTTATTAGGCCTAATGTAAGGCCCTCCGTCAACTGATGACACGTGTGCATAATCCAAACCGTCCAAATTTCACGTTTCGCGTCTCATTATGTTTTTCCAGATCGGAGCCATCCATCATCCAGATGCCATTGTAAATAGGTCAGTTCCCCAATCCTGGCCTAAGGATGGCCCTATTCCTGACCATTGATTCTGCAGTTGAATCAGAGCCGTTAAAAGTCTCCTTTCAACTGTCCACATAACACGGCCCAACCATAAATTCCCTGGAGATGGACGGCTGTCATCATCCTTCAATCTCTATATCTGGATCCCACTGCGGGGTTGCCAATCAGAAAAGATCCAATGAAGCAGGCCTGATATCAACAGTCAGGATCAAATTTCCCCTGTCCGTTCAGAAATCAAATCGGGCCGTACGAGATGTTTGCAATGCCACGGACTGTACGAGACCACGCTTCACGTGGCACATGTTAAAATCGCACGAGCAAATGTGATCTAATCCATCAATTCATCTGTGCCCGTCCATGTAACGCCCGTAAGTATTGAAAGGGATTGGCTGCTCCCCTGCCACCAGCCAATGGCTAGCGGTCGGTGCTGTGGGCCCCACCATGATGTGTCTTTCATCCATGCCGTCCACCCATTCTTACATATCATTTTATGATATCACCCCAAAAATGAGGTTGATCAAAACTGCACAGTGTTAATTGAACGCCCACCATTAAAGACTTCTTGGGGGCACACAGGTATATATTTTTTCTATGACCTAATCAATAGGATAGATGTCAAATAACCATTAAAGTGGGCCCTACGAGGTTTTTAATGGTGGACATCCAATCACTATTGTTTTCCCATGGTGTGGTCCACCTGAGATTTAGATCCACCTTATTTTTTGAATCATGCCCTAAAATGATTTTTTAAAATTGACTCAGGGAGTGGATAAAACAAATACATCATGATGGGTCCACATAGCACCGACCGATAGCCACCGGCGTCACTAGCCAAACTGCGTCCCGTATTTAACGTGAACCCGATCCGGGTCTGGGTATTAAAAACATGACTAGAACCCGATAAGCTAGAGTCTGGGAACTCCAGGACCCGACCCGAAGTGAAACCGTTGGGACTGGATGCTGGGACATTAGGACGACGACGTGGCCATTGTGATGAAGCTAGTGGACAGATATATCCATCACCAACGGCCACGATTGCACCGATAAGTGGGCCACGGTATTACCATGTAAGAGATAGAGCAAGCTTCCCCGCGGCGCGAAATCCAACACCAGAAGCTTCTCCTCCTTCCTTGAATGAAACGCCAGCAAAGGCAACACGTTCGGATGCCGCAGCCGCCCCAGTCTTCTCATCTCCTCCTCGAACCCATCAGTCCCGACCCGATCCATCTCTCTCAACCTCTTCACCACCACCGCCCTCCCACCCGCCATCACCGCCTTGTAAGCAGACCCAAGCCCGCCAGCTCCCAACACCTCCGCTGCCGCCTTCATCAGGTCCGTGAGCCCGAATGCGCCCTTCTCATCATTCACCACCACCAGCTCCGCAACCACAGGCACCGGCCTCGACTCCTTCCTCACCGACTCCCTTTTATGCCACGACTCGCTATGTGTAGAAGAAGCTCCTTCCTCCTCCACCTCTGCAATATCCCGTTCCAGAGCGCTGAAATCGCCAGCTCGCTTCTTCCTAGCTCGTCTCACCACCGTCACCACCAACATCAACAAGAACAGAACCAGAACCATGAAGACTACCACCCCATTTGAGGATTTCCCTTCTGGAGCTTGCTTCCCTTCGTTATTACACTCCTCCCCCACCTGGGCGCCGCAGAGCCCGACGTTTCCTGCAAACGCGCTCGCGTCTATCTTTTCCAGGCCTGCAGGGATTCTGCCTTCCAATTCATTATTCGACACGTTGAAGGAATTCAGCAACGGAAGATCTCCGATTGATGAAGGGATTCTCCCCAAGAAGCGGTTGTTCTCGAGGTGCAACTCCTTCAAGCGGGGTAGCATCGAGACTGATGCTGGAATGGGTCCTGAGAAATCGTTACTGTCGAGCCAGAGCTTCTTGAGAGACGCCATGTTCGAGAAGAAATCCGACGGAATCTCGCCGGAGAATTGGTTTCTCGATAGGTATATAGATTTCAACGCGCCAAGCTGATTGAAGCTCGGAATGGGGCCGTCGAACTGGTTTCCGATGAAGCTGATGGTGCGAAGGCCTGGAAACTGAAGCAGCGCGTCGATGTCGATCTTCCCTGAGAGACCCATCCGGCCGAGCCGGAGTCCGGTGACGATGCCGTGGAAGCAAATGATTCCAACCCATGAGGTGTTGTTGGTGCAAGGCTCTGAGTCGGAGCTCCATGACTCGAGCGAGTTGGCATTCTCGAATGAGCCTTTAAGCTTAAGGAGGGCGTCGGAATCTGACAATGCCGACGTGAGGAGAGGAGAAAAGGAAAGGAGGAGGAGGAAGAGGATGGGTGGGGAGGGAATGTGATGGACGGCCATGGGTTGGCCGGAAACGTGAGGATTCGCCGGAGAGACGCGGGCCTGGGTCTGACGTGGTATGGTTTGTGGTGACGTGGACTGGATGCTGGGTTTGAATGGTTTGGTATGGTTTCTTCATGGTGAGAGGGAGAAAGAGAGAGAAAGAGAGGTTTGAAGGGAATGGTGATGAAAGGAGAGGTAGCGAGAGATGAGAAGAGAGAGAGTCTAAGAATAGGAAGTTAAGGAGGGGAGAGGTGGAGTTTGGGTTTGACCATGTCAACGGGTAGGTTTGACCAGTCAATGGAGGAAACGGTTTCTAGCCGTTTGTTACGGGGTAGGACTGGTGGGCCCCAGAGCATCACCGAATGGTTGCGAATTTCCTGCGGGGGTTGTTTCAGGGGAAACGGATTGGCTACTCTCCCTGGCACCAGCCCCGTGGCTGGTGGTCGGTGCTCTGTGGGCCTCACCATGATGTATTTGTTTCATCCATTCCGTTCAACCTTTTTTTAAGATCATTTTAGTGTTTTTTTCCGAAGATGAGAGAGATATAAATCTCAAGTGGACCACACTACATGAAAACAATAGTTATTGGATATGCACCATTAATTTCCTCCTAAGGCCTACTGTACTGTTTATTTGACATCCAATCTGTTGATTAGGTCATACAGGCCCAGATGAAGGGAAAAAACAAAAATCAGGTTGATCAAAAACTTTTATGGCCCCCAAAATGTTTTTAATGTTCAATACTCATTTAAAACTGTTTCCTGTAATGTAGTCTACTTGATATTGAAATATACCTCATCTTTGGTCTCATAACTTAAAATGATCTTTAAAAATATATGGACGGCATTGATGAAACAAATACATCATGATGGGGCCCACAGAGCACTCACCACCAGCTATTAGCTGGTGTCAGGGAGAGTAGCCAATCCGTTTCCTGCTTTGGGTGGTGTTGTTTTGGCCACACATCACGCATCACCTCTAGGGGTGTTGGTGGCAACGTAGGGATCGCCCGTGCAATAGAAAGCAATGTGGGGCCATCGCGATGGATGCGTGATATCCACTACATCCATCATTTTGGCCGGCTTAAGTTAAGATATGAGAAAAATAAGCCTGATCGAAAAACTCAAGTGGGCCACACACGGAAAAGTGGGGACTGATACCACCCGTTAAAGCCGGAAACGGATTGGCTACTACCCTTGCCACCAGCCAATGGCTGGTGGTCGGTGCTATGTAGGCCCCACCATGATGAATGTGTTTCATCCATGCGGTCCTTCTATTTTTATAGATCATTGTATTGTATCAGACCAAAAATTAGATATATCCTAATATCAGGTGGACCACATTAAAGGAAACAGTGTTGACTGAACATCGACCATTAAAAAAAATTTTGGGAGCCATAAAGGTTTTGGATCAAGCTGATTTTTGTTTTTTTCCCTTCATCTGGGTACATCTGGGTACATATGACCTAATCAACAGATTAGATGTCAATTAAAAAGTACAGTAGACCTTAAGAGGATTTTAATGATGGATAACCACTCGATATTATTTTCCTGTGGTGTGGTCCACCTGAGATTTATATCCCTCTTATTTTTTGTAATCAAGCCATAAAATGATATGTAAAAATGGATGAAAGGAACGGATGAAACACAACACGTACATCATTGTAGACCCACGTAGCACCGACCACCAGCTACTGGGGCGCGGTAGTGGCAGGAGTAGCCAATCCGTTTCCTTTTTTTCAAAGCCTCTCCCCAACTCGGGACTAGGCTGAGGCTCCGAAGGCCGCCATGATGTATGGATTTTATCTACACCGTCCATCCAATTTTTCCATCTCATTTTAAGTTAATAATCCAAAAATGAGGCAGATCCAAAGTTCAGGTGGACCACACCGAAGGAAGAAACACTTTTAACGATGCCCACAGTCGACGTTTTTTATTTGGTAGCCAATTACTACCGTTTCATGTAGTGCGGTATACCTAAGATTTGAATCTACTTTATTTTTTAAATAAGTTATATATATATATATATATATATATATATATATATATATATATATAACATGGATTTAGGGCTCCAAGGCCAAAAAAGAACGTTCGCAGTCGAGCTCTCTCTCTCTCTCTATATATGTATATAGCATGGATTTAGGGCTCCAAGGCCAAAGCCGCATTGTATTGGTTCATCATCAATTTTCAAGTGTAGCCCACCCTGAGTTTTGGATTCACCTGATTTTTGGGGTCAACTCGTAGCATTACCGTGCACAAATGATGGCCAACGGGAGGGCAGCGGATTGGGTGCATCCCTTATCATGGGGCCCACCTTGATGTATTTATTTTATATCAACACCATTCACCTAATTATTTTAGGGCATGAATCCAAAAATGAAGAAGATTCAAATTTAGATAGGTTATAGAATGGAAAACATCAGTGATTGAACACCCTACCATTAAGGGCCTGTTTGACAACTGCATTAGATGATTAAGGTGGATAGAATTGTAAAAGTAACAATAAATGCATGTGTAAGGTATTGTCTCTGGATTGAGTGTATCCCCTGCTTTCTAATACCATTTTGGAATGCATGCATTAAACAATAGATTCTGAGATTTACTTTCAAATTACGCTTGGATTGAACTTGGATAAATGATAAATTCATCATCCATGGGATTTGTAATCCCATCTCACACTTTTTAATATATAGCTCATTTTTCCAAAGCCTATAAAGCTAATTTTAATCTCATCTCACGCTCCTTACAAACATGTCATTCCCAATTTAGAAGTGGGATTAGCAACGCAATCCCATTTAATTATACAACTTAATACCACTTGCCATACAGGCCCTAAAGACTTTTTGAAGCCTAGTGTAAGGTTTCTGGAATGTTTATTTATCATCCAACCTATAAGATCATATAAATCTGGATGAAAGAAAACAAACAAGTATGATCTTAGCCCATTAAATGTCAATCACCAACGTTTTCTATTGTATGATACACCTGAGAAATTGGTTGCTTCATTCTTTTTTGTATCAACTTGCCCTGGAACCTGGCAGAATGTATGCGTGGTGTGGGTATAAAATATATGCATCAAGGTGGGTCCCATGGTGAGGGCCGCACCTTCTTGGGTGAGGCTGGGGCCGTACCTAATCCCAATTGTGGTGCATGATGTGTTGGGTGCTATGGGTCTCACCCTACATCATCCATCTGTTTTGCTAGCTCATTTTGAGATACTACCTAAAAATGAAGTAAATCCAATGCTCAAGTGAACCACGCATTAGAAAATAGTAAGGACAATGACACCCAGAGGTCGGCACCAGATGGCTCAATCCAGCTAACTCGACTTGTCCGACTTGTTCTAATCTGACTCAATTTGAACCGAATGGGTGAATCGGTTCAAATCGAGCAGGCTTCGCCCAATCCGAACTCAAACCAAGTCGAGTTCGAGTTACCTAATAACTCGACACAACTCGACCCAAAACTCAATCCGAAACCCGACTCTATAACCCTACCTGTCGCACCCTACCTCAACCGAATCCCAAAATCTCTCTCTCCCTCCCTCATCCTCCTCATCTTTCAAGCCCTACCTCTCTCTCTCTCCTTTCCTCATCCTCCTCATCTTCCAAGCCCGGCAACCACCCACCACCTTCACCCTCCTCCTCCTCTCTCTCCTCTCCACTCTCTCAGTCTGTCCCTCCTTTGTCTCTTAATCCGACTCGGTGCCAACTCGACCCGACTCGGTACTTCTGTCTGGATCAGACTCGGTTCGAATCAGTTTAAGCCAGACTGGACTCGGATCAAGTCAGGCATGCTAGACTTGGTATCGAGTTCAGGTTAGGCCTATTTCAAAATTGAAGCGAGTCGAGTCAGCCCAAACTCAGTTAACTCGACTCGATGCCCAGCAATAATGACACCCATCATTGAAACTTTCTTAGGACCCACCATAGTATTTCTTTGCCATCCAACTTGTTGATAAGGTCATAGAGACCTGAATGAATAGAAAATACAAATATAAAGTGAGCTATTAAAATGGATGGACAGTTGTGACATCTCGAAAAAATTCGTACATAGACCCGAGTACCACCTCAGGCAGAAATCACTTAGGATTAATTCTTTTAGAAATTAAGCGTAAGTTAACTAGCGCTAAGATAGATTAGCTGTGAAATTAGCCTACAAGACTCAAAACTTGTGGAATCGTTAACGCTATAATACCCTGAAATCTAGGATCCAACTCTAAATCCAGTTGTTTTCGGGAATGCTTTGTAACTTTGTATTGATTCTAAACCACCCATCGAGAGTCTGATAGCTATGAACTTAGTCCATTTCGACCGCCTAGTTAGACTTGACAATCACTTAGGAAATCAAGCCCAAACGATGTCCTGAGACCATTTTATTGCGTCCGGAGTGAAGAGAGTGAGAAAATGAAGATATTTAGAAAATTAATTATATTTTAATGAAATCTGACACATTTCACTTGTGCGTTATTTTTAAGCATTCTGACTGTTAGAATTCGACTCAAATTCACCCTCAGATCAGGATACGTGGCCCTTACATGTCAAAGTACTTGTGACCTTGATCGAAGTTCAGTAACCGTTGAATTGAAGCTGGTTCGCCATGTGCGATTTGGAAGTCCAACTGGGACAAAAACTTAACTCCACCTAGATCCAAGGTTGGTAAGCTTAAGTCCGACCGAATTCAGTCAGAGGACCTCCAGAAATGTTCCTTTGGATCGAAAAAGATCCGATTTGGTTATAACCTAAGTATACCTTGGTCGTAAGTCTAAGTAGGTGAGTTTTTAACCTATATAAGGATCTTAAACCCTCTCTCATTCCTCCCATACGAATTTGAGAGAAACCCTGGGAGAGAGAAGAGAGAAAAGAGAGAGATTGTGTGAGAGTTGTGAGAGAAAGTTCCTGTCACTCTATCCTGCCACTATACGTACTTAACCATAGCGATCTAATCACTTTTCTAGTGATTCTGACTTCCTTTTAGGTAAGAAAACCTTAACCTTAACTTGTTTTAGAATTTCTATCGGTACAAGTAGCGAAGTAGCTGACTTACCTTGTGATATAGGTCGTCATATTGACGTTGACAAAGCATAGAGTTTCTACTCGATTCATTAGCTTCTACGGCATAAGGTGTGGATTTTAGATGCTTAGGTTACCTGTTTTCAAAACTTTCAATGCCGTTTAATGGTAGATTGTTGACACGGATGTTGTTTGACATGTAGAACATGCTGTCTGTTTTTCATTTCGAATACGTACGAAGAATATGAGATTTAGGGTATTTCAGGTATTTATAGGAAATACCGTATACGTATGAATTTTGCTGATAAGATTGTCATGATTATTTACCGTGTATCTATGCTAGTTATGCGTGTATGATCCGTTTGACGAAGAGATTCGCCCTAATGCACATTTTTGGCAGACATATGCTATGTAGACTTATATGTGTAGACTAAGTGTTTGTATAAATGTTTAAGTAAGTATTGAGTAAATGAGGTTGTAGATTCGTATTGAGATAGGATTCTCAAATAATTTAATGATGTATATGATTTCCTCCATGTTTGTTACATTTGAATTGATTATCTTATATATATGAAATGCTTGTGCATGGTTAAATTGCTTATGTTGTGTCTTATAACATGTTGCTAACATGCTTGAATTACTTGATATTTCAATTATGTTTATCTCGTATGATTACTGATTCACATTACATATGCTTGGGGCTATACTCTAGTCCAGGCAGTCGGTAACAGATTAGAAATCATGATTGGATTCTATTCACCACGAAGGACGCGTTGATGAACCCGAGTCGTGCTTTGGTTGATGGCAGTGGTTAAGCCACACGAGGTGTTTTTACACTTCATGTCGTTCAGCTTGAGGTGCGCTCGTACTAGTTGAGCTCGTCAAGTAACCCGACTGACTGTTGTATGTTCACCTTGTACTGATCATAACTGTTTGAACCTAGGGTACTGAACTTACCATTGAAAATCCTAATAACCATGGTACCTCGATCCATTAAGACTCATGACCCGGGAATGGTGGTATGAGATACCGTGGTCGAGCTGTCGACCTACGCTATGGCGACGAGCCTCCCCATAGTGACCAGTGAGCACCTCAAACTCGTGAGCTGATTATGGTGGTATGGGACACCATATTCGAGCTGTCGGCCTGCTCTGATTGGTGACGAGCCCTTTGTAATGACCTGATCGTACTCTGAGTCTACGTGAGGCGATGACCCTTCCGTAGCAACAAGAGTACAAACTAGGCCTGTATTGATAAGTTGATGGGGGAGCGGTGCAACGAGTACGTGCAACAGCCCTGACAGCCCTTAGAGCGACCTAGAAATATATCATCGTATGAGACTACTAGGAGTGACGACCCTAGACAGGATCTTTGTTAGGAATGATATAAGGGAAATACCTTAGTTTTCCAATCCTGCTGTGTGAATGGACTAATAACAACTCGGTAATCATATTCATATCGCACTGCATGTGCCTGAAAGATGTGGAGCACTGAGGGAAGAAAGCATGCTACGAACGTGAGATGGTGTCGCATGAGGGAGTACGTAAGTGAGGGCACGCATCATTATTGCATCTCATCCTTTTATTAATTATAATATTTAGGATTGTTTGATTGCTTGCTTTACCATTATCGCGTGATTGATTTGATAACATACTAATCTTTGCTCTATAATTCCACTGAGTTGATTACTCACTCCCACGTTACGGGACGGTGTTTGCAATACCTACCAGACTCTATCTTAGATGCAGATAGCGAGGCGATTCAGGATGTGGAGTCGGACTACCTCGAGGACCAGGACGAGTTCTCGTATATACAGTTCTCAGACGGCTTCGCATAGGTGGCCTGGATCGGCGGGATTTGCTAGTTAGACTATCATATGACATTTGATTTTGGTTGTTATATGTATATGTGACTCAGAGATATATTCATACTTTGGAGACAGATCGAGATTGTTTTGTTTTACATACAGTGATATATATATATATATATATATATATATATATATATATATATATATATATATATATATCTTCCAATCTTCTGCTTGTGTTTTATCACTGGATCTGGAGTATGAATTGTTGTTTTGGTATAATCTCACTCATGTTAATGCACTAACTCAGACAACATTTAATCATCATTATCTATGTTGCATAAGTGATGGTCTAAAACTCGGAAGTTGAGTTGCTACTCGACCCCAGATTTCCAGGGCGTTACAAGTTGTTATCAGAGCATGATTTGGATTAAACCGGACCTGGGTTATGGTCACGCGACGTATGCTGTCGCCCTTCTACTTAGGTGGGTATGAGAAAAATATAGAAACATTCATAGGATCCCAGTTTCGTCAGTTGGCGAAGTTCACTTAGATCGATCATTTTGATCGAGTCCGTGTGCATCCGTGATAGCATAAAATGACCCCGGACCACTTTTAGTTCGTTTATTAACGAGTTTAGACCCTTATTATTAAAAATTGCTAAATGCGAATGTGCAACAGTTAGTACCCGAAACGACCTGAAATAGTTCAAAACGGAGATGAGGCCTGAATCTAACACTTCCAGTGGGACCCAGGGTGGGCCCCACATGTTTTTGGCCATAGGGGGGCAGGTGGACCTCGTCCAAATGGCAAGGCCTCGCCAAACAGTCCAGAGGTTGGCGAGGCCTCACCGGTTAATGGGCCAGGACGGGTCGGGCCTTCGGGCCGATGGAGTTTGGGGGTTAGGGTGACCCCCTGGTACGTGGGTCGTCCCTTAAAACATCCCCGATCAGCCACTTCCTTCATAAACCTCACCTCCAAGCTCTCCCTTTCCAAATTGTTATTTTCTCTCTCAAACCTCCCTTCCAATCACTCCCTTTGTCGTTTTTTGCCACAACCCACGCCCCTTCATCGTTTGCAGTGGTACACACTCCCCTCTCTCTCCATTCTCTCTCATTTTGGGCTCTTACATCCTCTATTCGAAGAAAAAATCGTGTAAGCTTCTAACCCAACCCATCTCCTCATTTCCCCTTCTTCAATCTTCGTATCTTGGGCCTTTACAACCCCTGTTGAGGCTCAAACTCGTGGAGAATCAAAAACCCCAACCCTTAATCCCCCTTTCCTTCGCTTTCCATGGCTTTCTTTGAGTTCGTGGCGGCCGTATTCTCGATTTCCACCGTCCTCTCTCTCATGGGAAAGAGGAAGGGTGCCGCTGATGAAGCTGGGCTTAGTCGTCCCGCTCGTTCGAGGCGGCCTAGAGGAGCTACCGCGAGTCCAAGTGTTGGGAGAGAAATACATACGAAGCGGGATTTGGATCCCCAAGCGCCTTTTGGAAGGGCGTTGTTGGCAGAGTTGGCTCATGGTGCGTATACGGGTCGTAGGGTTCTTTTTGAAGCGCATGTGGATGGGTGGCTCTTTGGAGAGTTTTTGTTGTTTAAGCGTATTAAAGCTGCCGGGTGGGGTCCGCTATTTGAAGGCGAGTCTCGTGCTAATGTGAGCACTGTTCGTGCCTTTTATGCTCATATTCAGGACCCTACGCTGGAGCCACTACAATTCAAAATCCCCTTTGGCAAAGATCGGGAAGCCACAATCGATGTTCGGTTGATAGCTCGACTTTTGAACGTGCCACTTTGCGAGGTACATCCAAGTGTTAAGAATCTGAACAGTGTTCGTGAGAGAGATCGCCATACTAGATTTCTATGTGGTCGTTTATTTGAGTGGCAGCATAACAAGAGCCTCCTAGCGACCCATATGTCAGGTGATTTTAGTCTGCTTTATCACATCTGCACATTTAATGTTTATCCTAGGTGGAGCAATCGCAGTGAATGCATGCATCTCATGGTAATCTTTCTGTATCGAGTGGGGCAGGGAGAGAATGTGTGCATGCCTACGTTTGTACTACGACAAATCATCCTCATAGCGCGATCGAGAAGGACGTTTGAGTCGCTTTCCTTTGGCCGGCTCATATGCAAGATTGTGCTCGAGTTTGCCTATAGGCTTGGGGCTGAGTTGCCTGCGCCGGTTCATTATATCAACGAGTCTACTCTGAACCAGATGAAGATGGGACCTCGGCAGCTTGAAGCCCAACTTGATGATGACAGCGAGGGTGAGTATGATAGTGAAGAGAAAGAAAGTGAGAAGAAGGTGGGGCAGAGATAGAGGAAGGAGAGCAGGACGAAGAAAAAGAGGACGCTGAGGATACTGATGAGAGTACTCCTGCGATTCAGGAGCCTGATCCTGCTCAGGTTGATAGGGATGCCCATATTGTGTGACTCGAGGAGGGTCAGGCTGCTCTTCGACAGGATATTGAAGATTTACGGGATCTCGTGAAGAATAAGTTCAAAAAGGTAACCCGCACGTTGAAGACCATCCTGTGCTGCCTGAAGGATAAGGGTGCCCCTCCTCCATCGCCAGACACAGGCGAGTGATCTTATCGCAGATGCTTGTTGGTCGTATTTAGGCTTTTTTGTGTTTTCTATGTGTGAGCCTTAGGAGGCTTAGTAGTTGATTTGTATTTCAGTTGTAAGCCTGGCTAGCTTAGTTTCCCATGTATTTCTTGTCATGATGCATGTAAAGATATATCTCTTGTATTGTGACAGTTTTGATTAAATGAAATGCATGGAGTTCTTCAGCTTGATATGTGAATGATTGTTGTTGTGCATGTGTGCTTCTGCTGAATCTGACTGGGTTGCACCCTATTTTGAATATAGAAAATGTCACCTAAGGTTACACGGAGCACGACACGTCTTACAATGGGTGAGCCGATGGATCGGACCCCTCCCCAGAGTGGTGACCATATGGACCCTAGTGTGGGCCTGATTCGCGAGGTTGTACCTGAGCCTCAACCTTCTACAGGTCCTGCAGTCGGGCCGCCACCTTTCACCCCACCAGTTCGCGAGCAGCACCGTGCGTCTTCCTCGACGCAGTACATGCCTCAACCTGCTCCACCTCCTGATAGGTTTGAGCAGTTGATGACTATGATGCATCAGCAGCTTCTGACTACTATCGCAGGGGCCTTAGCCTAGGTTGGGAGTGCGACTCCACCGGCACCATCTGTGCATCCAGCTGAGGATGCTGGGACTTCAACTCAGGCTGAGGTTATGACTTATCTTGCACCTTCTACCTACCCTACGGGGAATACTGCTGATACCAGAGGCCTACTTGAGCGATTCCAGTGCTTACGACCTCCTACTTTTACGGGTTCTCACAGACCCGAGGAGGCCTAGTACTGGCTCGACCGCATCTCGAAGATGTTGAGGATGTTGCATTGCTCGGAGTCTGAGCAGGTTGAGTTGACCACTTTCATGTTTGAGAAGGAGGCCAGCTTGTGGTGGGATAACATACTGCGGACTGTTGCGGTTGGTTACATATGGACTTGGACAGCATTTGAGTTCCATTTTCATGAGGAATACTATCCTCAGATCTACCGGCACGAGAGGGAGAATGAATTTTTACGCCTCAAGCAGGGAGGCATGTTAGTTACTGAGTACGAGCATCGATTTACAGAGTTGGGCAGATACGTCCTGACTATCCTTGCTGACGAGCAGATGCGGATGCGACATTTCTTGGAGGGTTTGCGACTTGATATACGGTCGAAGATGTGCTGTGTTAGCATACCGTCTTATGCCGAGCTAGTACACGTGTCCATGCGAGCAGAGCAGGATGGAGATCGACTGACACGTTCTCGTGGCCCTATGGTTGCTAGGCCACGACCAGATACCCAGAGTAGGTCATTCCTCGGCAAGAGGCCTCGCATTGACTGTCCTCCTAGGATCACACTGCCAGTATTTTCGATGAGGCGCCCCGGTGTGACCTCTACTTATTGCGAAAAATCGGGTCACCCTGCAGAGAGTTGTTTTGCTCGGATGAGAGATAGCGGATTTTCAATACCGCAGAAGATCGATCGTCCTTACCCACAGGCTCTATCCGTTCCACCATTACGGTCAGCTCCTGCGCATCCTTCCTTCAGACTTCCTACACCTCAGTTCCGGCCACCTCAACAGCCCATAGCACCGCGACTGAATCGACCACAGCAGGCTCGGGTGCATGCACTGACGGCTGAGGCATTCGGGACAGAGACCGCACCACCCTTAGCCTTTGAGGTCACAGCTCACATTGGAGGTACTCCTATATTTCTGTTGCTGGATACGAGATCCACTGTCTCATTGATATCTTATTCAGTAGTTAAGCACCTTGGACTACAGACTACTCGGATGGTTGGGGTGTGAGTTCTTTCAGCACACGGGACTTTTTCTGATGCCACTATGATGTGTGAGGGTTGTTTGCTAGATCTAGGGAACAGGACGATGGCCATTGACCTTATCGTCGACTCCTCTCTCTATCATTTCAACGTCATTCTGGACATGAATTGGCTAACTGTAGGGAGAGCTGAGATTGACTGCGAGACCCGTTTAGTGACAGTTTACAAGCTGGAGGGCACGTCCTTTACATTTCTGGTGCAGGTCAGTCACCCCTCTCAAGTGCTTTGTTATCCTTCCTTATTAAGGAATATTAATGTCCTGACACTTGAGAGCATGCCAGTAGCCCGTGATTATGAAGATGTGTTCAGAAAGATACCTGGGTTGCCACTCCAGCACGAGATCGATTTTACTATCGACCTAGTACCAGGTTCGACGCTTATCTCACTACCGACGTATCGCATGGCTCCATGTGAGATGGAGGAGTTGAGGAAACAGATCGATGATTTGTTGGAGGCTCGCTTCATACGGTCGAGTGTGTCTCCTTTGGGAGCACCGGTGTTATTTGTGACAAAGAAGGATGGCTCACTGCGATTATGTATTGATTATCGCAGGCTGAATCAAATTACGGTGAAGAATAAGTACCCTTTGCCCAGGGTTGATGACCTGTTTGATCAACTGAGAGGAGCACAGTACTTCTCGAAGATTGATCTATAGTCAGGGTGTCACTAGCTGCGTGTTAGGGGTGAGGACGTGCAGAAGACGAATTTCAGGACTAGCTTTGGCCATTATGAGTTCCTCGTGATGTCGTTGTCTTACGAATGCACCAGCCGTGTTCATGGACCTGATGAACCGGTATTTCGGTCGTTCCTCTATCGATTTGTCATCGTATTTATAGACGACATTTTAATATACTCCAGGAGTTGAGAGGAGCATGAGGAGCACTTGCGATCAGTTAGAATTCGACCCAAATTCACCCTCGGATCAGGATAGGTGGCCCTTACATGTCAAAGTACTTGTGGCCTTGATTGAAGTTCAGTAACCGTTGAATTGAAGCTGGTTCACCACATGCGATCTGGAAGTCCGACTAAGATAAAAACTTAACTCCACCTAGATTCAAGGTTAGTAAGCTTAAGTTCAATCACATTCAGTCAGAGGACCTCCAGAAATGTTCCTTTGGATCAGAAAAGACCCGATTTGGTTATAACCTAAGTATACCTTGGTCTTAAGTCTAAATACGTGAGTTTTTAGCCTATATAAGGATCTTAAACCCTCTCTCATTCCTCCTATACGAATTTGAGAGAAACCCTGGGAGAGAGAAGAGAGAAAAGAGAGAGATTGTGTAAGAGTTGTGAGAGAAAGTTTCTGTCACTCTATCCTGCTACTATACGTACTTAACCATCGCGATCTAATCACTTTTCTGGCGATTCTGACTTATCCAATTCTGTTTATCTCGTATGATTACTGATTCACATTACACGTGCTTGAGGCTATACTCTAGTCCAGGCAGTCGGTAATATATTAGACATCGTGGTTGGATTCTATTCGCCACGAAGGATGCATTGACAAACCTGAGTCGTGTTTTGGTTGATGGCAGTGGTTAGGCCACACGAGGTGTTTTTCCACTTCATGTCGTTTAGCTTGAGGTGCGCTCGTACTAGTTGAGCTCGTCAAATAACCCGACTGATCATTATATGCTCACCTTGTACTGGTCATAACTGTTTGAACATAGGGTACTGAACTTACCATTGAAAACCTTGATAATCATGGTACATCGATCCATTAAGACTCATGAGCCAGGCATAGTGCTATGGGACACCGTGGTCGAGCTGTCGGCCTACGTTGTGGCGACGAGCCTCCCCGTAGTGACCAGTGAGCACCTCAGACTCGTGAGCCGATTATGGTGGTATGTGACACTATATTCGAGTTGTCGGCCTACTCTGATTGGTGACGAGCCCTTTATAGTGACCTCGAGCATAGAGGCGACGACCCTTCCGTAGCAATAAGAGTACAAACTAGGCCTGTATTGATAAGGTGATGGGGGAGCAGTGCAACGAGTACGTGCAACAGCAAGCCCTGACAGCCCTTGCAGCGACCTAGAAATATATCATCCTATGAGACTACTAGGAGTGACGACCCTAGACAAGATCTTTGTTGGGAATGATATAAGGGAAGTACCTTAGTTTTCCAATCCTACTGTGTGAATGGACTAATAACAACTCGGTAATCATATTCATATCGCACTGCATATGCCTGGAAGATGTGGAGCACTGAGGAAAGAAAGCATGCCGCGAACGTGAGATGGTGTCGCATGAGGGAGTACGTAAGTGAGGGCACGCATCATTACTGCATCTCATCCTTGCATTAATTACAACATTTAGGATTGTTTAATTGCTTGCTTTACCATTATCGCATGATTGATTTGATAATATGCTAATCTTTGCTCTATGATTCCACTGAGTTGATCACTCACTCCCACGTTACGGGACGGTGTTTGCAACACCTACCAGACTCTGTCTTAGATGCAGAAGAGAGGCGATTCAGGATGTGGAGCCGGACTACCTTGAGGATTAGGACTAGTTCTCGTATATGCAGTTCTCAGACGGCTTCGTATAGGTGGCCTGAATTGGCAGGATTTGCTAGTTAGACTATCATATGACATTTGATTTTGGTTGTTATATGTATATGTGACTCAGAAATATATTCATACTTTGGAGACAGATCGAGATTGTTTTATTTTACATACAGTGATATATATATATATATATATATATATATATATATATATATATATATATATATCTTTCAGTCTTCTGCTTGCGTTTTATCACTAGATCTGGAGTATGAATTATTGTTTTGGTATAATCCCACTCATGTTAATGCACTAACTCAGACAACATTTAATCATCATTATCTATGTTGCATAAGTGATGGTCTGAAACTCGGAAGTAGAGTTGCTACTCGACCCCCGATTTTTAGGGCGTTACAACAGTACGGTTATAAAATACACACATTAGGATGAGCCCACAATGACTAACACATCACCATGGCTCGGTGTGGTGTTGGCCTTATCCACGTCCGTATAAGGGAGAGCTTGTGCAATAGTAGGAAGCTCTGGCTTATTAATTTTATAATACTTTTTTAAAACATATATTTGTTAAAAAAAACTATTTAAATGGTCAAGATACCTTTTCAAC
This sequence comes from Magnolia kwangsiensis, assembly GCA_037074715.1. Taxonomy (NCBI): domain Eukaryota; kingdom Viridiplantae; phylum Streptophyta; class Magnoliopsida; order Magnoliales; family Magnoliaceae; genus Magnolia; species Magnolia kwangsiensis. The sequence continues at coordinate 4,395,927 of CM073577.1, read as the reverse complement.
AAAACCAGCCTACTCTTTTGTCAAGGGAGAACAAAATAGTATGTACGTAACAACGGTTTTACCATGCTTATATAACACCCAAGAACTTATGAAATCCATGTTGTCCATCAGGTTGTGACTCAAATGGTCACCATATAAGAAAAAATAGTAAGATAAAAGAATTAAGATGAGCGACATTTATAAAAATAATTTAAAATTGTACTTAAAACTTTTAACATGGTGATTATGACCTAACTGAATTTTGGATCAAACTAATTTTTGTACATCCACTCCATCCATCAGTTTTTTTCTAGCTCATTTTAAGCCATGATCCAAAAAGTGACGCAGGTCCAGATCCGCTTGCTCAAGGCTAGGTGGTAGGCTCCATGAGTTTCAACACCGAAGTCATGGGTTTGAGCGCCAATTGTGGTGTGCGTGGGTGTATCGTTGTAAAAAAAAAAGTTCCAAATTTCAAGTGGGCCACACCATAGGCAGCAATGGTCATCATAATGTTTTTTTTTTGGCCATATGATAAGGTTGCATGGGCCTAGATGAAGGTGTTGGGGGCCTTACACAAAACTTTAAGATCTAGCCTCCCGAACAAACCAGAATTATGGGATGATAATAGCAATGAAATAACAATCACACACCACACAAGAGATTTTTATGTGGAAAACCCTCAAAGAGGTAAAAACCACGGGACCTCATCCAGATCAACAATCCACTATGAAGTAGAACATTACAACCTTCGTCACTCATGCAGGAGTGGATAATCAATAAGAGAATAAAGAAAAAACAGAGAGATCTCACCAATCACGAGGACGTAAAAGCGCTGAGATGACGGCTCCCTTCCACAAGCTTGCCCTCTCTCTTTTCTCTCACTCTCTCACCTTTGATATCCTTAAACCCTTTACAAAACTCTCTTGTATTTTTTTTCACACAACATACCCTAGAAAAATCCTAGGGACCCCTTTTTATAGTTTTAAGAAACTCCCTTCCACATCCCAGTTACGAAAGGACTTGCGAAACAAAATCCGCGCAAAATCGCAGAACGAATCTGCGTAACTACGACCGGTCGTAGGTGGTCCACGACTGGTCATGAGCCACCTACGACCGATCATGGATCACCTACGACCAGTCGAACACCCCGAAAAAAAACAGTCCAAACTCGCTGGACTTTGAGTCGTGTCGCAACTCGAACCTATAACCGGTCGAGCATCAGCATACAACTGGTCGTACAGGGCTTACGACCGGTCAACGACGGGTCAAAAAATCCCATCAGAAGGAAAAAATAAAATGCCAACTTAATTCAAAACTTTAGTGGTCCACCAGAAGTTTTTAATAATCAATAGCCATTGTTTCCTGTAGTGTAGGCCACTTGACATTTAGATTAGGGCTGTACATGAACTGAGTTAGCTCGGTTAGCTCGCTTGACTCAAAAATTTTGGATTCAGCTTGGTTTGAAATAGAGTTCAAGTCGAGTTGAGTTGATTTTTTTAGCTCAAAAAAATTTCGAACGGAGTTCAAGCTTGCTCGAGCTCGACTTGACTCGAATCGAAGCCCAACTCAAATCGAACTCGGATCAAGCCAGTTCAGTGACTTGGTTACTTTAATATTGATGTTGTTCACCAAGTGTTTGATGAAATGATTCAACGAAGTGTCGACTAGTGGAAAGGAAGGTATGTATATGAAATAAATACCTTTTTTTTTCTTGATTTGGATGTTACCTACAAGGTGCTTGATGAAATACCTGTAAAACCGCTGCTGTTGTCCATGTGTTTGTGAAAATGTTACACAAGCAAAATCGACTCGACTTAACCTGAGCTGCTAACCGAATCAAGCCGAGTTGGCCATTCAGGCTCGAGGACTAAACCGAGCTGAGTTCAAGCTGGGGTCAACTAGTGGTCGAACCAAGTTAAGCTATGCCATGCTCGACTTAGTTCAACTTGTGTACACCTCTAATTTAGATCATATCCTAAAATGAAATAGAAAGATCGATGGATAAAATGGGTATGCAACATATGCATCATGGTGGTCCCCACTGTTAAGAATTCACCCAACAAGCTATTATTCCAGCCGGACTCACCTAATCCGCACCCTAAGGAGTAGGCTTGATATTACATGTTACCCTTATTATGGGGCCGGCCCCCATTGATCATTTGTCATATATCCACACTATCCATCCTATTTTTCAGCCTATTTAAGGATGTGTGGTCCCAAAAATTAAGTAGATTTAAATCTTAATTAGACCACATCTGTCACGCTCTGAAATTCAGAACCCGAGTTGGCTAGGCTCGAACTCGAATTTCAAGACTGTGAGTTGACTTTACACAAATATACACCACAACCCACAATATTTTCATGATTTTTATGGTAATTAGAGTAATTAAAAGGGGTCAAAGTAACCATCATTAAATAACATTCACAAATCAATCATTGAATATTTAATTACATTGATATAAAAATAATAATTAATAGCAACATACATTGAACTTTAATTAATTTCTAAGTAAATAAGGAAAAAATTCTTCAATCTTGCCCAACTGATTTTTCATATACAAACCCTGCAAAATAATCTATATGGGTGTGAGCGCGACAGCTCGTCGGGTCACATCCTTCCCAAAATTAAAAATTGAACGATAATACCAATATAACATAATAATATAAACACGATCAATTGTAATTATTGATTTAGCATTTTACATGACAATAGAAATGATTTGGTATTTATAGTAGCGAAATAAGATAAGGCAGTCATCCAAGATCGTTTTTGGTTCAATCCAGGGCAGAGCACCCGTGTGTGTTGATCCTTTTAGGGGATGACCCTAGGCAAAGCACTGGTATTGATCCTTTTAGGGAATGACCCTTTACAGAGCACCTGGTGAATAAACTTTTATGGTAAATACCCAGGGCAGAGCACCCGTATGTGTTGATCCTTTTAGGGAATCACCCAGGGCAGAGCACCCATGCCTATCCTTTTGGAAATGACCCTGGGGAGAGCACCCGTTAAACTAAAAGTACAATAATCATTTCAAGGCAAAGCACCCATAATTTAAATACATTCTTCAATCTATAACAAAATAAATTCCCTTTTCGACACTTAACCATAATCATTTAAATCACGTAGCAATTATAAATTCGATATATAACCCATAAAAATAATTTAATAAAATTTAAAATACATAATCACACAACAATTAATCAAATAAATCTAAAACATGTTATAAGTAATTAAATAGATTTAAAGCATGTAACAGTTAATTAAATAAACAAAATTCGCAGGGTAACGCAACGTTAAAGTGTACGCAGGATTTTCAACTGGGAAGATCACTTACTTGTAATGGAATAAAATATAGCTATGAATTTTGTGTATGGTTATCCTTTAGACTGTCCACTCTTCTATTGCTTTGATCAAGTCAACTCAGTAAGTCTTTAGAAAATGAGGAATTTCAAAGGACTACTGGTATAATAACAACATAAAGAATTTATATTCAAATAAACAAAAGAAGAAGCTACTTACTTCTACTATTATAGGAGGATAAGGTCAGTTCGAATTCAACCACACATGGATGGAATACATGAAAAAATGATGACTCGATCTCAATCTCTTGGTCCTCTGATCCTTCTCCCAAGCATTTTATTATCTCTCTTACCTCCCTGGAAGGGTTATAGATGTCCAGATCCTCTCTGGAGTCTGAATTTGACGGATGGTTCGGATCGGTGAGGTGCGTCTTATGTATAAGAAGGTGTGCAAGACTGGGTCCATTTATGTGGATGTTTGATGCTGTGAAGAAGAATGAAGGATGGAGAGGAGAGAGAAAATCGAGAAGGGAGTTTGGGTTGGTTATGTGAGAAGAACTCTTTTTTTTTTTTTTTTTAAATGGTGGGATCCACAAAGATGATGTGGAAAATCCACTCCGTCCATTTGTCTTACTGGATGATGTTAGGACATCGGCTAAGAAATGAGGTAGATTCAAGGCTTAAGTGAGCCACACCAAAGGAAAGAGTGTGATTTAGTTTCCACCATTAAAAAAATAAACGGGTTGTTACAACATCACACGAAATAGTGCCGATTGAACATCATCATTAAAATCTCTTAGGGCAACCGTGATCTTTATTTTCCATCCAACCTTTTGATAAGGTCAACCAACTTGAATGGAGGGAAATTTAGAAGATTGGCTTTATCCAAAACTTGTGGCCCACAAAAATTTCTAACGGTAATTCACCAATGTTTTCATTGGTTTTATCTGCCTAAATTTTGGATGGCTTAAATTTTGAAATCATATCATAAAATAAGCTAGAAAAATAGATGGACAGCTATATATATAATAAATTGACCAAGGTGGGCCTGCACAGCGGATTAGGTTGACTGGGGCCTCACTCAAGATGATGCAACCCTTACCGTGGAGCCCACCATGATGGCTTTAGGGCATGAGTCCAAAAATGAAATAGATCTAAACCTTAGGTGGACCATATCACAAGAAATGGTAGTGATTGGCTGTTACCGTTAAAAACTTCACGTGGGACAACATTTTTGGATTAAACTGATATTTGTTTCCTCCTTTATTCAGGTTTATGTGACCTTAATATAGATTGAATGGCAAATAAACATTAGAAATTTCTCAATGGCGGGCGTTCAATCACCATTATTAGTATGGTCCACTCTTTAATTTTAGGCTAATGACCTAAAATGATCGGGCAAAATGGATGGACGACGTGGATATAGAATGCGCACATCAAGGTGAGCCCATGGTAAGGGCAACACCCAATCCACTCCCGTACCACACAAAGCACGTGGTGCTGTTTAAGATTACGGTAAGACTGTGATATTAACCGGACCATCGCAACTGTCAAGTCTTTTGAGAATTTTATACAGATTAATATAATTTTATATAATGTGGAAACCGAAAATCGCAAATGCTATAAAAATTTGGACAGGCTAAAGCACGTCTGAAACGCTATCCTTAAAGCGTTATTTGCCCCTACTCAGGTAAGTTGAGTATGCTGATAGGTTACAGGAAAATAGCTTCTAGGATACGACGAGCCTGATGTGGGTGTGCGTTCAGCAAACACGAAGGCCCACTAATGGAACTCTGTTACACAGTCTAGCAGAAATACAATGAATGAAGAAATCCCAGTAGAAAGAAGAAAAGAAGAAAATTGTTTTAGACCACTGCACTGGTCAAGTCTTCAGCCACTGGTTCTATTGAACCATTCTAGACTACACCGTTGGTCTGTTCTTTCTTGCAAAGGGTTTAACCGTTGCTATCTTCCTGTAATTACTGGAGTATAGAGAGAGGAGTAGTGGGCTGTCTCAAATTAGTATGGTAGTGCTGGAATGGGTTGTGAGATAGTTAGGAAACCCATCCAGGCCCTCCTTTTATAGGCTATGGTGGCTGGGGGTTATGGTCCAAGGAAATAAATCCCATGACCGTTTTCTAGCTGTTAGAGAAAACTAGCCGTTTTATGGCCGTTTTCTAACTGTTGTGCATGGGCCATTAAGCTGCTGCATGCTGACTGTTGTGAGACAACAGCTAGCCGTTTTATAGCTGTTGGGGCTAGCCATGCAGCAGTTTCAGCTGGACCCTACACTTATTGCACAGCTGTTACAGATTTTCTGCAACAACTCTTTTCCAGCCCTCTATATATTTTGAGGGACTCTCATTCAGTCTTTTAGATTTTCGTCCAGCCAACCATTTGCCTTAGCCACTAGTCGCACCGCGACTCGCACACGTCTCACTCCGGTTCGCGAAGGGAGCGACCCTCTGTGACATGATGCGCATGTGCGAAGTGCGCCACTAGCGCATCTACAGCCACACTGCCTCACATGCCCACGCCCTCGCACCGAGCCCGAGACCGAGACCGTGCCCGATCGCGGTGTTCCAGTGCTTCGCACTAGAACACGCTAGTCTCATAGTCCACGGACTAGGTAAGCAAATATTATAGTACTCCACCATTATCATTTAAAATATTTTTTCTTCTTCTCTTTTTTCAAGGTGAGATTATTCCCAAAAACCCACAAAAAGGTGTTTTCCAAACACTTTTTTATATATTATATTATATATTTTTTATTTAAAATAGTTTTTATAAAATCAATATTTTTACAACAAGTTCGACCCTAGATCACCAGGCCCACTCCATCTTCCCTGCTCTCGTCACCCCAAGATGGACGTTTACAGTTGAACTACTCTCTACAAAAGTTAGGTTGGAGAAAGTGTCATATGATCCCTCGTAGAGTATTTCTTACTTCAGATGGAGAGTAGACTCTCAGAAACGTTCACATACAAGGTTTCATGATGCAAGAGTTCTAACATACAACGTTTTCATTTTCTGCTAATCTGTTAATTTGGTGCAAAATCCATACCGTAAAAATGGTGGGCCGTGATACAAAGATCACCAGGAACAAAAATATATAAAATCCACCCATTAGATGCGTCTCACAGGTGCATTGAGTTGGACCATGAGTTTTCTATTGATTTTGAAGGTTTTGCACATTTGATAAGTGGGTCATCCTTATTTTTTCTCAGGATGATAGTTATGATGTGTACCATCTTTTGAACGGCTCGGATTTTATAAAAAAAAGACAGCAGGAAAGGAAAAAGCATCGTATGTTAAAGTTTCCATGCAACGTGGTATGTGAAACGTTTGCCTTTGACCTTTATGCTGTGATGAGAGATCTTGGAAAGGGATGTGGTGTGGTTGGATGTTAGGTCTGGGTTTCTGTTGACACACGGCCAATTGAAAAATACACAGCACCCTTTGATGTGATATGGTGGCCCACTAGCATGCTTTAATTCATGCACAAGGTACCAAAATCGTCGTAATCTTATAACCTTCAAGTTACGGCAGGGCAAAGAAATATGAAAGCCGATTTCCTGTGACCTTGTGTGGGGTCCGCAGAGATTTCCGTGACGAATCCACTCCGTCCATCTGTTTCAAAAGACAACAATAGGATAAAATCACAAAAATCATGCGGGCCACATCAATAAAACAGTGGGAACAGCAACGTCCACCGTTGAAACCTTCCTGGTGCTGACCATGATGTTTATATTCCATCCAAACCGTTCATAGAATTTTTACCACTCAGATAAACTGTAGGAACAAATATCGTCCTGATACGAAAATTCTGTCATTGCCAGGCGTTCAATCCACACTATTTTATGTGGTATGGCCCATCTGAGTTTTGGATCTGTCTGATTTTTAGAATCATGTCCTATTGTGGTCTTTAAAAGCAGATGGACGGACTGGATTTGTCACAGACATCTCTACGAGCCCATAGAACCTGATATCTCCGTGCCCGGTGTCACACCCAAGCGGATCCCAATAAAAAATGCCCCTCATGCTTTTCGCAATTACGAAATTGTCGCTGGAGTAGGCTAACGCAAACGGATAGCCTGCAAACCCGACCGGAGGAAGTCCTCTCTGTCGGATGGAAATCAGGTGGGTCCACCTCGATGTTTCTAAGAAATACATATATTTATCATTTTTACCAATTTATGTTAAAAAAATAAAGCAGATCTAAAACTCAAACATTACATTCAAAACTATTTGGACCGGTAGTTTACTTGAGTTTTTTTTTTTTATCAACCCCATGCATTAACATGAGCAGGTAAAACCAATGGATAAGATGAATTTCAGATAAATATCAAAGTGGGCCCACCTAACTTCACTTAAAACCTGACTTTGTGAGGGTATCATGATATATGTGTTATATCCATGCCATCCCTCCGTTTTGCCAACTTAGTTTTCAGTGGTAGCCATTCAATCCATTCTCTTTTGGTGGTGTGGTCCACTCCACCCTTGGATCTACCTTATTTTTGAACTCATGCCTTAAAATGAGTGGTAAAAAATAGATGAACGGCATGGATCATCACGATAGGCCTCACACATTTGGATCAGCAGGGATATGATCCCTGAGACGCAATCCACGTCCGAAGCGGTTCTTTCTTCCGTCTCTTTGCAGGAAAAAATGCTCACGTACAAACGTTGTATGGTAACTTCAACCTACAATGTTTTTGTTTTCTGCTGATGTGATACTTTGGTAGAACATCCAAGCCGTGAAAATGGTGGGCCATGACATAAAGATCACCTGAAACAAAAATTGGAACTCCTTTCATTTGGTGCACTGCACGCCCACGTGGAGTCAGAACATCAGCTATCCACTGATTTTGACAATGCAGCCTGCCTGTTGAATGTGCCATGATTATCTTAGCGTTCTTTCCGGTGCGTCCCACCATTTGCACGGATCAGATGTTATGAATAATGTTGTATGTGACCTTTGCTCATCAACAAGCCATTTTGGGACACATGCACAAGATCCAACCAGTCCATCACGTGGACTACACTATCTAGATCTTTCACCTATGAGGAAAGTCAGTTCAAATGCAGACCCCCCCGGATAGATGGGCATATCATGCACACGTATGTCACATTGGCACGTGTTTGTATCAAAAAAAAAAACAAAAGATGTTACCAACGTGTGCTATGGCTCATGGAAAAAGAACTTGGGATCCCTCCCCCCCCCCCCCCCCCCCCCTTTATATTCACAAGAAAATCATTCTGATGATTTTTGAAAATCCTACTGGGAACAAAAATCTCAAAAATTGCAAATATAAGGCCCATCCAGGAATTTGAAATGCTTAAAAGTAGGTTGCAACGTCGATAAATGGTAATAGACTAGCTCAAAAATCAATTTGAATTCTTTGAACTAACGAGGACTTATGAACAATCTATATATGTTGCTAAATTTAGGCGTATTTGGATGAAGCATCTGATTGTATTACAAATTTTGTATATTAATCCATCAATTTCCTAATGTAGAGGGTTTGGGCTCTTGAATTATAGCCACGTTACTTTCAAGCTGGACTTGAAAGAAATATACAATTCAAGAGATTGTTTAGTCCACGGCTGTCTTGTCCACTCGAACCATAGTTGGTAACTTTTTCTGTCTTATTTACTTTTATATGCTAATTGTACTACAGCTACGTTCACATTAATAAAATCAACCTTTATACTTTAAAATTTTATTTTATCCTTTTACATTTAGTTTTGTGAACAAACATGATTAAGTTATTATTATTGTGATAAAAAGTTATTGTCTTCAAGGAAAAAAAATATATCTCAATGACTAATCCTCCATAAAATATCTTTTCTCCTTGTCAATCAGTGGCTGAATAGCCATGCTAATTTTCACATATCAGGTCCTAGTCTAACTATTTTGGCACATGTGGTCAGGCATTTAATTTGATTTAAGTCGAATATGACTTAGCCACGACTAGCATACGTATACTCACACACACACAAATTATTACACGTGTGGCTATGTTTGAATTGAATAGCAACAACATTATGTGTCTATTTGCAGGTATGAGTGTTGAATAGATGTATTAAATCTATAAATTCAACAGTCCGTCGATGACAGGTTCGATGTCATCAAGCAAACTTCGATGCCATTGAGATTTTTCGGATTTCCTTCAATTGGTTGCTAAACATATTGGGTGTCATTATAATGATACCAAGGAGTGTTTGATGACATTGAAGGTCAAGTTCGATACCATCAAAGTTAGTTTAATGTAATCAAGAATTTTCAGAATTCCATATTTTGTCTCTGGACAGTTTTGATATTATTTCGATGTCATTGAAGTAGGTTCAATGACGTCGAAGGTTAAGTTAGATGACATAGAAGTCCCATCGAAGGTGTCATCGAACATATGTGCAAAATTGCAAATGTATAATATTTGTTTCAAAATTTGATTGCGATTCTTCCAAAGGCTATATATTTGAGTGTAATCGAGATTGAGAGGTATCTAAGGCTTTCAAATTCATTCTAGGGTTCAAGGGTGTAGCTTGGGAATTGATTCGAGGTTGTTCGGATTGGGTGATCTTTATTCTCCTGTAAATATTTCCTTTTATAGTGATTTTATATTTCTTTTTGTGTCGTGGTTTCACATTAAATTTGGAGTGTTTGTGTTATTCTTGCTTGGTGCGCTTGGATTACCTCACTTAATTTCATTGCGTGCTTCCATTGTCCCCCAACAATGGGACCCACATTGAAAAGGGCAAAATCATCCTTTAATGGAAAAAGTATTTACTATTTCATTGTGGGTTCCATCCATGATACATGCATATGGTCCTTTTTCATTAGTGTTTGACTAAGTGCATCTAGCGCCTGCTGGATGCAAGCAACATCTCTAAGTATGTCGGAGCATTTCTATGTATATAGCATTTAGATTCATTGGCATTTAAACCATCTATTTAAATTGTTCATTACGTTCAATTTGTTGAACAAAGCAAAAATTCAACAATTGGATGGTCCTAGACATCCATGATTAAACTTATCTTCTACAAATGATCTTGTCTATCTGCCTTTGCATGCCATTGACCCGACAGTTTAGATAATATGATTAGCATGATTTTTGAAGGTTACCTGTTATACCTCGAAATTCGAATATATAGTGTGCACTCTCAGGACTCGAGTTTCAGTTCGTAACTCGTACACAAAGTATATTAACTTAATTCCTTAATCAGTTTAATCAGATGCGATAATTATATTTAGTCTAAGTTTCACCCTAACTCTAATTATACATACATAACACTTAGCACCAATTAACTAGGCATATATAAATCTTGACGATTCTTAAAATAATATAAATATTAAAAATCATTCATTTTTTTATCATCATACTACAAATATGTTTATATCATGCTAACATTGTTTAAATGAAATAAATCTAAATAATTTCTTAAAATCTCAAAATCAATACCAATATACATTATACGTTAATCGAATTATGCTAACAAATAAATCACACAATCAGAAATGGTCTAATGCTTTCACTTCATCTTAAGATAAGTATGACCATGTTTCACATAGGTCATGTTCTGGTACAGTAGATCCTTCTGGTTCTTGCGCTACGTCATCTGCTAATGACTCTTCTGTACGATTTTTCCATCGATAAAAAAGGTAACCTGACCAGGCTTCGTGAAATAACCCAGCATGGTTCATAATTATAGCAATTAAAATAAAACAAAAGTGTATATACTATGATATGGATGTAAAATGGTGTATGAATGCATCAGATAGGATAGTCGTCCATCTGCTTGGGTAGGAGGTCGTCAATCCGCATCCACCCGTTGGGTAGGCTTCCACCTTTTGGTAGGTTTAAGTATAACCTGCATCTGGTAACACTCTATCAGGATCGACATTTCTTTCATGGAGAGCCCCTATGATCAACCATACATTATGCAAATGCAATGAATAAATGATGATATGTAAATACATATTTTCATATTTGGTATAGTTGTCTTGATCAGAATATTCACATATGAATTTAGTGTATAATTATCATAACAAAATACTCAAATCAGTATATCGATCAATCAAACAATCACAAACAATTTATTTTAATTTTAATGAATTATGAGACAAGTTGAATTACTAACCTGAGTCTAGTAGTATAGACTTTGCAAGGTAATTAGGCGGGTTTGAATTCCAAGATCCTATTAATTATATTAATAATATTATTATTCATCTATTTTTATTATATGGTGGGGCTCACCTTTGATTAACATCTTAGGTGGTCAAATCCTAAATGATCAAATAATTAAAATTTTTAATTTAGATTTCTATCTTTTATTTTATTTTTAATATTATAAAATTGATTGAAAATTACTTGATTGGGGTGGCCCATCGGATGATTAGATCAATATGAAATTCAAGACACTGCTATCTTTTGGTGCTTAGAACTAAATGACTTGTTTAGATCTATCTTAACATAATCAAATTCCACCAATTAAATTTATTCCTAAAATTATTGAACATATTTAAAATCGTAAAGCATTACTTTGTTAAAATTATCTCTACACATATATACAAGGATCATGTGAATGATCCACACCATCTAGTATATAAATCAGGAAGAAATTAACAATATAATAAAAAAATTAAAAAGATCTAAGAGTTGGAACTTAAGCCCTCTTAGAATCTCTTTTTCCTTTTTCTTTAAGTTTCCTATCTCTTTAATTTTTTATAGCACATCATCCCTTTTTCTGAATTTGAATTTTTTTTTGACATTTAATAAAAAATTTATTATTAATATTCAAGATTTGATCTTTAAACCTTTCTCTCAACTAAGAATGTCTCTACCAACTCAATTATTGACTTATTTTTATTTTTATTTTAAAATAAAATATTTAAATATTTAATTTTTTTTAATGCACCAAAATTAAGGGTTGTTGCATTACCTATTAAGAGTGAGGCGGATGCTAACAATTCCAAATACAAGCATGATAAGATTTTCATGCACTTAGCTTATTGGGTCATTTCTCTTTATAAATCCCTATCATTTTTCCTAACCTTTGATAGAATGCCAAATCTGACTATAAGTTGTGATTCCAACATTGGGTCCCACTCAATGTGTGGGATAACTTAGACTTTTGTTGGAGCATATCTTCATAGTGGGGTCCATTATTTTTATGATATTTGTCCCTCACAAGTGGTAGATAAAGGAAAAGATGGACTCAGTGTATGATTAACTCAATGAGCCATGCAATCAGGATTGAGTCGGCACATAATTGAGTTAGGATGACTCGGTCGAGTCATATAGAGTCACCCTTTATTCTCAATCCTAAAGTGCAATATCAGGCTAGATAGACTCAACCAGGTCTAAGTTGACTCAGATGAGTTGTCAATCCTTGATGGGTAGCCCAAGTCCCTGTTGTGATCAAATTTGGGTCCATTCCTCTAATGCATTAACGGATTCGAATCTAATCTCTTAGCCACATTTGGATAGGGTGCCAAAGGACCCAACATGTTGACTATACACCATTGTAGGGGTTGTTCAATATAGGGAATTTGAGGTAGGGATTTGTAAACATTCATGGATTCTACATTTGTGTTGTTTGTTTTTTATTAAGGATTTGCCAAATGCTTGGATTTTCCAAATTAATGCTCATAAATTTATATATATATATATAAATAAAATTCAAATAGATCGGATTTAATATATTTATGGAAGGAAAGATTCTAACCAAAAATAAAAAGTAATTCCCTTATAATAAATATTCTATCGCTTTTATAAATGTACTTAAAATTTATGAATTAAGGCTTAATTTCTAAATTATGAACTTTAGATTTTGCTAAATTCAAATGAAATGCAAATTCATAAATTTGCTAAAATATATTCTCAGGCTTTCAATTCAATAAGTCAAAGCTTTAGCCTTTGAATCTAGGTCATCTTCTAATGATGTAGACCTTGGGTCATCTTCTAATGATCCAGGCCTTTTATACGACAAGTCTCGCTTTTCATAGTGAAAAGTTGACAAGTAAAAGATCTAAAATAGATTACTTCAATGTTTTAATAATTTATCTCTTTTTATGGCACTTTTATAATTGAATTTTTACAATATTTAATTTAAGAGAGCTTTCCTTTCTTTTTTTCTTTACATTTTTTTTAAAAACATGTCCTACGTAAGGGGGAGCATTGTGAAACAAATGGCTTATGAGTCATTGAGAAAAAAAAATCCCAAATCGAAGTACTAAAGCCCCAATGTCCCATATTGCAATTTATTGAATGAACTGGCGTATGATTGTGGGGCCCATTGCAATGTATGTGCCTTACATTCATGTTGTCCTTCTCTTTTGCTAGCTCATTTAAAAGTATGATCCAATAAATGAAGTAGATCCAAAATTCAAATAGACTGTACCATATAAAACAATGGTGATTGATCATCAAAAAATTATTGTCAACCACAAAAGTTTTGGATTAAGCTGATATTTATGTGGTCCTTTGATCAAGGTCGTTGTGACCTTATCAACTGGTTGGATGGCAAATAAACATTCCAATGGCCTCAGAAAAGTTTTTAATGATGAGTTTCAATCACCAATGTTCCTTGCCATGTGCTCTACTAAACTTTTTTGGATCATATCTTAAATTGTGCTTTCAAAATGAATGGACAACATGAATGTAAGACACATACATAATGGTAAGCGCCATAGTCGGAAATCCACCCATTCAACTTGGGTGGGTTGGATAAGATTAAGGGCAACCCAAGCCTGACCCACCTTTTGAGAACCAACTTGCAAAAAGACACCACCTAAATTTCAATCCAAGGTTCCCAACCTGAACTTGGTTCGAATTTCTCCAAACTCAACCCACTTAATCAAATGCGTGTAATTTTTTTCAACCCTATATTAACTTGGCTGAATGTTCTCGACTCAAAGTAAATCAAGTTGAACTTTTCTAATCTTTAATTGTACTTCTCTCATCCTAATCCAATCAGATGACCTGGCAACCCGACCTAAGACCCGAATCTTATTTAACTTGACCCTGAATGTCACTCGAAGTAGATTTGTTTGGACTTTTCTAACCCTAATCCAACCCGATGACCTGACGACCCGACTTAAGACCCGAACCTTATTTAACTTGGCCTGAGTATTCTCCACTCGGAGCAGATCAGGTTGGACTTTTCTAATCTTCAATTGGGCTTGTTTCAAACCTTAATTCAACTCGATGACCTGACAACCCGACCTTAGACCCGAACCCGAATGGGGGGCCTGTAAATACAAGCAAGATAGAGGGCACACTCCCAACCCTCTCCTTCTTCTTAAATCCTCATTTCTAAAATTGAAAATTTTTCTTTTTTCAATTACACACGCCAAACAGGTAAAATTCTTCCCTTTTAATTCACTCCAAATCCCAACTTCCACAAAAAACAAGAAAAACTCAAAACCCTCAAAACCCATGATTCCCTGTACTCTGGCTTTCGGTTCTTGCTATGCTTTCCTTCTTGGGTTTTGGGTTTTGATTTCGAGTGCTTGGCGATCTCTATCACATGTGAGCCGTTGATTTCGGCCTTCCTTTTGCCATGTAGGCCGTTGGTTGCTTTTTATTTTTAACTTTTCCTGCATCCGGGTTTGTGATTCTGTTGATTTTGCTAGTTTGCTTATCTGGGTCGTTGATTTTTCCCCGTTTTGGGATCTTTCTTGCTTTTTGCTTGATCTGGGTCGTTGGTTTTCCACTCCATCTCATCTGGGTTTGGCGATTTTTCTCTGTTCCTCGTGGGGGCGAGTGAGTTTTCTACAGTTTCTCGTCTGGATCATTGAATTTTCGCTGTTGGCCATTGATTTTTCACCTTGGGTCATTGAATTTTGCCCCTTTTCATCTGTTTTTTCCCATTCTGTTTTTTCATCTGCGGCTGCTACTTGAATTTTCATCTGGGCCGTTGATTTTCCTCTTTTTGGTTGACTTTCCTATACTGGTCTGTGGGTTTCTTTCCTGATTCGGAGGGGTATTGGGGGCAATTCCCTTCGAAATTCCTTTCCTACATCCCTCCCGATCCAAATCCCCTCTTCGAGATCTCCCACTCAGTATAAAAATCACACATTTCCTGTAGAGAGTTCGGAACTTTCTTACCTTTTTTAAAGTTGAATATATCGCATTTTAGCTATCTGATCATGAGCGGAACCTTCTCACCCGGCGGGTTCAATCCCCACCGTCTGGATTTCAAGCGGTGGGTCCCAGTGGTTGTGTCGTCACACAAGACGCTCTTCTCGATCCTCTGGATCGTCGGGTTCGCTTCAGTCTTCATCTGGCAGAGGAACATCGTTGATGGCCTCCTGACCTTCCGGTGGGCCCCGGTGAAGGCATGCCCGAACATCCGGCCGGTGGCATTCAACCTGACGGATTTCGGTGGGGTCGGTGACGGGGTGACACTGAACACCAAGGCATTTGAGCGGGCCGTTGCGGCAATCTCAAAGCTGGGTAGGAGGGGTGGTGGGCAGCTCAATGTGCTGGCTGGGGTTTGGCTCACGGCGCCATTCAATATCACCAGTCACATGACTCTTTTTCTTGCAGAGGATGCTGTTATTCTTGGAATTGAGGTTGGTTTTCTATCGTTTGATCTGATAGTGGATTTGGGTTTGAATCTGTTTTTCTCTTTGCATTCTTTTTATTTTTGTAATTTTTTTGCTACTGGATATGTGTTTAGATCAGTGCTAGTGATGATTAGACAGTAATGTTTTTTCCCCCTCTATACTTGTTCAAATGAAGACCAGTGATATCTGTTGGATTCTAATTTTCTTCACACAAATGTGGGACATGCATGCATGATTGAGGCCATTCATCAGGTGGGCCACACTTGGGATGTGTCATGGCTGATGTGTCGTGACCTGAAGAACAGTCAGGCCTGGTCATCAGGTGTGCACCACACGTGTACTTCAAATGTGGACCGTTAGTCAATATTTTATTATCCAGGCCTGCCTGATGAATGGACCAGACTGATTTTCCATTGGAATCCTACTCCACCCAGTGTGGCATGATGTGTGGGATCTGGGCCATCTGTCAGGTTGGCCTAAGTGCCATGGACCTAGAATTAGGTGGGATCATTAATCAGGGGTGCAATCTGTGAAGGTTGAATGTGGACTGTTGGCCAGTTTCTTTTTGGCTGTCGAAAATTTCAGGCATGTGTTATCCACCTGGGCATTCTTCAGTTAATTAATGCAAGAAGAGTGCTTCTTCTTTGCTTTTCCTAGTAGCAATACTAGAAAGCTGTTGGGATTATCCCTAGTTCCTTATTTGGGCTTACATAGCACATTTGTAGCATCCAATTGAAGGATTTAATCTCTAGAGCAGTGCATATTCTTACCTCTTCAATTAAGTTCAATTCAAATTCCAGCTTGCTACATCAGATTGGAATGATTGCTGGTAGATATCATCTCTCTCAAAAAATAAAATAAAATAATAATAAATGATTGCTGGTAGATCTGATTGAAAGGATGCATATGGTGTTTATAAGTTTATTGGTCACATGGGTGAGAGGGAAATTTACTCATGCAAGCGGGAAATTTTACTTGTGAGAGCAGGACTCTGAACAATCTCCACTCATTTCAATGGGGCATGTGTGTAAGATCTGAGCTGTTCATCAGGTGGGTGATGGACTCGCTTGTGCGTAAAGTCCTGACAACCATGCTGATGAAGTTTTCAGGTAGGTTGCACATGTATGAGAAAATGGATGAGCCCAATTTCTTATCTAGGTTACATACATGGTGGTCCCCACCTGATAAATTTCCCGGATCTCACACCCAAGTGCTACAATGGCACATATGGAGAGTGGGGTTTGAAAATCCTATTCCCTTGAGTAGCCTTGGCATGTCTGAAATGGGAAGTATGTCATGGGTTGACAGATTTTATTATTATTATTATTATTATTATTATTTTTTACACACGCACACACACCCCACACACTCACGCTGGTGGAATTTCACCACCTATGGGTCCTCGAACCCTTGACCGGGAGTTGAAACTTCTAAGAGTCTACCACTCGTGCAAGAGTAAGGACCCTATGGGTTGTCAGCTTGATGTAAGACAAAGTGTGCACATAAGTCATAGTTGTTCTTGAACTTCTTTCATGCATTCGAGAGTTGTGGTTTAAATTTTCGAAAGTAAATGCATTGTATGGTGTAAGATCCAATTTCTGGGAGTCAAAACACAAAATGTGGTTTAAGGCCTGCTTGTTTAGAGAGAAAACCTGATCAACCATGAAAAAGAAAGCAACTTCCTTTGATGTGACAGTTTCCTCTATTTGAGAAACCGAAAAAGATGAGGAAATGGATTCCTTTTTTCAAAGAATTTCTAAAAAAGTGAGCAAAATCATTTCCTCAAAGAACTTGTTAAATCCCTTTTCCTCAGTTGCTGGGGAAAGAGTTTACCCTCTATGTGACACTTAAATGGCAAAAGTTGTCATTATTGCACTTTTCCTTGGTTTGTGTATATTAATCCTTTCCAAATGGCGGCACAAACAATTGGAATGAAAAAGAAAAGCATTTTCCATGTAATTTCATGGTGCAAAACAAACAGGAGTGGGGAATTTGTTTCCACCCAATTCTGACATCACATTTCCATGTTCTGAGTTTTCCTACCTGTTTTCCATTTCCAACTTTTGTTTTCATCCTGAACAAACAGGCC
This sequence comes from Magnolia kwangsiensis, assembly GCA_037074715.1. NCBI lineage: Eukaryota > Viridiplantae > Streptophyta > Magnoliopsida > Magnoliales > Magnoliaceae > Magnolia > Magnolia kwangsiensis. The sequence continues at coordinate 4,377,985 of CM073577.1, read as the reverse complement.
GTTAGGATTCAAGATTCAAGACCAACCCGCATGAACTGCTAGATGTTTTCACATACCGACATGACATGCGGGGCATCCCAGCTGTACATTAGGTCATGCCCAACTTTAGACGACAGGCCCACAAGTCAGGCTGGTGGGCCACGCATCCATGTTGAATGTGGACAGTTGGTTTTTTATTCAAAAAAAAAAAAAAATCCTTTTTTTTTTCACACACACGACTTGACCAATGTGATTTTTGACCAAGGTCATTTACATGTTTGCTCCTCCTGCCATATGTTTGACTGAGGTGTCCGACTTGTGCTTGATTGGCACATGTGGCCACATGTAAAGGTGCATAGGAAATCTCTATATGTTTTAGGTAGAAGCATGTAACTTGTGTACATGGAAATATACTCATGATGTTCAACTGAACAGGATGAGAGCTACTGGAAACTGATGCCTCCGTTGCCATCATATGGATATGGGAGGGAGCATCCCGGGCCTCGATATGGGAGTCTTATCCATGGTCAACATCTCAGGGATGTCATTATAACAGGTCAGATGCACTTCATTGTTTTTCCTTCACCAATCCATTTTTGTTAGTAATTTGCGATCTTGATAGAGTGATATATTGCCATTTCGAACGAAAGCCATTGGAAGAATTTGGGCACGCCTAAAATTACGCAGGACCAGTGCGTCCACTGCCCAGAATGAGAATACAATGACAGTTGGTCTGAGTCATCAGTCATGCGATCAATTTTGCTTATGTTCTCACCGTAGGGAAGATTTCTGTGGATAGGAGTGCTTGGATTGTATGGAATTGCTCTTATACCATTTCAGTTGGCGAGAGAGTGTCTTCACGCTGTTCTCATTCAAAGAAGGGAATAAATCTTCTAACAAATAGAAGTCTAAAGCACCAAAATACTGTTATGACAGGGCAAACAATGACAAAAATAACCTTAAGGAGTGGCCGGTTCCTCTACAAGTCCATACAAAATAATCTAATTCTACAAGTGCTACACATGGGGCCCATTGGCAGTGTTTATGGCATCGAACCTGTCCAGTAGGAACACCCACCAAGAAGATTGGGTGCACAAAAAATTAGGCCAATACAGCCATCATGTGATGAATTTTGAGGATTTTGGATGGTTGTCCATTGTTTTCTGTGGTGTGGCCCACCCATCTAATGATTGTATAGGTGGGGCTTGCTCAAGTAATGCACGCATTGGATGGAAGGTAGACAACACGTTGGGCTCCACCAATGTTGTCAAAATTGTTATCGTATCGCAAATCGTAATGGAGTTTGAACTGTATCGAATCGCAAATCATAAGATTTTTTTAATGATTTTCTCAAAATATTGAAAAAGTATAAATAAATCAGAAAAAAATAATTAAAAACTCGCCAATCATCCTTTTTCCATCAATATGCACCAAGAAATACCATTTCGTGATAGTTTTAAAGGATTCTTATCTTTCCTTTTTTTTAGTCTTTCAAGAATTTCCCTTAAAAAAATATACAAGGATCCTTTAATAATTTATGTTATTGCTACCTTTATTGAATGTAGAATCACGTCAGACGAGTGGCATTTGATTCTGTAGAACAAAGAAAAAAACATTTTGATTTCTAACCATCATTCCTCAATACATAAAAGTCAATATGATCGTAACCATTCATAAAAACATTCCAGATAAGTCATGCATCAATTTGGTGTTTCTACCAATTAAAAAGTAAGAAATCATTAAAAAAAAAAAAGCTCCATGATTTAACTTGAAGAGAATACATATCATTTAATCTCTTACAAGGAACAAAATAAAATAATTTACATTTTCTAAACGATTCCTAAAGTCTCTACCAAATTAAAAACATAAAATGAAAGTCAAGTGAAGCTTAAAATAGTAGAGAACAAATATAATTTGAATCGTAAATCGTAGGATTCAAATCATAGAATTGTAAGATTCATATAAAAAGGGATTCAAGGGTGAGATTCAAATCGTTTTGCTTAAGATTTGACTCAAATCCTAAAATGTAAATCTTAGGATTTTGACAACACTGGGCCCCAACATAGAAACAATGGGCAGCTATCCAAAAACCTCCAAATTCAAATGGTGGCCCGTATGATGGTTGGATCGGCTTTATTTATGGGGCATCCAACTTTTATGTATTGGGGATCGGCTTTAAATACTTTAGATTCAAAGCACCCCTCCATAAATCTAGCTTTGTGCTTACATCCTCGCCTTGCCAATCAAAACAATGTCATTGGCAAACAATATGCACCACGAGATCTCTTCCTGCAAATACTTCATAAACATGTCCATAGCCAGCATGAAAAGGTATAGGTTCAATGCCAACTCCTAGTGCAAATGCAGAATAATTGGGAGCTTCTCTCTTCACTAGTGGTCCTCACATTTTTACCCTCTCTCATACATGTCCTTAATCATGTCAATACATCCTCCTGAAGCTCCTTTCTTTCCAAACACCCACTAGATTAACTCTTTGGGGAGCCTATCATATGCTGTCTTTAAGTCAATAAAGACCATGTGGAGATCCTTTCTCCTCTTCCAATATTTCTCCATCAATTATCTAAGTAGCAAAATAACTTCAGTGGTAGACCTCTCAAGTCCCAGGTATGAAAACCAAAACTGATTTTCTGATACATTTGTCTCATGCCTTAGTCACTGCTCAATCACTCTCTCCCAAAGTTTTGTAGCAGCATGGCTCATAAGTTTAATCCCACAAAGTGCAACTCTACGTTTCCTTTATTCTTATAAATAGGTACCATGGTACTTTTCCTCCATCCGTTTGTCTTGTTGTTGCCAAAATATGATCATAAAATGACTTAATGGAGAACCTCCCTTTCTTTTACCATTTCCAAACCCTCTACCCAACACTTCTTGAGAAATCTTGATCTAGCTTCAAGGAGTGACAGAAGGCAAGGTTTTATGATTCGGAGTCGCTTGGACCCCATCCAGTTCAAACCACGAGTCAGAATTGAAATAGGGATGAATTGGCTTGACTCGCCTGAGTCACCCCCAACTCAGTCGAGTCGCAACTTGACCCAGGGTTGGATGAGTTGTTTGTCTTGAAACCGTGTCAGAAGTCTACTCAGTTTCTCCTTTTCCTCCCTTACACTTCTTCTGAAATTAGGAGTAAATGATCTGATTTTTTTTTTTTTTTAATTAGTGTGAAGATAAGAGGGTCAAGATGGCTGCTTGCTCTCAAATCACTATGCTTGCATGAATGTTGTCATTATTGTTTGTCACTGGGTCATTCTAGTATTCTGAGAATTGGTTTGTCTTTAGGGGTTTGGTTAGCTTGTGCAAGGTCCTTCACTCACACCTATACACCCAGCCAGCCAACCGTGCATCAGGGAGAACCACTGTGTAGATGGCCTGGCCCAAAATCAGGGTGTTTGCATCAAGAGACTTGTTTCCCTCACCCACACCTCTTTCCAGACCAAGTGTTTGGGTCATCCAAGCTGCGCAACAGGCTGCCCCACCATGTTGATGGCCAGGAGTAAATGTCAAGCTGGTTCACTGATCAGGCAGGCCACATATGCAAGTTGAATGTGGACCACTGGCGATTTCCCCCCCTAAATTGTCCATTGGTTCCTTACATGTATGACCCTCCTGATGAGTAGAGCGTTCTGAATTTTGTGCAAGGCCATCTGCATGGTGGGCCTACCCAATGCATGTCCTGGATGCACGGTTTAAAAATTGGTTTTGGCTTGTTGTGCCATTCACACCCGTATATTGCCCTGTGTCGGGCTGTTTCAGGCCAATATTGGGCCCGATACATCCGTAGCATTCATGGACAATACCAGTATGTATTGTCCGATACATGCTGGTTTTGGGTCTAATACATACTGGTTTCGGATAAAACTTTTAATCCTTACTTGGATGACCCACACGCATACCAGGTTGGCACACGTAGCTGCATTGGGTCTCAAAAAACACCTTTTTTTTTTTTCGTCTCTATTCATCATCACCACTGTGTTGCCCTACTGTTTGAGGTCTTTATGAATCCTGCTTGACATCAAGGTCCTTCACTTGGGCTTGAGATCTGCTGGCACCAAGTGCATGACATAAAAAAAAGGAAACGTGCCCTTTTCTAACCATCTGATTAATTTTATACAAAAAAAGCATAAAAGTTACCTGTTACAGTGATGAGAAAAATCTAATTGGTTTGCCCCTAGAGGCCCTCCCAAGTCCTGCCCGATCCCACCATGTGATGATCTTTGACCATTCATCTATATGGTCCCACTGCTGATGGTTACATGGAGAAAATCTTACTCATTAGATATATAAAGCACATAAATTTTTTTTAAACCTTTCAATTAAAAATAATAATTTGTGAGGATCTTTTATCAATGAGATTTTTGCCATATGGATCATATATGGTGGCGGGGGATGCCATGAGTGAATGGTCTGGATCATCATGTTGGCAGAAAGGGAAAGCATCGCTAGCACAGTTCTACATATATTATCAAATTGAAAACTCTGGCTACTGTCATTTTTGTGACCACTCATTGACCCTTTGGAATACAAATTTCTTTATTAATTGATTGGTGGATGAATGTATTTTACCCGATTATTCTTCTCTTTCTTTTGGACCCACACAGGCCACAATGGCACCATTGACGGGCAAGGTCAATCATGGTGGAAAAAGTACCGGCGGAAACTTCTTAACTACACAAGGGGCCCACTCGTGCAGATCATGTGGTCAAGAGACATCGTATTCTCAAACATAACACTGCGCAATTCTCCTTTCTGGACACTCCATCCCTATGACTGCAAGAACGTGACGATCTCAAATGTTACCATCTTGTCCCCTATATATGGAGCTCCAAACACAGACGGAATAGATCCTGGTAAACATGCATTTCTTGACTGCCATACATGCATACATACACACACACATGCATGCATGTGATTCAGTGATTGACTAATCTGTTTTTTAGTCGAGCTGGATTGAGCTCTGTTCTCCAGGCAGGCTTGACTCTTTTTTTTACACGCGCACACAACCCACTCACTCACGCTGGTGGAATTTCACCACATATGGGTACTCGAACCCTTGACCGGGAGTTGAAACTCCTGAGAGTCTACCACCCGGGCAAGAGTAAGGACCCGACTGTATATGAGAGTTTGACCCAAAAATCACTGACAACGCATGTATGCTGAAAGAGTGGACAATTGTTATGAAGATTGACCAATGATCCAAATACACACGCGCACACACCTGTACATGTGTTTCTCCCACCGGATGAATGGTATTATTTTGGATCAGGACCAAGGTATACAGTAACAGTAACAGCCCGTGTAACAGCCTTCTGTATTACTGTTACGATACGGCTGTTACTGCCCCATTTTTTTTTTTGAAGGAAAAAGTGTATCAACATTGTATTGGTCCAATATGGGTGATACGGGCCCATAACGACCGTAACAGGTCTGTTATGCCCCCCCCTACCCCGCCTTTTTTTTTTTTCCAGATTGGGCGTTATAACCCTGTATCGTGTAATGGGTCCCACTGTTACCATCATGTTATAGCTGTTTAGTAACTGTTTTTGAATATATTGATCAGAACACATACAAGGTGGGGCCATCCCTCTTCCATATACCCCCAGAACATGGTCATTGGGGGTTAGGTGGTGAGAGATTGAATCATCATTGAATAACACAGGTCTCAAATACATGGTCCATGCAGCACATGTGCCTGCGAGTAAGATTCTTTTGATGGAATAATGAGATACTGGTTATGCAGACGAAAGAGCTATTATTTCCATCAAGCGCATTATTCCATGGAAACCTTGATCAGCAAGGAATGCTCTTGATGGGAGTCATGAATGGCAAGGAATGCTCTTGATGAGAGTCATGAAAGGCATGGATGTTGCACATTTTTATTAGCTTCTTTGTTAATCAAAGTAGATAAACAGGTTGAACATGCGAACGTATCATCATCTAGCAAATGACCCTCTAATCTTTGTTGGCCTTCTCATCAATGTATCCTGTCCTAATTTTTTACCCCCAAAAATCCCATTTCGACTGTCTCCTGCCTATTTATTTATTGTTATTATTCGATTGAGCATTGGTTGTGCCGAACAAACATTACATGTGGGCTCTATCTTCTGGTGATCTATATCTTTCATATGAGTGATATGACTGGTGTTGGATGAGAGGTACCCCAAAGATCTTTGCAGCTGAACAATCTTACCTACCCGAATGGGTCCCCATTAGATGCAATCCATCAGCTGTAAGTGACCATTTTCATCTAATGGCTAGGATCATATGATAGGGGAGATACTATGGCATCGGACATCTGATGATGGGCTCACCGTATTGATGGCTTAGATTACGGGGAAGTGGGCCCTGCCTATAGTGTTGCTGGGCAAGCAAAAAATAAATGGGGGAAACATTGTTTGTAATACGAAGAGAGGAGCTATTGTTTTCTTTTCTTCTTTATTTTGCTGCATGCTATAAAAGCGTCAGCTCTGGTGGTACTGGTTCCACTGTAAGCTACAGTAGTACAAGGCAGAAGTGGGGCCCACGTGATGTATTCAAGACATCTGACCTGCCTATCAGATGCATAGATTCACTTTGCTCCAAGGGTCCAAACATCAGTCCAAATGGAAGCTCAAGTGGGCCACACCATGCAGGAAAAATTGAGAGGGGGCCTGCACTCTTGATTTGCTTGGGGGACCACCGTGTTGTCTATGCAGAATCCAGGCCGTTCAATCCTTTCATCTGCCATGGATCAACAGTCATGACAAAAATCAGGCTGTTCTGCAAATAAGGTGGACCCCGGTTAGAATCAAGGGTGGGCATCCCCCCTCACCTTGTTCTCTATTTTTTGGCCCACTGGAATTTCGGATCGATCTGATTTTGGGTCCTCGGAGTAACCTGAGGAGATGCATCCGATGGACACGTTGGATGTGATACATACACCATGTGTGCCCTACATCTTCCTGGTACCACTAGAGCGCGCCTCTTTAAAATATTCCTTTTGAAGCAGTTACAATTTCCGGCATTTGAGATTTAGAGCACTGCCGCCGGTCTTGCAGATTCATGCGAAGATATGGTAATAGAGAACTGTTACATAAGCACAGGGGATGATTGCATTGCAATAAAGAGTGGTTGGGATCAGTATGGAATTGCTTATGGCCGGCCATCTTCCAACATTCTTATCCGCAATCTTGTTGTTCAATCTATGGTCAGGTGAGTGTTCTTCTGCATCATTCCCAAATCATCCATATGCATGTACGCAACAAATACTGAAACAATGTGTAGATGATCATCCATGTAGAGGGGATCATGGAGTGGAGAAGTACAAAACATACATCCTCAAATTCATACACTGTACATGTATGAATGCATGAGCGCATGTAACTGTCTTGAACCCAGCTGTTCCCTATGGTATGGCCCACCCGAGTTTTGGATCAGCTAATTTTTTGCCTCATGGCATAACATCTAAGGGTGCACATGATGGACAGGGTGGATCTGATGTACAAAATCACGGTGCACTCCACAGACGTCGACACTACCACAAACTTTGGGTAATGTGGACACTTCGATTCTTTCTACACATGCACACACATATGAAGTTGCACACAAAACTAGTTGCACACAAAACTAGTTTGTGGTAAAAAATCCAAACTAGTTGGTCACAAAACTAGTTGGATGATACTGTTGTCCAACAAGCTTGTAATTGCCTACATGTCATGTGTGTATAAAATCCAACCTGTCCAAAAGGTTGGCCCCCCATGAAAATCACCTTAAGCAAAAACATCAGGCCAATCCACTCATCAGGTGAGCCATGCCTGTACTTTGGACTAGATGGGTGGTTGGACATTGTTTGCCATGTTTTGGCCCACTTCTTAATGAGCTGATTGACCTGATTTGTAATGCAGCTGCTTTGTGGTGGGTTCAACCTTTTGAATGGGTTGGATGTTGTACAGACTTCACAAATTGACATCTAGGCGCAGTTTGTATGATAACACTATCATTCAACTAGTTGTTTGAGGCCAACTAGTTATGATGAGGAACGTTCACCTATGAGCCATTGCATACGGAACTTCAGATGCAACTGAACTCATGTGCTTACATGGAAACATTGGTGGGATATTTGAGAGTTCTATATGGTGAGGTTCACTATGAAGCTTGCCTGATGGTCCACTCATTTGGATGATCGGATTGAGTATAAATGTGTGGCCTGCCTGATGAGAATACCAGCCCAATTTTGCATCTAGGTGATCTTCACGGTGGCACGAACCTTATGCACGGTTCACTTCTTACATGTGGCAGGTTGGCTCGTGAGTTTGGTTGCATGTAAGGTATTCTGTAACGATAACAGTGGCTATAACGACCACCACTGTTACCTTTACTTATGGCTGTTACGGGCTCTTTTTGTTTATTGAAAATAAAAATAAAAAGCTCGAAAACCCTGTATCGGCCTCGTAATTGACAGTTACTGGGCCGTTACGGCCTTTACGAGGGGCTAACAGGCCATTGGGTAATTTTTTCCATAACGGCCGTTATTGACCTCGTAATGTATAATGGTTGCCACCATTACGTTTACTAACGGCCATTACAGCACACCATGTTCACATACAATGAATGTATGTGGTCATTACTCAAAATATCACCACATACAAGTTTACAATGATTTATGTGTTTCATTTTCGTGCACTGTATGCAAGACACTTCTGTATGAGGTTTGAGCCTTGCATTATTGGATTTTTTATTATTTTTATTATTTTTTTGTTTTTTTGTTTTTTTTACACACGCACACACACCCCCACACACTCACGCCACATGCACACACACCCCACACACGCACACCGTGAGATTTCACCACCATGGGTACTCGAACCCTTGACCCGGTGTTGAAACTCCAAGGAGTCTACCACTTGGGTAAGAGTAAGGACCCCCTTGCATTATTGGATTTGAGATCCTAGTCCATCAACAACAAAGTCACGGGGAATCATATGATCCTTGTGCCAAGGCTATATGGACACGTGAAGTTTTCAGTTTGAATGAATGTGGCCTACATGGTTAGGTTATCCAGACCATTGTTCTGCCAGGCAACCATGGATGAGCCATACCCCAAAATATCTCCTAGATTGGAAGATCAGTGTCTCCAATCTTGGGCCTTCTCTCAGTAGAATGTAGCATCATGACTCGGGCCAACTCGTCCAGTCTTGAGTCAAGTCCCGACTCACCCAAATCGGGGGCTGGATTGGGTCTGAGTCATTGTCAACTTGGACTTGTCCAAGTCTTCCATCCATGGTTGAATGCGAACCTGTTTTCATGTCTCTTCTTCACCCTTGAGTTGATGGCCACAAATGGAAAGGCTAGACACAGATTTTTATTTTTATTTTTATTTTTTTTCCGTCCATAGTGTGGTCCCTAGAGAACAACGGCCTGGATCACTGAACCATTGCCCCGCTATTACAAACTGAAAACTTAGACCGCACTTAAACACGGATCTAAGTGTGTCTAAATACACTTATTAAGCGTGTCAAGTTTATCTTAGTGAAATGCACTTAGAGGCACTTAGACGAACTTAAACGCACCTAGTATTGGATCTGGACCTCTTGTACAACTGGGGAACACATTTTAGTGATCCATGTAGCCTCATCTGACGGGCCCACCATGGATGGTGATGCTGGCTGTTGGACAATCCTAGCTGTCCGATGGTTGGCCTTCAAATGGAATGGTGAGAAAAATATAGCCACAACCAAGAAGTCGACCAGTCGGATATCTGAGATTGTTGGACTGAGCTTTCTGTTGGATGGGGCCACCACATGAATCTTGATCACTGAAAGGTAGGCCTCTCTCCGCGAAATGACGGCCTGAACAACTGTTCTGCTAAATTCAGGCCAAGCATTGTATAATCTCTCATGACATGCATTTTTCATTGCAGTGCCGGAGTTTCAATAGGCAGTGAGATGTCTGGTGGCGTCTCAAACGTCATGGTGGAGAACCTCCATGTGTGGGGCTCAAGGCGGGCTGTCCGGATCAAGACCAGCCCCGGACGTGGGGGCTATGTCCGCAACATCACTTACCGGAACGTGACCTTTGATGGCCTCCGTGTGGGGATTGTCATCAAGACCGACTACAATGAACACCCGGATGATGGATATGATCCAAAGGCAGTCCCTATCATCGAGGACATAACCTTCAACGGCATCCATGGCCAGGATGTCCGTGTCCCAGTCCGGATCCAAGGCAGTGAAGAGATCCCCATCCAGAATGTCACCTTCCGTGACATGTCGGTGGGGATCTCGTACAAGAAGAAGCACATATTCCAGTGCTCCTATGTCCAGGGCCGCGTGATCGGGAGCATCTTCCCTGCACCGTGCGAGAACCTTGACCGCTATGATGAGCAAGAACGGCTGGTGAAACATGCAGTTTCCCCGAACATCACAGACATAGATTATGATTTTTGAGAGCTGGAAAGATTGGATGCATACATCCAGCAATGCCCCGGCAATTTGTAGCGCGCACATCTTCTGGGTCAGAATCCTGAGGTGCATTCCAAATGTGATTTCAAAGTCACCCTCTTTGAAATGCCCGGGGATTCCCGCCCGGCCATTGTTTTGCGGCAGGCAATGTGAGGGCCGACGCCTGGTGTGCACTGTGGTGTGCCCTTCTGTTAAAAATGGCTGTTTTCAAATGATCTCTTGAGGCTTATTTCTACAGCGATTACTCCGCCATGCGTTTGTAGATGGACGATATGCAGGGCATTGCATTTGCACCCTCTTTATTTTTTGTCATTTGTGTATAGGGCGTTTGCACGATTGATTGATTATATTTCTTAGAATAAGATAAAATACAGGCGTTTTTTTTTTTCAAAAAAAATTACCTGAGGAAATGTAGGTTTGGTTGTGGACGGTCTCAAATGGCCGGCTGGGTCGCATGTCCAAAGCAGTGCAATGGGTGGAAGACCATATTGGTGGGGTCCAGACCATAAGCCAAGAATTGGTGGGCCCGCCATTGCAACCTTTGTCTGCTGCAGATCTTGGGTCCAAAACCTAAGTCCTTGGTCCGTGCCATGGGTCTCAACGTCCATGCCGATCAAGCAAGGCCTCAAGTTCGCTGGAAAGGCTGTGTACACTGCCCCCACCCTTTCGATACTCAAATGCTTGTATCCAGTCAATCGAGCCAGGGTTGAACCCAATCCGACCTGTTCATATAGGTTATCAATCAGTTGGGCTAAATGACCCGATACAGCCCAAAACAAAATAAAGAAATATATATATGTGTGTGTGTATATTGATTGGAATGGGCTGTGCATTTGGAGGTGAGTCAGTGTGTGTTGGTCGGATTGGGTTAACGCTTGCAATTAAGTAAACTAATGAATAAAATCAAACGTCTAACTATTAAATAATATCATTAAAATAATACTTACAACAATCACAGAAAACAATTACCACTCTTAAATAAATAAGATTTTTTTTTTTTTTTTTTTTTTTGTAAAGTAAAAGCTTGAACTGTTAGAGCATGATGACTAATCCCTTTATCTCATAGTCAGGCTCAACATCTCATGGGTTAAGACTTCGGTTGAACCTCCCATCGTGGGCTTCAAATCACATGGGTACCGCATCACACAATCCACCCGCCTCTCATGAGTGGGGCTTGCCTCACACTAGCCAGCTGCTTCACATGGGCCATGCACCCTGAGTGTGTCTCTACATCCCACAGGCTACCCCACTTGAACTCGGTGTGAAAATGTCCCTGCATTAGTAACCTCACTCGAGCTCGGTGTGAAAATGTCCCTGCATTAGTAACGTTCGAGCTCGGTGTGAAAATGTCCCTGCATTAGTAATGCGCTGACTCTTGTATGTCTGAGATGTAAAGATGGAACAATATGTGTCTTTCTCCTTTGGGAGAATTAGTATAGGGGGTTTCATGAGATACTCTTTCAACTGATCGAAGGTGGCCTGAGGCACTAGTTTCCAGACAAACTCTTGGCCAGCCATCAGCTAGATTATTGGGGAGAAGGGACTGATCGTCTTTATAGAGTTTGAGATGTATGAGCATAAGAAATTTACCTGGCTGATGAACCTCTGCAATTACTTCTTGTTTTTAGAAGGGATTGCTTCCAAGGTTGCTCATATATTATTTCGATCAACCTTGATACATCGGTGATGAATGAGAAATCCCATGAAATTTCCAGCAGAAACTTCGAATGCACACTTTAGAGGAAGTTTCTAACAAACACCTCTTTATACACCGAAAGAGCTTCTGAAATTGATTTTATATAACATATTCCAAAAATACCATTACAATGTTACCAAGTATTCAACAATGGGTTTTCCTATCGATATGCTCGAAAGACCTTATGAGATCGGCAAAGTGATCTCCTAGATTGACTGATTTTATATAATCTATTCCAAAAATACTATTACAATGTTACAGTTAGAATGTGAATCGTTGTACTCATTGTCTGGATGGAATAAAAAGTACCAAGATGTGGCATGCAATGGCCATATGACTACTAATTAAATGGATATGATTGTTCAATGGAGATTTGGTCCATCACCCATCCACCAAGGGACCTATAGGATGGAGGATTGTGGAGGCGACCATTGTCTAATTGTAAAATTATCTTTATTCTATGTGATGTGGATTTGGATCCGGAACCATCGAGATGAGCAGAATCCATAAATGTGGGGCTTGCTATGATGTATGCGTTTTATATCCACATTATAGATATATTTACAAGCCTTTTTTTTGGGCATGAACTAAAAAAATGAAGCAAATCCAAATCTCAGGACCACACCTTAGGAAAATATGGTGATTGAATGCTCACCATTAAAAACTTCATGATAGCTCATCGTTAATGTTTATTTTCCATCCAACCGGTTGATAAAGTCAAAGAGACTTGGATGGAGGGAAAACAAAGATATCAGCAAAACTTTTATGGTCCTTAATTTTTTTTTTAATGGTGGCCATTCAATCACCCTTATTTCCTGTGGTGTGGTCCATTGCAGATTTGGATCTACTTTATTTTTGAGCTCATATCATAAAATGAGCTGGAAAAATGGATGGACAACATGGATACGAAACACATGGACATATAGCAACCTGCAGTGTGCTACACCGTGCAAGTCCCTTCTGTTAAAATTATGACACCAAAAACACTATTGGGTTTATTCATTTTTTTTTTATAGCCCATATGACCCATGTTTCACATGCTAACAAGGCCAAAGTTTTAGTGGACTCTTAGAGGGGAATTTTTGATATTTCCCTCGTGAAAGTGTGACTTCTAGGATTAGTTATATTGGGGTTAAGAAAGAGTTATGATTTTTAGTTGTTTTTGGTGTTTTTTGAGGACCTCTAAGAGAGGGAGGTAGGTTTTTTTTTTTTCTCATAAGTTCTCTCAATCACTGTAATCTTCTTTGAATAACAGATTGATCGTCACTTTATACCATTGTTTTTTGTTACAAAAGTTTTCCACTTAAAAATCGTTCGTTCTCTATGTGTTTGCTTGGATTTTTTCCTCTTGTTTGTTTTAATTTAGATTAAGGTGCTTCTTTATGGGATCTCCAACAAGTGATATCAGAGTAAGGCTAATTTGTTAGTTTAGATAATATAACGTCAAGGGGATCAAATGTGAAGTTTGAGACAGAAATTCACAGGTAAAAATAATTTTGATCTATGGAAATTGGAGATGAAAGCTCTCTTAGTTCATCAAGGGTTATAATATGCACTCACTAGTAGAGTTGTACATGAACCGAGTTAGCTCAGTTGATTCGCTCGACTCGACTTGGAAAAGCTCGACTCGAAATTGAGTTCGAGCCAAGTCAAGCTGATTTTTTTAGCTTGAAAAAATTTCGAGCCAAGTCCAAGCTAGATCGAGCTCAACTCAACTCAGCTCGAAACTTGACTTGAACTTGACTCGGTTCGAATCAATTTGACTTGGATTGGTTCACTTAATATAAATATTTTGTATATATTTATATGTTTAAATAAATTATAAATTATATATTATATTGTGAATGCCTCCCCCCACATGGGCACACGAGCGTGGCGGTGTCCTTGCTTTGTTGGCTTTCGTATTGATTTTTGTTATTGTGGGCGATGTGTGCTATTGACTTAGGTATAAAAATATATTTAATTTGGAGTCGTTATTAGCCAAATGAAGCATAAAATTTACAGCCGACTAGGAATCGTAGAATTGCTTAAGAGTTGAGGAATCTCACGATTTCCAAAATCAAGTGACTCTCGCGGTTAGTCTGCTACCATAGATTCCGAGTAAGGGCCTTGGTGACAGAAAATGAAGGGTTTAAGCACCCTTATCTACCTATACAATGTGCTGTATCTACTTCACAAGATTTGTAATTTTTGAGAATTTAATGAAATTTCGGCATTTTATACTTGCCATGATGCGCATAACCCAGGTGGGCCGGGCAAGCAAAGATAAGAAAAAAAGTTATTTAGCCTTACATTACAAAGCCAAGTGGCCCTGGGTAGGCAAATAAAATAAAAACAGTGAATAATATAAAATACTAGCTAGCCTTACTTCACAATATTTAAGATCCTGGGCAAGCAGATAAAGTGAAAAATGGAAGATGGAGAATAATACAGAATAAAATGTGAAAGTAATGAATACAATTGAAATGTGTAGAGTGGAATGCAGATTAAATAGAAATGGACAAATTCTTAGTTTTTTTGACTCATTTGATGGCCATTTTTGTCTCTTGTGTTGGGTAGTATGTCCGCACGATGGAAATCTTTAAGGTACTTTGGGTAGCACCTCTAGACAAACTCCAACCCTCAGATCCTCTTTGTATTTTTCTATCTCTCTTTCTACTCTTTATTTTCTCTCTTACTCTATGTTTCTCTCTGTCTGCTTAAGTTCTCTGCCTTAGCTCTCCTCTCTCTTTTGATTTAGCCTCTGTCTCACTTGTGTGGCCCGAGTGCCTTATATAGGCATCAACCCCTCTCGCAGACAACCCATTGTCTTGGGTCATGTTGTGGGCGCCTGCACTAAATTGTGGGCACCTGCATTGACTGGTGGGCCATGTTAGGGACGTTTGAATTATATTTGTTATTATATATATATATAACATTAATCATTACTTTTATATTATATATATAAAGCATTAAACATTAATCATTACTATATATATATATATATATATATATATATATATATATATATATATATAGTAATTATTACTTTTTGTCTTTTTCTTTTAAATGTTTAAATGTTCATATTTTCTTTGTTATTTGTACATTTTTGGTAATCTTTATCTTGTTTAAAAGGTAATCAAGTAAGCTTTCTAACAAGACTAGAATCACTTAAATCAGACTTCATTTGATATGTCAAAAATACGTTCGTCTAATATATGAAATCGGTTATTTACAATTTGATCAATGGTCTGCCTTCGATGATATTATGATCATTGGAAACGTCGTCTAATAACCTTTTCATTGCAACTGAAATAATTTCAATCAGATCCCGTTTTACTAGTTTAAAGCGCGGACAAAGTTTTTCCGATTTTATTTAATTGGCAATGCATGGTTTTGATAAACAGGCTGGATCTTCCTCATCATGACTCGGATTGGACGAAACTTAAGTTTACTAGGAAGATCATTTAATCACATTTTCAATGAATCATAAATCATCCTAATCGGTCAGGATTTGCTTCTAATAATACCATGACCATTTTATATATCAGGACGACTACACTTTTCCTTGATTTTGAAGATATGACCTTTTAACCTCAGCACAACGCTACTTGGAAGGACTGAATGATATAGAGAGTGATCCATGGGTAGAGAGTATTTGTTTTATCCATTTTTGCATGTTGGTTGTGTGATATAAAGAGTTTTAGGGGTTTTGGAGTTTGGACACTCGACCGTGACCGAATCGCTACTGAATTTGGTGTCAGCCAATTCGATTCATTGGTTGTTTCCGGCGCGTGCCAAGTATGCTTCCAGCGTGATTCGTTTGAGTTTTCAATGATTTTAAAGTCAGCAGGAGACAATTAATTAAAGTTAAGTTGAAGCTCGAAGAATGTCGTGTCTTTATTTTAGGTGGGGTGTCTACACACACATACATATAAAATCCTAAAACTTAAATTCGAACTCAGCTCATAGGCTCGAACTTGAACTTGACTTGAAAGATTGGTCTTAAGCTCTGCTTGAGCTACCCCGAGCTGCTGACAAAGCTGAGTTGAATTTGAGCTAAGGTAGCCCATTGGTCAAGTTGAGCTGAGCTGGGCCAAGCTCAACTCAGTTCAACTCGTGTACAAATCTACTCATTAGGAAATCACATTGTCTGGAATCTATGAAGGAAGAAAATTGGGTTGAACTTTGATCAAACGACAATTAGTACAATTCGGTTATGGTTGGTTGATGAAGTCCTTTACAATGTTATAGATGAGACAACTATTGTAGGTTTATGGAGGAAGTTGAAGAGTATTTATATGACAAAATCTCTTACCAATCGTCTATTTCTGTAGAGGCAATTTTATACTTTATAAATTACAGAAGAGTTGGATCTATCTGAATATATTGATACGTTCAACAAACTGGTTTACAAGTTAATCACACCCGTTGAGGTGAGGATTGAGGAGGAAGACAAAGCCCTAATTTTGGTGACATCTCTCCCCAAGTTGTTCGAGTATCTGGTTGATACTCTTTGTTATGACACTAATACTTTGGACATCAAGACCGTTATCGCAACCCTTTAGTCGAAACAGTTGCGACAACAGAGTAGTGGTGAAGGTACCTCTATGGATGCTTTGCTTGATTGAGGATGATTGTCTGAGTGAGAGAAGGAAAAATTACTATCTATATCCAAGTCAAGGGACAAAAAGGAAGGTTGAAGTATTGGAATTGTTAAATAATGTGATATTTAAAAAAGAATAGTCGGTTTCTTAAAGCCTAAAAGGATGAGAAGTCAAATAATTAGCCGAAGGAAGGTGATTCAATTGAATCCGGTAAAAGCTCAGATGATTGTGATGTATTATTGATGACTAAGATTAGAAATTTTTTTTTATCAAGAATGGATCTTGGATACTGAGGCATTGTACCATATGTATCCTCGTCAGAGTTAATTTACCACATATAACGAGTATAATAGTGGGCTGGTTCTTATGGGCAATGATTATGCCTGTAAGATAATCGGAATTGGTTCGATTCGCATTATGATGTTGATGGGGGTGAAACATACTCTGACATATGTGATGCATTTTCCGGACAAAGATGAATTTGATCTTTTGTGGACCACCATATCATTCGCTCATTTGGACCACACCACAAGAAACCGTGGTGATAATGATGTCGACCATTGAAACCATTCTAGGGCTCGTGATGATGTTTATTTGTTATCTAACCCCTCTTTGGGTGTTTGGTGCATGGTATTGGGAAGGATTAGGTGGGATGAGATTCAAAAAATGTAATTATTACATATGTAAGGGATTGTCCATGTTATCATGGAATAAGCCTAATTCCATGCAATGTTTGTAATATATTAGGATTCACACTTTGGTTTACTGTATATTGAATAATTATACCCACCATCATTTGAAACTATTGAGAATAACACGTGTTATATTCAAATTGTTCATCTGTTTTATAACCTCATTTTATGGCATGGGCCTAAAAATGAGGCAAATCCAAAACTTATGTCGCCCCAAAGAAGTTTTCAACGGTAGGTGTTCAATCCCCACTGCTTTATGTGGTGGGGTCCACTTGAGCTTTAGATCTACATGATTTTTTGGCCCATGCTCTAAAATGATCTCGAAAAATAGGTGGACAATGTGGATATAGCCCACACATCATGGTGGGACCTACACAACTTGTTAACATTGAGTGGAATTAGCACGGGACCAAATGCAATTCCATCTAAGCTTTTCTATTCTTTCCAAACACTGAGTGGAATTGGCACCGGACCAAATGCAATTCCATCCCACCTAATCTCATTTAATACCATGAGCCAAACACTCCATATGGCCACAATAAAATGAATGGAAGGAAGACACAAGTATCAATTTGATCCAAAACCTCCGTGGTATACTCTCATGAGTTTCAACATGGGGTATGGGGTTCGAGTACCCATAGGGTTGTGAAATCCCACTTTGGTATGAGTGCAGGTGCATGCGTAATATATATATATATATATATATATATATATATATATATATATGGAATTAAGGTACAACAAGAAGGGCTAAATCAATTTTAAGATTTACAGGAGAGAAAATCATGGTTTTCGCATATGCAAGCTCATAAATGGCTTATAGTTCATTTTCATATAGATTTGTTGTCCCCTTGTATTGTGGTTTTTAATTTTTTTATTTTTTGCAACGATTTTTCCACATAAAAGATGTTGAGATTTGCTTCTGCAGTTCCTTAACAAAGCATACCATACGATTGCTCTCAGCTTAAAAGGTTGTTAAACAACATGAATTTAGTATAATTAGGAATTAGAGTTAGGATTTTCATTCTAAATCATATTTGGTAATCCAAAAAATCTTAAGTTTTAAATCCAATTGGAAATTATTTTTAAAAAATTAATTCTTTAATCGAAGAAGAAAATGTCAAAACACATGATCTAAAGATTTTCAATTATCACCCTTACAAATACTATTTTTCTATTTTTGGTCCTTACTCATGCCCATGTGGTAGACTCACAAAAGTTTCAAAACGGGTCATGGATTCGAACACTCGTTCTAATGAAATCCCACTGTAGTGTGAGCGTGTGAATAACTGTAGAGTGCGTGTGTACAAAACTAATAATAATAATAAAGACGTCTCTTTTTTCATCCCTTATAGCCGCAAAATTCAAGTTTGGAAGTTATTCGTTTCACACTACGTAATTGGAATTTTAAAAGACAGAAAGCGAATTTTAAAAAATCATATTTAAATACTCTGGAGAGTTCCACTAACCCTACTGAGTCAGCTGCCCCAGTGGGGCCCACTGCCAACTCATTCAAGTCTCAGTAGGTGGTTAGTTCTGAAAAGATAAGATTGATCTTCCTAACTCAGTATTATATTTTCTTAAGAAGGACGCTTAGATGGTCACCCATCCATGTGAGACTCGTGATTGGGCCCACCTACGTGATATCAGCATGATCTAGACCGTCCACCCAATGTGTTACCCGGAGCGGATTCGGTCAGGTTTGGATAACATCAAGTTCGGTTGGATCAGCGGGAGCGGATTCGGTCAGGTGCTGACCGTGGGCCCACTTTGATGTATGTTTTGTATCTATGTATGTGGATTGGGTACTACCCCACTAGGTCCTAGATAGATACGGACGGTCCTATCAGAGGCTCTGTGGGGTCCACCGTGATGTATATATTTTATCCAATCCGTCCATCCATTCTGACATATCATTTTAGGGTATGAACCCAAAAAAAGAGAGAGATTTAAGCTTAAGTGGACCACATCACAGGAATTAGCGGGGATTGAATACTTACCGTTGAAAAGTTATTAGGGGATACAGAAATTTTGGATCAAACTGATATTTATTTTTGCCTTCATTCAGGTATACCTGACCTTATGAATAGGTTGGATGGTAAATAAACATCACGGTGGGCCCTAGAAAGTTTTCAACAGTTAGTGTTCAATCTTCTGTGGTGTGGTCCACTTGAGCCTTCAATCTGCCTCCTTTTTGGGATCATGCCGTAAACTCATCTGTCAAAATGAAAGGAACGGCATGGATATAATATATATACATCACGGTGGGCCAAGGAGCCCCTGACAGGTCTGCCTCTACCTACGTCCAGGTGCAGGTATCCATGCGATCTATCGGCCTTTGCAGCTCAATTTAGGGCATGCGCCAGAAATTAACCAGATACAAATCTCAGGTGGACCACACCGCAGGAAACAGTGATGATTTACCATTAAAAACTCTTGTCTACAACAACATCATCAACAGGTTGGATGGAAAATATGGGCCTGGAAAGTTTTTAACGGTGGGCGTTCAATAACCGTTGTTTCTTATGGTGTGGTCCATCTTAGATTTGGATCTGCTTCATTTTTTAGAGTGAGGCCGTAAAATGAGCTGAGAAAATAGATGGACGGCGTGGATATACAACACACACGTTAAGGTGGGCCCCACTGTAGACCGAAGTCGTGTTACCCCGACCTGACCGGCACCCTGGGTTAACGTAGTTATGTCAAAATTCAGGCGCCGCGTAATGCACGGCCCCAGATGGGACTATCTGGACTGTCTGATCAGTATCGCAGACCAACGGTTAAAACCAACGTGATCTTTTGTTCACAAACAATTGATAAGATCGGATTCATTGGACGGCTATGATCATTCTAACACCGTGAAAGTTGGGCCAGTACCCCATCCACGGTGGAGCGCAATGGAAGCTAATCATCTTATTGACAACGTGTCAGTTGTGTATAACATCGGAGCCGTCAACAGGTGGGCCACACCATAGCTGATGTTTTTACACTACGAAGTGTGGCCCACCTAATGAGTGTGCGACCTCGTCATGCCACACGCATCACACGACACGTGATCCTCTCCATCATTAGGCTGGCCAATAAGTCGTTGTAATCCACTAAGAGGCTGGCCAATAAGTCGTTCTAATCCACTAAGGCGGTCCAAACTCGTGTCAGGAAAATGGACGGCTAAAAAGTCGCCAACGCCTTGTATCTAATACGAAAGGGTGGTCCTCCTGATGAGTGTACCATCCAGTCTTCTGCTACAGTGGTACCTGATTTCACACGTATGCCACAGGAATAACGCGTCCAATAGAGCACAACGACTTCCAATCCCATATTGCCACGTGGTCTTTTGTCCCGTTCCAACCTGAAACTACGTATCTATTTGCAGACGCGCATATGCATCCGTTGCACACGCAGTTGTAACAGATCAGAGCCGCTCATCACGTATGATACAGATCTAACATTTAGTATAAAGCACTCATAAAAGCCATATACACATTAAATGGAAATTCGAGAATAGATAATTCCAAACGTGATGATTCGACCTATTAAATTTAGAATTACGAGATAAATAGTAAGTGTCCACGTGATGAACGTCCAGGATCTATTACATGTGGATAATTTCAGCGGCCCTACAGCGCTTGAGGTAGGGGATATCATGCGCGCGGTTCCGAATAGAAGTCTTCGTGCCGACCCGAACCGCAGTCATGCCGAAAATATCCCAACCAGCGCTTATTTTTCTTTCCTTTGCTGGCAAGTCAATATTGATTGTACAAGGGAATTAAGAGACCCTTACTTTTCAAAGAAATTACAAAAATGCCCTTCTCCAGGAGAATGGTTGCAACAGTTCGGCCTTCACACCGAGGTCACGGAAGGATTTGTCTACCACACGTCGGCATGTGGGCTGACAACACAAGTACCTGACCTACGGGTACAGGCATGTGGGGTCCACATGATGTATGCAGGCCATCCAACCCGTTCATCAGACGCATCACCTCATGTAATCGGACGAGGAGTGTGTGCTGCCCTAACACTGTTGAAAAGGTTATAGATTTTATCTAATTCATCAGTGATATTATTTTACTCTCCTTTGTTTTTAAAAATAAAAAATATTCCTTGATTAATCAATAAGGAAATGACACTGTTGTTGACAGGAGGAAAATATAGCTGGTTAACACATTTTTTAAGATGTTGGTGTATTTCTGTGAGTGAATCTTTTACTCAGCCCGTCCTTTGCCTACATAATAATAAATACAAAGGGGACCCTGACTAGAGCTGGAGAATCTCCGATGCTTAAGTCAGTTATGAGAACGATGACAAATGATTTAAGGTTTTTCTGTTGCATACCTTTCACCGTAAAGGACATAGTCATTTATAAGTTTGGGAGAGTCCAGTTACACGAGAATTTTTCTCCTTCATCTTCGGAGATTTGATCCTTTTGACAGATTTCACCCGATTCCAAGGATCTCGGGATTAGACACCCGTACTTTTAGATTTTCGGGACGGTATTTATATTCACACTGCCTTTTCTTGTCTCGGTTCGGCTGTTACCGACTTTGGAAGAGTCTCGCCTGGCTTAAGAGAATAAGTTTTTTGCCTTCTTACGGGCAGAATAGTCTCGACATTTATCCGCTATCCTTCCTTTCTCCGTGACCGACGAAACCAACTTATTCGGTTGGTTTATTCTGTCAGTCGGGTGACTTATAATTTATTTGGTCTTTAGTCGGCTTATGCAGATGCTGTTAACTCGCTGACCGAGTAATTTAAGTCGTCTTAAACTTTTGCCTCTTGGCCTTATGCACTATTCTCTTGGCTCTAACCATTGTCTCGGACTCCTCGGGCAGTGTCAGTAGGAATGACCTACTCCATATCCGAGTCTCCGGACTTAACAATTTTTTTCCAATAGTGAGCTCCCTTACTCCTTGTGCCTTTCTCGACACAAAGGAGTAATGAGTTTTTGGGTCGTTTCACATCAGAGGCCAAGGTCATAATGAGACATTTAATGCCTTTTGAGTTGTCCTCAACGCGTGACGATTCGTTTCCCAAGGCCTCACGAGCGGCTAGCCGTCATGTCTTTTCTTCCGCGTATGGGCGCTAGACGCGTGGTGAAGGCGTTACCGCCATCAGTTGGCGTGCGCCACTTGTCGAGCGGAGGTGTCGAGGCAAGCGTCGTTTTGTCTGCCCACTAAATGCTCTTGCCACGTGGCAAGGCTATAAAAGTGGGTAGGAAAAGCGTGCGAATTTTATTTTCGCCATTCGCTCTCCCGCTCCTCCGTTCTCTTCCGATTTTCCCTTTTTCTTCTTCTTCTTCTCTCCCTCCGCTACCGTTTTCTTCCTCGTCATCTTCTTTTGCGTCCGTTGCTGCCTTTTCCGGTGAGTTTTTTCCCTCCCTCTCTATCATCATTAATGGCTATGCATGACTCTCAGAGCTCCCGGGAGGCAACTTCCAGTGATGAGGGTGATTCGCAACGCTTTTGGAATGTTGCGTAGCCACCGTCTTTGCTGGCGGAGATCGCCGTTGATGCGGATGCTGCTTTTCGGCTTGTCAGGAGGGCCGCTGAATCGTCGACGGAGCGTCTTGCACTAGCCGGTCCTTCTAGTGGCGGGTCGTCTCTGGTAACCCGTCCAGGGAGACCCAATCCCGCATTGAATTCGTTAGAAGAGGAAGATGGAGAAGAGGAAACAAGGATTGCTGAGGGGGCCACTGTATTGGCCCCCGTAACTTGGTCGGCGCAGGCTTCTGAGTTGTCTTTCGAGGGAGAGGGGGCCGAGGATGATCTAAGCGGTCCCGTTGCATCAATTTTAACTGATTCCGATCTGAACCGAATCCGAACCGAGTACCATGTCCCGAACTCGGTTATAATTCGGCTCCCTCATTCGGAGGATTTGCCTAATCATCCCCTTACTGGGATGGTTGTAAATTTTCAAGTCTTCAAGTCTCGACGCAATGTGGGTTGCGTCTGCCTCTCCAACCCATTACTTGAGATTTTCTGTCTCGTGTCAAACTTACTCCCGATCAGATAGTCTCGAATGGGTAGAGGAATTTATTCAGGTGTGCAGTGCTATGGGCTGAGCTTGAGCAGCCCCCACTGACAGTCAATGAATTCCTCTACCTGTACCAAGTAAGACCGAATCCAAATTTTTTCAACTTTTACTTTCTAAGCACATGGCGAGGCAAATGTGGCTCTCTTATAACCAACCCACCAACTTCCAACAAACACTGAAAAGAAAAATGGTTTTGGGCGTGTGGATAATGGGAGATGGCTGATCCGTGGCCCTTCGAGCCTCGAGTCTCCCATTCGTTTCTCAAAGTAGGTGACTCGACTTAATATCTTTTGTTTCTCCACATTGTAACGCGTTGAATCTGACCTTATGGTGCCTTGTAGATATTTCGAAGAAAAGGGAGAAGTTCGGATCCAATGTCCTAGCTCGGATAAAGGATTTGAAAAAGCTAAGTGTAGAGGATCGGTCTTGGAAGTTGCTACTGCAACCAGAGCGTTTTCATCTTACGGGTTTAGACTCATTTGTATCAGGTAACTCCTATTGCGTTGCCACGTCCTCTCGGCGCATTGTCTGACTCGTCTTTGTTCTTCTTTTCAGATTTTTCAGAGGCTCGACCCTTTCTTAAGTCGACCTCCGCTGGTATAGCCGAGTCTCGTCCTTCCCTTAAGCCGATTTCTAAAGTGAAGGCTCCTTCAAGGTCGGCCCTTTTATTGAGAACTCGGCTTTCGAAACAACCGAAGACAGCTTCAAAGGCAAAAGAAGCAGTTGTCCCGTCTGCCTCTGTCCCAGCCGCTCCACCCATAGTTGTGCTCTCCGACCCTGATGAAAGGGCGGAAAAAGTGGATGCAGCGCTTCCTGTGTCTCAGTCGGCCCCTGAGTCGGGACCCGTTGTAGAGGAGGTGCCGAGACAGAGAGAGGGGCCGAGTGGAGAATCTTCAAGAGGCGAGATGACTCAACAGGAGCCATCGCCCTTTCAGAAGATTATATCGGGGATAATCCCTTGGGCCATCGCTCACAGGAGCGAGAAAGACTTCGCCAGCTACTACGATGCCCCCACACTATGGACTCTTAGTCACACGGTGAGGTTACTCTTCGAGGTAATGTCTTTCCTTTCTATTACTCTGTAACTTCTGATTTTAGGCTCTTGTTACAACTTGCTGTTTTCCGTTTGCAGTTGGCCCTTTGCATGGTCAAAGCTTGCTCGGAGTTGTTTGCAGCTCAGAAGCTTGCGACTGAGGCAGAAACCGTTAAGAAGCTTGCGGCCGAGGCAGAGGGGCGCTGCGAAATCACCGAAGGTCGGATCGGCATTATGACTGGTGACTTGTCAATCACCAGGAAGGCTGCCGAGGATGCGAAGACGACTCTTGAAGGCGCTAAGGCTGAGAGTGCTCGTTTGGCGTTGCTCTTGGAGAAGGCCGAGGAAGAGAATCGGCATCTTCTTCATGTCCATGGTGCTTGCGAGATGATTTTAGCCCGGGCCAGGGCCGACGCCGTGACGCTCATCCAGCAGGCTCGAGAGGAGGCCAGCCGAGCCAAAGAGGCTCAGGACCGGGCTGTAGAAGCCTTTCTCGAGTCTTCGGAGTTTGAAGAAGAGAGAGACCGCCTTTATTAAGGTGGTTACAAAGCCTGCGTTCTGAAAATGAGGGCTGCCTTCCTCGACCTTGACCTTTCTGCATTCGAGGTTGATAGTCCGGAGGCCGAGGCTACAGGTGATAGTTGTGCCGATGCCATTGCCGACGAAGAGGCTCCCTCTTCTACTACTGCTGGCTGCGAGGCCGATCCCTTTGGGATTGCTTAGGGAGTAGTCCAATTTGAAACTACTTGGTGAGTACCCTGACCGAGGGATAGTGGCTGTGCTTCATTTTTGGCACTCACGCCAGCGTAGTGTCGGCTAAGTTTGAGCTTCTTTTAGTACCATCATCAGCTCCTCAGGTTGGCTTCTACCCGGGGCCTATTCAAGAGCATCTGTGCCCGAGAGAGACTACTCCCTTTATTGGGACCAACTATGCGCTTCTTCAATGTAATCGAAGTAGAATCTGATGTAACCCGATATAAAACACTTAGTAACGATGAATGAAAATTCTCAGTTTTATTGAATTGTCCCTGTTTACATTCCTTTTTCATTTTTTTTAGCATTCTCAGGGCCGTCCTAGGGGCAGTAGATTTTGAGATGCTCGGCGTTGCAGGGGTGAGGCAATAGTTGTCCATTTAGGTCCTCTAACCGATACGCTCCAGGTCGGATGGTACTCGAGACGACATAGGGTCCTTCCTAATTAAATCTCAATGTGCCTGCACCAACTTCCTTTATGTTTAGGAATATTTTTCGGAGGACTATATCCCCGGCACGGAATCGTCTAGCCTTGACTCGGGTGTTGAAGAATCGAGCTACTTGTCTCTGTCGAGCCATAATTTGTAGCCGAGCTTCTTCTCTTCTCTTCCAATAAGTCGAGCCCGAGCGATATGAGTTCTTCATTTTTCTGTTCGCTGAATGAATTAACTCAGGCTGAACTTATTCCAATCTCAACCAGGGCAACTGCCTCTGAGCCATAACAGAGTGAGAAAGGAGTTTCTCCTGTGGCAGTTCGAGCTGTGGTTCGGTAGACGTATTCGGGAGTTCTTCAACCCATGTTCCTTTGGCTCCATCGAGCTTCCTTTAGAGATGTTGTTTAATAATCTTGTTAATGGCCTCAACCTGTCCATTTATCTGAGGATGATGAGGCAAAGCGTAGACGTTTTGGATCCCGAGATTACCGCACATCTGTGGAACTGCCTATTGTCAAACTGCCTTTCGTTATCATTGATAATAGTTCGTGGTATCCCGAATCGACATACGATGTTCTTTCAAACAAAGCTGGTAACCTTCGGTTTAGTTATCTTTGCTAATGGCTCGGCTTCGGCCCATTTTGTGAAATAGTCCACCGCAACTACGGCAAACTTGGTCTGACCCTTTTCCAAAGGAAATGGTCTGATGATGTCGATATCCCACTGTGCAAAGGGCCAAGGACCAGTCATTGGAGTCAATTCCTCGGGAGGCTGCCTCGGGATAGCTGCGAATTGCTGACACTTGTCGTACCTTTGGACGAACTTCTTAGCGTCATGTTGTATGGTCGGCCAGTAATATCCCTGCAGCAACACTTTGTGGGCGGGTGAACGCCCTCCTGAGTGGTTTCCTTATATTCCTTCGTGTACCTCCCATAATACGTAGTCGGCTTCATGGAAATTCAAACATCGTAGTAAGGGAGCGTAGAATCCTTTCTTGTACAGTACCCTGTTCAAGACAGTGTAACACGACGCTCGGATCTTTAGTTGTCGAGCCTCGGTGTGATCTTCTGGTAGCTTTTTCTCGTTGAGATAATGGACGATAGGATCGAATCAAGTAGGTTCCGACTCAATGGCATGTACAGTCGAGTCGATCGGCTCATTTATACTCGGTTTAGCTACGTATTCGATCTGGACCGACCTAGGTATATCATCTTCGTCGGCTGAGGCGAGCTTTGCTAACAAGTCAGCTTTGACATTCTCGGTCCTGGGAATCTGAACTACTTCACATTACCAAAATTCACCGATTAATTCTTTGGCCTTCTCCATGTATGCTTTCAGTTGTTCTTTCCGTGTCTGCTAAATACCCGTAACCTGGTTAATGACTAACTGCGAATCACTGAAAACATTGAGATGAGTTACAGCTAAACTCGCTACGAGTTGAAGGCCAAGTAACAAGGCTTCGTATTCTTTTGTGTTATTCGAAGCTTGAAATCCAAGTCGTAAGGTATATTGCATACAGGTTTGATCGGGAGTCTCTAATACTACCCCAGCCCCGCTTGCCTTAGAGTTGGAAGAACCGTCGATGAATAATTTCCAAGGGGCAGGGTCGGGCGATGGGTCGAGGGAAGAGGATGTCGATGCTCCAATAATCCTATCAGACTCAGACATTGTGTTGTCCTGTGGAGTCACTTTGACAATAAAGTTAGTCACGGCTTGTCCTTTTATGGCTGTTCTCGGCCTGTACTGTATATTGAACTCGCTCAACTCGATAGCCTACTTCGTAAGTCGGCCGGAAGCTTCTGGTTTCTGAAGGATCTGACGCAATGGTAGATCGGTCATGACGACGATGGTGTGAGCTTGAAAGTATGGCCGGAGTCTTCGGGAGGATACTACCAGGACCAAGGCTACCTTTTCAAGGGGAGGATACCTCGTCTCTGTCGATAATAATGTTTTGCTGACATAGTACACCAGTAATTGCTTTCCGTTATATTCTCATATGAGAGCTAAACTAATCGCTGCGTCAAATACAGCCAAATATAATAATAAACCTTCTCCTGACTTGGGTTTGGATAACAGTGGTGGATACCCGAAATACAACTTCAGTTGTTGGAACGCTGCTTCACACTCTTCTGTCCATTCCATCATCTATTGCCCCTTCAATTGCTCGAAGAACGGGAGACATTTATCGGTGGCTCGGGACAGGAAACGGTTGAGCGCGGCTACTCGCCCGGTCAGCCTTTGAATGTTTTTAATCGTCTTGGAAGACTCCATGTCGAGTAGAGTCTTGATTTTCTCAGGATTCGCTTCGATTCCTCGCTAACTAACAAGGAACCCGAGAAACTTGCCCGAGCTTACACTAAAAGCACACTTGCTCGGATTTAACTTCATTTTGTACTTGCGCAAGGTCAAGAACATCACTTCTAATCTGCTATATGGTCGGTCGCGTGTATACTTTTGACGAGCATATCATCTATATACACTTCCATAGTTCGATCGATCTGTCGAGTGAACATTTTGTTTACCAACCTTTGATACGTCGCTCCGGCATTTTTCAAACCAAAGGGCATCACTCGTTAACAATAAAGACCTTTGTGAGTGACAAAGGTAATCTTAAATTTATCGTATTCATGCATTACAATTTGATTATACCCAGAGTAGGCATCCATAAAACTGAGTAATTTATGTCCTACGGTACTATCTACCAACTGATCAATGCGGAGAAGGGGGAAGCTGTCCTTGGGGCAGGCTTTGTTCAGATCTGTATAATCAATACAGAGACGCCACTTCCCGTTGACTTTTTTCAC
Organism: Magnolia kwangsiensis; assembly: GCA_037074715.1. Lineage (NCBI taxonomy): Eukaryota > Viridiplantae > Streptophyta > Magnoliopsida > Magnoliales > Magnoliaceae > Magnolia > Magnolia kwangsiensis. Next base: position 4,349,521 of record CM073577.1, on the reverse strand, counting down.
GAGCACAGCATTAGCTATCCACTCCGGATAGTATATCTCTTCTATTAATTTAGCCTTGAGGAGTTTGTCGACTTCCTCTTCGATGATAGTATACCTTTTGGGGCCTAGAGGGCGTCTTTTCTGTCGGATTGGCCTATAGGTCGGATTGATGTTGAGTCGGTGCGTCATGACCGAGGGATCGATTTCAGGCATATCTTCATGGCTCCACACGAATACGTCGGCATACCGTCGAAGCAAAACGATTTTACTGCTATTGTATAGCAGCATCGGGCATCTTACTGATCTCCTTTAATTATACCCACTCCCGACTCGGTCAGAAATTTCATTGAAAGGTGGTACGTGGATACCACGACTTGTAAGAGGCTTAGAGAAGGTCGACCAAGTATGACATTGTAGACAGATGATTGGTCGACGATTAAGAAGTCAACCATTATAGTCGTCTGGTGCGGAGGAGTCCCGGCGGTGAGTGGTAATGAAGTGATTCCTTCAAGAAGCACCTGTCCGCCAGAGAATCCTCTGAGTGGGGTTTGGACTGGGCGTAAATCCATCTTGTCGAACACCTAAGTGAACAATACGTCCGCAGAAAACCCAGTATCTACCAGTATGCAGAATACTTTCCTATTGGCAATAGTGAGAGCAATGACCAACACATCATAATGAGGATGATGAATCCCTCGAGCGTCGTCTTCAGTGAATGAGATACAATACTTCTCTCTTTTTTTCTTTTGAGGGCCGAGATAGCAGGAGAATCTTGGACTCAAGACTATTAATGCTCGTGGCGTGGTTCTTCCAAGCGTTATTGGAGTCTCCACCGCCTTGATGCCCACCAATGATAGTTCGAATCTCCTCCGTGGGTCGGCTTTTCGGGCGTTCTTCCGCAGTGCCGGGTCCTTCCACATGTTCTTTGAGTCGGCCCTCTTTAATGAGCCACTTGATTTCATTTTTTAAGTGATAACAATCACTCGTGTTGTGACCATGGTCACGGTGATAATGACAATACTTATTTTTACTCCGCCGATTCGGATTCCCTCAGAGTTTCTCGGGCCAGTTGACAAAGCCTTCATTATTGATTTCCATCAACACCTGTTTCTGAGATTTATTTAGAAGTGTGTATGTAGAAAACCTTCCGTCGGGTCGTTTGCCCGACCTACTGTCATCCCGCGCCCGATCGTCCTTTCGCTTTTTTCCTCCACCTGAGTCGGCTTCTTTCTTGGCTGACTCCTTAGCCAAGGGTTTTGCGCTTTGGACCGTTTCACGCAGGAGTTTCTTCTACATCTGCATATTTATCTGAGCGAGCCATAAATTCGCCCAAAGTCTCCGGTGGGTTTTTATCCAAGGATGCTAGAAATGGCTTATCTTTGACCCCTTGCATGAGTGCGTTAAGTGCCGTTTCCTCCGAGTATTTTTGAACCTGAAGAGATTCGAAGTTAAAACGCTTGATGTAGTTTTTCAGCAGCTCTCCTTCCTTTTGAACTATATTGTTCAGGTGTGCGGGCGGATTCAGTTTCTTCTTTCTGACGATGAAGTTAATAAGGAAGGCATCGTTGAGTTCTGCAAACGAACTGATTGACTTCGGTTTCAACTGTTTGAACCAAAGCCGGGCTACATCAGTTAACGTGAGAGAGAAGGCTCGACACATAACAACATCCGAGGCATCACGCAACTCTATATAAGTTCTGAAACATTCGATATGCTCATTTGGATAAGTTTTTTTGAAAAAGGGAGTAATCTGGGGTAGACGGAACCTATCCGGTAACCGAGCTTGCATTATTTTATCCACAAATGAAGAAACTTTTACCTTGGACTTGGTCGGATAGACGTGAAGCATATCGGAGAGGTTCATGAAGCCCGTCCTTCGCCTGCATAATAACAAATACAAAGGAGACCCTGGTTAGAGCCTGGGAATCTCCAATGCTTAAGTCAGTTATGGGAACAATGGCAAAGGATTTAAGGTTTTTCTGTTGCGTACCTTTCACCGTAAAGGAAATGGTTATTTATAAGTTTGGGAGAGTCCTGTTGTACGAGGATTCTTCTCCTTCATCTTCGGAGATTTGATCCTTTTGACAGATTTTTCTGGATTTTCGAGATGGTATTTGTATTCACACCGCCTTTTCTTGGCTCGGCTCGGCCGTTACCGACTCTGGAAGAGTCTCAGCTGGCTTAAGAGAATAAGTTTTTTGCTTTCTTACGGGCGGAATAGTCTTGGCATTTATCCGTCATCCTTCCTTATTCCGTGACCGACGAAACTAACTTATTTGGTTGGTTTATTCTATCGGTCGGGTGGCTTATAACTTATTTGGCCTTTAGTCGGCTTATGCAGAAGCTGTTAACTCGCTGACCGAGTAACTTAAGTCATCTTAAACTTTTGCCTCTTGGCCTTATGCACTATTCTCTTGGCTCTAACCATTGTCTCGAACTCCTCGGACAGTGTCAGCAGGGTTGACCTACTCTATATCTGAGTATCCGGACTTAACATATTTTTCCCCAACAAAAGAAATTTAGAACACTTTTTATAACAGCACAACTTGTGTTGAAATGACAATTATGGGTGTACACGAACCGAGTTAGCTCGGTTAGCTCGCTTGACTCGACTCGAAAAAGCTCGATTCGAAGTCGAGTTCAAGCTCATTTTTTGAGCTCGAAAATGAGTTCAAGCTGGCCCCAGCTCGACTCGACTCAGCTCGGATCAAACTCGGATTAAACTAATTCGGTGACTCGATTACCTTGATCTTGATGTTGCTCAAGAAGTGTTTAATGAAATGATTCAACGAAGTGTGACCAGTGACAAGAAAGGTATGTATATGAAATAAATATCCTATTTTTTGGATTTTTATGTTGCTAGGAAGGTATTTGATAAAATGCTTGAACAACCTTTGCTACTGTTTTATAGACAATGAGATTTTCAAGGTGTAGTCCAAGTGTTTGTGGAAATGCCGCACAAAAAAACTTTGCTCGATCTTAGCTCGAACTCAGCTCGAACTGCCGACCAAGCCGAGCTGAGTAGAGCTGGCCAGTCAGACTCGAGGACTGAGTTAAGCCGAGGTCAGCTAATGGTCGAACCGAGTTGAGCTGAGTTCAGCTCGTCTCGGTTCAACTCGATGTACACCCCTATTAGCAATACATGTCATTTGATGATGGGGTATGACAAAAAAGCCTAAGCGATATAAAATAGTAGAAGATAAATGGAATGGTTAGAAGAATACAAAGAGATAGAAGGAATAGGAAATCCAATATGGTAATGATTCAGCTACGGTAATAGTTGAATTCAAGAGGAGAAATAGTTATAGAGTATCTATGTAGTAAAGAAGCCTATAAATAATAAAGGATATTTATAAAGCAAAGAGTCTCACACCAATTTAACAAATCTAGTCAAATTTATTTTATCTTGTACTAGCATGATCATAGTTATAGAGTATCTATGTATTAAAGAAGCCTATAAACAATAAAGAAAATTTATAAAGCAAAGGGTCTCACACTAATTTAACAAATCTAGTCAAATTTATTTTATCTTGTCTTAGCATGATCTTTCAACCTTAAATCTATCATAGGATTTACAGTAATCTCTTGGCTATAATATATTAATTGCAATTCGAATTTATGCTCATGCTTTATCCTTTATCCATTCTACAGGCATTCCCTTGCAGTTGTATATATCCGGCCTTCTATAGGCATTTCTTTCTTGTTTGATGACAAGTGGCTATAAAAAGCCATGTTGTTATAAAAGACAAAGTTGAACCAATTTTTAGAGGGAGAATCCACCCTTTAAATATAGTCTGATCATTCCATGAAATAGTTTGCGAGATTGGACAGGCGAGCGATCTACTAATATCTCTACCATATATAATCAATTTACGCTTGAGGTCAAGTCATCAGGTTGGAATTGAGTTGTACGGTCAATTCTGATACACACCACACGCTAGATGTGGCCATTGAATTCAAATCGAAAAAAGTGCTCAACGAAAGCTAGATGAATGTTGAAAAAGTCTGAATATCATGAACACCACGTGGTGGTCAGCTTTTCCTTGTATCCTATGTTGTGGTCCACCTCACTGATTAGTAGCTCTGGCATTAATATGCATTGACTCATAGGATGGATAGACGGAGCCACCACCATATTAGCTAGATGATTTTAGTATTGCAAACGAGAGTGAATGTCAATCATCATGGACCCCACATTAAGGGCCTGTTTGGCCAGGCGTATCCCATGGGATTAGGAGAGATCGGATGAATTTTAAGGTAATGATAGTGGTGTCAGTGGATAAGTTTAAATCCCATAAAACTGCTATATCCTAGGACAGGTTCATTGGGTCTGTTTGGCACGCCCCACGTATCCCAGGATTTTATCTTCCAATCCGTCCAACCAAGGGATGAGATCAATTTTAAGGGAATGATGGTGATGTCAGTGAATTGTTTTAAGATCCCTGAGATTGCTTATATCCCGGGACAAGTTCACCGTGTCTGTTTGGCTCAGCATGCATATCCTGGGATATTGCGATCCCATCCCTCTTAATACCGTGGGATCAGTCCGACCAAACAGGCCCTAAGAAAATCACCTCAAAACCCTACCTGTCCCGAGCTTGGAATGGGAGTGGCTCATAGGGGCTACTGTGTCCATCCATTTTTCATATCATTTTAGCGTATAAGCCCAGAACTAAGGTAGATCACAAGCTCAAGTGGACCACACCACAGGAGGCATCAGCAGTGATACCATTGTCAAAGCCTTCATAGGGCCTATTCTGATGATTAATTGCCATAAAACTTATTCATAAGGTATGAAAACAGTTCAAAAGGTCACATACACTGGAGAAGAAGTAAAAATATAAATATCAGCTTGATCCAAAACCTTTCATGGCCACCGGTTGTTTTCAAAGGTAAGTATTTAATCGTCCTGTCTATAGTAGGTCCACTTAAGCTCTGTATCTGCAATAAAAAAATGGATTGACTGTATGGATAAAACTATTACCTCACAGTCGGAAACGGATTGCTACTCCCCATGATGTATGTGCTATGTGAGCCCTACCATGATGTATTGTTTCATCCATGCCGTCCATCTATCTTTTTAGATCATTTTATAACATGAGACCAAAAATGGGGCATATTCCAATCTCAAGTGGACCACATTACAGGAAACAATGTTGAATGAACATCAACCATTAAAAACTTGGGGGTCATAAAAGTTTTGGATCAAGCTGATCTTTGTTTTTTCTTTTCATCTGGGTCTGTATGACCTAATCAATAGATTTGATGTCAAATAAACAGTACATTGGGCCTTAGGAGGATTTTAATGGTGGATATCCAATCACTGTTGTTTTCCTATAGTGTGGTCCACATGAGATTTATATCCACTCAATTTTGAGATTAAGCCATAAAATGATACGTAAAAATGGATGAAATAAATCCATCATGTAGGGTCACAGAGCACCGACCATCAGCCACGGGGCTGGTGGCAGGTGGTAGCCAGTCCGTTTCCCCTCCGACCGCCTGGTACCCAATCCACGTCATCATACAACTTAAAGATCTCGGGCATTGACACCGTCAACCCAGCGGCAGTGGCTCTTTAGTAATTTCGACTTAAAACAGGGTCGTTTCATTTGAAAGTGCTTCAGAGGCTGGCGACGCAAATCACGTGGATTAAGTGGCCGACTTCGATCACGAGAAAAACATGTCGACTTCCAAACCTCACTAGCTTTCCATCCGTCTTTTCACATACCAGACAGCTTAAATAAGGAAGACGGCAATCCAGATCCAATAGCGTCTCGCCACGTGGAAAAGAGCTGAAAGTAGATGAGAGATAAGAAAGACCTGGTAAAACCGAACCGTGGCATATCCGTGTCCACATGCCATTCCCTCTTTCCATCTCTGCCGTTCGTCTTCCCCGTTGACGTCTGTCTCTCTTCTACTTTCAAAAGAAGGGCATCAATCAGACGAACAGACTGATTCCATGTATGTGATTTTTGTACCAAGCTTGCATCTAATATAGAGACAATTAGATGGACGGTACCGATCGATCATCAATCTATCACGTGTACTGTGGAGAGTTTGCTCTACCACATACGCGGTTGTAGACAGCGCGTGCAATGAAAAAGCTCTCTGGGGCCCACCGTGATGTGCGTGTGATTTTCATTCCTTTCATCGTTTGACGCCGTTAATGTTACAAAGTGACCCAAAAACTCAGGCAGATCTATAACTCAAGTGGGCCACACCACGGGAAAAGTGGATAGAGGGACCTATCATTGAAACCTTCCTGGGGCCCACCATGATGTTTATAGTCCATCCAAACCGTTCATAATGTGAGTCCCACCAAGCTGAATGTATATATAAAAAAGTACAAAAAAATCAGCCTGATTTGAAACCTCCGTGACCCGGATCCAAGAAGGTTACCTCCCTTCCACACTTTTCATCTGGTAGGGCTGACTTGAGTTTTGATGGGGCCCTTTTTTTCCATCACCTACTAACGTGATCTGGCGCAAGTGATGGATGGCTGAGATGTCACATGAATATCGTGACGGGCCCCACTAAGGGTGTAGTTGCACAGGCTACCTACAACAGTTGTCGTAGGAAATTAGCACCCATCTCCGTGTGGGCCTATGCTACCGGGCGCGGATCAGGTGTTACCCGCGTAACACTGTAGTCGGTGTTTCCCTGAAAATGGGGCCCACCTTGATGTATTTGTTGTATATCCACGACGTCCATTCGTTTTTTCAACTCATTTTAGTATATGGAGACATAGATGGAGCAGATCCAAATATCAATTGGACCATATCAAAGGAAATTGTGATCATTGAGTGCCTAGGAATAAAAACTTCTTAAGCCATCAACATAATTTTTATTATCCATCCATTATATTTATATGCTCACACAGAACTGGATGAAGATAAAAAACAAATATCATATTGATCCAACCATTTTTGCCCACAACATGTATTTAATGGTCAATCATTACATTTTCCTGTGGCGTGATCAACCTAAGAGATACTTATATTTAATTTTTTGGTATCATATCCTAAAATGATCTTTTAAAATAGATGGACGGAGTGGATTTAAAAATTGTCCATTAATTTTGGATCCACCACCGGAGAAACACCAACTAAAGTGCTTCCCGCGTAACATCTAATCCGCTCCTCTACTACCGCGTGCGAAGCTTTCCCGCGGTTTCTACGCGTGCGTGCCAGATGACGCCACGTTTCATCTCTTTAATGGCGCGGAGTAACACGTGACGGACCGGGCTTTTAGGAAGCGTGTGGACCCATGTGATACGTCGGCTTACTTCCATGCCGAATGCTACGGATACCGATAACGGAGTGGGAACAAAGATAAGGCCGTTATGACGGATTTTCTTCGTGGGGAAGGAGACAGCTTGAGATACGAATCGCGGGCTAGGGACTCTCTCCCATGAGCTTGCCGGTATCCATCGTGGTACAGACGCCGAAATATCTCATGAGTAATGAGATCCGGTCCGTTCATCAGGTGGAGATCCTAATGAAAATTCCTTGTCCCAAAATTAGGCTTTTTAAAATTCATATACATGCAAGTGGAGGTAAGAAAATGGACGGGTAATAATAGACAGTTTATATACGTATGGTCCCTGATGACTATCTTATTCTGCAGCTATCGTAGATGTATTAGTTTTATCCACGCCGTCCATACGTTTTTTAATATCAATTTAGGAAATGATATAAAAAATGAGATAGATCGAAGGTTTAAGTGAACCACAAAGTGGGGATTGAATTCCCACCATTAAAAACTTATTGGGAGCCGCATAAGTTTTGATCAAGTCTATATTTATGTTTTCCCTCGTACAGATCTAAGTGAAAATTTTGAACAGGTTGGATGGCAAATAAAAATCACGGTGGGCCTTACGAAGGTTTCAACGTGGGTGTCATTATCACTGCGGCTTACTCTGGTGTGCTCAACACAAGCTTTGTATCTGCCTAATTTTTGGGTTCTTTCATTAAAACAATATATAAAAATGTATGGACGGCATGGATTAAACCCATACATCAAGATAGGTCCCACAGAGCCTCCGTGGACCGAGTCCTACCAGGGCAAGGCGCTATGAGAGCGGATTAGGTGAGACCCCGGCCTTACCCAAACGGTACGGCCCATTTCGTGGGGCCCACCCTGATGTATTTAAGATGTATCCACGCTGTCTATCCGTTTTAAGATAATTTTAGGGAATTATCTCAAAAATTAAGAATATTCAATTGTCAGCTGGACCATACCATAAGAAACAATGGTGACTGACCGTCCAACTATTAATTTTTTTTATGGCATATATTAATGTTTCCACAGTATGTATTTACCATCCAATCTGTTTATAAGGTCACGTAATCCTGGATGAAGGAAAAAAATAAATATCAGCTTGATCCAATACTTTTGTAGTCCATTAATGGTCATTCACCATTGTTTCTTATGGTATGGTCAAAATGTTAATTATATATGTTATATTTTGGAAAAAATGCTCTAAAATAATATGAAAAAACGGATGGACGGCGTAGATATGTGATACATATATCAAGGTGGGCCCCACGGCAAGGACCGTACCGTTATTGGTGACGCCGGCGTCTCACCTAATCCGCTCTCGGACACCATCCACTTGCCCCTCAGTACCTCGGGAACGGATTAGCTACTCCCCTGACACCAGCCATTGGATGTTGGTCGGTGCTCCGTGGGGCCACCATGATGTATGTGTGTCATCTATGCCGTCCATCTATTTTTATATATCATTTTATGATATAAAAAAATAAAGTATATCTCAATCTCAAGTCGACCACGTTGCATGAAACAGTTTTGAATGAATTTTGACCATTAAAACTTTTTGGGGGCGATTAAAGTTTTGGATCAAGCTGATATTTATTTCATCCCTTCATCTGGGTCTTTATGACCAAATAGACAGATTGGATTTCAAATAAACAGTACAGTGGGCCGAATATCCATTCATTATTTTTTTTCCTGTGGTGTGGCCCACATAAGATTTATATCCTATAATTTTTTGTATCAACCCATAAAATGATTTTTTTAAAAATGGATGAACGGAATAGATGAAACAAGTACATCATTGTGGGGCCCACAGATTACCGACCACTAGCCACGGGGCTGGTGTCAGGGGGAGTACCCAATCCGTCTCCCAGTCCCTCTTCGTAATTGCCGAAAATGGTATAGACGGAAACCGTTTTCTCAGTCCAGGTGTACTTATCCTTATTCTATTTACACCCACCGCGCATGATAGGTGAACCTAGTCGTATTAGGGCGTATAATACTCCAGCCTCCAAACATCCCCATCATCAAGACATCTTACAAGATGGCACGTATCTATAGCATCCCAGAAGCTGTATATCAGACTGTTCCTATTTCATGTCCTAAAATCAGTCTGGTCCACTCATCAGATGAGCAACACACAGACCGTTGGTTATCATTTTCCTGACCATCGATTCCTTGTGAGGTAGCATACAATGCTTCCATGATATAAATTGTACGGTACATTTATCCTTTAATTTTATACTAGTGGGGCCCATGTTACGGTGATCCAAAACGTTGATATGATGGGAAAAATGGTGGATGGCCCAGACACAAAAAATTAACAGGATTGGAGCATCCTAGCGGTAGAAAATTTGTCCTTTCATCGGGAACGGCTGTTGTATGTCTTTTTAACAGTTGTTTGTTGCTTAACTATTGAAACGTATAGAATTTTCCCATCACGTAGATCTTTGGTGCATGAACTATTCACTGTGGGGCCATAGTATCAACGGTCAGGATCACTGAACAGTAGCCCCACGTCTATGAATCGAATACCCGAACACTACTATTTCTTACAGTGCATCATCCCGCTAACTGAATACCACGTGGAGTTTATGTACCATCCAATCCATTCATCTGATGTACCTCAACAGGATTAAAACACTAGCCAAAAATCACTGTATTTGAAAACTAGGGTGGGCCGCAGCATGATTATTCAGAGGTTTTTGTGTAATTTTAAACTAATTATGCGTTGAAACAGACTATTGTTTATTGAGTAACGGTCAAAAAGGTTTGATCTACCTTATGGACGGAGTGGATTTCAAGCACGGTAAATAGTTTCACCACTATCGAGAATGTTATCCCGGTAAGTACCTTCGCTAGGTATGAAGGACGCCGATTGCGGCCGCGGATTCCTGCAACCCTAAGTACTGTGGGTCCCACTGTGATTTTTATGTTAATCCACTCCGTCCATCTGTTTTTAAAGATAATTTTGGAAAATTTTTCTAAACAAGAGAACATAAAATTTTCAATTGGGCCACACCACAGGAAAACGTGAGGATGAGAACGAACACCGTTGAAACCTTTCTGTAGTCCACCGTGATTTTGTACGACATATAGCGTTTTTGTAAGTTGATTCCCACATGGATGAAGAGAAAACACAAATATCGGCTAGATCCGAAACTTCTGTGGCCCCAATAAGATTTCAACGGTTATTATTCAATCCCCACTGCTTCATTGGGTGTGGCGCATTTGAGTTTTTGACCTAACTAATATTTCTACCCATATCATAAAATAAGCTGAAGAAACGGATGGACGGATATTATATAACAATAACATCACGTTGGGCCCCACAATGCTCGGGGTTGTAGGAATCCTTCCAACTCCCGGTTGCAGGCAATCCGCATCGAGGCAGGAAGGAGTTTTGCACAAGGAAATGGTGTTATATATAGAAAGGATGGGTGTGAATATCAACTCAATTATTTTATTATTCCGGAAAAGCCCCTCACATTTCCCTAAAGGAACACGTGCTTCAAAATTCACATACACCGAACGAGAGTTCCAACTTGTATAAAACTGAGAAAACCCTGCCCGCCTTCACCCCGCCCAAAGGAAGAAGAAAGAAAGAGAGAGATATCTCCTACAGAATTTGAAAAAATTAGAAGATCGGAAGCTTTGATTCTTCAGATTTCGAGTCCGGATTTAATCTTTTGACAAAAATCATGTCGACGTCGACGAATTTCTCAGAAACGGGGAGGTTTTCCGGCCGGAAATCGCCGGAGAAGTCGAATTTCAATCAAACTTGCAGTCTTTTGAGCCAGTACATGAAAGTGAAGGGGAGTATCGGAGATCTGAGCCTTGGAATGAGTTGCAATCTGGAAGGGAAAGGTTCGTTCCGGATTTACCCCCTTTTTCTTTTCGCAATGATCGGATCGGTTCTTGATTTAAGATTTTTCTTTCGATTTTGTATTTTTAAAGGACTTTGACGAGATTTTTCCTTTTTTTCCGGTAGAAATTCAGGGATTTTTCTTCTGTTCTGTGATTTAAAAAATAATAATTTTCTTTTACTCGCAAATGCAAATTTTCATAGAATTATTATTATTTTGGAGTAGATTGGAGATCTTGCTTCTAACGATGGCTTCAAGCTTTTTAATGGAATTTTCTACTTGAAATTGTCTTTCTTCAGAATTTCAGCTATTCTGCTGTTTTTTCGATGGAAAACGCCGAGATAAGAGATTTTCTGTTAGAAACTAACTGATTTTCTTTCTAATCTATACCGAATTTCGGTTTATGCTTGAAGATCTTCATTTGAAATGGATCACCTGTGAAGAGGTCTCAGGATCTAATATACACCGAAATTCAGTGTATCGTTTGATTTTAAATAGGCTGAGGTTTCCGATCGTCTTAGATAAAACAAAATAATCTGATATCTTCTGCTTCTTCATTACGAATTTCAGGAAATCCCGAAACGCTTCGTCCCGCTACGATGAATTTACTCCCGGGAATGGAAATGTCGGGAGAAGTTTCGGACCGAAACGCGATGGATCTGTTTCCCCAGCACGCCGGTTTCGGCCCTTCCGTTACGACAGAAGACGCACGGAAGATGAGCTACACGAGGTAAGGATACGATACTTACCTTTCTTTTTGTTAAAAAGACGAAAATGCCCCTTTGAAGTTGCTGGAGAAACAAGCGATGCCCGCGGAATGACCAAAATGCCCTTCTACTTTCTGAAGCTGCTGAGCAGCATCAGAGTCCTTTCAAGGGCATTTTGGTCAACCAGGCAGTTGCAACGATTCACGTATAAAAGAAACCGATTTTTCGGAAACCGAAACAAGAGCTGCTACTGACTGTTGTAACGTTTTACAGACCTTCGACTGTACCCGAAACGGCGCCAATGACGATATTTTATGGTGGAAAAGTGCTGGTTTTCAACGATTTTCCGGCCGATAAGGCGAGGGAAGTCATGCTCATGGCCAGCAAAGGAACCGTCCCGAATCCCAGCGCACCTTCTACTCCTGGCATCGAACTCAGAAACCGCCCGCAGCAACATAACACCAGCTTCGCTTCGGCTTCCGCTACATCCAACGGTTCGTTGCAGGATTGTCTTCCACGGCCACCTCAAGCCAATACTTCAGGTATTTTTCTTAAATTTCAATTTCGTTTTTCGAGAGCGGGAAAAAAGACGCAAAACAGGAACTTATCTTTTCCGGTTTTGATTTCTGTTACAGATCTGCCGATCGCAAGAAAGGTATCACTCCACCGGTTTCTGGAGAAGAGGAAAGAAAGGTAAGCAATTTTGATATAGAATTCCCAAAATGCCCCTCCGGCCCAGAGGATTAACGGTCAAGATCTCATTTCTTCTTGGTATGTATTTTTTCCAGGATCAGTGCAAAAGCTCCTTACCAAATGAGCAAGCCGTCTGCGACTCCAGCGAAGCCTACTGAAAGCAAGCCATGGCTCGGCTTGGCTCCTCAACCCTGCTGAGCGTAGCTGAAACTGTAACTATTTTCGCATCTCTACCGCAACAACTTGTGAGTCGTTATCTCTCCCGACGACTCGTTCGACTCGGAGAAACGAGTCTCGGACTCGGCATCTGCTCATGCACGTGTAAAGCATGTAATCGTATTCTTTCAGATATTGTTTATTCGAGATGTGATTTCTTCTATTGTAGACAAAAGGTGGTGAGTCACCCACCACCCATTTTTTATAGGAAAGCAGTATACGACGAAGACATTTTTCTTCTGTATAATCGTGTTCGACGCTTAGTAGTGGAAAACTATTCGTATCAACCGTTGACTTGGTGGGCCTTTTGTTTACGTCTTTAAATTGTCACGTGTTTCAGAATTGATTTGATGGGATGATCTTGACCGTCCGATGGATGGAATTTCAACTACTTGCCGTGGGTGGTTGTTGCTTTGTTTTATTCTTCTTTTTACACGGCGCATTTGCATGTTATTGATCAGACAGGATCTCTTTCTAGAGCAAGGTGGGGCTTAAGTGGTGCGTGGCCCATCCTTTTGCTACCCTACGTGATGATCCTGGCCGTTCATCCGGTGTTGCGGGTAGCATGTGCGCGACGGAAACGGATTGGCTAGTGGTCGGTTCTCCGTGGGGCCACCATGATGTATGTGTTGCATCCATGTTGTCCATCTATTTTTCTAGATCATTTTACGGTATAATCTCAAAAATGAGGTATATTTCAATCTCAAGTGGACCACATTACAGGAAACAGTGTTGATTGGACGTCGACCATTTAAAAATTTTTGGGAGCAATGAAAGTTTTGGGTCAAGCTGATATTTGTTTTTTCCCTTCGTCCAGGTCTGTATGCCCTAATCAATAGATTGGATTTCAAATAAACAGTACAGTGGGCCTTAGGAGGATTTTAATGGTGGATATCCAATCACTGTTGATCTCCTGTGGTGTGGTCCACCTGAGATTTATATCCCTCTCATTTTTTAAATCTGCCGTAAAATGATTTTTAAAAATGGATGAACGGCATGGATAAAAGAAATACTTCATAGTGGGCCCGCAGAGCACCGACCACCACCACCGGGCTAGTATCATGGGACTAGCCATTCCGTTTCCGTGCGGGACATGGAAAGAATCCGACAATCGATGATTGTCAGCGATCATGGAGAAGTGAGCCAGAAACTGCCTCTCTGGACCGTTGTTTTAAAGTCAGTTTGTAGGGATGATATGATCTCTGATGTAGTTTTTTCTTTTTTGTTTTTTAATCCATATGAACCATCTATAGTGGGACTTAAATGAGTGGTCCTGATCATTTAACAGTGAGGGAGAGGATGGTCTAATGATCAGAACCATCCATGTTCTGGGCCACAGTAAGAAACATATGCCAAACGGATATTTCTGGCCATAGATTTGTATCGCTGGATGGGGTCTCTTGGGGAAGAAATTTCAACGGCTTACATTCATCTCAGACCAGTAGTCAAAATGATCCTTTAATTGTGATTGTTACACCATAGGCCGTTAAAAATGGGACCAAGAGGGTGGACGGTTCAGATCATCCCGTCATCTCTGCATGTCGGCATCATGCGCGATAAGGTCGAATCTGTTTCTCTAGTTGCCTACTTGGGAATTAAAATATGAAAATGCCACCGCAGAGAGAGAAAAAACATTCTTTGATTGCATTTCACGGGTGTCTTTTTTTAATGCAACAAGGCAGCGTTGTTTTTATAATGATCAGCCACCAAATATCTTTAATTACCAATGTGCCATTAACTTTATTTAAAGAAAGGGCATCTCCGTGGTAATTCACTGCCTTTTTAAGTTGTAGTGACTCACCTACCATCCACATGGCGTAATCACACGGCTTCCTAGATCGTCCGAATTGTTGATCAACGGTGGATAAAGTGTTACCCTAAATCACACTGGGCATATGATAGTAACCATCTTTGCCCGCTGAGTTAGGGACGCGGATGGGGTACTTCCACAACCTAGAGACGGTTGGTCCTGTCAAGCGCTCTGTGGGCCAACCTGATGTATATGTTTTATCCACGCCGTTCATTCATTTTAACAGATCATTTTAGGACATAAGACCAAGAAGGAGGTAGATTGAAGGCTCAAGTGGATCACACTAGAGGAGTGAGAATTGAAAGCTCACCGTTGAAAACTTCCTAAGAATACAAAAGTTTGGTATTTATGTTTTCCCTTCATCGAGGTATACGAGACCTTAGAAAGGATTCAACGGTAGATATCAAGTTACCACTGCTTCTTGTGATGTGGTCCACTTGAGGCTCCAATCTGCTTCTTGTTGGGTATCATGCCAAAAAATTATCCTAAAAAATAGATGGTCTAGATAGCCGCACGTCGGCTTGGCTAATTGTAAGGAAGGTGGATGGGTCAACTCTAACGTGGGAAGTCGGAAGATGGGCCCAGCTGCCCCATCATGATGTTTGTGAGAAATCTACCCCCGTCTGTTGAAAAAGTTTTAACGGTAGGCATTTCCTGTCCCACTAGTTCCAATCGCATGGATCGTTCAAGTTTGCATTTCCTGTCCCACTAGTTTCAATCGCATGGATCATTCAAGTTTTGGATTTGCTTCATTTTGGGCTCGTCAGCTGGAAAGACAGATGAACCGGATGAATTTCTAGCAAATATCATGGTGGGCCCCACCTAGCTTCGGTCACAGGCAATCCAAACAGCACATATTGGAAAATGGTGGTGAACTATCAGGGTAGTTTATAAAATGTGCCGTGGGAACAAAGAGAATCACTTGTGACGTGAACCCTTGGAAATACGCCTATCCACTCTTTAATAATAAACTACTGAAATTAAATTTATAGGTGGCAAAATAGACCAGATCTGAACCGTTGATTACAAGGTCCTACATGTGAAATCCTGTTGATGCTAAAATTTGCATCACCCTCACCAAGCTCCAAACACTTATGCCGAGTTATGTAAGCCTACATAGGAGAAAGACAAAGGAGATCTTGACTAGAGTAGGGAACCCTCCTTTGCCAAAGTGAAGTTAGGAATCTAGATCTAAGTAGTGATGTTGGGGATTAGGGTGTGAGATCTTGTGTGCCTGTTCCTATAGATATATCTGATGTGGTGCAGGTTGGGGACAGTTTCATAACCAAGATGGATCAGAAAAGGCCCGGTCTACGACAGAAGAGATCTGGACCGTCGGACCTTAGATTAGGCATATCTCGTAATTCGGAATGAGTTATCTTACGTAAAATATATGATTTTAGAGTAGAATGAGCTACTTTAGCCAACCAACCCGGCGTAGCGAGTTGCGAAAGCCAGATTTACGAAAATCCCTTAATCGACGGTTGTTTCCTTGATTTAATTTCATTTTTACTATAAATAGTAAATTTCTCTTCATTCGTTGGGCTTTAGGAGTTGTGTCCAACATGAAAAGTGCTTAGAATAATTAGCAGAACGGTTTGGTGAAGCCAAATAGGACACTTACTATTTTTGACCGACAACCTTGCACAGCAGTAGACATCATGACCGTCTATAAATGGTAAGTTTATTATTTATAATAAGTCGTGGATTCTAAGAGTTTTAGTTGTAGTTTGCTTCTGATTTCTTTCATATTGTTTGATACCCTTATTTAAAGGGTTGTGAACTCATTTTTATTCATTCATTAACCAATTTCGAATTTATTAGAATTTATTTCTATTTTTCTGCTTTCTTTCTTCGTGAATTCGAGAAGTCTCTGTGAAGAGTTCGAGAAATTTCATGGATTCAGAATAATTATTCTCTTGAGGAAGACGATGCTCAACCTCAAATCCTCCCCTACGTCAATGTCTCATTTTTATACCTTTTGATTGAAGTAACTATGCCTATCATTCTCGGCACGATTTCTAACAATAGGAGGGAGTGACGGACATGGTGATGTTGACAGTTACCCGAAGATCATGCGCCGGATCTTAATCTATGCATGCATTACTGGAACTGATCTCTGAGCATGACCATAGGCTCTATTTTCTTCCGAGCCGATGGTAGAGATGTGTAATAGCTTTTCCTGAATTCTAGTTTGATATGAAAGCTCTATAAAAAAATCTTAGAGACTAAACTTTGGTTACTATCCGACCAGATTAAACGAGCTGTCACTGATGAGCT
The DNA here is from genome assembly GCA_037074715.1 of Magnolia kwangsiensis. Taxonomy (NCBI): domain Eukaryota; kingdom Viridiplantae; phylum Streptophyta; class Magnoliopsida; order Magnoliales; family Magnoliaceae; genus Magnolia; species Magnolia kwangsiensis. The sequence goes on along the minus strand of CM073577.1, from coordinate 4,332,692 downwards.
GAGGTTCGACTTATCGACGTCCAACTTGCTACGATGAGTTAGATTAATCCGCCGAGCTAAGTCCACCTCTCTTGAGTTCGGCGCATGCATATTTATCCATAACAGGTCCCCACTTCAAAATTCAAAATGACTTATCCACTCTTTAATAATAGACTATTGAAATTTATAGGTGGCAAAATGGACCAGAACTGAACCATTGATTACATGGGCCTACGTGTCAGATCCCCACTTCAAAAATGACAATGAATAGTCCAAATCATCCTTTCGAAGAACTTTCTTCCGTTGAATATGTTGAGGTCTGCTAATTCGATATGCGTGTGGCGGCCGTACACATCCACACGCGCGGGCTTGCACGTGTCCTAATGTAACACGTGTCTAAGACATCAGATGGCAAATAGACATATCATGCCAATCCTTCTCGGCAGTTCTCCTCCCACCTGTCCGTTCGGCTGGCGCCGGTGGAACCTCATCCGTTCATCGTCAGGTGGGAGCGAATTAGCTGAGTGAGACCCCGGCCTCACCCAAGACGGTGCGGCCCTTACGGTGGGGCCCACCTTGATATATCTATTCTTTATCCACGCCGTCCATCCTTTTTCCCAGATAATTATGGTGCATGGTACCAAAAAAACGAAGCAGATCCAATTATCAGGTGGACCATACCATAAGAAACAGTAATGATTGACCATTGATGGGCCACAAAAGTCTTGGATCAAGCTTATATTTATTTTTTCCCTTCATCTAGCCTTACGTGAAATTATCAACAGATTGGATGGAAAATAAACACCGTACAAACATTAAGATGTACCCTAAGAAGTTTTTAATGGTAGGGCTTTCAATCACCACTGTTTCCTAGGGTGGGGTCCACCTGAGATCTGTTTCTTTTTCATTTTTTCAATCATGCCATGAAATGATCTATAAAAACGGATGGCCGGCATGGATAAGGAATAGATACATCAAGGTGGGCCCCATGGTAAAGCACCGCACCGTCTCACCTAAGCCGCTCCCTCATCGGGTCGATCAGAGGTGTACATTGATTTCCAAGCACCGGTCAAATTTTTGAAATTTCATAAGGTGAACGGTCCACCCAATTACCAGATTCGGGCCTAACATTCGGTCAGATGGTGAACACGCGGTGGGGCCCACCACATGAACAACCCCATCTCGCAGACAACGTGGCATGCATGTTTCATGCATGAAGCATGCATACATGAGACATGAATTCCACCGTTCCGGTCTCCATTCATTGTTGCCCATTAGAAGAAAAAATCTAAATAAAATGTTTATTATTAATTTATATAATAAATAATAGATAGATTTCATGTAAAAACTATGTAAATATTAAAAATTTATGAAAACACCTGCGCCTCGTGAAAATTTCTGCCGAAAGCCACCTTTTCTGTTTTTATATTTTCCGGCGGAACTTCTTGGAAGCTAGGTGGGGCCCACGTGATGTTTTTAAGAAATCTACACCGTTCATCCATTTTTTCAGATGATGTTACAAATTGGGCCAAAAGATGAGGCAGATTCAAAACTCAAGTGAGCCACAAAACAGGAAACAATGAGGATTGAACTTCCACTGTTAAAATATTTGTGGGGCCATAGAAATGAACTTACTCTATTTTAAGTTTTTTGGCATGCGGACATACGTGGTTCATATCTGACATCATACGGCTCCACTAATCACATCTAGCCACGTGTCTTTTTTTAGGGCTTGTTCTACGGAACCGAACGGAGATAAATTTATCTAGAATAGCAATTCAATAGCACTAGGTCTATCGTAAACCCGTCCTTCTGCAATTGCACGAAAAAATCTACACAAATTTTAATTACACTAAAGACATCAAATACAACATCCTCATCATCACCAAGATGAGTGGGCCGAACACCCAATTCACGTCCAGCTAAGATAATTGATACAAAGGCCCACCTTTTGATGGACCCATTGCCAAAATTCTAACAACTTGTCTTACTATTCAATGATCCAAACCATTGATACGGTGTGGATCCTATTTTGGATGTCTCACACCTTAAATATCCTTACACGTGAAAATTATAGTCCTTCATCAGGTGGGCAAGTAACGGAAAGGAATTCAGGCAATGATCCACATTCAACTGGCTAAAATCAAGAAATCAACAGCCGAATGTTGATGGGTCGAGCTTGGGATGATCTCATCCTATCGTGAGCATGTCCCACCAAAGGGGCGATTGGATCGTGAGTTATTTAACACATGTTACTTATACCTTAAGTAACGGACGTGGGTTGGCTACTGATGGGCTGAGTAGCCAGACTGCTACTGAAGTGACATCACCAAGTTTTATGGTCCGCCATGATATATGTTTTGTATCCACGCCGTCCATCCATATGTAGAGGTCATTTTAGGGTAATATCCAAAAAATGAGTCACATCCAAAGCTCCAGTGGACCCCACCACAAAAAACAGTGGGGAAAGTGATGCCACTGTTAAAAACTTCTAAAGGCCACAAAAGTTCTCTATCAAGCTGATATTTGTGTTTTCACTTCTTTAATGCCTTTGTTAACTTTTGAACATGTCGAATTTTGAAAAAAAACTTCATGGTGAACATTAAGATGTTTTCAATGGTGGGCATCAATCTTCCGCCGTTTTCTGTGTTGGGTCGACTAAAACTTTGAATCTGACTCGTTCTTGGCTCATGCCTTAAAATGATATCTCCAAATGGATGGACATCCTGGATACAACACATATGTACATCATAGTAGGGACCGCAGAACTTAGTCATACCACATCGTAGGGAGTTTCGCTAGTCAACCTGTTAGTATCTAATCTACTTTTTTTTTTTTTGTTAGCTTGTTAGTATACCCACTGTCGGATCACACTTCAGTGTTAGCCACAAACGATAAACAGGAAGAAATATAAACTAGAAACAGATCAAAGCAATCAAAACAAACCACAAGACAAGATATATGTGGAAAAATTCCAAACTAGGGTAAAAAACCACAGATGCAAACTTCCATTATGAAGAAGAATGAAGATTACAAGGCAAAATATTAACCTCTCTCTTGGAAGATCATAGAAAATCATTAACCCACACCTTAGAATAACTTTCATCATACCTAGAAAAACCCTGGGAACCCCTATTTATAGTTTAGACAACTCTCCTTCCATACCCTTGCGAAATGCGACACCAAAATCTGCAGTCTGCATTGGATTTGGAAACGAATCTGCATAACTACAACCGGTTGAGCAGATTGCACGACCGGTCGAGAGAACCCTATGACCGGTCGAGCACCTCGAAACTCAAAAAACGATGCTTGTTAGACTTTGAGTCGAACCTGTCCACGATTGGTCAAGCGGGCCCCTACGACCGGTCGATTATAGCCCACAACAGGTCGAAGACGGCCTTAGATGTGACTCTACATCTCAACAATCTTCCACTTGGAGACACATCACCATAAACCTTTGTCTTCTTCATCCGGAGTGTACCACCTGTCTTCAAGCCTGAAGACCAATCAAAGCTGAACAGAGCTTCAGCTTCTCCCGTGTGACCGCCTTGGTCAGTATATCCGCAGGATTCTCACTTGTATGAATCTTCTTCAGAGCAATCGATCCATCTTCCAGTAACGAACGTATGAAGTGATATCTGATGGCAATATCCTTAGTCTTGAATGAAAGGCTGAATTTTTAGTCAAGTGTATTGCACTCTAACTATCATTATACAGCTTGAAATCTGTTTACTTCTTGCCCAACTCTTCCATAAAACCTTTCATTCACACCATCTCCTTGCATGCTTCTGTAGCCGCAACATATTCTACTTCTGTCGTACTGATAGATATTATCTTTTGTAACTGAGAGACCCAACTGATTGCAGCACTACCCAGAGTAAAGACATAACCTGTAGTGCTTCTTCTGTTGTCGATATCTCCTGCCAAATCTGAATCCACGTAGCCTTATAGCTTGATTTTCGATCCACTATAACACAGCCCTACATCCTTAGTACCTACCAGGTATCTAAGGATCCACTTCACAATGTTCCTTTCCGGGGTTGTTCATGAACCTGTTAACAACTCCCACTACTTGAGCAATGTCTGGCCTCATGTTTCACCATAGCATACATGAGACTCCCAAAAGCCGGCACATATGAGACTTTAGTTATGTAGTCTCGTTCCTCCTGCGCCTTTACCCCTTGCTCCTTAGATAGTTTGAAGTGGTTGGCTAATGGAGTGCTAACTGGCTTAGCACCTCTCATATTAAATCGATCAAGTACCTTGGTTATGTACTCTGCCTGTGACAAAACCAATTTCTTGTTTTCCCTATCACGCTTTATCCTCACGCCTAGGATTTGTTTTGCAGCTCCTAAATCTTTCATGGCAAATTCTCTAAACAGTTGAGATTTGAGATGTCCTTCATGCTTGAACCGGCCACAAGCATATCGTCAACGTACGAAGAAGGATGATGTATGACGTATCAAACTTCTTCAAGTAACAACAGTGGTTTACATGACATCTCCTAAAATCGTTTCCTGACATGAAACTATCAAACTTCTTGTGCCATTGCCTCGAGGCCTACTTCAGGCCATATAGACTCTTCTTTAGTCTGCACACTTTGTTCTCCTTTCCTGGTGCCACGTATCATGTCGGCTGATGCATATATATCTCTTCTTTAAGGTCTCTATGAAGAAAGACTATCTTAACATCTAGCTGCTCTAGATGTAAGTCCTCTATAGCCACTATACTCAAGACCATACGAATCGTAGACATTTTAACTACAGGTGAAAATATTTCAGTGAAATCGATACTTGTCTTTGGTTGAAATCCTTTTATAACCTGTCACGCCTCAAACCCAGAAATCGGATTCACAGGAATCCCGATCGCCGAATCCGGTACCGACAGCCTCCGTAGTACCCCATTTTCGGCTCCTAGCGTCCATACGCAAGATTTCGATCCTGGGATCCTACAAGGAGGATTTATTATTATTATTTTTTATATACATTTAACTCATAAGAAGCATAACCACAAGATTACCTAATTTACAAAAGCATCATCGTCATCACATATCCATTAATATAATCATTTGGGTACAATACTGAAAGGGAAATACATAAATAGAAATTCAAGCTCCATAAGACCACTGCACGCTCTATGCTCAACACTACTGCAACCTAACATTACCTGTACGCATCTATCATGTATAAGCTTATAAAAAGCTCAGAGGGTGGTATAAGTGTGTGCACAAGGTAAGTGCTAAGTATTCAATACAATGCCATAATCATACAATACCGGAAGTACTGGTAATCCATAAATCATGCAATATTGGAATAAGTAGAAATACTGGTAAGATCAGGAATTATCAGAGTAAACAGAAATACTGACAAGATTATAAATCATACAGTAACAGAGTAAGCGGAAATACTGACAAGTCCATGAGTCATACAATATCAGAATACATAAGACAAATTAACTATGCAAATGAGGAATCATAGATAGCCAAATATCAGATGCAAAGGATGCAATGCAATATACATTCCTGATGAGTATTACAAATAGCGTCAGTCGTACCTATACCGTATAAATGCAGAAACACAATAACCCAAAATGTCGTATGCCGTGAATGTCATGAAATATGCGGTGCAAATGGAATGGTCATGCTGGAGTGTGAAGTCGGGATGATAGTACGTAGTATCGCAGGTTATGAGGTCCATCACAAGAGACTTTTATCCAAACTAGTCTCATACTTAAATTTAGATAGTCAGACTCAATGTGGTAAACTCCTGATCTCAGGTTAGTAGCGCGCCTCAACTGAAATCATGACCATTGTGAAGGCACACATGACAAATAGTTACGCACCACCAGCCTGAGTGAATAGTGAATGAATGAATTTGCAACCCCTGCTCACTAAATCTACATATCAGTACAATTCATCTCTGGAATCATCACCGGGGTCTAGTATACTCTACGCCAGCTTACCGTCCCTATCCGAACGCACAATTGGGAGAGCGAAAGAGACCTTACTATCCGCCTGCCAATATCAGGCCCGGCTCATCGATAGCGGACCGATTCCTCAAGCTGGTCAAACTCAACCTAGAAGTTGCCCCCTCACTCAGGCGGGTAAGGTCACACCCCTTTCCAACCGACCACGACACAGTGAGAGACGCGACCTACTGGTATAAGGCCCTCGTGCGCTCATATATCCACTCGGTTTCGACGTTTGAGTCATCTCCTAGGCACAGAGGTTTAGGAATTTTCACTTAGGGACATCTACAGCGCACGTATGCTAGAACCAAACATTTTCGGTGTCCCGTCTGACCATCTACAATATGCCTGTGGAGGCTACGACCCTGATGTTGCTAGGACGTATAACACACAATGAAAGATGCATGAGTCATACAATCCAGTCATGCATCAATCCTGCGCACGCCGTGCGCTCATGTGAGATAACCTCCGCCTATCAGGGAGCTTCATATCAATATATTCATTGACATATGCAATGATCAACCACATCTCATAACAAACATACAGATGATGCGTATGGGCATGAATCATGATGTTATGTTGTTACATACTCATAATCGGTACTAATAACTGACATCGACAATCGACGACCAACATACATTACAATGGGCTCCATCTCCTGGCCCTCGAATGCATCACAATAGACCTCATCACATAGGCCTTACATACATTACATAGGCTTCAGATGTATCAAGCCGAGGTCGAATGCTCATCAGAATGGGCCTCAACTACGGGTCGTATATACATCATAATGGGTCTCGACAATAGGCCTCGATATCCGGCCTTGACAATTGAAGTTGGCCTCGATAATCAGAATCGACCCCAATAATCGGCAATCGAAATCAGCCTCAATCCCGATAATTGGAATCAGTAATCAGCAATCGAAATTGGTCTCGCCAATCGGACTCGGCCTCGACAATCAGAATTGACCTATATAATCGGCCTCAGCAAATCGGTGAGAATGGGCCTAATAAGGCCTAAGGGAATGTCACAATGTGGACATCTAACCATCATTGCCCATCAATGTGGACATTCAACCAACATTGCTCCCAATGAGTGGCCCACATAGAGCCAAACGTAAAATGGGCCCATGGCCTCACACAAAGGCCTAATATACATCGCAATGAGCCTCATACAACTACCATGGACCGTATCATTGGGTCGCACCAACGGGCCTCATATACATAATAGGTGAGCCCTACTCATGGGCACATGGGTCGGCCGCATCAATGGGCAGCACTAATGGGCCATCATATATACCAAGTGGGCCTTAATCTAGGGGCCCGAAACATATCTCAATGGGCCTTAACCCATGGGCCACAAATACATCAAATGGTTCTCACAATCTGGGCTTTAAATACACCATAATGGGCCACACAACAGGGTTTCTAGTACGATCTCAACGGCCACTTAAGATGGACAGTTAATACATACATCACGATGGGCCACAACCCATGGGTCTTGATACACAACGGGTGGGACCTGCACATGGGCCTAACAAACATCACAGGTGGGCCTTGCACATAGGCCACGAATACATCACAATGGCTCATATGGGCCTTAAATACAAGGCAGGTGGGCCCTATCACATGGGCCTTAAATATACATCATGATGGGCCTTATGGGTGAGCCGTACCAATGGGCCTCAAGTGGGCTACAAATACATCAAGGTGGGCCTCAGAGATGGGCCACAAAATACATTAAGGTGGGCCTTAGAGATGGGCCACATAATATATCAAGGTGGGCCACAGAATATATCAAGGTGGATCCCATGTCCATGAAAATGAACAGACAACATGAATACAACACATCATCAAAGTAGGGCCCACCATAATGTTATTTTCCACCCAGTCTGTTCATAAGGTCACGTGGACCTTAAATAAGAGGAGGAACAAATTTCATATCGATCCAAAGCTTATGTGGCCCCCAAAACAGTTTCAATGGTGGATGCTGGACCTTTCACTGATTTTGCAGTGTGGTCCACTTGATAGATAGATGACGTAGATTACATATACATCATGGTACGCCCGCGTAGTCCGTCTAGATGGACGATAATGATGAAGAACACGTGCTTCAATGTGGGACAGGTCCAAGGATGGACGGGAAGGATGAAAAACATACATCAAGTGAGTTCCCACTGTCCCAAACAGTGGACAGTGAGGATAAATCACATCCATCACGGTGGTCCCATGAGGATGTGGGCCACACGTGTCAGGTGGGATTCATGTCCCATGGACGGATGGTGTAGATGTACATCACGTACTTCAAAACTGGCCCCACCGTCCAGAGGTCTGGACGGTGCAGGCGTCACACATATATCATGGTGGGCCACGTCCAGAGATGGACGGTCAACGTGCATATGACACATACATATACTGGTGGGTTCTGGTGGACAGTAAGATGGATGGACGGTGGAGATTAACACATGCCTCATGATCGACCCAACAGAGCGTGCTAGCGACGGCCCAAATACAAGGTACATGCGTCATTGTGGTGTTGGGCGGTGTAGATCAACAATTGTAGAGGCCACACGTGTAACATTGCTGGTCAGTGCAGAGGCCACAGCAAGGATGTTGCACATCCTGTGGACGGTACGGGTGAAACACATCCATCAGGGTGGGCTTGGTAGATGGATGGCGTGGATGGCAAATACATCACAGTGTACTCCACATGGATGGACGGTTTGGATAAAACCCACTCCTTAATGGTGCCATGTGGATGAAATCCACGGAAGATGGTGCATAGAGAGAGAGATGGGTCCCAAGTAGGGCTATCACCACGTACTATACAATATATATAATATATATAATATAATATTATATTATTATATTCAACACTTAAAACAGTCCAGCATATATAACACATATTACAAGTGGGTCCCACTCCCACACGTGCCACACGTGTGGGATGGGCCACGTCCGAACACATGGACGGTATAGATATAAACATACATCATGGTGGCCCACCGTCCCCGCTGCTGGACGGTGCAGACCAAAGCATACCTCATGGTGGTGCATACATACACACATCAGTGGGTCCCACGTGGGGCCCACCATAATGTTTATCTGCCATCCAATCTTTTGATAGGGTCATACGGAGCCGAATGAGGAGGAAAAACAAATTGCATACTGATCCAAAATTCCTGTGATAACCCAAAAGGGTTTCAATGGCAATCGTTCAATCAACATTATTTCCTACCATGTGGGCCACCTGAGTTGTTTATACGGCTGATTTTTGGAGGAACCCATTTCTAAAAAGGGAACCTATTAAATGCATGGTGTAGATGTACAACATACTTCATGGTGGGGTCTGTGGTGGGGCCCACCATTCCACCTTTAAACCAGCAGTGAGGACGCTGCGTTGACAGCAATAGAGACGTCCTTGCATATGTGTTTTGCTTATTTGTTTGTTTATTTATTTATTTTTTGTTATTCTAAGGATTTTTATATGTGGGGCCCGCATTAGAAAAATCCACACCAACTACTGGTCTCCTTGGCTGATAATAGAACTAGCGAGTCCAATATGCAATATTTTTGGCGTATAGAAATATCACAGCGAGCCTTAACAGTTTAAATCACCTAAAACCATTGTTTCCTACATTATGGCCTGCCAAAGGTTTAGATCGGCTTCACATTTTGGCTCAACGGCTAAAATAAGATAGAAAAAAGAGTGGACGGTGTGGATTAAATCCATACATTAAGGTAGGGCCTATATAAGTGGCTCACCCAAAAAGCACAAACCAAATATAATATATATATATATATATATAAAATTTTGTTGACGGTGCTGTGAGTGCAACTCACTATCTGTTCACACTTCATTGAACCCGCGTCCAGCCTGGACGCTGGACGGGTGACGTGAATATATTATCAAGGTGGGTCCCATGGGTGGGGACCAAGGATGGTGGGTCTCATGTGGACGTGGTCCACTAGATTTGAATCAATCTTATATATATGTTTTCCCATCATCCATCTAGAGGGTAGGACCCACATGGCTGGGATGGTTTGGATGGGACATTCATCAAGATGGGGTTCATTTGGGTGGACCACACAGCCACATCCTCACACCATAATATTGAAAGAGAGAGGGGGAGAGAGAGAGAGAAAGAAGCACCCACCTTTGATCTTCTTGGATTTGTCCTTCCATGAACGCCTTTTAAAGCTCCGATGGTTGAGATTCAACGGTCGAGATGGATCATGGATGGTGGAGATGGGAGTTAGGAAGTGGGCCACATAAGGCCTCTCATGGAGGCTTGGACGATTCTTTCATGGAGAATGAGAGAGAGAGGAAGAGAGAGAGAGAGAGAGAATGAGAGAGAGAGGAAGAGAGACAGAGAGAATGAGAGAGAAGTGATGGGAGAGGGATGGGTATACTTGATGTAAGGGAAAGTTGACTTTGGAGAGGGGTGATTGTACTTGGGGATGGTTGCTTGTACTTGACTTGATTTGATTGATTGATGTGACGTTTCGTAGAGATTCTCTTAGAATTGCAACGCGCGGCATTTTTCTAGAATTGAACGCTGGCCCACATCTCCTAGCCCGGGTACCGCATCGGTGTGCAAGACGGGCATCGGAACCTTGGCGACGGCGCGGTTGCACTGGTACAAGTCTCGAGTCGAGCTGACTTTGGAACATGAGACACATCTCAGGATTTCGCGCAAATACCGATAACAGATCGTGTGTCACGAAAATTCGACCGGAAGGACCACGGAGGCATACAGAATGGTACAGGCAAGGATACGGGTCTTACACAACTAGTCTCGCCTTGTACCATTTCGAACCATCGTGCTCCTCTTTCAGTCTGTAAACCCACTTGTTATGAAGAGCTTTTTTACACTTAGGTAGAGTGAGTAGCTCCCATGTACGATTAGACTCAAGAGAATCCATCTTCTCATCCATCGCTTGCTCCCACTTAACCCGTGTTTCTGACTATAACACCTCTTCAAAACACTCTGGCTCACCATTATCTATCAGCAGTAGATAATGTAAGGAGGGTGAGTATCGGACCGTGGGTCTCCTCTCCCGAGTAGACCTCCTTACAACCGGTGTATGTAGCTCTGCCTCATAATGCTTCTGTGCATGACCAGCCTGTGGCACTGTAACACCCATGTTCGGTAACTCTTCCAACTCTACGAATTTCTTTTTCTCGGCCTTATTTTCCTGCACACTGTCCTTATGCATCACTTTTTCATTGAAGACTACGTCCTTGCTTCTGATGATTTTTCCATTTTCTGCATCCCAAAACCTGTAGCCAAAATCATGCTGCCCGTAGCCTATAAACGTGCACCTCCTGGACTTCACATCCAGCTTGTTTCTATGCTCTGTATCAATGTGAACATATAAAGTGCAACCGAATACTTTGAGATGTGTAAGGTTCACTTCTTTCCTAGTCCACGTTTCTTCTGGTAGCCCACCATCCAATGGTGCTGAGGGACTTCTATTGATGAGATATGCAGTAGTATTCACAGTATTTGCCCAAAAGGTCTTGGGTAACCCTGCATGTAACCTCATGCTCCTGGCGCACTCAAGGATGTCCTGTTAATGCGCTCAGCCACACCATTCTACTGCGGTGTCCCTGGAACCATTTTCTGATATTTGATTCCACTTGCTGCACAATACTTCTCAAATCTCTTATCATATACTCTCCCCCATTATCAAATCTGAGATACTTTACTGTTTTACTTGTCTCGTTTTCTACCATAACTTTTCAATTCTTAAACACATCAAATACATCAGAATTATGCTTTAAGAAGTAAACCTACAGTTTTCTACTAACATCATCAATAAAGGAAACAAAATAAAGTGAGCCACCAAGAGATGATACTGTGTCGGTCCCCACACATCAGTGTGTACAAGCTCCAATAGATACATCTTTGGAGTGCGTCCTGTCTTCTTGAAGCTTACTCTCTTCTGCTTGCTATACACGCCGTCCTCGCAGAATTCCAAGTCAATAGACTTCAGCCTTGGTAGCTTCCATTTTAACAATAACACTTTCATCTCCTTCTCACTCATATGTCTCAACCTCTGATGTCACAACTGCCCAATCACTCCAGTTGATGCGACCGCGAGTGAACTATACGATCCTGAAGTCACGTACATAATACCTTCCTTTTTGCTTCGAGATATCACCAAGGCACCTTTTGTGATCTTCCAGGAATCATTGGTGAATGTCGTTATATAGCCGGTATCGGCCAACTGCCCCACTTAGATCAGATTCCTTCTCAAACTCGGTACATGTCTGACATCCTTCAATTTTAAAACCGTTTCGTCTTTCTAATTGACCTGAATGTCTCCCTTTCTAACGATACTGTACGGCTCATCATCACCCAAGTAGACTCTCCCAAAGTCACCTGACACAATCACGTAAAACTTCCTTACATGAAGTAGCATGAAATGAAGCACCCGAGTCTATAACCTAAGACTCATTCCTTACACCAAGAGACAAGATTAACGTCTCTGTGTCGCTCTCCTCAGACAGATTCACTGAATCCTTCCAGCCTTAAGAGCTTCCATCTTGTTTCTTAAGTGCCCTGCAATCACGTTTCATGTGCCCCTTCTTACCGCAATGCCAACACCTGTCTTTATCTTTCGGTCCCTTGGACTTCTTCCTTGACTTAAAATGTCTGTGTTTATTGCATCCTTTATTCAGCAATCTTCCTCTTTCTTCAACATTTAGAGCAATCTTCCTTCTAAATTCTTCTCTGAGAATTAGACCGGCCACATTATCAAATTTAAGCTTTGTCGACCCTAAGAATTGCTCACAGCAATCACCAAACCATCCCAACTGTCTGGAAGACTGGATAAGATCAACGACGCCCTGACCTCATCCTCAAAAATGATGCTAATGAATTCCAACTGGCTCGTGACTGTATTTAACTCGTTTAGATGTTCAGCCATGCTCCCACCATCTGACAATTTCATGTTGAATAGCTATTTCACAAGATGAACCTTGTTGGACGCTGAGGGTTTTTCATACATGGTGGCCAGGGCTTCCATTAATTCTTTTGTCGTTTTCACCTTAGATATATTAAAGGTGACGCTCTTAAACAAAGAGAGTCGGGTCGTTCCTAAAGCCTTCCTATCCAGTAAAAACCATTCATCTCTGTCATCTTTTCTGGTTTCTTCTCTTTTCCTCTTAGAAGAATATAGAGGTCCTTTTGATATAGATAATCCTCCATCTACATCTTCTATAAGGCAAAGTTTGAACCATCAAACTTCTAAATTCTAGTTTTTCCTTCTTCCACCATCGCTCCCAATAGAACTAAACTAATAACTTTGATATTAGTTGTTGTGCAGCACGCCAACAACACAGTGAGCCTAGATCCAATCTCAGGCCTCACCCACAAATGATAAACACGAAGAAATATAAATTAGAAACAGACCAAAACAAACCACAAGACAAGATATACGTGAAAAAATCCTAAACTAGGGTAAAAAACTACGGATGCAAAGGTTGAGGGTCAAATATTACATATTAGACCCAGTTATTGCCTAGATTTACGAGCATGATACTGTTTAATGATTCGATTTAATCGTGTTTGTGATGCAGTGTATTTACGAGCTTTGATCGAAATAAGGTGCTAACAGTTGAGATTTAACTCTCAGAATTCACCAGAGTAAGGGACGGACCCCAGGAGACCAAGATCAACAGATTTGCATGCCAAGGATCTAAGAAAACTGAGAAACTGAAGCTCAACTGGCCCGAAAGACGTCCAGAATGCAAGATCACGGGGTTCCCACCATCCGTTCGGTTCGAAACTTTATACATGGTCTAAGAGACATAAATTAACCGTACACGTTAAATTTAAGCCATTAGATCATTGTAGAAGTAGCCCAATGGATAGATCAGCCCATAAAATCTTGAATTGGGGCCCACCCAAGATATGGATATGCTTCAATTTTGGTCTCAACCCCTTATCTGAGAAGATAAGATGGATGGACGGAACAGATTTTTCCAGATCCATCATCATGGACCCTACCTGAGTTGGGCATGTATATAGTGCACAAGCACACGAGCTACACTGGACTAGCTGGTCCAGTCAAAGTCGGCTGACCCGATTCCTTGCGAAAGAACGGACAGCGTCCTTCGCTGTCTGTTCATTTTTTTAATAGTGGACCCCACACATCATCCAATTGGATGATCTAAACCATTCATTCACTTCCAGGGGTGGTTACGACTCTGTCCATGGTGGCCTTTTGGTCCCATGCATGTATACACTTACGTATGAAAGTTCAAACGTATAACGGATGGTGGTGTAACAGATTCCGTGTGCCATGTCAACACAAGTCCAAACCAACCATTTCAGGACGGTTTTCCGTGTGGACCCCAGTGGACAGAATGGATTTCTGCATAAACTTCAAGGTAGGGCCCACCGACCATCACAGCACTTGTTACGAAGGCTTTGTTTTGCAATTCGACTTGCAGTTTTTCTTAGTGGGCCATCACCATACACCCACGGTCTAATCTGGACCATCCATCAGGAACCCACGGGCCCTCTCACCAAGACCTAGCTGTCTGAATTGAAGAAGAGCAGCATGATCGGTTTTTCACCATGCAAATGTAATTCAAATGGCAGTCTAAGAAATCCAGTGGGCCACACCGAATCTAATAAAAAACCAATCATTCTTGACTGGTTTTTTGAGAATAATACATTGGATGGGGTGGATTTCGCAAGGGACAGGTACAATGGGCCCCACCAGACCAAAATGCAAGTTGGCTTGCGGTTTCCTGCGCACGTGGCTCTTGCTGCGTTAAGAAAGCCCACGCATCGCCTATTGTGTGTGCAGCTTCTCGCCGACTTCATAACTTATATAAGAGAGAGAGAACAGGAGAAAGGCATTCAATCTGGAGGGTAGCCAAGTCTTGGGGACGTTATGAGCAGAGAGAGAGAGAGTTTGTAGTTTTTTTTTTTAAATTTTTATTTTTATTTTAAGGGAACTAGCCACATCATGTCCATGTGTGCTTGAACCTCTTAGCTAGGGCTAAGAGGTGAAGCTTGTAGCATGATGAGAGATACTTTGCTTGTGCTTTTTTTAAAGACTGTATTGATATTGATTATTAGTTTAATTAAGGTAATATTTTTTAGTTTTTAATAGTCTATTGTGACTAAAATTATAATGAGTCTGTGATAGCTTTTAAGTATGTTCTTATTCCTTTTATGTTTATGACGTTAGGAAACCTTGTTGTTCACCATTGTCTCCTGGGCATGGTTGGATGACGGTACCCTTCCTAACCTTCATGCATTGTTGATTGATTAGTAATTAGTTTAATTTTGTTGTTTAATTTGTCTCCTGGGCATGGTTTAGTGAAGGAATCCATTCTAATTTATATACCTTTCATCTATTTAAAACAATATCAAAGGAAGTTCAGTTTAATTTTTATGGTTATACCCTTCAACTAGATGATGACGGGACTTTAAGTCTAGTTGAGTTCTTAATGCAGGCATAAGATCTCCCTAATCTCTACAAGTGGATCCTATGAATCTCTAGTTTCCTACCTCTGAATTTTTTAGATTTTAAATAATTATTTCATAATTATTCCTCAATTTACAGTTGATTTAGACTTCATCTTAGTCTAGTTCTACTTCCACTTAGTTTCAGATAACGTACAGGTATCAGTCCCTTGGGATTTGACCTTGGTCTTACCGAGTTTATTATTACATCACAACCCTGCACTTGGGGAGTGAACAAGTTTTTGGCACCGTTACTGGAGAATGACGGCTACGATTATCTGAAATTAATTGATTTTAGAATTAGATTAAGATTATGATTGTACTAACTTTAGTTATAGATTTTTCTTTCTTAGAACTAACTTTCCTATTTTGTAGGGTCGTTGATAGATCGTCTAAATTGATGACTTTTTCTTAATTTGTTTAATTTCTCTATTTTTTAGATTAGGTCTTATCTCCTAGATACTGACGTAGTTTGTTTTGTTTTGCAGGTTTTAAATTAGGAATCTCTAACCTAGTAACTTCTTTTTCACGTCTCCCCCCTCTTCCTTTTTATACTGTTGTAGGATCCTTTCTTTTATTTTTCTTAAGATTAGATTCAGAGTTAGAGTCTCACCATGTATATGCACGAGTGGGAACGTCAGCATGCTGAGAAGAATAATCTATATTGGGGTAATGACAATGGTAGAAATCAACCCATGTCTCAAAATTTTTCTAAAACTATCATCGGGAACCAACCGGAATATAATGATCCATCGGTTAAGAAGTCCTTAAGCGATCATATGCAGGAGAATAATTATACCCCACGAATTAACAAAACAGTACGTGAGTGTTGGGGTTATTATAATTAAGGGCGTGATGACTATTATCACCTACCAGATAAGAAGAAAACAGTGCGTGATTATATTATGAGTGATAATATGTATTACCAACCATCAGATTCTTCCACTTATGATCCGTATGACTATAATAAACCAACAATATGTTATAATGATTATTCTCTTGGATCCTCTACCTTTGAGATCCAACAGGATTCAATTCAGTATAGCATAACCTGTCTTGTAAAAATTAAAAAATCGTTGGAAGCGCTTAATTCGCGCCTCGATAAGGTAGAGGAGGCTCGGTCATCCTAGCCAAAATTCATTCCATAAATACAATGTAAGAAAAGTGATCCTAACTCACTTTTGAAGAACTTTTGAATTTGGAATGAGGAGTTAGATTCCATTAACGAACATACGGTTCAATTTTTCGATGAGTCGATCTCGATAACTGTTCAAAAAAATGGTGAAGAGACATGGGTGTCTTTCAGATACAATGATGATAACACACTTCACTCACATGACATACTCGAGTTCAATGATGAGGGAGAGGTCAGTTTATAGAGACCTCAACCCAATTTAGGAATAGAATGTGAGGAAAACAATCCCATCCTAAGTGTGAGCTGCATTGAATTGGAAGTTGAGTATTGGGATGAGATTCATGAGAGCACAACTCAAATTTCACTGGAATCAACTTCAATTATGGTCTAGGAAGGTGATCATAAGGCACAGGAAGTTCTACTCCACCTATCTGACAGGCTAATTTAAATGTGGAGGATGAACCACTTTCACCTAAACCTTCCAACCTTTCCGAGGCATGTTTAGATCACTCCCCTAAATTGGATGATGATATGATTCAGGAGATGAAAGAGCCAACTGATATGACTCTTGAAGTTGAAACCACCTAGTTGAGGCCACCATCTGAGTTATACACTTTTGACGATTCAATATCTTTTCTGAGTAGTATCAATGAATAGAGTCCGCACATCAATGTTTTGTCTACTAACCCTCAATCTGTTTGTGCAGGGCTGGAGCAAGAGAGCATACCTCCGTATATTTTTAAGGATGATAGATTCCTTAGGCAGATCATCACGAGCTCAAATGTGGAAAATAAGTCACACTCAGCTGAACTTCCCAACTCATGGGATTGCTTGACACACTTTGCAGATTCAAACAATCCTATGTCAGAATATAAAGTAGATGCCTTGCAAGACAACATCTTGGTAGTCATCACTGACCGAGAGAACCCTTATTCTAAAGCTCCTTCTTCCCCTGATCCTAAACTACTACCATTAAAGGAGGAAGAGCTGACAATGGAACCGAAGTCTGATACTTCGGAATGTGTTGAGACTACATCACTTCTTAAGAAGTTTTCTGAACTTTATTTACTCGTAGTCTCTAATTCACCATGAGATACTAACGTTGAAACTTCTGTAATAGGTGAATCGTATATACTCTGGATACCTCAAGCAATTCAATGAAAAATTTCTTATGAGGTACATAAGTTTCTCTGGAAAGTCATGCTCCAGGGCGCCTAAGCCTATTACAAAAAGGGCTTTTGGATGATCCTATTGAGGAACTTACTGAGAAATTTATCAAGATATTGGCCAAAAGAGGAACCCTACGGTATAGTTAAGTAGTTTTTTCTTCTTTCATAAGACTAGGGTAGTTTTCTTTATGTTGTTTTAGGGTAGATGGTTTTATGCTATTAGGTTAATTTGCTTCCTGCATTGTTTTACGATAGTTTGTTTTCATTTCTTCACTCTCATGCTGACTGGCTTTCATACTGCTATCCCTTGAAAAGTCTCTCTCTCGATTCGTTATCCAGGTACTATCTTCCCATTACTTTTTCTTTACTTTTGTTGTCCCATGTGCATTGTATGTTTATATATTTTACATTGAGAACAATGTAGATTTTAGGTTGGGGATGGGAGATTAGGTTACCTAATCAGTGTTTTCTTAATCTTGAGCAAAAATTATGAAAATTTTTAATTTTTCTGGCATTTCTTGTGAATCCGAAGTGATTTTGACAGCCATTTAGGGCATTTAAAATTTCAAGATACGTGACGTTGGTAATTTATGACTCTTGAATTCAGTATCTGTTAAAGTTCACAATTAAGTTTGAATTGTTAATCCATGATTAGAAGTTGTAAACATTGATTGAGTCATGATTTCACATACCACATCTCGCTACACATTAAGGTTTTAGTTAGATATTGAAGGGTTAACTTGGTAATCACTAAGCATATAAGGAACCAGCTTGAAAAATTTGTTCGTCATGATCAATTGAAAAAAAAAAAAACCAGATACCTTTGGATTGGGTTGGGCGAATAATCTTCACCATAGGTTTGCTCCCTATAGGTGTAGAGTTAATTCCCCATGGATGATATGTGAAAAGGGTTGGGTGTACATTCTTCACCTTAAGTTTGCTTCCTATTGGTGAAGATTTGATTCCCCTTCTTGGCCTTATTTTTAATAGAAAAATCAAAGGTTGGAAGAATGAAAAGACGATTTATAAGAAAAGTTTTAGTTTAGGTTTAGGTGTCCTGAATACTCTTGTTGGTTACTAATGATATCATTAAATAGATAATTGAATCTGAATGTTAATAAGCCGAAGGAACTTAATGTTTAGAATTTTCTAATTGATAGATTAATGCTTAGAACTTGATTATGAGGTTTGTCATGTACTTGAGTTCAGAAGAAAGAATGCCCAACATTCATGAATCTTAGAATTTTAGTATCTAGTTTGTTTTTTAAAAATCACTCGAGTTTAAAGAAATTGTCCTATAATTCTCAACTTCTTGTTCGCATACTTTGCTCGGGACTAGCAAGATGCTGGTTGGGGGTTGTGTTGAGGATCAAATATTGCATATCAGACCCAGTTATTGCCTGGATTTACGAGCATGATACTGTTTAATGACTCGATTTAATTGTGTTTGTGATGCAGAGTGTATTTACGAGCTTGGATCGAAATAAGGTGCTAACAGCTGAGATTTAACTCTCAAAATTCACCAGAGCAAGGGACGGACCCTAGGAGACCAAGATTGACAGATTTGCACGCTAGGGATGCAAGAAAATCGAGAAACTGAAGCTCAAGTGGCCCGAAAGACGTCCAGAATGCAAGATTACGGGGTTCCCACCATCTGCTCGGTTCGAAACTTCATACATGGTCTAAGGGCCATAAATTAACCGTACACGTTAAATTTAAGCCATTAGATCATTGTAGAAGTGACCCAATGGACAAATCAGTCCATAAAATCTCGAATTGGGGCCCGCCTGAGATATGTATATGCTTCAATTTTGGTCTCAACCCCTTATCTGAGAAGATAAGACGGATGGACAGAACGAATTTTCTAGATCCATCATCATGGACCCCACCTTAGTTGGGCGTGTATATAGTGCACACGCACACGAGCTGCACCGGACCAGCTGGTCCAGTCAAAGTCGGTTGACCCGACTCCTTGCGAAAGAACAGACAGCGTCCTTCGCTGTCCATCCATTTTTTTATAGTGGACCTCATACATCATCCAATCAAATGATCCAAACCGTTCATTCACTTCTAGGGGTGGCTACGACTCTGTCCATGGTGGCCTTTTGGTCCCATGCATGTATACACATGCGGATGGAAGTTCAAACATATAACGGACGGTGGCGTTACAGATTCTGTGGACCACGTCAACACAAGTCCAAATAACCATTCCCAAATGGTTTTCCGTGTGGACCCTAGTGGACAGAATGGATTTCTGCATAAACTTCAAGGTGGGGCCCACCGACCATCACAACGCTTGTTGCGAAGGCTCTGTTTCGTAATCTGACTTGAGGTTTTCCTTAGTGGGTCATCACCGTACACCCACAGCTTAATTCGGACCATCCATCAGGAACCTATGGGCCCTCTCACCAAGTCCTAGCTGTCTGAATTGAAGAAGAGCAACATGATTGGTTTTTCACTGTGCAAATGTAATTCGAATGATAGTCTAAGAAATCCAGTGGGCCACACCGAATCTAATAAAAAACCAATCATTCTTGACTGGTTTTTTGAGAATAACACATTGGATGAGGTGGATTTTGCAAGGGACAGCTACAATGGGCCCCACCAGACCAAAACGTAAGTTGGCTTGCGGTTTCCTGCGCACGTGGCTCTTGCTGCATAAAGAAAGCCCACGCACGGCCTATCGTGCGTGCAACTTCTCATTGACTCCATAACTTATAAAAGAGAGAAAACAGGAGAAAGGCATTCAATTTGGAGGGCAACCAAGTTTTGGGGACGACTGGAGTAGAAAGAGAGAGAGTTTGTAGTTTTTATTTTTATTTTAAGGGAACTAGCCACATTATGTCCATGCGTGGCTGAACCTCTTAGCTAAGGCTAATAGGTGAAGCTTGTAGCATGATGAGAGATACTTTTCTTGTACCTTTTGTTAAGACTGAATAGATATTGATTATTAGTTTAATTAAGGTAATATTTTTTTTAGTTTTTAATGGTCTGTTATGATTAAACTTACAATGGGTCTGCAATAGCTTTGAGTATGTTCTTATTTCTTTTATGTTTATGACGTCAAGAAGCCTTATCGTTCACCATTGTCTCCCGGGCATGGTCGGATGACGGTACCCTTCCTAACCTTCATGCATTGTTGATTGGTTGGTAATTAGTTTAATTATGTTGTTCACTTTGTCTCCTAGGTATGGTTTGGTGATGGAATCCATTCTAATTCATATACCTTTCATATCTTTAAAACTATATCAAAGGAAGTTCATTTTAATTTTTATAGTTACACCCTTCAACTGGATGAAGATGGGACTCTAAGTCCAGTTAAGTTCTTAATGCAGGCATAAGATATCTCTGATCTCTACAAGTGGATACTCTGAATCCATAGTTTCTTACCTTTGAATTCTTTAGATTTTAGATAATTATTTCATAATTATTCCTCAATTTACAGTTAATTTAGACTTCATCTTAGTCAAGTTCTACTTCTACTTAGTTTTAGATAATATACAAGTATCTGTCCCTTGGGATTCGACCTCGGTCTTACTGAGTTTATTACTACATCATAAACCTGCACTTGGGGAGTGAACAACAAACTTCCACTATGAAGAAGAATGAAGATTAAAAGGTAAAATACTAACCTCTCCCTTAGAAGAACATAGAAAACCTTAGCCCACACTTTAGAATAACTTTTATCATACCTATAAAAATTTTAAAAATTTCTATTTATAGTTTAGGCAACTCCCCTTCTGCACCCTTGCGAAAGACGACATTAAAATCCGCAGTCCGCATCGAATTCGGAAACGAATCTGCGTAACTACGATTGGTTGAGCAAACTGTACGACCAGTCGAGAGAACCCTACGACCGGTCAAGCACGGTCCTTGACCGGTCGAGCACCTCGGAACCCAAAAAATGATGCTCGCTAGACTTTGAGTCGAACTGGTCCACGACCTGTCGAGCGGGCCCCTACGACCGGTTGAGCATAGCTCATGACCGGTCGAAGACGACCCCATATGTGGCTCCATATCTCAACAAGGGGCACACTCGGGGTAGGTGATCCATGTGATTTGGGGCCCACGGGGGAGGTCTTACGTTTTAGACTCCTTACCAGGGGTGATTAATGCGCATTTCACACCAAGCTCAAGTGGGGTAGCCTGTGGGATGCGGGGACATACTCGAGGTGGACTACCCATGTGATTTAGGACCGACAAAGGGGGTTCGACTGAGGTCCTAACCCATGAGATGTGGGGCCTGGGCTATGAGATAAAGGGATTAATTCGCTATATTCTAACAGTTCGGGCTTTTAGAGCAAGTGGTTAATTATCCTGCATCAAATTGGTATCAGAGTGGGATGTCTCGTGTTCGAGACTCTTTACCTAAGATGATTAATGTAGGGGTATTTTCACACTAGGCTCAAGTGGGGTCGCCTATGGGATGTAGGGGTACACTCGGAGTGGGTGACCCATGCAATTTGGGACCCACGGGAGAGGTCTCATGTTTGAGACTCATTACTAGGGGTGATTAATGTGTATTTCTCATTAAATATGGAGCTTGGGCTATGAGATAAAGGGATTAATTTGCTATACTCTAACAGTTCGAGCTTTTAGAGCAAGTGGTTGATTGTCCTGCATCAGTTAGGCTCACAGATGCATAGACGTCTATACCCACATATGCATGCATGGGGAATGATTCAGTATTGCCGTCACTACCATAACCTATGGTTAATGTTTATGTCGAGCAAAGCGGGGCTTATGTGATGTGTTTGTCATCCAACCTGTCCATCAGGTGTGACCTTAGCCATCTGAGGAATGTCATATACAACTAAAGGGTAATATTTAGTCCGATCGTTAGATGGTAGAGGCTTCTCTTAAAGATCAAATGGTGTGCTCCTTTTGCATGGATTCTAGGCCCAGCAAAAATCACATAAAAGTTTGACATGGCCAATCGTTCAAGATCTCTTTTTCTCTAAGTTTCTTTTACTCATTAGTTTTTTTTTTTCTTAATTGGTTTAATGATTTTAATTACTTAAATATATTGAATCCAGATGAGCATCGTATAATTACTTAAATATACTGAATATTGAGTTAGAGTAGGGACTAATGGAAGTTGTCCAAAATAAGAAACGCGATGTGAACGTTGTGATGAATTTCTGAATGGAGGAGATTTGTTGCCTTTATTAAGATTTATGTGTCTGAAGGGTGAGGTTTTTTACTAATGAAAGAGAAAAAAGAAGCCACTGGTCTATGTTACAAAATGGTTGACTCAAAGGGCAAGGGTCGTTATAGTAAGCACCATGCATCTCGACCATGTGGTAAATGGTCAACTATTTACCATATGGTTGACTATTTCAGGTGCACGCGTGTGCGTGTGTTGGGTTCTGTTACACGCTAATAAGGAACTTCCCTACTGGGCACGAAGTTCACATGTGCGGGGCCCATGGATGGGTCATCCGAACCGTTGTTTCATCAGCCTCCACATACAGACCATGACCATCAAATCTCCCAGTTTGAAACATCCTAATCGTTAAAACTTTGGTCCTTTTTTTCCGAACAATCAAAAGCTTAGGATTGTCCAATGGAGGAGATTTTTGGGCATCCTCCATCTTTGATGGAAGCCATCAACTTGATGGCTTGGATTATGCAATCATGTCTCACACATACAAACTTCCTGCACAATACGAAGTTCCGTGTTCATCACTTATATATGGAATGTACATTTTCCTATTGTTATTCCCAGTTGTGAATACCACTTTTACTATCGGTTAAATGGACTTTTTGGGTTATTTCCTTCCCCTTGATTGCAATATTTTTGTATACTCCTTTAATTCATGACATATCAAATCATGTGGGAATGAACTGACATTGTTGATGACGCATGGATACAGAACCTAGTATAGAAGAAGACCCATAAAAGTTCTGGCTGCTTGACAAAGGTTGTTGTTATCTTCTTAAGGAATTCTACGGTAAAAGTCCCTTTATCATATTTCCATTCTGGTAATGACATGGTAGCAAATCCTAATGAAGTCATTCTATCACTTAATTTCACCACATTGAAGGTATGCCAAGAGTAACAATTGTTTTAAGATTTTTTACAAAGCCAAGAATGGATTGTTTAAGTTTCTTTTAGCATTTTCTCGATAAAGAAGATCAATCAAATGTTTCACTGTAAAATGTTTCAAGAGACGCCGACAGTGCCATCATCTTTGAAGATTGTATATATATTGTGGAGAATCAATTGCGTTTTCATAATGTAAATACTTTATAAATGTTTTATGCTATTAGTATGCAGCTTTTTGCAACTGTTTTGCAGGTAGTTTGAGTAAGGCTTTAAATAGATAATTGAGATTCTAAACAAGCGTTTGGATGGTAGTTATATAATCGACTGTAGATTGTATGCAACTAGGAATGAAAGATAACTAAAACGTGCAGACAAGAAAGAGCCTTCATGAATCATGATGATCTAAAATGGTTGGTCGATTGGGATCATTAGGAAATTTCAGTTAGAGTAGGGACTAATGTAACTTATCTAAAAGAAGGAAAGTGGTGTCAAGTGTCAACATTGTAATGAATTTCTGAATAGGGATGATATTTGATGATGCATGAAATTCAGAAACGTCAGACTTATGGTGAAGTTGGCTTTATAAAAATTTGTGGGCATGAAGGGTGGGGTTTTGACTATGAAAAAGAAAAGAGAAGCCACTGTAAGGGTCGTTATAGTGGGCACTATGCAGTTAAATCATATGGTAAGTTACCATACAGTCTCCTGTTACATGTGTTTGTGTTTCCCTCTCTATGTGTTGGGCTATTTGTTAGAGGTTAATAGGGAACTTCCCTACTGGATACTAACTTCATATTTGTGGGGCTTAGGGATGGGTCATCCAAGCCATTGATTTGACAGACTTCATATTTGTGGGGCTTAGGGATGGGTCATCCACTCAATAACTTGATAACCCAACCATGTGTCCCACACAAATGAACTTCATGTACAGCATGGAAGTTCCCTGTTAATCACTTATAGAGACGCCGGCTCATATGTAGTCGTCTTCTTTGTTCGATAAATGTGCAGTGAAAAGGGATGCTAGTTGGCTCGGCAAAGTTGTAGGCCCCAGTAGATCAGATCAAGACTGATTCCTCACCTATCCTGTCAGGGGCCAATCGAACACTTGAGTGTAGATACCCTAATATATGGAAAGGACATTTTCCTATTGTCATGCCTAGTTGCAAATTCACTCATATATCAGTGAAGAGGACTTTTTGTTATTTCTTCCTCTTCACCATAATATTCATATGTACTCACTTTAAATTCATGAGATACATGTTGTGGGAAAAAACTGACATTGTGGAGGCCACATTGATACAGGACCTGGTATAGAAGTAGTCCCAGAAAAGTTCTGGCTAGGGTTGTAAACGGATCGGATTCGGATATACAGTGCGGATCTATGTATATCCAAATCCGATCAAATTAAGAATAACCAAGATCCGAATCTGATCTGATATCTGTCGGGTCATAAGAAACCCTATCCAAATTTGAATTCATTATAGATTAAAAAAAAATCCAAATCTGATCTGAATTCTATTTGAATACATTGTCGGATCTTTATTGGATCAAACCAGGGTAGAGCCGAATCCAATCTGATTATAAAGGATCCTGTTTGCGGGACCCGAATTCTACCCGATAGATCCAATTATTGATCCGAATCTGATTTAAGTGGACCTAGTTCAAATCTTATCTGGATGAAGATCCAATCCATTGACAGACCCGTTCTCTACTTTAGATTCTGCAACTTGATACTGTTCTCCTTTCAATTAAATTGCTGGTGAGAAACTTCAATCATTGTTTAAGGGTAAAGGCAATAGTCCCCTCGATGCCCATCTCTGACACCTCATCTCAGAAAGAATAGCCAGTTCATTTTTTTTTTCCTTATGCTATCTTCAATAGCAATGCTATGTTTTTTTTTTTTTTTGGTTATTTATTTTATTTTTTGTTTGGTAGGGCTTTTTTTCTCTTCTTTTCTTTTTCTTCTACTTCACTAGCAACACTCTGCCGTTATTCTCAATAGTTTTTTTTTTTTTTTTTTTTTTGGGGGGGGGGGGGGGGGGGCACTTTTTTTCTCCTCTTTTTTTTTTTGGATGCTTCACTAGCAACACTATGCCGTCATTCTAATTTTTTCAGTGTGCTTCACTACCAATGCTATGCAGTTTTTCATTCTAGTTCTTTCAGTGTTAAGTCACTTGTTTTCCTTTTTTGTTTGTTCCTTAGATGGTTAAAGCTCTATCTCCCATCCACATGTTACTCATCTGATGGGCCCACCCATGGATAGGCTTACCCAAAAAGCACAGGGCAGATGTTTGAACGATTGACCAGTGAACATTATTAAGAAGGCTGGTTAGAAAAGTGCCCAACCAATGGTCTAATGTTCAATGGGCAAAGTTTCTCAATTAGTGGTTTGGATTGACCGACTTGTTTGATTTTTCATGTGCGTAGTAAAATTTCTATCTGATTATCTAAATTAAAACCAGGTTCACAATGGGAAGCACAGCAGAATCATCCTTTGGTTCTTAAAATAATCAAATTGGTCAATTCAGTGGAACCAGCTGACTTTCGGTAAGGCTCACAGATGCACAGACATGTCTGTACACACATATGCATGAAGGGGGAATGATTCAGTATTGCCGACACTACCATAACCTATGGTTAATGTGTATGTCGAGCAAAGTGGGGCTTATGTGATGTGTTTGTCATCCAACCTGTCCATCAGGTGCCCATTAGGCGACCCTAACCATCTGAGGAATGTCATATACAACTAAAGGGTAATATTTAGTCAGTTCATTAGATGGGAGAGGCTTCTCAAAAAGATCAAATGGTGTGCTCCTTCTGCATGGATTCTAGGCCCAGCAAATAAAAAAATAAATAAATAAATAAATAAAAAAAAAAAAAAAACCTTGACACGGCCAATTGTTCAAGATCTCTTTTTCTCTAAGTTTCTTTTAGTCAATAGTTTTTTTTTTTCTTAATTGGTTTAATGATTTTAATTACTTAAATATACTGAATCCAAATGAGCATGTAGCACCATTTCAACAAGAGGGACCCGACTTTGCATTTCCGAAACCTTAGCTCGAGGGCCTGTTTGGAATGGTGAAATCCCGAATGTTTTGGGGATTTTTTATTTGAAAGGATTTGGATCCAAATAAAATCAGTTGGTCATTTCATTTGGTTTCTTCAAAACACCTCAGGCCTAAGTACAAACATGTTAAAATGGTGCCATTCCAATCGCTTCCCTTCTATCATCTGCTCAGAAATTAAACTGGTTATATTTCTATCGTATCCCCAAGGGATTGGCAAAACGACACATGCAGACTTCTTATTATTATAAGATTATAACAGAAATTGTCAATCATATTACTAAGACTATTATGTTCCTGTCTATTCCATCTGGTTAAATTCTCAGATCTAGGAATGACAACTGATCTCCTAAGACCCACTTTTAGAAGCATTTTAATGCATAAAAGAAACAGGTGTGTGCCATATGGGTAGTTAAAGGCAGTCAGTCAGTTCTCTTCTAGGGATTGCATGCAGGAAATTGGTAAGCGTGGCACGTTCCCACCCCATTATAGATGGGCATGGACTGGAATCAACCTGTTTGGATGATCCTGCTATCCAAACAATATCCATTATGGCCATCATCTTTCTTTCATGTGTTTATTTGTGAGTGGCTCGATCTCCCATTTTGACTGTTTCGACTGCCATGAATTGCATGTAACATATTTCTGCATGTGATGATCCATCATATTCTCATATATGGTACCATCTGGTGAAAAGAGGACCACTTCTTTGCAGTTCACATGGCATTTGAATAGTGTTTGTGTGGGGAGCACGTTAATGAAAATTTTAGACCATCATTGGGTGGGTCTGGATGATTTTATTTGGAGATCTGACTGTCTTCATATTTCAATGCAGTATTTTTCATAATCGGCAAGGTCTGGGATAAAGGCGCCTACACGATGGGGAATGCTTGATGAGTAGCTCCAATCCTGCACATGCATCCCTTTATTGCTTGGATGTGAGTGCCAACAAAGTACTCCTTTTTCCACGAACGAGATTTTTTGGATGTGATACATTAGAGTCTTACATTCCCTTCACTTCTGTATGGAGGAATCACAATTGGACCTTTTGGGTTGCTAAACTAGTTTTGCTAATTATGTTGGGTTACAGTTACACAATGGATGGACTGCCTGTAAAATCATCTTGATGAATTTGATTGTCTTCATATTCAAATGTAGAATAAGTGGCAAGGTCTTGATAGTTCTATTTGGAGGATTTTGCTATGTGATTCATCCAAAGTGGGGCCTATCTGATGAATAGTCCAGATCATTGGCAAAGTGTTCATTCTATGAAATATGATATTACTTTTAATATGGGATGTGTGGTTGCTTTCTTTTTCTTTTTCTTTTTTTATTGAAGAAAAAGTTGTCTCCGATTATATATTCCCTGGATTCCCTATGGTCTAACTGAAGTTATGGAACTTGTTAGAGTGGAATGGCAAAACTGAATTTATGTAGCCGACCACAATTAGTTTGGGATAAGGTTTAGATGAGGATGATGATCAATTCCCTGGATTTTATCCCCATTAGGAGAGTGGAAAAACAGAATTTTAGTCTTCTCCCAATTTCCCCATAAAACCCCATGCATCAACCAAACAAAATTTAATAATTCCTTAATATTGCACCAATTCAAACATTTCCAGAAACACGAAAAAACAGGGAATAAATTACTCAACAACCGATACGCCCTAATTTGGTGCAAGTTAGAGGGTTGGGTTGGGTTGGCCCAACTCAACCCAAGACCCCATCCGAGCTTGGGCTGGGCTCGGATTGGGTTGGCTTTGGTCAGGTTTGTTGGGTTAAGAATGAGTGGTTCAATGATCTGAACTGTCTACATCCTAGATTCTACCTAGGTCCATGTTTAAGAAATTTACACTGGCGGATGATTGTGACTATTACTATTTGTAGATGATTTCAAAGCAATGAAAAAGATGATTTTCAATTGCTTACATTCAATTCCGAAAATTCAAATTCTAAGATCATCGTTTCGACCTGATTATGTGATAATAGCTTATCACATAGGTCCAGGTTTAAGAAATTTACACTGGCGGATGATTGTGACTATTACTATTTGTAGATGATTTCAAAGCAATGAAAAGGATGATTTTCATTGGCTTACATTCAATTCCGAAAATTCAAATTCTAAGATCATCGTTTCGACCTGATTATGTGATAATAGCTTATGCATGGTAATAGCAAGTATATGGCTGGTACAAATCATTGAATCATCTCATAATTGCGAGGGAATTTTATTCCTTGGTGCTCGTCTTTCCTGGGAAACCGTAGTAAGTTAAATATTTCTTGTGGTGGTTGGTTGAGATTCCAGGAATTCCTGGAGAAAATCGGAAACGTGTTTGGATAGCATTGTGGAAAATTTGAAAAAGGTTTTTTTTTATAAGGACATTTATTTTGTAAGTGACGAACATGTGTACTTAAAACAACTATCTAATCATCAAGTGGGGCACATGATTCATGGACTGTCCTAAATTTTGGACCGCATAATGGCTGATAAATGGTTGAAAAGTGGTAAGTCCTGATTAATTATATTGAAAATGTTTAATAATTGATCTAGACCATCAATATGCGTTCTCCCCATCTCTCTCAAAAAGCAGTTTGTTTGGATGAATCTAAACTATTCAAGAAAGGTCAGTGTTGTTTTATTAGAAAAGGTCAACCACTAATCTAGGCCATCCATTGTGTTGGGGCCACCTTTAATTGACCATGGCTCTTGAAAAAGTCACTTTTGCCGCATCATCCTAACCATCGGAATAACTATTTGGAAGTGGACAACCCATATTACTATTACTAGAAAAGCCTAATCATTGCATACCATGTGAGGCCCACCTTTAATGTTCTATCCCTCCCAAAGTTCACTTTGATATAACGGTGTCTAATTAGTGTTGAGATCACCTAGCATGTGGAGCCTACCTTTGATGCATGGAGGAGAAGAGTAGAGGAAACAACTATACTGGAGTTGTGTGATAGAGGTGTAGAGAGGAGGAGCATGGTAAGAAAAATGGGCGTTGTTGTTTTATAAGTGTTTGACATTTCTAGGGAATTCTTTGCCCAGCCTTTAGTCGGGCTGTCCTTCAGGCTCCTTTGGGAATTAAAAAAAAAAAAAAAGAAAAGAAAAGAAAAGAAAAGAAAATCTAGGTGCTTTGGAAAAGAAATCCTGAAAAACTTCGCGATCAAACACGTTTTCGAACAGCTCTGACATTCCTAGGAAAACGTACATTTAACCTAGGGAATGAATTCACCAAAAAACCAAATGCCAATTGCCTGAAAAGACTTTAGAAGTTCCTCCGCTGGAATACTACGTGGGCCACCATGATGTTTGTACTAAATCCACCCTTTCCATCTGTTTTACCAGCTAATTTTACGACAAGCGACAAAGAATGAGAAGATCCAAAACCCAAACAATGGGGATTGGACAACCACAATTGAAACATTCATGCAACAGTAGAACTTTTGTATTAGGATAAGTTTCCTCTTTTTTTTTTTTTTTTTCTTTTTTTTTTTTTTTTCTTTTTTTTTTTTTTTTTTGTATTTTCAATTCATCCAAGTGGGGATGACCTTATAAAAAGTTTGGATGGCATATAAACATCAGCCTGGACCGCGGAAAGCTTTAATGGCAGACATTTCTTTTCCCACTTTTCCCTTTGGTGTGGTCTCCTTGAGTTTTGGATCCACCTCATTTTTGGCCTCATGTCCTAAAATCAGCACCTAACTTCTTTTGCGAGCAATGCTTGTCCCTAAAAACCAAACATGCTTTTAACTTCTTAAGTTTTCCATTGTCGACTAAAAGTTGGGGCAAGCCTTTTGAGGAAAATATGATCAGAAAGGGACTATCTAAGGAGTAAGTTACAAAGACGCAGGAGGAACGAGACTACATAGTTAGAGTCCCATACACATCAGCTATTAGGAGTCTCATGTATGCTATGGTGAGCACGAGGCCAAACATTGCTCAAGCAGTGAGAATTGTTAGTAGGTTTATGAACAACCCTGGGAAGGAACATTAGGAAGTTGTGAAGTGGATCCTTAGAGGTACTAAGGATGTAGGGCTGTGTTATGGTAAATCGAAAATCAAACTATGAGGCTATGTGGATTCAGATTTAGCAGGAGATACCGACAGTAGAAGAAGTACTACAAGTTATGTCTTTACTTGAGGTAGTGTTGCAGTCACTTGGGTCTCTCAGTTATATAAGATAGTATCTATCAGTATGACAGAAACATAATATGTTGCAGCTACAGAAGCGTGCAAGAAGATGGTGTGGATGTAAGGTTTCATGAAAGAGTTGGGTAAGAAGCAAACAGATTGCAAGTTGTACAGTGACAGTTAGAGTGCAATACACTTGGATAAGAATTCAACATTTCATTCAAGGACCAAGCATATTGCCATTAGATATCACTTTATACGTTCGTTACTCGAAGATAGATTAATTGTTCTGGATAAAATTCATATAAGTGAGAATCCTGTGGATATGTTGACCAAGGCGGTTACACGAGAAAAACTGAAGTTCTGTTTAACTTTAATTGCTCATCAGGATTGAAAACGGAAAAGTGGTGCACTCCAGATGTAGAAGACGAAAGTTTATGGTGATGTGTCTCCAAGTGAGAAATTATTGAGATGTGGAGCCACATCTGGGGGCCGCTCGACCGGTCGTGACCCCTGCTCGACCGGTCGTGACCCGTGCTCGACCGGTCGTGGACTGGCTCGACTCAAAGTCTAGTGAGCATCAATTTTTGAATTTTGAGGTGCTCGAACGGTCGTGGCCCATGCTCGATCGGTCAAGGGGTCCATTCGACCGGTCGTGCAGCCTACTCGACCAGATGGTGTTACACAGATTTGTTTTCGAATTTGATGCAGACTATGAATTTTTGAGTCGGCTTTCACAAGGGTGCAAAAGGAAAGTTGCCTAAACTATATATAGGTGTCCTTAGGGCTTTTCTAGTGGATTGAGAAATAATTCTAAGGTGTAGGCAAAGGGTTTTCTCTGTACTTCCAAGGGAGAGATTAGTATTTTGCCTTGTAATCTTCATTTTTCTTCATAGTGAAAGTTTGCATCCGTAAGTTTTTTACCCTAGTTTGGAATTTTTTCACGAATATCTTATCTTGTGGTTTGTTTAGATTATTTTGATCTGTTTTTAGTTTATATTTCTTCTTGTTTATCGTTTGTGGGTGAGACCGGATATTGGATCTTGGTTCATTTTATTGTTGGCGTGCGCAACACTTATCATATAGTCTAAAGATCTAGCGAAAAAGAGAAGAAAAAACTGCAGCCATCCTACAGAGAACAGGGTATAATTGAACCCCAACGACGGCAAAAAAGGAAAGCTCAGCCAGACTGGAAGCTGGGCTAAACGAAAGAGGCAGAAGCTCAATAAAAAAACTGAGGGGAGCAAGGGACATAAGATGCCACATGCAGGAAAAAACTGCAAAGCACACTGATCTAACCACTGAGAGGACCAAGCCGAACTGCCCCTAGACCCAGTATCTCAAGGAAAAGGCTGCCTCTAACATGCCTCGGGAGGAGCGATGAGCGACGAAAGAGTGAAGAAACCTGGGACTCGCTGCTTATACGAGCCATACCATCTGCAAGACCGTTACCTTCTCGATAAATATGATAGAAAAGAATTTGAGTAGAAGATCTCCATATTAGAATTCTATCTATCTAGTAGACCCATTTCCATGAGGGGCACGCGTTACAGTTCAGGAAGTCAACCACCAGTTTAGAGTCGGACTCTACCATAATCTGGGAGAAGCCTAATCTAAAATAATGGGCAATCCCGTCATGGACCACACGGAGTTCTGCATATGTGTTGGAAGCTAGCCCATAGTCAGCTGAAAAGGAAAAAATAAAGTCGCCCTTATTGCCCCTGCAAATGCCTCCACTCCCAACCAGCCCTGGGTTACCCCTTGCCGAGCCATCAGTGTTTAGCTTAGTCCATCCCCTGCGAGGTTTCTCCTACCTGACGACTGTAGGGAGAGAGCGAGGGTGAGGAGAGGCAGATATCCCTAGAAAAGAGTGAAAAGAGCTGGAAGGAGGCGGGTACAATAGGTCAGGGGCGCGCTTAACAAGCGAGGAAATCTCACACCTCACCTTAAACACAATCTCAGCCACCTTCATAGGCTTGCCATCATATTTAGCCGATTTCTTAGACTATCAGATCTCCTACAAAATCATAGAGGGGGAAATCCTAAGAAGCGGGGAAAGATGTCGCTGCAGTCCTGCTGGGTTCCACTATAAATCGAGGGTGTCTAGGATAGACAAATTGGCGACAAAAGGAATGCTGAAAGCCTGCCCAAAATTTTTCTATACGTCTGAAGCTATCTCACTGCTGAAGAAAAGATGATGCAAGGATTCAGATTTATGGCCATCGGATGCAATGTCATCGCAGCAGATGCACTTAGAGGCCAAAGATACACCTCACCCCTGAACGTCTACATCAGTTGGAATTGCCCTATGCAAGATTCTCCAGACGAATAGAGAGACTTTGGGAGGCATCTTCTCGTGCCAGACCCATCTCGACCAGGCCCTGCTGAGCTGCCACAATGACTTAACCGAGAACACACCTGACGCAGTGAAAGGCCAGATACAGCAATCTGCTCTTTCCAGCAGGCAGAAGTCTCCCTGAAAGATAAAGTCTATAACATGCTGAGGGAGAAAGGAGAAGAGAGACGAAGGCGGGAGGGCCCGTTCCGCTGAAGCACCTGGTTAACTAGGGTGGCAAGCAGAGATGCAGGGATATGAGACATGGAATGATTGATAAGTGGGTCCATACCTGACCAATTGTCTATCCAGAAGCTGCAGAATCCAATACTGATTTTCTAATGCACATTACAATCCAGAATAGGCAGCAACACATGAATTTGCTTCCAAAGGAGAGAGGCGAACGATGGCGGGATGACAGAACCAGCCGCAGACTGAATCAACTTGTATTTCGCCTCAATGAAAAATTTCCACAGGCTATTACCTTCCTTGTACTTAGCAGCTCACCCCAACTTCAGCGAGAGAGCCTTCATGAATTTTGACAATTTCTTAACACCCAATCTGCCTTCTGCTTTAGGCAAACCTACCGACTGCCAACTCTTTCAATGGAGCTTTTTCTTACGCTCAGACCAGCCCCAAAGAAAGTTGGAAAAATGGTGCTCCAACGACTTTAGGACACTCGATGGGACAAGAGTGGCAGCCATGGAGCGAACTGGAATACTCTCGAGAACATGCTTAACTAGCACTAGCCTACCAACCTGAGAAAGGAAACACGCTTGCCAACCACCAATCCGGCTCTCAATCTTGTGGATAAGAAGGAGAAATACACTCGATTTCAATCTACCTAAAGCCAATGGCACGCCCAAATAAGTGAGACATGAAGAGCACTGCGAGATGCCAAGAAATCTTTCGGTTCTTCTGGCCTTGATTGGAGGAAGTTTGGCCGAGTAGATAAGCACGCTTTTGTGAAAATTTATCTTCTGACTTGAAGCTCTTTGATAAGACTCCATGAAAATTTTGATCGCGCGAAGAGAAGCAATGCCCCTGTTGACAAAAATGAGAGTGTCATCCGCATACAAGAGATGGGAGATGATCGGACACCCCCTTCTTAGCTTGAACGGATCACATTTACCTTGATCGATCAGGCCTTTAATCCCTCTACTGAGAACCTCGGCTGCTAGAATAAACAGACTTGGAGAAAAAGGGTCGCCCTGCCGTATACCTCTCAAAGATTTGAAGAAACCGGTGGCTTCATCATTGATGAGAATCGAAAACCAAGCATTACTTCAACAATTTTCAGCCATCTTAACTCGGGAATCGCTGAAACCAAACTTCAATAGCACTAGCTTCAAGAAATTCCAGTCTAGCCTATCATATGCACTTCAATAGCACATTCAACACCATTTACATCTTTTTATTCAACCCCAATTGCATACATTTTTTTATTTTCAGTTTATACATATGCCTGTGGTAGGTTACTCGTTTTCTTATGTATATCTCCCTTGTGCTAGCTCTAGATATTTTCAAACCTGATCCGCTATTTCTTGACCACGAGATGGCCTACGAATTCTTTAGAAGAGATGTACTTTCCGAGGGGTATTGGAATTTTTTGGAAACTGAATTGTCTCAAACAAGAAACCTTTTGGAGTTGAGGAGAATAATGTTTCTGTGGTTCTATTGTCAAATCAAAGATATTGAAGAGGTAGGCTGCCAACTGCTACAGAAAATTGAACGGGGTGGAGAGGTAAATATCATGATATGACCTTTCTTATATTATTGTCTATTGATAAGGTTTTCTTGTATTTCACTGGGGTAAGCTAATTGGTATGTCATTTCATTCCCAACTTGGTGTTTGCTTACCTATGATTGTGTGTGCTTCTTCATTCTCAAGTAGTTGTTTGCTTGCTTGTGTGAAGAGTTTGTGCATGTGAATGTGTATCTGGTAGCAATTCCTCCTTAGTGGGGCTTTGACATCTGTATGATTTTCTCGTTAGTGACTCTTTCTTTATTATTACTATGAGAAAAGATGAGCTGCCCCCTGAACATATGTTTCATCTTTTTTTGGTAGCTATCATGGGAGTAAACTTATGAGCCATACTATGAAACCTTGGGAGAATGATTGGCAAGAACTAAGGCATGAGAAGAATATATTAGAATTGTTTTGGAGCATTGTTTGGAGTATCCCTAATACTATCTATATCTCTAGCTCGGCGATACCGGTAGCACTGGCGGTATCAGAACTTCTAAGTATTGACAATATATCGCCAATATATCAATGTCGCCAATGTATTGCCAATATTTTTAACTATGTAAATTTAAGGTGTTGCTTGTTTCGTTAATGTATCAGTGATATTTTGATAATATCGTCGATCCAATTTATTGATATCACCAAAAATTTGTTTATTAAAAAAAGAAAAACCATTTCAAAAAGCTATATTTGTGGAGGGATACTTTAAAATCTAATGATTTAAAATTAGTCGGACCAAAACAGAATATATGGATTGCAATTTTAGTAACAAAAGGAGTGGAAATGAGGAATTAGTTAGGATTGCTCAATAAGAAGTTCCCCAAAATAGACGTGGTCGTTCACAGCTAGAGAAGCCATTTCTGAGAGGCAAAGGGAAGTAAATATCAGCGACCGCAGGTGGTTCTGATGGTTCAGTGGGGGGAGAAGAAGCACATGGGATATGGGAGACAATTCAAAAAAAGGAAAGTAAATCAGCAGAGGTTGGGGATGGGGGAGTACGAAAGTTATTAAAATATCTGATGTTATTTGTCAAGGGTTTTTCGGCTGGGTGGCAGCCGATAAACTTTGAAAGAGTGTTCGGACATGCAAGAATAGTAATGGAGGTTGTGATCCCCCAAGAAAGAAACTCTACCCACCTTCCAGGGTTCACCTTTGTGTGAATGATCTTTGAGATGGAGCTTGAGGAGGCGATTCAACTTTTGAATGGGGAAAGCTTGGGAGACATCAAGGTAAAAGTTCAGAGAGCTTGGTATGGCCTAGAGTGTAAGAACAAGGAAGGGGAAAGGTGGAAGAACCAAGGGAAGGGAGATAGAAAATTGAAGATGACGACTGCCCTGATGGTTGGATCATCGTCATCACAGGTCTAGGCTACACGTCCCTACATGCAGAGAATGGAAGATCCTTCAAAGTGGCAGTGATGAATATCCCTACGTAGGGAGGGAAGACACTAGAGAAATCATTTCCCATCAAAAAAATGGGTGTGGAGAGTGCTTTACGAAGGAAGGGCTAGAAAATTTTTGAGGACTCTTTGAAGTCCTTTGAATTGCTTCAGTAAAACAAAGCCTTAAGGATGAGGAAATGATGTTTTGGTCAACACAAAGACGCAAAGAGATTGAGGAAGAGGATATAGTGGTGAAAAGCATTCAAGAGAATATCTTTCTGATCTCTTTGAGTTCTCAAGACCATATGAATGCAATGTTCGCCGTTTGCACGAGGCATTAGTATGAAACTGTGCAAAAAATTTAAAAATGGAAAGAGCAGTTTGTGTTTGGATGGGAAGACCATTGGATTCAAATTAGGGACATTTCGATGGAATTCTGGATAGATGATATCTTCGCAGAAGTTGGAGCATGTATGGGAGATGTGTTGTTGATCGACCCCACACGAATAACAACAAAGAATTGCGGTTTTTATACACTACCCGTTTGCGAGAGAATTGTTGGGTAACTTCAATTTATTCAGTGTCACTTGGGAGTTGGAGTCTATTGATAATTTCCTTTAATTTGATGTGGCATGGCGAGGGAATAGGGAAGATTGAGAGGAAATTTTGGCTGCTAAGCTTGTTAGTAGGTATTTGGGCCTTATTGTTTAAGAAGTGAGGAACAATCAATGCTTCAGAAATCATAAGGGGCAGGTTTTGAAGGTCTTCCGTAGGGCTAAATCTCATATGGAGTGAGTGCTAGCATCAAAGATTATTCCACATTTGCCGGCATGTTGGCGGGATTTGTAAACTATTTTGTCTTTTTGTTTCTATACTTCCCAAAATGATCATTTTTAATATCTGGGGTCACTAATTCATCAGTGAGAGATTGAGAAGGATGTCGTCCATAGAATTAGAAACAAATGCATGTGAGGGAACAAAAAGATGAGGGAAAGTTGATTTGGATGGTTTGGTCATGTACAACGGTGGTAGTTAGGAGTGAGTTGGTACAAGTTGAAGGCCGTAAGAGGGCAAGGGGAAGGGCCAAAAGGACATGGATGGAGGTGGTAAGAAAAGACTTGATGACCCATGCTGTAATTGAAGGTCACGTCTGGTTTGTGATAGAGTGGAATGGTAGAACAAGATTCTTGTAGCTGACCCATATTATTTGGGATAAGGCTTAGATGATGATGATGATGATGATGTATTGCAACCTGCAACATCCTTTCCATTCACTGATTTTGGACCGAAATTAAACATGATTGAACAATCTTGACTATCCCCACTTTAGTTCTTTTTTCTTTCCCGGAGATTGGACGACATTCGACTTTACTTTCAATAATCCATTGATATCCATTGATCAGGACAATTCTCGATAGGCGGTGCTATCTGTGCTTTTTTGGATTGACTATTGTATTCTACAATGATTGGCAAGATGTGGGAGGGCATAAACACAAAGCTTGATTTATGGAAGGGCGCTTTAGAATGTAATGGATTTAAAATTAGTCGGATAATCCAGAGTATATGGAGTGCAAATCTAGTAAAAATAGGAGTGACAATGAGGAATTAGTTAAGATTGGTGATTAAAAAAATCTCCCAAAATGACCATTTTCAATATCTTAGATCGCTAAATCATGAGTGGAAAGATTGAGAAGGATATTGTCCGTAAAATTCAAGCTGGGTGAAAGAAATGGAGATGTGCCAATGGAGTTTTATGTGATTGTTGTGTACCACTCAAATTGAAAGGAAAATTTTATAAGATAGCTATAAGACCATCATCCATCGGCCAGTTAAGGAACATGTTCATAGGATGAGGGTAGTTGAAATCATTGTTCGGAGTATCCCTGATATTATCTATATCTCTAGCTCAGTAATACGAATAACACTAATTGTATCAGAAATTCTAGGTATCAACGATGTACCGCTAAGTATCTCCAATGTGTCGATTTATCAATTTATCACCAATATTTTCAGCTATGTAAATTCCAGGTATCTCTTGTACTGCCAATATATCAATATCGTCAATATTTTCGATTGTGTAAATTCTAGGCGTCGCTTGTATCATATTTTGACCACATTGCCAATGTATCGATATCGCCAAAATTTGTTTATTTCAAAAAATAATAATTTATAGGCACATGGTTGTATGATGAATGCATGTTTGCATTTGTGTAAATGTATGCATGCTTGGATGGATGGATCGATCGATCATGCATGTGTTTTTATATGTATGTATATGCATGCATGGAAGGATGGTTGGATGGTGGATGGATCCACCATTTTCCCATGTTTCCCCAATATTTCATTGTGTCAACAAGGCATGCTTTTAGTGTCCCCCCAACCCCCCCCCCCCCCCCCCCCCCCCCCCCCCTAAAGGGAAACTTCTTATTTGATTCCTAAATATGCAAATATACATCTTGTTTTCGCTATTGTTTGATTCTTAAATATGCAAATATGAGTAGTTTAGCATCTCCTGGAATTTCACTGAAAAAATCTACAGTTTTCACCATGTTTCCATGCATTTCTGGGAATCAGAGATATTATCAGTTATAACAATATTGTTTCCATATCTCAGGCCACCAAAACTTGTAGCAATACCGATACTTCAAACACTGGCTGAGGATGTTGAGATGGATGAGTATCATGATGACGAAGGATAGATTTTAAAATGAATATAAATACATTCGAGGGAACATAGTAGTAGCACCAGTAGGTAATAAGGTGACGAGAGGTGACAGAAAGTAAGCTTAGATGATTTAGTCATGTGCATTGAAGACTAAGAACCGCTCTGGTTAGGAATGAGTTGGTACAAGTTGAAGGCCCTAAAAGGACAAGGGAAAGGTCCAAAAGGATGTGAGAAGAAGTATAGTAAGAAAAGACTTGATGACCTATGGTTTAATTTTTGCCCCCTGAAAGAAAGGATGATGATCGGCAATACCAATAATGGTGAGTATGGAAAGAAAGAAATGCATGGATCTTTGAGAGCAAAGTGGTGCTGGTTGAAGCAATGAAAGAAAGTAGAGTAGCTGTTTCGCCGAGAGATCAGGCATTGGTGAGCCAGAATTTTGCAGCATTTTGGGAACGCATTGAGGCCGTAATTGGAAACATCCATTTTAGTGTATTTCAGGGGTGGTATTAATTGACCGTGCTTATGCCCGTGTCCTCATTTCTGATTCTTGTGGTTGCTTCTTTGCTCTTGGGATGCCCATGCTTTTATATTGCCTTGTGTTGAGGAAGTGACTCTCGTGTTTGTTTCTTTTGTGTTTTCTCCTTTTTTTTTTCTCCGCTTGTTTCCTTTAATATAGTGTTGGTTCTCTCTCCTCTCAAAAAACTAAATAATAAAAAATAAAAAGAAGAAGGAAAAAAGAAAGAAAGGGAGCCTTCAGAATAAGAAGGGAGTTGCATTATAGAATCTTCTCTTTGAACGGGGAAATAACCTCATACCAAGGAGCGATAAACGTATCAACTCTTGTTGTTTTCCATGCCAATGTCTGATTCCTTTCCCTTTACACATAATTGGATCTTTCTTTCAAATGCAAAATTTCCTTTATACCGAGGAATGATAACGTACCAGTTATTTTCTTTCACATGTCGATGTCTGATTCCAGATGCAGCCATGCTGGTTGGTACTGGAATATTGTTATAAAGAAGAATATGTCACTTCCCTGGCCGAGTTTCTTTGCACATCTGACAAGCTGTACAGGGAAAATTTCCGCATATGCCTTTTCCGGGTGTGGCTGATGGCTCCTGGACTACAAGCATATAATCTTGCTTATGTGGCTGAATTGTTCGCGGCATTGGTTGCTAAGGATTTGCTTCCTTGGAATGTTCTATCATTTATACAGCTGACATTGCAAGATTGTACGCCGCCATCCCGGTATTTCGTAGAGCGGCTCTTTCTGGTGCGTACTGTTGCATGAAAAATACAAAAG
This sequence comes from Magnolia kwangsiensis, assembly GCA_037074715.1. Taxonomy (NCBI): domain Eukaryota; kingdom Viridiplantae; phylum Streptophyta; class Magnoliopsida; order Magnoliales; family Magnoliaceae; genus Magnolia; species Magnolia kwangsiensis. The sequence goes on along the minus strand of CM073577.1, from coordinate 4,292,269 downwards.
GCTTTTCTCATGCAATGATGATGACAGTGATTGTTGTATCCACAAGGAGAAATTGGGTCGATTCATGGTACATGTCAGCCTGGCACCCACACAAGAGATTCTGGCCCTTCATTTGGGAGGACGTTAAACATGCCTTAGCCAAAAAATCAGCAAGTCCGCTCATGTATGAGAAAAATGGAAAGTCAGAAAGAAGACAGATGGTCTATATTTCAAAAACATGTCTGCATACCTGATGAGTGGACTTGCCTTGGTTTCTTGATCAGGGCACTTTCAGTGACCTCTCAGGCACATGTTTGAGGTGCCATGTGTGCCGTAAATCACCCTTCAATCTCTTGACGTGTGGATTTCAAATTCTAGTACTGGGCTAGTTTCCCCAAGTTGCAACTTGTTGGGTAAGCAAGGAAGAGAGAAAAAAGAGGAGGACGAACTAGTCACTTGGGTCATGTTTTTGAGTCCAAGTCAGACTTATTGCACTCAGCTTGGCTAACTCTATCACATACTGTCTGTAATTTTGCAGGCATTTGTGACCCACCTCACCAGAGAGGGTCTTGTGAAGAAGCTCTTGGATCCTGCCCTGCAAGATGTATATGAAGCTCTCTTCCCAAAAGATGATAGGAGAAATAAAAGATTTGCAGCTAGTTTATTCAAGTCGATCAATATGGGCTATGTTCCCAAAAGAAGCTTGATCCAATGGTACAGAGATTATCCTCGTGAGGTTCCTCCAACTACCGTTCCCGTCGACACCCAAATGGTAGATGCGTCTCACAAAGGCACTGACAGGAACATATTTCAGTATCTCAATTAAAAGAAGGCGAGGAGCCCTTCGAACAGGGTCTGCCTGTCGGGCAACACTTTCCACCCCTCTTTCTGGTTTTTTGTATGGCTTTTTTCCCCCTATTTGTCATGGTTTTATTAGTTTGGGAAGTGTTATAAGTCTTCCCTAAGCTTTGATACACTACGTGTAGTGCAACAATATATGTTAGGATTGGAGACTTACATATGAATTTTTATGATCCATGCCGTTTGTATGATGGGCCTTATTGTGGAGGGGGAGACTCCAAAAAAGGGAACAGTATAACCATCATTAGATACGCTTCGATTGAGAGATTTATGGGTTGTTGTCCATCACTTTTAATTTTCACCTATGCTCTTAATGTAATTGTTCATATGACGAGGATATGGAAATAGGGTTTTTTAGATGGTTGGCAAGATGATAATGTCACGATGTCAAATGTACTATCTAAAGATGGCACTACTATACCATTTTTTCTCTTTGGATTTCAACAACTAACAGGGATCCCCTGACTCAACATCCACCCACCCACCCAAAAATTAATTTCAAGGGTTTTTTAACAGAAAATTCCTCACCAAAGCCGGTTTTCTAAAAACATATGTTCAACTTTTATATCTACCAAAACATGCCTTCTGACCTACTAAGTAGTGTAAAATGACATATTTATTTTTATTTTGAAAGGAGATTGAAAATGGAGACGGATGATAAAGAAATAAAGAGTCCTGCCATGTGTACATGTGTGTACAGCAAGGCCTGTGCACATGCCACATGTGCTAGCATGGTGCATGCATGCGAGATCTAATCCAACCCGTTTAGTCTTACCTTGAACATGTTTTCCAAAAAATTAAAATAAATAAATCTGGTTCAATTAGCATAAACGTTTCAATATTGAAAACATGTGAATGGATTGGAAAAAAAAAAACTTCATCTAGGTCTTTGTGATTGTTGAAACTTCTTGGGAGCCATACACGAAAAACTTGTATTTGTATTTTCCCTTCATCCAGCTCTGTGTGACCTTATATGAGCAGGTTGGATGACAAATAAAACATCAAGGTAGGCCCTAGGAAGTTTTCTAGGGTGGGCGTTCAATCCTGCCGTTTTCTGAGGTGTGGTCCACTGGAGCTTTGTATTTGCATCATTTTAGGGCATGAATCCAAAATTGAGCTGGAAAAATGGATGGACGGCGTGGATGAAACATATAATTAGCAAGACTCTTTTCAAAGGGATAAAGCCGTGGTGGGTTCCACTAGCAATCCACACAAATTAGTAAGACTCTTTTCAAAATGAGAAAAAACTTTAATACTCTGGAAATGTGTGATAGATGACATGCAGGCACTTAGAAATTGCAAACATGCCACACAAATAATCAAATTAAACTGTCCAAATTATGGTACTCATTGTAGATGGATCAAGAATTCAAAATTACAGTTATTCCATCATCTAAGTAGCAAATTTGAAGGTTCTGTTTCCATAAACAAGTACGCACAAGATAAGAGGCTACATTAGGATTGTGACTTGGCTGAATCAATCCAGTTAAATTTATTTGCATTAACATATATACCCGTATACAATATATGATTGCCTGCTTATTGATTGTCATACACAACCTGAATATCATCACAAGACCTCTTTTTAAAATTTTTATTTTTGAGCATTAATTGCTAATTTCATACTCATGTGCAATAAAGTTCATGTACATGCAACATGACACCGTAGGTCTGGGTCTGGTACTATTATATTGATGCCCTAGCTCAAAAATCAGGTTGATCCATCTACCAGTTGACTATAAACCATGTACCTTTGTGGGGCCACCTAATACTAGTTAAGATGATTCGAAGCGTTTATATGACTATTTGCGTTTATATGACTATTTGCATGACTGATGCTATGTGTCACCCATAAATTCTAACATGCCCATCTTGTAAACATGTTATTCCTCAACTACTCGACATTCTACCCTGCAAAACAAAACTGGTCTTATAGCTATCCTATAAAATTTTCATATCATTTGATTTGAGTGAGTAGCCATTGTATAAAACTACATGAGCATATTGCCACTTCTTCCACCCATCTTGATTTCTATGAGCAACATCCTGATGTATCTTTCCTCTTTTTTGAATTATCTACCCAATGCATCGAAAATGATAATTTTGGGTACTTCCCAATTAGCAATATCAACTAATTTCTCATTTCCACTCACATTGTTATTAAAATTGCATTATGTATAACTTCCATCATCTCATCTATCAAAATTGCACTAGCTGTAAACAACTGACTTCATGAGACACCTTGTAAGTGACTCATTAACTCATACATAACTGATAAGTAAAAAAAACACCAGTGAGATAATGCGTTTGAGTGCCCATTGTGGTGTGTGAGGGTGTGAGCATGTGTGTATATAAAAAGAAAGAAAAAAGTCAATAACTAAATGCCGGTCCCTACAGTAAACATACAACAATTGGAAATTCATGCCTCTCCATCTTCACATTGATTATTGCTCTCACATGCATATACTTAACCATGACAGTATATACTCTCAATACTCTTTTCCTAACATCCACTGAATTAACTAACCAAAGACCTAATTTTGCACACCCACTGGATTAACTCACCAGAGTCTTAATCACTATCACAATTAACCGGCATGAGCTCTTGTTGAAGCCTCGATTCATTAATCATCCCTCTCAACCAAATTAATGCTTTCTTTAAATGCTTTTGTCACCGTCATATACTTAATTTCAGTTGTGGAAAGAGACATCATAAACTAAAGCTTCGACATCTAATTGATCGCTCCACCCGCTAATACATACGAGTAACTGAAAGTCAACATTTTATTATCCACATAACCCATGTAATCAGAATCCACAAAATCTACCAACTTGTCCCCTGATTTCTCAAATGAGAAAACATAGTCCCACATATATCGAATGCATTGAAGTGGCCATTTCACTGCCTCTCAGTGTTTCTTATTAGGGTTAGACATATATCTGCTAATAACACTCATTGCATGTGAAACATACGGTTTCGTATAGACCATGACATACATCAAGTTAACAACTACGCTTGAATACAAAACTCAAGACATAGCCTGCTTTTCTTCATTTGTTTCAAAACACTGTGCAGAAGAAAGCTTAAAATGAACAACGTGAGGAACGTTGACCGACTTTGCCTTGTCCATCCCATACTTCATCAATACCTTCTTAAGGTAATCATTCTAACATAACCAAAGTCTGCTCCTTTTCCTATATCTGTGTATGTCAATGCCGAGAGCCCTCTTTGTAGCATTTAGATCTTTCATCTCAAATTTTCTTGATGGTTGAGTCTTTAATAAATCGATCTGAGACATGCTATGATTGATAATCAACATGTCATTAATATACAAAACTAGGATAATGAACTTCTCATCACTAAGTGTCTTGAAATAAATACAGTGATTATATTAACTCCTGATAAACTTTTAACTCATCATGAAAGAATCAAACTTTTTATACCATTGTCTAGGCGATTGTTTTAGATTGTACAATGACCTATTCAACCTGCAAACCTTATTCTCTGCCCCTTGTGTTTCGAAACTTTCTATTTACTTCATATAGATTTGCTCTTCCAATTTCCCATGCAAGAAGGTAGTCTTCACATCCATTTGTTCTAACTCAATATCGTATTGGGCACCCAGCGCTAACACAAATTTGATAAATGCTTATTTTACTACATGTGCTGATATCTTAGTAAAGTTGACATGTTTTCTTTGAGTATATCCCTTCGCTACCAACCTTGCCTTATACCTATACTATTTCTTTTTGAAGATTTACTTGCGCCCGATCGCTTTATGGCTGCCGGGAAGCTTCACCAGCTCCCACGTTTCATTGTTGTGCAGGGAATCGATTTCATCATTCATCGCTGGTTTCTAATTTTTGGCATCTACATCATTAAGAGCCTCATGAAAAGCAGAAGGATCTCCCTCATCCGTAACGAGAAAAAATGCAATATTTGAGTCATCCATGTACCTCGCTGGTAACTTGCGATCCCATGACGATTTTTCTCTCACAGGTGGCTGTTCCACCTGCTCCCATACCACTGTTTGTGCCTTTGATCAGCTTGTGTCCGACCTTTTGTCTAACTGAACGTACACAACCAACTTTTTCACTTCTTTGTGCGCATCCTGACGGAACTTGGATCCTTCGTCGAATTTGACGTCATTACTAATATAATTTTTCATGTGACTTGATCATATGGCTTGTACCCCTTCATACCATTACCATACCCCTTCATTTGGTCCATACACTCTTAATGGCTAACAGATAGCATTGGCCATTGATCATCACATGGCCTATTATGTTTTTAATGTTCAAACTATACAAAGCCCATTTGTGATGGGAATCGAAACTTTTGCAGGGTCTTGTAACACTCGCCCACCTGACACGTTTGAACCATGAAAATTTCTAGTGGGCCTAGCTTCTAAAATTGGGCAAGATCACTTCTGAAGGCTGTCAGACGGTGGTGATCAGTGATCATCTCCATCTATGGGCTAGTTACAAGGATCCATGATGGGGTCACTTGTATGGTGGTGGGTTGGGCCTTGGATTTAACAAGTTAGTTCAATAGGCAAAACTCAAAGAGTAATGATCAGGCCCATTATATTAGACCGAAGATTATTCATCTTCTCAACCCTTCATTGGTTGATTAGAGAGGGGATGAAGAAAATGAGATACAAGGGGTTTTGAACGTCCACGGAGGATCCTTTTACCCATGATTAACAACCCTTAGGTCTGTAATGCCATATATAAATTTAGGCCCATAAACTGTTTGATGCCAACTGATAACATTGACTATCATATGGCTCACTATTTTTCTTAATGTTCGAACTATATGGGGCCCATCTTTGATGGGATTTGAAACTTTTGCATTTAGTGGGTTTTCTCACACACACCCACCTGAAATGTCTAAACCATGAAAAGATCAAGTGGGCCCGGCTTCTAGGGTTGGCCTAGATCACTTTTGAGGGTTGTCGGATGGTGCTGATCAGTGATCATCACCATCCACTGTCGTGTATATGCATCTATCATGGGGTCAATTGTATTGCGATGGGGTGGGCCTTCGAGTTAATCAATTAACCCCATAAAAAGCCCATAGAGTAATGTGCGGGCCTAGGCCAACTATATTATTCTCAAACTCCTCTCTTTGTTAAAAGATTATGTTACGAAGTCACCAACATTGACTGTACACTATGTACCGTAGTCGGCCTCACTTGATGCCCATCAAGATGATCCAAACAGTTCATATGATTGCTTGCATGATTGATGCTATGTGTGACCCATAAATTCTAACATGCTCATCTAGTAAATATATTATTCCTTAACTACGAAACATTCTCTCACACAAAATAAGACTGTTTTTGTAGCTATCCTGTAAAATTTCCTTATCATTTGATTAGTGGGTAGCCATCGTATAAAACTAACTGCATAAGCACATTGCCACTTCTTCCACCCATCTTGAATTATATGAGCAACATTCTAATGTATCTTTCCTCTTTCATAAATTAAATATCCAATATATGGAAAATGATCATTTTAGGATACTTCCAAGTTAGCAATATCAATTAATTTCTCATTTTCACTCACATTATTATTTTAATTGCATTAAATATTCCCTCCACCTCATTAATCAAAATTGCACTAGCTGTAAATAACAGACTTCATGAGACACCTCCTTATAAATGACTCATAACTAATAATATATATATATATATATATATATATATATATATATATATATATATATATATATATATATATATATATATATATATATATATTAAGACCTGAGCTAAATGCCAAATCGGACAATAAACCTACAGCAATTGGAAATTCCTCCAATGATTCTCACATTGGTTATTGCTCTCACAAATATACTCTTAACCATGACCGTATATACTTTTAATGTTTCTTTCCCAACACAAACCAAATGAACTCACTAGACCTATTTTTGCACACCCATTAGATTAAGTGACCATAGATCTAATTTTGCTACATCAATAAAGATTATATGGAAATCTTTCTCCTCTTTTTTATCTTTATATCGGTTTAAGTACTGAAAATGGTAGACTATTGACTATCACCAAGTTTAAGTTGTGATAGACTTGACTTCATCAATGTTGGTGGAAAAGAGAGATTTATGGTGGATTTGTTTTTATTTATGGATTGATTTGATTCTATGCAGTTATAGTTTTTCTTTCTTTGGGACCTTCCTAACTAGTGGGTGTTAAAATAGGTTGTTCCATTATTAACATCCTATGTTAATTGAATTATATATTGTTGTTGTAATCTCCATTGTGACTATGAATAATAATATCTCTCATCTTCTTCTCCCGTGCACATAGGATTTCTACACTAGCAACCGAAGCACGAAATTTGTGTATTTTCTTCTTTGCTATATTTTTTTGTTCATTGCAGTATGGTATCAGAGTGAAAAATTCCTGTGTAGTTGTGATCTAATTCATCATTAAGAAAGAATGAAATGTGTTGCCTCCTTTTTTTATTTTCTGTAGAATTTATTTTCTTACATACTTTGTCTCTCTATTTTTTCTGTTCTGATCATCTCTCTTTTATCAATGGGTGAATCAGATGCAAATCTTAGTTGGAAGCTTTCATCAGTCCTCTTGAATGATATTAACTATGTACGTTAGTCAAGGGTTGTAACCTTAGCTCTAGGTGGCAAGCAAAAGTTGGGTTTCATCATTGGAACGAAAGTTTGTCCTGCATCTACTGATACAGGATATGAAGATTGGATTTCTAATGATCAACTTCTCAAATCTTGGATTCTTAATTCGATGGAATCCCATATTACTAGAATTTTTACCTTCTTTGAATTTGCAAAGGAGTTGTGGGATTCAATAACAAATTTATATGGCGGTCAAAATAATGTTGCTTGCAGTTTTGAACTTAAACTTGAGATTGTTGCAGCACAACAAAGTGAAAAAATGTTCAGTGAACATCTTGAGAATTTGAAAAGGATGTGGGACGAATTAAACATGCATCGCCCACATACTACTGATGTAAAAAATCTTCTAAAAATAGATAAAGAAGATAAAATTTTCTCATTGCTCAGTAGCTTGAAGCCTGAATATGAAAATATCAGGAGTAATATTCTTATGGATGTTACGCTTCCTTCTTTTTCCAGTGTTTATGCTATTATTCAACGTAAAGAAACTCGGAAAAAGACTATGAGTTCTAAGCGAAAATCTTCATCTAAGAAAGTTGAATCGAATGCTCTTTTAGCTGAAAAGATGATAAAAGAAAACCTTCTGGTACTTAAAAAGGAAAAAAATACTTATCGAAATAAGGGCAAAAAAGAGCCTTACCATTGTGACATTGTGGTAAAAATGGGCACACTAAGGATCAATGTTGGGAATTATATTATTACCTTAAATTGAACATTAACAAGAATAAGAAAGATCATGTTGCAAAAGCTGATACATCGATCTCAATGAATCAGTCATCTTCTTCAACAAATCAGTAAGTCCATGTCTTCTGAATAAGGTCGTTCTGCCTCTACCCATGCTTCAGGTAATTTGCAAGCTTACCTCACTTCATCTTCCAAAATTAATTCTTAGATTGTTGATTCTGGAGTCACTGATCATATGACAAATAGTCCTTCTTTTGTGTATAATTTTATTCTTAAATCTGATAAGCATGATGTTTTCGTTGCTAATGGGATTATAGTTCTTGTATTAGGGAGTGACAAAATTGACTTCTTTCCAAGTAGTCCAACTTCTGATGCCTTTATTGTTCTGTCTTTTCCAGTCCAGCTCCTTTCTATTGGAATTGGTAATGGGATTATAATTCTTGTATTAGGGAGTGACAAAATTGACTTCTTTCCAAGCAATCTCATTTCTGATGCCCTCGTTGTTCCGTCTTTTCCAGTCCAGCTCCTTTCTGTTGAAAACATTATTAATTTTTTAAAACGTGATGCTATTTTCTCTCATACTTCTGTCATCTTTCAAGATCGAGAGTTGAAGAAGACGATTGGTGAAGAAACTCATTCACATGGATTGTACTTGCTAAATCTCACTGATAAGGCATATTATACCAGTGGCCTGGTGGAAAGTCACATCTTACATAAACGGCTTGAACATCTTTCCAATCATGTCTTGGCGAGACTTTTCCCTTCTATTTCAGTTGAATCTAATTTGTGTGGTGTCTGTCAATTTTTTAAATAAACTCGTTTACCATTTGTTTGTTCTTTATCTATGTCTGTTAAGTCTTTTGAACTGATTCATTCTAATTTATGGGGTCCTGCTCTAATTGATTCATATGATAGATACAAATACTTTTTATTATTTATTAATGATTGATCTCGTGCTACATGGTTATAGTTGATAAGATTATAAAAATAATAATAATAATAAAAAAAAAACAAAAAACTGAGGTGTTATCAATTTTCAAAGATTTCCATAATATGGTGATTACTTAATTCATGCCAAAGTTAAGATTTTTAGACTTGACAATGGTAAAAAATATACCAAAGGACCTTTCTCCAAATATATTTGCAGCCAATGTATTATTCACCAAACTAGTTGTGTGGGAATACAACAAAATGAGGTGGCAAAGAAAAAAAAAATGGCACATTTTAGAAATCGCAAGACTTCTCATGTTTCAAATGAATGTTCCAAAAAGATATTGGTCCCATGGATTTTTTACTGTAACATATTTGATTAATTGACTTCTTAGTCGAGTAATCAATTTTAAGCCACCATTGGAAGTCTTGACGAATCGAAAGCCTAACATATCTCATTTGTAGGTGTTTGGTTGTCTCTGTTATGTGCACCAACAACAAATCCATCATGATAAGTTGGATGTTCGATCGAATCGGTGTGTATTTTATGGGTATTCTTTCACAAAGAAAGGATACATATATTACAACTTGGCATCTCAAAAGATTGTAATTTCTCGTGATGTATGCTTTGTTGAATCTGAATCTTATTTCCAAGCACAAAGTGATTTCAAGAATTGATCCTAGGGGGAGTACTTGTATGATTTGGTACCGCTTCCAATAGTAACTGATGATGTCATTGCCCGAGCTATACCTCCAGAAAATGAACACTACAAGAAATATGGTTTTTACCTACGAAACTTTTAATTTCGTAGGTAAAGATGACTTTTACCGACGAAAATTATTTTCGTAGGTAAAAGCATACTTTTACCTACGAAATTTAATTTCGTAGGTAAAAGCCATATTTACCTACGAAAATTTTCATAAGTAAAGGATCTTTTGACTATAATAGATCGATGAATTTACTTTTACCTACAAAATAAATTTTCGTAGGTAAAACCCATATTTACCGACGAAAATATTCGTAGCTAGATGGTGCTTTGAATTTTTCAAAAAAATAAAAAATACTAAAAATTACTATTACCTATGAAATTAGATTTCGTAGGTAACACTTTTGTTTACCTACGAAAATATTCGCAGCGAACGGATCTTTTGAATTTTTCAACCAAAACAAAAATTAAAAACATTGCTTTTACCTACAAAATATAATTTCGTTGGTAAAACACACTGTACCTACGACAATATTCGTAGCTAAAGGGTCTTTTCTATTTTTTCACAAAAAACCAAAACTTAGCTTTTACCTACGAAATTTAATTTTGCAGCCAAAATCATCTTTACCTACGAATATTTGCGTAGGTAAAGGGTGTTTTCACACAAAGTGTTATGAATGTACTTTTACCTACGAAATCAAATTTCGTAGGTAAAACACATATTTACCTACGAAAATATTTGTAGCTAAAGGGTCATTTGAATTTTTCATCCACAACGTTTACCTACGAAATATAATTTCGTAGCTAAAAGTTATATTTACGTACGAAAATATTCGTAGCTAAAGGGTGTCATTTGAATTTATAAAAATAAAAAATCAAAAACTTTACTTTTACCTACGAAATAAATATTTGTAGCTAAAAAGAATCGTTACCTACAAACTATTCGTAGCTAAAGGGTGCTTTGAATTTTTTTTAAAAATAGAAAATGGAAAACTATACTTTTACCTACGAAATTAATATTTGTAGCTAAAAGAATTCTTTACCTACGAAACGATTTGTAGCTAAGGGTGTTTTAAATTTTTTAAAAAATAAAAAATGAAAAACTTTACTTTTATCTACGAAAATATTCGTAGCTGAAGGGTCTTTCGAATATTTTAAAAAACCAAAAATCGAAAACCAACTTCTACCTACTAAATGTACTTTTGTAGGTAAAACAAATATTTACCTACGAAATTATTCGTAGCTGAAGGGTTTTTGAATTTTTTAAAACAACAAAAATTCGAATACCTTACCTTTACCTACGAAATGTATTTTCGTAGGTTAAACCCATATTTTCCTATGAAATCATTCGTAGCTGAAGGGTTATTGAATTTACTTTTACCTTGCCTACGAAATTATTTGTAGCTGAAGGTGTTTTTAAATTTCAAAAAATCGAATACCTTACTTTTTCCTACGAATTGTATGTGCATAGGTAAAACTCATTTTAACCTATGAAATTATTCATAGCTGAAGGGTTTAAACATTACATTTGCCTACGAAATGTAATTTCGTAGGTAAAAACCATATTTACCTACGAAACTGTTCATATCTAAAGGATCTTTTGATTTTTTTTCCAAAATATCGAAAAGCAAATTTTCGCGTGGAGATGGAAATGGACTTTTACCGACAAAAATATTAGTCAGTAAAAGTGTTTTTCCTAAAAAAAATTTTCGACGGCTAAAAACCAATGGTAATAATGTAAAAATGTTTTAATTTTAAATTTTTTTTACCTATAACCTTAATATATATATATATATATATATATATATATATATATATATATATATATATAATTAAAAGGTAATATTTAAATAATTTGTAATATCACATGAAAAAGAATATTGAAAAGTTTAGAAATTTTAAATATTTTTAAGAAAAATTGTGAGAACAAAATAATGCTTTTGAAGAGAAAAATTGGCATTTTGAAATTTTTGAAAAAAAATTAAAATATGAGAAATAAAAATTCAAAATTTGTATTTTAAATATTTTTGAAATATTTTATAATAAAAATGATATTTAATTAAAAGAGTAAAAAAAATATACCTTTTGAAAAAAAAATGTTAAATTTATTTGTGAAAAATAAATTTACTAAATTATTAGGCACATCCGCTAATTGAACCTTTAATCGTTTTTGGACAATCTAATCAGTTTAAATTAAAGAGTAAATAACTTCTGATGTTTAAATCAAATTTCATTGAAATTGTTGATCAATCTTGTATGCCCAATATCTTTATATGTAGCCTGATTGAGGCGAGTAACTAGTCAAATTGAGAGTATTGATCAGTAAAATAGAGTGAATGCACCAAACATGTAAAATGGGCCAAATATTCTGGTTAAAATTGTGACCTAACTTACTGACCTCATGAGAACCTAAGAATTGATGTTACTAAGTTTTGTGGGCCCCATCATGATGTCTGTGGATTTGATGAGAATCTAAGAACATCAACACCGTGGATTTGATGTCTCTCCTCTAGGTTATGAGATATCTCAAAAATCATCGGTAAATGAAACTCAAGTAGGCCATACCATTTAAAATTAGGTGAAGACATCCTAAAAAATATATAAGCACTTGGTGGGACCCACATGAGTTTTGGATGCGGTTGAAACTTGGTCTGACCCCTCATCCAAGTGGGACACACATAATGAGTAGGTTAGATATGTGAATCACATTTAGGCAAGCCCAATATATGATTACAAATGTTGTAAGGAAACCTTTCTCCACTACATTTGAGTTACTCGTTACCTTTACCAGAGTAAACTCTGTGGGGTCCACCATTATTTATTTATTTTATCCACTCCATCCATCCATGTTAACAAATAATTTGAGATCTAAAGAACAAACATGAAGCATATTCAAAGCTCAAGTGGACCACACCACAGGAAATAGTGTGATTGAACATATACCATTTAAAATTTCTTGGAGGCCATAGATGTTTTGGATCAAGCTGATGTTTGTGTTTTCTATTCATTCATATATTTTTGATATTATGAATAACCTTTATCCATTTTTGGACAATCTGATCAGTCCAGATTGAAGAGTAAATAACTTCAGATGTTTAAATCAAAATTCACTCAAATTGTTGATCAATCTTGTTTGCCCAATATCTTTCTCATATGTACTATGATCGAGGCGAGTAATTAATCAAATTGAGGGTAATGATCAGTAGAATAGAGTGAATGGACCAGACATGTAAAATGGGCCCATCATGATGTGTGTCGAACATCAACACCGTGCATTTGATGTCTCCCCTTTAGCTTATGAGATATCTAAAAAATCATCCGTTACGAAACTCAGGTGGGCCATACCATCTAAAACTATGTGAAGATATATTTTTTAAATGTCTTCACATAGTTTTAGATAGTATGGCCCACCTGAGTTTCGTAACGGATGATCGTCAATACCATTATCTAGATCATCGATATTATATGATCCAGATCAACTAAACCACCATGAATATTATGATCTAGACCATTACGACCATCAATATAATTATCCATACCATCTAGATTATTGATGCTATGACCAAGATCATCTTGACCACGAATACTATGATCCAGAGCACAACTGATATTATGATTCAGGCCATTGAAACCGTGGGTATTATAATCCAAACCATCTAGACCATTGATTATATGATCCGAGCCATTCAAATCATCAATATTCTGGTTTAGACCATTCGAAAAATTGATATTATGATCAAGACAATCCAAACAATCGATTTTATGATCTAAACTGTAGTCTGTGGATATTATGATCGAGACCATCCAAACTATTGATATTATGATATAGTCCTTCCAAAACATTTATATTATGGCTTGTTCCATTCATACAGTCTATTTTATAATCTAGGCCATTCAGACTGTCAATATTATGCCCTGTACCATCCAAAACATCTATATTATGGCCTGTACCATTCATCCAAGCTAATTTTTGTTTTTTCCCTTCATCTGGCCCTGTATGACCTAATCAACATATTAGATGTCAAATAAACAATATAAATAAACAATACAGTAAGCCGGATGGATATCCAATTACTATTGATTTCATGGGGTGTGGTGCACCTGAGATTTCTGTGGTGGGGTCCACTACAGATTTTTATTTGCCTCATTGTTTGGCTCATGACGTAAAATGATATCTCAAAATGGATGGACGGAGTGGATATAACGAATACATCATAGTGGGACCCACAAAACTTGGTGGATGTTGGTCGGTGCTCTATGGGTCCCACCATGATGTATGTGTTTCATCCATGTCGTCCATCCATTTTTACAAATCATATTAGGGCTTGACGCCAAAAATGAGAGGGATATAAATCTCAGGTGGACCACACCACATGAAAACCATAGTGATTGGATATCCACCATTAAAACCCTCCCAAGGCCCACTGTACTTTCTATTTGACATCCAATTTGTTGATTAGGTCATACAGGCCCAGATGAAGGGAAAAAAAATATCGGATTGATCCAAAACTTTACATGGCCCCCAAAAGGTTTTTAATGGTCGACGCTCATTCAACACTATTTCCTATAATGTGGTCTAGTTGAGATTGGGATATACCTCATTTTTTGTCTCATACTATAAAATGAAATGGAAAAATAGATGGACGACGGGGATGAAACACATACATCATGGTGGGGCCCACGGAGCACCGACCATGGGGCCCACGGAGCACCGACCATGAAACACATACATCATCCCAGGCTCATTACTGTCTGAGAAAAAAAACCAAAAACAGCTGCCGCTTGCAAGCCCTAGCGAGATGAGCTCTACGCTGCTCGATCTGAGACGCTAGTTGCAATCTCGGCCAAAATTCAGCAGCTAGATCCGAAAATCGCTGTAGCAGAGGGGAAGATCCGAAAGCCACTGGAGCAGTAGGGAAGATCCGAAAAAGCTAAAGTTGCTGCTCGATCTCCTCTGCATGGTCTGGATAACAAAAAACCTATATCAATGGCAACCGCACCCTTCAAATCCAATTGCTGGATCCAAATCGCATGGCCAAGAAGCTACCCGATCGAGCCATGGGAAGATGGATAAAAGTACTAGGAGTTTGAAGGTTGCAACCATCGCCAAATCTACGGCATTTATCAGGTGCTGCAATGAGCGAGGTGTCCTCCGTAGATTAACATAAGTAAGGGTGGTATAATACGTTACTCCATACCCAATGTCTGGATTTGTGTTATAGGATCTGAAATACCAAATCGTTGGGTTTAGATTAGGGTTGCTAGATCTGAAATCCCCAAAAGCTAGATCTAGATTAGGGGTTAAAGATCCGAAATCCCCAATCTGATATGGGATTCGAAAAGCCCTAATTAATCATTGGAATTAGGGTTCTGGTTTCAAAAATTTCCAGTTGCTAGATCCAAGGATTCAAAAATCCTTAATGATGCTCAGATTAGAGAATTGGAACCTGAAATACCTAATTGGGAATTCAGATCTGAAATATGAAAATCCCTAATTATCGATCTGGGAATCAGAATCCCTGATTGTCCGATTTCTAATCTCAATCTCCAATTGTTGTATGAGAATAAAAATTCTCAATTCCTGATTTGGGAATCAAAATCGGAAATCCCTAATTGGTTGATTCAGAAATCCACGCCATCCACGTCATTCATTAGTTACATCACCCCTTTTCTGGACTTCATTCTAAAAATTTTAGCTGGTTTTGGACTTAGACAGGTAAGAAATCTTATCCAAAACACTAGAAGGTTGCAATGCTGATTGCACAAATCAGTCCTCTAATCCACATATAATCCTAAACATAATGTCAAAAATTCCATTAAAAAGCGAACGAAGGAGAAGGAAACACTAGAAAATTTCATTGTTGTGCATCCTATCTGGCTGTTCCTTATGGTGTACAACTTAGATCTTTCACCCATGGGCTACTTTGGTACAAATGGTGGTATCTTCTCTCCATTTCTTTGACAATGGATCTATCTGATTTTTTAGATCTCATTCTATCATGATTCAAAGAAAATGATGGATAGAGTGAATTTTACACTGTCATCGTAGTTGGCCCACAATAATTCATATATTTTTATGTTCTCTTCGTTCATATCTTTGTGATATTATGAACATGTTGGATGTTATCAACGGTGGAAATCATTATTCCACACTGTTTCGTATGGCATGGTCCACTTGAGTTTTGGATTTACCGAAAATTCAAGATCAACCCACATTGTTCATCCATTTTTCGGGATATAAATCTAAGGTGGGCCACACCATGATGTCTGTGTTTAATCCATGTCGTCCCCATGAGGTCAAGCTGTCTGGGCCCCACCATGACTTGTGTCAAACATCAACACCATGCATTTGATGGGTCCTCTTTAAAATATGGGATATCCAAAAAATCAGCCATATACGGAACTCTGGTGGGCCATACCATATAAAATCATGTGAAGACATGCCTAAAACACATAAAAGCACTTGGTGGGCCCCACCTGAAATTTGGATGCGTCTGAAACTTGGTATGACCCCTCATACAAGTGGCACACACATAATGGATGGGCTGGATTTGTGGACCACATATCTATGGGCCTAAAAAATAATAATTATGAATTTTTAATGGAGGGTAACCCCTCTCAACTTTTGTATGTGGTGTGGCCTACAAAAGTCATAGATTGATTTGATTTCTAATCCTTGGGCCCACCATGGGATGATGCATCTGACTGATAGGGTAGATGTTTAACACGCATCATGGTGGGGCCCACATAACTCTCCCGTCGTCTACCCCAAATATTGGGCCCACCACCCCCCAAACCAAATGCGCAAAAACCTCCCGCGCGCGCCCATCTTCCCGAGACCTTAACCCCTTAACCTAGCATTTCTCTCTCTCCATCTCTCTCGCGCGCACCCTCTCCTCTCTGCCTCTGCCTCTGCCTCTCTCTCTCTCTCTCTCTCTCTCTCTCTCTCTCTCTCTCTCTGATCTCTCCACCCTACCACGCAATCCACATCCAGTCTTGTTCTCACTCGTGACCTCACGACTAGCAGCTCTCTCTCTCTCTCTCGGTAGCGGCAGTAGTAATCTTATCTTCCTCTTCTCTGTCTTCTTTTTCTTTTTCTAATATGGCTTCGAATTTGAAAATCTCTATTTGGGGATTTTTGAAATTCCAAATCCCTAATAGGGGCTTTTTAAAATTTCTCCTCCTTCAGATCGAATCCCCATCTCCAATCTCAATCGTCCGTGCATTTCTTACTTAGGCCCTCTTTGGTGGCGTTCTGGTTTCTTGATTTTTCTTTTTTCTTTTTGTTACTTAGGCCCTGTTTGGTGGCGACTTAAAAATTATTCCATCTCATTTTAGTTAACAATAATCTTGATAACCCATTATTTTTATAGATTATGATCTCTAATACCTATTTGCTGCTAACTAAAATGAGATGAACTCCTCTTTAAGTGGTGACCAAGTAGGGCTCCAATTGAAAATTTAACTACAATGGTGCTTATAATATAGAAAGTGGTTAGTATGTATGCAATAACAGTCCATGAATTTCACAAATCCCCACCTCAAAGAGAACGCTTCACTCGCCATAACACAGTACACAGTGGAAGTATCCTAACACAGTAGTCATCAAGCAATCAATCTACGCAGATGTGGCCCACCTAGATTAGATCTTGAGTGTTCATCTGTCGTACCCAACAGTGGGCAGGCGATAGTCCAAAAGCACACCGGACATGTAATTGGATGATTTTCATCCATACAACTTGGATTGTGTTGTTGGACATTTTTCTAGCTACCCATTTGTAGTTCTCAAGAGCATTTGGAAGGGCTGTAGATTGCTTCAGATCGTGTTGGTTTTGGACGGTACTCTAATCCTTATCATGTACAACCGGTTGGAGGATATTGTTACCATCCAACCATTGCATAACTGCTTGTGTTACGTGGATGACTTTCAGCTGTACAACGGGTTGGCTCCACCATGGAAATAACCAAGCATGCAAATCAGACCAATCAACTTGTCAGGTGGCGGGCATGTATTTTTGACCATGTTGAAGGTGGTTGTCAATTATTTTCTATGGTGTGGCCCTCATGATGAGTGGGTTTGTTTGATTTTTGCATCAGATTCTTCATGGTGGAGCCTACCTTCCTGACTGGCTGAATGTGGTACTCACTTGACGTGCTGACATTTATAACTATGGTCCAACTGGTCACGTGTGGGATCTGCTGTGAGTTGCTGTGTGTGTTTGTCTGTATGCTTGCCTGCATACACACATTTGCATGTGTGGGTGTGGATGTATGTATAGCGGGTTCTATACGTCTGGAGGCACGACAGTTTCATGTCTCCAAATTATGAACCAGACTTGTGGCACGTGTGTATGATGATCTAAACCGAACATCCCGCAAGCTAAATTGTACCTCCTAATTGTGTATTAGTCACATGGCCCATGTGTATGATGACCTAAACCAAACATCCTATAAGCCCGTGCCTCCAAATCATATACCATACATGTGGCACATTTGTATGATGGTCTAATCTAGAGATCCTACAAGCTCCACCATTGAGTAGCCCATGACTAAAAAATGCTTCAATTTTATTATCTTAACCGTCCAATAAATGGACTTTTTTATCACTGAATGGGATCATCATCAAACACATATTTGTGTGAATGATTGGACTTTTTTCTCACTGAATGTGAGCAATTACTATTGTTGAGGGTCAAATATTGTATATTAGACCCTAAATATTGTCTGGATTTATGAACATAATATTGTCTAATGACCCATTTTATCGTGTTTATGTTGCAGGGTGTCTTTATAAGCTTGGATATTGGAGCTTGGACGTGGGAGAGGAGGAGAGAGAGACTATAGAGATTTTTCTTTTCTTTTTCTCTCTTTTCTTCTTCTTTTTCTTTTAGTTTATTTTGGATTTTTTCCTACTCATGTCTATGAGTGGCTAAACTCCTTAGCTAGGGCTAAGAGGTGAAGCTTGTAGTGTGATGGGAGAGCTCCATGCTTGTGTTTTTTGTCTAGATTGACTAATGTTGATTATAGTTTAATTAAGAGAATATTTCTAGTCTTTAATGGTTTGTTGTGACTGAAATTACAATGCGTCTGAGATGGCTTTGAATATTTCATTTTCCTTTATGTGTATGATGTCAAGAAGCCCTGTTGTTCACCATCGTCTCCCTGATCTCTACAAGTGGATCCTCTAAATCCCTAGTTTCCTTTCCTCTGAAGTTCTTAAGTTTTAGATTAATTATTCCACAATTATTTTACAATTGCTAGTTGATTTAGAATTCATCTTAGCTTAGTCTTAGTTCTAGCTAGTTTCAGATAACGTATAGGTTTCAGTCCCTTGGGATTCGACCTCGGTCTTACCGAGTTATTACTACATCACAACCCTGCACTTGGGGAGTGAACAAGTTTTTAGCGCCGTTGCCGGGGACTGACGGTTGCATTTATGAAATTAATTAGTTTTAGGATTAGTTTAAAATTAGGTCTAGATTTTCTTGATTTTTAGAAGCTAACTTGTCTTTCTTGTTTTGTAGGCTTCTAAGATAGTTTCTAAATTAGTAAATTTTGTCTTAAATTCTTCCTCTTTATTCTAGATTAGGATTTATTTCTTCTTTTTAGTAAGTTTCTAACTCTAATTCTTTTAAGATTCCTAACCTTGTTTCTTGTTTTAGAATTTTTCTATAAGTTCTTGTTTAGGAACTAACTTATTTGTTTTGTAGGAAACTTCTAATTTAGTAAGCTCTTTCTAATTTCCTCTTTCTTTGGAATTTCTTCTTTTCTTTAGAAATTAGTTCACTTTTAATTAAGAATTTTATAATTTTAGACTTTCTATTCTTAGAAATTAACTTGTTTTGGTTTGTTTTGCAGGTTTTTAACTTAGGAACTCTGATCTGGTAACTTCTTTCCAAATCCTCTCTTTCTTTCTAAATTTTTATTTCTTTTATCTCTTTTGGGTCTAAGTTTAGAATCGAAATTGAGGTTATGACTGAAAATCAACCTCAATCACTTCTACAACCCAGAGTTGAGGAAGTACAAGCTGAAAATGAGGTGCATCAAGCACCCCCACCTCGTACTTTACGAGATTATTTACAATCGGCGGGAGGTGAGTACGCCCTCATGTATGATTTTTCCTGAGAATACAGGACAGATGGACATCAAGCTAGGGGTTATCCAACTCCTTCATAAGTTCCATGGGCTCGAGTTTGAAGAACCGTATGTACATCTGAAAGAGTTCGACGAGATTATAACCACCTTATACTTTCCTAATGTATCTGAGGATACTATTAGGTTGAAACGCTTTCCGTTTTCCTTGAAAGAGAAGGCCAAGACGTGGTTTCACTCACTGCGTCCTAGATCCATTGGCACATGGAATGATATGCAGAGGAAATTTATGAAGAAATTTTTCCTACATAATAAAACAATTACCCTCAGAAAAGTAATCATGGACTTTGCCCAAAAGGAAGATGAAACATTCTTCCAATGTTGGGAAAGGTTCAAGGATTTGGTCAGTTCATGCCCACAACACGGCTTTGAAACGTGGTGCATTACAAATTTTTTCTACGATGGATTGACATCTTCCATGCGCTAAATGGTCGAGACAATGTGTAATGGAGAATTCATTAATAAAAATGTTGACGAGATATGGGATTATCTTGATAGTCTTGCTAAAAAAATACAATCATGAGACTATTACCCAAATCCGAACACTACGTCTAGGCCGACTCATTCAAAGAAAAAGGGCGGAATATATCTCCTGAAAGAGGATGATGATCTTAACACTAAGGTGGCTAATCTCACCAGAAAATTTGAGGCCATGGAAGGAAAGAAGGAAAAGGTTAATGAAAGTGTTTGTGGCATCTGTGATTACAACATTCATACTACTGAAAATTGTCGTACAACACCTGCCTTTCGAGAAGTATTGAATGAACAATCCAATGCCGTAAACAACTATCAAAGAACTTTCAATGGACCACCCTCTAATACGTACAATCCTGTCTGGAAAAATCATCCTAATTTTAGTTAAAGGAATGGACAAACTACTACCCCTCAAGGTTTCTTCAATCAAAATTCAAATCAGAGGAGACCTCAAGAAGAACTGGCTCAAAATTCTGTGCAAGAGCTGACGCAAATAATGCAAGATTTTATACAAAAGATAGATTCACGTATGACGACTATAGAAAAGGGAATGCTTCCTGCACAATCAATCTCCAATCCTAAACCGCAATATGAGATAGGTGACCCCAGCTCTTCAAATCAAATGGGGCATGCTAAATCCATCACCACTCTTAGGAGTGGGAAGGTTATTGATAAAACCCTTCCGGTTAGGCCCGAAAAGCCTCAAGAACCAGAAGAGGACAACAATGATGGATCTAGTGACTAGTTCAATAACTAGCTACATTCATGGACCCAATTAAATTCAACTGTGGTGGGCCTCAAAAGTGCATTCATTAAGCTTAACATTTAAGGAACTAAAGGTATAAATCATTTCCTCTAAGATCTTTATAATATAGTGGGCCCCACTCCTCAAAATTTCAACCCATGGCCAGCATAATTATAACATGTTGCTGTCCCAAATTTGGGCACTCCATTGGAGTGGGTCCAAGGCCTCTAAAACTCTGAAAATTGAGGGCCAAGGTCCCTCATCATGCATACAATGAGAGGAAACCCAAAAAGGTGGCCTACCATCAGAAGAAATATTTTTGAATTATGATTTTTTATCAAGGCATATTGCTAGACTGCACAGCAGAAAAAATTTGGGAGTCTAACCATCTTGGCCCATTCTTTTGGATACCCAAATGGGGTCACTTGAGGCTAAAATTTCACAGAGTGATACTTTCATAGGTGGGCCACACCTCCACAAAATTTTATAATTTTTAGATATCTCTAAGTATTTCTTTAGTCTACACACCTTGTTCTCATCACTTGGTGCCACGTATCCTGTCGGCTGATGCATATATATTTCTTCTTCAAGGTCCCCATGAAGAAAGGTTGTCTTAACATCTAGCTGCTCTAGATGTAAGTTCTTTGTAGCCACTATACTCAAGACCATACGAATCGTAGACATTTTCACCATAGGTGAAAATATTTTGGTGAAATCGATACCTGCCTTCTGTTGAAATCCTTTTATAACCAGTCTCTCCTTGTACCATTTCGAACCATCATGCTCCTCCTTCAGTTTGTAAACTCACTTGTTATGAAGAGCTTTCTTATTCTTAGGTAGAGTGACTAGCTCCCATGTACGATTAGACTCAAGAGAGTCCATCTCCTCATCCATGGCCTGCTCTCACTTAACCCATGTATCTGACTGTAATGCCTCTTCAAAACACTCTAGCTCACCATTATCTGTCAGCAGTAGATAATATAGGGAAGGTGAGTATCGGACTGCGGGTCTCCTCTCCCGAGTAAACCTCCTCATAACCGGTGTCTGTGGCTCTGCCTCATAATGCTCCTGTGTATGATCATCCTGTGCCGCTGTAACACCCATGTCTGGTAACTCTTCCAACTCTATGAATTCCTTTTTCTCGGCCTTATTATCTTGCACACTGTTCTTATGCATCACTTTTTCATTGAAGACTACATCCTTGCTTATAATGATTTTTCTGTTTTCTGCATCCCAAAACCTGTAGCCAAAATCATCCTACCCGTAGCCTATAAACATGCACCTCCTGGACTTCGCATCCAACTTGTTTCTGTGCTCTGCATCAATGTGAACATATGAAGTGCAACCGAACACTCTGAGATGTGTAAGGTTCACTTCTTTCTCAGTCCACGTTTCTTCTGGTAGCCCACCATCCAATGGTGCTGAGGGACTTCTATTGATAAGATATACGGCAGTATTTACAGCATCTGCCCAAAAGGTCTTGGGCAACCCTGCATGTAACCTCATGCTCGTGGCACGCTCAAGGATGGTCCTGTTAATGCGATCAGCCACACCATTCTGTTGCGGTGTCCCTGAAATCATTTTCTGATGTTTGATTTCACTTGTGCACAATACTCATCAAATCTCTTGTCACAATACTCTCCCCCATTATCAGATCTAAGACACTTTACTATTTTACCTGTCTCGTTTTCTACCATAACTTTTCACTTCTTAAACGCATCAAATACATCAGATTTATGCTTTAAGAAATAAATCCATAGTTTTCTACTAGCATCATCAATAAAGGAAATAAAATAACGTGAGCCACCAAGAGATAATACCTGTGTCGGTCCCCACACGTCAGTGTGTATAAGTTCCAATAGATGCGTCTTTAGAGAGCGTCCTGTCTTCTTGAAGCTTATCCTCTTCTACTTGCCATATACGCAGTCCTCGCAGAATTCCAAGTCAAGAGACTTCAGCCCTGGTAGCTTCCCTTTTGACAATAGCACTTTCATCCATTTCTCACTCATATGTCCCAACCTCTGATGCCATAACTGCCCATTCACTCCAGTTGATGCAACTGCGAGTAAACTATACGATCCTGAAGTCACGTACAAAGTACCTTCCTTTTTTCCTTGAGATATCACCAAGGCACCTTTTGTGATCTTCCAGGAATCACTGGTGAATGTTGTCACATAACCGGTGTCGGCTAACTGCCCCACTCAGATCAGATTCTTTCTCAAACTCGATACATGTCTGACATCCTTCAGTTTCAAAACCGTTCCGTCTTTCTGATTGACCTGAATGTCCCCCTTTCCAACAATACTGCACGGCTCATCATCACCCAGGTAGACTCTCCCAAAGTCTCCTGACACATAATCACGCAGAACTTCCTTACATGAAGTGGCATGAAACGAAGCACCTGAGTCTATAACCCATGACTCATTCCTCGCATCAAGAGACAAGATCAACGCCTCTGTGTCGCTCTCCTCAGACAGATTCACTGAATCCTTCCCGCCTTGAGAGCTTCCATCTTGTTTCTTAAGCGCCCTGCAATCACGTTTCATGTGCCCCTTCTTGCCGCAATGCCAACACCCGTCTTTGTCTTTCGGTCCCTTGGACTTCTTCCTCGACTTAAAATACTCATGTTTATTGCCTCCTCTGTTCTGCGATCTTCCTCTTCCTTCAACGTTTAGAGCATTTTCTAAATTTCTTGAAACTCCTGATGCCTTCCTTCTAGATTCTTCGCTAAGAATTAGACTGGCCACAACCCCCAACCAGCATTTTGCTAGTCCCGAGCAAAATATGCGAAAAATAAGTTGAGACTTATATGAAAATTTCTATAAATTCGAATGATTTTTGAGAAATAATTCAAGCATTAGAATTATACGATTCATGAATGTTGGGCATTACTTGCTCTTGGACTCAAGCGCACAGTAAACTTCCTAATGAAGTTCAAAGTATTAATCCATAAATCAGACAAATTCTGAACATTATGATCCATGAGTGTATAGTGGAATCTCAGCTAATCACATTAAGATTGAATTTGGTATTTCAGGATCTCATTGGTAACCAGCAAGAGAATTCATGATAACCAAACTTGCCTCATAAATTCCATCTTATGATCTTTTCAACTTTTTATTTTTCTATTAATAGTCATGTCAAAAAGAGGAATCAAATCCTTACCAATAGGGAGCAAACCTATGGTGAAGACCGTACTCTTAGACTTTTTTCACATATCATTCATGGGGAATTAACTCTACACCCATAGGGAGGAAACCTATGGTGAAGATTAATTATACAACCTTTTCAATTTTTATACCATGATGGCAAGATATTTCAGGCTGGTTCCTTTCATGCTCATGATTACCAAGTTAATCCTTCGATATGGAACTGAAATCTTAATGTGTAAGCAAGACGTGTCCTGAAGTCATGATTCAATTAATGGTTAAAATCTCTAATCATGGATTGATAATTCAAACTCAACTATAGAATCTATCAAGTAGCTAAATCCAAGAGTCATAAATTACCAACATCACGTATCTCGTAATTCTAAATCAAATATAGATGTCAAAATCACATTGAATTTACAAGAAATGTCAGAAAAATTTTAAAATTTTTTCACAATTTTCACAATTTTTGCTCAAGACTAAGAAAATACTGATTAGGAAGCCTAATCTCCCACCTCTAACCTAAAATCTACATTGTCCTCAATGTAAAAGATCTAAACATGGAATAACAAAAGTAAATGAGAAGTGATGGGAGGATAGTACCTGGAACAGAGAATCAGAAGGCTTTTTCCAAAAATATCAACGTACAAGTGAGTCAGCACAAGAGAGAAATCAACAAAACAAAATAATAAAAATAAAATCATAAAAAGAAAATCCTACCTATATCACTTTCGCAGGTGCTCTCGATTGCATTTAGCGTATGCAACAAGCCTTTAAACTCCTAGGTTACTCCTAGTGGACGAGTTGTAGTCTCGTGAGGGTTTGCAGTAATGTTACCCACAAACATTGAATCATCTACTAAAGAATGAAAAGGAATAAAAAAGCTGGGTTGCCTCCCAGGAGTGCTAAATTTACCGTCTTCAGCCAGACAAATAAAACAACTATCCTAGACCTATGAAAGCGATAAACCTACCTATACCTCCATCAAACTAGGAGATTAGTCCTGGTAAACAGGAGTAATCAGAGGCATGGACATGTCCTCTGAATCAAACGTCTCGACAAATGGCTTTAATCGATGTCCATTTCTTTAAACTCCTTGCCATTGTCGGGATATCTTATCTCGACGGCCCCATGAGGATAAGCAGTGACAACAATGTAAGGGCCGGTCCAACGAGATCGAAGCTTACCCGGAAAGAGATGTACTCGAGAATCGTACAAAAGGACTTTCTGACCTAGCGTGAATGATTTTCGTAGAATATGATGATCATGAAACGCCTTCATCTTGTCCTTGTAAATTCTCGAGTTTTCATATGCATCGTTCCGGATTTCTTCAAGTTCATTTAATTGAAGTTTGCGTAACGAGCCAACGTTGTCCAGATTAAAATTTAAATTTTTGATCGCCCAGTATGCTTTATGTTCCAATTTCACAGGCAAGTAACAGGCTTTTCCATAGGCAAGTCTAAAGGGAGATGTTCCAATAGGAGTTTTGAAAGCAGTACGGTACGTCCATAAGGCATCGGTCAATTGGATTGACCAGTCCTTACGATCAGGGTTAACTGTTTTCTCTATGATATGTTTAATTTTTCTATTAGAAATCTCAGCTTGTCCACTTATCTGTGGATGGTATGGGGTGCTCACCTTATGAGAGATACCGTATTTCTTCATTAAACTCTCAAATGGTCTATTACAAAAGTGTGAGCCCCCGTCACTAATGATGGCTCGAGGCGTTCCGAACCGCGACAGGATATTTTCTTTCAAAAATTTAATGACCGTGCGATGGTCATTTTTGCGGCACGGAATTGCTTTGACCCATTTAGTGACATAGTCTACGGCGAGCAAAATATACAGATTTCCAAATGATTGGGGGAATGGTCCCATGAAATCAATGCCCCAGCAATCAAATGCTTCAATAATAAGGATGAGATTCAAAGGCATCATATTTCGACGGGACAATGCTCTCAATTTTTGACAACACTAACAAGCTTTGCAAAACTCATGAGTGTCCCTGAACATGGTGGGCCAGTAAAAGCCACACTGTACAATCTTAGTCGTGGTCTTTTTAGCAGAAAAGTGACCACCACGGGCCTATGAGTGACAGAAGGAGATGACACTCTGATACTCATTGTCTGGCACACATCTCCTTAAGATTTGGTCTGGGAAATATTTAAACAAATATGGATCATCCCAGAAAAAGTTACGCACCTTGGTAAAGAATTTCTTCTTATCTTGTGACGTCCAGTGTGTCGGTATGACACCTGTAGCAAGATAATTAGCAATATCAGCGAACCAAGGTGAATGAGAGACTCTAAACAGTTGTTCATCAGGGAATATGTCATTGATATGGGTCACCTCAAGGGAATCAGAGGTATTAAGGCGAGAAAGATGATCGGCCACTACGTTCTCTACTCCCTTTTTGTCTTTAATTTCCAAATCGAATTCTTGGAGTAGAAGAATCCATCGTATCAGGCGGGGCTTAGAATCATTCTTAGAAAGAAGATACTTAAGTGCCGCATGGTCTGTGTAGATGATGATCTTGGATCCGATCAGGTAGGATCTAAATTTGTCCAAAGCGAACACTACGGCTAAGAGTTCCTTTTCCGTAGTCGAATAGTTCACTTGGGCAGGATTTAGAGTCCTACTTGCGTAGTGAATGACGTAAGGCCGCTTATCTTTTCTTTGCCCTAGAACCGCTCCAAGAGCATAATCAGAGGCATCGCACATAAGTTCAAAAGGAAGACTCCAGTCGGGTGGCTGCATGATCGGTGCAGTGGTTAACATACCCTTAAGCTTAGTGAAAGCTTTTTGGCACTGCTCAGTCCACTCGTATGGTGCATCCTTTTGAAGAAGATTACATAAAGGATGAGAGAGGAGACTAAAGTCCTTTATGAATCGTCTGTAAAACCATGTATGTCCTAAGAAGGATCGCACGTCTCTGATGTTCTTGGGTAGAGGTAGGTTAGAGATAAGATTAATTTTTGCCTTATCTACATCGATTCCTTTGGACGAGATGATATGCCCAAGGACAATTCCCTTTTGAACCATAAAATGGCACTTCTCCCAGTTAAGTACCAAATTTTTTTCTTCACATCTTTTCAGCACACATTTAAGACTTGCTAGGCACTGGCTGAAAGATGAACCGAAAACAGAGAAATCGTCCATGAAGATCTCTAAATATTTCCCCACCATGTCAGAAAAGATACTCATCATGCATCACTGAAAGGTGGCAGGGGCATTACATAACCCGAATGACATCCTTCTATAAGCAAAGGTGTCATAGGGACATGTAAATGTGGTCTTTTCCTGATCTTCAGGGGCGATTTCAATCTGATTATACCCTGAATACCTGTCAAGGAAACAGTAATAGGAATGACCAGCTAACCTTTCCAAGATCTGATCTATAAAGGGCAAAGGAAAGTGGTCCTTCCTAGTGACGGTATTCAGCTTCCTGTAGTCAATGCACATTCTCCAACCAGTAGTAACTCTGGTCGGCATGAGTTCATTATTGGAATTGGCCACGATGGTGATCCCGGACTTCTTAGGAACCACCTGAGTTAGACTCACCCATTGACTATCGGATATGGGGTATATGATCCCCACTTCCAATAGTTTGAGAACTTCGGCCT
The DNA here is from genome assembly GCA_037074715.1 of Magnolia kwangsiensis. Classification (NCBI taxonomy): domain Eukaryota; kingdom Viridiplantae; phylum Streptophyta; class Magnoliopsida; order Magnoliales; family Magnoliaceae; genus Magnolia; species Magnolia kwangsiensis. The sequence goes on along the minus strand of CM073577.1, from coordinate 4,264,295 downwards.
TAACCACTTCCTTCATGTTTGGATTTAGTCTACGTTGTGATTGCCGAACAGCCTTTGCATTATCCTCAAGATATATGCGGTGAGTATAAATCGATGGGTTAATTCCTTTGAGGTCCACTATCGTCCATCCAAGAGCTCCCTTATGCTCAATGAGAGTAGATATGAGCATACTCTCCTGTTCTTTTTTCAGGTGGGCCGAGATCACCATCGGATATGTCTCATCTTGACCTAAAAAGACATATTTTAAATCAGAGGGCAAAGGTTTTAGGTCAAGCTTCGGTGGCTTGAGGTTAGACGGTAGAGGCACTACGTCAGTTTGGGGCAATTCTTCAATTTGTGGCCTCCACAGATTAACTTCAAGTACTGGTGCAGTATCAAGCATGACACACGTCTCCCTAATTATATCATCATCAAGATCATGGGAGTGGGCCAGGCACGTCTCTAGAGGATCAGAAGATAAGGTGAGAGGCGTTCTATCTTCCACAAAAGAATCAATCATGTTAACATCGTGAAAATCGTCATCATCCTCTGAGTTGCTGCCGTTATTGAAAAAGATATTCGATTCCAATGTTAAATTTTCAAAGGACATAGTCATGATACCATTCCTGCAATTAATAATTGCATTTGAAGTGGACAGGAATGGGCGACCAAGAATGACGGGAATCTGAGTGCTCGTGTCGTTGAGGGGTTCGGTGTCCAAAATGATAAAATCAATAAGGTAGTAAAATCTATCAACCTGGACCAACACATCCTCGATGATCCCTCTTGGTACACGAACAGAACGATGAGCAAGTTGTAATGTGGTTTGGGTGGATTTTAATTCACTTAAACCTAACTGTTGGTATACCGAATAGGGAATCAGATTGACGCTTGCTCCTAAGTCAAGAAGTGCGTGATCAATTCGATAGTTTTCGATTACACATGATATGGTTGGGCAACCAAGATCTTTGAATTTTTGCGGCATATCTTGTTTCAGGATAGCACTCACTTTCTCGGTTAAAGAGATTTTCTTTTGAACACTTTTTCGTCGTTTGGTAGTGTATAAGTCCTTTAAAAATTTATCATATAAAGGAATCTGTTTTACAACATTAAGTAGAGGAATGTTGACTTTCGCTTGTTTCAACACCTCTAGGATATCCTGAGAGTTAGAGAGACGTTTTGTTTCAACCAACCGTTGGAAAAACGGAGCAACTGACTTTTCTAGAGGTTCCGGTTCAAATTTTTGTAGGGCGCCACTAGATCCATCATTGTTGTCCTCTTCTGGTTCTTGAGGCTTTTCGGGTCTAACCGGAAGGGTTTTATCAATAACCTTCTCACTCCTAAGAGTGGTGATGGATTTAGCGTGCCCCATTTGACTTGAAGAGCTAGGATTACCTGTCTCGTATTGCGGTTTAGGATTGGGGATTGGTTGTGCAGGAAACATCCCATTTTCTATAGCCGTCATACGTGAATCTATCTTTTGTATGAAATTTCGCATTATCTGCGTCAGCTCTTGCACAGAATTTTGAGCCGGTTCTTCTTGAGGTCTCCCCTGATTTGGATTTTGATTGAAGAAACCTTGAGGGGTAGCAGTTTGTCCGTTCCTCCAACTAAAATTCGGATGATTTTTTCAGCCAGGATTGTACGTATTAGAGGGTGGTCCATTGAAAGGTCTTTGATAGTTATTTACGGCATTAGATTGTTCATTCAATACTTCTCGAAAGGCAGGTATTGAAGGACAATTTTCAGTAGTATGAATGTTGCAATCACAGATGCCGCAAACACTTTCATTAACCTTTTCCTTCCATGGCCTCAAATTTTCTGGTGAGATTAGCCACCTTAGCATTAAGATCATCGTCCTCTTTCAGGAGATATATTCCTCCTTTTTTCCTTGAATGAGTTGGCCTAGACGTAGCGTTCGTCCTTGGGTAATAGTCTCATGATTGTATTTTTTCAGCGAGACTATCGAGGTAATCTCATACCTCGTCGACATTTTTATTGATGAAATCTCTATTACACATTGTCTCGACTATTTGGCACATGGAAGATGTTAGCCCATCATAGAAAAAATTCGTAATACGCCATATTTCAAAGCCATGCTGTGGGCATGCATTAACCAGATCCTTGAACCTTTCCCAACATTGGAAGAATGTTTCATCTTCCTTTTGGGCAAAGTTCATGATTGGTCTCCTGAGGGTAATTATCTTATGATGTGGGAAAATTTTCTTTATAAATTCCCTCTGTATATCATTCCATGTGCCAATGGACCTAGGACGCAGTGAATGTAACCACGTCTTGGCTTTTTCTTTCAAGGAAAATGGGAAGAGTTTCAGCCTAATTGTATCTTCAGATACATTAGGGAAATATAAGGTGCCTATGATATCATTGAACTCTTTCAGATGCAAGTATGGTTCTTCAGATTCAAGCCCAGAACTTGGGAAGGAGTTGGATGACCCCTGGCTTGATGTCCATATGTCCTGTATTCACAGAAAAAATCATGCATGAGGGCGTACTCACCCCCGCCGGTTGTAAATAATCTCATAAAGTGCGAGGCAGGGGTGCGTAGTGCACCTCATTCTCATCGTGTACTTCCTCAACCCTAGGTTAGGGTAGTGATTGAGGTTAATTTTCAGCCATAACCTCCTCTGTCTCAGGAGAATTCAAGTGGTGTCTAGTCCTGCGATGGATAGTCAACCCCTCAACTAATCCTCCTTCAGTCACGAGACGTCGAGTGTTGTCGCGTGCCCACTGGGGCATAAAACACACTTAGCCCTCAAATTCTAACTTAAATCTAAGAGAAAGGAAGAAGTAGAAATCTAGAAAATAAAGGGGAGAGATGGAAAGAAATTACAAAATTTGAAGTCCTAGGTTAAGAACCTACAGACTAAACAAAACAAGTTAGTTTCTAAGAATAGAAAGTCCTAATTAAAAGTAAACTAATTTCTAGAGAAAAGGAAGAAATTCCAAGGAAAGAGGAATTAGAAAGAGCTTACTGAATTAGAAGTTTCTATCGTAAAATCCTACAAAAGAAAGGTTAATTCTAAAAATAGAAATAAAAACTTGAAACTAGCTAAAAAGGACGACAAATCCTAATCTAGAAAAGGAATTACCAATTTTAGAAAGTATATATCAGAATCCTACAAAATAAGAGAAATAGGTTAGTTTCTAGAAATCAGAAAGAAAAATAAAAATCTACAGTTAAAATAATCATAATCTTAAACTAATCATAAACTAATTAATTTCAGAAAAACGTAGCCGACAGTCCCCAGCAACGGTGCCAAAAACTTGTTCACTCCCCAAGTGCAGGGTTGTGATGTAGTAATAACTCGGTAAAACCGAGGTCGAATCCCAAGAGACTGAAACTTGTACATTATCTAAAATTATCTAGAGCTAGAACTAGGCTAAGATGAAATCTAATCTGATTGAATTTGAAGGAATACTGGTGAAATAATTATATAAACTTGAGAGAAATCAGGAGAAGGGAACTAGGGATTCAGAGGATCCACTTATGGAGATCAGGGAGATCTTATGCATGTTTCATGAAAATTAACTGAACTGTCATTAATCTAGTTTTCAAGAGATGAAAGGTATATGGATTAGAATGGATTCCATCACCAAACCATGCCCAAAAGACTATGGCAAACAACAGAATTAAACTAATTACCACCCAATCACATGTATGAAAGTTAGGAAGGGTACTGTCATCCAACCATGCCCAGGTGACTATGGTGAACAACAGGACGTCCTGACATCATAAACATAAAAGCAGAAGGACATGATTAAAGCCATTGCAGACCCATTATAATTTTAGTCACAACAGACCATTAAAGACTAAAACATGACATTAATTAAACTAGCATCAACATTAATTCAATTCATAAATTAAATAAAAAATTCATAAATTAAACTCTCCCATCTCACTACAAGCTTCACCTCCTAGCCCTAGCTAGGAGGTTTAGCCCAACATGAATAGGCTAGATATCTCAAAATAAAATAAAATAAAAATAAAAGAAATAAACAAACTCAACTCTCTCTCTTGGAGACGTCCGACCTGAGCCTTCCTTCCCAGCTCTGAATCTTCCTCCCAAGACCTAAATCTCCCCTCCCCACATCCAAAACCTCATTATATAGCTGCTGGAGTGGTGAAAATCGGATTTGAATCGGATTTGGAAAGCTATGCATGTCCATTGAAAGCTTTTTCTCAGCCAAGTTCGGTGCCTCGAAACACGCTACTTTCCTCACTTAAATTTCAAAGAAACACCATCCCTTAGGACTTTCTTGGGTCCTCTACATGATAGACGGTTCAGATCTGTCATATGATCAAAGACGGTGGGCCACAACCTCCTAAAAAAGTCAGTTTTCGTGGATGTGCGAAATCTTTCGCACCATTTCGCTGTTGTGATCGGTGGGCCCCATAGAAGCATTTTCTAGAAAATTCACCCCATCCATTGGATTTAGGATGAAATTTCAGTAAAGAATGAGTAGTTTTGAAGGTCCATTGACACGGCCCAGAGAAGATATCACAAAAGGATCAATTTTGAACGTTGCAGGACAGCCCTTTTGTGGCCTCTGTAATGCACACGTGTGTATGCATGGCTGAAAAATATCACCTAGGTTTTGTAGTATTCAAAGCCGTCTACAAGATGGACGGTTTAGATAGTCCGTACGGTCCATAGGTGGGGCCCACAGTCGATCGCAAAATGGGCCAGCGAACTGCTTGCACGCGGCTGAAAACGGCAACTGCCATTTTGGTTTCTGCTGCGGGCGAATGTGGAAGGTGGGTACTCGGCGTACGTGCTTATAACATGCACACACACCTCATACACAGGACCCACCGTGATGTTTACAAGAAATCTACACCGTCCATTCTCTTTCTCATATTATTTTAACCGTTAAGAACAATTTTGAGGCAGTTCCAGATATCAAGTGGGCCCCACTTAATGAATTAAGGGGCTGATCAGTCCGTTGGCCCACTTCCAGAGATCTTCAATAGCTGAAATTTGACGTGTACGGTTCATTTATGGTCCTCAGGCCATGTATAAAATTTGGAGCTAATCTAATGGTGAAAATTCTATGATCTTTCATTCTGGCTGACTTTCAGGCCACCTGAGCTTCAGTTTCTTAGTTTTCTCGGATTTTCGACCGTGTAAATTCGTCAATCTTGGTCCTCCGAAATCTGTCCCTTCCTTTGATGACTTTGGATTGTTAAATCCATGCTTTTAACACCTTTTTCAATCCATGCTCCTAAAAATGCCTTGCAACATAATCACGATAAAAACAGGCCATTAGACAGCACAAAGTCCGTAAATTCAGGCAATAACTGGGGTCTAATATGCAATATTTGACCCTCAACAGCCACATCATCAAATTTTAGCTTTATCGACCTTGAAGAATTGCTCACAGCAATCACCAAACCATCCCAACTGTCTGGCAGACTGGATAAGATCAATAGCGCCCTGACCTCATCGTCAAAAATGATGCCAACGGATTCCAACTGGCTCGTGACTGTATTGAACTCGTTTAGATGTTCAGCCACGCTTCCACCATCTGACATCTTCATATTGAATAGCTGTTTCATAAGATGAACCTTGTTGGATGCTGAGGGCTTTTCATACATGGTGGCTAGGGCTTCCATTAATTCTTTTATCATTTTCATCTTGGATATATTAAAGGCGACGCTCTTAAACAAAGAAAGTCGGATCGTTCCTAAAGCCTTCCTATCCAGTAAAAACCATTCATCATCTGTCATCTTTTCTAGTTTCTTCTCTTTTCCTTCTAGAGGAATGTAGAGGTCATTCTGATATAGATAATCCTCCATCTGCATCTTCCAAAAGGCAAAGTTTGAACCATCAAACTTCTCAATTCTAATTTTTCCACCTTTCACCATCGCTCTCAATAAAACCAAACCAATAGCTCTGATATCAGTTATTGCGCAGCACGCCAACAATGCAGTGGGCCGAGATCCAATCTCAGGCCTCACCCACAAACAATAAACGAATGAAAAATATAAACTAGAAACAGATCAAAGCAATCCAAATAAACCACAAGACAAGATATACTTGAAAAAACCTCAAACTAGAGTAAAAAACCATGGATGCAAATTTTCACTATGAAGAAACAAAGATTACAAGGCAATATACTAACCTCTCCCTTGGAAGAACAGAGAAAACCCTTAGCCCACACCTTTAGAAATATTTTTCAATATTCCTCATCTCAGAATGCCCTAGAAAAGCCCTAGGAACCCCTATTTATAGTTTAGGCAACTTCCCTTCCGCATCCCAGTTACGAAAGGACTCAAATCCGCAGTTTCGCGCAAAATCGTGGAACAAACTGCGTAACCTACGACCGGTCCTAGCTCCCATACGACCGGTCGTAGACCCCTACGACCGGTCCTAGGCCCCTAAGACTGGTCCTGAAAATTTCAGGACTGGTCCTAGATGGAAAAAAAAACAGCACAACTCACTGGACTTCGAGTCGTGCTAGGGCTCGAACCTACGACCGGTCGAAGACGTCCTAAGACCGGTTGAAGGTGGCCCAATGTGGCTCCACATTCTCAACACCTACAGGACGCATCAGTAGAGGTATTTCCATATTTCGCGTCGAGTTTTGAAAGTATAAGGTGTAAAGATTTTGGGGTATATCATGAGACCAATTTTGTGGCATAGCTTTATTGCCTTGCCAAAATTGGTGTTATCATCCAACAAGACTACTAGTTCGTTATATCAAAAATATTCATCAGATATCGGGAGAAAATTGTAAAGTTGAGGACAGTATTTCGTCCCTTCCCCACTGTGAGTATTGAAATTTTAAAACCCAGCCATGATGAATTCCTCCCTTACCTCTTTGGTTAATCAGAACTAATAGGAGAATATCCAAGTGGACCTGAAATTATTTGGTCGTGTGATGCAATGATGGGTAGGCACAAGAGGTATTTATTTTTTCAATTGGTTATGGAAAAGCCCTCTCGGGAGAAATTTGAATTATTAGAAACCCACTTAACAATGAGTCACATGAAAAGTTGGTCTTCCGTGAATCAATTTTTATTATAATTATATCAAGAACAGTTTCAAGGAATTACTGCTCTGAAGAAGTTTCGTTTTGCTTTATTGATCGAGTGGCAAGGTTAGTTGTAATTATTATTTTGATTTAATTTCTAATTGTTAATGTATAACTTTTATCTTGAATATCGTCACTTTGTTATGCCCTTATCATGTTGCATATTATAACCATACCATTTTGCATATTATCAAGTATTTTCTTGCACCTTCTCAATGAAATGCCGTCACTTTGTTACTTGCATATTATCAAGTATTTGCCTGATTCAAAACTTCCATGACCATACAAATATTTCAACTATGGACGTTCAATCCTGTGTTTTCAGCTCACTTGAATATTGGATTCGACTCTCCAGCTCATTCATGTCTTTGTACCCTAAAATGAGCTCAAAAAACGGATGGGCGAGGTGGATTTCTCACAAATATTACGGTGCGCCCCACCTACGTTTCCAGTGTAGGAAATTCCTGCAAACGGCTTTAGCAAGAAATCTGCATCCTTGTCTTGGTGCATAGGATCCACATGTGAACGGTTTCGATTGATCATGTGGGCCAAGTTGGCTACGCCACAGACGCACGGTTCTTAGACACGATGGACATAAAACAATATCAAAATCAAAAAACCAGAGCTCTGTGTAGGAAAGAAAAACCTCTGCAATTTCATTTCAGAAAAAAAAAAAAAAAAAAAAAAAAAAAAAAAAAAAAAGGAAAACTAGGCTCCACTTTCATTTTGGAGTAAGATTCAAGAAGAATAATAAAGATAAGAGATAGACAGAAGGTCGGTATGCATTCTCCCCGTCTTTGCAACGTATGGCTGACGAATCCAGAAAGAGAAGGAAGAGAACAGAGAAAATACTAGGTTTCATCTTTTCTTTCTATTTTTATTTTCATTTTCATCATGTTTCATTCTTTCTTTGATTAGATAATATTGTCTCCATGCATTTGGCGCCCATTTGCGGCCATCTTAGTCATTGATCAAATCAGTCTCAGATGGATGTGGGAATCCGACGGCTAAGATTAGAGACACCTTACTGTAAATGACTCATTAATTCATACATAAATGATAAATAAAAAAACATGAGTTAGATAATGTGTTTTGAGTGTCCATTGTGGTGTGTGGGTGTGAGCGTGTATGTATAAAAAGAAAGAAAAAGGACTAACTAAATGTCAATCCCTAAAATTAACATACAACAATTGGAAATTCATGCCTCTCCATATTGCTCTCACATGTATATACTTAACCATGGCAGTATATACTCCCGATACTCTTTTCCTAGCATCCACTGGATTAACTAACCAAAGACCTAATCTTGCACACCCACCGAATTAACTCAATAGAGTCTTAATCGTTGTTACAATTAACCGACACAACCTCTTGCTGAAGCCTCAACTGATTTATCATCCCTCTCAACCAAACATTTTTCTTGAACGCTTTTGTCACCACTATATACTCAGTTTCGGTTGTGGAAGGAGCCACCATAAACTGAAGCTTCAACATTCAACTAATCGCTCCACCCGCTAACACAAACAAGTAATCAAAAGTTGACCTTCTATTATCCACATAACCCGCATAATCAAAATTCATATAACCTACAAACTTGTCCCTATATTTCTCAAATGATAAGATACAGTCCTGCATACCTCGAATGTATTGAAGTAACCATTTCACTGCCTCCTAGTATTTCTTGTCGTGGTTAGACATGTATCTACTAACAACACTCACTGCATGTGAAATATACAGTCTCATACAGGCCATGACATACATCAAGTTAGGAACCGTGCTCAAAAATGGCACATGAGATATAACCTGCTTTTCTTCATCTGTTTTAAAACATTATGCAGAAGAAAGCTTAAAATGAGTCGCGTGGGGAATGCTGACCGACTTTGTCATGTTTATCTCATACTTCATAATACCTTCTCAAAGTACTCCTTCTGAGGTGAACAAGTCTACTCATCTTCCTATCTCTATGTATGTCAATGCCGAGAACCCTCTTTGCAATCTCCAGGTCTTTCACCTCAATTGTCACTAATAGATGAGTCTTTAGTAAATAGATCTCAAACATGCTATGATTGACGATCAACATGTCATTAACATACAAAATCGAGATAATGAACTTCTCATCACTTAGTGTCTTGAAATAGACAGTGTCATTAACATACAAAATCAAGATTTTTATTCTTCTGTGCCTTTATGACCGCGAGTGTCTCCTTTAAAACTTTAAGGACCCAACCAAACTTGTTGAATTTTGTACCCTAGGGCTTTAAGTATTCCCGAAGATATTAGATTCTTCCTTAAATGAGGAACATAGCTTACTTCGGTCATGATATGCTGTATGCCATCAAACATCTTAATGCGTACTGATCTAACACCTGCTAGTTTACAAGCAATGTCATTACCCATAAATACCAGCCCACCATCGCACTCACTATAACTAGTGAACCAACTTCGATGAGGATACATATGATACGATGCCCCCATATCCAAAATCCACTAATCCTTACGTTCATTGTATAAGTGTCCTATCTTGGACAATGATAACATATCACAATCACTCGTACCTATATCTGATTCTGCAGTGTTGGCCTCCCTAGAGGAACTCTCCGAATTCTCTTTCATCGACTTAGGATTTTAACAATACTTCTTCATGTGCTCGACCATGCCACAATTCCAACACTAACTTGCCCTTTCCCTTGTCCTTGGATTTAGACCTCGAGCGTGAAGATTCACTATCCCGCTTAGAATTTCTTTTCCTTGCGACCAGTACATCTGTAGAAATACCCACATCAACATTTTTTTTCTTATCGCTTTCAAATGAATGACTGAGATAATGGTCCCAACGCTAATGGTTATTCTACCGATGCACAAAGAGTCCTCGAACAACACATACGAACTTGAGAGAGAATTTAATAATATACATGCTTGATCCTCATCTTTCATTATTTCCTCCACATCCAATAATTTATAAATTAACCTATTGAAGTTACTAATATAGGCCTCAACATTAGTCCCCTCCGTCATCTTCAAATTGAAAAATTATAGCTATAAGTATAAACAATTTTCAAGAGACTTCATCACATAGATATTTTCTAACTTCGCCCATGTACTTGTCGCAGTTTTCTCTCTCAAGACATTATAGATAACCTCATTCGTTAGGCACAATTGAATAGAGGTTCTAGCTTTCTTATCCATCTTGTTCCATTCATCTACCATCATAGATTCTGGTCACTTCTCAAGGAGAGCTTCATCTTAACTTTCCATATTTCAAAGTTATTTTTGCCGAAATATTTTTCTACATCGAATTTTGGATTAGATGTCATTGATACATTGGTTTCAGAATCAATCTGCTTCCCAACATTGTCTCTAATACCACTTGTTAGGGAACTACGAAAGCAAAGAGTAGAATCAAGCAAAGTACCTGCAATCACACAACCAAGTCCAAATACAAAACAATCCATTTTTCAGTAGAAAAACCCTTGTAATAAAAAACCATATTACAAAGCAACAGTGACGCACCATGAAAGCAGAAATTACAAAAGATAGGAAGTTACCAATTCGAACAAGCCTCAAATCCACTTCACAAGCCTTAGCTATACCCTTGAAACCCTTAGGAATGAATTTGAAAGCCCTAAAACTCCATTTCTTGCTCTTAGATCTTGATTACACCCGATATATAAAGTACCACAAATGAAACAGGAAAAAATTCCTCACTTACGTAGTTCTGTGCATGCGCTCGACGGGACCTTCAATGACATCAATGATCTATGGATGACATTGAACATTTTTTACGACATCGAGTAATAACACTAAAACATTTCAACAACCAACATGAATTTTTCTGAATTTTCTTGATGAAATCGAGCACCCGTTAATGGCATCAACACCTGCTCGATGGGACTTCGATGACATCAACAGACCCTATTGTTTACATATTTAAGACATCAACAACAAATGTTGGGCAGGCAATGGAGGCCATGTCCTTCCTCTCCTCCCCCTAATAGCTCCCTCTCCTATATTTGTTGGTCTTGGGCTCTCAGTGTTATTGCAAAGTCTTGGATTTGCATAATTGTGGCCTATGCAGCACACATAGAGGTTATTGCAATCCGATGAGCGTTCTCTGTTGTCTGGTCTAAATTGTAAAGGGGTAAATGTGTGGTGGGTTCCTTATTGGTAGAGAATGCAGGCTGTGACCAGGTGGTTTAACAACAGATGTGGGTGTCAACGGGTCAGGCCTAGGGTTGGTCTCGTCCCGAATTTTGAACTGTTTTAGGCTGGGCTTTTTTAAAATTATGATCTTGTCCTTCGGCCCATTGACACCCCTACATGTAGGGGTGTACACGGGTCGATTCAATCCAGTTTTTGGGTGAAACTAGAACCGAACCGTTCCTAACGGTTCTAGTATTTTCAAAACTAGAACCGGACCATTAGCACCCTATAATTGAACCAGAACTGGACCGTGAAAATCAGTTCGGTTCCGAATTGGTTCCATGGTTCTGGGCTTTTTAAAATCCAGCCCAATTGCACTGAGATCTAAACCTTGAAAATTTTCTAAAATGTATCGAGCTAATTTTTGGGAGACTATATTCCTAATCTCTTAACAATTCTATTAAGGTCTTGGAACCATACAATCAGGAGTATATTGGTACTGCAATGAAATGCAACATGTAGGCCTTAAGTATTGCTGATTCACATAGCTTTTCAAAGCTCAACAGATAGCTTAAAAGATGGATTCATACAGCTTGGACCCTATTTGCAATCTGTTTTCATACCAACCAAGCAATGCATGCAACAAAAAAGTTGCAAGAATCTAACTACATAACAGAAGGGCTCTGTCTTAAACAACGGCTAAAGGATGGGCAACTAAATGATGAGACAGCAAATGGCAAGAAAAAAAAATTCTTAGCGAATACTATAAGCTGCACGACAATGGCAGGCAATGTATAATGGGTAGAATAAACATTCAAAGAATATATTTTAGATGTATGGGCAGGTAGACTCTAGTGGCACCTTGATTTCACATAAATGGTGTCTAGTAGTTCTGGTTAGAGTAATGTTTCAATTGTCTTGCCCATTCCAAAGTTTAGAATATGAAACATTCCTGAAGTGTATTTTTAGTATGGCTGTTGTAGCATGGCTTTAGATTATTTTATCATGTTAATTCTGAGAAATCCACCACTACCAAAACTTATGTAGTAATGCAAGGTGAACAAGAATTCTAGTCCGTGGTTCAGATCCACGGTTCGATTCGGTTCTACATACCCCTAAACCGGAACCGAACTGTATCCAACAGTTCTTGTAATTTTGGAACCGGAACTGGTGTTGTCTAGAAGCGGACCAAACCAGACCGTTGGATCGGTTACGGTCCAGTTCCACAGTTCTACCGGTTCGATGTGCACCCCTACCTACATATGGGGATGACAGGTGTGGAGTCTGGCGGCTTTCTGCGCAAGGTTTAGTTGGTTTTTTATTAGTGGTGCAATACGAATAGGTGAAGTTTTTTATTTATTATTATTATTATTTATTTTTCGTGTGTGTGGTGCCACCTGAATTTTATATAGCCTTTTATCTTATCAACAAAACAATCTTTTAATTGAAGAGCAATTGATTTTTTTTTTGTGTGGGGCCCACCTGAATTTTATATAGCCTTTTATCTTATCAACAATACAATCTCTTATTTGAAGAGCAATTAAAGATGTAGTCAGCATCTTTGCACAGTATAATTTGGTTTTCGTTTTTAGGATATGGGGGTTTTTAAAAATAAAAAATAAAAAAATTTATTCTCCATCTAAGGTTTGAAATAGTTTTTATTTTTTTATATCCTCCATCTACCACGATTCACATTATATAAATGGTTTGGATGGACAAAACATCAACTCACACAAATCCAATGAGTGTCTTTGAACTATCCAAGTAAGTTGAATGGGAAATGCTTACAAATGTCTTTAAACCGTCTATTCTTTATATATATAATGATAGCCCACTTGATGTGTGGACTAGGAAATTCATTTAACCTGTGTTAGGCCCAGCTAAATACTGGGACTAGATTTCGAACCAAGTCTGTCTCTTAAGCCAAGTTTAGTGGCTCAAGCCCTAGCCCCACCCATACTACTCACCATTAGAGATTTTTCCCAAGCTACATATTTTATTTTATTTTATTTTTTTCAATCCCATGGATGGATCTTACATGCCTGCAAATTACTTCTTTTACATTTATTCAATCCTATAATTTTCATGAGCTTGCTAAGCTCACATGTGTGGGCAATGAATCTCATGTGCATACCACACATGTGCCAACATGGCACAATAGGTCCAAGATCTATCTATCTATTAAGAAGAACCATTTATTGGTGCCCTGGCCCAAAATTCAAGTTGATCCACTAGGCAGGAAGGCCAGAGTCTGCAAAAACAAATGCACAGCTCTGAAAAACTGACTGAAGCTTTCTAACCCAACCACCTGTTTCAATATTGGGCCCCACATCCTGAGTGGACCCACATTTTATTTTTGGGAAAAGATGTACAAGATCAGACCTACCTTATGGATGGATTTGACCTCACACCTATCAAAGCCCAATTTTCATCATAGCTCAGTTTCAAGCCCATACTTACATTCGAAATTTCTCTATATTAATCCTCATGTATATGTATGCATGTATGCTCCATTTATATTCAAATACAATCCTTGTCACTGTCTTCTTATGGCCTAATTAAGCTGCAGCAACTCCTGGAGAGAAGATCCAACCCCCATTGTAAGGCGAAGACGACAGGTCTGAAGATTTGGCAGCTTCAGGTCTGCATTTTTCTGTGCGTTCGTCGCTTATTATCTGTCGGTACCGACACTCCATGCTACAAAACGGCTTCTCACCTCTGTAGACCGGAACATAGAAAATAATAATAATAATAATAATAAAATAAAAAGAGTTAGAACCAATTCAGATTACATCATATGCAAGCAATTGATTACTAGCTAATTTAAATAAATTACTTAATTTTCAAGTAATTCATTAGAATAATTTCATGGAATATCAGAGGACAACCATACTTCAAACATTTTAGACCACTCAATTGCAACTGGCTGAAATTAGCTTAGGTTCTACCATACCCATGGTTAAAAGACAGTGACTCCTCCGACTGACTCATACGAGTCCGGGGTGGATCAGCCCGACTCGGCCGAGTCGGGTGTGACTTGTCTAGGTAATTCGTGACATCGAAGTCCAAGTCAACTCAGTCCTTGTCTTAAAACCATGTCCATGCCCATTTGAGATGGGCTGGTGCACATGCCAAAGCCAAGCTAACCCAAGAATAACAAGAACATGGTCTACTAAGCTAAGCAATACTCTAAAAAAGACATTCAAATTTGGAGGTAATGATACAATACCAAATGTTGTATAAAAAAATCTCCATACAACCCACCTTCCATCATACATGCAGCAGAGGGAAGGCGGATGGGGCCATTCATCTATCAGTCCACACCAATCATAGATTAATCCTAGCCACTTCCACACATTTCACTGTTAGCCTATTTTGTTTAGTTCACTCATTCAAAAGGCCACTGATCTCAAGGCAAAGATCGCGATCTATGCAGTCTTTTGAACGATGGTCCGACCACGGTTGCCTACCAGATGACGGTCTTTATCAGGCGGATATGGTCATGTGTGATTTATGTTATTTTTTATGTCTTAAATCAATTTAAAAACATGGTCTATCGATGCTATCAACAGACCATTCAATGCCATCGAGCACTGTTTGATGCCACTTGATTCATCTTTGTGTGCTTCCGGAGTCAGTCACCCAACAATTTATGGACAAAACTAGTATGTACCGATATGTATCAGTTTCGGACGAGACTTTAAAACCTTTGATGACACTGAGAAAGTATCAAAAATCAGCTAAGCATGAAATTCGACTAAAATTTAGAAAAAATCAGCCCCAAAACAATAGTCTATCCAAGTACACAAGACCAAAAAATCATAATAAGATAAGAGAATTGTCCGTGAGAAACAGGTAGAAAGAAAACCCAAATGGAATTTTGCATTATGGTCTACATGGAAGGAGGAAGTACCTGTACATGTATATATCCTTCCCGTGAAGCTTTTTCCTACACAGGTAACAGGAACTGAGGAAATCCAACGTCGGAAAGGCTGGATTTTCGTCTGTAAATTGCGGTGGTGATGTGTAAAACACCCCAAAATTCCTCTGCTTCTGATCAAGTTCGCTTCTGTGGCATTCACATCCATCACCATAAACTCTAGTGCTACAGGACATGTGGGGCCCACGACAAGTCACTCTAGTATAAGTTTCATCGGAAAATCCTCTAAATTTAGCTGCATTTTTAACCCAACCGGATGATCTGACCGGAATCGGATCTGATCTATTCAAATTCAAACTACCCACGACGAATTTTGCTTGAAATTCACTGTATCCACCGTCGGATTTCTCCAGCGCGACGATGATCGCTAGTCCGACCGTGCCGGAGTTGCAATCCTTCCACCTATTTGGTGATCGGATTTTGAAATCAAGTGGGCTTGTTGGGCTTAAAATGGCATCAGGAAATCCGATTTGATCGCTGGGGATAATCGGGCCCGGTAGCGGCCTGATGGGCGGCCGAGATCGCTTGCCCAACATGGAACAAAATTCAATCAAGGAGAAGAGAAATACGAAGGATTCGTGATTTGGGTTTTCTTCAATTCGATCAAAGCCTCAGAATTTATTGGGGAATTGGCATTTCCATCTCTCCAATCAGTTGAATTATTGAGCTGTGATTGCTGTGGAATGCAGGAACAGCCGAACCACTGCTGAGTGTATAAATAGAAAAAAAAAAAAAAAAAAAAAAAACAGTGCTGCTGTACAATGCACCGTGTTGAATTTTTTGTACGTTGTGCATGTGGGGCCAACGGATCAGTAATCTAAGGTATTGAGATTATGGACCCCACGTTGGATGGCTGTTGGACTAAAATTCTGACATTTGGGACGATCATAGCCCTTCAATTGGTGGCCAGAAAACAGATGATTAGAAATGTAAGTAAAGCAATTGTGCGTTTGTCTGATACGCCAAAAAAAAAGGGGGGGACGGGTCAGACTCTTGTGTTAGTTTTGCATCATTTAGAAAATGGTGGTGACTCTTCAACCGTACACATATTATAGTTGAACAGCAATCCAGACCGACCACACCGTAGAAGCATTTGGAAATGGATTACAGCCTCAATGTTACAATGATAAGAGAACAAGTAACTACCTTCCCTTGAGAATTTGGACCGTTGGATGTTTTACTTTTAACCATTCAGTTCATGGATACTAATTTCATGGCTACGATTGCTTGAACAGTTGTTGTTTTAGAGATATGATCCGTCTGCAGTAGCATCCGAGATCCGGATATCTGGATAGCTGAAATAAGGATGATGAGTCACCACCGTTTTTAAATGGTGCTAAACTAACATCGAACTCTTCGAAAGGATAAAACCAGGCAAAAATATACAGTGCTCCGCCAGAGAGCATGTACGGTAAGCTTGGGTCTTCAGATTTTCGAATTTTGCACCATGATTAAGTGATCTGAGCTGTTGATATGATTGTTCCCATCATGGATATCTATGAACCAAAATATACGGTCCATCGAATCTGTTTCTTGGAAGATTGGACCAACTGCGTCAACGGTTCACTGAAGCGTGGAGTCTATTTCTACGCAACATCTACCCAAATCGTTTGTGATGGGAATTCCAGTGGGTCCCATACTCGTGGATTTAACAGCTAGCCACCGATCCCACTTTGGATGCTAGCTGGTGTGGAAATCCCAACCGTTGAACTTTGATGGGTAGCACCGTGATGCAGAAATCCCACTCGATGAAAGGGATGAGGTGTTTGTACAGGAAACGGATTGGTTAGTCCCCCTGCCACCAGCCATTGGCTGATGGTCGGTGCTCTGTAGCCCCTACCATGATGTATGTGTTTCATCCATTCCGCCCATATTTTTTTTTAGATCATTTCATGGTATTATAAAAAGAATGAGTTAAATACCAATATCAAGTGGACCACATTACAAGAAACAGTGTTGAATGAACGTCGACCATTAAAAACTTTTTAAGGGCCATAAAAGTATTGGATCAATTTGATCTTTGTTTCTTCCCTTCATCTGGGTCTTTATGACCTAATCAACAGGGGGCCTTAGGAAGATTTAAATGATGGATATCCAATCACTATTGTTTTCCTTTGGTGTGGTCAGTCTGATATTTATATCCTTTTCATTTTTCACATAAATCCCCAAAATGATCTTTAAAAATGGATGAACGCAATGGATAAAATACATGCATCATGGTGGGGCCCATAGAGCACTGACCATCAGCCACGGAGCTGGTGTCAAGGGAGTAGCCAATCGGTTTCCGTTTGTACAATACGCTCATCTACAGTGGGGCGCAACTGATGACAGCTTCAATTAAAGATATGACTGTAATTATTAGAGGGGTTGCTGAGCGCGCCCCTCAACGGTTAACCCTCGTTGCCACTTTCTCACGTGGCAAACGTCCTGACATTGGAGGACCACCGATGCGACGACCGCAGCGTTTTCTCGCCTATTTCTCCGGATATTATCATTAAAATCTCGGAAGCTGGTTGCGTCCTACACCGCTGGACGTAAATCCATCAGGCAGAGCTCTATGGGGGCACCGTGATATAAACGTATTTTTCACGCCGTTCATACCTATTAAAAAGTCATTTTATGACATGATAAAAAAAATGAATCAGGTCTAAGTCTAGATCTCCAGTGGACCACACCAAAGGAAGCCGGGGTAATAATAATACCCACCATTGAACCTCTCCAAGAGCTAATGGCATGTTTTGGTCATGTATACAGGATGAAGTGAAAGCATAAATATTAGTTTGATCCTAAATTTCTACAGCTTCCAATAAGTTTTTAATAGTAGGCCTCCAACTCCCATTTTGTAGCCTACTTAAGCTTTGGTTCTTTCTCATTTTTGGGTACATAATATATAATTATCTATGATTAGAGTCACAGGAGACCCACAGAGACTTATCTGGATGGATTACTGTCTGGGCATGGTAGGATGCAATCCGCTTCTTAAAATCTCACTGAAAATAAAATTATTTAGCAAAAATATTAAATACTTTAAAAAAATTTTATAAAATTCTTCAACAAAATGGATTTACCAAATGGTAATAATTGCAGCTCTTCTAAATATGAGAAATTACCTTGTTAACTTCTGCTTTTTCTTGACAATAAAGTGAAAAATCAAAAGTTGAAACATTATAAAGTGAAAACATAGATATTAGCTTGATCCTAAATTTCTACAGCTTCCAATAAGTTTTTAATAGTTAGCCTTCAACCCCCATTTCGTAGCCCACTTAAGCTTTGGTTCTTTCTCATTTTTGGATACATAATATATAATTATCTATGATTGGGGTCATAGGCGACCCATAGAGTCCTATCCGGATGAATTACTGTCTGAGCATGGTAGGATGCAATCCGCTTCTTAAAATCTCACTGAAAATAAAATTATTTAGCAAAAATATTAAGTACTTTAGAAATTTTCTATAAAATTCCTCAACAAAATGAATTTACCAAATGGTAATAATTGCAGCTCTTTTAAATATGAGAAATTACCTTGTTAACTTCTGCTTTTTCTTGACAACACAGTGAAAAATCAAAAGTTGAGAGAACAATGTTTCACATCTAACCAATTGAAAAGACTCACTGCAGTATTATCATTATATGGAATTATTAAGATAAGAAATTTCATTTGTAAGTGGGCTAATCCAAAAACTAACATACACCATTTAACATACCAATTCAAGTATAGCTCATCTAATTGATTTATGTTTGTTCTTGTTATAAATATAGTGTGGTCCATGCATTTAATGAGTTAGATGTTATATATATACCATGTGGTTTCACAAAACTTGAACTTCACTTTTTCCCTAAAGAACCAGATAAACAAGGGTAATTTTTTAATTCCATCTCTGGAGAAGCACTTTCCTACCATCTTGTGGCATTATATGGTAAAATATAGAGTCCTCTGAAATTTGGTAGTGAAATTCTTATAATTTGAATATAAATTAACAAAAAATTAATATAAATTAGTTAATAGATTTAATATATATATATATATATAAGGTTTTGCCAACTATATGATTTAACGGTTCCCACCTTTAAATGCAACATAGACAATGTCAAATCATTGGTTAGGATTCAATAGTACCGCTGATAGCGAGTCTGTTTCAAGACACAGGCAAATTATAGCATCATAATCTTTTAAATGAGGTTAATTTGTTACAACCATCCATTATTTATTAGCCATAAATTACATGATTAAAACAGTTAAACAAAAATGCTATTTTCAAATCATAAACAATACAAAGTGAAATCCATCAAACAATGTTTTAAAATGATGTTACGACCATTTTTTAATTATTTCGTTTCTCTACTTAATTTTGGTTGTCCATTTTTCATGCTATTGTCTGAATTCTCAGCATCATGATTTTACACCATGATTCGGATGGGTCATCTCACGTGGCATTTAGAAGTTCCGGGGGTTGATAATGTTCAGGTAGATGTGGTTTTTCAAGGTTTAACTATTTTGAGAGTTCATATTATTATAAGAAACTGATATTTTTAAACCTAATGATATTTTGAAAATTGTCACGATAATATATTCTATAGTGATATTACTGTGAGATATTCAAAATCCTAGTGATATTTGTGACAGTATTCACTTCCATGTGGGACAGATGTGTCAGGCAAGGTCCAAGGATCATGGACCCGATTCGAGATTAAGCGGATCCGGTCCAAAATTTGGACCCATTAAGATGTTTGGATACGAAAGTTTGACCTAATTAATAAAAGGGTTTGGGGTGAGACCATCAAAATCAACCTGGCCCAATCAGTCTCCAAACGGGTCCAATTTCAATTAGTTCGGATGATTAAGCCCACCTAATGAATGGACAAGATCACACACATGAGCCACTTTGACACATGTGTATATAAAAATGTTCTATCACATTTGGGTCACAGCAAACCTCATTTCATTGCTAGAATATTTAATGGTCACTTAATATATAATATTGCTATTAAAACTAAATGAACCTTAAGGCGGATCTGACCTAACTCAATTTTAATCAGGACCAAGTTGGTGCACCCAACTTGAGCTAGATTACCAATTTTAATTTTTTCAATTAGGTCCGAAAATTGGGATCTAAGCCCCACCCAATTTCTTAACAGGTCCGGAAAAAAAAATAAAAAATAAAAAATAAAAAATACCACTAACAATGGCTAGAGTCCATCGGGTCCTCAAACATCTATAGTACTGGTGACCGCTAACATGCGCCACCATTACATGTTTGCATAAGATCCAAGCCATCCATCGTATGCAAGGATTCCCCTAGGAATGACTTGTCTGGACTGTGTCTGTGACCCAGACCCATGAAACTCAAGAGTCGAGTCTAGATCGTTGGTGAGAATGATAAGGACCCGATTCTTAAATGGGTCGGGTCCGTGACTCTTTCCGGTCTAAGCCAACAGTTTTGCACAAGAACTTCATGGGAATGAGAATTTTCTTCCCCGCACGTGCATCCGATTTAAAAATTGGGGAGATCCTAACCGGTTATCATGTGGACACGATCATGAGGCCCGCCCCTGGTCCATAATAAAATTTCAGACTACTCATGAAATAGGTAAATTTAGGTACATTGAATACTAACCGTTAATAATATCTTCTTAACTACGTGTATGTCCTACCTGTGATCTGCAGGATCCATTTTCTCTAGTATTAAAAAAGTAAAAAACAAAATACTAATGAATGGACTGGATCTTTCATACGTATACGAAAATAATAAATGTTCAGAGAAGCAAAATCTAACTTTCACGCGAGCGAGTGCCCTTCGCAGCGCTCGAATTCGTTACACGGAGAGCGGGACCCGCATTATGTAACCACATGGAGTCGTACACGCGTCGCTATCTCATTTGTCACACTTTCTTCAGGATGGGGACAGCAGTAGGTCGAGCGGTTTCACTACACGACGCCGGAAACACGTCATACCTCCCACGGAATAGGCGTCGAGATGTTGACGCCTTTCCATTCCATCTCTTTCATTGCCGGGAAAAGGAATCCTCTTTCGAGACGGACCCGTGAAATCATTTCAATGCAATTTAAGTATCCTGGCCCAACACCCCACCCGTTTTCCTTGAGAAATGATTGCACACTACGTTATTTGTCGAGTGTATGCTAACATAACATACAACGGTTTTATTTTCGGCCGTTGCTTTATTTTGGTAGAACATCTGAGCCGAGTAAAGGGTGGAATATACAATGAGAGAGAAAATTCGGATAATTCAATAATCAGGTACTGGGCCACACACCTACATAAGTCAGGCCATTTTTGTACATTTACTTACACTAAGAAAGGACCATCCTGTTTTAACGGTTCAGATTTTATACTAGAGTGGCGCCGTTGCTGAAAAAGATGAAAAACATGGTATATTAAGTTACTGTTTTCCTCGTGGGGCCGGAATCTTCTACGAAGGTTTTGTGCCTGCTTGGATGGCCAATTACGGTAGTAATAACTGTAATATAATGTAAAATGTCATTATTTCAGTTTTACAATATATGTTTAAACTTGTAATTTAGCCTATAAGCGTGCAGTGTGCAATAAAAAAAAAAATTGTAATTATTGCAATTTTACAGTGAATTGGAATAATATAATTTTATATGATGTTTGTTTCATATTTTAATAAAGTAAAAGTCTTATTATTAAAATTTTACTGACCTATTACCTGTTTTTTAAGAAAAGGTATTGTAATTTGTAATAATTTCATTTTTATTCCTAATTCCTAATAAATGTATTTATGAAAGACAGAAAATGAGTAGTTTAATTCTTACTTTTATTAGGGTATTATATTAGGATTTTTCCATATTGCCGCTTGTATTTTCAGCTATGGATAAAAAACCTCCTACTTTTAAATTATTTCTTAAACCCTGCTTATCAATTTCATATATGTATTACAGCGGCATGATAGGTACAAAACGAATAAAGCTATTAAGTGGTAAAAAATAATTATAATTTTGATTGTCTACACATATTACTATTTGACATCTTCTTGTACTTTTACCTTTACCAAATTATGATACTACCCTCCTATTTTGCTACTGTTTCAATGGTTCATCCCACGACTACATATTAAAACTGTAAGTCTGAACAATGATCTAATGGGCCATCATAATTTATGTATTTTATGGACAATGTCAATCTATTATTCTAACTTTGTGATCCCAAAATGCGGTACACCACACCATAAGTAACCGTGGTGATTGAACGCCAATGGTTAAAAATTGATTGGAGCCACAAAAGTTGTGCATCAAGCTGATATTTGTGTTTTCTTTCGTCTAAGTCTACTAACAAATAGGTTAGATGTCTAATAAACATTCCAGCGAGCGGTGGGAAGTTTTTAATGATGGGTGTTCTATCATCATTGTTTTACTATGGTGTGGTCCACTTGAGATTTGGATATGTCTCATTTTTAAGTTCGTGTCCTAAAACAATTATAGAAAATGATGGATAGTGTGGATAAGATATAAATTTGAGATTATATGTCGCGTGTATTATTTCCTGCTTATTAAGGGTCACGTGTTGACCGTTTCTCACGGAGACCGTCTGTAGAAACAAGTTTTCAACTCCCCTTAATTTTAGGAGCTCATAAAGTGGTCCACTCCGAATCTTGATCATGTTTGTAGAAAGTTGTAACTACCCATAATATCTGAAGTTATAACTACCCATGATATCTGAAGTTGTAACTACCTCGACCCCATGATATCTGCAGTTATAGGACACATAAGAAACTACCCATGATATCTAAAGTTGTGGGACATGTAGCTATCAAAGCTTGATGGAAGCTTTGGCTATAAATACACATCGTTTGGTCCCCAAACTCACTAACTAAATCCCCTTCAGTTTTACACCATCAAATAGAGTGAGTAGAGTTTGGAAGTGTCAAACTGATAGAGAGAAGCAGTGAAGAAGCACTGAATAAGCATCAATGGCTGGAGGTATTTTTCTTGTGCATTTAAATTTTCAGTTTTGATTCTAATTAAGTGAATAATTTCGCATTATAGAATCATTATTTCACCAACATTTGGTATCAAAGCCCTGTTTTATCTCTGCCTTGGTATTTATTGAGATGCTCTGTTTGTCTCTATTTTGGCTGAAAACTTTTAAATCATTTCAACATGGCGTGGTGGTCTATAGTATGGGATTTGGACCCACAACCTTTCGAACTAGTATAATGTCTAGTGATCCATATGATTTTTGTTAATTAGAGAATAGCCACAGCATCTTTAATTAAATAAAATTCATATATTATGGTTAATTCAGATCACATAAATGATATTTAGACATTAATTGTAATTAATCATACTTAATATGATAAATTTTATCTCACAGAAATTTTTATTATATTTATATGATTAATTAGGATAAAATCTTAAATTATTCATAACTTACCCACAGGAATTATGAATTAATTAAATAATTTGATAGTTTTATCATAAGGTTTAACCTAAGATAAAATATATATCAAATTATAATCATAATTTACCTTTTAGAATTATATATTAAGTAAATAATTTGATAAATTCTATCATAAAGAATACTTGAATCTGCTTGGATTAAAAATTTAGCCCACAGGCAATTTTTTATGTCATTAGATTCAATCTTTAAGCATGATTTACATTGGTAAAACATGATTTATGTCACTAGATTCAAGTTTTTAGTTCTCAGTTTTAACACAAGTATGCAATGTATAATTTTTTCTTTTGCAGTTGTACAACCTACAAATTTCTCTGATGTTCATTATGATATCCCTGAACTTAAGGGAGATAACTATAAGGTCTGGAAGGAGAGAGTTCTTCTTCATTTAGGGTGGATGGACATAGACTATGCTATTAGGAAAGATGAACCACCAACACTCACTGATACTATCACTGCAGCGGACATCACGCTTTATGAGCGATGGGAGCGATCTAATCGCCTCAGCATGATATTCATTAAAACTGAAATTTTTGCTGGAATTCGTGGTTCTGTCGATCAGCATGAAAAGGTTTGAGACTTGCTGAAAGCCATTGATGAACAATTTGTCACTTCAGACAAGGCACTAGCAAGCACCCTAATCATAAAGTTCTCATCTCTAAGGCTCACTAGTGTGAGAGGTGTGCCCGAGCACATCATGCAAATGAGGGACAATGTGGCTCAATTGAAGAAACTCGAGGTTGAAATGTCAGAGTCTTTCCTAGTGCACTACATTCTGAATACTCTTCCGCACCAATATGGACCCTTCAAAATCTCATGCAACACACATAAGGATAAATGGTCAATTAATGAACTTATGACCATGTGTGTTCAAGAGGAAGGGAGACTGATGATGGAACAGGGAGAAAGTGCAATGCTGGCAACGCATGGAAAGGACAAATCTCAAGCCAATAAGAAAGGGAAAGATAAAATACCTCCCCAAGCTGGTATCAAGAAAGATTCAAAGTATTTTTTCTGTAAAAAGAAGGGACACATGAAGAAGGAATGCGCCAAATTTCAGAAATGGCTTATGGACAAAGGTAATCCAACCTCATTTGTATATTATGAATCTAATATAGTTAAAGTCAATATTAACATATGGTGGATTGATTCTGGATCAACAATCCATATTTCGAATTCCTTACAGGGTTTGCAAAACCTAAGGAAGCTAGTGGGAATTGAGCAAAGCATCTTATCAGGAAATAAAATGGGCTCACATGTGGAAGCTATAGGAACTTGCAATTTAATTTTAAGTAGTGGTTTTATTTTAAAGTTAGAAAAGACATTTTATGTTCCAAGTTTTTCTATAAACTTGATTTCAGTTTCAAAGCTTGTACCTTTTGGATATTCCTTTCATTTTTCAGATTCATCATTCAGTTTATTTTATAAATCTGATTATGTTGGGAATGGTATTTTATCTGATGGTCTTTACTGTATTAATTTATAAAATAATGTCACCTATAATTCAATGTATGTTCACACTGGCACTAAGAGATGTGTTATTAATGAGGATTCCTCAAAATTATGGCACCGGAGATTAGGTCATATCTCCATAAAAAGAATTAAAAGATTAGTAAATGAAGGGGTACTAAATACTCTAGATTTTACTGATTTTGAGACTTGTGTGGACTGCATAAAGGGAAAACAGACCAACAAGTCAAAGAAAGGTGCCACAAGGAATTGCGACATATTAGAGATCATACATACTGATATATGTAGTCTAGACATGGACTCACATGGTCAAAAATACTTCATTTCTTTTATAGATGATTACTCACGATATATGTATCTCTACATGCTTTATAACAAGAACGAAGCATTAGATGCCTTTAAAATCTTTAAGGCTGAAGTAGAGAAACAATGCGGTAAACAAATTAAGATCGTGAGATCAGATAGAGGTGAAAAATATTATGGTAGATACACAGAGGATGGACAAGCACCTGGGCCATTTGTAAAGTTTTTTCAAGAGCATGGGATTATTGCCCAATACACTATGCCTGGTTCACTGGACCAGAATGGTGTAGCAGAAAGAAGAAACCGAACATTATTGGACATGGTGCGGAGTATGCTTAGCAGCTCCAATCTTCCAAAATCCTTATGAGCTGAAGCACTTAAGAGGGTAGTGTATATATTAAACCGAGTTCCAACCAAGGTTGTTCCTAAAACATCATTTGAATTATGGAAAGGTTAGAAACTGAGTTTGCGACATATGCGCGTTTAGGGATGCCCATCTGAAGTGAGAATTTATAATCCATAAGAGAAGAAGTTTGACCTAAGGACCATTAGTGGGTATTTCATTGAATGTGCTAAAAGGTCTAAAGGTTATAAATTTTACTGTCCATTTCACAGCACTAGGATTGTGGAATCAAGAAATGCAAAGTTTCTTGAAAATGACTTGATCAGTAGGAGCGATCACTCCAGGAACATAGTTTTTGAGAAAGATCATTCAGAATCTCAACCTTCCACTTCAAGTGATAGAATGGTTATTGTTTATAGCACCCCTCAAGTTCAAACTGGTGTTGAACAACTAATCGTTGAAGTTCCACAAGCTGCTGATGACATTCCAGTAGATCAGATACTTCAAGAGTTGCCAAGAACTTTTGAACAACGAGTTGAACCGCATACTTCTCAGGAAGATGTTGGCACAACATTAAGAAGATCTACTAGATCAAAGAGATCAGCAATTCCTAATGATTATGTTGTGTATCTACAAGAATCTGACTACAACATTGGAGCCGAAAATGATCCCGAGTCCTTTTCACAAGCCATGAGTTGCAAAGAATCAGAATTATGGTACAATGCCATGAAGGAAGAGATGAATTCTATGAAGAGTAACGGAGTCTGGGATCTTATTGAGTTGCCTAATAGTGTAAAAATCATTGGATGTAAATGGGTCTTTAAAACAAAGAAAGACTCATTGGCCAACATTGAGAGATACAAGGCACGACTTGTTGCTAAGAGATTCACTCAAAAAGAAGGAATCGATTATACAGATATTTTTTTTCTTGTATCTAAGAAAGACTCCTTATGAGTTATTTTGGCATTAGTAGCCCATTTTGACTTGGAATTGTAACAAATGGATGTGAAAACGACATTTCTCAATGGAAATCTAGATGAGAAGGTTTACATGAAACAACCTGAAGGATTCTTCTCTAGTGATGGTGAGCAATTGGTTTACAAGCTCAAGAAATCCATATACGGTTTAAAACAAGCATCCCGCCAATGGTATTTGAAATTTCATAATGTAATTTCTTCATTCAGTTTTGTAGAAAACATTATGGATCAATGTATATACCAGAAAGTCAGTGGGAGTAAAATTTATTTTCTTATTTTATATGTGGATGACATTTTGCTAGCAACTAATGATAAGGGTTTGCTGCATGAGGTGAAATAATTTCTCTCTAAAAATTTCGATATGAAGGATATGGGTGAGGCATCTTATGTTATTGGCATTAAGATACATAGAGACAGATTTTGAGGTATTTTGAGTCTGTCTCAAGAAACCTATATTAATAAAGTTTTAGAGAGATTCCGTATGAAGGATTGTTCACCAAGTGTAGCCCCCATTGTGAAGGGTGATAGATTCAATTTGAACCAATGCCCGAAGAACGACTTTAAAAGGGAACAAATGAAAAATATTCCATATGCTTCTGTTGTCGGAAGTCTAATGTATGTTCAGGTCTGCACAAGACCTAACATTGCATTTTTTGTACGAATGTTGGGACGATATCAGAGTAATCGAGGTTTAGACTACTGGAAAGCTGCAAAGAAAGTAATGAGGTACCTAAAAGGAACTAAAGACTATATGCTTATGTATAGACGGACAGACAATCTGGAAGTAATTGGCTACTCAGATTCTGACTTTGCTGACTGTATTGATTCACGTAAATCTACATCAGGATACATTTTTTTGATGGCCGGTGGAGCTATATCATGGAGGAGTGCCAAGTAGACTTTGACTGCCACTTCCATTATGGAAGCCGAGTTCGTCTCTTGTTTTGAGGCTACTTCATATGGTGTATGGCTTAAGAGTTTCATTTCTGGGCTTAAAATTATGGATTCTATTTCTAGGCCATTGAGAATGTATTGCGATAATTCAGCTGCTGTTTTTATGGCTAAGAACAACAAAAGTAGGAGTCGAAGTAAACACATCGATATTAAGTATTTAGCCATAAGAGAACATGTTAAAGAAAAGAAAGTGGTCATTGAGCACATCAGCACTGAACTAATGATCGCTAATCCTTTGACTAAGGGCATGCCACAGTTGAAATTCAAAGATCATGTAACAAATATGGGACTTGGTTCCATTATGTAATTTTTCATTGTATTGACAATGTTATTTTATTGAAATTCTTAATTATTCTGATATTTTTCTCATATTGATGTGCACCTTAATTTAATTTTGAGAAAATTCATCTGTGTTGGACCAAGAATAAACATAGGGTTTATTTATTAAGAATTTGTTGCCACATAAATTATAAAATTTAAGAAATAAATACATAGTAATACATGGAAGAAAATACTCGTCATTAGAGGACTTATCGCCATGATTCATGTACTTATTACTTAATACAGATTATCGATGAGTTTAAGATGAGACATAAGATTAAAAGTGTGGACCAAGTGGGAGAATGTTGACCGTTCCTCAAGGAGACCGTCTGTAGAAACAAGTCTCCAGCTCCCCTTAATTTTAGGAGCTCATAAAGTGGTCCACTCCGAATCTAGATCATGTTTGTAGAAAGTTGTAACTACCCATGATATTTGAAGTTGTAACTACCCATGATATCTGAAGTTGTAATTACCTCTACCCCATGATATCTGCAGTTATGGGACACATAAGCAACTACCCATGATATCTAAAGTTGTGGGACATGTAGCCATCAAAGCTTGATGGAAGCTTTGGCTATAAATACACACCGTTTGGTCCCCAAACTCACTAACTAAATCTCCTTCAGTTTTACACCATCAAATAGAGTGAGTAGAGTTTGAAAGTGTCAAACCGAGAGAGAGAAGCACTGAAGAAGCACTGAATAAGCATTAATGGCTGGAGGTATTTTTTCTGTGCATTTAAGTTTTCAGTTTTGATTCTAATTAAGTGAATAATTCCACATTATAGAATCATTATTTCACCAACATCACGCACATGCATCATGTAACTATGCATGCCTTCGCATCGATTTTTCATATTTTAGAAGATGGGACACACGGGTTTTGTGAGAAATCCATCCATTTTTTAAAACGTGACAAAAAAAAATGAAGATATTTAAATACTTATGCTGACAACCTGTGCAAGAAAGATTTAAGATTGAATGACATTAATTGAAAATATTGGTAGGGTCACAACTTGTTTGTGAGAAATCCACCCCATCCACCTATTTCTCTACCTCAATTTAAGCTCAAGTGAGCCACACAATAGAAACCAATGGAAAAGCACGTGCCCATTGAAATATCTTGGGCCATCACGTGCCCACTTTAAGCCTGGCATCTGCCTCATTTTTGGAGCCATGCTTTTAATTGAGCTGGCAAAACAAATGAACGGGGAAGATTTCTCATGAACATCGAGGTGGGCTGATATAAGCGGAGGTGAGGGTTGCACGAAAATGATGTTCAGAAGATATGTTGGACATTTAAGTGGAGGGGAGAGGGTTGCATGATGGTAGGTGCAGCCCACCGTATTGTTTAAGACAAATCTACCCGGTACACTTATTTTCGAGCTCATTTTAGGACATGACCCTAAAAATGAAGCAGATACAAATCTCAAGTGGTCCACGTGACCATGAAAGATTGAGGACGCCCATCATTGAAATATTGGTGTGACCATAGATTATTGTGACAAATCCTCTCGTCCATCTATTTTTCGATCTCATTTTAGGGCATTAGGTAAAAATGAGCCAACTCTTGGCCCAAAAATGAGGCAATTCGAAGCTTAAATGAACCACGTGACAGGAAATAATGAAAACAATGACCAATATTAAAATATCTTGGTCCCATTTTGAGCTTTGGGTCTACCTCATTTTTGGAGGCCATGCCTTTAAATGAGCTGAAAAAATAGATGGACTGAGTGGATTTCTCATAAAGACCAAAGTGGGCCCAACATAACGTGGGAGTGAGGGTTGTACGAAAATTAAGTCAATTAAAAGTTATCAACAGGTTTGTTGGACATTTAAGTCCAGGGGCAGGGTTGCTAGACCGTAGGTGGAGCCCAACATGATGCTTGCAATGAATCCATTTTGTTTATCAGATTTGTCATCTTATTTTAGTGTATGGGCGTAGAAAATATGGCAAATACAAAACTTAAGTGGGCCACATGAACAAGAAAGACTGGAGATTGAACACTGACCATTGAACCGTTCCCGGTGCTATGGATTGTTTGTGACATCTACCACGTTCATGTGTTAAACCAACTTATTTTAGAGCATGGACATGAAAAACGAGGCAGATTCGAAGCTCTAGTAGGCCACATAATGGTGAAAAAAGATGCATGTTGTTGATATATCATGGTCGTGGCTAGGGCTGTACACGAACTGGGCTAGCCCGATTAACTCACTCGACCCGCCTGAAAAAGCTCAACTCGGCCTAATCCGAAACTGAGTTCAGGTCAGGACAGGCCATTTTCTTTGACCCGAAACTGAGCTTGAGCCGAGTTTAGATATGTTCTAGTTCGGCCCGACCCGGCCTATATATATATCCTAAATTCTTACCCAGGTACTATAACCATTTACAGCAATCCAAGTCGTCCAAATCATGGGTCGCTTTATAGATGAAGCAAAGTCCTAAAAATCTATGACAAAAACCCTTCATAAAAATAAAGGTCGTTTAAGTTACCTATCAAAGCTCTTTTCATGGAGTAAATGGAGCAGAGTCAAAAAATTAAGGTTGTCTAAATTGTGGGTCCGAAACTGGCCCGAACTCGCTCGATTACTGATTAGGTCGAGTTCGGGCTAGACATGCTATCCCGGTGACCGTGTCGGGCCGGGTTCAGGTTGGTTTGGCTGGTGACGGGGCCGGGCCGGGTTGAACCCAGTTAAACTTGATTGTACACCCCTAGTCGTGGCGCCTGAATCCTTACTCTTGCTCCGGTGGTGGTAGACTCTACACACACCCATGCACGCCACGGTGGGATTTCACCACCTATGGGTATCGAACCCAAGAACTCTGTGTTGAAACTCCTCATAATCTACCACTGAAGTAAGGACTCAAACCCGCTCCTAGTTTAAAGTTTAAATTTGACTCATTTTTGGGATTATAACTTTAAATGAGCTGGAAAGATAGATGAATGGCGTGGATTTCACACGAATATGAAGATGTGCTCCACGTATGGTCAGGGTGACTGTAGGCACAACAATAAATCTATCCGTACACATTATTTAGTGACTAATAGTTGAAACTGTATTCGGGTCTTGAGAAATTGTTTAAGAGGTGGAGGTTTTCGGTCCACATACAAAAAGGATAGCAGCCATATGAAAAAAATCCTATTATACAATTAATTTAAATACCAAAAATTGGTGTGATGGTTATTTGCCATTCAACCTATTCATGAGGTCATGTTGAAATGGATAAAGGGAAAACATAAATACCAGCATGATCAAACTTTCTTCAGTTCCGATGAAGGTTTTAACGGTGGGCCTTCAATCCCCACTATATAGTCCACTTGAGCATTGGACCTACTTCATTTGGGCTCACATGATAAAATGATCTAGTTAAATGGATGAACGGCGTGGATAAACCCCATACATCACAGTAGGCCCCATAGAGCCCTTGCATTGACCAAGTCGGTCCAAGCTGAGTCAAGACGCACTCGGCTTCCGGCAACAAAAGGGGATCTTGATTGGCTAATTCCGTGATGCTCCTTATCATACATATGGACAATCGATCATTATTGTGTAACCGTCCATCATACAACCGACAATTTGGACCGATCAGAAACCAAATATCATTTTGATCTGTTCATCCTCACCGTCTAATCACACAGCAAGAAGTGGATGGTAAAAATTCTACAATCCACGTTCCACTAATGAAAGTGGTAACGGATTATGTGTTACCCGGGTAATTAGGGCTCTACATCGAGTCGATCTGAGTCGAGCTAGCCTCAGCTTGACTTGGCTCAGGCCACTAGCTGACCTTGGCTCAAACTCGGCTCAGCCGGGTCCTCGATCCTGAGTGGCTAGCTCTGCTCGGCTCAGATCGGTTTGGTTAGCAGCTCGGCCAGTTCAAGCCGAGTTCGCCATTGCAGCGTTTTCACAAACACCTAGAATGCACCATTAAAATCTTATTGTATTTGAGACAGCAGCAATGGTTTTACAAGTATTTTATTAAACACCTTCTAAGCAATATAAAAATCAAGAAAAAAAAAGGTATTAGTTTCATATACATACCTTCCTTGCCATCGGAGGCGGATTGCGTCCTACCCGGGTAGGGCTCTGTGGGGCCCATAGTGGTGTAAGTGTTTTATCCACGCCATTAATTATTTTTCTCAGATCATTTTAATGTATGATGCAAAATATTATGTAGGTACAAGTCTTTAGTGGACCACAAAGTGGGGATTGAACTTCCACCATTAAAAAGTTCTTAGGATCTCGAGAAGTTTCAGATCAAGCCTATATTTGTGTTTTCACTTCATCCACGTCTACATGACCTTATTAATAGTTTGGATGGTAAAAAAAACATCACAGTGGCCCTCATAAAGGTTTCAACGGTGGGTGTCATTATCACTGCAGCTTCCTTTGGTGTGGTCCGCTGGAGCTGTGTACCTACCTCGTTCTTTGGGTCATGACTTAAAATGGTATAATAAAAGCAATTAACGGCGTGGATAAAAATACTTACATCACTTTGGGCCCCACAGAGCCTTGCCCGGACGGATTACCGTCCGGGTGGGGGTAGGAAGCAATCCGCGTCCCTTGCCACCAGCTACACTTCTTTGAGTCATTTCATCAAACACTTGGTAAGCAACATCAATATCAAAGTAATCGAGTCACCGAACTGGTTCGATTCATGCGGGGTTCAATCCAAGTTGAGTCGATCTAGGGCTAGCTTGAACTCATTTTCGAGCTCAAAAAATCAGCTCGACTCAGCTCAAACTTAGCTTCAAACCGAGTCGAATTGAGCTTTTTCAAGTGGAGTCGAGCGAGCTAATTGAGTTAGCTCGGTTCGTGTACACCCCTACGGGTAATACATTAGTGGGTGTTACCTTGACTGTGGGGCCCACCTTAATGTATGTGTTGTATATCTACAATTTTCCACCTCATTTTTGGGCATGGTCCTAAAAATTCACACGGATCAAAATCTCAAGAGGACGATAGAGTACAGATTGAATGCGGATCATTAAAAACTTCTTGGGACCACAAGTTTAGGATCAAGCTGATGTATGCATTTTCACTTCATCCATTTCCGTGTGACTTTATCAAGAGGTTGGATGGAAAATAAACATTACTTAGGGCTCTAAAAAAGTTAATGGTGGGCGTTCAATGGCTAAGGGCTCTAAAAAAAATAATGGTGGATGTTTAATGGCCACTATTTCTTGTGGTTTGGTCCACTTAAAGTTTTGATCTATTTCATTTTTGGGACCATGCTCTAAAATGAGCTCAAAAAAATATGGACAGTGTGGGTATATAACACATACATCAAGGTACCTATAGTTGGATAACACTCACCAGCTTGTTACCACCCATGGTTTGGTCTACTTAAAGTTTGTGTCTGTTTAATTTTTTGGACCATGCCCTTGAAAAATTGATGGACATCATGGGTATACAATGCATACATCAAGGTAGGCCCTGCTAGCTAGGTAACACTCAATGTCTTGTTACTTGGGTAATACCTAGTTCGCTCCCTTTGTAAGTCTGTGATTAGAGCTGAGTACAGACGACTCAACTCACTTGACTTGATTCGTCCAACTCGTTTAGACCTGATTTAACCTGAACTAAATGGGTGAGTCGGTTTGAACCAAATTGAGTCGATTTTAAGTTACCCAGTTACTCGACCTGAAACTCAATTTGGTCAGATTTGACTTAATTCCAAACCAACTCAATTCGAATTTATATATATATATATATATATATATATATATATATATATATATATATATATATATATATATATATATATATATATATATATATATATAATCATAACTTCTAAGTATCTCTAACCCTATATGTCACACCCGACCCCATCCCAAACTCTCTTTCTCACTCCTTTATCCTCCTCATCTTCTAGGCCCAACAACCACCCACCACTGTAACATCCTCCTCCTCCTCCTCCTCCTCCTCTCTCTCTCTCTCTCTCTCTCTCTTTCTCTCTCTCTCTCCGAATTGGTGGCAACTTGAATTGACTCGGTACTTTTCATTGGGTCAAACTCAATCTAGATTAGTCTAGGCCAGACCTAGACTCGAATCGGTTCAGGCATGCTGGATCGGTACCGAACCGAGTTGAGTTCAAGTTCAGGTCAACCCTAACTCTGCCCGACTCAATTCAATGCCCAGGCCTACTGTTGACACGGTGATTACAACCCTCATGTATAAAAAACGGAAGGAATGGGTGGTGACCCAACACCATCCACAATCCGTTTTGAC
Organism: Magnolia kwangsiensis; assembly: GCA_037074715.1. NCBI lineage: Eukaryota > Viridiplantae > Streptophyta > Magnoliopsida > Magnoliales > Magnoliaceae > Magnolia > Magnolia kwangsiensis. The sequence goes on along the minus strand of CM073577.1, from coordinate 4,230,138 downwards.
CAGACTCTATGGGTCCCACCATCATGTGTGTTTTATCCAAGCTGTCCATTCATGTTGCCCGTTTATTTTAGTGCATGACCTCAAAATCACCGTATATCCAAAGCTCAAGTGGACCACACCTTGAGAAATTGTGAGGGTTAAACGCATATCATTGAAAACTTCCCGAGGGCCATGGAAGTTTTGAATCAAGCTGGTATTTGTGTTTTCCATTCATCCGAATCACTATCCTTGTGCCCTTATGAACAGGTTAGATGCCAAATAAAAATCGCAGTGGGACCTAAAGAAGGTTTGAACGGTGCACGTCATTATCCCTACTTTTTCGTGTGGTGTGGTCCACTTCAGCTTTGGCTACGCTTCAATTTTGGGCTCAGGCTCTAAAATGAGCTGGCAAAATGGATGGATGGGGTGGATAAAATACATACATCACGGTGGGCCCCACAGTTACCAGAGATATCAGTGGTGCTGGGTCACCATCCAATCCGCCTCCAATGGGAAACCCAAGATAGGGACCAAAAGATGGACCGTTACAAGTTAATGATCATCACCGTCGACTTATCTAATGGACCACATTACACCCTTACGACAACGTTGATATGGTAGTTGGAGATTTTTTAACCCACACGCGTCTGCAATAATGCTCTTGTACACACCACACATATGCCATCATGGCAGGATAGGCCTGAAATCCCATCCATCCATCAGAAGGGCTCCACTATATTGATGCCCTAGCCCAGGAATCAGATTGAACCACTGACGGGTCGACCAAAGTTTGAAAAACAAATGTACAGCTCGGAAAGGCTTAGCTGAAGTTTTTTAAGCAATCGCCATCCGCACGTTTCCAATATTGGGTCCCATATGCTGATTGGACCTGATTTTGTTTTTCAGAAAACATGGCAACCTGATGGATGGATTAGATCTCAAAGCTATGTGCCATGCTGGCACATGTGTTGCATCGACATGAGCTTTGTTGCACACGCGTGTACGTTTAGAAAGACCGCAATGGATCTTTTTTCGGCAAGTATCACTCAACGGTTCATTTCTAGAGCTTGGCATCCGCTGAGTTAGATTTTTTTTTTGTTAGCCTGTAAGTCCACCACACTGTCAGTTTAGCCACCCCTACTAGGGATCGACTCCAAGACCTCCAGTGATGAGACGAGGTAACTTTCACTCAGTCTACCACTTGCGCTATGGATCAGGGTGTATCCATTGAGTTAAATTGAGAGAGTGTTGACCTGACTCGGTCAGGTTTTGAAATAGACCTAACCTAAATTGGACTCAACTTAGTACCGAATCCAGCATACCTGATCCAATCCAATCTGGGTCTAACCAGGATTAATTCAAACCGAGTCCAACCCACTCACAATTAGCATCTTGGGTTGTGTTAGTTTCATGTCATGTACAACACGTATTTATATACTTATATCACAGTTAAAACCTTGGTATACTTGCCAAAATAATAATCTCTTCATCAACTGCATGACATCTCAAATCTGAAATGTCAAATTCAAAAGCTAAAAACTTTGGTGCACTTGCTAAAATTGTAATCTCTCCATCAACTGCGTGACATCTCAAATCTGAAATGTCAAATCCAAGTTTTATATATATATATATATATATATATATATATATATATATATATATATATATGTTGATGATAAAATTTGGTCGGTCCTTCCTCCACACCTTCCTCACATCAGCGTCTCACTTCTAGAACCTGCGCTAAGAGAACAGGCAAAAGTAACCCTGATTAAGCTGGGGAACCCTTCAATGCCTAAGTCAGGTCAAGAAAATCGGAGTTTAAGTAGAGAGTAGAGGAGAAGCACTTGTTGTTGCGTACCTATAAACATAGTGTCGCGTGTTATTTATACTTGCCTGTAAAATATCCTGGGTCCAATAATCTCGACACGATTTAGGAGATTCTCGGATCATGGAGATACTGCCCGCAATCTGCTAATCACACAGCATATCAGGCGAGTAGTGCGTATCTGCGAGCGAAGTTATCGGCCACGACCAGTAATGACAACTTCCACATTTGGCGTATGCCATTACGCGTCTACTTAGCTCGGTTTATCCGACCATAGAGTAAAGGATGCAGCTTCAAAGTCAAGCGGTATCCGACCCGACCCGTCAGGTCGGATTCATTGTGGTCACTGAGGCTTGCCATGTCGAGCAGAATATAGCTCGCAGATTGTAAGTCATCCGATCGGAGTATGAGGACCGTTCCGAGTTGTACCTCAGCCGTCGGCTCGGATGGGTCGTACCTCCTGCTTGTCATTGTCATGTGATGCTCGAACCAGATCGGACCGGTCGTGCTTCAGACATCATGACGGTGAGTCAGCTCGGACTGACGTTTTACCATAGGCTCAAATCTCCCCATAATATATATATATATATATATATATATATATATATATATATATATATATATATATATATATATATATATATATATATATATATATATATATACTGGGCCCATTAATACCCCTATCCATGTCGGACCAAAAAACCTTTGATTCTCTGACCGAGTGCAAAAGATGACATACAGGCACTTAGAAATTGTATAAGGCTTACAAGTAAATGAAATTAAACTATCTAAATTCTCTGCACCAGTTTAGATCTACTAAGAACCAAAATAAGGCAGACTATGGGATTGCTGGGCACCTATCATCCAACGGTTGTATTTTAAAAAACATGTGTCCACGTATCAGAAGCTAGGATTTGACAACCAAAGATTTTCTGAACTCAGTAACAGTGGATTCTTAACATTCACCGGTTTAATATGAGTTTATACATGCCACTTGTAACTTTCTATTGCATGCGTATCAAGTGTCCCACACTGCCAGAGTATCAAATAAATCCTTTTTGTCTATTTTGAGACGAGTAGATTGAAATGACAACTCAGCTCATTATCTTGTGTCAAAAATTAAAACGGATGAACAAATGAGGACCGTAGGACCAGCCTAAATTGTAGAGATGGGCCCGCACCATACATGGTCCGACGGCTGTGATCGGCACATCAAGCACCCAGTGATGGCCCAAGGCCGAAAATGCATCCTACCCATCCGGTCAAAAGAGTCATAGAATCTTAACCGTTGGCTTTTCAGCTGGTGTGAGGTACACCGGCCAATCCGCTTCCGGTTTAATTTCAGTTTATACACGCCACATGTAGCTTTCTACTGCATGTGTATCAAGCGTCGTACCCTGCCAGAGTATCAAACAAATCCCCATTGTCTATTTTGGGACGAGTAGATTGAGATGACAGCTCAGCTCCTTATGACCAGCCTAAAATGTAGGGATGGGCCCCGCACCATATGTGGTCGACGGCTGTGATCGGCACACCAAGTGCCCAGTGATGGCCCAAGGCCGAAAATGCATCCTACCCATTCGGTCAGAAAGTCATAGAATCTTAACCGTCGCCTTTCTTTAGGGGTAGAAATTTGCTAATTCCACCCGCTCATGGAACCGTACGCATCCACACGCTATAACACGTGCAAATATGAAACTCTTGTGCGAGATCTAAGCTTTCCATAAGATCGGAAATTATTATCAGATCTTCTTCTTAAAATAAGATAAAATATAACTCTTTAGGTGGGCCACTATGTACGACGTAAATTGACGGTTAAAAGTTTCTAGTTCTAGCCATTCAATTTTTCTATATTACAGGGCCCAAATGAGCTGTCAAATGGCCTTATTTTAGGTCAGAAGATCTAAACAGTGCAGCTCACCGGATGGAAAGCTCAGATCTCATGCACGTGTCACATTGTGGAGCATGCGCTTGCGTGTGAATGTGAAGGACTCTGCTAGAGGAACGAAATTAGCAAACCTCATTCTCAACCATTTATTGCATCCAACAGCGTGATCCAGCGTACGATCCGTTCATCACAATTTTATTTCACCGTGGCTACTCTGGTGGGGTCCACATAATCAACGGTTCCGATCATGGATTTGGCAGTGGTCCGAGGGACTACGGTGAGAAAATGACCTCACTCAAACAGAATAACGTTACCGAACAAATTCAAACCATGAACGAGTCTGTCCACGAATCCAGTGAATCAAAAAACATTCTAAAAATGGAGAATGCCACGTCACCTGATTTTCTTATAAATACCCATTTCAGTGCTTTGTATTTTTAAGCAAATCACGTTAAGGGGGTTTTGATGGTGAGGATCGAGATGGGCCAATTGGAATCTGGGCTCCTTCTTCTAGTTCTATCATGCCTATGTTATTTTCCATCCATCGCGACACAAGTTTCTCATGATGGGCGGGCCCTCACGATCGACGGTCAGCGAAGGTTGATTATCTCTGGTTCGATCCACTATCCGCGTAGCACCGCGGAGGTGTGCAAATCCTTTCATGTCCCCCTTATATTTTTTATTATTTTTCTTTTTTTATTATTTTTAATTTTTAATTAATTTTAACGTTTTTGATATCATGTGCAAACCTGTTGTAAGCATTCCAACGGTTGGATTTGAGCTTAAGATTGTGGCCCGCTCTCTCTCTTTTTCCTTAGGCTTGATCGTTTATAAGACCCATCCATCCCATCCATTAGTTTCTCCCACTTGGATGAGAGTTTTAGGCACTATTTCATATGGTTTTCATGGTGTGGATGTCTGACATAGATCATGGTAGGGCCCACAAAGCTTTGATCTCTGTGTCGTGGCCCACCTATGCCATAGATTTGCCTATTTTTTATACACATGGCCCACCATGAAAACACAGGCTAGGAGATTACATTGTGGTTGGTTTTTCTTTAAAAATAAAAAAATAAAAAATCATGGGTTCATTGTTCGGATTAGATTATTGGATTTTTGATGTATTCAAATTGTCTAACATTGGCTCACATGAAAAATAAATAACAGCCATGCAAATTTTGAGAAATGCTGTTTTAATCTATGTATAGTGAGGAGGACAGCTGATGTGGTAGTTGGCCAAATGGACCATGAGTTGAGAATCATAGTGATTGGACAGCTTAGATCATCTGATTGTGACATTTTCTTTTGCTGATGAATGTTGCCCACTTGTATTATTTTACTTTAACCATCCATTTTACAGTCCACCACAAGAAGATCCTATGGTGAGAAGATAGGTGGGGCCACTGAGATGTTTGTAAGAAATCCATACTGCACATCCGTTTTGAACAGCTTATTCAAAAAATGAGATAGATCCAAACCCTTCACAAGGACATTCTTACGGGAAGAAATGTACAGCAAGTGGCAATTGTTGAAGCTTTTTTGGGGGTCCACCTAATTTTTATATGCAATCTAAACCCTTCACAAGGTCATTCCAACTCGGATGAACTGAAAAATAAAAATAAAAATTAAAAAAATCCTGATCCAAAATTCTGTGGCCCCATGAATTTTTCAACGGTGGGTGTTCAATTCCCTTGTGGCCCAGTTAATTTTTGAATCTGCTTCATTTTTGTTCTCATGTACTAAAATTGGCTGCTAAAACAAATGGATGGTGTGGATTTCTGACAAACGTCACTGCACCCTGCCTAACTTACGACCACAGGAACTTCTTTTGATCAGACGGTAGGGTATCCACGTCCATGATCTACTAACCCTCCATAGTAGTTTGTACAAATCCAATGGCTCTGATCATGATACACAAATGCCACGTGTTTGGAACGTCATAATATCGTTTCCTTGGATTTATTGATGCCACTGAAAAAATAAGAATGACAGTTTTTCTTTTCATCTAGGCCACTAGTCTAGTGGGCCCCACTCTATATTTCCCTCACTCCAAAAATTGGACCGTTCTGATCATCTTGTCACGCACGCGGTATATTAAAAAGATGGGACAGGTACAACAGACTGACACCAACTATCATTATCTAACAAACACTTGTGGCCCACCTAATGAATGGTCTAGCTGTACTTTTATGTCATCGCATAAATCATGGGTCCCACCTCATGAACGGTTGGGATCTTTTACACTGAGCATTGATCTCTTCTTGGTTTGCAGATGTGGCCTGATCTGATCCAGAAGGCGAAGGACGGTGGGCTCAACGCAATCGAAACGTACGTTTTTTGGAACATCCATGAGCCACGTCGTCGTGAGGTGCTGATATTTCTTTAAAACTTAAAACATTTTCAAAATAAAAAATCCACTAGATTTCACGGACTAATATTGAAATTTTCATTTTTCCACAGTATAATTTCGAGGGCAATCGTGACCTGATTAGGTTCATCAAGACCGTCCATCAAGCCGGGTTGTATTTCATTCTTCGAATTGGACCTTATGCCTGCGCTGAATGGAATTATGGGTAATTTTTAAATATTATTTTGGTGACTTACCTTCTATAATAGAGATTTGGGTTGGTGGTCCACATATGACCGATGCATGTGGCCCACATGATGACTGGATAGGAACAATTTTCTGGCCACCCATTAATATTGAAATCTACACCAAAAATAATAAAAATAATATTTTTTTTAATTAATTCATGTGTGTTTCCTGGCAGAGGACTTCCTGTTTGGCTACACCAGATGGAAGGAATTCAGCTGAGAACTGATAATCAGATATTCAAGGTTTCTATTTTAATTAATTGATGTTGTTTGTGTATTAGATGGTTATTATCGATATAAGCACTTTAATGTTTTCTGGTTACATTGGGACACTCCAGTAAATTTATATGGACCGTTCATTTGGTGGATCAAAAATTTCATAGTCCAATCGTGTGAAAATTGTACTGATTAGATCATTCAATTAGTCTGTTGTCCTTGGGTTGGATGGACAAGGTTGTCTGATAGAAGTGATTATTTCAAATCCATGATGGGGTCCAACAAATACATTTGATGACTCATTGTCTATTGGATTTATTTTCATACAGATAATCTCAACCGTCCATATTATAAGTCATCGAATTGTGACCAATTGTCTTTTTTTAATTTCCTGATGTAGTAGCTAACGAAACATGTTCCGGAGCTAATGTACAGCCTAGATTGATTGATTAAGCTGTCCAAGTATCCTGATGCAACTAGGAGCATGATAACTTGTAGTGCAGAAGCGCACTGTATCATTTTTTATTATGTTTTCTTTCAAATGATATTTTCTTTTGTATTAAAATGCATTTCTTGTAATTTTTATTTTAGGATGAAATGCAAAGTTTCACTGCTCATATAGTGAACATGGTTAAGGAAGAGAATCTCCTGGCCCATCAAGGTGGGCCCATCATCCTCACACAGGTCAGTTTTATCATTTCATTACTGTATTATTTTTATTTAAATTAAGATAAATCTAATGCATGCCACTTCTCTTAAGTGAGAGGTTGATTACGATTCTGATTCAATACAATTCTATATCATGGCCCGTCCAAATCACATTTTTCATGTCATCAAGTTCCATTAAAATACTTACAAAAATACCATTTTCAACATAAATAATAAAAATAAATAATTCCTTAGTTGTAGTCAGCCAAAAATACATAAATTTTGGTATTAGAGCATTTGTTTTTACGTATTGTTTGTTTTAATAAATTTCTTTTTTAAATAATCATAACAGATCGAGAACGAATTCGGAAATGTAATGGGCCCATACGGTGCCGCAGGGAAAAAATACGTCGAGTGGTGTGCGAAAATGGCAGATTCCCTTAATGTTGGTGTCCCATGGATCATGTGCCAGCAAGCTGATGCACCACAACCAATGGTATTTTCTTTTAATTCTTTATATATATATATATATATAGAGAGAGAGAGAGAGAGAGAGAGAGAGAGAGAGAGAGAGAGAGCCCACCTGTTGCCTATTTTTAAATGGAGTTGACATTTACACCCATCTTTTCGAAAGATATACCATTTAACAGAAATGGCGTATGCACCGAAAAGGTTGGGTGTAAATATCCATTCTCGTATGGTAATTCTAGTTGTTCTTATGAAATTATTTCTGTCTATCTCAAAACAGATCAACACATGCAATGGATTTTACTGTCACAATTTCAAGCCAAACAATGCAAATAGTCCGAAAATGTGGACTGAGAATTGGACCGGCTGGTGGGTTTTTTTATTTTTTCTAGCTTCTTTCTTTTGGTTATGAGTAATTACAATTCACTCCCCAGAATTGATATTTCCACCCCAATGAATTTAAATTAGTCGGTAGGATGGTCAATGGGCCTAGCCCACAAAGTTCTAGTCCTGGTCCAATAAGCCCAAAGCAAGTGATTCCTGAACGGTTGATGGGCCAGGCCCATAGAAAGCCGTACTTGTGGTGTGGAACTATCAATTTGGGGTGGCTTGGAATATTAGTTTTGGTTCTGGGAAATGAATATTATTGGATTTTTCAGGTTTAAAGCATGGGGTGGAAGAGACCCACATAGGGCTGCTGAAGATGTGTCCAATGCAGTCGCACTATTCTTCAAAAACGGTGGCACTTTGCAAAACTACTACATGGTCAGTCCTACACTCACATGCATACATATGTGTATATTAGAAATTTTCTATGTATTTTCAAAAGAATTTATTGATATTTTGCATCATTTCAGTACCATGGAGGAACCAATTTCGGCCGTACATCAGGTGGGCCATACATAACAACATCTTATGATTATGATGCTCCGCTTGATGAATATGGTAACTTGAGACAACCCAAGTGGGGCCATTTGAAGGCACTTCATTTAGTTCTTTTATCGATGGAGAACGCGCTTGTCAATGGTGATGTGACGACCACTGATTATGGACATGGTGCAACGGTTCGTTTTTTAAAATCTCTCTCTCTCTCTCTCTCTCTCTCTCTCTTTATTTCATTTTGTCAGTCGTCCAATAACATAAATTGCATTGTTTTTTCAGGCGACAATGTATAAACCCGCCAATGGAAATGCCGGATGTTTCTTGGCTAATCAGAATGGTACGACTGACGTCCTGATCACCTTCCAAGGCAACAAATATCATGTTCCAGCATGGTCTGTTAGCATTCTTCCTGATTGTAAGAATGTTGCCTACAATACAGCAAAGGTAAGCTTTTCCTTAAAAATGGAATTTATTGAATAATAATAATAATAATGACAGGCCCACTAAAGCTTGCATGGCCCACTAACAAGAATGATGGGCTAATAATGACAGGCCCACTAAAGCTTGCATGGCCCATAACAAGAATGATGGGCTAATAATGACAGGCCCACTAAAGCTTGCATGGCCCACTAACAAGAATGATGGGCTAATAATGACAGGCCCTTACTTCATAGGCCCAGTAAAGCTTAAAGTGGACCCACTAACCAGCATGATGGGCCTCCATTCTCTGATTATTATCTTAATTTCATGGACAGATCCAAACCCAGAAATCTGTTATAGTGAAGAAGCCTAATGCAGCTGAAAATGAACCGGCCCAGCTGATCTGGCAATGGCGGGCTGAGAAGATCAAGGATACACTGAAAAATACACTGAAAGGGCAACATGGCTCCTTCATCTCTACACAACTTCTAGAACAAAAGATGACTACTGGTGACACTAGTGACTATTTGTGGTACATGACAAGGTAAATTGTTTTTTAAATTTCTATTTTAGATTTCTATTAAATATAAAAATCATATACAAGAAAAATGATTTTATATAATAAAATATATATTTACAATTTTTATTTATTTATTTATTTTCTTATTTAATGATATTTCTGTAGTGTACATATGAGCAAGAGCGATCCTATCTATAGCAAAAAGATGACATTACGTGTAAATACAACCGGACATGTTCTTCATGCTTTCTTCAATGGAAAGCGCGTCGGTAAATATACCAAAGAAATTCTCTTATTTATTTATTTATTTTGTAATTATCTAAGAAATCAATATAATAAGTGCGGGAATCCCAACGCAATCTAAAAAGGAGTTTAAAAAATACCCCTCGGAACTGGGTTATTGCTTGATGAATGGATTCATCTTTCTACTTATGACCAATCAGATGATCTTAACCATCCAAATATGTGTATAATTTTAGAGGGTGAAGCTGGATGGTTGGGATCATCCAATTGGTGGAGTGCATACCATAACAACGGCGTAGACAATCTTTTGGTGCCGTACAATCTTTCCTGCCACTCCGTTAATCAGGTGGGCCACGCAGTTGGGATCAATGGACAACCGACGGTCTGAGTAAAAAATACAGGTGTGGCCCACCTTGTGAGTTGATCAGCTTGATTTTCTAGGTGTGGCTTACCTTTTTATGGTACTCCTGTATCGTACAGTACCATAAGTAGTAGCACTGTCAGTTCTCCTTTAAAAAGATCTCAGCCTTCTAAACGTTTTGAATTTTCTGATTTTGATGGAATCAGGATCACAATTTGGGAAAAATGGAAATTACAGATTTGTCCTTGAGGCTCCCGTCACCGTAAAGCCCAAGAAAAATGATATTACCTTACTCAGCGCCACCGTCGGATTAGCGGTCAGTAATCTATCTTTTTTTTGGAGCCATTAATTTAATTGAGCCTACTTTGATCAGTACGAGAGTAGCCAATTCTCGACTTTCAACGGTCGAGATTAGTCTTGGGCCCAGTTTATATCCAGTCCATAGTTATTGGGTCTGAAAGGGTCTCAAGCCTAACCCATGATTTCCAACTGATTGGACTGGGCCTCTTGGGCCATTTCATTTTACTTTAGCCCAAGCCCAGCCCATTTACAACCTTGTATTAACCATAGTAAATTACTAAAATACTCTTATCAAAATCTTTAATCCTGACCGCTCAATACTATTTTTTTTTTCATGGGTTGAGTAGAATTACGGTGCATTCTTCGACTTGGCTCCGGCCGGAATAGTAGGTGGGCCAGTTGAATTGGTGGGAAATGGCAATGTTTCACAGGACTTATCTGCATACCCGTGGACCTATAAGGTGAATGATGATAAATAATGTTATTTATACATTAATGAAAAATGTTAATTTAATTTTAATTTTTTTTCTTTTTTTATTTTACACTATCCAATGACGTGATCCACATGGCCCACTGATCGGTCCTTTGATGTACAGATCGGATTGAATGGCTATGCCCAAGAAGTCTACAGTGAGAATCCTAGACATGATCCCAAATGGACCACAGAAGCTCTTCCTCTTAATAGGATGATGACTTGGTACAAGGTACTACTCTCTTTCTTTAACTAAGGGCCCATCAGGTCCTTAATGGGCCCGTTTTCTAAAAGGCCCAAACCCGACACATGACTAATTAGTACGTATACCCCACATGGCCCACTTAAAATTTATAGGGCCCATCCATTCATAAGCCACTGATGTTCTAAACGGACCAGTCAAAAGATTAGTTCGGATCTGTGGGCTGGAACTGTTGAAAATATTAATTTTTCTCAGTGCAGGCCCAGCCTATTGCTACCTTGCTTTCTATACCTTTGTAGCTGTGTGTGGCCCACCCTGATGTTTGAGTGCCATCTAACCTGTCCATTAGATGATATCTCTGCGTTAGTCCTAAATCATAAGATCCATACCTCAGCTGGGCCACAACAAAGGGTACATTGAGTAGGACACCCAACATAGAAACATCTAAGATATTGTGTGGGCTCCACAGTGTTGTTAATGTGTCATCTAGTCCAGTCATCAGTTGCATCCGCCAGGATGAAGAGGTACTCTTATAATCGAGCTATTCCAAAATTTAGGTGGGCCACAAAATGGGAATATACAGTTGTTGCTGTGATTGTACATTGTTCTCCGTGGTGTGCCATCTGAGCTTTAGATAGAGATGTTCGATGGATGTACGGTTATGATGGGAAGTCACACAAGATGTACGGGTCGGATCAACATTTACATCACACGTGGATCCTACACAACTGGAACGTATGGTAATAAACATACGTACCATAAGTTTGCATGCATGTATACAGTCCAGTCATCAGGTGCATCCACCAGGATGAAGAGGTACACCTAGACTTAAGCTATTCCAAAATTTAGGTGGGCCACAAAATGGGAATATACAGGTTGGTGCTGTGATTGTACATTGTTCTCCGTGGTGTTCCATCCGAGTTTTAGATAGAGATGGTTCGAGGCATGTACGGTTATGATGGGAAGGCACACAAGATGTACGGGTCGGATCAACATTCGCATCACACGTGGGCCCCACACAACTGGAACTTATGGTAATAAACATACGTACCATAAGTTGCATGCATGTGATCATTCACTGATATCCTAGTATCCTACCATGTTACCATATCATCTTACTGTACAGGAGAATTGATCTAGACCGTTGAATTGTTTATTTGTTTGTCTTAGACAACCTTCAAGCCTCCTCTTGGAGAAGAGCCTGTGGTGGTGGACTTACTAGGGATGGGAAAGGGAGAAGCGTGGGTGAACGGCCAGAGCATCGGCCGATTCTGGCCCACCTTCAAAGCCCCATCGGACGGCTGCGGGAATTGCGACTACCGTGGGACTTATGATCCGAAAAGATGCACGACCGGCTGCGGAGAGCCCACCCAGAGATGGTAAGGCTATAATCCAACGGTTAGGATTGCCTAGTAAGCATGAATAGTGGAATGTAGCCCATTAAAGGTGGGACCCACTTGATGATCAGATCGGCCCCAACTTCCCATAAATCATGATCAGCCTCTTTATATAGAATATTAATTTAATTTCATAAAATTTTAATTGAATTTCTTTTAATTGGTGGAAATTCTTAGTTAAAAATCTGAATCGTACCAGGTACCATGTGCCGCGATCGTTCTTGAGGTCGGGCGATAATACGTTGATTCTGTTCGAGGAAATGGGAGGGAATCCAACGCAGGTGAATTTCCAGACAGTAACGGTTGGGACAGCTTGTGCGACGGTCTCTGAGGGGAATACATTAGAATTATCGTGTCAGGGCGACCGGACCATCTCTCAGATCCAGTTCGCCAGTTACGGGGACCCACAGGGCAAGTGCGAATCCTTCCAGAAAGGCTCATGCGAGGCCAGCAATGCCTTATCGGCCGTTGAGAAGGTATTTTACGTGCATCCATATGCATGCATGCACGTAGGCACACTTTTTTTTTTTTTTTTCCCATTAAGCCTTCCTTTAGATGATCTGAACCATTAATTATAATCTGGTCCTATTTTTACCACAAGATACTCCCAAAGATTATGTAGATACAGTCTAATCCTGTGGAACCCATCTACCTGCACTGTTCAATGACGGACGTGTATTTCCTGCGAAAGCTCCTGCGCTGAAAAGCTAGGTGGGCCTAGCGTAATGTTTGTGAGAAATCCACCCCGTCCATCCATTTTGCAAGCTCATTTTAGGGTATGGGACCCAAAATGAGCCAATTCAACACTCAAGTGAGCCGAAAAGAGGATTGAACGTCTACATTTGAAATAGTGGTGTAGCCACAGAAGTTTTGAATCAGGGTAATATTTGTATTCTCAGTTTATCCCAATAGTATTGAAGTTGTGAACGGTATGGATTGCATTTGATCATCACTGTCGACCCAGGAAGGTTTCAACAATGGGAATTTTCCTACTTACCTTTTCCTCCAGTACGGCCCAAATTAATCGCGGATCATGCTTACTTTTGGTTTCAAATCCTAAAATGTGCTAAAAAAACGGATGGATTGGGTAGATTTCTCACAAATATCACTTTGGGTTTTTTTATTATTATTATTATTATTATTATTTTTCCTCCACCACCAATTTTCAGGGCATGGATTTAACCGTTAGAATCTTCCAATCTTGGAGTTTCTTCACGTATCAACGTAGGTCCAATCATATCCACGGCCTAGATTGCCTGATCATGGACTCTCAACGCACGCACTAGAGCATCCATACTGGTGCATTATTATTGCGTTGAATTGTAATTTACTGATTTAACCTCTATTTCTAAAGTGTTTGGAGCGAAATGATACCATAGATTGGTCTCAACCACTACATACATAGTCCCACTTCCATTATACACGTGGCAGGCTAGATGGATGATCTGACCATCCACTCCGTGCACTATCATGGATGACTCACCGTTCATAACTCATACAAATAAGACAATCCTAGCCATCCATCAATTCCTCCCAACTTCCCCGTGAATCTCAACCATCAATATTTTTTCACTTCACCCTCCATCTGAATTCCACAGGTAGGATGCCAACGATCATCCATGGTACAGTGCGCAAGTTGCACGATCTCGATACCTTACATGTCAACCAACAACTATTTTTTGCATTTTAAGCCTTTACGGTCCATTTAAAGGCCACAAGTCAGACGGATAGGATCATACATTTGCACGAATTTTTTTTAACCATGAACCATACATGGTACGTAGCACTAGTTTGACGGTCTCGATCCACCGTCCACACGCAACATGTACCATCTAACGGTGACTAATATATTTCATCATTTCCGTCTTTATAATTAAAAATAATAATAATCAAACTAATGCATTTTTTTATTTTTTATTTTGTAATTTCCAGGCATGTGTGGGAAAAACAAGCTGCTCGATCAGCGTCTCGGATAGTACGTTGGGTACGACCACATGCGGCGTCGACATCGAAAAGAGGCTGGCCGTGCAGGCTGTTTGTTAATGAGCCATTCTCTTTCCCGGAAAGTATAATATTTCTCTTTAATTTGAAAAAAAAAAAAAAAAAAAGGTCTTCTATGATTTGTTGTTAGACAACACATATAGGCTATGTAATTATGATATTCTTAATAAGAAAAACGGGAGACCTTTTCACCTTATCATCATGGTTGTTGTGTGGAAATCTATAATGTTTGATGGAGTTATATGATCTCGTAAAAGTGGAACCCACCAGATGTCTATATACTTTAAATCTAACGGTTGAATTGATTTTATAGTTCTAACAAATCGGGAATGTGCTGTTGCCTTTCATGATCATGGTTGTGTACTGTAGTAGATGGCCCAATAGAAAGTTCTATGGTTAGAAGCTACGTGGGGACCACAAAAGTTTTCACAAGAAATCCACTCCATCCATCAGTTTCTCAATATCACAATAGGATGGGATTCTAATAATTAGACATACCCAAAACTCAAACGCCCCACACAAAAGAAAAAAAGTGAATATTGAAGCATTCATTGTTAAAAACTTTGTGGGGCCGCAGAAGTTTTGGATCAGGATAATATTTATGAATACAGGCCCCACAATTGTCATTGTATGTTTTGGATGATATTTGCATGCATCTCGAAGTACGGAGTTTTGATGATACATTCCACTTCTATTTTTTTAAAATTAAAAAAAAACACCACCAAAATGATTTTTACTAATTTAAGGGGAGAGATGCTCCCCTGCTCACCTATGCACGTATGCACCTTTTCAAACGTGCCATCGGTGTCTAATCTGAACGGTCCATGTGATGCGGAATCCCATGAAACCTTATGTGCCAAATTTTCACCCCAATATAACATTCTAGTGGGCCATAGCAAAGATAAATGCAAATCAAGGGAAGAGAATGTTTTCAATTTTCATGGCCCATCAAAGTTTTAGATCAAAGTAAAACTTGGGACCGGGAGGTTTCACGAGGTGCTGCTTCACTTGAACGGTTCAAATTTTGGATCCACATCATATATGATGGGTTCTCAAAAAAGTTACGTACGAACTGGTTCGCAGGTGAGCATTTCACAATTTAAGGGTATGTTTGTTTTTGTTAACGGATTGTGAAGTAAAAATATCATTATTATGATTTTACAACCCTTAAAGCAATCATGAGAATCAATGGTACAAATGTTATAGGATAAATGTAAAAGAATGTATAACAATAGTATTTGTTGGTGAAGATCTTAAATCCAAGCAGTGACATGATCTATGAATGAGAAGATTTGATATAAAAATAATAAATGCTATCATTACAACTTTATCACATAAATCAAACACGAGACCAAATGCATATGTTATGAGGGGAGAAGTGGTTTGTAATCAATATATTGCACTTGTAGTTAGTGAAACTAACACATCTTAGAGCTCAAAATGTGAGGAATTGAACTGACCAAAATGCCCTTCATGATTTGGGCACACTTACTGACCAGGTTGGATATCATGCACACACTGCTGCTTTAAAGTAGATGAAGGGCATTTTAGTTATCTCACCCTCTCTGTGAGTTACAATTTTTAAATATTATTGCAGTCCCTTCTTGGCAATTTGTTGTCTTGAAAAATCATATTAATTGAATGATCTGTATCATGCTCTGAAATTTGGGTATCTAAGTAAGCTAATCAAAATCCAAATTCCAGTATGTGAACTAAAGTATATTATATTAATACAACAATTATAACCACTTCATATCTAATTAAAATAAAAAATAAAAATTCTACATAATTAAACTTCCATTCCAAAAATCATTTTACTAATCAAATGTCCAAGGTTTCTAAATACATGAATAATTAAAAATCTAAAGAATCTAATACACTAGATGAATTAATACTACTTTTCTTTTACATTAATATGAAAAACTAAACTAAACCTAATATATTGAAGAACTAATAATAAAATCATGTTCTCTTGATGCACACCAACTTGGCACATGAAATAGATAAACAAAACAACGTGAGCATGATGACTCAGTAGGAACACGTCCCTAAAATACTTAAAATTTTCAAGTTGGCAGATAAATAGTATAGTTGTGAATCAACTTAGAATTAACACGCACACATAATAATGATGATGATAATGATGATGTGGTGCTCAATATAAATATAAATAAAATTTTGCATCGTGCCTTTAAAGGAATCCAAAGCAAAGTATTGTGTTCATTTTGAATCTTTCAAGGCAAAGCACCTATGCATATACTTTTAAGAAGTCCAAGGCGAAGCATCGTATTCATTTTTTTTTAATCTTAGGGCAATGTAATCCATGCTATTTTCAGGTGTCATGAATTGACGCAAGGAATCCACGGAACTTCTCTGGACTCTTCACAGGGTCTTTTCAAATCCACGAGGAAAGAAAACAAGAAAATAGAAATAAATTCTAATAAATTCAAAATTAATTAATGAATGAAAAAAATGAGTTTATAACCCTTTAAATAGGGATTCCAAGCAATGAGAAAGAAATCAAAATCAAACTACAACTAAAACTTGTAAAATTCGTAGCTTACTATAAATAGTAAACTTACTATTTATAAATGATCGTAATGTTTACTAGTGCACGTGGTTTTCGGCCAAAAATATTAAGTGTCCTATTTGCCTACACCAAGTTGTTCTCTTAATTTTTCTAAGCTCTTTTCACGTTGGGCGCAACTCCTAAACTCCAACGGATGAAGAGTTATAATCAAACTAAAACTTAATATTTATAATAAAAATGAAATTAAAATAGGAAAACGACTGTCGATCTAGCGGTACTTCGCAAATCTGGCTTGCGTAACCCGGCACAACTAGGTTGGTTGGCTAAAGCAGATCGTTTTACCCCAAAATTATATATTTTACATCTGATAACTCGTTCCGGATTGCGAGATATGTCTGATTTAAGGTCCGATGGTCTAGATCACTTTTGTTGTTACCAGGCCTTTTGTGATCCATCTTGGCCATGTAACTGTCCGCAACCCTCTCTACATCATGAATGCAATGTATATGATTAACATAGACATTCTTTCTTTCCAACATAATGTAATCACATGTTCAATTTATCATCACATAATCTTATAACTTAAATACACATCCTATTCATCATTACGTCCAAACTGAATTCAAAATAAAACGTACACATCTGTAATTTAAAAATGTACAAAAGCTACAAATAGAACATCCATCACCAATGTGTAAATTATAAAGAATTCACATCAACATTGAATATAATCTGTATAAGTACATGAGGGCCTAGATATATTGCTTGAAATTCCGTGCTCGAAAGCAAGGTTCAATTCCTCTTATACTCAGTTCAACTCAATCAGAGTAGAGGCGACTTGATGCGATACAGTGAATTTTTTATACAAATTATTACACGCATACCGAAATCCGACAAAACAATATGTTGACTCATTGAGTCAACTCAGTGAGTCGTGGCCAGCGAGTACACTCACCAAGTCGACTCGATCCGCAACATATTTTCTCTCTCTATCTCACTCATTTTCCTTTCTTTCTTCCTCTTCCTTTCTTCTTTCTTTCTTCCTCTTCCTTTCTTCTTTCTTTCATATCTTCTCTCCTTCTTGAAATGGAATGGAATCAGCAGCTTGGAGCGGCACTGACTCCCTGATCTCTCTCACCTTCTATTAATTTCTTTCTTCTCTCTCTCTCTCTCTCTCTCTCTCTCTCTCTCTCTCTCTCTCTCTCTCTCTCTCTATTAATTTCTTTCTTCTCTCTCTCTCTCTCTCTCTTTTTTCTAGGTCTCTCTGGATGTAACGAGAGTTTTATACAGCCTAAGGTTCTGGAGTTGATTTATATAAGGGAAAAGCGTTGAACAGTTACGTAAGCGTTTTGAGAATGAGTTTTCACAATCGGGTTTTGACGGCTTGGATCTAAGGATGGATGAATGTTTCCCGATTGATCAGATTTGAACGAGCGAATGGCTTAAGTTATTGAACAGCTAGATAAGGGGCTGAATTATTTGGGTTCCATGTGAACGGTTGGGATTTAGGACTATATGCCAATCATAGGCTATGATATTAAGTGGTCCATATATTAAATGGTTTAGCTAGATTGTGGAAGGTATAATTTCGATTGATGGTTCTTTGGTTGAATGGTTGAAAGGGCTTATCTCAAATAGAATTGTCGGATAATCTTTAAAATGTGAGGCAAGTGGCCCAATGGGTCCTTAGGTCATGATCTCGACGATAGATTAAGCATGTATATAGGTGATGATTAATTTGAATGGATTAGATTCATGAATGGACCTACATATGAGGGGTTCGAAGTTAGTATATTATGATCAGACAATCTGAAAATGAGATGAACAGTTGGATGACTTAATGGGTCTGTGAATATTATTTTAAATGGTTTAGATCGCTAATAAATAAAGTATGTTGTGATATGAAGGCTTAGAATATGTGAAAGGGTGTGTGCGCGCGCGCATATACTCATGGATAGGGTCATTAGATAGGGTGGATAGGTATATAAGTGGATGTGACTATCCCAAAGTTGGTTTATCAAGATCGAGTGGTCTAGAAGGAAAGTAAACAGTTGGATGAGTAAGTCTAGCGATGGGTAGTATTTTCAATGGTTGGTTTGATGACTAATTGAGTATATGATAATATATTGGATATCGAATGTTGTTACGAGGTATACCAGCATCTAAGTATGCGTAGATATACACAAGTTCAAGTGTGGTTTTCCTAAAAGTATGGGTTCAAATTGGGATGTATGCTAGATTAAGCACTGCATACTTACATGAGCGTGAAAATTTTCAAGGTATTATAATCTAACCCTATCCAATCAATGGCATAAAAAAAATGAATAAACAAGATCATTCATGAAGATATGTCCAATGATAGATGTTTAAGACCATCCATTTGATATGAGTTAGTGAGATGACCTAATGCAACTAGTCGTATGGAATGCCTTCTATGTTAATTCTCATCTATATTGTATATAATGTAACTTTTGGACATTTTTACCTTTTAATTAACTATGGAAAAAAAAAACAGTCTTTTGATTTTTTTTATTGGCGTAGCCAGTTGACCTAAGGGCATTTTAGCCTTTTCAACTCTTTAGGAGGCCATGCGACAAAGGTTACATAGGGTTTACTGTAATGAATTTATAACATTTATATAGTTAATCTAGCTCATGTTAGGATGTCAACCCAAAAATAAAAGGAATGGTAGCCATGCTGTCCATTACATGCACCACTCCATTTTGAGTTTCATTAAAAAAATCAGGATGATTCAATACCCCTCCCACCCAAAACCTCCGATCCAAGAATTCAGAATTATTCAATAACCAATTTCACCTAGTGTGGTCCACCTAAGTTTTGGAATACTATGATTTTTGTTAAGTAATTCTTTCATCTTAATGAGGCGCATTAGATGGATAAGGAGGGGCATTCCATCGCAACTATTGCTTGTAGAGTTGCCTATGTTAGTTTTAGATGATCATGATTTTTAGGTTCAATGGTTGAAATGGGGCATTGTACCTGATGGACGGAGTGGATCTCATGAAAGATTCATCCACGTACCTCTGTGTTTGTGAAGTTAACTCTCTGGATACCACTAACAGGGACAATGATACAAGTAAAGAACTCAAGGCAAAATGGCTAATGGTGTAAAAAATGGCTTTCCCTCGGTAAAGAGGGACTGAGTCGTTGAGATCCTTAGTTTTCAATGGGACACTTTAACAGTCCAATCCATTGATCCAGACTGTTCATTAGGTCAAACACACATTTCATGGGTTACCGTGCAAACATCAAACTAGACCGATATTAGCAATTTGATCAATGGCCCTAAATATGGATGGTCAAGATCATTTACAAGAAAATACGACTAAGCAACAAGTTGATCCATCTATTTGTTAGGGACCATCATGAATTGCTTATGATTCTAAAGAATCACCTTTGTTAGGCAACCGTAACAATCACATCCATGGCTTGAGATAAAGGTGGCCATGGAAAATAAGGCCATATCAAGGATGGATTTGATCATCCAAGAAGTGCGATTTTTTGCGTGGTAGCCTATGAAGTTCATTCTGAAATTATTGGACGGTTCAGATCGATCGATTGGACTGTCCAACTGTCCCAATGCAATTAGGAGCACTGTTAACTTTTAGACGGCTTTGTTTCACTAAAAGCAAGTCTCACAGTGCCAGACAATACCCAAGAACTCTTCAAGTTAATCTAGTCAATTGATGATGATAGATCTTTAAATCCTACCAGGGTGGTCCACTTTTGTGGCCTTTGACTGCTTGATGGATGGTAATGTGAGATGGACGGAGAGGATTAATTATGAGTGGGACATTGCCTAGTTTTTAGACAATCCTAGCCCTTCACTTGGAGGCATATAAATTAGACATAAAGGGTCTAAAAATCCACAATGGGAAAAATGTTCATTTATCAGATGGTTAAGATTGTCCAATCAAAGAAATTCCGGTTCAGTGGAAATCAACGGCAGACATGGTGCCTGTTTTCTGATCATCATACACACCTGCCACGTGTATGGTGCACACTTGAGAGGCACAAGGGCACGGTGCTTCCAGTGGGCAGTGGATTCGCGTGTTGGTCCCATGATAATGCCCTCCACAGAATGGACGTGGATTGCGTCCGACCCCCGGCCGTCTCAAGCCACGAACGGGCAGATCTATTGGGGGCCCACCGTGATGAATCTGTCTATCCACGCCGTCCATCCCTTTTCTCAGATCATTTTCAGATATGAGCCAAAAAATGAGGCAGATCCAATGCTGAGGTGGACCACAACAAATAGTAAGCTTGGATTACATTAAATGCAAGAGTCATGGTCCACTTGAGCGTTGGATCTGCCTATTTTTAGGCTCATTACTTAAAATGATCTTCCCAGCGCAGAAACTACTACGTCCAACATTTTTGGTGGCTTGTCCTAAAATGAGCTCACAAAATGTACAGACGGGGTGGATTTCTCACAAACATACCAGTGGGCAACGTAGGTTCAGACCCATGAGTCCACATCAGATCTGGAATGCCAGACCGGACACATTCACAGCCCCCATTTTATTCCTCCCTAGGGGTGGGTATGTCCCTGTTTATGAATGATGAAAACTTTGGAAAAGAAATCAAATTCCATTTCCAAGGTTTTACTCCACTAAAAATTAAAATAATAATAATAACAATAATAATATAATAATAAAAGAGCAAGAAAGAAGAAGAAGAAAAAAGATGTCAATTTCTTAAAAGGAAAAATATCTATTACATGCAGATTTTCAAGGTTGTGAGAGACAGCGCTTGCCATTTGACAGATGATCTTTTGACATCTGCAATGGAAAACTAAGCTTCAAGCCAAACAGGGGAAAATTCGGAGTTTTTCATTCATCTAGCTTGCAGTCTCTTCTTAATAACCCTTCCTTTTCCTATATGAATCTGTCTGCATAAAAAGTGGCAGGCTCATGAATGAGCTAGATCTGCACATGAATATAGCTAACCTCACCATTGATGATCCTTACCAGCTGATTGGAGGACTTCAGCTTCATTAGTTGGTGTGTTTTTTGGCAATGGCCCATTAATGGTGATGCTGGCAGGACTAAACAGTCCAAATTCCTTTTGACAGACAGATTTCACAGACAGGATAACAAAAGAGGTAATTATGAACCATAAACACATCTCAAACAACACTTCCACTTTTCACGAATCCAAACGTAGCTTGCAACATCAGGAAGGCGACCCAATGCCACCGCCCATGATCAGATTGCTACAGGTCAGGACTTCATTTCTACAATCATCCAGGAACTCAGAATGTTCAACTGGGGGAAACACTGGCGCCAATGACCAAGGACTTCTGCTTTTTCAAAACGTACATGGCTTATCGCATGAAAGGTGACTTGACAATATCGTCGTCGTTGTCGTCGGAACCAAAATCTTCACTGGACATGGGTTTGACAAAATCCTGCAACCATTGCCATGACAAACCCACGTTAAAAATAGAAAAACAGATTGCATGCTCAGAGAACTACAACACTGCCCTTCCCATTATTTTTACTGTATCAGGACAATGCTTACTGCCAGTAGGCAGAAAGACATTGAGAAGATAGAACAAGGAAACATTACTGCACTGAAGCGGACTACCACGTGGTACGTATGGAAAGGTGCAATTGGAGGAAATGAATGGGACCTATCCGTGGATGATGGAAACACAAGTGTGCATTACAGGGTTGAGATTGAATGCAGGTGGCCCAATCATTTCAACAAGGGTATTTATACAGTGCTGGGCACAAAGTACTGGTTTTCATAGCTTTGACAAAACTCGTATGGGTGGGCCCGCCTTTCAGTGGCCAGATTGTTCATCTGAGGTATCACCAAGGGCAAGCAAAGGGCCAAAATCACATCCAACCTAAAATTCCGGCCAACCCAATTGGTCCATCTCTGGTTGCACATGGACCACCGACTGAAATCTTATTTTTAACCATCTATATGCCCCATCCAGGTCAATATTGGACAGAAGAAGTGCATAACCATTCTGGCCAAGCATTGTCTATTTCCAAGTTATTTGGACATGCAAAGATTCTTTTGAAAGTACAATCTTGAATGATGTGCTTATTATTCTGAAAAGATATTTTGTGAAAGGAGAGAGAGAGAGAGAGAGAGAGAGAGAGACCATAACCACCATCAATGCCGATGTTATTGCCACCGTTGCCATCGCCATCATCGATACCATCATTGTGAAAACCACCATCCCCGTTGCTTGTAGAATAGTAGTAGTGGGGATGGCCACAAGTTGGAAATGGTACTGACGACAGGATGGTAACAACACACTTTTAGCATAAAGCAATGAATCTTCAGTACTCACCTGATATCCCTGTGCTGGCCCATGTTGGGAAACTGCCATCCATGCCTGTGACTGTTCAGCAAACTCCCTAATGCAGTTCAGCTTGGGGAGCACCTCAGTCCCTAAATCAGGTCGGTCCTTACGCCGCAGCTCGGAGCACTTCATTGCCAGATTCACAAACTCCGTGGTCTCCTCCATCGGCCAGTCTGGCACTGAGGAGTCCAACATCTTTGCAAGCATCCCCTTCTCCAGCGCCTTCTCAACATTATGTGCAAGCCCCATCGGCGGAGCAGCTGTGACCAACTGCAGAAGAATGATCCCGAGTGCGTAGATGTCAGACTTTACTCCCAACATGCCAGTCTTCTGGTACTCAGGATCTATGTAGCAGAAAGTTCCAGCCGCTGCAGTCATGCGGTACTGGCTGGTTGCATCAGCAGCAGCTGGTGGGATGAGGCGGGCGAGACCCACATCGGCAATCTTGCTAACAAAGTTATGGTCAAGAAGGATGTTGCCGGGCTTGAGGTCACGATGGACAAGGGGCTCGGGCTTGGTCTGGTGGAGGAAGAGGAGGCCGGTGGCAATCTCAGAGGCAATCTTGAAGCGAAGCTGCCATGAGAGTGGTGGAGTGTTGTCGTGGCAGAAGAGACGGTCCTCGAGGCTGCCATTGGCCATGTACTCGTATACCAAACACCCATTTTCAGGACAGGCGCCCATGAGGAGGACCATATTCGGATGGCGGATGCAGCTTAACACTTCAATCTGCGAAAATTCAAATAGTGATGGTAATACCATAATTGTAGAACGAAATGTTAACGAGGACGCTAGAAATTTTACCATCCACAAGAAAAAAAAAAAAAAATTTTAAATAATCTCAATGGAGACCACCTAATGCACAAGTTGGCATGTGGGTCATTTAGAAGTGTATGCAGACTTAGCAAAAAGCTTGTGAAGGAAAAGAGAAATGAGAGGAAGTGAAGCTTGAATGTACCTCCTGTTGAAATTGTTTCATTCCTTGAGTGGCATCTGTCCGTAGAATCTTGATAGCAACAAGTGTATGATCCAGAGTAGATTTGAAAACAGGCCCATAACCCCCTTCACCAATCTTGAGCTTTTCCGAAAAGTTATCTGTAGCCTTCTCAATCTCTTCAACAGTATATTTTCTATAATGGACATCCACAGACAATTTCTCCATGATTTTCCTCATCTCCTCTGCCTCCTGAAGATCTCTCTCTGTATGCCTCTTGGTTTCCTCTGACTCACCCATCTTTTGTGTAGCGTGGGTTTCCAGAGCTCTTCTGCTCCAAGGCTTCTCTTCCACTGCTCCAATCAATGTGCGAGGAAATCTCGCTCCTTCATACCTCTGAATCTCTTCAGTTTGTAATGAATAAGGATCTCTATCCTGGATGGCAGAATAGAATTTGCATCAAAATCAAAGAGCAAATGTAGAAATGGGTGAATGTGTTCATATGATAAGAGTTTGAAAGCATTAACAAATATCATCATACCTTAGTAATGTCTGAGAACTTTTATTTTTTTATTTTTCAGACGTTTTTCGAACTGCAAAAGCAGGGTAATTGTTGATTCAGAAGTTTCAAGTAGTGTTCGTTGAGTCAAGAAAATATTAGCCGCTTGACTGGCAAAGTTCATCAACATTTGTTTTGCCTAGACTTGTTTGAAAGGTGCACCGTTATTCTCTTTATGGAATTATTGGGTCCTGATGCATTGAGACCTGGAGAGTGTCCATATGAAGTCCTTTACGACAATTTATTGCAAATCTTGAGTGGAGCCACTAGGCCTACTTTGTTTACCTGAATGGTTTGGCCCACCAGTTGACCCATACATTAAGCCTACTGGTTTGGCCCACTAGTTGAGCCATGAACCTTAACACAATCCAATCATGGTGGACCATACAGGGGCAATGCGGCTGAGAGGAAGATGAGAAAATAATAAGCCATGTTCCAAAACTTGAGACGTTTCAGTGATCCTAGCCATTTAACAGTAAATAATAAGCAATGGCCATTTATCACACTGTTAAGATTTTCCAATCGTAGAAATTTTTTGGTTACTGACCATTCTAAGGTGGAGCACTGGATGCCCGGTTCGACTGGTTGGGCTGAATTTTAGGCTTGATACAAGCTTGAAATTTGAACTGGTTGGGCCATACAATTGGTGCTACGGAGCCTGCATTTGATGGTCCGTGCACCAAAAGTCCCTCAGATTGGAAGAATGGTTACTTCCTAACACTTCAGTAGGTGGTCAGAACAAATATTATGCAGTTTGGGTCACTCAATCTGGTGGATATTGGAGTATTGGCCCATCCACAGTGTGGCCATCAAATCAACAGCTTAGATCATTGAACATAGGCACAAGCATTGCATAACAGTGTCCATTGCATATATTCCATCATTATCAATGGACCGACTCAAGGGTATGGCATGGGCCAAGATTATGAACAGTGGACCGGCTGGTCCAATTCAAAAATTTTTATTATGATTGGCCCAGGCACTGCCCATCGATAGCCCTAGTTGTAGCACATCTCCACCATTGAAAACACTGGAGCCCTTTACTAAGATGTTCATGAGTGTGGACCCATGATCGTTTACTTGAAATCAAATACTCTTAGCCACTGGACTAACACTAGATTAGTTTTTAAATCTCTACCTTTTTATAAATTTAGTTTATAGTTGTTAAATCTCTACTTTTTATTAGGGGTGGCAATGGGTGAAATTTGGACTCGGCCAGGCTAGGCCTAGGCCTGACCTAATTAGCTTAGCCCGGCCCACATTTAAGACCTAAGGCCCAAGCCCAGTCCAAGCCGACATAGGCCTCACACAGTAAGCCCCAACCCAGCTCCACCTTAAATTTGATAAAATCCCTATTTCCCACTCGAATTTTCCTAATCAATGAGTTGATCAAGTGCACCACACATGCACAAATAAGTAGACATTTTGAAGGAATGAAACCTACAGTTCAAGATGGATGGATTGCCTAATTGACAAATGGAATGACATATTCGTAGAATATAACATATACACATATAAAGTCAGTCTGGGCCAGGTCAGGTTGAGCTAAAACGACTTGAGCTCGAGGCAGAGCCCAAGCCCAACCCAAAAATTGATGGGGCCATGGATGCCAGACCCAAGCTTGGACTACAGGCTGAGCTAGTAAGTCAAGCCCAGCCTAAAACTGTGTTTGGCTTGTCTAGTCAGACCAACCACCCTGCCCTTTGCCACCCTTAGATTTTAGTTTAGAGAAATGCTCCAGTGCTCTCTGAGCTCTATAAGTTAAATTGCTCCTAGTTTTATTTGGACACAGATAATCCAATTCATTAATCTAGACTGTTCATGAGAACCCAATCCACATTTCATGGGCGACCATGAAAACATTATACTGATATGATTTTAGCATGGGAGTCTATGAAAGGTGTTCCAGACTTGATGGACAATTCAGTTGATTGGTCGAAATGTCCAAGTCAACTGATGAAAATAGGAGCCAACAAATAACTTCTAACCTTTAGCTTTTTTGCAACATCGAACTCATCTAATAGGTTGGCCCCATCACGGGGCATCAAGGAGATTGCCTTGTGCAAAAATCACCCACATCCACTCATTAAGTGGACCAAATTTGTATTTTTCTATCTACCAATGGCTAGACTTCATTTTCTACGGTTGCACTAGGTGATCCACATGGTGGGCCAACCTATTGGACAGGTTCAACATCTTGTGAACATGATATGTTGGAAGTTTTACAGTCAAGATGAGGTGGATTTGAAACCTTCTCTTTTTTCTAAATGTTCTTACATGAGCTTCTCTTTATTAAATGAAATAAAGACTAGAAGCATATGGCATATGTAGATTGCTTTTCAAAATAACAATTTTGAAAAGGTGTTGAATCATGCCTCACCAGGCTTGTGTTAGTGGGTACATGTAGGCTAGATTTTAAAATGATTAAATTTTGTGAAGACATCTAGGACAATGGATCTTTTGGTCTATTTGAATTGTGAAGTACCGCAAAAATGTAATGTAAAAGCACCATCATTATGATTTTATAACGTTTGTCTAAAATGTAATTCAGCGGTCAAATACAAATGTAATAAGAGATGAGTAAAGGAACGTATAAGCATTACAATTTTACATTGTATTGCAGTGGAAGCCTCTTATTCAAACAGGCACATTAGTGTATTTTTCCTGTTGATTTGACATTTTAGTGATATAAAAGTATCATCATTATAATTTTACCACGTCTATCCAAACACGGAAATTGTCAGTCAAATTACCTATTCCTTAGGAGGCGGGTTTTATAATTTGTAATCACTGCACTTATAAATCGCGGCCATAATTCGCAATCCAAAAGGGCCAGTTGATTGGATTTGTTGGCTAGGACGTAAGCTTATTGACACTTTCCAACCACAAATTATATTTTTTGGAAGGCAGGCAAAACATCTCTCTTATTACAAACCAAGTGCAAAAGTCCAAAATAAATACAACCGTTAGATAACCTGCGTGAAATGGATAATCTGTCACAAAGTTACAATGGTTGGAATCTGTAGTACGTGTTTAAGCCATTTTTTACCAATCAAGACTTCTCTGCCCTAATTTTTGTAATCCTGGTACTTTATTAAGTCGGCCTTGACCCTTCCAGAATCATTAACCTATTTGAGAAAGAGTTATGAAGAAACCTACTTTTTTCTAAGAAAAATAGTTTCTATTTTCCAGCTTTGTTTTAGGATATTGATAGGATGTGGTGATCCTAGAGTTCCCTTTGTTAGATAGAATGTGTATATCAAAGATCCAGGACATTCATCATATGGTGCCCATTGCGAACGTGGCCCACCAAAAAAATGATTTCAGTCTGTTTATGGGGCGATCACACTTGTCTAAGAAAATAAGCTCAACAGTTTAAATTCAATGCATATGTGTGACTCACTTGTCTAGGGGTTCTGATTGCGGAACCACACCCAGATCAGGCCCACATAACCATTCAAATTGAAGATACAACCCTAACCCGATGGCCCATCTGATGCCTGATTGACTTGTGGGGACCGCAGGTCCAATCAATGCCCTTTGACAGGTAATATACGAGCCATATATAATGGCCAAAGCGCTTGGCACAAGTTCAACCACCCACTATACCAACAAAGTTAATGTATATACTATGTAGATTTGATTGAACTACTGAACTACAGGAGCATTTATTTGATTATGAATAAAGTTTATAAGCCTTCCTTTATGAGAATGTGAGTCTCTTTGACAGGGTTGCTAGGATAGACTAGTAGGCTATTGAGGGATTTGATCAATCATCTTACAAATGGTATGTATTAAAATCTATTCAACTCTAGTTTGATACTTCAATTTTGCTACATCAGTTTTCGTATTAGAGTAAGTTCAATTCCTTAAGATAGAATTTGTCATCTATTAACAACATGGATTTACAGGATTATGTATTTAGAACTAGACGTATGGCCCATGGAAGGATTATTAAGAAAGGGAAAGTTGTTATGGAGGATGTAGAAAGCACGCAAGGGGAATATTGGAAGATAGTTTCGAGGAAAAGATGAACGGAGGCACTTTAGCATCTTCATTGCCAACATTCTATTCATCTCAAAAGCTCTAAGAAAAGCATTCAGGAGGTTCCGTCTGGTGTCAGATATATACGTGCCAAAGACTAGAGGAATAAATCGAAAAAGAGTTTCACTTTTGTCTTGTTTCTATATGAACAATATATATATATATATATATATATATATATAAAGAGAGAGAGAGAGAAAGAGAGAGAGAGAGACGTTATTTTAGCATTCCACATCAGAATGCAGGTAAGTATACAATATATGACTATAACACATTGTTTGACATTATTTTAATGAAAATCAAGCTAAATATAGTTATTTCATTACTTCAAAAGATTTTGATAACAACATTGCCTAAACTTTCAGTTGAAAAACTTGACTGCAAAGAGTAACATTATCCAGAGAATGAGATGATTAGAGGGAGTTGGGGTCATAAAGTCCCATATAGATATATTATATAATTAATATATCAACTTAAACCCAAAAGTATTGCAACCAATTCGATGATTTCAAATAATATTTCCCACAAACCATAAACCCTGTCAGGAAAGTGCAAATTTATAATGAGGCTTTCAAAAAATTCTTTTTATTGGTTTTCCATTATTACATGAAGAATTAAATAAACTTTCAAGTTTAAAATCAGATAATGAAACCCTACAAAAACAGACAACAAATAAAAAACAACTTCGAATTCAAGATGCGCACAAAAAAAAAAAAAAAGTGTAGGTTTATTAGTTGAAATCAAATCTAGTGTTGTCATATGTGATCGCATGAGCAATTATGCGATAGCATATCTAGATTTAGATAGGTGTATATGCCATGATGACATATGCGGTTTTGTAACTATTGGCACTTATGTGATTGCATAAGCCATTTTTATGCGGTTATGTGCTCACATAACCTCCGAATGGCACTTACAAGATCGCATAACTGGTGTCGGACCACTATCTTATTCTTTTGTCAGTTGAGACAGAGAGATTGGTGTTCTTTTGAAGTAAAGGGGTTTTTTGGGTTCCGATTGTCCCAGAAACTCAAGTTGCTGAAGAAAGAAATTCTAGATTGGATGAGGGAGGTTTTGGTTTTTTTTTTTTTCGGTATTTACATTCAACTTCTTTTTTTTTTTTTTTCATAAACCCTATTTTTTAATCTAATCACAGATCATGCATGAGAGGGCATTTCCGATCAAATCTACATCGGATTTAATCAGAGTTCATTTTTTATTTTTTAGAATTTTCTGTTGATTTTTATGGATTTTTCAGATTTTTTTTTTTTTTCAAATTTGTTGAGTTTTTTCTTTTCTTTTCTTTTTAGAATTTTCTATTGATTTTTGTAGAGTTTCCATAAGTGTTTTTTTTTTTCAAATCTTTTGAAATGTAACACATAGGGGGGTATTCCCGGTTAGATCCACACGAGATATAATCGGAGATTTGGTTTTTTATTTTTTATAATTTCGCTCGAATTTTTTGGATTTTCCATATTTTTTTACTTTTTCCAAAATGGAACCAAAACTCATGCTTGGGTTTAGGGGAGTATTTTCCATCAGATCTACACCATATCTTATTCTAGATTTGGGTTTTTTTTTTTTGAGGAAACTAAATTCGAGGACCCGATTTGGGGAAAATCAAATTTTTGTTTAATTTTTCAACCAAAAATAAAATAAAATCTTTTCTCCTCCCCTGATAGTTACTTGTTAATACTTAAATTAATAGTCCAATAGTTGATATGTAATAATATTAGTCTATTACCAATATATGATATCAATTTCTGATATATACCAACAATTTATACAAAAAATAATTTTAAAAAAAAAATCAACACAACACCTTATAGTAGGTCAACCCGTCAGGACAACATTCTTACCATACCATTGAATACAATATCAAAACACACAAAATTTGATAGATTTTAGGATATCTCACCTTTTCCTATTTTTTCATATTTTTTTGGTTTAAAAAATTATGATCGATACAGGACGATACAACCCCAATACAGACACACAACGCCATATCATATCATTTTTCGGCTGGGCCGATAACAACATTTAGAACCATGCTTATGACGAAAGAAAAAGCCCAAAGGCTAAAAGTTATCTCAAGATTATTCAAACTGCCTCAAGGAGGAAATTAAGTGAAGACAACGATCGAGAGCCACTTGGTTAAAAGAATGGGACAAAAATACAAGGATTTTTCATAGTATTCTAAGTGCGAGGGCCACAAACAACGAAATTTTGAGTGTTATAGTGGAAGGAGGGTTGAGAAGAAAACCAAAGTACACTAAGAGGTGGTTAAGTTTTACAAGTCCCTTCTCACTGATGACGGATGGACTAAACCTTGTCTTGATAATCTGAGCTTTAGTTGCCTTTCAGAGGAAGAGGCTCTCTCTCTTGAGAAACCCTTCTCGTTAATAGAAGTAAAAGCGGCAATGGAGTCATTGGGGAGGAATAATGCTCTGGGGCCAAATGAATTCTCGTTGACCTTCTTTTAGGTTTTTGGGGAAGTAGTTTAGGGCAATTGGATGGACTTTATGATGGATTCCTTCTAGAGGGGTTGTTTGTTGTCTTCCTTGGGCACATCGTTTATAGAGATCATCCCTAAGGTGTCTGAAGCATAAACTTTAAAGGACTTTAGGCCGATCAGTTTAATCAAGAGACCATATAAGATTCTTGATAAGACATTGGCGAACAAATTCAGAGAAATGTTGGCTATTATCATTTCCAAGAATTAAGGGCTTTTGTCGAGGGGAGACAACTACTAGACGGTGCTTTAATCGCCCACGAGTGTATTGACTTGAGGTTCAATGAAGGAGTACAAGACTTCGTTTCTAGGTAAGACAATGAAAAGGCGTATGATCAATGTCAATTGGGATTTTGTGGAGTATTTATTGGGCCAGATGAGATGTGTATGGTGAATGTTGAGTCAATCAATCATATCTTCATACATTGTTCATTCGCAAGTCAGATATAGAGCCCCATTAGTTAAGGAACTTCTCTTACTTTGGCATGGTGTCCACCTTAAGAGGAAATATCAGGATTTTTGGAAGTTGGCTTTGTTATCTACTTTATGGCCTATTTGAGGGGAAAAGACACAAGGACTTTTTCTTTTTTTTCCTTAGATTGAATCTATTATGGGAGCAACAGCAACCCAACAAAACAAAACATGACAAAACAAAACAGAGAGAAACACGCCAAAACAAAAAGAAAAAAGGAAAAGAAAAAAACCTAGAAAATAACTATACAACTCGAATGGGGACTCTGAAAGAGACTAAAAACTAGAACATAGGCAAAGGCTTGAGGCCAAACGGAGAGGCAACAACCGAATTAGCCTAGTAGATGAGAAATCAGCGAACTATCGACATAATTGAGAGCAGAAGCTCATTCCTTAAATATCCCAAAAAACAAGGAATAGGTGTTTCCGAGATGAGTCGATCAAAGTGGCAATTGTTACTGTAACACCCCGAACTTTTCAATACCCGAGTATTGGAAGTTCTCAAGTGTTACCATGAAATTTAACTTATTTCGTACATGTGTACGATACCAATCTAGCTTATCTTAACCTTACATCTATTCTCCAACACGAATCTGACCGTTAGGAATAATCTTCATTCATAGATCAAGTAATCTAACCATTGATTGGGAGATAGGATCATCATATGCCCGAGTATCCTCACTTGTCCATCATAACCAGCCGTTCAGTCAACTATCCACCGATAAGTAAAGACATCTAACCGTTCACTTTGATTCTGGACCACCCGATCGTAGTAAACTAGCTACTCGATCACTTCACCCGCTCATACACATCATGTTGAGATTCTGATTCGTTCATCTTGTTCATCACCTATAAATATGCTTAATCCATCATCAGAACTAAAATCTGAAAAACTTACAGATGTAAACAAGACACTCGAATCTAACGATACACATGTTCTACCCCCTAATCACCCTAGAAACCCACCTCGAGTTCTTTCGTTTACAAAACTGATCGTACATGTCTATATACACTATTAGAGTACCAACCATCAAGTCTTCATATTTTTAGCATGTCATCTGACCGTCCATCGTAATTGGATCCCCCAAATGGGTCATCCGAATATTAGGATAATCCAGTTATTATGACAATCTTAGATTATATGTCCAAACTGTCGGGTAATGTTTCGACTAGATGTATACAGCGCGGTTCTGAAGCACGGAGCGTGTTAGCCACTCGAAAAAGCATGTTGGACATCCTTGGGAGATCAGAGCCCAAACTTCACTTATAGGAAGAGCACGAAAAACGAGGTATGCCTGCTCAATTTCAAAACAATCAAACAGTGCAGTTTGACAAAACAAACATTGGGAAGTTGGTTGAGAATTTGATGGCAATTTTGTAAATAAAGTTAACACCATGCATGACACTATTCAACAAGACATGTAAAGATGTCACTTAGTTAAACGGTGCGGTCTGGTCTACCGGATTAACAAAATTTCCCCAAATTTTACCCCGTGTCTAACTTAGTGGAACGAAGATGGTGAACAGAGTGGATCTCCTGGAAGATCATCATAAGTGGACCCCAACTATTTCAAACAACCAACTTACGTAAGAGAAGAAATTGTAATCGTTGAGCGTTGTCCCGCACCCAGTGTTCGAGTTGTCAGTATCGCTACAGGTTTCATAGGCCGGAGATAAAGATATAATTTCGTTATCGCCGATAATATCGCCGATAACCGGAAATGGAGTGAAAAGGGGAGAAACATGGAGAAAATGGTGGAATTTTTCAGTGAAACTTCAGGACATGCACATTTATATATTCAGGAATGAAAAAATTGTAAAAAGAATGCATTAAATTAGAAGTTTCCATTTAATAGGAGCCAAAAGGCATGCGTTGTCGTAAGAAATCACTCAAATAATAGCCAAAATAAGTTTATATAATACAAATGCAGTGGACCCCACCACAGAAAACAGTTGGAAGAGTGATTCCTACAGTTGAAACTATCTTAAAACCCGCCATAATGTTTATTTGAAATCCAACCCATTCAAAAGTTAAAAATGACACGAAAGAAGGGAAAACACAAATATCAGCTTGATCTAAAACTTTTGTGGCATTTAGAAGTTTTTAATGGTGGGCGTCACTGTCCCACTGTTTTCTGTGCAGGGGTCCACTCGAGCTTTGGATTTAACTTGTTCTTTGAATATTTCCTTGAAATGATATCTCCAAGTGGACTGAAGGTGTGAATACAAAACACAAATCATGGTGGGGCCCACGGAACTTGGTCACGTCTCTTCAGTAGCAAGTCTCACTACTCTGTCGGTATCTAATCCACGGACGCGGATTGCGTCCTACCCCTGCCCGTCTCTAGCTGGGAATGGGCAGAAGCTTTGAGTGGCCACCGTGATTTATGTTTCTTATCCACACCGTCCATCCATTATTTCGTATAATTTTAGAATATAATACCAAAAATGAGGCAGATCCAAGGCTCATTTGGACCACACCATAGGAAGAAGCGGTGATACTAATTCTCACCATTGAAAATTTCTAAGGGCCAATGTGATGTTTATTTTCCATCTAAATTATTCATAAAGTTACATATACATGGATGAATAGAAAACACAAATATCATCTCCATCCAAAACTTTTGTGGCCTCCAAGAAGTTTTGAACGGTAAGAGTTTAATCCCCATTGTGTAGTCCACTTGAGCCATGGATCTGCCTTATTTTTGGGCTTATACCCTAAAATGTTACAAAAATATTGGATGGACGGTGTGGATAAGACCCATATATCATTGTGGTCACTCAAAGCTATTGCCCGTTCCCAGCTAGAGACGGCGGGGGTAGGATGCAATCCGCGTCCCTAATCCATGCCCGATCCGGCCCATCCGCGAGCTGGTGGTTGGTGCTCTGTGGGCCCCACCACGAGGTATGTGTTTCATCCATGTTGTTCATCTATTTTTATAGATCATTTTATGTTATGAGAAAAAAAAATGAGATACATACCAATCTCAATTGTACCACATTCCAGGAAACAGTGTTGAATGAACTTTGACCATTAAAAACATTTTTGGGGCCATAAAGGTTTTGAAACGACCCGATCTTTGTTTTTTCCCTTCATCTGGGTCTGTATGACCTAATTAACAGATTAGATGTCAAATGAACAGTACAGTGGGCCTTAGGAGGATTTAAATTGTGGATATCCAATCACTACTGTTTTCCCGTGGTGTGGTCCACCTGATTTTTAGATCTACCTAATTTTTTGGATCAAGATCTAAAATAATATTTAAAAATTAATGGACAGCATGGATACAACAGATGCATCATGGTGGGGACCACGGAGCACCGACCTGCAACGTCAAAAGGGCTAAAGCCAACCGCATACTGAGTAACTCGGTACGCTAAGCGTACTGGGTAAACTCTGTGGGGTCCACCATGATTTATTTATTTTATCCACTCCGTCCTTCCATTTTAACAGATAATTTTAAGTCTTGAGCCTAGAAAAGAAGTATATCCAAACCTCAAGTGGACCACACCATAGGAAACATTATGAAATGAACATTTACCGTTGAAAATTTCTTGGGGGCCACAGAAGTTTTCGATCAAACATATATTTGTGTTTTCCCTTCATCCATGTCTATGTGATCTTATGAACAGGTTGGATGAGAAATAAACATAACTGTGGGCCCTAGAAAGGTTTTAACGATGGAAGTAATTATTCCAACTATTTCAAATGGTATGGTCCACTTGATCTTCTGGTATGCTTAAATTTTGGTCTCAACCCCTAAAATAAGATGGAAAAACGGATGGACCGCATGTATAGACCAGATACATTCGCGGTGGGCCAACAAAGTTTACTCAGTACGATGAGAGCGTATTGCGTAACTAAGTATGCAATCCAATTTCATTTCAAACTCACCTGAACCAATCCCCAATTTCCTTAAAACCCCAAAATCCCTCTCCCCAGATCCAAATTTTTCAAAAATTATCTCCTTTCCACCCATTTCTCCAGATTTTCAACCCGAAAATTCCTCTCCCTCATCCCAATTTAATATATATATATATATATATATATATATATATATATATATATATATATATATATATATATATATATATATATATAAAATCTCTTTCACAACAAGATCTCAGCCCGCAAGCCGATTCTTTTGTGGAGAAGCTGCCAGAGGAATTTTCGACGGATAAAAAGATTTTTTTGGGGTTGAATCTTACCGGAATTCGCGTCTTCAAATAGATCCAGGCGAAAAACAGGTATTTTATTTTCTTTCCCATTATCGCCGACAACTACCCCCTTTTATCGATAAAGGTGAGTTGTTGGCAACAGTTCTCACCCGTGGTTGTTGGGAATAATGAAATATCGGCGAGATTCCGATAATACTGATATTATCGGCGAGATTATTGGCGAAAATAGGAAACGACACGAAAAAATGGGGTTTCCAGTGTCGCTAGTGCAGTGACACCGATATTATCGGCGATATTTCGATAATATCGCCAACAATTTATACACTGCCCGCACCATAACTGATCGTGTGGTCCATCCAAAACTCGAATCCACTCCATATTTTGGACCTTGG
Source organism: Magnolia kwangsiensis (assembly GCA_037074715.1). Lineage (NCBI taxonomy): Eukaryota > Viridiplantae > Streptophyta > Magnoliopsida > Magnoliales > Magnoliaceae > Magnolia > Magnolia kwangsiensis. The sequence goes on along the minus strand of CM073577.1, from coordinate 4,193,757 downwards.
CCTAACGCTATCCTACAAAACAAATAAACGGAGTAGATCTTCCAAAATGTCATTAGAAGTGGACCCTACCTATTTTTGAACAAACCGTTTGAAACAGCGTCCTTCCGCATGTTGTAACAACGGGCGACGAAACCGGGTTAAAAGATTGTTTTACCCCATCTTCCTACTTCATTTGTGGGCCACCTGATCAGAGGATCTACCTCGAATTTGAGGTCATAGCTTAACTAGACAACACGAGATGAGTGGTCGGGACGGATCACACCACAACAACCAGCACAGTGGACCCCACCTGTTCCAACGATCGAACCATGGTTGACGACCCTCCCCACGCTGTAACAGTGTTCGAATGAACCACGCTTGAGGAAAACTCTCTATAGTAACTTCCAGATACGGAAATCCCCGCTGATTTGAACCGTTAAAACCTTAGAGGAGGGAATTCCGACACCCCTGATAGAATCGCAAGGAGCTCGGAAGCTCGGCACTCCACTCTTTCCGAAAAACGCAACCTCGAGTGCGGAAGCTTCATCGGCACTGTACCTACCATGCAAACAACTTTGAAACTCCGATCTAAAGCACCTACCATGCAAACAACTTTGAAACTCCGATCTAAAGCACCCCGGAGCTTCCCACAACCAATCTGAGCCCTCCACTATGAACAGAATTTAGAAAGGAAGTGATAATGCAGATCCGCCATTAACGATGGTTATCTTCTTCGCTGAGGAGTGGCGATTGTAGGAAGTTTCCCAACCACCATCTTCGGATCTCACAACATGGCCCACGAGATCAGCAGATGGCCTGCATAGATAGGAGGGAGAGAAAAATGGTGCAACAACGTAATAAGGACAGATGAATGTCCAGCAAACCATTACATTGTGTGAGTAGGAATTACACAATATGTTTCAGCATATTTTACACACAGGAATACTCTAGAAATCTTGTAATCTTATAAATTTCTCCACTCCCTAATGTTGGAGAATGTACACAACAAACAAGAGAGAAAAAAAAAAGGAAAGAAAGAAAACGAGAGAGAAAGAGAACAAAAGATTGGGTGTTGGAATTGACACCTAGGATCCACCAAGTTCAGCAGTAACCAGGATCTGTTGGAGCCATTCCGGCCAGCCACCGATAACAAAGAAGAAAGGAGTGAATGTGGGATCGGCGCTAATCCACCTGGTTGAAAAGAATTTCATGTTCAACCTTGGGTTGAATCCAACATCTTAAATGGCACAATGTAGATTATCTAAAGGCCAAATCGAATTGAGTCGACTCAGCGGAAGTATATGCCAAACTACGGGTTTCATTATTAAGCATAGTTGTTATTCAAGGTAAGTTACTCATCTGAATAATGACTAATTTAAATCCTTGTGATTGATTTATAGTTAAGATCAAACCTAACCCTAAGTCACAAAATACATCCTAGAATAAACCCTAACTGTACAGGTTTTTGAAATATATCATAGAAATCAAGTCTAAAGTATGTCTACAAACATCAAACAATGTTGAAGACGATTTGAATGAAACAGGTGAGGGATTCATTTAAGCTCACAGTAATTTAAGTTGATATGTTTTATCTTGCCTTTTGAATATTATGCTTTCATGTTAATAAGATTCTCTCCTTGCAATTGTTTAATTTACCACCAACAATTATTTATCCTTTGGGAATTATAGTTAAGGTATAAATTTAATTACGTGTGATCTTTATTAATTTATGTGAGGCGATGGATACAAGCCTTACCAATGCCTTTACCAATTTTGTTGAGTTAGCCCTTGCTACTCTCCTCTTTTGTTGAGTTAGTCATTTTTACTCTCCTCTTTGTTGAGTTAGCCTTGTGCTATCTACCTTTATGGCTTGAGCATGTGTCTTGAAATTCCAAAGCTCTCATGATTCAATTGATTTTCTCTTTGGTGCAAGTACTGTGTTGGAAATCTCACTTCTAGTGATCAAATAAATATCGTGAACGTAATACGGTTCAGGTAACGACCCCTGGGCCGACACGTAATTCTATGAGTTTTGAATAGTGGTGCACATATCGATGTAAGTAATTCGCAATGCGTGTTACATCACTTCCGGGATTGGATGTCGCAAATAGTCACTCCATGAACAAATCGTGTCACGTAATTCATCTAAGTCATGTGTTGTGTCATCTTGGAAAAACCGCGTAAATCCACGTTAACGTGGGACACACAAACAAATCTCCATAGAATGGGATGCGGGGCGAGCCGGATAACTCTAAATGATTTTCCACATTATGGCAATCGCTAAGTGTGATGAACCGCAAATACTTTGATAGGCATGTATCTCATACAGGTTGCTTGCGCATATTGACATCTCTCGTAGTTGTGGAGTACGGGACGTATCAGAACCCTTGCATTACTTTTATGGATCTCTTGAATTATTCTAAATCTTGAAGGATAACCATCACTATAAGTATGGCATTAACCCTCTCCAACCGTATAGATAATACAGGTGATGTACAGATTGAAGACGCTGAGGACCATCTCCCTATGGAAGATTTTATTGAATGAATAAGAAGAAAATTTTATGATTTAGTTTTATATTTCCACTGCAAACTTGATAATGTAATAAGGTCTCATTGAAAGGGCATTTGATAATTTATTGAATTCTTTTACTTTAATGAAATGATAAATACAGTCGATTTTATTCTCATGAATGTAACTAAACGTGATCTAAATGAAAAAAAATAAAATTATGGTGCGATTTTTAAAGTATCTAATTCATTTAATTATTAACACCCAGTTTTCTCAGGCACGAGTATAAACTCCGGCTTTGAAAATTCGAGATGTTACAGTTACCTCCAAAGTTAGGAGTCTTGTAGTGGAATGGGCTTCTTGCATAAAATCTTTACAGGATTGTAATTTCTCTTTTTTGCTTGGACTGTAATTTTTTGCGCTTTCTCGACACCCTTCTAATAGTTTGTTCAATTACTCTTTGGGGGGGGGGGACAACAATTCCTCCCTACACTTGTAGTATTTTTTTCACATTTTTTTCGAATTTTTCCCGATTTTTAAGTATTTTGAGGGGTTTTTTTTTCAAAAGAAAAAAGTTAAAAGGGATGTGCGATTGCTCATGTGATTATGCGATCACGACATCGCGTAAGTGCACAACCACAACAAGTCGTAAATGATCACATATGCGATTTGACAACATTGATCAAACCCTAACCATCATTACCACCATACATATAAGTCAACATGATCACAACCGTCCATAAAAAATTTCAGCTTAGTCATAGATTAATTTATCTCAACCAATTAAGTAAGAAATCACAAGAAAATGCACCATAATTTAAAGTTGAAGAGAAGATTTGCCATTTAACCTCTCACAAAGAATAAAATAAAATAATTGACCTGTTTTAGAAGTTTCTTATTGTACCTACCAATATAAAAAACATAAAATGAAGTTTTATAAAAAAAAAAGAAGAAGAAGAAGAAGAAAACAATTATAATTTGAAACATAAATAATAGGGACTAGGGCTGGGCTCAAAAGTGAATATAATGGGCCGTGATCCACCAAATCATGCTTGATTTATGTTGGATTAGGGGCTATTTGGTTGGCTTTCAGTAGGTCAAGCCAACAAACATCACTCTAATCAAAGAGTGGTCTGACACACCATTAAATACATGTTAGAAACAAACAAACAAAAATGAATGACTTTGGTGTTTTTACAATTTTTCCTATTTTCGCTTTGTTTTTGAAAGATAATGCTATTTTTATTCAAAAAAGGTGCTAAGATGGCACAAAACTACAACCCAGAAACAGAAAAATTACAATCCTTTAAGACATCAAATTACAAATCTTCCTAATTATTTTTTGTAGGGTCTAATGCATCCCATGTTGTGTCTGTATTGCTTTTGAGCCTGGCCCATATGCTCCCAGACACCCACATCCATAAATTTGATCAAGATACTAATTCAATGGCTTAAAACTCTCTCTCTCTCTCTCTCTCTCTCTCTCTCTCTCTCTCTCTCTCTCTCTCTCTCTCTCTCTCTCAAGATTACCCATCTTAAAACTTCCTAAAAGAGGGCAAGCAACACGCAATGAAATTGGCAGATATTTTACTTGGACTACAAAAACATCATACACCATTCATTTCTATAGACTTCAACAATAAACGGACAATTTCAGAATGAACGAATATAAGGGGCAGTAGGATACCTTCTGTTTCACGTTCAATATTTCTTTGCGGGCAGTTTCGTACAATTCCAAAGTCTGCTTCAATTCAAGTTTCATCCTTCTCATCTCAGCCTCAGTATCTTCCTACAATACACTGGATTTTTGTCAATATCCTGAACTGAAAAAGGAAAATCATAACATCCTTTTGTGTAATGGCTCTATGATTTTGGGTACTAGCAGCTTGACCTCAGGAGTCCAAACAACATTTTCATGAAAAAATAAATAAATCTGATTCTGAGGGTGCATACAAACAGTGTTGAGGGGGAGAAACTTGCATCAATGACCAATACCAAAGTCAAATAAGCCCTCTGGCAACATGTTGAACATTGTGATTCAGTAAACAAGTCATAACAGCTGTTATAAACTTATGGTAGTAACAGGTTACATTATGTTGTTTTTATGTGATGTGATGAATAACGGATGTAAATATGGGACACTTTCAAAGGAAATTTCCAAACATAATGCCATTGTATGTGATGGCATTATAACGGATGTAAATATGGGACACTTTCAAAGGAAATTTCCAAACATAATGCCATTGTATAACAGAACGTAACATCCTTCTTTTTCCAAATAATGGTCATTATCTTCAAAAAGACAGCCGTTATTTCATTGAACACCAAGTGGATAAAAACCTTCCAGACCCACACACATCGCATTTGGACTTGTTGGCGTCCACATCACCTATCTAGACCTTCCATTAGGGCCCATTTAGGAGCTTGGGAAATGGAATTGGAGGTAAATGAATTGGGAGTAAATGGCTTACTCAGTTGTGTTTGGATGGGAGTAAATGAAATGCATTTGAAATATAAATATTCTGTTTGGATGGGAGTCAATAGGAGGAATTGGAATACATTGAAAATTTTCAATTTATTCGTAGGAACATAAGTGATATCCCAAATTATTGTACATATGTGATATTTAACACAATGATGGTAATAAGCCCATAAACACACTCTTTAGCCAAAAACGAGGAAATTTCAAGCCTCAGATGGGCCACAAACGTAAGGATCACAAACAAACAACTTGCCAATGTTTTTGAACCGTCCATTTAGATGACCAACCTCTGGATGGTTTGGATCATTCTATTAGTGTGATTTTAGTGATTTAGCCGATAATTGGATTGTTTCAGAGTATCATCAGCGTGCCACGTGTTTGGGGAACATGTGTGTTGCAGCACCTTTGTTTACTCGTGCAACTCTCCAAGTGATGCAGGAGGGAATAATCTAACCTAAATATGATGCCATGATATTAAAAGACAGATTAACTAGAGCAATGGAATGACAAAATAAAGCAATTCAGAAATTTAATATTCATGAAATGTCCAAATTCAATCCTACAACAGTCCCACAATGCGAACCTCGTGAATTATTGATTAACCAGGACCAATGGGAGATGGAACCACAATCCTAGCATAGGGTTAAATCTGAGTTCAATGGAAATCACATACCTTGTAATAGTTTTGACATGTTGGGGTTGTTTAAAGGATAGGAAATGTGGGAAATGGGCTTGGGATATCTAGGCTCAGAAGAATTAAGGTTTGGAACATTAGGGTCGAGGTTTTGGGAGGTTTCAGGTTAGGATTTCAGATTTTGGATTTAGGATTTAAGGTTTCGAGAATTGGAAATATGGACTTCAGGTTGTGGGAATTAGGGATTTATGATTTAGACAGGGAATTTGGAATTTGGAATTTGGAAATTTTAGGGTTAGGATTTTGTGGAGAGTAGGATTAGGGTTTTAGGGATTTAGGATTTTAAGAACTAGGGTTTTCAAAACTAAGGTTTTGAGAACTAGGTTTGGATGGATTAGGGGGTTGTAGAAAGAAGAAGAAAAAAAAAAATGGATGAAGAATGAAGAAAAGAAGAAGATGAGAGAAGATGATACTAATACCTTGTTGAGAAAAGAAAAAAGTAGAAAAGATAACTAGGGAATCACTCCCAATCACAGGATAAAATTTTTCTCAATGTCAAAGCAAAATGAGAGAAATCTCTTTCATTCATAATATGCATATTGGCTAGGGTGGGGGACATCCAACCATTTATAGTCTTAAAAAAGACCATTTATAAAAAGGCGCTCTCATATAAGATTCTTAACATAAAGACGCTTAATGAATTAAAAGTTGTTCCCAACTCCCCCAATCTCAACACAAATATGAGCTATACCAAAAATAACCAAACATGAAAATAAACTAAACAAGTAAACTATTTCATGGCCCATAGGGGTCCACAATCAAGATGTCCAATGATGCCGATTCAACCGTCAGAATGGTCCGTGGTCGAAATTCATCAGTCCAATCATCGTGTTGACTCGATCCAATAGTCTGATGTGTCTAGCAAGCTCCTATATACAGCCTATGTGCATCTTCCCAGTGTGGGGTCTTAAAAGATGCATGAACAGGCACATAGGGTCTTCAACGCGGCTAGGAAAGTGAATTGCACCAAGTGGGCCCCATGTAACAGTAGTCTAACCATAAGGAGACTAGTCCAACCCTTTTCTGGTATGTTGCTCGGATGCCCAGTTGCCAGTCTGATGTGTCTAGCAAGCTCCTATATGCAGCCCATGTGCATCTTCCCAGTGTAGGGTCATCAAAGATGCACGAATAGGCACGTGGGGTCTTCAACATGGTTAGGAATGTGAATTGTGCCAAGTGGGCCCCATGTAACAGTCATCTAACCATAAGGAGACTAGTCCAACCCACTTCTAGTATGTTGCTCGGATGTCCTCATCAATTCCCCTCAGCAGAGGAGATTTCGCCTTTAGAGAAATAAAGTTGCAATAACGCTCGAGGAAATCTGAGTCTCATCGCTGAAGCTCTGCTTCTGTGATCCACGTACTGTTTGACTTTGGCATGCCCTTCCACTTGACGAGGTACTGCTGGTAACCTCCATGTCGTGTGGAAACCACTTGCTCATCCCAGATATCCTCTATCTTTTATCTCTTGGTACGTGTGTATGGCGAAAGAGGAAGATGCTGGGAAGAATAGTCGGGTATAGGCCAAGGGTCATGGGACAAGTTGAAAAGGTTATCATCAAGATCAAGGTGATGGTCTGAAGAAAGGCTAGTAAGTGTAGAGATGTTGGACCCTTCAAAGATTCAAGATCTTCCACATTTAATGTAAATTTAATACTCACGTCAGGTGAAAGATTTACAACATACACATCGTGTCCCAAATTATTCAGCATCTTATAAGGTTCTGCACTACAGGCTTCTACTCTCTTAATGGTCCATTGCAGACACCATTTAGGCCTTATATGAACCATTACATAATCACATACCCAAAACATTCTAAACTTGTGATGAGAGTCGGCACATATATTGTACATTTCATTGCTCATGCTAATCCATTTTCTAATTTCAACATGTGAATCATGGATATGACCTATAAATGCATTTGTAGACTCTAACGACCTATGTGAGACTAACTTGGGGATAAGATCTATACGATTCCTAGGCTCATCTACTTGCCTTTCCAGATCCGCTTCCTTCGCGGGAGTCGTTTGTTCGAAAGGAAGGTTTGGTAGAGTCAACCTGGGAACAAGATCTAGGGCATATTGAATGTCCCGCATGGGTGTTAGCTCATCCATTATGTCCTCTAGGATAACATCACTATTCTCCTCCAATATTGAACTCACCTCCGGTGGCATTTCCATAATAACCTTAGGTGTAACCTCACTTACTACTTGGGCACACACCTTCAAATTAGCTTTAGACTCCATTTCAAAATCTTCGGCATTTATTAAAGGGAGAGACTCAAGTTGGAATTTCCTCACATCCTCAGGATCATGGTTATTGACGTCCTCCTTTTCCAAGGTGCTTTTGGGCAAGAGAGGATTCAACTTTATCCTCTTACCCTCATGCATAAATGAACACATATTTGAGTAACCGAATAGTGTCACATCGTGATCAAACAACCAGAGTCTATCCAAAATGATGAGGCCTACATCCATAGGCAAAATATCACACCACAGTGTATTCGTATAGTAACCAAACTAGATGGGAATGGGACAACACTAAGAAACCGGAATCAAAGGCACGTCAACTCATGAGACTCGATAGGGCCAAGGGTGAGGAACGACTATCAAACCTAAGCACTCCATGGTGCCAGCAAAGACCACATTGGTGTAATTGCCACTATCAATGATCACCTTACAGTTTTTGTCACCACACTTGGCATAAGTGTGAAAAATTGAATTCATGCGCCAATCATCACTTTCTATAGTTTGGCCTAAGCCGAGTCTAATGACTACAAGTGGCGCGGTCTCAATTCCTTTAACTTCACTTTCCACTTAAGATTGGACATCTTTCCCATTGTTGGGGTTTACCTGGAGAGAAGCTTCCAACTGGTTCATGCGAGTATTGATCTCATTCCAAAGGGCTGCCAGTTGGTGACTAGTGGTTCTACTTTGGGCCTTGATGGCCGCAAGATGGTGGTTGATGGTATTAAGAGTCTCACTAAGCTATTCCGAGTTCATTGTGGGGTGTAGACCAAAACCACACCACTACGGGTGGGCATACACTAGACATGCTAATTGGGGAGAATTAACCACTAAAAATCCTAAATACAATATGATGAGAATGGAAGGCTACTAGCTCGAAACATGACAATATATAAACCCTAGACTCCAATGCGATGAACGTGTTGACCCTATGTATACCTATGCTAAAATCCTTGCTCTTATACCAAAATTTGATGCAGGACGGAATGATCTAACCTAATATGATGCCATGGAATTAAAAGACAAATTAACTAAAGCAATGGAACGACAAAATAAAGCTAATTTACCATAAATTCAGACCTTTCATATTCATAACATGTCCAAATTCAAGCCTACGATAGTCCCGCAATGCGAATCTCATAAATTACTGATTAACCAGAACCTATGGGAGATAGAATCCCCATCCTTGCATAAGTTTAAATCTAAATTCAATGGAAATCATGTCTTGTAAGTTTTTTGACGTGTTAGGGCTGTTTAAAGGCTACGAAATGTGGGAAATGGGTTTGGGGTATTTAGGCTCAAAGGAATTAAGGTTTGGAACATTAAGGTTGAGGTTTTGAGAGGTTTCAGGTTAGGATTGCATATTTGGGTTTTAAGGAATTTTGTCTTGTAAGAGTTTTGACGTGTTAGGGCTGTTTAAAGGCTACGAAATGTGGGAAATAGGTTTGGGGTATTTAGGCTCAAATGAATTAAGGTTTGGAACATTAAGGTTGAGGTTTTGAGAGGTTTCGGGTTAGGATTTCATATTTGGGTTTTAAGGAATTTAGGATTTAGGGTTTCTAGAATTGGAAATATGAATTTCAGGTTGTGGGAATTAAGGATTTATGATTTGGACAAGGAATTTGGAATTTGGGAATTATAGGTTTAGGATTTTGGGGATATTAGGATTAGGATTTTAGAGATTTATGGTTAGAGTTTTAGGGATTTAGGGTTTTGAAAACTAGGTTTGGATGGATTATGGGTTGTAGAAAGAAGAAGAATGGGTTTAAAAGAATAAGAAAAAAGAAGAAAGAAAGAAAAGGAATAGATGAAGAATGAAGGAAAAAAAAAAAGATGAGAGAAGATGATACCTTGTTGAGAAGAGAGAAAAGTAGAAGAGATAACCAAGGAATCGCTCCCCATGGCTTCGCACCACCAATCCAATCACAAGATAAAACTTTGCTCGATCTCACATACATATTGGCTAAGGATGGGGATGTCCAACCCTTTATAGTTTCAAAAAATAGCGGTTACAAAAAATGCTCTTAGATAAGATTCTCAATATAAAGACGCTTAATGAATTAAAAGTTACCCCTAACTCCCTAATCTCAACACAAATATTAGCTATAATAAAAAATAATGAAACACGTAAATAAACTAAACTACTAAACTATTTCATGGCCCGTAGGGGTCCATGATCAAGACGTCTAATGATAATGATGATCTAACCATCAGAATAGTCCAAGGTCGAAATCCAACGGTCCAAACATCATGTCTACTTGATTCAGTGGTCCGATGTGTCCATCAAGCTCCTATATGCAGCCCACATGCATCTTCCCAGTGTGAGGTCTTCAAAGACGCGCGAACATGCATGTGGAATCTTTAACATAACTAGGAATGTAAATTGGGCCAAGCGGGCCCCATGTAATGGTCGTCTAGCCATAAGGAGACTCAGCCCTCCTCTAGTATGTTACTCGGATGTCCTCATCACCAAGGGAGCTCAAAAGGCATTTCACCCCATTTACTTCCAAATCCTATCACAAAGAGAGGATTTCATTTACAAACCCATTTACTCCTATTTCATTTCATTTCATTTCCATACATCGCCTCCCATCCAAACATAACTCAAATGCCATTTTACCTCCATTTACTCCCAATTCCCCATTCACCTCCATTTACTCCCATCCAAACGGCCCCTTAGGTCCAGGTCCAGTCAACTCTTCATAGACAGCCTTGAAAAAATCACATTGATCCCACATCACCTATCAGGACCTTCCATTAGGTCTAAGTCCCGTCTTCATAGATGGCCTTGAGAAAAAGAAAAAAAAAATCATATTTATGAGATGATCCACACAGTCTTTAGTGGCATGCAAAAATGGATGGTCAAGATCATTCATAGAAGCTAGGTCCAGTTACAAATGTATAGGATCATCTGATTGATGTGATTTTTGCATAAAAGTGGAAGAAAAGTGAACTGGACTTAATAGATGGTCCAGATAGGTGGTGTGGAATATGCCAACAATTCTAAATGCAACTAAATGCATTCAAAGGTTTCCATACACAGATACCACTAGATCATCTCTCTAAAACTTTTTTTTGAGAGGTAACACTTTTACTAGGAAATTAAGAAACCAAACAAAACAAGCTAGCAAGTAGAGTGCACCACTCATTGCTCCACCGCACTTGAAAAAACAAACAAAAACTAGAACCCCACTGACAAAACTGAGCAAGAAGACGATGACACTCCCTAAAAGCCCTCCCCAGTCCCTGCTTGATAAAAAAGAATACCATTTCTCCAAAATATCCTCCATGGTCATCCCTCTAACAATCTACAGACCAACTGATAATCATCAGAGATGATCTTTTCTTGATGATGTTTAGAGATAATTTTTTTTCTTGATGACGTTTAGAGAGGATGATCTTCATTCAAATATTCGACCTTTCCTTTCTTTCCAGAGCCCCCAAAGAATCCCAAAATAAACCATCTGCCATCATAGGATCCCTTACAACCAGTAAAAGGCCCTGCCTGCCATTCAACCAATGAACTCCCTATATCATTATTGACAGTCCATGCAACCCTGAAAGAAGGTCCAGATCTCAGCTGCCACCAAACAATGCAAAAAATAAACAATTACCATTTTCTTGCCCTACGCTTACCCAGGTAAAACTTTCACTCTTGTGGATAAAAGGAGCTTCCCATGTTTCTGCACAAGGAGGGGAGTTTCCTTCTCCTGCTGAAAGCACTTCAAAGAAAGATTTCACCAAAAACTTGTTATTACTCATCCATTTTCACACTTTTATGTCTACCGCCGACACCTCAGCTTTATCAAAAGGCAAACAAACATATTGGCCTCCTCATTGGACAAATTCCTTCACAATTTATTAATGTAATCAACCAAACTATGCTCTACCCGACTATCTAGTAACAAGCTTGAACTTTCTGTTCCTCATAAATTGTGAGCTTGAACAAAATGATGAGATGACTCAAGAGCCACTTTGTCCAACCAAACACCTCTTTAGCATCGAATCTATCACCTTTGCCTACCAAAAATTGAATTCCTTCGTCAAATTATTTTCCCACTTTTCTCAAGATATCTCCATTATCTCCTTCGAAATTCCCAGCCACCTTGCATGTATCTCCAGTCTCTCTAACTAAAACTACAAATCATTAAAAAATCAAATTCTTTTCAATAAATTCAGCTTAATCTTCAAAAAATGTTAAAAGTTCAGGTTGAATGTTTCTAGGTTTCTCATTTTTCCAGTGTCATGTAGTTACTGGTTTGCTGTCACCACTCACCATCATACAATATGAATGCTGGTTGGCTATCAGAAGGTCATAGCTCTAGGTTTTGAACATGATGGAAATCCACAGAAAATTTGGCTGTGGGCATTTGGCAACTTCAGAAAATTCTATGTAACTTAGGGGATGCCAATAATTACATGCAGTTACTTCATATAAGAAATACAAATTAGTCAATGTGATTTATAAAAAATAAATAAATAAATAAATAAAGATTCTCTGTGGTAGAGCATACCATTGAGTGTGAGGACCCAGAAGTTCCAGAAGACTCTTGTGAGGTTGATGTAGGCACATGCCAATACCCACTAGATCCAGAGTCATTTGACCAACATTGTCCGCTGCTTCTGTTCGACTCAAAGCTTCTCATTTGATCATCAGGATAAGGATTATCATCGTGCAAAGATGACCTTGAATGTCGGCCGCTGACATCAATATGATCTCTTGGGGAATAATTACTTGATTGGTCAGTGCTGCTTCTACTTGGGCTGGGACATGAACTCACGCTCTGACATGACATATTGGGATGTCCTCGGCCTTGGCCGACTCTATTGATCCTTCCGTTGATCACATTACCGTAGCTTGTTCCACCAACACCTCTATCGGTACCGTGCATAATTCTTGAGCTTCTCAGCAACGGAGACCTGATTCCACAATCCAGAAAGTTTCTCTTAGCAACATTGAGAAAATATGCATAATGAAGTCAAATAAACAAGCACAGGGATCCTATGATTTTCAACATTTCACAAGACATGGTAAAACAGAAACTGGCTCCTCCAAAATTGAGGGCAAATTCCTGTATCACATTACTAATACAAAAACCAAAAGATTCTTAATAGATCCCTCTGCCTTCAATCCATCAAATTTCCAGATAGAAGGAAATTCAAGGCGTTGGGTGTTTTTTTTTTTCTTTTGTTCAAGAATGAATGAGAAATTCAGGACACAGCTTACCACCAAAGCACCAACATTTAATCGATCACTGACTTTGATTGACCCGTGCCTTGGGATGTCAACCAAGCCAGTCAACAAAATAATTTTTAAATTATTTTTTAGATAATCTCTTAAGCTTTTTTTTTTTTTTTTCTTTGAAGAGCAAAAGATTCTTCATAGATTACTCTTAAGCTTAATTTTTTCGATTGTCTCTTAAGCTAACTGGCCCTAATCCATCAAGTCACACTTGATTTGTGTTCTATAACTTCTATCAGTGCCTATTTGGTTCATTACCAATTTTTCACGTTTTAAACATTTTACCGATTTCCAACACATTTGAACTGTGCATATTAAACAGATAGATTGCCATTTTTACAGCATATATTATAAGCTTTGAGGGTACTACCACCAAACCCCTGTCAAGGATTGTGTGGATAACATGCATATAATTACTTACAATACTATGCTACAGTCCTGCCATGAAGATCACCTGGTGCAAAAATCAGGTGGGTCCATTCATCAGGAAGGTAACACTATCGAAATCGATGGACAGGCAAGCAACTGTTGGATTCAACATACAGCTGCAACCCAAAAAATCAATTCTCCGCCTGATTTTCACATCAGGTGATCTTCATGGCCAGGCCCACTATTTGCAGGGCTCTTTGTACGCATGTGACACGATGATAGCTAAGATGGAGTTGCATCTGAACTTCACAGACAGTGGATTGTATGTGATCATTTCTCTTTATACATTGTTTATGGACTTGTAGTATTTGTGACATCTAGAAGAAGATGGAATGTTTGATTCTGTAATTTTACAAATAGATCAACTTAAAAGATAAAGCACTAGCTTAAGTTCTTCGGAAACACTTATAACAAGATGCGGCTGCTTACTGGGCAATATCTTCTAGTTCCCTAGGATCCGGTTCACCTGTAAATTACAAAAACTAATCTGTCAGTGACATCACAAGCCAAATAAGAAAAAAGAAAATGGCAAAAAAAAAAAAAAAAAAAAAAAAGAACAATTTCTAAATAGAGGTTTGCTATTCCCACACGACTTTAAGAGAAATATAAGTAGTGTGCATTTCGTTCATGTAGTCCTGCAGTGTAGTATTACTTTCTCAGTATTAATAAGAGAATGTTAGTCCAATGGGACTAGCACCTATTGTTGTACAGTACACTCCCCTCATTGGACTAACACCTATTGTTGTACCACTCCCCTCTCCTCTCTCCCTTCTCTCTTCTCCTCCCTTCTTCTCTTACTCTACTCTTCCTGTCCTTCTCTCCTCTTGATCTCTCTACTTTTTCCTCCTATTTCTACTTGGAATCAGAGCAGGTTTTCTGCTGGTCATCACTCATATCAGCGCTGACTTCATCAGTCCATACGAGTGATGTCATGCCAACATTGTACAGACTATGGTTCCCATCGTGGAAGAAATCTCATAGCTGAGTAGATCATGAGTTTACATGATTTATGATCATTTTTCAAAGCTTTCTTGGTGAGTTTTTCAAGGTCTTCCGTTAGATTCTCAGCCTAAATTCATTTACAGTGTGGCCTGAAGTGCTTGATTCGGGGTTTTCTTTAGGGGATTTTTCACACTCATTTGGTACACATGATATATCACAATTTCCCAAGACTAATATCACGTTGATCCAAAGTGTTTTGAGTGAGTAATGATGATTTTGGGAAATGTGTCAGCTGCATGTCCTAATTTCGGGTTGTTTTTCTGATTTTTTTTCTTAATCAATTACTAAATCTTAAGTTGTATGTGTGGTGGACTCAGTTTACACCCATTTGTGAGAAAGTGGTTGTCTTGTTTAAAGAGATGGGCGTGCTCTTGAGTCAAGATGGAAAGTCGATCTTCAAGTAGAAGTGATTCTTCTACCACTTCAGCAGGATCAACTGGTATTAGTGTGGCTGGAGCAGCTGATGATCCAGGATGACCAGGAAAGCCAATTACCTCAGTCAACTTCAACGGCGAGAATTATCTAGAGTGGTCCAAGTTGGCCCGCATGTTTAGTGGAGGGAGTGGTGATTAGCGCAAAGGAGGAAGTGGCCACTTTCAACTTTCAAGGACAAACTGAAAATAGTGGACTATTGGGGAGGTTTTGGCACTGTCGCCTCGGAGGCTTGGACATATTCCGACTGGTAGTTTGTAAATGTTACCACCCCTTCTGTTGTCAAACAATGAGAGTGATTTCTCATGTGAAACATGTCAAATTGCAAAACATTGTAGGACGTCATATCCTAGTAGAAGTAACCCCAAATGCGATGTTCCTTTCACTCTTATTCATTCCAATGTTTGAGATCCTATGCCATTATTTCTTCGTTTGGATTTAAGCATATTATGTGTCATTAATTGATGATTGCACTCTTAACTACTTGGGTCTATCTTATTAAATACGAAAAAAGAGTTTTTTCATCTTCCAGATTTTTCATAAGATGTTTACCACTCAGTTCAATGCAAAAAATCAAATCTTTGTGATCTGATGATAGAAGGGAATGCAGTTCGTCCAGTTTCCAAACCTATTTGACAGAATGTAGCATTGAGTGTTAAACAATCTAACCGTATACTCCATAGCAAAATGGAGAAGATGAGAGATAGAACAGGCATCTCATTAAAGTGGCATGTGCCCTTCTCATAGAGATGAATGTTCCGAAGTATTTCTAGGGTGATGTTTTCCATAGTGCAACGTACTCAATCAATAGGATACGTACTAGGTTCCTAGGAGGGAAAGCACCAATTCAAGTGTTACAACCTAACAAAGTTATTTTTGCAATTCCTCCAACAGTATTTGGATGTGTCTGTTTCATTCATGTTCCTAGCATTTATCATGACAAATTGGATGCTAAAGCTATCAAATGTTTTCTTTTTGTTTTTCTTTTTTCCTTTTTCTTTTTGGTTGAGTAAGAAAAAGGAATACAAGTGTTACTCTCCCCGGACCCCTAGCAAACAAATTGTTTCCATGGATATCAGATTCTTTGAGAGTATTCCATTTTATTCTCCTACATCTGTCCATTTACTGATTCGAGGTCACAAATCCCCTCCTTCGATTGTCCATAGTTGATCCCTTGATTGCTCCTCCACCACTTGCATCCATTTCTATGCGGCCGGGAAACTTAACGACATGTCTGTATGAAGAAAAGAGAATTTATATAGCTCTGCATAAGGAAACTGATCCTGTACTGCTCATCCTATACCTAATTTCATTTCCTATAATTCGCTTTCACCATCATATCACGCCTTCTTGTCCTCTGTCCTTCTGTTCTTATCCCTTCCAGTCCTGTAGACAGGCTGTCTCTAATCCTAAGTGGAAACATGTAATGCTGGAAGAAATGCATGCCCTTCAAACAAATCAGAAAAGGGACATGATGCATTTACCTCCAGAAAAAAAAAAAAAAGATTGTTGGGTGTAAGTAGTCTACACAATGTATAAGCCTAATGAAGAAGTTGAGTACTACGAAGTTCATCTAATAGAAAAAGGCTTTTCAATCCCATGGAGTCTACTTCTATGAGACCTTTGCTCCTATTGCCAAATTGAATTCCATGTGTGTGCTTCTTTCTCTAGCTGCAAATTTTTCTTGCCACTACATCAGCTTGATGTAAGAAAATGCCACTCCATGGCGATCTTCAAGAAGCGTATATCACGCCTCCATCATGTTCCTTACAGATCTTCCCTGATGACTTTACATTGCAACAATTTGGCTGCTATTCACATATCCTCCTATCCAATCTACCATGAGCGCACTGAGCACATTGAGGTCGATTGCAACTTTATTCGTGAAAAAAGTGCCATCTAAGGAGGTTTGCACTACCAAAATCTAAGATCAATAGTTAATTTCTTAACCAACAGAACTAGCCATCGCAAGTTGGCCATGATTGACATTCATGCACCAAGTTGAGGAGGAGAGTAGGGAAATATTAGTGTGTGATTCTTCTTATGTGGTTTTATGGCGTCATGTTTCTTTTTTAGCATAATAAGAGAATGCTGGTCCAATGGAACTAACACCTAATGTTGCCCTATTCTCTCTTCCTCTCCCTCCTCTCATCTCCTCTCCTCTTACTCTTCTTCTTTTACCCTCCTCTTCATCTTTCTATCCTTTTCCTTCTATTTCTACTTGTCTAGCCTGACCATCCACACACCAGTGCAAGTGCCCATATGGCACACGTGCAAGATTCGATCAATCCATCAGGTGTGCCACACTGAACAGATGTCCTAGCCCAAGAATGGGCAGGTTCACTCATCAGGTGGGCCACCGTGTACGAAAGAAATGGATAGCTAAACAAACTTGTGTTAGCAGTCAGTCAATTTGCTTCATACATGCAGCCCATCTGATGAGTGGATTGACCTAAGTTCTTTGCTAGAACATCTTGATTGTGTGGCCCACCTAATGGATTGACTCCGATCTTGCATGTCTGCCATATTGAAACATGCATTGGCTGTGGATGGGCAGAACATTGCATACATGTGAGCTTAGCAAACCTCTTCTAAAGAGCTGATTGAAAGGACCAACTAGTTATTCTGAAAGACGAACTTCTAACGGATTGGAACGAATTTTTGGAGGCTTCAAACTTTGGGTTTGGTTGTCCTTTAGCAACACGCTTAAGGGGGCTAGGAGCAGGCCGAACCGATGAAATCTTTCCCTTCGATATGACATACACTGAGCAGAAATCGGGTGCAATCTTTGAAACAGAGGTGGGTACATCTGCCTGCTTAAAAGCTCTGCAAATTGAAATGAAGTTGATATTAGCAGGAAACAAGAAAAAGACAATAGCCAAATGGATTAAATTTTGAGGGGGGGAAAAAAAAAAAGCAAACATTACCTAGCAAATGCACCTCTAGATGATGCCCCAAGGACAAGCTTATCAACAGACTCCTGCACAACATAACTAATGATGGCCTTTGGTACATCCACATCATCCAAAACGACCTCCTGGCATTGTAACTGAATTGGCAGCAAAACATTATGCACATGAGACTCGTGAAGGAAAATCACTAAAAATTACCAAAATAAGATTGCTAGAAGTGAGTATTATGAAGAAATTTGACGTAAAGTTTTTAATTCTATAGGCAAAAATAGGTGTAAAGATTATTCAGAGATAGGTAAACCATTTTCTATGTTTACATCTCATGCATTACTAACATGGTTTTAAATATCGTCCACCCGAGTCAATATCGGTTTTTATGTGAACCAGTCAGAGTCAGACCACCTATATGTTAAAATTAGACGATTCGGTCCTGCTCACTGGGACAAGCCGGCTGCCAGATAAATACCAAAAAATACAGATCAAGTTGAACCAATACTGACCAAGTCAGACCATTCTCATTTTTTAATATTTTCTTTCATTTCTTCCAGGCAATTCATCCTGTATCAAATTCAAATGAGCTGTATCAGTATCCTATAAGAAGACTTGGTCTGATATAGGATGAGTAGCACTCCGTAACCAAGTTTTATAACATTAACATCGCTTGCTAAACCCACACAAGTGTATAAACCTATTGACATTTACACTGCAGTTCAGAGCTTTACAGGTAACCTCAAAGGATTGGAAAAGAGTAACCAGATGGGGGCATCCAGTTCCCATTCCAAGGGTTATTTTGGATGCTAGCAGAGCACGAGTCATACAAATGCACTTAATAGTTGTACATGAGGCATGCAAATTCAGATAATCAAAATAGTGAGACCCATTACAGATGGGGCATGGTTCCAAAATAAGATTGATTGGTCCATCTTGACCTATGATTGGATACTTGATAAATTCCAACCATAACTATCTTTTGTTCTTGTAGTTTGGAGAAGACACAGAGAGAAGGGAAAATTCGTATGAGAGAGAAGAGAGAGCACTTGTATCTCCTCCTTTACTGAGAGACTTTCTTTATTATCTTAGATGGTTACAAATGATAACATCAGGTTGACTCCAACAGATGGCAATTTTTACGTTCAGCAACATAATTCTGTTGCTGTGTGTATGGACATGAAGATTGGAATTCGACTCCAAGATCTAAAAATATTTTGATAGATCATGGAGTAGAAATTCAGAGGCATTATCAGATCTAATAGTATCATGTTCGGCGGATCCTTACTCTCAGGAGTTTCAGCACCCAGTCAAGGGTTCGAGTATCCATAGGTGGTGAAATCCCACTACGGAGTGAGTGTGTGGGTGTGTGTGGGGGTGTGTTAAAAAAAGTATCATGTTCGGTGACAGTCATCTTGTGAAATGCCTTTGTTATCATTGGAACCCCATCCCTACTTTTCAAAAAATATATCCATGCATGATAAGAATAATTATCAATAAAAGAAACAAAATATTTGAAGCTGAATGTCAAAATAATCGGAGCCGATCCCCACACATCAAAGTGAATAAGATGAAATGCTCGCAAACTTTTTGTATTGCTTGGGCATGGAGGAAAAGCAGTCCAACAATGCTTCGATAATTGCCATGTCTCGCACTAAAAGATCTTGCATTTACTAAATTTTCAAGAAATGATAAATGAAGAGAAGAGAGAGGTAAATGACCTAATCCAATATGCCATATGGTTACTAGGGGTGGTAATGGGTCGGGTCGGGTCGGGTCAGGTCGGGTCAAGGGAAGGTCCAGACATGACCCATTAAAGAATTGGGTTAGAATTTTGGATCCACATCCAGCCCATCAAAATTTCGGCCGAGTTTGGATCAGATCCAAGCCAAAAATAGCCAACCCATTTATTTAATTGGTTGGGCCGGGTATAAGAGAGCCAAGACATGACCCATTTATCACATGGGTCAGGTTTGGGTCGAGATTGGAATAAGCTTGCTCGGGTCGGGGTCAGTTAAAGAAATTACAATTGAATTTTCAAACAAATATTATTCCAGCCCTTCTTTCTTATGACATTAAACCCTGCATCCCTTTTATAATATAATTTTAAAAATAATAAAAATAAAAAATTCCAGCGTCATTGTTCCGTCCATTCGACATCATTTTGGTATCAGAGCAAGTTTCTGATTTCTCGAAATTCTTGTCAGAAGATGTCTACTCAAAAGATGTCTACTCGGAGTGGGCAACCATATGCTCCTAAACAACACAATCTCAGCAAGATGAAATTCATTTGGAGTTAGTGCAAAAAGTGCAGCACCTCTCCCAACATACAGACACTTTTTGGTCTCGTGCATTTCCAGAGCAGCTGAAAGAAGTTCAACAAGAACCCAAAGATGGTGATGTGAACCTCGATGAAGTTTTTCAAGAGCATGAAGTTGCAGATAACAATGGTGAGGGCACAAGCAACAATCAGCCCAAGGTATTAGCCACCCATACTCTGATTCCTATCGGCTCTACTTTGCATTCTCCTATAGTATGTCAACAACTTTCACATCATGTTGAACCTAGAATTCCACCAAGCAATTTTCATAAAATCTCGAAGCAAAACCATGAGAATTATAGGGATCGAATTGATGATGGATCAAGGGGAGTTAAAGTAGAAGTTTGTTGATTTCTTAAGAAAACTAGATCTGCATGCCTTCCAAGACTAGTTACTGTTTTTGAAAGACTATTTTGACTGGTTCGAGATGTCCAAAGAATGATAGGTTCATTTTGTGAAGATGAAACTTAAGGGGCAAGACCACATATAGTGGCATAATGTAAAAGATCGACCAAGGTGTTCCATAATGGTAACGCTGGCCGTAATGGCCACCACCATTACCATTATGATATGGGCTGTTAGCCTGTTACGGCCTTTTTATTTTTTTGGAAAAACCCTGTTTCGGGACCGTTGTAGGACTGTTATGGGGCCATTATGGGCTGTTTTTTACTGTAACAGTCATTTCGGCCCCATAATGCATAACGGTTATGGCCATTACCGTTACGTAACAACTGTTACGGCCGTTACGTAACCGTTTTTATATACCATGAGATAACTCTATAAACTCGGTCAACCTCCTATCACTGATTGGGAGGAAGTGAAATTGAAATTGAAGGAGTATCCTCCTCCTGATTATAAAGAAAGCATCTTTGAGGAGTCATTCTACTTCAACAAGGAGCTTCTAGTCAAGTGTGGAGGTATACATTGAGAAGTCCAACGAGTTAACTATTTGAAGCCGAATAACAAAAGATGAGAAACAAGCTATATCCTGGTATTGGATGGGATTAAAGAAGGAGATTAAAAAAGGAACTCGCGACTGTATGCTTGACCAGCCTTGAAGAAGCTTATCAGTTGGCCTTAAAGATTTGAGGCCCAATTAAGGCACCTGGCACTAAAGCGTGCTGTAGTGGTAGTAGGGGAATTCCCTACTTTTCAAACCGCTTCAAGTGCTCCCCGTAATAATGTAAGTGTCTCAAACTCAACCGAATCAGCAACCAAGAGCCTTTTGACATAAACAATGGGGCAAGGCTCCCATGAATAGCACATCATGCTGAGATAGTGAAGCAAGATGTTACAAGTGTGGCAGAGTGGAGCATTGTGCTATTGTGTCCAACAAAGAACATTCACAATTGTGAAGAAAAAACTGAAGGTGATCCAGTAGATAATGAGTGGGATGCTAAGTCATTAGAAGAACCAAATGTTGAAGAACGAGGTCTCCTTGAGACTATTCTCATAGTTCGAAGAATCTTAACCATCCCTAAGGAAGAGGGGAAAGAAGACTGGCTATGCACCAATATTTTTCTCACCCAAATAGCATGTGAAGGAACAATTTGCAAGGTTATCATTGAAGGTAGAAGTAGAATGAACGTCTCACTTCCCAGGAGTTCGTTGATAAGTTGAATCTGACAATGGAAAAGCACATGCAACCTTACTAAGTTGCTTGGATAAATGACATATCGATCCTAATAAGAACTCGATGCTTGGTTTTTTTTTTCTGAAAGATCACTAAAATTTCATTCAAAGGAGAAGAGAAAACAAAAGGGAAAAGGAAGAAGCAAAAAGCAAAAAGAAATCAGAAGCCTTCCTAGCATCAGAAGCTGCCCATTCTACAAGCATGTGTTTAGCATTTGAGCTAATACTGTTCACTGGATTAGAGATGTTATCAAAACATCTGTTGTTTCTCTCTAGCCAAACGGCCCACCAGATTGCTAGAATCGACATTCTCCACAGCCGCTTCAATAACTTGCCCAGACGGACACCTTACCACGCGTAGAGAAGGAGATTGACCGAGCCCGGATTGCACCAACTTATCCTAAAGCATTGCAGAAAATCAGACCAAATAGAAGCTATGAATGGGCAGTGGAG
The DNA here is from genome assembly GCA_037074715.1 of Magnolia kwangsiensis. Taxonomy (NCBI): domain Eukaryota; kingdom Viridiplantae; phylum Streptophyta; class Magnoliopsida; order Magnoliales; family Magnoliaceae; genus Magnolia; species Magnolia kwangsiensis. The sequence goes on along the minus strand of CM073577.1, from coordinate 4,171,436 downwards.
GAGGAGGTGATCGATCGTTTCCTCTTCCTTCATGCAGCATAAACAGATGTTGATGATAGGCATCCCCCTTTTCTTCAGATTATCAATTGTCAGAATTTTTTTCTGCCCCACCAGCCAGCCGAAAACCAGAATTTTTGGGGGAGCCTCACATTTCTATATGAGGGAGGACCGGGGGGGGGGGGGGGGAACGTGGCAGGAGACGAGGTCAGCTTCTGATAGAGCGACTTCACGGAGAATGCGCCAGATTTTTCCCACCTCCGCATGATGTGATCAGCAGAAAGAGGATCCAGATTGATGCTATGCAGTCTTTGAAAAGCTCGACATATTCAGAGGCCTCCCAGTCCTGCAGATGTCTTCTACAGACCACATTCCATACTATCGTTCCGCCAGAAACAGCAACACATCTGTTAATCATGATTTCTTTGCTTGGGGCTAGCTGGAAGATGTTTGGAAATGCTTCTTTCAGAGGAACATCGCCCAGCCAGGTGTCTTCCCAGAATCGAACATGGTCCCCCTTACCTGGAGTAAAAACAACCCCCTTAAGCACCTGATTTCGCATGGACAGAATTCCCCTCCAAATGGCAGAGGCCCTATAGGTAGTAGAGGGCTTGGACCGCCAGCCTCCTATGGAACTACCGTATTTATATTTGATCATCTGATTCCATAGGCTGTCATTTTCAGTCTCAAGTCTCCAGATCCACTTTCCCAAGAGAGCACTATTCATCACCTTGAGATCCTTTATACCTACACCCCCTTCTTTAAAGCTGCGGCACACCTGCTTCCACTTGACAAGATGGAATTTTCTTGTGTCTGTCTTGCCGTTCCAAAAGAACTCCCACCTCAGCTTATTGACCATCTTCAGAATGCTAACCGGGCATCTGAAAAGGGACATGAGGTGCACAGGCAGATTTGAAAGGGTCGCTTTTATGAGGGTAAGTCAACTGCCTCTCGAGAGATATTGACATTTCCATTTGGCGAGATAGGATTCGACTCAATTAATCACCTTATCCCACGCAGCTTTTGGGGGCACCCCAATACATAACGGAAGACCAACAAAGGAAGAAGGGAACGTGGCCGCTGCATAACCCATCTTCTGAGCGTATTCCAATACCTCCTTGTACTCTATGTTGATGCCAAATAATTTTGACTTGGCCAGATTCACTTTCAGACCCGACACTACCTCGAAACAACGGATAGCGAAATGCAGATTATCCACCAGCGCTAGATCTACGTTGCAGAAAATGAGTGTGTCGTCCGCATATTGTATGTGGGAGATTGAATTGGGCATTCCTTTCATGCTGCCTCCGCTAAAGAGACCTTCCACTTCACCTTTTTGCAACATTCTGGAAATGGCCTCACCAATAACGAGGAACAGAGAGAGGGACAACGGGTCACCCTGACGAGGCCACGAGAGCTTTTAAAGAACCCTTTGGGGAATCCGTTAAGAAGAATGGAAAAGTGAGCTGAACTGATACATTCCCCCATCCACTGTCTCCATTGTGTACCGAAGCCCATCCTCCTAAGCATGTACTGCAGAAAATCTCAATAGAAGTGGTCATAGGCCTTCTCAATATCCAACTTGCAAGTTAAAACTTTGAAGCTGGATTTGTGAGCGGAGCCTAGCCGTTCATTTGCAATGAGGGCACAATCCACAATCTATCTTCCTGGGATGAACGCGTTCTAATTACCCAAGATAATCTTTCCCATGACCTTGTTTAACCGGGAAACTAACACTTTAGCCAGAATTTTGTACGGGCCCCCAAGCAGCCTGATGGGTCTGAAGTCCTTAAGCGCGGCAGCACCTGAAGCTTTAGGAATGAGCGCAATGAAAGATGGGGAACTCATCTGGGCCCAGGGCCTTATCCCCACTGAGCGAGGCCACGGCCCTCCACACTTCCTCCATGTTGAAAGGTAATTCTAGACTATTGGACTCGTCTATTGATAGACTCGGCATTTGCAGATTATCCAACCTTGGTCTGCCCCAACTCTCACTTGGAACTGAGCTTTGAAATGGCGGATCGCCTCTTCAGCAATTTGCACCCTGTCTTCGAGCCGACTGCCGTCAACCACAATACTATTAATTATATTCCTCATGGTGTTCATGCTGGCAATAGCGTGGAAATATTTCGTATTGCTATGCCCCTCTTTAATCCATCTAACTCGAGATTTTTGTTTCCATTCCACTTCATTCTTAAGAGCTCTGGCAGATAGGGGCTGAATAATCTGGATGTGTCTGGACAAGAAATCAGCTAGCTTGACTCCCGCTTCGGCTTCGACATCGAGGGCTTGTAATTCTTTCAGTAACACCTCCTATTCCAGCTCCCTATTGCAGAGCTCAGATTGTTTCCAAAGCTTGATTTTCTCTCAGCATCCTCAGCTTGTAGCATAATCTATACCCAACGAAACCTTCTACTGAGAAGCTGTCCCACCAGTCAGCAACCATCTGCGAAATACCATTTATTTTAGACCAAGACATCTCAAATTTAAATGGTTTCGGGCCCCAATTTTGGTCATCGGACGCAAGTAGCACCAGGCAGTGATCCGAAGTTGTTCTAGGTAGGGCTGTCTGCGACACTTCCTCGATGCTTGGTTAAATTTTCTTTGGGACAAAATTATTCCAATTTTGTTTGGTGTGACGTTATTCCAATGAAAGTTAACCACATCTAACTGGAAAGACCAAGACTATATGATCGAAAGGTTCAACGTGATGGGTTTGCCAATACCTATACGTTTTTACACAATGGCCATCAAACTATCCTTATACCAACAAAGGATACCTCACCAACAAAGAAGGTGAAACAGTAAGACCTCCTCTAATGTGCTTAGCATCGGTGAATTCATGGAGAATAGCCAAGATCAAGGGGTGACTTATGCATTAGTAGCTCATGAAGTTGAAGAACCTAAAGATACGCCAAAAAATGCAACCACCTAAAATTCAGAAGCATCTCTCAGATCTTTCAGATCTCATTCTGGAAGAACTTCCAAACAAGTTGCCACCAACAAGAAATATCCAACGGCAATTGATTTGTTACATGGAGCTATTTTACCCAACTTGTCAGCTTATCGCATGAATCCAACAGAGAATGCCAAGCTTAAAGGCAAGCGAATGATCTCCTTAATAAGGAATTCATTAGGGAAAGTATGAGTCCTTGTGCAATACATATGCTCCTTACTCATACGCATGATGGAAGTTGGAGGGGGTGTGTCGAAAGTCGGGCCATCAACAAGATCATGATTAAATATAGGTTCCCAATTCCGAGATATGACGACATGCTAGATATGATGGCGCAACAATATTATCTAAAGATCAATCTTTGTAGCAGGTACCACCAGATTCAGATCCGTCCAAGAGACGAATGGAAAACAACATTCAAGACAAAAGATGGTTTATATGGTTAGTCATACTATTTGGACTAACCAATGCCCCAAGCACATTCATGACCATTATGATACAAGTAGTTCGACCTTTTATAGGAAGATTTATTGAAGTCTACTTTGATGATATTCTTATTTATACTTATCTAATACAGATCATGAGGAAAATCTGCATAAAGTTCTGAGAGTTTTAAGATCAGGAAACTCAACATTAACTTGAGGAAATGTTTTTTTATGAGTCCAAGAGTTGTTTTCTTGGACTTTGTTGTATCCTCCAGGGTGGTTGAAGTTGATCCTGAAAAGTTCAGAGCCATTATTGAGTGGTCGTTTCCCTCTAACATCTATGAAGTGTGACGATTCCATGGGTTAGCTACCTTTTATTGTCAATTTATCATAAATTTCAACACTAACATAGCCCCTGTTACTGAATGCATGGAAGGCGGACAATGTCAACTCGAGCTTTTGAAGAAACGAAGATGACTAAGGCCCTAGCCCTACGACTCCCAAACTTTGGTAAGGTGTTTGAAATTGCTTGCTATGCTTCACATGTGGGAATTGGCACCATTTTAAGTCAAGAGGGATATTCAGTGGCATATTTTAGTGAGAAGCTCAACGATGCTTGGAAAAGGTACTCCAGTTACGATGTTCATATCTATGTTGGGGTCCAAGCCCAAAAGCATTGGAGGCATTATCTCAACCAACAAGAGTTCATTTTATATTCAAATCATGAAGCTTTGCAATATCTTAATTCTCAGAAGAAGCCCAGTGCTTGCAGTGCATATCTACAAAAGTTCACCTTCCTTTTGAAACATAAGGCAGGGGTCAAAAATAACGTTGCAGATGCATTAAGCCATAAGTCCCACCTTCTGACAACAATTGCAATAACGGTTCTTGGATTTGAGGAGATTAAATGTGATTATGCATTTGATGAAGATTTTGGTAAGATATATGTGACATTAATGGTAGGCCCAAATTCTATCACATATTTGACGGGTACTTATTCTTCAAGACCCATTTGTGCCTTCCAAGAACTCTTCGATATCGTGTTGTATGGGAGTTACACTCAGGAGGCATGAGAGGACATTTTGGGTGCGACAAAATGATCTTCACAAAACGATCACACTAGTGGAAGTTTTATTGGCCAAGCTTTTAAAATGTGGTAAAGATTCTTAAGCAATGTTGAACTTGTCAATTGAGAATCCCAAGCCACAAGGATTCCCCTGGCAAAACCTTCCACACCAAGATTTCAACAAGTTCTTACTTCCATTATCTTTAGGATATCAAAGTGCTTTTGTTGTCAGGCGCCAGATTTTGGATTGTGCTTTGATAGTGCACGAGTGCATCAACTGGCAATTCAAACAAGAAGAAGCATGAATGGTATGCAAGTTCGACATTGAAAAATCCTACGACCACAAATTAGGGGGTTTATGGATTACATGCTAGGGAGTATTGGTTTTGGTCAAACATGGAGAAGATGGATGCTAGAATGTGTGGATTCTACCTCTTTCTCGATTCTGGTTAACGGCTCACCAAAGGATTTCTTCAGGGCTTCTAGGGGTCCTCAGCAGGGGGGTTCATTATCCCATTTTCTGTTCTTGGTGGTGGTCAACGCCCTAGGTAAGATGCTTCAAAAAGGACACAATTTAGGTTTAATTTGGGGCTTCAAGGTGGTCCTTCTATTACTAGTTTGAAGACAATACTATCATTTTTTTGTGATGCGGATAGGGCCATGGTTGATAATCTTCGGAAATTATTGCTTGGTTTGAAATGGTGTCAGGGCTGAAAGTGAATGACTTTAAATGTGAATTGCCAGGCGTGCACATGGCATGAGAGGAGCTAAGGAGGTTTGCGGAGATTTTTGGGTGCAAGGTGGGATGTTTCCTGTCCACGTATCTTGGTTTACCTTTGTGTATTGGGAAGTCGCCCAAGCATTTGTGGGGCATTGCCATCAAGAGGATAGAAAGAAAGCTCTCTACTTGGAAGAGTAGACATTTATCTTTTGGGGGTCACCTGAACTCTTATTAAAGCCACATTCTCTAATATGCCTTTATACTTCATGTCTCTTTTCAAATGCCTAAAATCAGTGTTGGATAAGGTAGAGGCATTAAGGCACAATTTCCTTTGGAGTGGGAAGGGCATATTGCAGAAATTTCATCTTCTTAAATGGCAGGAGGTTTGTCGTGGAAGATCATAGAGAGAGGTCATATCTAGTAAATATGATACTAGTCTTATGGGGTGGTGGATTAAAGATTCCTCACTCTACAAAGTTTTGGGTCTTTGGAAAGCAATTTTCTTGATAGCCCCTAAATTTAAAGAAGAAGTCTCCTAGTCCTATGTGGTGGGAGATGGATCTCGAGTTTGTTTCTGAGAAGATTTATGGTTGGGTGACTGTTTGCTAAAAGAAGTCTTCCCGTCCTTAGTGGTGTTAGCTCCAGATAAGAATGTCTTGATAGCCAAATGTTTCTCTAGATCCGAGAGAGGATTTGTGTGGGTCCCCCCCTTGCCGCAGAGGTCTTGATGATGAGGAAGTGGAGGCTCTAATTAGTCTCATGGAGAGGTTAAAATTCACAGTGCTTGATGTCTCAGTGGTAGACGCGTTGTTTTGGAGAGATCACAAGACGGATTGCTTTGCGCTGCAGTCTTTTTATAGAAAGTTATCTACTTCCTCTTCTCTTCACAACTATAACTTTTGATTTTGGAAGTATGGAGCTCCCTCAAAACTTGCGGCTTTCGTGTGGATGGTGGGTAGGAATAGGGTGCTCACAATTGACAATCTCTGCAAGAGAGGAATGGTGCTACCGAATATTTGTCTCCTTTACATGAGGGATGCGGAATAGCCAGATCATATGTTCATCCATTGCTCATTTGTGAGGAGCATATGGGAGTCTTTCCTTGTGATTCTCAATGTTGATTGGATTATGCCGGCCTCAATCCCATCTCTTTTGGCTTCATGGGACGGAGGGGTGGGTAAAGAAGGTAAAGCAGTTTGGCACTTGGCGGCTATGGCTACCCTCTGGGTTGTTTTGGGTGAGAGAAATAGGAGATGCTTTGAAAGTAAGTCTAAAGCAGTGGATCGTACCTTTTGTAGGGCTCTTACCAAGGTTACTAAGTGGGCTTTGGGTTTGAAGGATTTCGATCCTTGCATCATTGTAGCCCTTTTGGGACTCTCTGATGCAGGACAATTAACCAGTTGCTCTAAAAGCTCAAACTGTTAGAGCATAGTGAATTAATCCTTTTATCTCATAGCCCAGGCACCACATCGCATGGGTTGAGGCCTCGGCTGAACCCCCCTCGTGGGCCCCAAATCACATGGGTACCGCCTCACATGGGCTACCCACCCCCAGTGTGTCCCCGCATCCCACGAGCTACTTCACTCGAGCCCGGTGTGCAATGCATTAATCACCCCCGGTGAGGAGTCTCAAACACGAGACCTCCCCCATGGGCCCCAAATCACATGGGTCACCCACCCCAAGTGTGTCACCGCATCCCACGGGCTACTCCACTCGAGCCTGGTGTGAAAATGCCCCACTCTCTCTCTCTCTTTGCTTTTTTGTATTCTTTCCCGCTTTGTTTGTGGCTCTTATTAAATTTTCACTACCCCTCAAAAAAAAAAAAAAATTGGTACATGTGGTACATGCACTTTGATAACTTGGCAGATGCAATGCATTGTAGCGCTTGAAAATGTATAGGAGAATATGGTAAGAGGCACATGCAGGGTGCTTGAAGATGTATGGTGGCACGTGGCACATGTGGACGATTGACAATGTATAGAGGCACATGTGGACACTTGACAATGTATAGAGGCACAAGTGTGGTGTTTCATGATGTATGGCAGCAAATGTGGCACATGCATCGCTACGATACATGAAGAGCACTTGAAGGTTGAATGTGGTGCATGAAGATGGGTAGAGGCACATGTGACACATGTTTACCATATCCAAATAGTCGAGTATACGCCATAACAGGGACAAGTAGGTTTCAAGTTTTAAGAAAAGCAAAGGCCCCTATAATGGTTAAAAAATTGGAGAACTTGCCCTCATTTGGATGGTAAACAGCGCATTTGACCTTTTGAGGTTTGCTAAGCCACTAAGTGCCTAGTTGCACAAGGACTACTATGCAAATTGGACGTGTAGAAGGATTAGAAGCAATGGAACATGCCTCTCATTTGCATGCATCAGTTGCTTTTTTTAAAGAGAATAACTACATTGAAAGAAAAGCTGCAAGATTACAAAAGGAGAAGGGAGAATCTCCAACACTGAGGTTTTAGAGGCTGCAACCTCGCCTGGCTAAATCACCAGCTTCATCATTATCTTCATCAGTCTCTATAAATTATAATTGCCATTTCTCTCATTTAGCCAACAACAAAATTGGGAAGGTCAAGGTAAATTTCACCATCACAACAATACCAAAAAAACAAAACAAAACAAAAAATAAGATTGCTCAAGGGAAAACAAGGTCAAATGCATACCCCACGTCTGCTGCAGAAACATTGGAATGGAAGGAGTAGTTCCCTAGTCTGGAAGTCCATCTGTTCAAGAAAAGCAGCAGCAACCTCCTCATCAACCTCAGAGATTGGAATTTGCTGGCCAGCTGCAGATCAAACAAAAAAAATCCAGAAAAATTCGACTTAGACCTAGAAAAATATTTGCCACAACATAATTACACGTCAGACAAAGACAATCATAATACAAACAAACAATCACTACCAATTAACACTCATGCAGAGTTAACTTGACCAATATGCAAGAGAACCATGACAGTGACTGCAAAAATATGATAGCGTGCTTCCGAGTGTAATTTAATTTTTGCGTAACATCCACACACGAAAAATAAAGAATGAACAGATGACAAACAGAGTCATAATAAGAAATTGTCAACATCTATGGATCTCGATTGTGACTCACATTCAAGCACACATCAGCAGCCAGTTTGGCTTCCACGGCCTAAAAATAGTTCTGGTCATTTGACATCTGACCCATGGATTTAAGGTGTTGACTGTGGACTGTTGCCTATCTTGAGCATACATTTGCGAACTACTGAATAAATGGTTAGGACATTCAAACTTGTCATGCAGGCCTATTTTTCTGTAGGTATGGCACAGCTTTCCTCTCAAAAGGAAAAGAACTGATCAGCTAGAGGTGAGGGAACCATAATTGGTCATGCAGACCTATTTTTACTGACAGCCACCTCCGTAGGACATCCATACATCCAAACGGTAGGCCCCACCTCTAAGTGATAAGTTCTTCTTGGTGGGGCCTACCATTTGCATGTACGGATGTCCCACAGAAGTGATATGTTGGCAGTAAAATAGGCCTGCATGACAAGTTATGACACCCTTACCTCGGTCAGTGATCAGTTCCTTCTTTTTCTTTTCTTTTTTAAGGACGTACGCTGGGCTTGAACCCACGTCTAGGTGATCAGTTCTCTTCAGCAACTAGGCAAGAGTTAGCTTTGCACAACTCATGACCAAGGATAACCAGCATGTGTCACTCTGTTGGGGCCAACATGTAGATATAGTATATCAGACATGATCTTAAACAATTGGAACCATCCATGTTGTGAGTGCTCCTTATGAGTATGGGAGTCCCCGGTCTAGGTGATCAGTTCTCTTCAGCAACTAGGCAAGAGTTAGCTTCGCACAACTCATGACCAAGGATAACCAGCATGTGTCACTCTGTTGGGGCCTACATGTAGATATAGTATATCAGACATGATCTTAAACAATTGGAACCATCCATGTTGTGAGTGCTCCTTATGAGTATGGGAGTCCACCGATCAAACTGAACGGACTATACGAGGCAATTGATTGGTCGAGTTGGAAGTGATCCATTGAAAAGTTATTTTAAGTGGTCCAAATAAGATATGTATATCCATGAATAGAATCATCGTTTCCATGTAAGTTCCTTATTGTAGTTATAGTACATGTACGGTAGCGCCTAGAACATGGACAGTTTTGATCATTACACCATCTCTAAGTGTAGACCCATTGGAGTGATACATTTTGTTGATCCTCAATCGCAATGTAGGCAAGCCGAAACAGGGGTGACTCTTCGACTGTACACATGGTGAAGTCATAAGGTAATCTAGACCGTCCAAATTGCCAGGACATGGGGATAAAGCACAACCCAAAGATGACAATGGTAATCTTTTTCTTTTTTTCTTTTTTTCTTTTTGGAAGATTGCAAAGATATTCATTAAGAAGGCAAATGCCAAGAAAATAACAAGCAAAACAGAATTGAAAACAAATAGAAATAGGAACCAAAGAAACAGAAACGTAAGAAAATGAAAAGACCTAAAAGCCTAAAAATCTGAAAAACACTATACAACTCAAGACGAAAGCAAGCATGAAAGCGCTTAAGCAAAGATGATGGGCAATCTGTCTAAGAGGTTTAGACTGATCTGCCACTCCTTCAGATCCCAAATGATCTGCTTCGAAATAGAAGAGGAAGAGGAGGCTTGATCTTGAAAGCAGCAGTGGTTCCTTTCTTTCCAAATAGCCCACAGGATGGCCATAACTACCATGTTCCACACCATCTTTTAATTCTTCTCGAGAACAATTCCGTGCGAAGCAAGCAGAAGAGAGGGAATCGAATAAGGCATGACCCAGGGAACATGGAATCTGCTAAAGATCGAGGACCACAGCTACGAAGCATAAGGACAGTGGAGGAAGATGTGAGGAAAGGATTCCGTGTCTCTGAAACACAGAAGACAGACATTGGGAAGCATGCAGCCTCGATGTTGAAGGTTGTCCATAGCAAGAACTCTCCCTCTCACAAGAAGCCAGGCAAAGGCCGAGATCTTGGGGGGGGGGATCTTGGGTTGGAAATTTGATTCTTGGGTTGGAAGGAGATCCTCTGATAAGCTTGAAGAATGATTTTGTCATGAATCTTCCAGAAGCTGAAAGAGTCCAAGATAAGCAATTGGCTTCTCCTACGATAGGGCGGACGCCATTGAGTAGCTGCAGAAGCTCCAGAAATTCATTCGCTTCTTCCTCCAAAAGGGCTCTTTTACATGGAGGACACGATGCCCCTGAGCCATCCAGACAGAAGCAATCAGAAACAGAGATTGAGAGGTTGGGGGAAATTCTGGCTAACCTCGGAAACCTAGAGGAATGGGGGGAGCCAGAGATCCATAGTTCAAGCCAGAAGCCAATCCTCATCCCATTGCCTAAACTAAAAAAGAAATATATGGGAAAAGGTACTATGCGCTCGACCTCATGAGTCCGTCCCATGAGGTCGAGCTGTGTGGGCCCCACCATGATGCGTTTCGAAAATCTACCCCATCAGTCAGATGCACCATTCCATCGTGGGCCTAGGTCTCAAAAATCAAGTCAATCCGTGACTTGTGTGGGCTACACCACATATAGAAGTGGAGAGCGGCCGTGCACCATTAAAGCATTCATAATCATTTTTTGGGCCCACCGAGATGTTGTTTGCAAATCCAGTCCATCCATTATGTGTGTCCCACTTGGATGAGGGTTCAAACCAAGTTTCAGACGCATGCAAATTTCAGGTGGGCCCCACCAAGTGCTTTTATATGTTTTCACGGTGTCTTCACGTGATTTTAGATGGTATGGCCCACCTGAATTCCGTATATGCCTATACGGCTGATTTTTGGGATATCCCATAATTTAAAGGGGACCCATCAAATGCACGGTGTTGATGGTCGACATGCATCACGGTGGGGCCCACACAACTCGACCTCACGGGAGCTTATCGTGAGGTCGAGCGCATAGTACCTTTTCCCTACACACACACACACACACACCCCTTTCAGGAAGGGTTGTTTAAGGTTGGAGATTGCTTTCCAAAGCAAAGATGCACAGTAGGAAGGTTTGGTGAACCACCCTCCTTCCTCCAACCCATATTTGTCAATTATAATCTCCCTCCACCAATTTCCAACCTCTGATCAGAAGTGCCACAGTCATTTCCCTAAGAGGGCAGAATTGTCAGATATGTCTCTAACACCCGCTCCCCCCTCGATGTAGGGTTTGCAAACTTCCAACGAACTAAGCAAACAAAATTTATGGATTGCAGAACTTACTCTCCATAGGAAGTCTCTCTAGAGTTTGTCGATCTTGGAGACTTATTTTGGGCAATAGAACAGCGAGAGGAGTAAGGGGGAGATTTGAGAGAACCGCTTTAATCAAGGCGAGGCGACCGCCCAAAGATAAGTAACGGCATTTCTAGGGGGCTACTTTCCTTTCTAATCTTTCGATATCAATGTTCTGGAGATGGGTAGCAAGCTTTCCAATATAGAGAGGAAGGCCCAAATATTTAGAAGGAAGAGAGCCAGCTTTGCAATCAAACACTTCTGCAAGGGGAAAGAGAGAGGAATTAGAGCTGTTTATACCAAGCAATTCATTTTTAAAGAGATTAATCTTGAGGCCAGAGATTGCCTTGAAGTAGCAAATAACCTTCCTAAGGTTGCCCATTGTCGATTCAGTGGCTTCAGAAAAGAGGAGTATCGTCAGTGAATTGGATTTGCAATATGGATTAACTAGAGGGAGATTTTGGAACCACTTAATAGGCCAATGGACTCCCCTTCTTTTAGCATACAGCCGAGCCCATCAACAACTAGCACAAACAAAAAGGCAGATAGAGGATCCTCCTGTCTTAAACCCCTTGAAGAAGGGAAGAAACCTTTAGGGGAACCGTTAACGAGCACAAAGAAATGAGGCAGAGGAAAGGGAAGAAGAAATCTAGCTTCAACATTTCAACCCGAAGCCAAACCTGCCGAACATGTAATGAATGTAACCCCCATCTACATGGTCAAAAGCTTTCCCAATATCCAACTTACAAACAAGCCCCCCCTAACCTTCTCCAAAACGAGAATCAATACATTCGTGAGGTAGTAGAGCACAGCCCAAAATTTGTCTATTTGCCAAAAATACCCCTTGGGCTTCTGAAATAATGTCGAAAGCTTTCTCAATATCCAACTTAAAGACAAACCCCCCTTGAACTTCTCTAAAACGAGACTCAATACATTCATGAGTTAATAGAGCACAGTCCAGAATTTGTCTATTTGCCAGAAACGCCCCTTGAGCTTTCGAAATAATGTTACAAAGAATATGTCCGATTCTGAAAGCTAGCAATTTAGAGAGAATTTTGTTAAGGAGCTCCAAGCAGACTAATAGGACGAAAGTCCTTCAGATCTGAAGCCCCTTTGATTTTAGGGATGAGAGCAATAAAGGAGGCAAGAATCGATTTAGCAATAAAGTTACGAGGGGTAGAATTCATGAAGGAAAGCAGTGAGCTCTTATTTCAAAATGTCCCAAGAAACTTGAAAGAAAGCCAATGGTTATCTAATTTTGCACTTAGAATTTGACCAATCAGAATTTTACTTTTAACCATCCATTTGAAAGCCATCGATTGGATGGTTAGGTTGATCAGTGTGATATTAGAGAGATGCACCATCCACAACATGGATTGCCAAATCATCGAAGTCAACTGGGACGGTACCAAGTCTGTCCAAATTGTTGGGACGTGAATAAAGCACAACCCAGAGATGATAGTGGTTATCTAAATTTGCACTTAAAATTTGACCAATCAGAATTTTACTCTTAACCATCAATTGGTTGTTTAGATTGATCAATGTGCTTTTAGAGTTATGCACCATCCACAACATGGATTGGGAACTCATTGGAGTCAACTCAGACTTGGTCGGTACCTAGTCCACCCCCCCCCCCCCCCCCCCCCCCCCCAAAACAAAAACAAAAGAGTGGCAACTCGATTCGAACCAAAATGAGTCCAACAAATAAAAAAAAAAAAACATGGTCCACAATGTTCCCCTCAATTTGGATGGTCTGAAATCATCTTTTAGATATATGCACAATTCACAACATGGATTAGGAACTCATCGGAGTCAATTCAAACTCAGTTGGTCTACTTGACTCGAACCCAAGGAGTCAAAAAACCATGGTCCACAATGTTCCCAGCAATTTGGATGGTCTGAAATCAGGATAGCCATACATGACTACCACATGTTAAGGAGGATAACCCAAATGAGTCAAAAAACCATGGTCCACAATGTTCCCTGCAATTTGGATGGTCTGAACTCTGAAGTCAGGATAACTATACATGACTGCCACAAGTTAAGGAGGATATGATGCAACCCAATGGATGCAACAAGGATTTTTTTTAAATGAAAGGAATAAAGATTGTGAGAAGAGTCCAACAAACACTAGCCAAATGCAAGTGATCACAATCCCCTCTCTTTTGCTGAATGGAACAAAAGTAAAAAAACTGCAAATCTGATTTGTTTATAAGATAATATCATGATCCGTCGTTACGAATAAGATCCTCTATATAGACTTTCAGAACCAAAGACACCCTAATATAATAGGAAATTACCAAAATGCCTTTGAATCCGTCATAGGAAATATGGGCCTCATGTAAATTGGACATAACTCACTCAAACGGCATCAAGACTACATGATCATCGGCTCATTGAAAGCTAGTTCTCAATAGGCTATCATCAATCAACAGGACCAATTCCGTGTCATTCTAACATTATTTGATAGCCCATGGATCACCCATCCACACCATCACTCTGGTACATACCACCATTGATGGACCATGCACCAAACCTCTCCTAGATTGGAAGATTGTAATCACCCATATTTGGACTTGTTGTAGTTGAACAGTAAACTTTCACTTCTTAACAACCTATTTGTAAGCACCGAATGGAGGGGTTACAGTTGTCCGATTTATGAGACTTTGGGTGCACATACCACCCAATGTGGTAAGTAACAAACCGATGGTCTAGATTATTGAACCATCAGCTGTATTTTTTCAGAATGGAAACCCCAAGTATCTTGGGAAAAGTCGGTGGCCGAAGATCCTATAATTTCTCCAAAAAATGATGGTAAACATGTGCAATTCTTTGAGAGGTCTGCAGTCTAAAAAAATATGTCCAAAACTGTTTATAGGGTATAATTGGACTATAGTATTTGATTTATGCTCATGTTTCAACAATCTAAACTGTTAACATGAAGGGCCTCACCAAGTGATGCAACCAAATGGCTACACAAACCCATTGATCAAGATTTGAAGAAAATGCCAACATCTCACGCGTGCACACTCCGTGCATGTACAAGAAAAAGGACCACCTTTTTTAGCCCATCACTACTTCCCATTTCTTTCAAAGCTCTAGATTAAGAAATCTACTCTTTCTTTCATGTCTTTATTTTAGGCAAGAAATAATTTTAAATATTTTCTTATCTAAGTATCTTCTTATTTTAGGCATTTTCTTAATTAGAATGCTTTGTTATTTAGGTGCTTTCCTATTTTTGCAGATTTTTAGATTTCATATCCTTTATTACAGATTGTAAGGTCGATTATAAATAGGACCTATGGCCTATGGAATAAGACAAGCTGATTAATATTCTCTTTATGAAATGCTCTTATTTTCTCTATGGTGGTTGTTGAAGGGAGGAGTGGTCTCTAGTTCAAGATTAGAGGACTGTTGAGCTTGCTCACAGTCTTGTATTTGTGATCTCTAGCATTTGGCTAGAGGATTGTTGGTTCTTTTCCCACAATCTCTTTCTTTTCTTATTGATTTATTTGCTTTTCCTTTCAGGTTTGCATCACCAGGCCTGTGGATCTTAAATACCAAAAAAATCTCAATACACCCTTCGATCAACTTTCTCTTTTCATATGAATATGCACCATCTCCTTAACCAACGTTTTATAGGCCAATGATGAAAAGTTTAGGATCTTCCAATCTTGAAGATTTTTTGTGCAAGCATCATTCACAGTAAGGCCCATCATATAAACAGTTTGGGTCATTGAAACATGACTCCATATCCGACGGCTATAGTCCCCATGTGTACCACCTAGGCAAGTGCAGAATTTGTGATCATCGTTGAAGACATGGCATTTAAAATGGGATGTTTTCCCATTTTGAATTCTATCTGGCAACCATTTCCGAACCCAGTTGCTGATTCTAAGATTTGGCAGCTCAAAAGGTCAACAGAAACTCTTGTCTAAGCTGGACCAATGGTACGAACTGGATTCTATCTTTGTTGTATGCACGTTTGGGCTTAGCGAACCTCTCACCTTTAAGTACAAAGAGGATCCCTCGCACCATTTAAAGTCAAAAAGGCAATCCATCATCCAAACTTCCTGCCCCTTGAACCCCCATCTAAAAAAGAAGTGTTATATGCAGTGTTTTTAATAGTGGTAGCGTGTTGCATAGCATTCAGCCCTGTGTAGCATGTAGTGTGTAGCATAAGTAGCGTAGTGTGGTGTTAGATGCACGATACTTCTATTTTTTAATTTTAAAATAGGAAAAATATGATAACTAGTGAAAAAACAAATAAATAAATAAAATGCCTTAAAGATAATTCATTTTTTTAAAGTAAAAACATGTTCAAACAAGTTATTAATTAACATTTCTCAAAAGTCAATCCACATATATAAACCAAATCAAATCATTATCCCAACAACTTTCTAAGCAAACCAATTTAATTAATAATGTCTAATTAAAACCACAAGTCACAAGTATTTAAAGAAATTAAAATCCCACAGATTGAGAGTATTAAGTACAAAATAAAAAAACATAATTATCATTCATAATTTATTTATTTATTTAAAGGGTAGTGTACACTACAACGCTACGTAGTGTCATAGTCAAAACACTAGTTATATGGTACTACAAGTCTGGCCTAAATTACGAGCATTTTTATGCAGACTAACATTTTACGTAACCTATCTTTTGGCAATCCAACCATTCATCTGGCAGCCTACATTAGATATGCGTGGTGAACAAAAACCTATTTAATCAAACAAACCCAGCCATCTAAAGGCCATTGGGTATATTTTCTTCTAAGCCATTGTTACAAGTTACAACCTCATCAAAAAAAATAATGAAAACAAGTACCAACAATAATGAATCCGATCATCACCATTGATCGTTGCCATTCATGATGAATCCAATCATCATCAACATTAATGATCACCGTTGATGATGGATCCTTTCATCAATGTTGATCATCACGGTTGATGATGGTTCCAATCACTAGCAGACCCATGATCAATAGTTATTAGACGGATATAGAGAGGGATCCACATTACCATGCATGCATACGTGCAATAATGCATGCACAAATACATTTCATAATCAAGGGACATGCAGGATTACACATTTCGGTCATCATGCTCCAAAATGTGTGACTCACCTAACATCACATTCATGGACATGATCACAATATCAAATACCATAACTGAGATTAACTAAAACTAAAATTTTATTATTTTATGTCATTTTATTTTAGTACATATATCGACCATCATCCTTGTAAGAGATCTGAACCGTTAATCAAAAAAACAAACCGCACCATCGGTTAGATCTCACCGAAAAACCCCAAGTCACTTACCAAAACTTGGCCTAAATCGGCTTAAATGGCCAATTAAATGCCCTTAACAAGGTACACTTAATCTTTAATAGAAGTGATTTGTGCATGTGGGGCCCATTTAGGTTGTCCATCCAGTTGTGGATAGCTTATGATGGCCTCGAAATTTTTGGCACAAATGATGGATAGAACTTGCTATCACTAAGACCATTTCTAATGGGATGTGAATGGTTAATGTGCCTAAAAAAAAAAAAATTTATGAACAATATTAAAACGCCTATTAATTCATCCATAGACTTCTTTGAGTGGGGCCCACAAACTAAGGCCATAGAGTGGCCCCACACACATTCTTTCAACCCTAAAAACGAGCTAGGCCCAGTTTATCCATTTAACAAACCCAGGCCAATTTCTCACATTTACAGGCCCATAGCTCAAGCCCCAAATCTCTACATCATTTCGCAATGCGGAAGCTTTGCTGCCCGACAAACAGGCCCAGTAATTCAGGCCTAATGTCAAGTTAGGCCCTGTCAGCCCCAACAACAAAGCCCAAAAGCAAAAGACCATTTCCCTTTTTTTCTTCTTCTTCTCAACCTCTCCTCTTAATTATTGGTCCAATGATTTTAAATATGATTGAACTAAGCAATGGGCTAATAGTTCTAATTATTGGTCTAATGATTTTAAATATGATTGAACTAAGCAATGGGCTAATAGTCCTCCCTAACAGACCCAAAACGTGGCAGGCCTTTCTCCCCCTTCTCGACATGTTATCTTTGGGGTTTGTTGAAAAAAAAAAACCATTTATACAACAGGGCCGCAATGGAAACCGGCCTCCATGGACTCCACCGAGTTGGAGGGAAGAAAGAGGAGGGACATCATCCAACATTGTCGGCTACGGCTAGCGGCCATGTCTGCTACTGCGACGGTGGTTGACGGCCTTGAAATTGAGGTGAAAGCTGGGGGGGGGGGGGGGGTGGAGCACAGTGATGGCAGCTGCGACTTCCATGGACAACGACGGTAACCATGCCTGCTGCGGACAAAGCCACTTAAGGAAGAAAGGAAAATAGAGAGAGGCGCTTGCGACAGTTGCCGTGGCCGCAACTTCCATGGATAGCGGTGGCCATGATGGCCGCTGCCATGGGTGGCTGACGCACGAGAAAAAAAAAAAAGAGGAGGGGGGGGGGGGGGGGGGGAGGTGCCATTTGCAAGTGGCTGCTGGCGATGGTGGACCAACTGGTGATGGCTACAACTGCAGCCAGTGTTCGAGTTGTCGGAATCACTACAAGTTTCGCTAGCCGGAGATAAAGATAAAATATCATTATCGCCGATAACCAGAAATGCAGAGAAAAAGAGGGTAACATGGGGAAAAAGGCAAAATTTTTCAGTGAAACTTTAAGACATTCCGAAATACACATATTTATATATTTAGGAATAAAAATTTTCAAAAAGAATGCATACATAAAAAGTTTTCATGTAATAAAAGCCTAAAAGCATGCACTGTCGTAAGAAATCACTTTAATAGTAACTAAAATGAGTTTATATAATACAAATGTAGTTCACATAAAATAATTAAGACGTAAAAATAAATGAACTAAAAAAAAGCACACATTTCTGGAAACCCCTTATTTATGTATGGTATATCCACGCTATCCATCCAACTAACCATCCCGTCCATCTAACCACCCAACCATCCCATTCAACCAATTATCCCATCCAATCATTCAAACATTCATTCATCCATCCAACCATACATCCATCAATCCAACCATCTCATCCATCCATCCCATCAAGTCATCCAAACATTCATCTATCGATTCCATTTATCCATCAAACCAGCCATCTCATCTATCCAACAATCCATCCATCCCATCAAATCATCCAAACATCCACCCATTCATCCCATCTATTCATCCAACCATCCCATCCACCTATCCATCCATCACATTAAATAATCCAAACATCCATCCATCCAATCATTGCATCAAATGCTCCAAACATTCATCCATCCTTCTAATCATCCCATCCATAGTCGGACAGTATTAGGTCCAACTCGACTCAATCCGGTTTTTGCAAGTACCTGACCCGAACTCGATCCGATTCGGGACTGAGTCCAGCAAGACTGACTCGATCCAAATCGATTCCTTGCTAGCCAGACCCAAACCAAGTCCGACTCAATCAGAGAAACCGAGTCAGATTGAATTGAGTTTGTCCGGTTGATTCGAACTAGGCTAAGTCAAGCAAAGCCGGAGACTCTGGTGCTAGGAAGGAAACAGGAAGGAAATCAGGAGAGAAAGGAGGGAAGGAAAGGAAGTCGTCTCAGGCTGCAGTGCCGCACCACGCCAGGCCGTCTACCGAACCCGAGTCAGCAACCCAAACTCTCCTCTCACACCGGGTAGGACCTCAAAACCACGCTAGGCCCTTTTCGCTAGTTAACCAACAGGACGGGAAGGCTAGTATGGTTGCAGCAATTACACACCACAGAGGTTCATGTGGCGGTGTCGGCTCGGGTAGGGTTAGGATTCCGGTAGAAGAAGGGTAAAAGTAAATAATTTTTTTTAAAAAAAAAGTAAAATCTGACTTTATACTACCCGATATCAGTTCGGATCAGATCGGACAGGACCCGAACGGATCGAATTGAGTTGCTACATGACCCGAACTCGACTCGGTTTGGCGTCGGATCCGAGTGGGTCTACTCGATCCGATCTGACCCTGGCTTTCGATTCAGGTCGGATCAGATCTGACCAGTTCGGTCGAGTCAGGTCGAATCGGATCCGACCGGTTCGGTCGAGTCAGGTCGAATCGGATCCGACCGGTTCGGTCGAGTCAGGTCGAATCCTGCCCACCTCTATATCCATCCATCCCATCCAAACATCCATCCATCCATTTATCCCATCCAATCATCCATCCATCTATCCCATCCAATCAGCCATCCATCCATACCACCTATCCATCTAACCATCCATCCATCATCTCATCCATGCATCCAACCATCTATCCATCCAAACATCTCCATCCCATCCGATCATCTAAACGTCCATCCATCCAATCATCCAACCAACCATCCCATCTCAACCTATCCATGCATCCAACCATCTAACCTTCGAGAGCTAGTTAGGTGCGGCATCAAATCAAAACATCCATCCATCCATCTATCCCACCTATCCATACAAACATCCATCCCATATATCCATCCATCCATCTAACCATCGGGGCCCACCTTGATGGGTGTATTCCATATCCATCCATTTTGCAAGACCCTTTTAGGGCATTAATCTAAAAATGAAGTAGATCCAATTCTCAAGAGGGCCTTATCATAGGAAACAATGGTGATTGACCATTAATGGGCCACAAAAGTTTTGGATCAAGCTGATATTTGCTTTCCTTCATCCATGTTTATGTGACTTTATCAATGGGTTGGATGGCAAATAAGCATTACGGAAAAATTAATGTGGGCCCTAGGAAGTTTCTAATGATATAACATTCAATCACCATTGTTGTATGGTCATCCAAAGATTTGGATCTTCTTCATTTTTGGGCTCATGCCCTAAAATGTTATGAGAACCGATGGACAAATACATCATGGTGGGCCGCACCAACTTGGGTGAGGCATGGGCCGCACCTAATCCACTCCCCAAACCATCACACCTTTGTTTTTTAAGTTTTATTTTAACTATTAATTTTTGTATGTAAAACAATGGTGAACCAATCTTATTATGTTGTGTGAAACTCACACTGTAAAATAACTTAAAAGTTACTTAATCTATTAATTTTGTTTCAAGGCAAAATGGTGGTGACCCATGCTTTTCTATTGTGTCAAATACACATTTTAGAAAAACTTAAAGTTAGCTTAAAAGGAAAGTACTTCGAAAGAGGGCTTCGAAAACCCCTCTTCCAAAACCCTAAAGTCGACACAAGTTACTTATCCACAGCCACAACAGTTGCCGCTGCCGCTGCCATAGCCGCAAGTATTATAACCTACAATCTCGGAAGCATCTTCAAGCTGCAATATAGATTCAATTTTTGACGAAAATCCCAACAAGATTAGAATAAAGCTTGCCGAAATCTCAGATTTTTTGGGTCATTTCATACTTTTGAAGACCGGCACTGCAGATCCATAGTCCAATCACTTCTCAAACTTCCGAAAAGAGGTATGTCTAAATTTTGATTTTTTTCAGTATTTACGGCTTGATTTTGTCAACGAAATTTCGAAAAAAGTCAGCAAAATATCGCCGATATCCAAGAGAGAAACGAAATATGGGGTTTTCGGTTTCAAAGGGCCAGCGATACCGAAAATTTCAATGATAATTCGATATTATCACTAATAATTTAAAAATTGACCGCAGTTGCCTCGATGACTAGCTGTTGTTGCTACTACCAAGCGGCACTTCAAAACCCTCTTTGATTCTATAAAAAAAATTTCTTAATCAAATATTTCTTGCAATGTCTGTTTCTAATCTTTCCCCCCTTTTTTAATCTAATTTCTCAGGTTTCAACAAAAGTTAGGTTTTCACACTAGGATGTTAACACAGATTCCAAATCCCTAGTTCTTTATAATTCTGACCCTCAATCTCTCTTAATCGAATGAGTATTTCTTAATATTACACCCTTTTTTATTAATCCCGTACGAGAGATACAGAATAAACGGGATGTAAAATAATGATCGGTACATAATTAAAATAAAATTTAAGATTGAGTAGAAAGGAACCACTTACCTCTAGAAGTAGATAGGATCCAACCCGACTCGTCGGATCCGACTCAACCGAACCAGTCGGATCCGATCCTACCCGAACCGAAAGCCAGAGTCAGGTCGGATTGAGTAAACTCACTCGGATCAGACGCCAAACTCAGTCAAGTTCGAGTCATGTAGTAACTCAATCCGATCCAAACTCCAATCCGATCGAGTCCGGTCCAATCTGATCCAGACAGGAATCAGGTAGTATAAAGTCAGATTTTACTTTCTTTTTTTTAAACCATTACCCTTCTTCTAAACAAACCATAACTCTACCCGAGCTGACGCCGCCAGATGAACCTTTTTGGCGTGTAACTGTTGCAACCATACTAGTCTTTCCGTCCTGCTGGTTAAAACACGACCAACGAACAAGGCCTGGCTTGATTTTGAGGTCTTACCAGGTATGAAAGGAGAGTTTAGGTTGCTGACTCGAATTCGACAGACGGCCTGGCATGGTGCGACACCACAGCCCGAGCTGACTTCCTCTCCTTCCCTCATTCCCTCCTCTCTCTCTCTCTCTCTCTCTCAATTTCCCTCATGTTTCATTCCTAGCACCAGAGTCTCTGGCTCAGCTTGACTCAGCCTAGTCCGAATCGATCGAAGAGACTCAACTCGATCGACTCGATTTCCTTGATCGAGTCGGACTCAGTTCGGGTCAGGCCAGCAAGTAATCGGTTCGGATCGAGTCAGCCCTACTGGACTCAGTCCCAAATCGGATCGAGTTCAGGTCAGATACTTGCAAAAACCAAATCGAGTCGAGTTGGACCTAATCCGGTCCGACTCGACTCGATGCCCACCTCTACTTACCTCAATGCGATTTTGTTCCTCACTAAATCCGAGATACGCCATACCAATTCCCAAATACAACTGAAAGTCGGCCCGAAAGAGTAGGCCCACAAGATCCGACGGTCTGCACAATATGAGACCTTTGCAAAAGCCGAAGATCTATGATGCATGTCTAGTGGCCCACCTAACCACTACGGGAGCAAAGATGTCTGATCACCCCTCTAATTCTACGGTTAAGATGGCCCCAGATTATGATCTACGGTTTGGATAGTATAAGGACGGCCAAATGGACATATAGGATATGGAACTCACCCTCTCTACTTTCTCTTGGACTCTTGGAATTATAGAATGCTTTTCGCGAGAGAAGTCCATCTCATGTTATAGGGAAGTGTTGAGGCAAGATAACTCATCTGATCTCAACTTTATCCAATCTAACTTCGAAGTTGAATTTGAACCACCAAGAGGAAACACAGAAGAGGAAAACTCTCATGAGACCCACCTGCTAGTAGCTGTGGGCCCATGTCCAACAAGTTTTCCTGTGAAACTCTTCACAGGTGTAAAGTGTTTGCAACTTAAAATTTTCCAAGCATCCAAATGACTTCTTAGTATTTCTTCAATCAAATGGCATAGCATAAATATATAATGCAGGGGATAAAACAGAGAAAACATGCAGATCATTCCATGTCGAGATGGTAACAATCATTACTGGATGATCATAACCATCTTATCGACAGAATTAAGAAAAATGCAGGAACTGAACAAAAGACGGTAAAAGAGTATGAAGAAGATTAATAATATCTGATGTTTATACTTGGGGTGAGGATGGTGGTGATCTTCTTCCGAACATGGATAAGTAGAAATATCTGGTTCTTGGAGATGAGATGGTCCGCGGCCCATTTCAAAGCATGCTGGCTGCTCTTATCTGCATCCACTGCCACCGCCACCAACTGCCCGTCATCCTTCGTATTCTTCTGACGTCCAGTTGGCCTCCACATCTCGAGCCCTAATTCACCGAGCAAAGTTGCTGCTGAGTCTTTCTCGAGATTCCGGAGGTTATTATTCTCCCAAAAAATCCTAATTCTCCAAGATCCCTCCTCAGCCTCCCACACAGCAGAAACTTCTGCAAATTCCACAGACAGACGGGTCTTCAGATCAGGTAACGATCGGATCTAGCGATTGCGGAGGGGAGTTTGAGATCGATGATCCAAGATTTCTTCTTCTCTTCTTCGTCGACGGTTGTGAATCCTCTAATCCTAGAAACGGTGGGCCCTGATTTCCTAGAAAGGGTGGGCCCTGGTTTCTAGGGTTAGAGTTTGTTCGGAGAAGAAAGAAGAAAAAGGGAAAATGGGATTTTCCGAAGAGAAACAGCGTCGGGGGAGCCATTTTCCGGAGACAACGTTTACCGAAAATAGGCGTTTTCTGTTGCGTTTTCTCCATGTATGTAGGATGAGATGGGAGGTCCATAGGAGGGAGGAGAAGAAGTAGGGTACTCGGGCTGCATATGACGCTTGATACGCAGGCGCGCTGAAAGCGGTTTGCATGCACGTGCGGCGATTATTAATATTTCTCGGAGTCTTGAGGGTTTGTTTGGCATCTCTCAGTAAGAGATACTCCAACAAGCTTCTGTTTTTTTTTTATTGTCCCGGCAATAATAGGTAGTTTGATGAAATTATTTTTTGGAGTTTAAAAAATTAAAATAAAATAAAATAAACACTCTTATTTAAAATAAATAAATATAATAAGCACGTGTAAATGAGTTTTTTAAAGGGTAATTGACATCGTTTTTAAAGGCTACAACAATTCTATTATAAAAGTAGTCCAAATGATTATTTTAGTGGATGAACTATGCCCCCGAGGACTATAAAATTATTTTTTAGAGTTAAAAAAAATAAAATAAACAGTCTTATTTAAAATAAATAAATAAAATAAGCACGTGTAGATGAGTTTTTTAAAGGGTAATTGACATTGTTTTTAAAGACTACAACAATTCTATTATAAAAGTAGTCCAAATGATTATTTTAGTGGATGAACTATGCCCCTAATGACTATAAATTTATTTTTTAGAGTTAAAAAAATAAAATAAACACTCTTATTTAAAATAAATAAATAAAATAAGCACGTGTAGATGAATTTTTTAAAGGGTAATTGACATCATTTTTAAAGACTACAACAATTCTATTATAAAAGTAATCCAAATGATTATTTTAGTGGATGAACTATGCCCCTAATGACAAAAGAATGAATGTTTAAAATCTTCTTATTTTAAGATATTTGGACCATCCACTGTACCATACATTAGATATGGATCAACCATCATATGTAGCCCACCTTTGATGTGGACCTTTCATTGAATGAGCCAGACCTTCAAAGTGAGTCGTCTATCATACAAGGCCTGTCTTAGATGAGGATTGTTCATCATTAGGGGCCCACCTTGATGTGAGTCATCCATCATGTAGGGCCCACCATCAATGCTAATTGTCCATTACATGGGGCTCCTCAATTTCCACTGCCCATCACCCATCATGTAGAGTCCACATTTAATGTGTCTATGTGGGGGTCATCCCTTCGAAGTGGATTGTGCATCATGTGGGGCCCACTTTTAATATCCATCGTTCATCATGTGGGGCACACTTTATATGTGGATCATCCATCATATGGCCCACTCTGGAGATGGATCATCCATCATTCAAGATTTTGGATGTGGACTGTCCATTACCACTTGATGTGGACTGTCCATTATGAGGGGCCACACTTTGATGTGGACTATCTATCATGTGAAGCTCACTCCGTCCATTATGTGGGCTGACTTTTATGTGGACCATTCATTGTGTGAGGCCTCACCTTCAATATGGGTCATTCATCATGTAGGCCCACCTTTGATAAAAATTGATCATCATGCAAACCCACTTTCAATGACCATCATCCATCATGTGAGTCCCACCTTTGATGCGGACTGCCCCTCAAATGGAACTCACTTGATGTGCATGTTCTGTCATGTTGGGCCATAGTTTGATGTGGGCCATCTATCATATGGGGCTTGCTTTTGATGTAAGTTGTCCATTATGTGGGCCCACCTTGATATGGGGCCCCACGTTTAATGTGAGTCGTTCATCATGAGGGCCCACCTTTGATTCCACCATCCATCATATGGGTCCCATATTTGTTGCGAACCATTTGTCATGTGGGGTCCACTTCATGTGGATAGTCCATCACCTGGGGCCCGCCTTTGACGTCCATCATCCATCATGTAGGTCTCACCTTTGTTATGAATCATCCATCATGTGGGGCCCAACCTTCCATATAGGTCATTTATCATGTGGGCCCACCTTTAACGTCAACCTTCTATCACGTGGTCCCACAGTCAATGTCCACCATTTATCATCTGGGTCCCACCTTTGATATCGACCATTCATTAGGCATGGCCTGCTTGATGTGGATGGTCCATCATGTGGGGCCACACTTTAATTCCAGCCATCCAAGCCATCCATCGCATGGGGCTCACCTTTGAAGTTGTCAGGGAACTGCGGGGGGCACACAGAGATGAATTAAGCAAAGTACTTCAATCACATAATTAGGTCCAATCACAAATACTTCGAATTTAAAGTGAAAATATAACGACGCAAAGCGGCAATAATGCACTATGAAAGCAAAAAATTACAAGAGATAGAGATTACTCAATTAAAATAAACATCGAATCTCCCCAAGCTATGCCCTTGAAACCCTATGAACGAATTATAAAGCCCTCACACTTTTATGATCTCTCCCAAATCCCCATCACACTATATATATATATATATATATATATATATATATATATATATAGGGAAAAGGTACTATGTGCTCGACCTCACGAGTCCGTCACATGAGGTCGAGCTGTGTGGGCCCCACCGTGATGCGTTTCGAACATCTACCCCATCAATCAAATACACCATTCCATCATGGGCTTAGGTCTCACAAATCAAGTCAATCCATGACTTGTGTGGGCCACACCACATACATAAGTAGAGAGGGGCTGTGCACCGTTAAAACATTCATAATCATTATTTGGGCCCACCGAGATGTGGTTTGCAAATCCAGTCGATCCATTATGTGTGTCCCACTTGGATGAGGGTTCAGACCAAGTTTCAGACGCATGCAAATTTCATGTGGGCCCCCACCAAGTGCTTTTATATGTTTTAACGGTGTCTTCACATGATTTTAGATGGTATGACTGTAACATCATGGATTTTCGCTGTTTTTGGATTTTCAAAAATTCTTAAATTTTTTTTTTCTTTATTAATTAACTTATAATAACCCTTAATGATCATTAGCACTCAATGTCAGTTATACAGGGGCGGTACCAGTAAAAAACCGCACAAATCCGATCAATCAACCGTAGGAAGCCAACGAATTCGCCCGATCACTCAAACATCAGGTGTAGCCCCATAATTTACTCGCATAAAACCCAAATCTAACCGACCCGTCATTAACTAATCAAGACAAGCATAACTAAATTAAAGATCTAACCAAAGCCAAGTCAGATGAGACCCGGATCTTAACTAATAAATCAAATCAACCCTTGTAACGTCCCGTCCAACCAGCACAGTGTCTTGAGGCGTCCACGTAGGATTTGCCACAAGACCATTTGTGTAAGCCACTCGTGGTGGGGTACCACAAGTTGATTAACCTAGTATTAGTTCATTAGAGTAGACTAGACAAGTCATGATAGGGCCCAGTGCAAGCCGCCAAGCCAGATGACCGTTTACATTTAGCATCAGCCCGTACGGGCCATACCGCGACGCAGGAATGTCAAAAAATTACAAAACTTTAGAGAACACTAGATCTCACTGGGCTTGTGGTCCATTGCGGACCACAGACTCATTGGACACCCAGAAACTAATTATCCAAGCCGTTCCTACAGCACTAGTTAACTCACACAAGGCCATATTGAAAATCTAACACTTGTCAAGGGAATAGGGATTCCGGGCGTATTAGCCGTCGGATTCCTTCCAAATTTTCGGTGAAGGTCTAATGTGATGTCCCTTACCCATCCATAGAATCTGGAACCCGATCATGGCACAGTAACCGTTGATCGCAAATCAGACCCGTACGATCAAACCAAATATTCGATTGTCTCCAAATTTTGCATGGCCCTTCATCGGGCCATGGTCCACCTATCCTATAAGTTTCATGGCCAGGGGACCACCAGAACCTCTCCAATCACTGAAATAGACCCCACAGGGCCACTTAAGGATCGAGACCATATGGTCAAACCCATATCCGATGGCTCCCAAATCTTGCATGGCCCTTCATCGGGCCATGGAACACTTGTCCTGCGGTGTATATCGATATATACACCCCATAGTGGGCCTTAGATCTTAAAAAGACCCTCCCATAGGTCTAGTATGGTAAAAACTTAGCCCTTAGGGCCATTTACAATAATTTTGACATTATAAAAGGTCTTCTCTTGGGCACCCCTCTCTCCATACGATTTTTACCCTAAGAAAGAAAGAAAGAAAAAGAGAGAGAAAGAGAGAAAGAGAAAGAGAGGAAGAAAGAGTGTGAGAGAGAGTGAAGAAGAGATCTAAGGTGGACCCTAGATCGTGGTGGGGCTGAGGAGATCAAGCATTGCAACTCCCTACTCCTTTCTCCAAAGAAAATCCTACACCACCACCATAATAATCATTTCATAAAGCATCTAGGTAAGATCCTTCACCCTTTTTCTTGAAACCCATGTATTGAGAATAGTTTGACTTGGATTTCTCATATGCAAGAGATTGCTTTAGGGATTCCGGCCGGTCAACCTCCAAAACCCTCATTTCTAGGTCATCTATCAAGCCTCCAACGATCCCAAGGTACGGACTATTGCTCTTAGGTGGCCTAGCACCAATTATAGTAGAAGTTTAATGATTTTGATTGTTGAGTTGTTGTATTGAGAAAATTAGAGAAAACTAGGAATAGTGTGTTGTTGGAATTGTATGGTTTTGCATGATTAATTTATATTTGATGTTGATTTTATCTCTTACATGATTTAGCATAGGAATGACTACATGCTCATGTTTGTTTGATTAGTTTGCTCATATGTGTTGCTTCATAGTGCTTAAGAATCTTGACTCTTGTGAGTTTGATTCCTTGAGGTGTTGGAAGTACTCAACTTCCTCACTAACCCACACATTCACACGCACCATGTTTATAATAACAAAGTATGCTTGCTAGGAATATTTGGATCGTAGGTTGCGATGTACGTGAACATGACGTTTTGTGCTTGTTGATAATCTTGATGGTTAACATGCTATGAATCAACATTGAATCCTCGGATTGGTCAGGATCATGAAGAGGGGCGCTAGTCTCATCGGTAGGATTATGCTAGGGCTAGACCCGTGGGTTTGGGCAGGTGTGTTTGAGTGGCTGTAGTTCGACTACATGGGTCCTCTGTGCCTGATGTTACTCATCTCATGCTCGCCTGACTCGTGCGGTCTAGCCTACTGTCTGACCAACCCTATTTGTTAACTATGGTTGCTCACACATGTATGAAACCTGAACCACCTTACAACCATTGTAGCCCATCAACAATCTACTTGTAAATTGGTCCACAGCCTCGTGAGCCGGGCATGGTGGAATGAGACACTGTGTTTGAGCTGTCGGCCTACGCTGGGGTGTCGTGCCTCCCCGTAGTAACCGCGAGTGATCCCTTTCTCTTGGCACTCCTCATGTGCTTGAAGTCGGGGATGAGGAACCCGACGGGATCACGGACCGCGAGGTCTCGGCCTCACGCATTGGGTGTTCTTGGTTTCGTAACCCGTTTAGGGCATTGATACGTGGGGTGTATCAGTTTTTCAAACCTGCTGGATGAATGGACTTAATTAATAACTCAGCTAACACGATCGCATTGCATCGCATTAGTTAGGGTGGCGATTCAGAAGTCGAGGTCGTAATGAGGGAGTGTTGACATACGTGATCGTTGGATGGAGTCGCTTGAGGGAGCGTTGTGTTGAGGGCATGCATTATATCATTTCGCATTCATGCATTTAAATAAGAGTTAACAGGAATTGATGATTGTTTGTATTTCATTAAATTCATATTATATTTGATGCATGTTAACTTAAGACTAATAACACCCACTGAGTTGATCACTCACTCCCACTCTGGGACGGTATTTTAAAACACCACTCAGACTCTTTAGTAGCTGCACGTTATACTGAGTTCAATGAGCCGTGCGGCACGAGCTTAAGCGAGGAGGACAAGTTCTCCTACTTCCAGTTGATGAGCG
Organism: Magnolia kwangsiensis; assembly: GCA_037074715.1. Lineage (NCBI taxonomy): Eukaryota > Viridiplantae > Streptophyta > Magnoliopsida > Magnoliales > Magnoliaceae > Magnolia > Magnolia kwangsiensis. The sequence continues at coordinate 4,141,946 of CM073577.1, read as the reverse complement.
GCTCTCCATCAGCTTAGGAGACTGGATTCTAGAGCGTTGAGTCGTGAGCTTAGCACACCATTCCTTCAGATATATGATTCTTTTTGTTATTTTTGTTGGGCAACGCCTTGGGCAACCCATTTATATTCTTTTGGACTTATACATATTTATATCTCTTTCACTTCAGTAGACTAGTTGTGGTTGCATTTTATGCTCCAAGTAATTCCAGGATGCGCGTTTAAACTTGATTAATCATAAAACCATAAAATTGATGATAAGTGACACTCGGAAACTTGGGAGTCGAGCGTATGCACGACCCCCGATTTTTCAGGGCGTTACAATGACCCACTTGAGTTCCGTATACAGCTGATTTTTGAGATATCCCATAATTTAAAGGGGACCCATCAAATGCACAGTGTTGATGGTCAACGCGCATCACGGTGGGGCCCACACAGCTCGACCTCATGGGAGCTTATTGTGAGGTCAAGCGCATAGTACCTTTTCCCATATATATGAGAATCACAATTGAAATCGGAAACAAATCATACACTTATGCAATTTTATGTATGCACTGAATGACACCTTCAATGGCACTTTGATGGCATCGACAAACTGTCAATGGCATCGAACACCCTCAATGTCATCGAGTTGAACACAAAAACATTCTAGCGACTAAACATGGAATTTTCGAATTTTTCCAATGGCATCTTCGATAGGACATCGATGGCATCAATAACATGTCGATGGAATCGAATAGGACACCACAAAGTATCCAGCAACCAACATGAGATTTTCAGATTTTCTCGATGGTATCGAGCAACTGTTCGATGGCATTGAACAATTGTCGATAGAATTGAATGGTTTGTTAATGGCATTGATAGACACTGTTGCTAAAATATTTGAGACATCAACAACATATGTGACTATGCATTATGTGGGCCCACACCTTTGATATGGATCATTTATCATGTGGGGCCTACCTTCAATATGAACCATTCATCATATGGGCCCACATTGAATAAATTGCAAAGAGAAGAGAAGATGATAAAATAGGAATTACTGAACAAGTTTATGGATAAACTTTTCAAAAAATTAATCCAAATTGTCTACTCGCTTAAGCCAAATAAGATCCATTTCAAAAAGTAACTCATCCTCAACTTATAAAATTGGTGTTTATATGATACTTTACAAACGAATAAGCACTTTGATTAGACTTTTACCAAAATGTTAAAAGCTTTTTTTTAAAAAAGTCAATAAGCTCTTATTTGTAGAAATGCCAAATGCCTCCTAATTGGCAATCATGATTCCATGTGATTCTATGGCTAGGATGGGTAAATCATAAACATACTCAATTATTTAGAAACCATGCCAAATAAATGATGTAGTGTAAGGAGCTGGTGATGAATGGCTCATATCGTCAATTTTGCATTCTTCGGTGTGACATGTTGAGAAAAATTATGTAAAGACTGAAGCCAACAATTAAAGCTCTAGTCATGAATCGGATGCACTTTCTTTAAAGCATTATTCGCTCATTCTCATCGATATGATATTGTTGTCAGGTTAATTTGTAATGAACCATTTTCAAAACATGACAAGCTTTGTTGGATCTGCATGCAACAATCAAGAATAATCCACAATAGGAACTTGGTATATAGTTTATTGTTATGATAGACTATATAATGTAAAATATGTTTGATCCTCAGTTTGCATTGGATCCTATAGGGAATGAAGGGTCGTGCATTTTTGGTAAGAGACATATCTGAAAGACACATCAGAAACAGTTCACAATAATTGTGGTTATATATATATATATATATATATATATATATATATATATATATATATATATATATATATATATATATATATATATATATATATGAAAGGATACGGCTTAGCTGGAAAACGCTTTTACAAATAGAGACGACCTAACTTGACTTAGATGAAATAATTGTTTTCACGACCGAATGGTGCAAAGTGCACTACTAGTGCTTTTACAACTACACTGCCTCATAGCTCACAACCCATTGCCCATGCTACATGTGTGCATGCGCGAGCACGTTCCAACAATTTACACTAGAACATATAAGCTAGCTTTCTCTCTCCATTCTCCAAGTAAAAATACTAAAGAACTCAAAGCTTATAAGTCTATTTATCACTTTATTTCTAAGTAATATAAGACTAAATATTTTTTTTATTTTTTTTTATTATTTTTTTAAAACTACTTGAAATGAAGTTTTGAAGGGAAAATAAAATTCAAAACAATTTTGAATTAAGTTAGACAAAGAGGACGTGCAAAACTAATATTTCTTTTAGTTTAATTAACCAAACCCATTATGTTTGAGATAAAATCTCAGCATGTGATAATGCCATAGGTTCTGAGATTTTTTTATAAACTTGTGGTGACTCCAAAATGGTCATGCATATTTCACGACACAGAGCACATGCCACTGGATGTGCCCCGCCATGGATTCCCACACCTACCATCTTCATGGCATGGTTCTAATAGATCATATATTCATTAAGTGATTTTTTTTACTAAATCTGATGCTTGAAAGACTTTAAATGACCATATGAAAGTTTCCAACCGTTAAAGGTTCTTTTACATGTTAAAACTAATTTAGTCATGCTTGATGATAATATGATGGTCTGGATCGATACTCCACTACTTAATCAATACATGCACAGGTTGACATGGGTCTCTCACTCTCTGCCCACTTGGGACAGATCAGGAAGAGACGTTCTACACTTAAAGATTGGCACTCGTATTATTCAGAAATCCACGTCATGCATGCATTTTTTATCAAGTAAATCTAAATCATTCATGTCTTGATTTAAATTTTGAAAGCTTGACATTATCAAAGAGGAGATCTTAGGTTAAAAACAATAATAACTTTTGAAAAACAACTTTTTTAATAACGTCGCATTTTACAAAAATCCAACATAATGGTTTCAAAGCCAACCCATCTTGTCATAATTATTGTTGTCTTCTTTTCTTTTGCTTTTTTCTTCTTTTTTTTTTCCTCATGTTGATGATCATGTCCATTTTACTCGCTCATCGATCATATCGTAATATTCTCAACAATTTGATGTTTCGCCAACAATCAATAATAAACATTTGTTAATCATGATAAATCCAGACACATGTAAGACTCTAATCAGGTGGCCCACACATGATCATTGATTTATATATGACCGTTGAATTATTTAGATTGAGCAATTCAGTGGACCTGACTGCAGTTGTGATCATTGTAAATAGGTTTAGGACGAAACGCTTGAACCGCGGTCCCTATATACGGTTATTAAGCAGGATGTGCAAACATATGGTATGCAAACCCTATAGGGGAGAAGTGTGATGGGTAAGTTTCTAACCCTTTTTTCTATAAATATATGTCTTGATCCCCTCACCAACATAAGAGAGAAAGCCCTAGTCTCACTGAAGGTTCTCCTAAGGGTGTGAAGTGCGAAAGATCAAGATTCTCTTTGGCTACATCGAGGCATCGTGAATGTCTTCCCAATCAGGTACACTTTAAGATTATGGTATTGAATCTTCATTGTTAATGCATAGATGATCCGTCAATTCCATAATACAGTTTGACAACCGATTCATATGAAAATAATGTGTTCTATACATTCTATGATGCTTTGATGGGTAATCGGTGTGAATGTGATGGATGGTATTGTTTTAAATGGTTTTGATGGGAATTACATATTTAATGGTGCTTTATTGAACAATTACTATGGGAAATTACATGATCTTTATTACACATGCGTTGTACACTCTTTTTTCATCCATCAAGTGGTCTCAACCATGTAAATTCCCTTATTTGATTCATACCCAACTTGAAACCTAGGCCCAAAGATCGGATGGTGTCTATGATTACTTACACCTAAACAAATCTAGATGCATGGCTTAAAGATCGAGACTTGCGAAGGTTCCTAAATATAGACATTTCTATCCCCGTTATTTTATACGGTGCACTCACTCGAGTTTTAAATCTACCTCATTTTAAAATAAAAATAAAAATTCATGTTATAAGATAAGTTAGCAAAACAAATATATCGAGTGAATATTACACAGACATCATTAGAGCCGGGCAAAATCCCACTTGATCCGATTTGAACTAAAGGCCAGGATCGGGTTGGTTCGAGTAGGTCCACTCAAATGCGAACGTACATCAAGTCGAATTCGGATTAATGGCCAATTCAGATCGATTCGATCCAATTCAGTCGGGTACTATGTAAATAATATTTACTTTTTTATTTTCATTTTTATACTATTCGTCTCACCCGAACGAAGCCCTAATCCCTCCATTATCTTTCTCTACCCGAACGACACCGCACCCACCCATCTCTCCTCCTTTCTCTCCCTCTCTCTCCCAATTTTCCTTCTCTCCTTCTCTCTCCCCCTTTCTCTCCCGATTTCCCAGCTCTCCTTCTTTCTCTCCTCCTTTCTCTCCCTCTCTCTTTCGATCTTAATTCAGCCTAGTCCAATCTTGATTCAGTCCAATCGGACTCAGTTCGGGTCAGGCTAGCAAGGATTCAGATTGGATCGAGTCAGCCCTGTTGAACTCGGTCTTAGATCGAATCGAGTTTGGGTTAGGTTCTTGGAAAAATTGAATCGAGTCGAGTTGGACCCAATCTAGTCCGACTCAACTCGATGCCCACCTCTAGACATCATCGTGGTCCCACAGCTTAGGTTTACATGGGTTTCATTACATGAAATTGATATCCTATGTTTAAGGTTGGGTCCACGGTTAAGTGATTCAGACCTTTGGTTGATGGATCCGCTACCCAAACATTTTAGAGATAAGAAAATCCTATCCATCCAATATCTAGCCTATCCACAATTGAATGTGGTTTGTTACTGACTTTCTCTCTTAACTGTTTTATTTTCAAGACACATATTTAAGGGCTAGGATTGTCCCATGAAGGAAAATTTAGAACATTTCCATTCACAACAAGGCCAGTCGTGTCAATGGATGGGTCTGATTTGTATGTTAAGGTCATCCTCGTGCTCACATGCCCCACATGTGGGAGATCAGGGCCATTTGTTGGGTAGGCCAGCCCAGTGATCAATCAGGCCAAATGACTAGCAGTTAACATTCAACCTTGATGTGAGATCCACCCAATGCGAAAAGATCATCGAGCCTAAGGTGTGGGCCCAAGCCTAACAATTAAGCTCATTTAGTAACCAGCTCAGGCTTAGGTTTTGTTCAAGAACCCATCAACCTAGCCCGACCCACCTTTTTAGGATTTTAAGGGCATTTGTGTCATATGCCATGTATCATGGGGCACACTGATGAATAGAGCCGGGCATCAAGTCGAGTTGGGTAGCGTTAGGGTTGACCTGATTCGATTCAGTTTTGAAATAGGCCTAATTGAAACTCAACCCAACTTGGTATCAAGTCCAATATGCCTGATCCTATCTGAGTCTGAGTCTGTCCTAGACTAATCCGAACCGAGTCCGACCCGGTCAGAAGTACCGAGCCAAGTCAAGTTGGCACCGAATTGGATCAAGAGATGAGAGAGGGAGGGAGTGGAGAGGAAAGAGAGAGGAAGAGGAGGGTGGTTGCTGGGCTGAAGAGGAGGAGGATGAGGGAGGGTGAGAGAGAGAGCTTGTAATCAGGTCAAGGTCAGGTGTGGCAGGTACGGTTCGAGATACTTAGACATTATAGTTTTTTATCATACATATACTAGAATCCGAGTCAGTTCAGGTTTCAAATCGAATCGAGTTTGGCCGAATCTTATCAGTTGAAGCTTGGACCTTACATACGTGCCCAGTTTGGCATGTGTGAGGCGAGTACAAAAAGGAAAATCCACCCTATCTAGTTCAATTCTTATTTTACCAATGAAGCCGATTGCCTGACGAGTAAACTCCATGTGGCTCACTGTAGATGTATTTGTCTCATCCAGGCCGTCTATCTGCTTTTCCAGCTCATTTCATGGCACCAGCCCAAAATTGAAGCTTATCGAAAGTTAAAGTGGACCACGCCACATGAAACACTTGGGAATTCATGAAGAATTTTACCCTAGAAAACCTCAAATGTGCTCGAAAGATTTTAACAACAACAACAACAATAAATAAATAAAAGTACAGAATTGAACACATGCTTTAGTAAGTGTAGTAATTATCCGGACTCGTATGTTTCATCCATGCTGTACATCCATTTTTCCAGATCATTTCATGCATCATCTCAAATTTGAGGCAGATATAAATCTCAAGTGGACCACACCACAGGAAACAGTGGGGATTGAATGGTTACCGTTGAAAACTTCTTATGGGCCACGGAGGTTTTAGATCAAGCTTATTTTTATATTTTCCCTTCATCCAGGCTTACGTGACTTTATAAACAGGTAGGATGAAAAATAAACATCGCGGTGGGCCCTAAGAAGGTTTCAACGGTGGGCACCACTATCCCCACTGCTTCCTCTGGTGTGGTCCACTTGAACTTCCGATCAGCCTCATTTTTGGGCTCATATTCTAACATGATCTCTCAAGATGAATGAATGGCATGGATAAAATACATACATCATGGTGGGCCCACATAGCTTTTCCCACTGGTACAACTAGAGGGGTCACTACCAAATCCAAATTCTAATTACCATACGCTCGAGCTGTGTGGGGCTCACCTATGATGCGTATGTAGAATCTAAATTGTTCATCAGGTGAAACAACTCATCGCCACCGTACATCACAAAAATCATTCATATTCAAAACTCATTTGAAAAAAATACGTGGAACATTGTACAATCATACCTACAACCTATACATTGATTTGTCGCCACTCACCTAAATATTTGGAATGTTTTTAGCTGCGGTAGCCAATAATATTGGTGGGGTGCACTCAATGAATGGGTTGGATGAGATACATACAACACGGTGGACCCCACATTCCATATGGAAGTTGTTTCTATGGTGGAAATCCCCACTCCAATCTCCCCTCCCTCTAGTGCAACCCACGTGAGGGATCAAGACTGGATTGACATCAGGGCCTAAAACAGGAAGGCACATCCAATGGACGGGTTGGATGGTACTCATACATCACGGTGGGCTCACATAGTAATTTATATGTGTCCACTCACATAGTTGAATGCATGGTAATTCACACACGTTCGGACGCATGTGATTATTCTCACCCTCCAACTCACTAGTTTGAACTCGCGAAAATTATTTGAACAATCCTAACCTCTGATTTGTGATACGATTGCGAAAAATGACGGTTGGATATTTTTGGTACATTGTACATCCAAACTAAGACCCGTAACAGGCAGTTTATTTGAATTAATTGTACTATATTTATTCAATTTATGAGTAAATTTTCAGCCTACCTGTTGTATCATCAATCAGTGTGATAAAGCATAAAACCTTATTTTTTTGCTAAAATGGGTGTGAGTGGGTAGGGTTGCATGTAGAGTTGGGCATTTCTGACCCGATCCAGTTAATTCGACTCAATTCGAAGGCCTGAATCAGTGCCATTCAAGTAGGATTAGACAAATCTGACCGTTTATCAGATCAATATCAATCCGGACCAGATCTATTAGCTAGTATGATTTTACTATTTTACCATAACATTTTATATATATATATATATATATATATATATATATATATATATATATATATATATATATATATATATATATATATATATATATATATATATATATAAATAATACACACACACACACCCTTCTATGTTTTTACCCTACCCTTTCTACCCGAACCTGAATGCTCGCCGTGCCGAACCCTAAATCCCTATATACCTCTCATCTCGTCTCTACCCAAACGTAACAGCCATCTCGATCCCAATCCGGCCAGTTCAGAGTTTGAAACTCCACTTCGCAGCCCGACACACCACTCCCGATCTGAATCCCAAATTGGATCTGTTTACCGATCCTGATCCCGATCCAGCTACTCGAGTCTCTAGGCAGCAGATTCAGCCATTTATCATCTCCATTCTCGATTCATCAGGTAGGACCACCTCGGCCACTCCAATTTATTTTATTTTATTTTTTATTTTAGGAGCTCAATGGCTCGCTGTGGTAGTCTGGTGGACCGCACTGGCTCGCTGTGCGGTCATGGCTTGTTGACCAACCATGGCCTGTTGGTCGTTGGTAGTCCGTCCGCCCTAGCTAGCCGTGTGGTCCAATGGACTCGATGATTACTTTGATACTCTGGCCGTATAGGATGCTTGATACGCAAGAATCTTCCTTTCTTCCTCTTCGATCTAAACTGTGCCCAATCTGATCTGACTCGGTTTTCCTAACCGAGTCAGACTCAGATCAGATCAGGCCATGTAAATTTTGGATCGGTTCGAATCAGGTGACTCGAACTCGATCATAAATTGGATCGAGTTCGAGTCAGGCTATGTAGATTTCAGATCGGTTCAAGTTGGACCCAATTCGATCCGACCCGGTTCGATGCCTGACTCTAGTTGCATGTCATATACAAGTAGGGTATGTGTTGATTGGGTCCTTACTCTTGTTCCGGTGGTATACTCTCAAGAGTTTCAACACTGGGTCAAGGATTCCAATACCCATAGGTGGTGAAATCCCACTACATTGTGAGAGTGTGTCATGTGTAAAAAGAAAAGAAGTGTGTAAAAAAAGAAAAAGAAAAAAAAAGGGTATGTGTTGGTCGAGTGCTTCTAATTTAGTCTATGGTTAAACGAGTGTCTCAATTGGTTCAACTGAATTAGGGGTGGATTCTCGAAGAGCACACTATTTTGTTTTACACGAGTGTATAAATACGACTCCTAATCATGATTAGGATAAGTAGAATAAGTGTTTTGGAGCCTAGCACAAATACTTGAGGGTTTTAAAGGAAAGCTACGGTTTATATTGTAAATTATTTCATCTCTTGTAATCTTCTTCTAATTATGGTGGACTAATCATCACTTTGTACCGTGAATTTTTCTCACAAAAGTTTTTTCACATAAAATTTGTGTTCTCTGTATTTTACTTAAATTTTTCTTTATTTATTACTTATTTGATTTGATTTGAGGTTGCTTCCATGCCCAACAATATAGCCTTTAAATTTAGATTAATGGTTCATTAATGAATTCCCAGCCATATCCTTGGCCAGTCCAATTATTAAGTAGGCCCGTCAATGTATGAAAGAATGAATGGTTTAAAAATGCTTATGATTGGTTCATATTCGACAAATGCACGTACTTTAAAAGCATTATGAGATACAAGATTTATCGTGGAATTGGCATGTGTTAAATAGCAGTAAAAGGGAAACAAGTCTTCAAGCACGTATACAGTGTACTCATTGGCAATTTAGACCTTCCAAATTGCATATGAGCTAAAATTTACACCACGAATGACAAGAAACATTTGATTTTCCATTGGAATATGGACCACTCGCTATTTTACTTTTGACTGTCCATTTAATACCCAACAATTAAATGGCTATGACTTTTGATCTCTTGGTTTTAGACACATTCTCTATCTAGTGTGCCTTACAATTTGAAATGGTCTGTATGGTAGTACATGAGTGCCACATTTAAGTGGGATTAGGAGTCTAGCCCTTTACTTGCATGCAGTACACGGAGGAGACTTGAATTGTGATTAAAGGTATGAAATCTAAACCGTCCATCACAAGGGAAGCGATGTCCAAATGGGCATGAAATAAAATTGGATATGTCTACTAATCAAATTATCATCTATTTATAAAATAAATGGCACGGTGGGAGTACCTTAATTAAATTCATCCATCATAATGCTTGCATTGCCTGCACCCCTTGCCTGCCATTTATTTAAAGTGTAGTCCACCTGATGGGTTAGTTACACGTGTCATGGTGCATTATGCGATACGCTAAGGGAGATAGGTTGCAAGTTTTATTTTTATGTTTCTCATCTTAGTATTTTATTAATTAAAAAAGGAAATTTTAATTCTTTCTTTTAAAAATTGTTCGTATGTTTCTAGGAATTTCATTCCTCATTTTTTTCTTCCCTTAAAATTCTCGCCCAATGAAAAAACCTAGAGAATTTAAATAAAAGTAAGAGACTTTTCTCATATTTCTTCAGAAACATCTATGTATTAATTAACCAAACAAAATTTAATCATTCTGAAGAAATACTAATAAGCTAACTCTAGCGTTCCTCAAGGAAAAATAAATGCTAGATGATAAATTGTCGGACAACCAAACAAGCCATTGGTGACCTACATGGGGAATTTAAAAAAAAAATAGAGAACTTGAAATAGAAATTTAAAATTTTCCTGTATCTTTAGAAACTTGGTGTATCAATCAAATAAAATTTAATAATTCTGAGAAATACTAAGTTAACTCTAACATTCTCTGCGAAACAAAAGCTAAGGTGCCAACAATCAAACAAGCCATAAGCGATGTGCATGTGCCACATGTTCTAATATTAACAAAGAAGCTCGCCACATGTCTATATGTACTAATGTGCCAAACACATACAAGTGCCACATATGGTTGTCCCAAATGAAATGAAGCAAAATTAAAGGGATGTTTGCAACTTAATACAATAGAGCAATTTATCCATACAGGCTTGTTCATACAAGCGTTAGTTTGATAGATTTATTCAACAACTATGGATGATGTTCAAGTGATCCACAGGTGTCACCATGGATCTCAAGTGAATTAAATGCATCACATGTGCTAGTATTAATTAACAAACTTTCACTCTATTCACATTGTATACATGTGTGAATGTGCCTAATGTATATAAGAGTCACATATGCTTGATCGAATAAGATATTTTACAACCATCAATCGGAGTATTAATATAATCCATCCATACAAACCTATTCAAATGAGCATTATTTGCGCATGTGTCCAAACGGACGTCTTTAAACAAACCTTCCTTGATAGCTAAATGAGCCTTTATGAAAAGGGTAAATTGAAGTGTTCAACTTAAATAGAAGAAAGACGAGAGGATCGTTGCAGCCTATCTCCCATCTTTTCTCCATTTATTTTCATTATCTGGACTACACTTGCACTATGCTGATGTGATAACATCCTGTCTGATCGATGACCCTTTGATGGATGGGCTGTCACATGACCCCTAAGGTGGCCAAGCTTTAGTAAACAAATGGATGGCCTAGAGAAATATTTTCAGCTGTACTTCTGCTCTGCGCACTAGTGCCTTTGATGCATTAAGGGCATGTTTGGATTGTAAGTTACTCTATATAAGTTATACCTCAAGGCATCAAGAGCCTTTAATAAATAAGGTACTTATTAGCTAAAAAGTAAAAAATTATATTTGGTTTTCAACGTTACATCAGTACTTATCCCTTAAGTTTGCTTGGTCCACCCTATATATCCTTGGTCCATCGTCCAGGGTCAACCTTTCATGTTAATCGTTTATTATGTTGGCCTACCTTGGCTATGTCTTTATTGTGAACCATCCATCGTGTAGGGCCTACCTTTAATGTGGACTATCCACCTTTCAAGGTCCACCTTCGATATGAGCTATCCATCACGTAGGGCCCACCTTAGATGTGAGCCACCCATCGTGTTGGACATCGGATTTGGGTCGTTCATCATGCAAGGCCGATCATGGATGTTGGACGTCCATCATACTGGACATTGGATTTGGGCCATCCATCATGGGGCTCGCCTTTAATATGAATTGCCCATCATGTAGGGCCTAACTTTGAAGTGGGTTATCCATTATGTGAGGTAGGCTTGCCTTGGATGAGGATTATTCGTCATTAGGGGCCGACACTTAATATGACCTATCCTTGTATGTGGCGCACCTTGATATGGGTCATCTATCGTGTGAGGTCCACCATTAATGTTACTGTCCATCACGTGGGCTCACCTTCAATATCCACTACCTTGCCTTTGATGTGGACTATACATCATGTGGGCCCCACCTTGGATGTGGGTCATTCATCATGCGGGGCCTACCTTGGATGCCGATAATTCATCATTAGGGGCTGAAATTCAATGTGGACCGTCATTATGTGGGGCCCACCTTGATGTGGGTCATCAATCATGTGGGTCCCACCTTCAATGTCCACCTCCCATCTTGGAAGCCCATCAAAATGTGGACCATCCATCATGTGATCCCATCTTCAATGTGGGTCATCCATCATGTGAGGCTCACCTTGGATGTGGGCCATTCATCTTTAAGGGCCAACCTTTGTCGTGGACTACCCATTATATGGATACCACCTTGATGTGGGTCATCCATCGTGTGGGCCTATTATCCATGTTAATCGTCCATCATGTGGGGCCCACATTTAATGTTTACTTACCATCACGTGTATTCCACCCTTGATGTGGATTATCAGTCATATAGGCCCCACCTTCAATGTGGGCTGTCCATCATACAAGACTACATTTGATACGGAGTGTCCGATGAATGGAGAGATGAGAAAGAGAGGAGAAAAGTAGAAAAGTTAAAAATCCAAGGGAAAAAAAAACACTTATAACCATAAGCAGCTTTAATGCATCAAGCTACTCTTTAAATTGTGATTATAAATAGGGTGTCAATGAGCTCGGTTAGGATCGGGCTAAGTTATGTCGAAGCCCAACCAATAATTTTCAAAGTATGCCCGAGTTAAAATAGTATAGTCCAAGTCAAATTTAGAATATATCTACAGGGCTTGACTTGACCTGAACCTGACAGTCCAACGTACAGAAGCATCTGATCCAATTTCAATGCTTGATGAGTGCATATACAGGGCTTGACTTGACCTAAACCTGACATTCCAACGTACAGAAGCATCTGAACCAATTTCAATGCTTGATGAGTGCACGTGCGGGACTAATTACTGGAGCTTTGTGGGCTCTACCATGATGTTTGTGTTTTGTTCACACTGTACATCCAAATTTTCTATATTATTGAAATGAATGAGCCCAAAAATAAGATAGACCCAAATCTCACGTGGACCAAACCACGTGAATTAATGTCGATTGAATGCTCACTGTTAAAAACTTTTTGAGAGCCACAGAACTTTTGAATATAATTGATATTTGTGTTTTCCCGTTATCCAAGTCCGTGTCCTAATCAATAGGTTAAATTGCAGATAAACATTATAGTGGGCTGTAGGAAGTGTTTAGTAGTGGGCATTCAATCAACATTGTTTTCTTAGGGCATGGTCCAACTGGAGATTTGGATTTGCCTCATTTTTTTATTTCGTATTCTAAAATAATGATACGGAAGGTATGGACTGCATGGATAAAACGTATACATCATAGTAGGGCCTATAGAGCAATGATAGTAATCAATCCAGGTCCCTTGAGTCTACATCTCCCAACTCAATGGCCCACCCATGATTTATACGTGAAATTCACGCAGGCCACTAGATGCTTCACCTCATATTAGGATCAAGGTTCAAATTTCTAACCCATCCATGATTTATATGTGAAAGTCACGCAGACCACCTGAATCAAGTACCATCACAATCTTTATGCCATATGGTTAGTTTGGGATGGCATAATTGGTGGCCGGTTGGATTTCACATAGACATCAGGATGTGGCCCACCTGAGCACAACCTACTTATGCTGGATTTCGATTTTTTTTAAGAAAATTTCAGCGTGGGTCCATCACATTTATCTTGCATCCAATTCTACTCATTTTTTGGGCTCTCTTTTCCTCTTCAAAGCTCAATAATTGCCTCTCCAAGGAGTAGAGGAAGGAACTTGAGAAAGAGATTGAGGATGCACGTGGAAGGAGACAACGGGTGTGCACATGGTTTGGTTCGGTTCAGTTCTGGGGTGAAATCGAAACCCAAACCATTCCTAACGGTTCCAGGAAAATTGGAACTGGAATCGAACTGTTTGCACCCTAGAATTGAATTGGAACTGGACTGTAAAAACTAGTTTGGTTCCAATTTAGTTCTACGGTTCTGAGTTTTTTACAATCCAACCCAATTAGATGTTTTTTTTTTTTCATTATATATAATTCAGCCATGTCCATTTGATGAATGTCATAGATATTGTGTAAGGTGTGCAAAAAGATATTTACAGAAACAATTAAAGGATGCATTGTAAATCAGAAATCATAAATCAAATAAATAACTAAAATACATTGTAAACTCATAAAATAGCTTTAAGACAAGTCCAATTAAACATGATAATCACGGTCTGGTTCCAAGTTTGGTTCTATGGTCCAGTTCAAAGTTTGGTTTCAAGTTCGGTTTTACAGTCCGGTTCACGGTCCAATTTGGTTCTACATAACTCCAAACCAGGTTCTTTGATTTTCGGAACCAGAACCAAAATTAGTACACTTTAGAACTGGACCAAACCGTGCAGTTTGGTCATTTTTGGTTCAATTTAGCGGTTCTACTGGTTCCATGTGCACCCTTTGGAGACGAGAGAAGTAGAGTGAGAGGAGTTTTGCTCCATAAGAGAAGCTTCCAACTATCGGAAACCGTTGGTGGATTAGGAAATTTGACCATTGGTGGATGCAAGGGGGAGGAGAGAGATCTGGTTTGTTGATTCAGGGTTTGGAGATCATGAATGGGCCTTAAGACGGCTTGGAGATCATTGGTCCATAAAAAGAAAGAAGAGGGGAGAGAGTATTTTGAATTTTTCACAAAATTAATGGGTGGGCCAAGCTGATGGACTTTTGGATAGCTAACTCCAAGCTCGGCCCACTTGAAAATAGGCTCAAATTTTAAGCCTGTCGGGCCAGCCAAGCCCAGCCAAGCCCATTGACAACCCTAATTACCTAACTTCGAAAAAAAAGCCTAAGGGCCTGTTTGGTTTTCTGCAATACCAATAATTGGGGGTAAAGAAAGCATTAATTACAATTTACATCTAATAGCAATGATTGGATAAATTCCAGTTGACTGTTATCCCACGCTTGATTTCCTGATCTGTGACAGTGTAGTAAGCAGACTTCCTCAATTCCTATGTTTGGGTGTGCGCTGTTATAATCCTGCCATCAGAAATCTTCGGTATGGTGTCCAACAGTTCAGCTCTACAACGACTGCATACCAGTGTTTGATTTCTACAGCAATATGCACCATGGATGCGTATTGTATTTTTCAACCATTTTCAAACTTTAGATGGACAGCGGTCACCGTAACATGTTGGGACCCACTATATAGGATGAATCCAAGTACCACGCAGTGATGGGGTATATGTGGGGCCCATATGAATGTATGTACTTTTGTGCCTACGTGAGATATACTTACATGCATATGTATTTATTAATTTTTCGATATAATTAAACAATTCTTCATGGACCAATTACTGGTCAATCACCTAAGCGTAGATAAACGAGCTATAACCAAATATCAGCTTCAATGCCGGTATGTTTTTTGACCGCGTAATGGTCAATTACCGCCATATTCATCTTCCCACCGTCTAATCCACCTGATATTTGAATCTACCTCATGTCAAAGACGAAACTAATCCAGAAAAATACATGAATGTGAAAGATGCATATTATGACATATAGGTCACAACAGCTCAGACAAGTCCATCACCTCACCTAATCCCTATAACGAATCGAAAATATACCGGCCCATCTACGTACCCAATTACCCCACTGTAGGTAAGGTAAAAATCCCATGCTATTCTAAACATTGCAAAACAGAAATGAAGAAGACATAACATACAAACAAACATTAGGACGTACTGTCAACGTCCAAAACAGTCGATCTTAAGCAGTTTCCTGACAAAAGAAAAAACAAAAACAGGAATTTAAAATATCCACATCAAACATGCCAGTTCAGTTAACGCCAGTACATGATCTGAATGGTGATAATGAAAACTATGCAGCCAACGATAAGGTGTATCAGTGCCTGAAGTGACTTTGGTGTATCTTCCAGAGCTTCATGTTGTTTCTCGTATTCTTCACTGAAAGGTCGGAAACTGTTTGATGATGGGGCAGTCGCCGGAGGGAACGGGTAACTACATCCGGAACCTAGTCCATCATTCGCCATATGATTGTGTTGTTCCTGCTCAACAACTGGTTCAGGTGTATTTTTATGCTCCAAAGACTCGCAATACGATGTCTACTGAAAGAAAGCCTCAGACGTCGATTTGTATCCCCAGAAGCGAGCCATTGAATAGCCATCGACATTCGCCCAGCACTCTTCCCATGTGTAGTAGATGCCTGGTCGCCGTCCATTGAAAACAACATATATTTTCTTACCCATCTGCACCTATAACAAAATTATCATAAATAACATCAAACAGATGGTTTAAGTACTGTAACATAGTAATATGAACAATTGAAATTTCAATGTAACTATATAAGCAATTCTTCAATTTATGTACAGATGATTCAATACCTGAAAGACGGAGTAAAACTAAAATTGAAATACCTGTGTCTGTATCTGTATCATTGTGTACATATAACCATCATAGTCAACAACATGACATCAAACATGCAATTAATATGAGGGAGATTATAAGCAGGTTGACAGACATTCGTATAATTAAGTAGTGATCGAACATGAATATCCAAAAAAAAAAAAAATACAGAAAACCCCTATATAATCCAAAAATTACAACATCTAAAGAGCTAGTATGCTTCACTAGCAGTAGAAAACCATAAAGTATTGTCCAAAAAACACAATGGGTGTCCAGCCATATTAACCATGTTGCAAACAAAAAAGGGCAGGGAATCTGTGATCAGTCAGAAGACTGATCTGGTGCAAGCAGCATCAGCACAAAGTCCAACCTCCTGGGCTCAGGAAGAGAAAGGAATGAGGCAAATTGTTGTTCATCTTTCGACAGGATCCTTGTTGCGCGTAGGATCTCATTTGGTGAGGCCTTCAATCTGCTCCAGTGCAGGTACAATCTGCTCCAAATGTATTATGTCCCCTTTATGTATGGTTATAGCTAGTGGCTTAACAGCTTCTGCAACATCACACATCCCTTTACCGATGACGTCACAAGGATGTTCCAATCTGGCTCTCTTCCTGAAATTGTTTGTGCTGCCTGTGTTCACAAATGTGTTGCCATTGAGATTCGGACTACGATTTGCAACATGAGTACCATCATGACTTTGAAATGACCACTGAATGTTATGCGCACCGTCTCCCATCTTCTCACTAGATAAAACAAGTGTATCGTCATTCAGATCAACCGATCCTGTCGGTGTATCATCGTCATCGCGAGACTTCCTCGAACGCATCTTACATCCCATATTTTCCGTCGAAGCACGCAATCCAGTAGCTCGGCCATTTCCAAATAAGTACGTGAGGTCATCATACCTTCGCACAGGTTTACTGCAGACATGTTGTGCATAGGGATGTGACTATTACAAAGGACATAGAAAAATTGAAGAATTGTTAACACCATTCGAGAATAAAGTGGACAATATAAATGAATAATTTACCAATCTCACCCGTATGTAATCATCCTACAAATCATCTGGCGCGGTAACTACCTTTTTATCATCGTCCCAACCAAATCCACTAGCATTCGAGGTGTCTCGAACCTCAAAATACAATCTCTTCAATGTCCTCAGGCGATTACTAACATGCTTCTCCTGAACTGATATCCCTAGCGCACTCTTCACTGTTTCGACGACTGTTTTATACATATCTTTTTTAAATTCGTTGGCACTCTTCCAGCCGTTTGCAACCACATCCATCAACGTATTGATGAGACAATCATCTATTTCATCTGTCCAGTGCATTAGACCGCTAGACATAGCCTTTTCATCAAGCGATTTTGATTTGCATTTACGTGGTGTCCTTCGTGGTGTAATGCATCGGCCTTGTGTGGGTTGTTTCATTGGTGTAGTCAGGTTGGCCTGCCTATTTGGATCCATTTCGTCGTCACTATTAACTTCGATAATCTACAAATAGTACAATAAACATATTTAGTACAGTTAACCACAAACAAAATATTGAGAATGTCATGTGAATGCAATAATTTGCCAAATCTGAAATATAATATGCAATTACGTAATATGGTATATACATATAGGGATAATGATCATCTTCATAAAAGCATCCAAAAACATCATGTTCTCTAGTACAGGCCTTGTAGGGCATCAATGTAGTACATTCATGTGTTGGTATTACATACTATAAAATTATATTTTTCAATTCAAATATCAAACGATACGACTCACAGGATGAGATTCATTCCATAGCCTAGTTACAATATTGTCTTGATAAATCGTCCATTCGTTCTTCTCACGTTGTGTCACATTAGTATCGCATGATAATAGATCTATACTCTCCATCACATTTGTAGATACAAGTTCATCTTCTACTAAGCTATCTCCTCCAGATATACGGATAAAGTTGTGTATGACACAACATGTGATGACTATCTTCACTTGTGTTTGAAGGTTGTATGGTGGAACAAATTTCAGGATTGGAAAGCAGGCTTTCAATACTCCAAATATCCTCTCTATAACGTTTTATAGTTGAGCATGCCGATAGTTGAATAGCACTTTCTTGTTGGAAGGATTGCAACCAGTGCGATATTCATTGAGGTGGTACTGTACACCACGTTAAGGAGCCAGAAATCAAGGAGAATGAGCGCAACTAGCATCAACTACGTAATACTTCCCTACAATTAATTATGAAGAATTATCAATCTAAATCCAAGTGAATGAGCGTAATCAGCATGAAACATATACACACGCAGTACCCGCGGGAATAGTAAAGCGATCGATGAATGTGTCAAAACACTTTATAATACGCGGGCGTCAGAGGCAGAGCCCTCCCATCCAGCGAGTACATATATAAACTTCATGTCAAATGTACATATACCCATTATGTTCTGAGAGAGTACCCCTTTCCTATTACGGTATGTTGCGCTTTCCAATGCCAGTACGTAGGCGAGTATATGAGTCCCATCAATTGCACCAATGCAGTCCTAATTTCACCTTCAATAATCAGGATATCAAATATAGTATATGACATTTGCAAACATTACATAATGTGTTTGAACATACCTAAAAGTAATCACTCCAATTGGGATTAACTAAGATCTCGACTGGTGTTTCCGATCCTGGGAGTTTCACGAACTCCGGATATAAGCCGACAATGGCATCCACCACTTTACTAAAATATCATCTTACCATTTTACCAGATCTTATAAACTGATGCCCGATGACACAGTTTCTAACATTATGCCCTATTGTGTGAAGGAAAATGACAAGTTGTTCCTCCATAGATACATGTTTGCCGTCTGGAAGGAGATTTCTATCTCTGATAAACGATCACAGGTTAAAGAAAGTGGCTTTGTTCATTTGGAGTTGTGCTACACACTCATTATCACCCGCTCTAATAATCCCATTTATTACCTTCTTTCTTTCAAAGTCCTCGAACCTCGAAGGTGATTTAAATATTATATTATTGTAATATTCTCTGATTGCAATTGTTGTCGTTGCTGCAGCAAGTGTAACTGTAAAGGCAGCCATTTCCTCCTCCGTCCATCCATATCCATCCATGTTATGTTGTTTTATTGTATAATACACCGAGTGAAACTGATTTTGCAGCATTATCCACATCAATATTCGGCGACATTTCCATATTAATGGAAGAAAAACTTGAAATGTTCGTCAAGAAATACAAAGTTTAATATTCCGATTAATAGTTGGAAAACTATGTCCTGTCGATGAGAAGGTGTTGGAAGCACATCAGCTATTGCCTTTATCATGTACTTTATGCATATTTAATATTGAAAGTTTGGTTCAAACTGTATTTTTAGTTTTCGTGTTTTCTTTTGGATGTTAGCTATTTTAAGGTATTGTATCTTTTTTAAATAGAACGAGATAGTTAGTAGTCATTTCTCTTTACATGAATCAGACAGGTGTATTAGCATTGATCTCAGTTGCTCGCTCTACGTATCATTCACAACATACATAGGATGGATAAATGGATGCATTTATAAAACACTCCATCCTGACAATAAGACACACGTAATAGGCAATAGTAATTTGGATCATTGATAAGATATTGATAAACATAAATGGAGAATTCAGTGGTTGAACATTTTCTATTAGTCAGTATCACATTCATAATAAAATAAGATGAGGAAGAAGAATAAAATGCTAATTGGCTGTTAAGCAACAATACAGATGTAAGCATTTGAGCCACTGAATATTCCATCTATAATTTAAGAGTTCTTTATGGTTTTGAAGGGACAGATTTATGGTTATGATCTTTCAATTTAAAAACTCTTTAACACATCCACCATTTGGAGTTGAACCCATCAGACCATTGAAAGTGAAAACATTGGCCCCATTCATACAGTTGTGGCCTGAGGATTATATATTGATAATTTATGTAACACATCTCACCTTTGTTATTTCTACCATTCTTATTTTTGTATACTGGTAGGGATTTGAGCTTCAACAATTTCAATGGCCAAATTCCAGCCTCTCTCTTCAATTTAAATTCTCTCGCTTACTTATAATAAACTAATGTTCATTGACCATTGAAGATCCTAACATAGAGAAATGATCCAGTGCTCTCAATGCACTAATGTGGCCTTTACCAAAAAAATGATGCTTTAGAAAGAAGGTGATCCTTGATTGTCCAAACATAAGCATTTAAGCAGATTAGTCTACATGTATAACATGAAGCAGCTACTCATGTAGTGGGCAAAAATTTTATTTAAACAGAGCAACGTCTCTACCGGGAGTTGGAAAGGAGCTACATGTATAACATCAAGCAGCTACTCAGCTATAACATCAAGCAACTACTCATCAGGCGCAAGGAAAGACTATCGGGAGTAGGACATTCTATCCGGTAGCTACAATCACAATTGACCACGGGTCCCATAGGCCTTTCGGGTTGAGAAAATTTCGAACCGGGATGTTGTCATATCATCCGGGATGTGGTTATTCAATGATTGAGCTCCATCCGAACCCATCGGATGGAGGTTGGATATTTTCCAGCAGCACAGTAACAGTAAAAGTTATGGGAGAAGAAGAAGAAAAGGCCTGTCAGCTCCCTATAACGACATCGGATGGCCAACAATTCTTTTGTAGAAGAATGAATGTCAAACATGTGGGCCACCAGGGCCCGACCACATCCAGAACAGGACAATTCTTCTGTTCCACTAACCACATTAGGCATCATAACTATATGAAGACATTGAATCCAACAGATTACCTATTCTGAAGTTGCTGTAGCTGGTGGATGGGAGGATGTTAGTCGCAGACGGCAGAGAAGATCGCTGCATGATAGTGGAAAACATTTTTCGTAATAAATGGTGAAGACTACGGAAAGTGGAATACGCGATTTTCTGCCGTAGTCGGGTAGTTTTCATACCTGTTATGGACTCACCGTAGGTTATGGAGAAGATGTCACTCCTAGAAAGCAGAGAGAACCACTGATAGAGAGAGGTAATAGGTACAACAAGGGGTAATAAAGACAGAAAAACTGGAATATAAGAGATTTCCACAACATGCAAGGCTGCTTACTTCATGCAGGATGTAATATCATGGATGCCAAGAACTAGAGACTTAACATGCAAGGCCGTATCTTTCGAATAACATACTAATCATCCCAAAAAATGAAGAAGATGAAAGTAACACGCAGTGATTATCTGAATCAAGCTAAAAACGTACTTGCAATCGGATAGAGGTGATGCCGAATCTGCCAATGAGAGAAGCGCCGAACCCCCCTCCCTTCGACAATGAAAACAGAGTAGAGGAATGAGAAGAGATGGAAAACTTTAAATCCAAGATAAAAACAAGATCAGATTCGCCAGAGCCAAAGCTAGGAGAACATTATCGCTATCTACCTCAGGGCCGCTCGATCGCTGTGACTGGATTCTTGTCTCGACTTCAGACGATGCAAATGAGGAACGGGTTTCATTTTTTTTAAGTATTTGTTTCCCGGTGTCAATGTTGCAGCCATGCTCCTGCGGACCACGTTACCTGACAGGAGGCTAGTTATTACATCGACTGCCAATCCCTGTAGTTGGCAGAGAGATAGTACATTGGGCACCTTTTTTACGCCAGATTACCGTCATTTCGGACGGGTCACCTTTACGTCCGAATCCAACCATTTTCAAATGTCTGAAAAAAGTAATAATTACTTTTTTACCACCAATTGCTGGTATTGCGAAAAATTAAACAGGCCCTAACTCAAAAAAATTTAACCTTCTTTACTTGCGCGCGCGTGCGTGTACACACACACACACACACACACACACACACATATATATATATATATATATATATCGGAAACGCTCACCTGCGAACCAGTTCGTATGTACTACACACGAACTTTTTTGAGAACTCATCGTATCTGATGAGTTTTGAAAATCTGAACGGCCCACATGAAGCAAAACCTCATGAAACCCCATGGTATGAAATTTTACTTTGATCCAAAACTTCGGTGGGCCATGAAAAATGCAAACAGTTTCTTCCCTTGATTTGAATTTCTCTTTGCTATGGCCCACTAGAATCTTAGATCAGGGTGAAAATTCACCCCCTATGGTTTCATGGGATTCCGCATCTTATGGACCGTTCAGATTCGACACTCATGACATGTGTGCAAAGGTGCACACGTGCGTAGGTGCGTAAGTGAGCATGCCTCTCTCTCTCTCTCTCTCTCTCTATATATATATATATATATATATATATATATATATATATATATATATAGGCCATATACATACGGTTGCCAAACAAGCACTGGATGGCCTCAACAGTAGGCTATTGGTAACTCAAGAGTAAATTCTATAGGGCCCACAATGAGTTATGTGTCTTATCCACCCAATCCATTCATTTTTATTTTAGGGTATGAACCCAACATTGAAGCATATCCAAAGCTCAAGGGGACCACACCATAGGAGGCAATGTAAATTGAACACTTACCATTTTATCAGTCTATTTTAGGGTATGAGCCCAAAATTGAAGCATATCCAAAGCTCAAGTGAACCACACCATAGGAGGCGGTGTAAGTTGAACGCTTACCATTGAAATCTTAACATGGCCGCAGCCAAGTTTTTGGATCAAGCTGATATTTGTGTTTTCCTCTCAACTTTGTCAGTGTGATCTTATGAATAAGTTAGATGACAAATAAATATTAGTGTAGACCCTAAGAAGGTTTCTAGGGTGGACATCATTATCCCCATTGTTTCCTGTGGTGGGTCCACTTGAGCTTTGGATATGTTTTAATTTTACGCTCAACTGCTAAAATAAGCTGAAAAAACAGATAGACGACCAGATAGGATAAGTCACATACATGCATTCATGGAGGGTCCAACAGAATTTAGTTAGTACTGTTGATGTGAAAAACTGGATCAACCTCTTCCTGCACTTCTACCTACACCACAATGAGAGACAGAAAGTGAACCCTGGCTAGAGCCGGGGTACCTTCAATGCTTAAGTCAGTAGAGATTCAAGAAGAAGAGTTTTTAGGGTTTCTCTTGCATACCTTGATTCCTGGAGAGCCCTCTTTTTATAGGAATGAGAGGTCCCGGCGTGACGGGATTCTCTCCTTTTTTTAGGAGATTTGATTTAGTTACCATTTGTTTGTAGATACTTTCCGATCCTGAGATTTTCGGGGTCAGGTATCCTTTTACAAAATTCTTGGATCCATGTTTAAGATTACACTGTCTCTCCTTTGCTTGGCTCGACCTCAATGGAGTACTATACAGTATCGGTTGGCTTACAAATATGGGGATGTTTGCCTACTATCGGACGAAACAGAATCGGTTTAAGACCAATATTCTTTCTTAATCCGATAGTCGACACTATGACCAACCTCATATGGGTCGGTTATATAGTCGGTCAGGTGGCTTTTAGCTCTGGGGCCTTTAATCGGTCCCTTTAGACATTGTTGTCTCTTTAACCGAGTCAACTCCATGTCTTACAAATTTTGCCTGTGGCTCTTGACTCTTTTACTTTCGGTTAGGATTAATATCCTGCAGATCTGAGCTAAGTCTCTCCTCTAGGCTTTATCTTCAGTCGGCATTTACAGTTGCCTCGGGTTATGTAAACAGAGTTAATTCATCTTACAACCAACCCCCCGAACTTGTCATATTTTTCCCGAACAATAAGCCCCATACTCCTTGTGTTAGCCATGTCAACACAAAGGAGTAATGAATTGCTGGGTCGGTTTATATTGGGAACCAAAGTTATGATAGAGCATTTAATGCCTCTTATATCATCTTTAACATACGACGGTTCGTTACCCGAGGTCGCACAAGCGGAAAGTCGTCAGGTCGTTTTGTCCGCTTATGAGCGTCGGACACGTGGCAAGGACGTTACCAGCGTCAGTTGGCGTGGGCCACACGTCGGGCAGGGGAGTCGAAGCAGACGTCAAGTTGACTCCTTAAATGCTGATGGCACGTGACTCGGCTATAAAAGGGTGTGCGGGAGCGCTTTTCATACTTTTTCTCTCCCGCTCGATTTTCATCCAGATTTTTCTTCTTCCTTTTTTGTTCATTGTGTCTTGCGATCCGTCATTTTTTCGTTCTCCCTCAATCTGTGTGCTCTTCGCCTCTCTGTTGAGTTTTCTCTCCCTCCCTTTCCTTTTCAACCCTTAGTAATAATGTATCCTTCAAGTCCCAGGGAGGGAGTTTCCGGTGATGAAGGCAAAATGAGGTATCTCTGGAATGTCTCAGAATTGCCCTCTCTACTGGCGGAGATAGCGATGAGTGCCAATGAAGCCTTCCAACTTAGTGCTAGGCTGTTTAGTGGGGCTTCAGTGGAATGCTCCACTCCAGCGGGTCCCTCCAACTTGAGACATGCCCCTGGGAGGCCTACTCATTTTCTTGAAGATGACTTGGAAGAGAAGGAAGAAACTGTTGAGTCGGCTCTCCCTAGGAGACCGACGATGACTGATCTTAGGGGGACCACTGAGTCAGTTCCCCCATGGAGGTCGGCTCGGTTTATTGAATCGACAGCTGAGGAGGGAGAGGCTGCCAAGAGTGATGAGGTGGGAGATGAACAGAAGGGGCTAGTCCCCTCAGTTTTGACTTAGGCAGATTTGGATAGAATCCGAGTCGGGTATCATGTTCCCGACTCGATAATCCTTCGACTTCCACTCCCGAGTGAGGTCGCAATCTTCTAAGTTGTAATGCAATGTGGCTTGTATTTACCTTTGCAACCCGTTGCTTGGGATTTTCTTTCCTGACTCAGAATTTCTCTCGGACAACTAGTTCTGAATGGATGGAGGAACTTGTTCGGTTGTGTAGTGTTGTGGGTTAAGGCAAAACAACCCCCACTGACCATGGACGAGTTCCTCTATCTATATCAAGTTCGGCCGATCACTTCGTAGCCCGACTGACATTTTTTAAGTGCTTAGCGGAATAAGGGCGGCTCTTTGATAACCGACCCTCCTACCTCCAACAAGCATTGGAGAGAAAGGTGGTTCTGGGCATGCGGTTGCTGGGCAGTTTGGGCTGTTCGAACATCACGTTCCCCGGGCCTTCTCTGAAGCAGGTGACTCGACATACCCTTTTCCTCATTTTTCCTTATCTAGATCCTTCTGAGTCTAACTAAACGTGCTTTGCAGAAATGCCAAGAAGAAGCTGAAACTAGGAGCCAACGCTTTGGCTCGGATCAAAGATCTGTGGACGATAAGTCCGAAAGATCGGCCCTGAATGTCCCTCTTGCAACCAGAGCGTCTTCTTCTCTCAGGCTTGGATTCGTCCGTGACAGGTATCTTTAGGTTACTCAAGCTGATCTTTTTGAAATTTTTTTGACTTTGTATTTTATACGACATAAATATAGCTGAAGCTCGACACCTTCTGAAGCCGCCGTCCAAGTTGAAGGCTCTTCCCTGGTCAATGCTTCTGTCAGAGCCTCAACCTCCAAAGAAGGTGAAGACTACTCCTTCGGTCGTGGAGTCGCCTGCCCTAGTCACCCCTACTCCAACCGTCCCATTCATTGTCATTCTCTCTGATCCCGAAGAGAGGGCAGAGGGTGTGAGTGAGTCCCGGGATACTTCCAAGCCAGGACCCGTTATAGACCGGGTCTCGGGATGAAGAGTGGAGTAGAGAAGGGAGACCTCAAGGGGGAGATAACTCAACAGGAGATGTCGTCCTTCCGTCGGGTCGTGACAGACATGGTCCCTTGGGCTGTTTCTGCCGGGAGCGAGAAGGAGTTTTCTTCCATCTTTGAGGCCCCTGAGAGTTGAATACTCTCCCACGCTGCAAAGGTCTTACTTTAGGTAGGATTTGAACTTATCTCTTTGCTTGTTGTCTTTTTCAGCTTTGATCTAGCTTCGTCCCTTTATTATGTAGCTTGCTCCTTGCCTACTGAAAGCCAGCAGAGATCTGTTCGAGGCTGAGAAGGCTCAGAGAGTTGTGGAGGATGCTGAAGCGGCTCAAAAGCGGGCAACAGAGGCAAAGGATCAACTTGGGATTACCTCGTCTTGTGTTGGTTGACTAACTGACGACCCAAGCTTGGCTCGGAAGGCGACCGAGGACGCTAGAAATGAATGTGCTAAGTTAGCTCTGCTGCTGAAGGAAGCTCATGACGAGGGCCTACAACTCCACCTAGCTCGTCACGCTTCTGAGGAGAAGCTGGCTAGGCTGAAAGCTGATACAAAAGCGGCACTCGAGTTGGCCAAAAAAGAGGCTGGGGAGAAGGCTGTCAAAGACTTCCTCGAATCTCCGGAGTTTGAAGATGAGAAGGATCACTTATATTAGAACGGGTACACTGCTTGCATCAAAGTGATGAAGCAGTTTTTTCCTGATCTTAATCTCTCTAAATTTGAGGATGACCCTCTCGAGGATACGACAGCTGAAGTAGCCTAGTCTGATGATGCTACGACTGGTATCGAGGTCGAGTCTGATATGGTCCCGGCTTCAAAGGTTGCTTCGAGTGATCCTTAATAATCCCGGAGCTCGGCTTTTGGTACCACATTAGCTCCATTTTGTTACTATCATTAGCTCCTTTTTGGCACCATCATCAGCTCCAAGCAAGCCCGTTTATAGTTGTGGCTGAGGGAGAAGTTCATACGTTTTAACTGATCTTTCATTTGCTATTAACCCTTTTTGTCGGACAATGTAATGCTCAGGCAAGATGTAACTCGATGTAACAAACATACTGATAAATGAATATACTCAGTTTTATTTTATTCATTTTTGACTTAGTTTACATGTTTGTCATTTTTGAGTCTTTTTTATTACTTTGCTATGCCGACTTCAGGGGTACTAAATTTTTAGATTCTCGGCATTCCATGGATGAGGCAGCAGTCGTCCGATCAGGTTTTCCAATCCGTACATTCCTAGTCGGATGGTGCTTGAGACGACATAGGGTCCTTCCCAATTGGGTCCCAGTGTGCCTGCACTAATTTTCTGTGTATTGAGGAATGTTTTTCAAAGGACCATGTCTCCAACTCGAAAGCGTCTGACCTTCACTCGGGAATTATAAAACCGACTTACTTGTTGCTGCCGAGCCATCATATGTAACCGAACTTTTTCTCTTTGCTCGTCCACAAGATCGAATATGAGAGATAGGAGTTCTTCATTTTCTTTCTCATTAAATGAGCTGACTCGGGCAGAAGGCAGCCCGATCTCAACTGAAGTAACGGCTTCCGAGCCATAAGTAAGGGAGCCTGTAGCGGTCCGGGTAGTGGTTCGGTAAGCCCATAATATTTTCGGGAGTTCCTCAGCCCATGCTCCTTTGGCTCGGTCAAACTTGGTTCGAAGATGCTGTTTGATGATCTTGTTGACTACTTCAACTTGTCCATTCGTTTGAGGATGATGAGACGACGAATACACGTTCCTGATTCCAAGATTATCGCACATCTCGCGATAGCTTCTGTTATCGAACTGCTTCCCAATGTCGGTTATTATAGTTCGAGGTATGCCGAATCGACAAACGATATTCTTCCATACAAAGTTTATGATCTTCTATTCAGTTATCTTTGCCAACGGTTTTGCCTCGGCCCACTTCGTGAAGTAATCCACTGCCATTACTACGAACTTGGTTTGTCCCTTCCTCATGGGGAGAGATCCAATAATGTCGATTCTCCATTGTGCAAAGGGCTAAGGACTAGTCATAGGAGTTAGTTCCTCAGGAGGTTGTCTCGGGATAGACGCGAATCGCTGACACTTATCACATCACTAGACAAGCTTACGAGCGTCGTGTTGGATGGTCGACTAGTAGTATCCTTGGTGTAAGACATTATGTGCGAGGGATCGCCCTCCTGATTGATTTCCACAGATTTCTTCGTGGACTTCCCACAACACATAGTCGGCTTCGTCAGGCTTTAGGCACCGTAGCAATGGAGCGTAATAACCCTTTTTGTACAATGTTCCATTGAGTATTATGTAACGAGAGGCTCAGATTTTCAATTGTCGGGCTTCGGCACGATCTTCAGGCAATTCCCCACTGTCGAGATATCGGAAGATCAGGTCGCGTCAAGTAGGTCCCGAATGGATCGCAAATACGGTCGAGCTAACTGGTTCAATAATACTCGGTTTAACAACGTACTTGATCGGAACAGACCTGGGAATGTCGTCTTTATCGGCCGAGGCGAGTTTTACTAGTAGGTCAGCCTTGACGTTTTTCGCTCAAGAGAATCACCTGACGATACAACGTTGAAATTCACCGATCAGCTCTTTAGATTTTTTCATATAAGCTTTCAGTTGTTCTTTCCGTGTTTAGTACACACTCGTAATCTGATTAACGACCAACTAAGAATCGCTGAACACGTTGAAATGCGTAACACCTAAGCTAGCCACAAGTCGAAGACCGAATAACAATGCTTCATATTCTGCTGTGTTGTTCGAGGCTTGAAATCCAAGTCTTAAGGTGTCACGCCCCAAACCCGAAAATCGGATTCACATGAATCCCGATTGCCGAATCCAGTGCCGACAGCCTCCGTAGTGCCCCATTCTCGGCTCCTGACAATCCAATGCCAGATTCCGATCCTGGGATCCTACAAGGAGGATTTTCAGAATGAAATTTTTTTTTGTAATGGAGCATAGCCACAAGCATAACCAGGTCACAAAACAACATCACCACATATCCACTATATCAAAAACTTTAAGTACAATGCGGAAAGGAAAATACAAGGTGATCAAAAGCTTCAAAAGGTCCTGATATGCACTCCTGCCTCATCGATGCTGCTGTCCAACGCTACCTGCACGCAACTGTCGTGCATAAGCTTACAAAAGCTTAGAGGGTGGTGTAAGTGTGTGCGTAAGGCAAACGCCAAGTGTACAGTATCAGAACAATGTGGAAGTATGCGGTAAGTCCATGAATATACCAAGGCTATGTAATGCAAGGCATGATGCGAGATATGAATGCCATCGGCCACACCGATGCAATGCAAGGCCTACATGGCCGAATGTCATATGCGAAATATAATCCAAGCAAGTCGGTACTCATCAAGTACATATATCAGTACAGTTTCTCTCTAGATATCACCGGGGTCTAATACACTTCGCAGAGACTGCCACCTCCCTAGCTGCACAGTCAAGCAAGCGGAATAGACCTCACTATCCGCTTGACCAGTAGTCTGCCATTACCTACCCGGCTCGTCGATAGCGGACTCATTTGCGAGCTGGTCAAACTCAGCCTAGCTTATAGCCCCCTCACTCAGGCGGATAAGGCTACACCCCCTTCCAACCGACCACGACACAGTGGGAGACGCGACCTACTGGTATTCGGCACTTGGGCGCTCATGTATCCACTCGGTCTAGACGTTGGAGCATCTCTTGGTACCAAAACGGTTCTGGGACTTTCACCCAAGGACATCCTAAGTGCCCACAGTGATAGAATCAAGTATTTCTGGTATCTAATGCGGCCATCCACGATGTACCTGTGGAGCCACGGCCCTGATGTCGCTAGGGCGTATAGTGATCAAGTCACACATATGCAGGATGCATGAATCACGCCGTCAAATCATGCAGAAATCCAGCACGTACTGCGCGATCATGTGGGCACTCCGTCTCATAACGGGTCCCATAAGTGGTCTGCCCAATGGCATATGCTATGATCAGTCACTACTCATATCAAGCATACATATGATGCGTATGGGCATGAGTTATGAGATTATACTAAGCATGTTATAAGGCAATGAATAGCAACGGGTATGGACCTATCAATGGGCCCTAAGGAGAGTTACAATGCGGACATTTAACCAACATTGTACATACGATGTGGATGTCAAACCAACATTGTTCCCTAGGCACGACCCGCCATAAATATCATTACATGAACCATGAGAAACGTACATTGCAATGGACCCTAAGGACATCCGTTGGGCCTCGATCCATGGGCCATAGATACATTAAATGGGCCGAATTACTTAAGCCTTACATTCATTAAATGGCTGCATTAGTGGGCCTCACCAATGAGCCTCATGTACATTACAATGGTCCATGACCCATGGGCCATGAAATACATCAAAGTGGCCTTACAACTTGGGCCTTGAAATATATCAAATGGGCCTACACACATGAGCTTTAAATATGTCAAATGGGTCACTCCATTTGCGCCCCATACACATCAAATGGGCTTGATCCCATGGGCTCTTTATGTATCAAATGGGCTTAAATCCCATGGGCCTTACATAGAATAAATGGGTCGGATCCCATGGGCATTGCATACGTCAAATGGGCCTGATCATTTGGGCCTTAGATATATACCAAGGTAGGCCTCAATGAATGACCAAAGTTAAATCAATAAAGGGCCCTATACACATGCCATGGTGGGCCCATTTAAACCATAGATCTGGCTCATTTTAGCTCAAGCCATATAAGTAAATTTACAAAAATAAATGGACGGTTTAGATGTAACACATGCATCATGGTGGGGGGTCCACATGAGCTGAGGATCTTACTCATTCTTTAGCTCATGCCATGAAATGAGCTTTAAAAAAAAGGGGTGGACGGTTTGGATGCAGAACATGCATCATGGTGGGGTCCATAGATGGATGGTGTGGATGATACAAAGGGGGGGGGGGGGTCCACAGAACTTAGTGATGCCACTCCAGCTTGCTAGAGTGAAGTACACCAGCCGTCCCACCTAGGGACGGTGTGGGTCTAATACATGCATCAGTGGGTCCCACATGGGGCCCACCATATAGTTTACTAACCATCCAATCTGTTGGTAAGGTCACAAAGGCCTGGATGAATGGAAAAAAAAACAAATATCATCGTGATCCAAACTTCTGTGGCCACCAAAAAGTTTCAATGGCAGGCAGTCAATCAATACTGTTTCTTATGGTGTGGGCC
This sequence comes from Magnolia kwangsiensis, assembly GCA_037074715.1. Classification (NCBI taxonomy): domain Eukaryota; kingdom Viridiplantae; phylum Streptophyta; class Magnoliopsida; order Magnoliales; family Magnoliaceae; genus Magnolia; species Magnolia kwangsiensis. The sequence goes on along the minus strand of CM073577.1, from coordinate 4,110,896 downwards.
ACCTGAACCTTGGATGAAGCTGAGATTTTGTGTGGCCCCCTACCTTGAGGGGGGCCAAGGGATGGGCGGTGTGGATTTCTAACATACATCATGGTGGGGCCCACGGTTGGGACCGTGGGTCCCTGCCTCTCTGCCCGCACGTCAGCCGCAGGCAGCGTTGCCTGCGCCTCTGGCAGCAGCAGCGCTGCTTCGTTTTGTTTTTTTTGTTTTTTTTTAAACATGATTTTCTGGGGTTTTCTACATGTGGGGTTCGCGTCAGATAAATCCACTCCACCCATTGAATTCTATGCCTCGAGACAGACCAAACGAGTCCAGTATTGTGTATATTTTAGCGTGTAGCAAAAATCAAGGTGAATTTGAACGGTGTGAATCGCTGTTTTGAAAGGTATGGCCCGCCTGACGAGCAAATTGCTTCATTTCTCAGTTCAACGTCTAAAATGGTCTGGGAAAAGGGATGGACGGTTTGGATTAAAAGCATACATCAAAGTGAGGCCTACATGAGCGACTCACTCCAAAAGCTTGAAAACTAAGCCAATATTTGTTTTTCCCATCCCACGTCCAGCGTCCAGGGACGCTGGACGGTCTGTCCATGTGTAGGTGGGCCTGCTCAGGAGGGCCACCACATGATGTACGGTGTGGTGCAACATATATAAGGTGGGCCCTATTCATAGACATCCTAGATAAAATACTCATTTCATGGTGGGGTCCATCCAAGTGGGCCACACAATCATGTCATGATCACACAAAAAAAATGAAATAGAGAGGGAGAGAGAGTAAAAGAGTAGGACACGCGTGATGGAGGAACCCCGACACTATGGGCCCTCCGTTTCAACCATCCAATCATGCATCAACGGGTCCCATTGCGGATGGGCCTTCCAAATGAAAGATCAACGATGAAGATCCCTCTCCACTCAAAATGAACGGTCTATATGACCTCTTAATGCAAGAAAAGTAAACATCATGATGGGGTCCATGGAGAATGACCCCATCATGGAATAGTTTTGATGATCAAGATGGGCCATTGGCCACATCTTAGGGTCCCAAGTGAGATCCACACCATTGATCGGTGGGCCTCACTTAGCCCATCATGAAAATAAGTAAACTACTCTATCGAAGCACCCACCTTGATCTTCTTGGTCCGTTGGATAGCCGGTCTCCTAGAGCTTCACTTTGATGGTGGAGATGAGAAATAGATGGCTAGGATGGGAGATTTGGGAGTGGAAAGTGGGCCTCACACATGCACTTCTCTCATGGGAAGCCTTGGACGTGGGAGGCTCTCTTGGTTGCTTGGGTTTGGTGTGAGAAAAGAGAGAGAGAGAGATGAGATGTAGGGAGATGTGAGGTGAGTGATGAGGTGATGGTTGATGGATGTGAGTGATGGGTGAGGTGATGTATCAGTTGACTTGGGTGGTTGCTTGACTTGTGGAGAAAGGAAGCATGGGTGCTTGTACTTGACATAAAGTGATTGATGGGTGATTGATTGATGGGATTGATTTGACACTTTGTAGAGATTCTCTTGGAATTTGCAACGCGTGGTATTTTTTCTTGAACTGAACGCGGGTCCGCATCTCATCGTCTGGGTATCGGATCGATACGTGAGTTGCGGCATTGGAACCGCGGCGACGGTGCGGTCGCAATGATACAAGTCTTAGATTAAGCCGACTCAAATGAATAGGATACGACTTACGGTCGTACGCAACGTCAACTACAGGTCGCGGATTGCCGAAATTTGACGAGAAGGATCGCGGAAAACAACGGAACAGTACGGATTAGGATACGGGTCTTACATAAGGCATACTGCATATAGGTCTGATCGGGAATCTCTAATACTACTCTTGCCCCGCTTGCCTTAGAGTTGGAGGAGCCATCGACATACAGTGTCGAAGGGGTTGAATCGGGTGATGACTCGGGAGAAGCGGTAGTCGATTCTTCAACTGGCTCAGTAACAATTTTGTTGACTTGCGATGTGACTTCAGCAATGAAGTCGACGACAGCTTATCCCTTAATTGCTACTCTCGGCTTATAATGAATGTCGAATTCGCCGAGTTCAATTGCCCATTTAGTAAGGCGACCGAACATTCCAATTTCTGCAGAATCTGGTGCAGCGAGAGGTCGGTCATGATGATAATGATATGAGCTTAAAAATATGGTCAAAATCGATGCAAAGAGACGACTAAAACTGAGGCCACTTTTTCTAAGAGAGGATATCTCGTCTCTGCCGGTAAAAGTGCCTTGCTGACATAGTAAACCGACAGTTACTTTTCCTCTTATTCTCGTATAAAGGCCGAGTTAACCGTTGCCTTGGATATCGTGAGATACAACAGAAGGGTTTCTCTAGGCTCGGGCTTTGATAAGAGAGACGGAGATCCGAGATAAGACTTTAATTGCTGGAATGTAGCTTCACACTCTTCCGTCCAATCCATTACCTGTCGTCCCTTCAATTGCTTAAAGAATGGGAGACATTTATCAATAGCTCGGGATAGGAATCGGTTAAGTGTTGCTACTCATCCAGTCAATCGTTGTATGTCTTTAATTGTTTTCAGGGACTCCATGTCAAACAATGCTTTTATCTTCTCTGGGTTTACCTCGATCTCTCGCTAACTAACTAGGAATCTGAGGAACTTTCCCGAGCTTACACCAAAGGTATGTTTACTGGGATTTAACTTCATTTGATACTTGCGTAAGATTAGGAACATCTCTTCTAGGTCGGTTATGTAGTCGGCCGTGTGTACACTTTTGACGAGCATATCGTCAATGTACACTTTCATGATTCGACCGATCGGTCGAGCGAAGATTTTGTTCACCAATCTTTGATAAGTTGCTCAAGTATTTTTCAAACCAAAAGGCATCACACGATAACAATAAAGACCTTTGTCAGAGACAAAGGTGGTTTTGGATTTATCAGATTGATGCATTACAATTTGGTTATACCCTGAATATGCGTCCATAAAGTTAAGGAGTTCATGCCTCGCGGTACTATCTACCAACTGATCTATCCTTAGAAGAGGAAAGCTATCCTTTGGGCAGGCTTTGTTCAAGTCGGTATGGTCAATACAGACTCACCACTTCCCATTAGTTTTTTTCACAAGTACGACATTAGCTACTCATTCTGGGTAGTATATCTATTCTATGAATTTTACCTTGAGGAGCTTGTTGACCTCTTCTTCAATGACAGCATACCTTTCAGGGCCGAGTGCTTATCGCTTCTGTCGGATCGACCAGTAGGTCAGATTAATGTTGGGTCGGTGAGTAATTATAGACGGGTCAATTCCTGGCATGTCTTCATGGCTCCATGCAAATACGTCAGCGTATCGTTGAAGCAGGGCTATCAGATTCTCTCAAGGACGATCGCAGGGATGAGACAATTTGCACTGTTTTAGAGGAATCTGTCTTGGCCAATGGCACCGAGATAAAATCTTCAACTGGTTGTCCTCGCTCATGTGTCCCAACCCGAGGATCCAGTGACTCGACCATTAATACTTTCGGCGAAACTTTCTCGGCGGGGATCTTCACAGCAGTTGCGTAGCAGCGCCTTGCATCTTGTTGGTCTCCTTTGATAATTCCTACTCCCGACTCGATCAAAAATTTCATGGAGAGGTGGTATGTAGATACCACTGGTTGGAAGAGACTTAGAGAGGGTCGACCGAGAATAACATTGTAGATGTATGACTGATCGAATATCAGAAAGTTGACCATAATAGTAACCTGATGTGGAGAATTCCCTGCCGTGAGTGGCAACAAGATGATTCATTCTGGGAGCATCTGTCTTCCTGAGAATCTGATTAATGGAGTACGAATTGGTGGAATGCCGATCGTTTAACTCCCATTTTATTGAAAGCCTGAGTGAACAACACGTCGGCCGACGATCTTGTGTCTATCAGTATACGGAATACCTTTCGATTTACGATGGTGAGGGTGACAACCAGCGCATCATCATGGGGGTGATAGATACCTTGGGCATCTTCATCAGTAAACGTGATGTAGTACTTTTCCCTTTTTCTTTTCCATTGAAGGCCGAGCTATGACCATGAGTTCGGACTTGGGTCAACTGAGGCTCATGGCATGATTTTTCTGAGCATTGTTAGAATCACCTCCGCCTCTGGGACCACCGACAATAGTTCGAATTTCCTCCGTGGGTCGGGTGTCTCCTGGGCATTTCTCAACTGTCCCGGTCCTTTCAACATGTTCTGTGAGTCGACCTTCCCTGATGAGTCTTTCAATTTCTTCCTTCAGATGGATATAATTGCTCGTATTGTGCCCATGATCACGATGATAATGACAATACTTATTTTTGTTCCACCAATTGGGATTGCTTCGAAGCTTATCCGGCCAGTTAACAAACCCTTCACTCTTGATTTCCATCAGTACCTGCTCTTGCGGTTTGTTGAGTGGAGTGTACGTAGAGAACTTTCAGTCGGGTCGTTTACTCGACTTATGCTTATCACGAGTTCGGTCGTTCTTACGCTTATTTTCTCTAGCCGAGTCAACTTCCCTTTTGGCTGACTCTTTGGCCGAAGTTTTTGCTTTCTGGGAGGCTTCACGCAGGATTCTTGTTTCTTTGGCGTCTGTTGTCTGATCGAGTCATGAACTCGGTCAGAGTCATCGGTGGATTCTTATCTAGAGAGGCCAGAAACGGCTTATCTCTAACACCTTGCATGAGGAAGTTGAGCGCTGTCTCTTCTGAATGTTTCTGAACCTGTAGCAATTCAAAATTCAAACGCTTGATATAGTCTTTCAATAGCTCTCCCTCCTTCTGAATTATGTTGTTCAGATGCGTGGGTGGCTTTAGTTTCTTCTTCCCGCCAATAAAATTAGTGAGGAAGGCGTCGTTGAGCTCCGCAAACGACTTGATTGACTTTGGTTTCAATTGCTTTAACCAAAGCCGAGCCATGTAGGATAACGTAAGTGAAAAAGCCTGATACATCACAGCATCTGAAGCATCGTGCAATTCCATGTAAGTTTGAAAACATTCGAGGTGTTCAGTTGGGTCGGTCTTTCCTATAAAAGGTGTAATCTGAGACAGACAAAACCTTTCCGGTAACCGGGCTCGCATTACTTCATCAACGAAAGGGGATGCTTTAGCATCGAGCGTGGTTTGGCGTGCATTCTGACCCTGTTTCATAACCGTCATCTCTTTCATCACTTCTTTCTTAAAGTCTTGAAGGTCAGCTTTCCAGGGCTCGACACTTTCCGCCACACCTTCATCCGGAAGCCAGTTGCGCCTCCTCCGATCTATCTCGTGGTGGAGATCTGTAGGAGGCAAGACGGCGATTGCCGAATGAGCGGGTGCTGGCTCGGTCGGGCCATGGGGCTGACTCGGCTACAGAAGGGAGCGTGGAACGGTGGGTTGAGGGTTGGTAACTTATTGCGGAGCGTTTATCGCTTGACCCTACTGAAACTGCTGTTGGTGTATCTGTTCCAACATTTATCGCATAACGTTTACGTCAGCTCTGAGTTCCTTAACCTCCCGATCTAGCCGTCCATTATTTCAGTTCCGCAGGGTGTTTGTTGCCGCGCAAGCGGCAGGAACAAGTGCGGAACCTTGGCGATTATCGGGTTGATTTTGAGCCCCTTGGGCCGTACTTGTACCCGGTTGTCTAGCAGCACCCGATCCTTCTGGACTCATTCTTCGAGTTCTTGCCATTAAAATGAATCAACAGTTCCTTGGGTAGAATGCAGAAAAAGACTTTTTGTATCGTTTCCTACAGACGGCGCCAATCTGTTGATGCGAAAAACTGGATCAACTTCTTCCTGCACTTCTACCTGCACCACAATGAGAGAGAGAAAGTGAACCCTGGCTAGAGGCGGGGCACTTCTCATGCTTAAGTCAGTAGAGATCCAAGAAGAAGAGTTTTTAGGGTTTCTCTTGCATACCTTGATTCCTAGATAGCCCTCTTTTTATAGGAATGAAAGGACCCGGCATGAAGGGATTCTCTCATTTTTTAAGGAGATTTGATTTAGTTGTCATTTGTTTGTAGATACTTCTCGATCTCGAGATTTTCAGAGTCGGGTATCCTTTTACAAAATTCTCGAATCAGTGTTTAAGATTACACCGTCTCTCCTTTTCTTGGCTCGGCCTCAATGGACTATACAGTCTCAGCTAGTTTACAAAGATGAGGCTGTTTGCCTACTGTCGGAAAAAACAAAATTGGTTTAAGACAGATATTCTTTCTTAATCCGATAGTCGACACTACAACCAACCTCATATGGGTCTGTTTTATAGTCAGTCAGGTGGCTTTTAACTCTAGAGCTTTTAATCAGTTCCTTTGGACCTTACTGTCTCTTTAAACGAGTCAACTCCATGTCTTACAAATTTCGCCTGTGGCTCTTGACTCTTTTACTCTCGGACAGAATTAATATTCTGCAGATCTGAGCTAAGTTTCTCCTCTAGGCTTTATCTTCAGTTGACATTTACATTGCATTATGTAAATGAAGTTAATTCATCTTACAACCGACCCAGACTTGTTATATTTTTCCTCAACAGGTAATATAAATTAGGGCTGAAAGTTGGGTGGGTTCAACCCGACCGACCCAACATTGGGTTGGGCTCGGGTAGGATATTTCGAGTCCGATCTTAAGCTTGGGCCATACAAACACCAACTCGATAAAACTTGGGTTGGGCTTGGGTTGAGGTCTCGGGTTGCCCGACCCAACCCGAACCCGATCAATATATAAGTTACTTATAAATTATAATTAAGTGTGGATTGTTTGTATTGAAGGCACACTAGTGATGTCAAGTCTCATTTGTCCACGTCATTTTCAAAGACTCAAGCTAACAAGATATGCCAGATTTCTCTCTCCTAAATAGACTTTATACTATGCTACATGACTTTTAAAGGAGTAGTTGTCTTATATTTTAGTTTGTTTTTTTAAAGAAAAAATGAAATTCTTTATAATGAATAATCACATATATATAATTAATAAAATTATAGATACAAAAAATAAATCATATATTGAAATATCATAAGCTAATATAATAACGAAAATATTAACATGTATATACCCGACTAACCTGATCAACCCGACCAAGCCCGCTTGGATTGAATTTGGGTTGAGAATTCCCAACTCGAGATTGAGTTGGGTTGGATTAGGGTTGAGATACAGGAACCTTGGGTTGAGTTAGGATTGAGCATCAACCGGACCCAACACACCCGGCTTTCGGCCCTAATATAAATCACACTGAGTTACTCGTTGCTCGGTACGCAATTGGCTTCTCCGTGATAACCAGCATGGCCCACGTCATTCAAAGATTGAAATTTTAAACGTGTTACACATTACACTTATGCCTGAATACGCGCAGCCCCCGCACGAGGGTTTTAGTCAACCTTTTAAGTCACAACGCGCTCCGGCTAATCTTACTCGCACCACTTAATAACAAGGGATGACTCGCGTGTCACAAGCCGTCAACACGCGCAGGAAAGTATACTCTACTTTGACATGTGGGCCCCATGGGCGATGGTCCCCGATCAAATGGCGGGCGTGTCGCGTTGATTTTTTTCTACTCCGCGAGTAAGAATCGCTTTCTCGCGTCGAAGAAACAGCTGAGAAAGCGGAATGCGCTGACACATAAACGTGGCCATCTTGCTGGTTCTAAGCGCGTGAGGAATGTGAAAAATAGCACGTGAGGAATGAGACCACGTGGAAATAACCGCGAAAGAGATGTGCCCGCTCTGGTACTGACCCCACGCGAACCCACCGGAAACAGCGGCCACGTGTCGGGACTCGACGGCGGGAATGCTACACAAAGAAAGAGTACGGACTCGACTGTACCCGTTAGCCAATCAAATTCTGCCACGTAGCCTGCATAATCCTCTTCCCAGAGGATGTGCTACCGTGCTCTCACTGGAATGTAAGTTATAGTACACCTGACTACATGTGGACCCTCCACAGACTAATCGGTTGATCCGTACCGTCCATTAATCCCACCATGTATTCTATATCTAATATGTGGAAAAATAGCCATCTTCTTTCAAACACAGTAACGATCTTCACCATCCGTTCTTAGATTAACGAATGGACTGTCAAATCGTCAACTCAGCATGTTTTTTGTACTGTAGTCCATGAAACGTGCTGTGAAACTAATGGACAGTCCAGATTGATCGATGATGGTACTATCCAGAGTTTGCATGTGCAACTAGGAGCACTATGCTCTGTCTGTGTATGGTGGTTCATACACATGCACTGAAAAACTTGACGTGTGGGGTGCATCTAGACCGTCCAAATCGTGCGTCCCACATAAAAGAACGGGTGAGTGTATCTGCCAGTTGGGTATCTAATCAAATCTCAGATCTATAAAAATATATTATTTCTTTAGGCATTGTGGGCCTTATTCCTGTACACATTGCCGCACAAGTACAAGATCGCCACCGTTTATCCAGTGGGGCCTACTCCTGATGGGTGGTACCGATCGGACGATTCTCACCGCCAGAAAGGATGATCGCTCATATCTTCCGCTAAGGCAAAAACAGAAAAAAGGATTGGCTGGGGTACACACACCACTGACCTGCCTAGTGTGTTGACGTCACCAAGTTATGTGGGTTCTATCACAATGTATGTATTAGATCTAAACCGTTCATCCATTTGGCGAGCTCGTCCTAATGTTTAAGACTAAAATAAAGATAGATCCAAAGATCTGGTGGACCACGCTTCAAAAAGCAGTGAAGGATTGAACGTCTACCATTGAAACACGTTTGGGCTCACAGAAGTTTTGGATCAATATGATATTTGTTTTTCCTCTTCATCCAGGTCTGTGTGACCTTATGAACAGGTTGGATGGAAAATAAACGTTATGGTGGGCCCTACTAATATTTTAACGGTGATCCCACTGCTATTTTTGGTGTGGTCCACTTGATCTTTGAAAATGAGTAATTTTTAGCCTCATGCCCTAAAATGATCTCTCAAAATGGATGAACGGCGATATAATAAATACATCATTTTGGGGCCCATGTCTTTGAACCGTTAGCACAACTCGGAGTACGTTCGTCTTTGCACGACACGTACCCACACCAGCCAGGTCGGTGGTATGCGATACACCAGCCAATCCGCTTCCAAAACAAAAACCACCTGAAAAGTGCGCAGGACGCATCAGAAGTTCCACAGACCCGGCGACTGATACAATGCGCCACCGCCGCAATTCTCCTCCTCCTCCTCCTCCTCCTCCTCCTGCAACAACCTCTCCCCCGCCGGAAAGAAACACTCCACGGACATATCATCGAACGCCGCCGCCGTCGCGTCCAGCAACGCAGACGAACTCTCCACCCTAAATTCCGACGCCGACGACGCCCACGAAGATTCCACCGGCATCTGCGTCTCCGACGCCACTGTCGGTCTACTGTGCGCGAACCTCGCCGCCTCCGCCCGGATCTGCTCCCGTGTCAGCCTCTCCGCCGACGGTATCTCCGGCGGAGTCTCCGGAAAATTAAGCTTCGCCGACGGTCCACGTAAGCAGAAAACGGCAGCATCGTACGCCCTCGCCGCCTTCTCCGGCTCGTCATACGATCCTAACCAAATCCTTTCTCTGCTATTTGGAAGCCGTACCTCCGCCACCCATTTCCCCCATTTCCTCATCCTAACGCCTTTATAACGGCTATTAACGGAATATTCCCTTATTTCCGCCCTCCGCTGCTGTGAAGGTCGTCTCACCATCTGCCTCTCTTTGTATCAGTTGTGTTTCTTGGATGGAGAATGGCGGGAACTGCTTCGGCTTTTATATGTACTGGTGTTTTTAAAAAAGGCGAAAGATAGAAGCGCGTTTGAGTAGTATACTGACACGTGGCTGCCAGGTGTCAGTCAGCTACGCGTGTTTGACAAAGTGGGTAGATTGCAGAAGGTATTGAGACGTGCCTGGTGGTGTGATGTCGTGGCTTAGATGTGGATGGGAACGGATTGGCTACTCCCCCTGCCACCAGCCATGTGGCTGGTGGTCGGTGCTCTGTGGGCCCAATCATGATATATGTGTTTCGTCCATTTTTAAAGATCATTTAAAGCTTGATCCAAAAATTTAGAGGTATATGAATCTCAGCTAATCCACACCACGTGAAAATAATAGTAATTAAATATCCACCGTTAAAATCCTCCTAAGGCTCACTGCACTGTCTATTTGATATCCAATATGTTGATTAGGCCATACAGGCCCCCAGATGAAGGAAAAAAATAAAAATCAGCTTATCCAAATCTTTTGTGGCCAATAAAATGTTTTTAATGATTGACTCTCACTCGACACTATTGCCTATAATGTGGTCCACTTGGGATTGGGATATAACTCATTTTTTGTCTTATATTGTAAAATGACGTGTAAAAAATAGACGGACGGCATCATGAATGAAACACATACATCATGGTGGGGTCCACAGAGCACCGACCACCAGCCATTGGCTGGTGTCAGGGGGAGTAGCCAATCTGTTTCCGATGTGGATTGCTTTGTGTTTGGAGTGATGGTGGCACGTGGAGGAAATAGCGGCCGTGATGGATACGTGGAGGGGGTTAGTAAGGTTGAGACAGGTAGACTGGGGTTTTTGGATTTGACACCTCGTTGACGGACTTTTTTCTGAGAGAGAGTGTCGCGTTTTGACGCCTGGGAGTCCACAGCCGCGGAGTGAAAAGGTGGTAGGAAAGTAGAGTTGGGGTCCCTTGAATCTTCCATGGTTTTGTTTGTAATGACCGATTTACCCTTGAGGTAATGGAAAATGTTCCTATGATGGTTTGAGCTTATGTGGGGGCCCATTTGATTTTTTAGAGAATCTGAACCATTCGTTGGGTGATTTGTCTTGTTTTGACCGTACATTTGAAAAATCGGATAAATCTGGAAGTCCTGTAAGCTGCACTGCAGGGGAAATATGAAGTTATAGCTGAAGGCGTTGGATTCATGGGATTGGGTCCAACTGATCTGGACTATACCTCCATGCTTATGTGGCTCATCAGAATGAAAGGATTGGATGGAGCATTTAAGCCACCCATACGTGATTTAGAAGTTTCTAGAGTGGGTTTCTCTCTCTTGTTCATGCTTGCTGTGTCCCATGGCGTGGCTCATATTAGTTTTGGAAATTTTGGTCTCTTAATACGACATGGGGTGAATCTAATGAAAGGTTTGGATGGCACACGCACATCATGGTGGGCCTCATACAGCTCAAATGCATTATACCTCGCATTCAATCGTTACTGTTTTCACTCAGGTGGGGTGTGATGGTTGATGTTGTCTAATGTTTTAAATTTGTAAGTTACAAGGTTTTTCAATGCTATTGACGGATCACTTGACACCAACGAGCATATGCGGATGATGCCGATGTTATCAACGGTCTGCTCATTTCCATTGAGAAAATTGGGAAAAATTCATATTTGATTGCTGGCTAATTTTGAAAGTTGCTAATCATAGTAACAAAAGGTCTATCATGTCATCAACTAGTCTTCAATGTCGGCCAATGCCATTAAAGGTCCCACCAAGCATGTGTGTAAAATTGTGTAAGTATAAGATTGGGATTTGTTTCCTATTCTGATTAAGTAGTGTATATACAAGGTGTAATCAGGATTAGAGAATGGATTAAGAGGATTATAGTTTTCTAAGGTGTTCTAAAAGACTTAAGAGCATGATTAGGGTTTTAAATGAGATTCGAAGGTTGTTTGAGTCAACAAAATTTACTATTTATCTCTTGTAATTTTGCTTTCATGGTGCATTATTCATTACTTTTTTTCGTAATTTTTTCTCATAATGGTTTTTTCACATCAAATTTGGATTTTCTTCTTATCGGGTTTGTTCGTACTATTACAATTACTTTGCTTGATTCCACTCTGCGTGTTTTTGTCAGTCCCAATAGTTAATACATTGTCAATAAGAAATTAGTCAAGTGGCATAAACATAAGGTCTCTCAATTTTGATGGGCAATAAATCCAAAACTATACTTGCTTGATTTTGTAATCAGTTAATTGGAAAAACTCTAATGGACGATCGAAATAAAAGTAGTAAAAAACTTTAACCCAAGTTACAGGCTAATGCATGCTCATGGAAGGTCTTCATGGTGGGCTTGGATTACACGTGTGTCAAGTAGGCTCATGTGCGGCAAAGAAACCTTACACCCAATCAGCAATGTTTATCTAGAGGAATCACATGCCCGAATTACACATGTTTGAGTAGTGATGGTGATGGGAGACGGCTAAGATGATGATGATAATACTAATACTAATGATAATAATATATTCTGAGTAATTTTCTTGAGAGAGCTGGAGATGTATATACATTGAAATGACAAAGTCGTACGCAACACAACTACTTTACAGGAGAAATGAAGAAATTATGTGTAACACGACTAGTTGTGAGATAGCAGAGTTAGCACTTCCACCTTACCCACTCTAATAATGGGTCTCATGGTACTAACATTGTAAGATAAGTGGGGAACCTGGTTCTCCTTGTACATACAATCTTTGGACTATCATTGGATTAATAAACTTCACATTTTTGCACTTGCATGTGTTAACAGCAATTAATATTTCTGTAACTAACACCATATTTAATGCATATGACCACAACCATGTGAGTTCGAATGGATGCTCGGCAAGTCCATTGTAACTATTGAACCTATCATCCGTGCTTGTGGATCACATATATGTACCATTTAGATGGTGTGGTCCATTTAATAAGTAGATAAGGCTAATTTTCTAAATGAGTACTTTTCATGGCAAGGCATATGCCATTTTCATGGTAGGGATGTCCTACACAAGCAGTAGAATTGCAGAGAGAGATGGGCCAACATGCCAAATTAGAGTGTAGTCTCTATCTAAGCATAACATCTAAGTTAGGGCATTAAACTTTGATGACGCTAGTTATTTAAAATTGGTAGCCACCCTCGTAAAGATTACTTATAAATGGACAATTAGATTATTATTATTATTATTTTTTAAAGCGACATTTCATATTCATCTAGACAAGGCCAAAGATCACCATTAGTATCTTCCAAAATCATAAAAAATTCAAGACATTCCCATCCTTGTTGGGCTTGTGAGAGCATATGAACCCAACTCATAAAAAGTAGGAGCCGTCTTTAGCAAATTCTCTGGGCCTGTTAGAAAGGTGGGATTATGTTGTATGAAATTACATTTGGTTCAATATAAATTTCATCTAAACGATGGAAAGGATTGGATTAACCCAAGTATCATATTGACATAAGACGTGATACAAATGCACTCTTAGCATGGTTATACCAAAAGAAGCCTAAATGGAAGCACAATTAGTCTAATAGATCTAGGCCCATCCAGACCTAGTCTTACACAGGTCATGACGTAATTGGGACCCAATCATATCTGGATCGAAGAGATTTAATCCGAATACGGAGAAATTGTTGTTTGAAGTGTAAACTATAATTTACTATAACTTTTGATCAGGGTATCATTGCGGAATAGACAACCTATCAATCTTTACCATAATGGGTCATCTGGGGTGAACTGACCCATTAAGTGGGGCACATTAATCCATTTTGTAAGAAAATGTGCAGTTCCAGCTCAATAAATGAGATTTTAGGAAAAAAAAAACAAATATTTTTTTGTAAGTCCAATGTTTGTAGTATTTTCTTAATTTTAGAATTTTAGATTTACATAATTTTTTTTATAGAAATTACTTATATTCATGCTAGCTAAGACTTTTCTGCCAAAAGTTTATGTAGAATTTTTATTTTTAAAAATTAGACTTTAGAAGTCTTTTTTTTTTTTGGGGGGGGGGGGGGGGGGGGGTGGTTCAAATCCCCTTAGAGAGGAGTTTGAAATCCAAGGTAAAAGCTTGAATTACATCTAAAATCCTTTCAAGAGTTGCATGTGTAACGTGTGTATCATTAATTAGGTTATTAATCTATTGGGCATATGATTGATTGATGATATTCCAAAAATTTAGATTATTAATTGCATCACCATAATTACTTTAATATGATGATACATGCCATCCAAATACTGTCCATGTAAGTCAATGGTTAAAAATCGTTGGTTAGTGACTCAGATGTGATCTTGTGCATAGACTTGGAATTTCATCGTTTTTGGGTAAAGCATATATTTCAATTAACTTATTACAATCATTGTATCAAACATTACATACGTACACTAATTAAAGATATTAAAGTTGATTTAGTAATTAAATTCAAACCCCTGTAATTACATCATGCATAGCTACTTTTGGATTATATGGGATTCTGAATCCAGGCTGCCAAATACAACATGAGAATTTCAAATCCGGGAGATTCCAAATCCATGCTCCCAAACAAGCCGTTCGAGTTAGAATTTTGCTATTTTTGGTAATTACAAATTTTTGTTTATTTTTTCTTTATTAATGGTATAATTGAGAAAAATACGCATCATACAATAAATTATTCGAGTTTTATCTCTTTTTTCTCATGGATTCAAGAAGTTACCTTGTGAATTCAAGTTTTTAATCACTTGACAAAGATGGTGATCTTTCTCATTATCCCTTCATGCTCTTCCCTACGTCACATATCATCCAATTCCAATAGGAGATATGACTAGATCTCCGGTGGATTTCTAAATTTCACTCCATTTGTAGGCTTTATGTTGATGCATGTATTTTTTTCACGCTTTTCATCCATATGCACCCTTTATATGTGACAATCGAATTGCATATGTATAGATGTAACTGGAATTAGTTGTGCAATCTTATTAGTTGTATACACGATATATAAGTTTTTGGAGTGGGTATATCCCTCCTTGTTCATGCATGAAGTCTCTCGTGGCGTGGTTCATATGAGTTTTGGAAATTTTTAACTCTTGATATGACATGGAGTGAATACAATGAATGGTTTAGATGGCATATACATATCATTGTGGGCCTCACATGGCTCAAATGCATTAGATCTAATATTCATTCAACCGTATGATACTGTTTTCACTCTGGTGGCGTGTGATAGTTGATGCATTGTCAATAAAAAATTGCACAAGTGGCATAAACATAATAAAATTCAACCGTTCATATAAGGTCTTCTGATTTTGATGGCTAGTAAATCCAAAACTATACTTGAATTTATAACTGGTTTACTGATAGAAGTTCAATGGACAATTAGAATGAAAGTAGTCAAAGGTTGCGGAGTGGAGCATGCTCATGGAAGGTCTTCTTGGGAGACCTAAATTACGCGTGTCAGGTATGCACATGTATGACAAATAAACATTACACACAATCAACAATGTTTATCTAATCGAATCATAGGCTTGGATTACACGTGTTGAGCAATGATGGTTCAGTGATAATGATGAGGAGAAAGGCACCGGAAAGGGCCTAGATAAGAGAAGATACTCTGATTAATTTTCTTGAAAAATGAGGAGATATATACATATTGGAAGGAGAGGTTGTATGTAGCACAACTACCTTACAAGAGAGATGAAGAGATTATGTCTAAAACAACTATTTACAAGAGAAAAATTTCCTAGACTAACTCAATTGCATTTTAGGGAAGAGAATCCCAATTATTCTCCAACAACATATGTTCTTAATTCTTCTTTCCTAATAGTTGCACCTTACCCACTTTGATAATAAGTCCCATGGTACTAAGATTGAAAGTCAAGTTGGGGACATGGTGCTCCTTATACATATAATCTTTGTAAAATACTTTCCATTATTGGATTAAAAAACTTCACATTTTCACACTTGCATGTATTAGCAACTGTTGATGCAGATATCTAGTAATCCTTACTAGACCTTCGAGTCCCTGCACAAGTAAAACGACAATGAATACCTTGGCTAAGACAAGGGACCCTCAGATGCTAAAGTTAGACAAATAATCTGGGTCTATTTGTGTTGGGGTTTTAATGCATACATTTCTTTGTAGATTAGGACTCTATTTATAGCCACGGGGTGAGTTCCACGGATGGAAAATTCCCTCACTTGGTAGGTGCGTATTGTAGTTGTCTTCCGAGATCCTCGGCAGAGATCTCAGAATAATTTTAGCGATAAGGTTGAGTAGTTGGGACCTGAGAGGATTGTAGTAAATAGCCGAGCTCAACTAGCTAAGGCCAAGCTGTGGGTCTAAGGTTTGATGTCGTCCTAATGTTGGTTTTAAAGATTTAAGTGTTCGGCTAGGATTGAATTGACCTGTATGATAACTCGTTGGTCGTAGCAATGAGAACTCAGCAACAGCGCGACTCTCCACTTGTGATCATGTTGCCGAGTTGTTCATGGATGCCGTGCTCAGTCATGCAACCTGAGATCCTTTCATGGGGTTGCTACTCTTATACTGGTCTCCTTAGGCCCGTCCATTTTTACCCATAATAACAATAGTCAATATTTCTTAGCAATTCTCCGCATAAAAAGAATGCAAGTACTCAAAGACCATATTTAACGTGTATGACCAAAATCATGTGAGTTTGACGGGATGCTTAACAAGTTCCTTGTAACCATTGAACCTAGTCGTACATGCAGGTCATATGTACCATTTAGATGGTGTGCCGATCTAACAAGTAGATAAGGCTAATTTTCTAAATCAGTACTTTTCACAACAAGGCATATATCGGGGATGTCCTACATAAGAAGTACAATGGGGGGAAGAGATGGGCCAGCACAACAAATTAGAGTGCAATCTTTATCTAAGGATATCGTCTAAGGTGAGGCATTAAAGCTGATGATGCTACTTATTTAAAAATTTTCACCAACCTTATATAGATTGCTTACAAACATCCAATCAGATTAAAAAGAAAAAGCAACAATCTATTTTAATCTTGAAAATGCCAAAGATCACCGGTAGACTCTTCCAAATCTTAAAATTTTCAAGATATTTCCATCCATGGTTAGACTTGTTAGAACCTATGTACCCAACTCAATAAAATTTGGAACTTATCCTTGGTAAATTCTTTGACCTTGTTAGGATATATGGGATCGGGTGGTATGGAATTGCATTTGGTCCAATGTAAATTTCATATATTGTTTGAAAATTAATTAGACGGATTAGATTAATTCAGGTATCATATCATCTAATCCCCATAAGAAATACGGTGGGATTTTTGATAAATTTCTAAATTCACTCAATATATAGGCCCCATGTTGATACATTTTTTATTTTATTTTTTTGCACAGCCCATTCACATGTGCCCTTTACACATAACAATTGAGTTGCATATGCATATAAGTGACCGGCACCAGTTGTGAAATCTAGTCCATTGATTACAATTCCTTGATCCACCAAATGTAAGATTCACTTAATACATAGTTTTTTCCAAAGGAAGATTTTGATCCCAAACATGAGATTGGACTCTCAAAATACCATTCAAACTTTGTGTAATAATAAAGTTAATTCTAATTAATGCAATTAAATACCATTTAATCTTGTGTGCCTGCTTAGAATGTTAGATTAAGTGGTATGGAATTGCATTTGGTCCATGCAAATTTCATCTAACATTTCGTAATGATTGGAAGGATTGTATTAATTCAGGTATTGTATCATCCAGTTCCAAAGGAAGATACAGTGAAATTTTCGGTAGATTTTGAAATCTGCTACACCAGTGGATCCCACATTAATGTATGTGTTTTATCAACATCGTCATCCATACACACCCATTACACATGACATTCAAGTTAAATATGCCTGCAGGTTATCGACATTAGTTATGAATTGGGTCAAGTTGATTATATTTTTATGGTCCAACAAACAAGGACTTCGCTTAACCGGGTGTTTTTACTAAAGGAAGAATTTGATCCCAAATATAAAATTAAACTATAAAATTTACTACATCCATAGCTCCATATTAATGCATGTGTTTTATTCATGCCATACATCCATATGCGCCATTTACCCTTGACATTCGAGTTGTATATGCATATAGCTGGCTGGCATCAGTTGTGAAATTTGATTTGTTATATAATTTAAAATCAAGTTTTTTCATAAGGAAGACTTGATCTCAAACGTTGGATTATTGAACAATTAAAATGGTGTTAATTTGCCATTTACCCTTGACATTCGAGTTGTATATGCATATAGCTTACTGGCATCAGTTGTGAAATTTGATTTGTTACATAATTTAAAATCAGGTTTTTTCAAAAGGAAGACTTGATCTCAAACGTTGGATTGAATGATTAAAATGGTGTTAATTTCATCTAATTTAATTCCATACCATATAATCCCCGAACCAAACAAGCCTTAGGCGATACTCGTGAGAAGGTCATTCTATATAAGCATGCAATGGTCACCAAATAGCTACTTTAATTTTTAGCCGTCCATTAAATGGCAATCACATCCATGGGTTTAGTAGGGAAGCTAAGAAGGCTCTAGGCATAATCATTTCCCGGGCCATGTGTTAAAATTATGCATGCACCCATGTTGAGTTTAAGCCGTCAATTTTGAAACAATGAAGATTGATGGGGCTCACTTTGGTTTCCACATGACATCTACTTTGTCCCTTCTTCATCAACCCCGTTAGGAAACGAGCTTAAAAGGTATCTGTAACTCAAAAAGGTATAAAGTCTTAGGAAATTACGAGGATTGAATGTGGACCATCAAAACCTTCGTACGACTGATAGAAGTCTTGGATGGGAGGCGGATTTCCTGCCAAAGGCTTTAGCAGGAAGTTTCTGCGCGCAAGGATGCTGGGTGAGGCTACGGAGATTTTTGTGATAAATCTGTTCCCCGTTCATCCGTTTTGTCAGATCATTTTAGGAGTTGAGAGTTAAAATTAGGTATATATAAGACTCAAGTGATCCACGTAAAAGGAAAGACTGAGAATTCAGTGAGCACCGTTGAAGCATCCTTATGGCCATAAAAGGATTGTATCATGCTAGATTTTTGGTGTTTTCACTTCATCCCATTGGGAATGACCTTATAAACGGTTTGGATAGCATATAAACATCAAGGCGGAGGGTAAGAAGGCTTCAACAGTAGAAATTTCTTTCTCCAATTTCTCCTTTCGTGTGGCCCATTTGAGTTTTTTATCCACCTTACCTTTTTGTCACACGTCCTAAAATTAGATCTCAAAACGGATGGACAGAATGGATTTTTCACATATATTTCAGTGGGCCCCACCTAGCATCCTTGCGCGCAGTAACTTCCTGCGAAAGGCTTTCCGGGAAGCGGATTGGTTGGTGTACCACACACCACCAATGTGGCTAGTGTGGGTCCGTGTCGTAAGAAGATGGGGGCGCTGACAAGTCAGTAGCCAAATGGATACCGAAGTGACGTCACCAAGTTATGGTGACCCACCATGATACATGTGCTGTATCTATGCCGTCCAACCAATGGTAGGGATCGTTATATGGCATGGGAAAAAGAATGAGATAGATCTAACATTCAAGTGGACTCACCGGAGAAAACCGTGGGATCAATCACACTTACCGTTGAGACATTTATAGGGCCCACCGTGATGTATTTTTGAGATCTAACCTATTCATAAGTTAACATGGAGATAGGTGAAGTGAAAACAAATATATAAGCTTAATTGCTTCTGTGGCCCTAAGAAGTTTTGAACCGTGGATGTCACTGTCCCCAATGTTTCCTATGATAGGGTCCACTTAAACTTTAGGTCCATCCTACTATTTTTCTCATAAATAAAATGATAACTCAAAATAAATGAACAGTATAAATAAAGCACATGCAACACGATCCACGGAGCTTGGAGACGGCACTTCAGTGGCGATTTGGCCCTGACCCTGTCAGTATATAATCCGCGCCGCGAGGACGAGGTTTACACTAGGAGCGGATTGACTGATGTACCACACACCTGCTATATAGCTGGTGGTCCTACCACGCCCGGTTGATAATCTGTATGGGTAGGTCCCTATGAGGACCAAAGTGATGTAAGTGTTTTATCCACATTAATCCTTTTTATTATATTATATTCGAAGGATGATAAAAAATATTAGTACAGTACAAGTCTTAAGCGGACTATAAAGTGGGAGAGTTAGAGAAGTTACGGATCAAGCTTATATTTGTGTTTTCACTTCATTCACCTTTATATAACCTTATAAATAAATTGGCTGGTCAAAAAACATTACAGTGGCTCTCATAAAGGTTTCAATGGTGGATGTCATTATCATGGAAGCCTCCTTTGGTGTGGTCCACTAGAGTTGTGGACCCGTCTCTTTCTTTAAGTTATAACTTAAAATGGTCTAATAAAAGTGATTAATGGTGTGGATAAAATACGTACATCACTTTGGGCCCCACAGAGCCCTGCCCAGGCGGATTACTGTCCGGACGGGGGCAAGACACAATCCGCATCCATAGCTAGTGTAGGTACGTGTCGTATAGGCTTACGGTCCTCGAGTTCAGAGTTGTATGACAGTCCAAAGGAGATCAAAGTTATATGGCCCCACAATGATGTATTTATTATATCCACATAGTTCATTTAATTTTCAAGGCCATTTTAGAATACAAAAAATGGATCATATCAAAAGATCAACTAAGCCGCACACCACAACACTCACCATTTTTTGAGATCATTTTAAAGTACTATAAAAAAAAATGAATCATATCTAAATATCAGCTAAGCCGCACTACAAATAATAGCTGAAATAATGATTTTCTCCATTAAAAATTTTGTAGGGCCCACCGTAACATTTATTTTTCATCCAATCTGTTCATAACATCACAAGGACCTAGGTGAAGAGGAAAAATAAATTTCAAATTAATCTAAAACTTCTATAAATCTTAAAAGGGTTTCAATGATAGACGTTTAATCCCTCACTTCTTTTTTCAGTGTGCTCCACTTGATCATTATATTTATCTTATTTTTCAGCTCAAGCCTTACGAAGATCTCGTAAAATAGATGGACCTTTTGAATATAACACATACCTTATGATGGGACCCACAAAACTTGCTGGCATCAATACATATCTATATAGCTGGTGTGTGGCACACCAGCCGATCCACTTCCGCCTGAACTCATCAAGAGCTCTTAGATGTACTAACAGTTCAAAGGAGGTCAAAGTTACATGGGCTACACAATGATATATTTATTATACCTATGTCATTCATCCATTTGGAGAGATCATTTTAAAGTATAAGCTCAAAAATAGTCATATCCAAAGTTCAAGTGGACCACATGCAGTGAGGACAATGATTCTCACTTATAAAATATTTGTAAGGCCTATTATAACATTTATTTTTCATTCAATCTATTCATAAGGTCACACATACATGGATGAATAGGAAAAACAAATATTATATTAATCCAAAACTTTTGTGACTCTAAAGTGATATCAATGGTAGACTTTCAATCCCCACCACGTTTTGCAGTGTGGTCCACTTAATATTTGTATCTATCTTATTTTTTGGCTCAAGACTTACAAAGAGCTCACCAAGTGGATCGATGGTTTGGATATAACACATACCTCATGTTAGGCTGGTAAAACTGATGGGCAGAATGGATGATCAGATGGACATCGAGGGGGGTCCCATAGTGATGACGCCTATGGTAGTGGCTTATGTGCATCAGGCCCTGCCCAAGACAGTGCAGTCCTTACTGTGGGGCCACCTGATGTATGTATTCAACATTCACACTGTCCATTCGCTTTTCGAGATCATTTGAGGGCGTGATTTCAAAATTGAAGCGGATCCAAATCTCAGGTGAACCATATTATAAAAACTAGTGGTGATTGAATGCCTCACCATAAGAAACTTTGAATGCCCACTATAATCTTTCAATAATATTTATTTTCCATCCAATCCGTTGATAAGTTTGTAGAAATTAAAATGAAGGGGAAAACAAAATACCAGCTTGATCCAAAACTTTCACGACCCACAAGTAGTTTTTAATGATCAATCACCACTGTTTCCTATGATGTGGTCGACCTAAGATTTAGATTTGTTTCATTTTTTACCTCATGCCATATAAAAATCTGGTGAAACAGATGTACAACATGGATGTAGAATACATGCATCAAGGTGGGCTGTAAGGGCTACAGCCGACTCCTTCCACCGATGAGGCTCCCACTGACAAGTCACATCCTACTCTCAGTTGAAAGAAAATGATACCTTCGGGCAATAGTACTGAAACTTAAGCAGATCCAAATCTCAAGTGTACTATACTGGAAGAAAAGAGGTGATTGAACATCCTACCATACAAACTTCCTATGCCCATGATAATGTTTTTGTAATGTTAATTTACCATCAAACCTATTTATAAGGTCAAAAAAACCTAAATGATAGGTAAAAACAAATATTAGCTTAATAAAAAACTTATATGGCCCACAATATATTTTTAATGGTCCGTTATCACTATTTCCTAGGGTATAGTCCTTCTTGGATTTAGATCTGATTGATTTTTGGGCTCATGCCATAAGCAGATCCATCAAAACCGATGGACGGCGTGGATATACAATACATACATTAAGGTGGGTCCCACGGTGAGGTCCGTACCACCTTGGGTGAGGCCGTGGGCGTGCCGAGGCGCACCTAATCCGCCCTCCAAAGTACAGGAAGCAGATTGCCTGTCAGCCGGGCAGAGATATACCTATTCTGAGGCTGTGTACGACCCACGGAGATGTCCGTGACAAATCCACTCCGTCCATGTGTTTTGATAGACCAAAAAAGGTGAGTATTCTACAAATTAGCTAGATCCAAAATTCAGGTGGGTCACACCAATGAAACAGTGGAACATAAATTTCCACTGTTGAAGCTTTTCTAGAGCTGACCATGATGTTTATATGCCATCCAAACCGTTCATAGGGTTATTACTACTCAGCTAAACTAAGGAACAATTATCATCTGATAAAAAACTTCTGTCATCCCCGGACGTTCAATCCCCATTATTTAATATGAAATAGCCCCCGTGAGTTTTGAATTTGCCTATTTTTAAAATCTTCCCTACCGTTGTTTTAAAAACAGATGAACAGAGTCGATTTGTCACATACATCTCTGTGGGCCCCACATGGCCCCACATAGATAAGACCAGGGTCACAGGCAATCCACTTCCGAAAATGCAGCGGAAAGAAACCAAGGTGAGTTATTTTATACTCTGACAGAGCATTACGTTTGATACACAAGCACTCACTCAGAAACTATACACGTGGCATACATGAAATCAAATTAAACCAATTAAATTGTGGATCCCACTGTATTTTACTCACAGACCTAAAATCAGATTGGTTGAACAATCTTAACCTCTGATTTTTGGACACTCTTTTAGTGTAAATATGACCATTGGATATTTTCATTTTCAACTGTCCATTAAATGTCCATAGTCCACTAGCCGGGTTGTCAAGTGGCTCTAACTTTTGGTTGACGGTACATATAAACTGACAGTTTAATTTGAATTTTATGCCATGAAAGCAACTTGCGTAATTTCAAGGTGCCTGCGTATCATCCTTCACACACTGCCGGAGTATCAAAGTGTTTTCTCAAATAAGTAAGTAAATAAGAACACTTAATATAAATCAAGAAAATTGGTCATTTCGCTTAAAAGAAGGGTATGTTTGGTAATTTCTACATGGGAAGAGGGGTTTTAATACTCTTCCTCAAAATGTATCAACAAGCGACAACAGAAATGGCTTTCGCCCAAAAAAGGGGAAAATCGCCCAAAAAAAGGGGAAAAAATGAAAAATTTCCAATATGAAGTGTCACTTTCCGGCGAAATGTCAGAATTCGGCCAAAAAACTTGCCGGAAATCCAACATTCCGACAACTTAGAAATCCCACAGCAGTGAACTTTGAGAAAAACCCCCATTTTCCACTCCAAAATCCGCCTCTGGAAACTGCCCAAAATCCCCACCGGAAAGATCATCGAATCCCGCCGGAAAAAGGCCGAAATCCAACGTGCTCTCGTTGAATCCCTTGGGTTCCAGTAAATCCAAAAACGACCAATCCATCGTCAGCTCGCTCTCTCCACTGTGCGGTCCGCCTTCCGAAACTTCCGACGGCGGCGGCGACGACAATTCCGACGACGCCGCTGACGACGACACCACAACCCTTTCCGGCCTCGGTGGAGGCGCCTCGTTGGCGAACCTGGCTGCAACCACCTGTATCTCCGCCGGGCCTAGCGTCCCGCCGGCAGCAATCTCCGGCGGATTCTCAGGGAAGTTGAATTTCGCTTTCTTGCCACGTAAGCAGAAGACGGCAGCGTCGAAGGCCCTAGCGGCCTTCTCCGGTGTATCGTAAGATCCGAGCCAGATTCTTTCGCGGCTATTCGGGAGGCGGATCTCCGACACCCATTTCCCCCATTTCCTCTTCCTGACGCCCTTGTAGCGGAGCTCTTCATCGCTGCCGCTACTAACGTTCGAGATCGGTTTTACCATCTTTGGATTAGATGAACGGCTCTGATTGTGAAGTAGAGTGTCCTTTGTCTCTGTATCAGATCTGCTTCGGAGAGTTTTTGTTTCGATGGAAGAGAGGAAATGACGGCTCTCTGTATATATACCCTCATCTTCGAGCGTGTTTTCAAAGAGTTGAAAAAGACACGTGGCAGCTCGAGAGGATGTTGACGTGGCTACGCGTATCGAGCCTTTCTGAAGTATGCACGTGGGTTTTAGATGGCTCCACTGTTTTAACATGTGGCAATGTTGTTGGAAAATGAGACACCAGGATTTCTTTCTCACTCTCGCATTTCCTCGCAGCTGGTGAGCGAATTCCTCGGCGATTGTAGGGGAGTGGATCGCTGCGATTTTTTCCCGATGAGAAGAGGTGAGTTACACTCAAGAGTGTGGGGCACTTACCGTGGGGCTCACCTTGATGTATCTATTCTAAATCCACACCATTAATCTATTTTCATATATCATTTTATGGCATAAGATAAAAATAAAGCAGATCTCGGATTGTGAACCTTACTAGCATATGAAATAAAGGTTACTGACCATTGTTATTGGAAAATTTGTACAAGGATTATTGGGATCAGCGTACGCCATACACCTCATATGATAAGGCCTCGGAAGGAGAATACAATGTCAGGGTCTAACTCCCAAGTCACGACTCAGAACTGCCATTCTGATTTGCTAACATAAACCTTCGACCTCATCCAAAGGGGAAAGGTTAAGCTGAGCTTTGATCTTCATTCTCCACATAAAAGTAGTAGTGAACTCTTGACCTTAGTAATCCATTGACAAATTCTAACCTTTCGAGCTTGGCTTCATGACTATACAATCCGAGGTTAAGTCAGGGCTTATATATGGCATGCACTGAGGTCAAGGCTGAGTCCAAACATGGGCGTATTATGTGCCAAGGTTGAGTGCAAGTCTTAGCATGGGTGTATTATGTACCGAGGCTAAGGGCAAGTCTCGGAATTGGCATATTATGTGCCGAGGTTGAGAGCGAGCTTGAGTTTAGAGATCGATCTGAACGTGAACGTGACCGACGATCTTACATAAAGATACGCGCCATTAAGACATAATACGCCATGTGGTCTAAAGATTACGGATAACATCTCTACGATCATAATATCACGCTAATTAAGGAAATTATGTCGAGATTGACAGTCATGGATCGCCTAACTCACAGGTATAAATACCAGGGGACCCTGTTGGGGAAAAATGTGTTAAGTTCGGAGACTCGGACAAGAGTAGGTCAGCTCTACTGACACTGCTTGAAGAGTCCAAGACAACACCGACGGAACAGAGGATAGGCCAGGAGGCATAAGCAAGGGACGATTAAAGTCACTCTGTTAGAGTGATGACTTCGCCTGCATGAGCCCACTAAAAGCCGAGCGTGTTCAAGCCACTCAGTCGATAGAACAAGACCGACTCAACGAGTTGGTTCTGTCGGTCACGGAACAAGGAATGACGGATAGACACCGAGATTATTCTGTCCGTGGAAAGGCCGAGAACCCATCCTCCTGCGTCAGCCGAGACTCCCCCAGAGTCAGTCACAACCTGGCCGAGATTCTCTGAGAGTCGGAAACGACTTGGCCGAGACAGCGAGTGGCGGAACGGGAACAGATACTGCTCTACGGAAATCCAGGGATACGGGTAGCGAATCCCGAGATTATCGGGATTGAGAGCAATCCGTGGAAAGGAGTAAGTCTCCGAATAATCAGGAGGAGAATCCTCTGAGGATGAGGATTGACAAACTGTATAAATCTCCAAGCTTGGGACGGAAAAAGGTACGCAGTACTGAACTGAGATAAGCCCTTTGCTACTGATCAGATAACTGACTTAAGCATCGGAGGTTCACCGGCTCTAGCCAGGGTCATCTTGACGTTGTTGATTGTGCAGGTGGAGGAAGGTTCGCCTTAGGGAAGCCGTCCCATAAAAACGCAGCAACAGTTTGGCGCCGTCTTTGGAAAACGGACAAAAAGCTGTTTTCTCCAATTTTTCGAATGGCAAGAACCAGGACGGATCCAGATGAAGCGAGGGAGGCCGCTGCCAGCACAGCTCAGGGAGCTCCCCCGACAGCACCGCCTGCGACTACAAGCCAGCCTAATTAAGCGAACGCACACTTGAATCGCGAGGTTCAAGAAATACATTCCGAGATGGCTGCCATGAAACACATGCTGGAACAACTATGTAACCAGCAGATGCAGCGTCAGGAGTCGGCACAAGTCCTCCCACCAGCGTCTATAGCGCAGCCTGCTGCGCCACAGTCATCCCGACGACCGAGTCAGCCTCGAGAACCGAGTCAACTGGCGCCTGCCCGTTCAGCAACGACCATTTTTCCTCCCTCTGATCTGAGGCATAGAATAGATCAGAGGAGACGAAATCGGCTACCTACAGACGCAGAAGAAACGGCGGAGAACGCTGAACCCTAGAAGGCTGATATACAAGACTTCAAGAACTTCAAGAATGAGGTCAGAGAGAAGATGGAAAAGGAGATGGCGGATATAAAGCACGGTCGGAACTCAAATCCGACCAAATCTGAAGAAAAAGCTTCTCCGTTTGTGGACGAAGTAATGCGAGCTCGGTTGCCGGAGAGGTTCCGCTTACCCCAGATAACTCCTTTCTCCGGAAAGACTGATCCGACAGATCATCTTAAATGCTTCAAAACCTACATGGAGTTGCACGATGCCTTCGATGCTGTTATGTGCCGAGCCTTCTCTCTAACCTCGACCGACGTAGCCCGACTTTGGTTTAAGCAATTGAAACCCAAGTCGATTAAATCGTTCGCCGAACTCAGTGACGCCTTCCTCAGTAATTTTATCGGCAGAAAGAAGAAATTAAAACCGCCCGTGCATCTGAACAACATAGTTCAGAGGGAAGGAGAACTATTGAAAGACTACATTAAACGCTTCAACTTCGAGTCTCTGCAAGTTCGAAAGCATTCTGAGGAGACGGCTCTCAACACTCTCATGCAGGGGGTTAGAGACAAACCTTTTTTGGAGTCACTGGACAAGAACCCGCCCGATACTCTGGGCGAGTTTATGGTTCGGTCGGACAAATATGCTGATGCGGAAGAGACGCGACTCCTCCAAGAGAAGATCCAGAATACAAAACCATCGGCTAAAGAGTCGGCCAAGAAAGAAGCCGACTCAGCCGGAAGGAAAAAGTGAAAAGAGGACCGGGGGCGAGACGACGGCAGGTCAGGAAAGCGACCAGATAGAAGATTCTCCACATACACCCCCCTAAACAAATCTCCTGAACAAGTACTAATGGAGATTAAGAGCGAAGGCTTCGTCAACTGGCCCCGAAAACTGTGAGGAAATCCGGATCATCGGAACAAGAACAAATATTGTTACTATCATCGTGACCATGGTCACAAAACAAGTGATTGTTATCACTTAAAGGACGAGATTGAGCGGCTGATCAAAGAAGGCCGACTAAGAGAACAAACAGAAGGGTCCGGCGTTCCAGCAGGACCAAGTGAAGAGCGGCCCCAAGAATAAATTCGAACGATTATCGGAGGTCACCAAGGCGGTGGGGACTCGAATAACGCCCGAAGAAACCACGCTAGAAGCCTCGATCGCCCTGAGTCCGAGGTTCTTTTGCTGTCTCGGTCTCCCAAGGAGAAGAAACGAGAAAAATATTGTATCTCGTTCACTGAAGAAGATGCTCGAGGCGTTCATCATCCTCATGATGATGTACTTGTGGTCACCCTTACCATCGCCAATAGAAAAGTATTTCGGATATTAGTAGATACAGGATCATCAGCGGACATCTTGTTTACCCAAGCATTCGACAAAATGAGCGTAGGTCGGTCGGTACTACGACCTGTCTGAACCTCGCTCATCGGGTTCTCAGGTGGACAGGTACTTCCTGAGGGAATCGTCTCACTGCCACTTACCGCTACCATCAAAGGACCGCAATGGTCGACTTCTTGGTCGTGGACCAACCGTCGGTGTATAACGGCATACTCGGCCGACCGTCTCTAAGCCTCCTTCAAGCTGTGGTATCTACCTACCACCTTTCCATGAAATTTTCTACCAAGTCGGGAGTAGGGATTGTGAAAGGAGATCAACAAGATTCTCAGAAATGCTATGCCACCGCAGTCAAGGTTACAACTGAGGTGTCGATGATTGAATCGCTGGACCCCCGTATCGGATCTCATGAGCGGGGGGAGCCGATGGAAGAACTCATCTCGGAGCCGTTAACCGAGAAAGACGTCTCGAAAGTAGTTCGAATCGGCTCGTCCCTGAGTCCATCTCTTAAGGAACGAATGATCACCTTGCTTCGACGGTATGCCGAAGACATGCCTGGGATCGATCCCTCGGTTATAATACACCGACTCAATATCGACCCGACTTATACACCCATCCGACAGAAGCGTTGTCCTCTCGGCCCGGAAAGTTACGCTATCATTGAGGAGGAAGTTGGCAAGCTCCTTAAAGCCAAGTTCATCAAGGAAATATACTATCCGTAATGGATAACCAATGTCGTACTCGTAAAGAAAGCCAATGGGAAGTGGCGAGTCTGTATATACTATACAGATTTAAACAAAGCCTACCCCAAGGATAGCTTCCCTCTTCCTCGCATTGATCAGCTGGTAGACAGTACTGCAGGTCATGAATTGCTAAGTTTTATGGATGCCTATTCGGGCTATAATCAAATTGTAATGCACGAGAATGATAAATCAAAAATCGCCTTTGTCACTAACAAAGGCCTTTATTGTTACCGAGTGATGCCGTTTGGATTAAAGAACGCCGGAGCAACGTATCAGCGGTTAATGAACAAAATGTTCGCTCGGCAGATAGGCCGAACGATGGAAGTTTATATTGACGATATGCTCGTCAAAAGTAAACGAGCGGCCGACCATGAGACGGACTTGTAAGAAATGTTCTTGACTCTACATAAATATAAAATGAAGTTGAATCCCAGCAAGTGCGCGTTTGGCATGAGCTCGAAAAAATTTCTCGGTTTCCTCATTAGTCAGCGAGGAATCGAAGCGAATCCCGAGAAAATGAAAGCTTTACTTGAAATGGAGTCTCCTAAAACAATCAAAGACATCAAAGGTTGACAGGAAGAGTGGCCGCGCTCAATCGTTTCCTGTCCCGAGCCACAGATAAATGTCTTCCGTTCTTCAAGCAATTGAAGGAATTACAGACGATGGAGTGGACGGAAGAATGTGAGAAGGCATTTCAAGATCTGAAGGCTTACCTCGAATCCCCACCGCTGCTATCTAAGCCCGAGCCTGGTGAAGCGTTGTTATTATATTTAGCGTATCTGAGTCCGCAGTAAGCTCGGCTTTAATACGAGAGAGTCAAGGGAAGCAGCTGCCAGTCTACTACGTCAGCAAAGCCTTGCTACCAGCAGAGACGAGGTATCTTCAGCTCGAGAAAGTAACCTTAACTCTGGTGGTATCATCACGACGCCTTCGGCCATACTTTTAGGCCCACACCATTGTCGTTGTGACCGACTTACCACTCCGCCAGATTCTTCAAAAGCCGGAGGCTTCCGGCCGACTTACAAAGTGGGCAGTCGAATTGAGCGAATTTGACATACATTACAGGCCCAGGATAGCCATAAAAGGACAGGCCGTCTCCGATTTCCTTGTCGAAGTGACTCTTAATCGTGACAATATACCTGAGTCGGAGGGAATTATTGTACCTGAGGCTTCTCCCTCTCTCGGGCCGGTACCCTGGAAGATATTTATCGACGGTTCATCCAATTCCAAGGCAAGCGGGGCAGGGGTAATATTAGAAACTCCCGATCAAACCTATATGCAATATGCCTTGCGACTCGACTTTCATGTGTCCAATAATACAATAGAGTACGAAGCCTTATTATTAGGCCTTAGACTCACCGCGAGTTTAGGCGCGACCCATTTGAATGTTTTTAGCGACTCACAATTAGTCGTTAACCAAGTTTCCGGTGTTTATCAAACTCGGAAAGAACAACTGAAGGCGTACATGGAAAAAGCTAAAGAATTGATCAGTGGATTTCAGGAGTGTGAAGTAATTCGAATACGCAGAACCGACAAAGCCAAAGCCGACTTGTTAGCAAAGCTCGCCTCAGCTGACGAGGAAGACATACCTCGGTCGGTTCCGATTGAATACGTCCCTAAACCAAGCATAGATGAGCCGACAGTCTCGCCCTATTTCCCATCAACTAAGCGACTGCTTGGTTTGACCTACTTGTCCGCTACCTCAACGATGGTGAACTGCCGGAAGACCGCGCTGAGGCACGGCGGTTAAAAGTTCGAGCCTCGCGCTACACCATCTTGAATGAGATTCTATATAAAAAAGGCTTTCATGCTCCTCTACTAAGGTGCGTCGACTCCCAAGAAGCCGATTATATCTTACGGGAGATACACGAAGGGATATGTGAAAACCATTCAGGAGGACGCTCGCTCACCAACAAATTGTTGTGGCAGGGGTATTACTGTCCGACTATACAGCACGATTCTAAACGATTCGTTCAAAGATGCAATAAGTGTCAGCGGTTCGCAGTAATCCCGAGACAACCCCCTGAGGAACTGACTCCGATGTCGGGACCATGGCCCTTTGCGTAGTGGGGGATCGACATCATCGGGCCCTTTTCACTGGGGAAGGGTCAAACTAAATTCGCTGTGGTTGCGGTGGACTACTTCACGAAGTGGGCTGAAGCAGAACCATTGGCGAAAATCACCGAGCAAAGGATCACAAGCTTCGTTTGGAAGAATATCATCTGTCGGTTCAGGATACCTCGGACTATTATTACTGACAACGGAAGGCAGTTCGATAACAAACAATTTCGAAAGATGTACAGCAGTCTCGGGATTCGAAACGTGTATGCCTTGCCTCATCATCCTCAGACAAATGGACAGGTCGAGGCGGTTAACAAAATCTAAAGCGGCACCTCCGGACAAGGCTCAATGAAGCAAAGGGAGCGTGGGCTGAGGAACTTCCAAATATACTGTGGGCCTATCGGACCACAGCACGGACTGCCACGGGAGAAACTCCCTTTTCCCTATGTTATGGTGCGGAAGCAGTCGCGCCGGTTGAGATCGACGTTAGCTCGGCCCGAGTCAACTTGTACAGTGGACAAGAGAATGACGAACTCCTCTCATTAGAGCTTGATTCGTTGGAAGAGAAAAGAGAAAGGGCTCGATTGAGGATGATGGCCCGACAAAGACAGGTGTCTCGGTTTTACAATCGCCGAGTTAAAGTCAGACGATTTCGAGCCGGGGATATAGTCCTTCGAAAGACCTTCCCAAACACCAAGGAAATTGGGTCGGGTACACTAGGGCCCAATTGGGAAGGTTCTTACGTCGTCTCAGGCACCATCTGACCGGGAACCTATCAGCTGGAAGACCTAAATGGACAACTGTTGCCTCATCCTTGGAACGCCGAGCATCTCAAGATTTATTACTCGTAAGATAGAATAGAAAGTACTGTAATTGAAGTCGACTCAATAAAAAGTTCTATTTCGTCCAAGTACCCAATGTCGGGTCACCAAAAAAAAAAAAGAAAAAAAAAAAGAAAGTACAATGTCCGACTGCTCCATTCAGTCGAAATTCATCTCCAATAATGCGCCCGAAGGACCGGCTTCGTCAGCAGCAGCATCTCCTTCGGTGGCGTCGCCCTCAGCAGCCTCGGCAGACGGACTGTCAACTTCGAAAGTGGAGAGGTCGAGATTAGGGAAGGCCGCCCTCATCTCCAAGACGCAGGCCTTGTAACCACCTTAATAAAGACGGTCCCTCTCATCTTCTAACTCGAAAGATTCGAGGAAGGCGTCTACGGCTCGCTCTCGTTCCTCTTTGGCTCGGCGCATTTCTTCTTGAGCTTTCTGAACGAGGCCGGCGGCCTCGGCCTTCGCAGGAGCAAGAGCACCCTCGCACCCGCCGTGAACTCGAAGAAGGTGTCACTCCCTCTCCTCAGCCTCCTGAAGGGGCGAAGTCAGGCGAGCGTTATCGGCCTTAACTCCTTCAAGAGCTGCAGGGGCGTCCGCGGCCGCCTTCCGAGCGATCAATAGATCGCCGATCATGATGCCAATCTGGCTCTCAGTAATCTCTCTACGACCCTCAGCCTCGCCAGCGACCCTCCTCGCAGTCTCTGTCTTGGATGCGAGTTTCTGGGCAGCAGTCAGTTCCGAGCTTGCTTTGACGAGGCAAGGTGTCAGCTGCGATAAAGAGACAGTGAGCTATGTCGTAAAACTTAGTCAGGGGCGACACATGATTGAAGAAAAGTTTACCTCAAAAAGCAACCTCGCCGCATGTCCGAGGGTCTGGGCAGTCGGAGCATTGTAATAATTGGCGAAGTCTCTTTCGCCCCCGTGGGCAAGCGCCCAAGGAACCATCCCTGCAATGATCTTCATAAAGGGGGACTCCTGTTGAGTCATCTCCCTTCTCGGGGATTCTTCGTGCGGGGCCTCCCTCGGCCCCGGGACCTCCTCTGCAATAGGTCCCGACTCGATAGTCGCCTGAGTCATTGGAGGAGTTGGCTCCGCTTCCTCGGCCCTCTCGTCAGGGTCGGAAAGGACGACCACTTGGGGGGCAGCAAGTACAGGAGCGGATGGAACAACCGTTTCCTTACCCTTGGCCGCAATCTTCTGCTGCTTCGAGGGCCGAGACCCGGACAACAGAGCCGATCTCGGGGGGGGCCTTTACTTTGGAAATCGGCTTCAAGTCAGGGCGGGACTCGGCCATGCTCTAGGGCGCTGGCCTCAGAATAGGGCGAGCCTCGGGAAGGTCTGTAAGGACGAATAAAAAAGAATAAGGAAGCGAACAGAGAACCGAAAGGACAAAGAAAAGGAGGACGAGCTACCTGAGACGAACGAATCTAAACCTGAAAGATGGAGGCGCTCAGGTTGCAGTAGCAACTTCCAAGACCGCTCCCCCGCGCTCAGCTTCCTCAGTTCCCTTATCCGAGTCAGAACCCCGGACTCGAGTTTCCCCCTCTTCTTCAAAATATCTGCAAGATATTGTAGAGTCAAGATTAGCAGAAGATGGTATAAAAATAAAGAGGAAGAGAAGGAAAGACCATCGGGCCGAGTCACCGAGTCACCTGCTCTACGGAACGTGCGGGATACTTGAGGCTCGTACGGCCACATGTCGGCCGACTCCCACCGACCGCACGCCTAGAACCACCTTTCCTTCCAGAACTTGTTCGAAGTGGGTGGGTCGGTTATTAAAGACCCCCCTTTGCCTCTCCACGTGCTTAGAAGGTAGAGGCAAGGGAAGTTTGGATTTGGTCTGACTTGATACAGATAGAGGAACTCGTGACCGTGAGGGAAGGTTGTTCTAACTCGGACCAGAGCACGGCACACCCGAACAAATTCCTCCACGCATTCGAAACAATTTGACCGGGAGCTATTTTGACTCGGGACAGAAAGTCACGAGCAATGGGATGGAGTGGCAAATGCAAGCCACACTGCATCGCGACTTGAAAAATTGTGACCATCCCTGCAGAGGGATGGTCGGACAAATCACACGAACGAGGGAGACGGAGGACGACCGAGTCAGGGACATGATATCTAGCCCTGATCCGGTTTAAGTGGGATTTAGTTAGAATGGAGGCGACGAGACCGCTAGGTTCGTCTTCTTCCCCTTTTGAAGACGACTCAGAGGCTTCCGTAGTTTGGTTCACAAGGCCTAGAATGGCCACCCCTTCGCCCGTAACTAATTCGTCCTCTCTATCCTCATCCTCCAACTGATCCACCCAAGGGTTAACTCTCCCTGGACGAGTCACCAGAGACGTCCCACCGCTGGATGGACTGGTTTGGGCAGGACGCCCAGCCGATGAGTCGCCGGTTTCTCTAACAAGCCGGAATGCGGCGTCAGCACTGACGGCAAACTCCGTCAACAGTGAAGGTGGTTCCGTAACGTCCCAAAGATGTTGGGACACACCCTCATTTACGGACATCTCCTCCCGGATGCTTTGAGAGCCGTGTGCGGCCATTAAAGCTTATAAAAGAAGGATGAAAGAACTCACCAAAAAAAAATCGACGACGAGTGCAAGGGAAGATTGACGGAGAAAGAAGCGACAGCGGAGGAGGAGGAGGAGAAGAAGCAAAAGGGAACTTGGAATCGGACACAGGCGGGAGGAAGAAGAGCGAAAATAAAATTCGCACAGTCCTCCCGCCCGGCCCTTTTATAGCTGTGCCATGTGGCAGGGCATTGATGGAAAAAGCGAATCGTCGTTCGCCTCAGCTCCCCCGTTCGACGCGTGGCAACCGCTGGCTGACTGCGGTAACTTCGTGGCCACGCGTCCTCATTTCATACGCGGACGAAACGAATCGACGGCTGGTCGCACGTGCGGCCTTGGGAGGCGCACCGTCGTACGCTAGAGACGACTCAAAGAGTATTAAATGCCTCATCATTGTCTCGGATGCTAATACGAACCGACCGAGAAAAGCGTACTCCTTGATGCCATGGACGACACAAGGAGTAAGGGGGGCTCACTGTTGGGAAAAAATGTGTTAAGTTCGGAGACTCGGATAAGAGTAGGTCGGCTCTGCTGACACTGCCTGAAGAGTCCGAGACAACACCGACGGAACAGAGGATAGGCTAGGAGGCATAAGCAAGGGACGATTAAAGTCACTCTATTAGAGTGATGACCTTGCCTGCATGAGCCCACTAAAGGCCGAGCGTGTTCAAGCCACTCAGCCGATAGAACAAGATCGACTCAACGAGTTGGTTCTGTCGGTCACGGAACAAGGAATGACGGATAGACACCGAGATTATTCCGTCCGTGTAAAGGCCGAGAACCCATCCTCCTGCGTCGGCCGAGACTCCCCCAGAATCGGTCACAACCTGGCCGAGATTCTCTGAGAGTCGGAAACGACTTGGCCGAGACAGCGAGTGGCGGAACGGGAACAGATACTGCTCTACGAAAATCCAAGGATACGGGTAGCGAATCCCGAGATTCTCGGGATTAAGAGCAATCCGTGGAAAAGAGTAAGTCTCCGAATAATTAGGAGGAGAATCCTCTGAGGATGAGGATTGACAAACTGTATAAATCTCCAAGCTTGGGACGGAAGAATGTATGCAGTACTGAACTGAGATAAGCCCTTTGCTACTGATCAGATAACTGACTTAAGCATCGGAGGTTCCCCGGCTCTAACCAGGGTCATCTTGACGTTCTTGATTGTGTAGGTGGAGGAAGGTCCGCCTTAGGGAAGCCGTCCCATAAAAACGTAGCAACAGACCCTATTGCTACATGTACGCAAGATCTCGCATTCTCTCTCTACATTCAACTTAGAACCAGATTTCCTAGCTTGACTTAGGCATCGGAGGGTCCGTCGGCTTAGCCAAGGTCTCATTTGCTCACTCTTTTGTGCAAGATTAGAGTCTGTCAAAAATTTACTGCATTGAGTGGAGGATGATCCAAATTTTAACATCAACAGCCATTAAACATACTGGAACCATAAGGATGAGTATCCAATCACCTATATTTTCTATAACATAGCTGCATTTGCTTTATTTTCAAGCCCATGCCCTAAAATAATATAAAAAAATAGATGAATCGCGCGCATGCCCTAAAATGATACATCAAGGTGGGCCCACGGTAAGGGCCTCATCATCTTAGATGAGGCCCTGGACACACCAAATCTGATCTCCGTCCTTCCTCGCTATCCGTCCAAGTAAGGTTCTAAGCCGAACTTAAGATGAGCACAAACCGGAGTAAATGTCGCACGAGGTGTCACAGAGTTATGTTGTTTCAGGTGCTTCTACAACAGAGGTCCCAGAGGATTCTAATCCACCTGTCACTTAGTGATCCTGACCGTTCATACAAAATAATCCTATAGAGTTTATTGTCAACGTGGCCCCACCGACCGGAGATCATCACAGTTCATGCTAAAGAGAGTTAAAAAGCTGGTATACAGGCCGTTCTTTCAAGTGATGAGATATACGATGAGTGGATCTTTCCACATCAGCCGTATAGGGAGTGGACTTTTAGATGAACGGTCTGGATCATCACGTGATGGAGTGAAGGGGTGAGAGCGATGCTAACAAGACCGTTTTGCAACTAATCGGCCGTACAAGTGGCACTCATTACATCCGTTTAAAGCTATCAAAATGGTGGCCACATGGCAGATGGAGAATAGTTTGAAAATAAAACTAGTCAGGTGATCTTGACCATAAACATATATTATTGGATTTGGACCGTTGAGAATTTTCTTATGCCCCCATGGTCTGATGGACACTGTTAATGGTCAGTAGATCCATCCACGTGGATGAGTGCTAATCAGCAGTTATTAAAGAGATCTTTTGGATGATTAAGATTACCCCAATGGTGCAAATCTTTTAGTTTTGGTCCAACCACTATGGGCCCACTGAATAAACGATCAGGATCATAGACATCTGTAGGATCCTCTCGTCAGCAAACTTACAGGCTGGTATGATTTAGTAGAATTGAGTCAGTTTTTCAGTGATCCAAACCGTTCATATTTTGAGATGGCAAAATTAGTGGAGGCCCACCTCAATAATCTACAAAACAGAAGATCCTGACCCTTCAATCAATGACCTCCACGAGATGCTGTTAAAGAGACGGTGTGAATATGAAAAGAGTTCAATGATCAAAGGATGAAAGAATCCCAACCTGAGGGATCTTTCATCGAACGGTTAAGACCAGTTGGACTGTGGGATATCTGTCCCATGGCCCACTTGGGTGGGGCCAACACAATTCCCAACGTCTTTTCCAAGTGCTAGGTGATCCCTCCGTGAGAAGCTGCAAGGAGTTGGGAATGGTACGACTTTGAAGAGTCCTAACCTTAATAGCACGTTTTTAGGGAATGAGAAACCTTATTTTACTTAAAAAATTGGCAAATATTTTTACATGTACTCAAAGTCAAAAGTATGAAAATGGCCCACTTGAAAGAAATACCTTATCTAATTTGGAGATAATACGGTAGAGCTGGTAGTACTGGAATATATGTGGAGTCATCTCTCACTGGAATAAGTGGTAGGTTGATGAATCGATCGGAGCCATCCATCTAGTAGAATCTATCATGTAGTTGAAACATTGGATAAACAGTTTATATTATGGATGGACTACAGCCAAAACAGGCCTTGAACCCATGCACCACCATGGGTACTTTTACTCATGACCTTGTGTTGATACTCATGTGAGTCTAGCACGGAGGCATGAGTAAGAAACCATAACCTTATGTTGAAACTCACTTAAGGTTTTTGCACTTCAATTAAACACAAACACAAGGTTATGTGCGTTATCAGGGCTACTATTTAGTTTACGTATGTGATTAAAAAGTGGAAGTGTGCTAGAGTCATACATAACAAAATGTTTGACCCCGATGAAACAAATAAATAAAATTGGATTTGAAAACCCATGTTTGATTCTAGTGACCCCGCTAAAACGAGTAAATAAAATTGGATTCGAAAACCCATGCGTCGTTTGAATCACCCATTGCATTCATAGATTTAGTAATTTGCAAAATAGTAAAGGTGAGTCTTCCCTAATGAATTCTTCTTGCATCTTACAGTATTTACAACTGATATATTTATCAAAAGAATAAGGATGGACAAATAAATTAGGGGGGTTAAAATAATGCCAATTTTTTAAATATATAAATGCAGCTCGTTATAGTTGACAAAGTGAGGGGGTGGCTAACAGTGAAGTGTGAACTGACAGTGGTTGTACTAACAAGCTAACAAAATAATAATAAACAATGAAAAAATAAATACATAATTCATCTATATGAGACAATCCATGCAGATGATCAAAATAATATGATGGAAAGATTGATAGCCCAGGTATGGACTCCGGTGATCGTGATCCAACAAGTTAAGGTTTTGTGGGCCCCATCATGATGTATGTGTTATATCTAAACCGTCCATCCATATAGTAAGATCATTCTAATGGAAAAATTCAAAAATGAGTCATATTCAAAGTTCAAGTGGACCACGCTACAGAAATCAATGAAGACAATGATTCCCACCGGTGAAACATTCCAAGTGCCCACCATGATATTTATTTTCCATCCAACCTTTTCATAAGGTCACGCAGACTTGGATGAAAGGAAAAAACAAATATCATATTGATCAAAAAATTCTGGGACCCCAAGAAGGTTTTAATGGTAGACGTTAAATTCTTACTGTTTTTTGAATTGTCGTCCACTTGAGATTTGGATCTATCTCATTTTTGGCAACAAGCTATATAACCATCTCTACATATGGACAGACGGTTTGGATGTAAGTCATACATCATGGTGGGCCCACAGAACTTGTTAGCGTCAACACACCACCGAGGTTGGTGGTGTGTGGCACACCACGCAATCCGTTTCCCCCTCCAGCGACAAAATGAATGTACGGCTAAATGGTATCCTGGAGCGGAAACGGACTGCCTGCTCCCCCGCCATCAGCGCCGTGACTGATGATCGGTGCTCTGTGGACCCCACCATGATGTATATGTTTCATCCATTCCGTTCATCCATTTTTACAGATTATTGTAGACTTTAAAACAAAAATTAGAGGGATATAAATCTCAGGTCGACCACACCACAGGAAAAAAATAGTGATTGGATATCGACCATTAAAATCCTCCTAAGGCCCACTGTACTGTTTATTTGACATCCAATATATTGATTAGGTCATACAGACCCACATGAAGATAAAAAACAAATATCAGCTTGATCTGAAACTTTTATGGCCACCAAAAAGTTTTTAACGGTCGACATTCATTCAACACTTCTTCCTGTAATGTGGTCCATTTGAGATCGTAATACACCTCATTTTTTGTCTCATACAATAAAATGATCTAGAAAAATATATGGACAGCATGGATGAAACACATACATCATAGTGGGGCCCACAGAGCACCGTCCACTAGTCATTGGCTGGTGGCAGGGGGAGTAGCCAATCCGTTTCCTCCTGAAACCACGTCCAAGCGAGCGCATTAAGTGAGACCCTGTCTCACCCAAGATGGTAACACGACAGTAAGGTCCGGACCATCTTGGGTGAGGCGGGGTCCTTATCTAATCCCATCTCCACATCCAAAACCATTTCACTTGTGATTTGAGGTTCATCCAAGGACCAAACACGCCCCCACATATTTGTCAAGACGATTCGCCGCAAGCGTCCTTTCCAGTCTACTTTCAGCCAGTGGCCTTTTCATGTCTTGAAAACGAGTGTCCCAATGCTATCTGAACGGGTTCATCAGGAATGGGGCCACAGTAGTAAAGCATGGAGCAACCGTGTATAAAGTGGGGCCCACCTCACTCAAAAGATGGTAAGACCATGCTTTATGCATCACACGTCAATTCAGAAGTAGATATCAGAGAACATTAGGACAGACTGTCAAGTCAACCGTTTGAGCGTTGATTTAAATCAGGCAACAGAACGTACGGTTCAAACGTCTAGAAGACGCGGTCGGATGTAACTGTAATCTAGGAATTTCGGGCCCACCTAAACATGAATCATGCTCGAACAATGGGCAGAATCTGTGTCTGTGTTCCCACGGAGAAAGTGTCCCTGTCCTTCTGGACCTTTTATAGTAGATGCAGTTTTTGCAGGCATGATCGTGACCGTTCCTTTCATTTGTAAATGGGTCACAAACCAAAAGAGAATTTTAATCTTCTGATTTGTGGCCCATTAATGAGAAGGTCTTTGATTGTGTGAATCGGTACTCAGCACAGATTACTGTCCTTAGAAAGATTGTGGCCCACTTGAGGATGGAATTGCATTTTGATCCTGCTAGTGGAGACCAGGATAGAGGTCAGAGTGATTGTGGGCCTCATCATGATGTATGTATTTTTATCCACACCGTCCATCTATTTTTTAAGCTCATTTTAGTGCACGAAACTAAAAATGAGGCAGATCTAAATCTATAGTAGACCACACGACAGGAAAATGGTGGTGATGGAACACCCATCGTTAAAAACTTCTTAAGGCACATTGTTATGTTTATTTGGAATCCAACCTCTTGAATAGGTCACACAGACATGGATGAAGGGAAAACACAAATCTCAGGTTGATCCAAAACTTTCGTGGCCGCGAAGAAGTTTTTAATGGTGGGAATTCAATCACCACTGTTTACTGTGGTGTGGTTCACCTGATATTTGGATCTGGCTCATTTTTGGCTTCATGCCTTAAAATGGACTGGAAAAATGGATATATGGTGTGGATTAAACACACACATCGTGGTGGGTCCCATAGAGCACCGACCAGCTGCTGGCAGGATCAGCATGCAATCCACGTCGGACGGAAATATACTGATTTCCGATGGAGAAGATCAGATCATTCTTTTCAACAAGATGAAAGGATCGGTCCATATTGCACGTGTGCTTGACTTGTGTGAGGAGGTAGGAAACGTCTACGGTTGCGTTTCCAATTTGGATGGTTTGAAAATCCAACACGTGTATAGTCAGTGTATCCATGTGCCGATTACACATGCCCATGGGATTTATTCATCAGGTGGGCCACAGTGATCAACTAGAAAAAATAAAAAAAACTGTGCATTAATCATCCATTTGTTTTCTACACTTTGGCCACACCTTAAAACCCACCTGATGGAGGCCTCAGATCTTTCAATCATATGCCAACTCATGGTTCTAAAATACACTTCTCAGGCAATTTTTTCCATCAGTTTCCTTCCATTTCCAGTGAATTTTTAACTATTGACCATTCTATTTCCTACCGTTGCTTTGAGAACTACCGATCAGATGGCTGGGATCATCCGATCCCTGTGAATTTTCAACCAGTTCACATCCACAGCTGTGGTAGGTACATGAACGGATTGGATTGATAAATCAACCTACCGTACCACCTCCCCTCCATTGAACGGTCAGGCTGTTAATGGGCCGGGCTACCAAACGGGCTCGGACCTAGCACATTTCTTGCCGGGCTTAGACTGAAAATTAGGGCACTGGGTCAGCCCTAGGTATACATTTATGATCGTTTATTCATGGTCCAGTTTTGGGCTGTATCTAGGGACCATCAGTCTACAACGGTTTATTCATGGTGGGCCACACTTAATGAACATGCCAGATCTTGCACAAAAGTGAGTGACCGACATAATGAGTTGGCCATTAGTTATGCATACATCCTACTTTTATTATCGGATGGGAGCATCTTTCGAAAAAAACGTTTGTAATGTATTATTAAACTTGACTAACTTAATATAATTATTGTTCTATTTCTCTAATACTTTTATCCGTATAAGATTTTACAAAATGCTAATGTGCATCAACGGAATATTTCATTTGTTGTGGCTATGTTCTAGTCAATACCTAATTTCGATCGTGAGGCCCGCTATGATGAATAGACGACTCCACTACATCAACAGGATATGCGACATGTGTATCATAGCTAGGGGTGCATACGGTTCGGTTCGGTCCGGTTTTGGGGTAAAATCGGAACCGAACCGTTACTAACGGTTCTGGGATTTTTGGAACCAGAACCGGACCATTAGCATATTAGAATCGAACCAGAACCGAACCATGAAAACCGGTTCAGTTCTGGATCAGTTCCACAGTTCTGGGTTTTTAAACAAAAGAAAAAAAAGGTAGAAAAAAAATAATCTTCTGGTGTAGCTTTACTAAGTGTACAGGCGTATGCAATAGAGCTCATCTGCTCACCACACATGTGCCATCATGCACATAAGTGCGAGATCCAATCCATCCATCAGGTTGGTCAGACCTTCTATGTGTTTTTCCAAGTAAAAATAATCTGGTCCTCTTAGCATGTGGGCCCCAACATTGCAAACAGAAGGATGAGTTGGAGCTGTACATTTGTTTACAAAGGGTGGTTTGCGGCAACCTCTTTAAGTAAAGAGCAATGGATCAACCCTGATGGTTGGGTTAGTCATCAGTGTAATCTGTCCTTTCTGATGGATGGATTGGATCAGATCTATCATGCCATGATGGCACGTGTGGCGTGTACATAAGCTTTTTGCCCACACGAGTGTGGTTAGCAAAACTCTTCATGTATGAATGAAAAATGTCATCTCAGGCATGGTACATGTGTATGTGTAATCAATGGTCAAAAACGTGGTCCTCATGCTAATAAACGGACGAGATTTAAGATTTTTAACCATCTTCATTTTAACTGTCCATTTGACGGTTAACATTAAATGGTTCTGGATCAACGGTTCAGATCCACAGTTCAATGGATCGGTTACATGGTTCGGGTCCACGGTTCGGTTCGATTTTACATGCCCCTAAACCGGAATCGAACTGTTCCTAACGGTTCTAGGATTTTCGGAACCGGAACCAAACCGTTAGCATACTAGAACCGGACCAAACCGGACCGATTCAACGGTTCCGGTCCGGTTCCACGGTTCTACCGATTAAATGTGCACCCCTAATCATAGGTATATCTAGTTGGGCTTATCATTTAGCACTGCTCATGATTTTATGGATTTTGATTCCCTTCAACTGTCAAATAACTGAAAAAACTTCTATTTATCTCTTGTTAATATTTTGCTAACAGGTGGTATCATTTGAATTTGAATTCTTAGATATAACATGGCTAGATTAGATGTAAACAACTTGTTTATTCAAATGATACCATTGTTTTTTTAAATCATTTTTAACTGTCCCATCAATGCCCAACAATCAGACTAAGATAATCAAGTAATCTTTATTTTTGGTTAATGGCACATGGAAACTGGGATATATTATTTGGACATTTAATATAAATTAATTGTATGCCACCTCT
Source organism: Magnolia kwangsiensis (assembly GCA_037074715.1). Classification (NCBI taxonomy): domain Eukaryota; kingdom Viridiplantae; phylum Streptophyta; class Magnoliopsida; order Magnoliales; family Magnoliaceae; genus Magnolia; species Magnolia kwangsiensis. The sequence goes on along the minus strand of CM073577.1, from coordinate 4,068,046 downwards.
GCAATTTTTAAATGCCTGCTTATCACCCATCAGGCTATGCTAGATGATATATCAAAGTTTCTCTAACAGAAGAGGTAGGGTCCACCTTTCATTGATCAAAACGGTTTATCCGTCCTAACTATTTCACTCAGATGATCCTAGAAATCTGGTCTGCTACTTGACGATGGATAATCACAGTCGATGGTCCACATTTAGCATAAATGGTGGGCCGGATCTGACCGTTAGGATCATCTGATGAGCCAGTTTTGGAACAGGCCTTATCCATGATGGAGGGCAGAAAATGAACATTTTGGATCACCAAAAGCTGGGCTAGATCAGTTGGATGGAACCCACCAGATGAACGTTCTGGATCACCAGATCTGGTATCAGACCCGTTGAGCTGATGGGCCCTCCCTTTAATCAGGGATATACTGAAAATCTGCATATACCAACCATTTGATAGTATTAATTTTTCCTTGCATGCGGAGCATTGCAGTGTTGTCTCTTTAAGATCATGCAATACATATATGCTCCATCCAAGGTGGGGACATTAAATCAACGGTTTGGATCACCAAAACATGGCCCACAAGAACACACTCCTTCCTGTCATCAAACTGTAAATTTGCGATGATCAGGACCGCAGATTTCGCACATGTCGAGTTGGATGATGTGTCCGGACCATCCACACACCATGGGGACATTGCCGCGGGGGAGATGATACGGTAGAGCTGGAAGAACAGTAATTTGGTAGAGGCGATGCATCGGGTCCACCCATCTACCAGCAGCAGATAGATTACTCACGTTTTAAAAATATAAAACCCACGAGATCACAACCGTATCCGTTATTTTTTTCTATGGTCTATACCACTGCATATTTGACTGCGAACTGTTTTCGTTCTCCACCGTCATTTTAACAGCCACGGACCAGATGGATAGGATTGTCTAATGGGAGTGATTTTTTAGATAAAACCCATCCATGCTAGGGCCCTGCATACGGATGGACCCGATCGATTTGCACATCATATGCCACATGTCCTCCGGACAGTTTCATGGCCAAGATGGATAAGAAAAGGGCCATCGACGATAGAAGTAATTCAGACCGTCGGACCTTAGATCAGGTGTATCTCGCAATCTGGAATGAGTTATGTAACACCCTACCCAACCAGAATAGGGTCCTGAGGCGTCCACATGAGATTTGCCACGTGACCGCTCGATTAAACCGCTCGTGTGAGGGGCAAGGTGGATAAGTCTAGTTATGTTCGGACCGAGTGTGGGCTGTTAAGCCAGATAGGCCGTTTGTACGCGACAGCTTGTGCGGACTGTATAGCAACCAAGGAGGGTCAGAAAAATCAAAAAATTGGGAAAACCATTGATCTCACTGGGCTTGTGGTCTGTCAAAGACCACAGACTTAGTAGACGCCTAAAAATTAATTATCCGCGCCGTCCCAATGGCACTTGCCAAGCGCAACCCACTCCAGCCTTGACCCAAAGGCTAGAATGAATCTGACACTTTTAAATGAAACTGAGATATAAGGCGTTTCAGTCATCGAATTTCTTCTAAATTTACAGTAAAGGCCTAAAATATTTTTCTACGCTCATCCACAAAATCTGAACCCCGATCGTGAAACGGTAACCGTTGATCGTGAATCGGACCTGTATAATAAAATCCTGCATTTGTTTGCCTTTAAATTTTGCATGGCCCTTCATTGGGCCATGGAGCACCTATCCTATCAGTTTCGTAGCCGGAGGACATCAGAACCACCCCAACCGCTGGAGTGAAGAGAGAAGAGAGAGAAAAAAAAGAGTGAGAGAAGAAGGGAGAGAAGGTGGGCCATAGTTGGAGGTGGGACCTAAGGGAGGTAAAGTCTTACAACTCCTCCCCTCTTCCTCAAGAAATTCCTCATGCACAATCACAAGAACAACTCTTTGTCGATTGGATAGGGAACCACCCATTTTCTTAGAAATCCCTTGTGTTGAGTTAGGATTTACATGAAATTCTAACATGCAAATGCATTTGACTCAGGATCTCTACAAATCGACCCGTAAGTTTGACAACCCTAGATCGATTCTGCAAGCTTTTTACGATCTGTAGGTGCAGACTATTATTCTTAGGTGGCCTAACGCTAATTCTAGTATGAATTTAATGATTATGAATATTTGAGTGATATGCTTGAATAATCTAGAAAGAACCTAGCCAATACCTTACATGATAAGTCCTCCCAAGTTACGTGAAATAATAAAGTATTGTTTGTTTGTTCTTCAATATGATTGGGCATGGCATTGATGATAGCATGTTCATCTCATGCTTGATTCTTGTACAATATTTTCCTTGTAGTATGTATGATACCTTAACTCTTGTTGTATTTTGTGCTATGATGATATAAATTTCTTGATCTCTTCACTAACCCTACATAACACACATACACATTACTTTTGTATTATTGTTAGTAATTACATTTATAGTAAAATCTGAATTCTTATATTTGATGTATGAATGCATGACATCACTTGTGTTAGAAGACGAACCTTGAATTGTTGGAGTATTAATAAAGACCATCAAATCCCTAGGTTGGTCAGGAAACTGAGGTGGGAGAAGGTGGTTCCGTTGGTAGGACCATCCTGTGGCTAGACCAACGGATTTGGGCAAATGCAAATGGACGACAGTAGTTAGAGTACATGGGTCGCTTGTACCCGATGTCGTTCGTTACTGATGAGGGTCAAATATTGCATATTAGACCCCGACTATTACCAGATTTTATCAACAAGATAATATTTAATGCCATATTTTAATTATATTTTCATTGCAGGATGAAATCAGGAGCTTTGACTGAAAAAAGGATATTAAAAGTGTGTTTTTAATGATCTGAAGTCACCAGAATAAGGAAAGGACTCTAGAAGACCAATATTGATGGATTTACACGGCAGTGATCTAAGAAAATTAAGCCATTCGCGTTAAAGAGGCGCAAAATTGGTCCAAGAATGCAAGATCACATGGTTCCCGCCATCCAATCAATTTGAAACTTCATATATGGGATGAGGGCCATAAATTAACCGTACACGTAAAATTTCATCTATTGGATCACTATGGAAGTGCCTCAACTGATAGATCAGCCCATAAACCGTTGATTCTGGGCCCACCTGATATTTGTAACTACCTCAAAATTATTATTGACGGTTTAAATGAGATGAGAAATAATTTAGACGGTGAAAATTTCTGAAAATCATCACAGTGGACCCCATATGAATAAAATATGCATAGTGCACAAGTGCACTACACGTGCATGGAAAATGGCAGAGACGGTTGACCTCTGACCCAAAAGGAAAGAAAAAAAAACGGAAGTTTCCGTTTTCGTCAGCCAACGCATGTCCACTGGCCCTTTTTATGGTCGATAGTGGACCCCACAAATGCCCCATATGGATAATCCGTACCGTCCATCTTGTATAGGGCTTCGAGAGCTATAAAATCATGCTGACCTTTTGTACCCATGTGCACACACGTGTGAGATACAGAGGCCACAAAAGGGCTGTCCTGTAATGTTCAAATTTGATCTTTTAGTTATTTCTTCTCTGAGACACGTCAATGGACGTTCAAAACCACCTATTCTTGACTGAAATTTCGTCCTGAATCCAATGGACGGGGTGGATTTTCCAGAAAATACTTCTGTGGGGCCCACCGATCACAACAGCGAAATGGTGCGAAAGGTTTCGCACATCCGCAAAAACTGACTTTTCCAGGCAGTTTTGGCCCACCATCTTTGATCATATGGCAGATCTGAACCGTCTATCGTGTAGAGGACCCAAGAAAGTCCTAAGGGATGATGTTTCTTTGAAATTTGAGAGAGGAAAGTGGCATGTTTCGAGGCACCGAACTTGGCTGCGAAAAGGCTTTCGCTGCGCATGCATAGCTTTCCAAATCCGATTCAAATCCGATTTTCACCACTCCAACAACTATATAAGGAGGTTTTGGACGTGGGGAGGAGTCATTCAGAGCTAGGAAGGAAGATCCAGAGCCAGGGGAGAGCAGACTAACAGAAGAAAGAGGAAAGAAAAAGAAAGAGAAGAAAGAGAGAGGAAGGAAGAAGGGATGTTTTTCATGCTTCAATCTTATTTTTCTTTATTTTTCATTAACATTATGAATTGCTAATCTCTTAACTAGGGCTGAGATGAAGCCCCTAATTTGAATAATGCTTGTTATGTGTTGATTTTATTTGGTTTAGATTGATTTGTTTCTTTCGCTAGTGTGTTTAACTGTAATTTTCATATTCATCCATTCTATGAGCTCGACCAAAGTCTAGATATGGATGTTGTTTGGAATATTACTCTAGGTGCTTGTGTCTGACCATGAACAAGTTTCCTATAGAGGAAGAAACATGATTTACATCTCTCCATGCCTGACCATGGATGGAAAGATGTGATCCATATGCTTTAAAAGATTATACATTCTGTGTGCCCGACCAAGGACATAGGATGTGCTTTGTTTATTAAATTTATATCAATCTGAATTAGAATAAATCAACAGGTAAAATAAGGGTTAGGGTAATTAGAGGTGGATTCGAAAGTCCTAGTCTTCTCCTGGATTGAATTTTTCTCATAGTTCTCAGTTATTTTTCATAGATTTGTATTAGTTTACTTATTAGTTTACTAAAATATTTGTTGGATTAGTTAAGAAGAATCTTAAATTTCGAATTGCGACAACCAGTCCTCGTGGGAACGATCTCGTAATACGTACCATATTTACATCTGATTCGTATACTTGCGAGTTAAAATCATTTAAATCAAATTGGTTTAAATTAAAACATCAGTTACATACTCGCCTGAACTTGCACGGTCAAGTTCAATCACTGACCAACCATGTTTGTTAACCCTGGCTACTCACGCCTGTATAGAACCTGAGACACCCTTCGTCTACTGAAGCCCATTGATAACCATTTGAAATTAATTCACTGTCTCGAGGGCCGGGCATAGTGGAATGGGACACTATGTCTGAGTTGTTGGCCTACGCTAGGGCAACGAGCCTCCCCATAGTAACCGCGAGTGATTTCACTTCCCAGCACTCCCTATGTACTTGAAATCGGGGATGAAAAACCTGATGGGATCAAGAATCGTGGGGTCCTAGCCTCGCACGTTAAGGAGCCTTGGCCACGCAACTAGTGAAGGGCATTGATATCGTAGGGTGTACTAGTTTTTCCAATCTGTTGGATGAACGAAATTAATTAAAAACTCAGGTAACACGATCACGATCGCATCGCATTAGTTAGGTTGTCGACTCAGTAGTTGAGGTCGCAATGAGGGAGTGTTGGTCATACACGATCGTTAAACGAAGTCGCTTGATGGAGTGTTGTTAAGAGGTCATGCATCATATCATATATCATGCATATGCATTAACAAGATTAGTTAAGAATTTATGAATATTTATCTTTCATTAAATTCATCATATAATTGATTCTTGTTATAACTTAAGGCTAATAGCATCTACTTAGTTGATCACTCACTCCCACTCTGGAACGGTGTTTTAAAACACTAACCAGACTCTTCAGTAGTTGCAAGTGATGCTAAGTTTGATAAGTCGTGCGGCACGAGCATTAAAGAGGAGGATGAGCCGTTCTACTTCCAGCTGATGAGTGGTTCACCATAGATTTAACAGATGGATTTTGGATCGCTGAGTGGTGGACTCCGCGCACTATTCTTTTGGATATATCATTCTTTTGTATATTTGCTAGGCGATGCCTTGTGTGGCCTGTTGATATATTTTGTGAACATGTATACATTTTAGCCACTTCCTTTTTGGTAGATTAGATGTGATTGTGATTCATACTTCAAGTAATTTCTTACTGTTCATTAACCCGGATTAAATATAAAACAATAAAATTGGTTATAAGTGATACCCGAAAACTTGGGAGTTGAGCGTATGCACGATCCTCAATTTTCAAGGCGTTATAAGTTATCAGGTGTAAAATATATAATTTTGGGGTAAAATGAGCTACTTTAGCCAACCAACCCCACTATGCGGAGTTGCGCAAGCCGGATTTGCGAAATACTCCGGATCGACGGTCGTTTCCTATTTTAATTCCGTTTTTACTATAAATAGTACGTTTTAGTTTGATTATAACTCTCCATCTAATTGGGCTTTAGGAGTTACAAATAGTAAGTTTACTATTTATAGTAAGTTGTGAATTTTAGGAGTTTAAGTTGTAGTTTGCTTCTGATTTTTCTCTCATTGCTTGGTACCCCTATTTAAAGGGTTGTGAACTTATTTATTTCATTCATTAATCAATTTTGAATTTTATAAAATTTATTTTTTATTTTGTTTTCTTTCTCATGGATTCAAGAAGCTACCGTGAAGAGTCTAGAGAAATTCTGTGAATTCGGAATAGTTATCCTCTTGAGGGAGACGGTGCTTGACCTCATCACGCTCATCCCTACGTCAATAAGATAGTTCCTTTAACTCCACCTTAACATCTCCTATAGATGGACCATGATCCCCAAAGCACAATCTCTACGATCCTAGCCATCAATTGGCAGCCTTGCGATGAATGGTAGAAAGCAAAAGCTAAAGGTTGGCATCTACCCAGAAAAAGAAATATAGAGGCAGATGGCTCGGGCCATCCAACTAGTGTGATTTTTGGACAATGGGCCATCCGAGGCAGTGCCCACAAGGTAGATGGACTCTTGTCTTCCCTCCTTAAAGAGACTGTATAACATCAATGCCCGTGATTATGAGGCAATCCATGTTCTAATGTGGCATGAATGTGAAATTTGACCATTCAACAAATGGGCCCACCATTAATATACCCTAACTAAAAAGCATTTAATAGTTTTAGGGTTTAATTTGGTTCTTTTTTACTTTGGAATTTTAATACGTGAATCAAAGGCTCCGCTTCAAAAGTGGGTGCAAAGTTTAAATAACTTAATATACTTCTAACAATATTTAATAGGGTTCTATTAATATATGCTCAACTATGCCATTTTATTAAGATGGGTAAGACATTGTATATTGATAAATTATCTCATTGTTTTTATAATGTTTTTTAGATATCTTAGAATTATACTATCCACATCTATTTATTTTAAATATTTTAATATCTATTCTTAATTAATTTTTCACATATATTATAGTTCTTTAAATATATCTTCTTCTTCATTTTTTTGTACACACTCACACACACCGCCACACACTCACGCTAGTGGAATTTCACCACATATGGGTACTTGAACCCTTGCCAGCTGTTGAAACTCCTGAGAGTCTACAACCGGATCCCTTTAAATATATCTAATGTACATGCTTTAAATATATCTAATGTATCTTTTTTCTTGTGAATTCAATATATATATGATCATTGTTATGGAGGAAATAAACCGACCGTCTATTGATGGGCTAGATCAACAATTCAAACAAGTGACGGGTGTGACCCATTAGGTAAACCTTAGTCTCCTGGACTAAGTACGAGGAAAGGCCGAGCTCGACCTCTTTGCACAATGATGAGGCCTTCGCCAATCAACTTTAATGTGAAGTAAGTTATCTCACTTATGTTGACAAGACCTATCCTTAGCCAAACACAGCATCTATGACATGACCTAAGAATTAGAAAGCTCTAAAGCTTAATTGGACCACACTGCATTATGCAGCGGGAAAAATTAGTCCTACTTTGAAATCTTCTTATGACCTATTAGGATGTTTATTTTCTATCCAACCCACTCATGATGTCACGCAGACTTGGATGAAGGGAAAACACAAATATCGGCTTCATCCAACACCTCCTTAGAAGGCATGAAATTTTCAATGGCTGGCGTTTAATCTCCATTGCTCTTCATGGCGTGGTCAATTTATGCTTCTAATTTGCCTTGCCTTTTTTGTCTATTTTCATAAAATGATCTCCCAAGATGGATGGATGGTGTGGATATCACACATAAGTCATAGTGGGACCCGCAAAACTATGCCACGTAAACGCACTATGCCATCTAAGTAGTATGATAATTGAGACGGATTATTATAATTTGACAATTAATTATCCCAATGATGTGAGTTTTATATACCGTATTACTATGGTATTTCAAGGAAACAAACAGCCCCGTAGGCTTACATATCCGAGCAGCTAAAAGGTAGATTGAAGAAGAAAGAGCAATTCCTATTAGGAATTAGATCGCGGTAGAAGGGTTTTTCTTTACAAAACGGGTATTTTTCTGTTAATCCTTAATCCTTTTCTCTATTTTTGAATCCTATTTGCTATTTTATAGAGCCTAAAATTATAGCCGTTTTGAGATTTCCATCCATTACTATATATTTTGTAGAAACCATCCTTTCTTCGACCGCCCGTTTTTTCTCATACAATCAGATCTCTGCTCTTGAATCCCATATGCTATTTAATAGAGTCTAAAATCATGCCTTTTGGGATCTTCTAATCCTGAGAAACATTCCTTTATTCAATCCCTTTTTTTCTCATACAACCATATCTCTCCATCCATTACAAGAGAGACAAGGTTGGTTTCCACGACATAAGGAGGCCATATGTCTGCCACATGTGTGTATATGCTCGGGTGAACGCCTGCAACTCCTATTCAGAATCAAAAGGTAATGCTCGCTGAAAGTAGAATGAGATCCGAAGGAAACGGATTGGCTACTCCCCCGGCCACCAGCCAATGGCTGATGGTCGGAGCTCCGTGGGCCCCACCATGATGTATGTGTTTCATCCATACCGTCCATCTATTTTTTCAGATCATTTTATGGTCAATACAAAAAATGGGATATTTACCACTATCAAGCGGATCACATTAAAGGAAACAGTGTTGAACGAGTGTCAAACATTAAAAACCTTTTGGGGGCCATAAAAGTTTTGTATCAAGATGATTTTTGTTTTTTCTCTTCATCTGGGCCTGTATGACCTAATCAACAGATTGGATTTTAAATAAACAGTACAGTGTGCCTTAGGAGGATTTTAACGGTGGATATCCAATCACCATTTTTTTCCTGTGGTGTGGTCTACCTGATATTTATATCTTCTAATATTTGGAATAAAGCTATAAAATGATCTGCAAAAATGAATGGACGAAATGAATGAAACACATACATCATGGTGGGGCCCACAGAGCACCCACCACCAGCAACCGGGCTGGTGGCAGGGGAAGTAGCCAATCTCTTTCCGAGATCCAAATCCATTTCACTTGTGATTTGAGGTTCATCCAAACACGCCCGCGCACATCCTGCCAAGACGATTCGCCGCGAGCGTCCTTTCCAGTATAGTTGCAGCCAGTAGCCTTTCATGTCTTGAAAATGAGTGTCCCAAATCCCAACTCTGTCTAAAAGGGTTCATGAGGAGTGGGACCACAGTAGTTAATCATTCAACAACCGTGTATAAAGTGGGGCCCACCTCACTCAAAAGATAGTAAGACAGCGTACCATGCATCACACGTCAATTCAAAAAGAGCTATCAGAGCACGTTCGGACAGACTATCAAGTCAAGCGTCTGATCGTTGATTTAAATCAGGCAACAGAACGTACCGTTCCAACGCCTAGAAGACGCGGTCGGATGTAACTGAAATCCAAGAAGTTTCGGGCCCACCCAAACATGAATCTTGCTTGAACAATGGGCAGATTCTGTGTTCGTGTTCCCATGGAGAAAGTGTCCCTGCCCTTCTAGAACTTTTTATAGTAGATGCGGTTTTTGCGGGCATGATCGGGACCGTTCATTTCATTTGTAAATGGGTCCCAACCCAAAAGAGAAATCTAATCGTTTAATACGTTACATAAAAGTTAAGTATTTGTACGATTAGGATAATTCAATTATCCTTAGGAAGATTGAGGCCCACTTGAGGATTGAAATGGACAATTGGATACTGACCTGCTAGTACCAATGTGGCTACTGGTCTATGTTCGGTGGGGCCCACCATGATGTATGTGTTTTATCTACGCTGTCCATTAGTTTTGCCCATTCATTTTATTATATGGTTCTAAAAATGAGGCAGATCTAAATATCAGGTGGACCACACCACAGGAAATCATTGGGAATTGAACTCTCACCATTAAAACTTCCTACGGCCCAATGTAGTGTTTATTTTCCATCCAACCTATTCATAAGGTCACACATACCTGGATGAAGGGAAAACAAATATCAGCTTAATCCAAAACTTTTATGCCACCCAGGAAGTTTTTAATGGTAGGCGTTTAATCGCCACGGTCTCCTGTGTTGTGGTCCACCTGAGATTTGGATCTGTCTCATTTTTTAATACATGCTCTAAAATGAACTCGAAAAATGGAAGAAGGGTGTGGATAAAATACATACATAATGGTGGGTCCCACAGAGCTGCTGACCAATAGCAGCGATGCTACTGCAGGGTCAGTATGCAATGGGCATTGGACGGAAATGGCCTGATTTTTGAAGGAGAAGATCGAATCATTCTTTTCAACAAGATGGAAGGATCGGTCCATGTTGCAAGTGTGCTTGACTTGTGTGAGGAGGTAGGAAACGTCTACGGTTGCGTTTCCAATTTGGGTGGTTTGATAATCCAACACGTGTACGTCAGCTTATCCACGTGCCGATTACACATGCCCATGGGATCGATTCATCAGGTGGGCCACAGTGATCTACTAGAAAAAAACTGTGCAGTAACCATCCATTTGTTTTCTACACTTTGGAACCCACCTGATGGAGGGCTCAGATCTTTCAATCATGTGACAACTCATGGACGGCGTATATTTCTTAAAAAACACTTCTCAGACGTATCCTTTCCATCAGTTTCCTTCAATTTCAGGTGAATGTTTGACTATTGACCATTTCCATTTCCTACATTTCCATTTCCTACTGTCACTTTGAGAGCCACCGATCAGATGGCTACGATCATCCGATCCATGTGAATTTTCAGCCGGTTCACAACCACAGCTGAGGTAGCTAGATGAACGGATCAGATTGATACATCATCCTACCATATGAACTGTGGAGAGACGGTTCTTACTCATTCCATGCTTCTAGCTCTACTGTATCACCTGCCCTCCTTCGTTGGACATTTAGGCTGTCAGTGGGCCGGCCTGGCAAGCGGGATCTGACCTGACCCATTTCGTCCTTGGCTTCAACTGAAAATAAGGATCTAAGATCTCAGTTCTTTCCCTTTTCAGCAGACTGTATTAGGTCCTAATGTAGGGTGGGTTACGGATAATTTCATAGCCAAGATGGACCAGAAAAGGCCTCATAGGAGACGGAGATGATTCGGACTATCGGAACTTAAAATGGATGTATCTCGTAAATTGGAATGAATTACCAGACATAAAATATATAATTTTATGTTAGTACGAGCTACTTTAGCCACCCAACTTGATATGCTAGGTTACACAAGCTGGATTTGCGAAATAACATCACATCGATGATCGTTTTCTATTTTAATTTTATTTTTACTATAAATAGTAAGTTTTAGTTTGATTATAACTTTTCATCTAGACTCTAGGAGTTGTGCCCAACATGAAAAGTGCTTAGAATAATTAGGAAAACAGAGTTGTGAAGCCAAATAGGACACTTGCTATTTTTAATTGAAAACCTTGTGCGCATTATGACGGTCTATAAATAGTAAGTTAACAATTTATAGTAAATTATAAATTTTAGGAGTTTTAGTTGTAGTTTGATTATGAAATTTCATCCATTTGCTTACCATATCTATTTAAAGGGTTGTAAACTTATTTATTTCATTTATCAATCAATTTCAAATTTTATAAAATTTAATTTTTATTTTCTTGCTCTTTTTTTCTTGGATTCAAAAAGTTTCCGTGAGGAGTTTAAAGAAATTCTCTGGATTCAGAGCAGTTATTCACTTAAGGAAGACGGTGCTCAACCTCACACCGTTCCCTGCATCAGTCCCATCAGTCTAGATTGGTCCATTCATGTTAGGGCACACTTAATGAACAACTCAAATCTTACATAGAAGTGAATGGTACTTTTGCTCGAGTGGTAAACTCTCAGGAGTTTCAACACCTGGTCAAGGGTTCCAGTACCCATAGGTGGTGAAATTCTACTAGCGTGAGTGTGGGGGCGTGTGTGTGCACGTGTTGTTATAAAAAGTAATAGTAATAAATAAATAAATAAGAGTGGCTGTGATTAAGCTCGGCCTGTGCTGTGATTAAGCTCGGCCTGTTTCGTTTGTCTCACTATAGGATCAGGGCGGGATTGGGCCTGACAGATCGGGTCCCGGCCCACATGGCTCCTTCACGGTGTCATGCCATGAGATCACGTACGTTGATGTAGTGTTTAAAATCATTTTCAACCTTCGTCTTTGCCTTTGCTAAGGTAGGCCACCTAATTAGCAAAGCACGCGTCATGCCATGAGGTCACGTGTCTTGAACTTGTGCATCTTTGGTGGCACGTGCAATGGCTGTAAGTTATATATATATATTATTTACAACCTGTCATGTTTGGCTGTAAGCTTTAATGATTTAAAAGCTAATGATTGTTCGTATTTGAGTAGCTTTTAAATTGCTTCAGTCCTGTATATGAATGGCCAATCTTTCCATTTATATCCGTTGGGCCGTAGATGAAACTTTTGCCATTTAGTTGGAAATGATTTCCAGTAGAAGAAAGCCTGTCATATCTGGGGCTTTGCGGCGATTTATGTGTTTTATCTATGCAATCTGTTCATTCGAAAAATAATTTTAAAGAATGAGCTCAAAAGGACGGTAGATTGAATACTTAAGCAAACCACACCATAAGAGGAAACAGGGATTAAAAGCTTGCTGTTGAAATTTTTCTGAGTGCATAAAAGTTTTGGATGAAGCTGATATTTATGTTTCCCATATATATATATATATATATATATATATATATATATGTGTGTGTGTGTGTGTGTGTGTGTGTGTGAGAGAGAGAGAGAGAGAGAGAGAGAGAGAGACTTTATGAATAGGTTAGATGGTAAATAAAGATCATGGTGGGCCTTAGGAAGTTTTCTAGGATAGGAATCCAATCCCCGCTGCTTCCTCTTGTAGTGGTAGACTCTGAGGTGGGTGGTGAAATCCCATTACGGCGTGAGTGTGTTTGGGTGTGTGTGCGTGTGTAAAAATAAAAATAAAAATTAAAAATTAAAAATTTAAAAATTCCTTTTTTTAGCTTATGCCATAAAATGATATGTCAAAATAACTGGACGTCATGGATGAAACATATGCATCAATGTGCGCCCTATGAATCCCCAAATAAGATTGTTTCTCTAGCTAGGTAATACCCAACCAGCGCCCTTGTTATTAGACGTTTATTCTTGTTCAAATGGATCTCTCCATCTTGCACTGGAGAGATAATGTCACGCCCCCTAGATTATTTTGCAAGTGTAAAGTCAAAGTAGCATAAGTGCTGGACAATGTTATTAGTTTTATGTTCGCTCTTAAGATTAGTTATAGTTGGATTTTGTTTTTGGTTCATTAGAATACTTTGAACTTGAAATTATTGTAATAAAGATTTAATTGATAGTTCAATAATAGAATTAATGAATATTTTTATTGAGGTCAAAATTCAGACCACCCTCCACTCAATGCGGCAGACTTTCGACAAACCCTGGTCCTGCCAAAAGGGTGAGCAAAGGAGACCTTGGCTAAACCGAGGGACTCTCTGATGCCTAAGTTAGGCTAGGGAATCTTGGTCTAAGTTGTATGTAGAGAGAGGGTGCGATATCTTACGTGCGTACCTGTAGCAATGGGGTCCCCTGGTATTTATATATGTGTGTTAGACGATCCACATCTGACAATTTCAGCATGATTCACTCAATCAACGGGATATTATGATCATGGAGATATTATCCGTAATCTTTGGACCACGCGGCGTATTGTGTCTTAATGGCGCGTATCTTTGGGCGAGATCGTCGGTCACGTTCGCAATCAGGTCGATCTCCAGACTCGATGTGCGAAGTACCACCATGGGCTCGTCCTCAGTCTCGACACGTGATACTCCCATGCCTCGGCTCAGTCTCGGCCCCTATGCATGTCATATGCATGTCCTGACTCGGCCTCGGCCTTGGCAGATGGAATATTCGTACTCTGACTCGGCCTCGGATCATACGAATATGAAGCCGAGTTCTAAAGGTCAGAGTCTGTCGATAGGTTACTGAGGTCGCGGTTCGTTGTTTAATACTGAGAACGAAGATCAGGGCTCGACTCAACCATTCCCCTTCGGATGAGGACGAGGGTTCACGTTGGCGAATTAGAATGGCAATTCTGAGCCGTGACTTGGGAGTTGGCCCCTGATGTTGTATTCTCCTTCTGAACCTTATCATCCGAGGCGTGTAGCTCAGGCTGATCTCGATTATCCTTGTACAAATTTTTCATAATAGAAGCCCCCTACTCTCTAGGTCCGAGTCTGGATCTGGAGAGTAAATACTCGGGGAAATGAAACGATGTCTTCTTTCCTTAGCTAATGATGACGATTGAAATGATCGGGGCATATTTAATGTGATTCGTACACCTCCGATCCTACGCACGGCGCAACGGCCGCATCCCTTTGGTTTCTATCCTCTTAGTAAAAGACACGTGGCGACTATTACGGTTTGCAGACAGCGGGGCAAAGGAAACGACGCCACGTGTGTCAGAGGAGCGAGGAAGCACCTGTGTCTTTAACGACATTAAATGCTGAGAAGATTCCGACCTCGAAGCACAAGTTCAGACATATCACATTCTTCCACGTGTCCCTTGGCACCAGTGTCGAGTTGTATCAATTTCTGGAATGGTTGTCTGTAATGATGGTGCCGGGCAATGAGGCAGTTATATAAATCCCTCCTAACCTCGCTCTCATACTTCTCGTGTTCTCATTTTCTCTGCTCCTAACTTTCGCATCGCCTTTTGCCGAAAATCGCCTTCGCTAGAAATCGCCCTTTGCTGAAAATCACCTTCTGCCGGAGAAAGCGTTTTTATTGCCAGATAAAGGATTCCCGACCATCGGAGGGAAGATTCAGCCCAATGGAAGACGTCGAAGTTAGAAAAACTCCTGCTGGAAGAAATCGCCTGCAATGTTATGAGTAGGGCTGTACATGAGTCAAGCTAGCTTGAAAAGCTCGCTTGACTCAGCTCAATTCAGCTCGGATTGACTCGGTTGAAAGGCTGACTCAAGGCGAGTCAAGCTTGTTTACTAAAGCTTGAGTTGAGTTCAAGCCAAATTCGACCATGGTGTATTTCAACTTGACTCGACTCGAACTCGACTCAACTAGAAGCTCGAGCTCGACTCGGCTCGAGTAATATATTTTAATAATATATATTATATATATATATATATATATATATATATATATATATATATAAGTTAAAAAGAAGAAGTTAAAACTTAAAGTTTTTACTAAAAAACCCTACCCATCCTCATTCCCTCTTTTTCTTTCCCTTACTGTACCGTGGTAAACTCGACTCGACTTGAGATAAACTCAACTCGACTCGAACCACTAGCTCGACTCGAAAGTTTTGACAAATAAGTCAAGCTTCAATGTTGAGCTTGAGGGCGAGCTCGAGCTCAAACTCGAGTATAGCATGAACGAGTTAAGCTGAGTTTGGCCCACCTCGATTCGACTCGGCTCGATGTACAACCCTAGTTGTGAGTCCTCCAACACTTGAAGCATTTTTCTTTTATGTTGAGCGACTCTGACGAGATGAGGAGCTGGTTCAAAGTCAGAACTAGAGACTTCAGCCTTAGGATCCGAGGAGTCCAAAGGTCCCCTTGAGGCCGTACCCCTTAGCACTTCAGCCCTTGTCCAAAGAACCACAAGTCAGAGGGCCAAAAGTCGAGGCAAGAGCCCAAAGAGGACTCTCAGAGATCCCGCTGGGCGATCAAAGATAGGTCCCTGGGGAGGAAGATCAAAGCCATTAGTCTCTGAGGGCTCGATCCTGGTTGAGTCTCAGCTAGCTCAGCTTTAAGAAGATTATCAAATCCCGGACTTGGTTCATATTCAAGCCCCTGCCCCCATAGACTAAGCAGGCTATCCAGCTGAGGGAGAGATCGCCATTTTTATCTGCGCCCTCCAGTGCGGACTCTAATTTCCATCCATCCATTCTTGCACGAGCTGACAGCACAGCTGAGGATCGTGTCGGGGCAGCTAGTTTCGAACTCTTGGAGAATCCTCGCCACCACTTTTGTCCTCTAGCATCAAGCAGGGAACCAGAGACAAACGCAGAAGTTTCAGTTTTTGTACATGGCCAAGTTCGACAGATCGGACAAGGCTTGATTGTACTTCTCGACTAGGCCTCCTTGCATCCCGAGTTTGGTAACCCAACTCCCTTCTTCCAATAAGGATTGGAAGGGGAAGTGGTTTTGGGCTCTGGGGGAATGGGATGCTCCCACCTCTGAGTTGGACGGACTGCGAGATCGAGTCCCTACCAAATTTGCTAACCCAAGTTGGGCATTCTTTTAATCATATCGCATCCTTGATTCATCTTTTCATGTTCTAACAAATCACTTTTTCTTGTAGCTCAGTCGAAGGGGGCCCCCAACCTCTCCACCTTCTATAAGCAACAGGTCGATCGGGTCCGAGTGATCCTTGCGGATCAGCGTGCTTGGTTTAACCTTATCAACCAGGAGAATTTGGTATCGTCTAGCTTTTGCAGAGTCCAGCCCACTCTCTTTGCCTTGGGTAAGAGGGGTTAGAGTCTTCGAAGATTAATTCGCTGACCTTCATCCGTTCCATGGATCTTACTGGGCTGATTTCTCTTTTTTTACAGGGATGGAGGTAGGCGGTTCAAAGAGGAGAAGGCCCTCGCGTCCTTCGATGGACGTCGTCCGCTCCTCCAAACCTAAGATGAAGGTGACGCCGAGGAAGAGGAAGGCTTCTGAGGCCGAGGCCGAGGTTGCCCCCGCTGTAGAATCAGCTGGAACCAAGCTTACCACAGCCCCCTCTGAGGTTGTTCCTGCGATTACTCCGACTCCCGCTCCTGAGGTTCCAACTACTGAGGCTCCCGCTAGAGTCGAGCCTATCACCATCTCATCACATTCCACTGAGGAGCCAGTCCCCAAGGCTTCTCCTTTAGCAGTTGCGGGTCCTTTTGGGGTAAGGAGAGAAGTAGTAGGGGAGACCCCTAGCATGACTGTCTCTACACGATCTGCAGTTTCCCCTTCTATTGATGAGGCCGAGCCCTTGGTTGGCCAAGGTAACACCCCCGTCGGGTATGCAAACACACTCGAAGCGGCTGCACAAGATTCTGCGGCTAGAGGGGTTGGGGGAGCTTCCGTATCCTCTCTAAGGGGAGGAGCTTCTGCACCCTCTGTAGGGTTCCTACCTCTTGGTTTTCACATGACTCAGATGAACTCTTGGGTGGCTAAGCATGCTCCAGAGGTGCAGATAGTTAACACTCTCTCCCGCTACCACGTCAACTTCGTGAACGATTATACAGCTGTATGCTACCAGTAACTGCCAATGATGGTGGAGGTGAAGAAGAGGTTCAAGAATATGGAGTGGCTAGAAGCAGAGCGGACTAAGTTCATGGTGGAGAAGGCAGAGCAAGAAACAGAGCGGGCCAAGCTCGAGAAAACATTAGAGGATTTGGTTACGGAGCGAGACGAACTGAGAAAGGCTGCTGCGGAGGGTCGAGTAAGGGAGCTTGTGCTCTAAGGTGAGGTCAATTAGCTCCAAGCCTGCTTGAACATAGCTGAACCCCAAGTCATTCATTTTCAGGAGTTCGTTAGACTTCTGGAGGTCAATGTTGAGGATGCAGTGGGTGACGCTTCATGACTAGAGAAACAACTTGAGTTGGCGAAGCATGAAGCTGCCGAGGGGTTGATTCAGCAACGGGTTGTTCTAGAGGCCGTAGCTGTTGCTGACCAAGATAGATTGCGAAAGGAACTCGAGGCCCAAGCTGCACAGGTTGTTGCGGGCATGACAGCTTAAAAAGAGTCGGTTAAGAGGGCCAAGGAGGTGGATAAACTGTATTATTTCGGCTATGATACAGGCTATGATGCTTGCCTGATCGAGGTCCGAAAATTTTATCTAACTCTTGACCTTGGTGCTTTCGTGGCAGGTGATGCAGATGGTGCTGAACCGGTCACAGTAGACGAGACCGAAAACGCCCCTCCTGCCGCTGAAGCCATCGCCGACGCTCAACCCCCCAGCTCGGTAGTTGGTCCCTCTACTCGAAGGGAGTAAGACTTATATTATTTTTTTCTTTATATATATATACAATTCTGGATGAAGAATTTTTTTATGATAACTTTTTTAAACAATGATGATTACTAGCCGATGGGTTATTCGCATGTGTTGATTGTCGTGATGATTCTTAGACGTTAATGTTTAAGGACCAACCCCTTGAGGGGCTAACCCCCCCACGAATGGAGCACTCAACCGTTTTCGTAGATTAGTCGTTGCGTGACAAGCCGACCCCTCTTTTAAAGAATCGGGTCGTCTTTGGACTTTTTTCATGCGTGTGAGGGGATCCCTATGTAGATTTTCGTGAGTTTAACGTATCAACCCCTTCTTGAAGGGATCGGTCCGTTAAGTTAGCCTCTACTTGTGAGAGGTAACTTCTTCTGTTTGTAGATAATCTAAGACAAATTGCGTAAGTAGACGATGTAAAAAATGAACTTTTATTAGAGGCCTTGAGAAGCTAATAGCTTCGAGTAGTATATTTATTGAGGGTCTTCAATGGCCAGTAAATTCCTACTGATAGTAGATCTTTAAGTGCTCAACATTCTAGGGACGGGGGAGCGGACGTCCCTGGAGATCTTTCAAATGATAGGAGCCCGGCTGAGTTGATCTGATCACACAATAGGGCCCTTCCCAGTTGGGCCTGAGCATACCAACCCTTAATTTTATCGTATTTTGAAACACGCAGCGGAAGACTAAGTCCCCTGGCCAGAACCGCCATGTCTTAACCCCTGAGTTGTAGAATCATACCACTTAATGATGCCTAGCTGCGACTCGGAGTCGGGCGATATATCTAGTTTCTTCGAGGAAGTCGAGGCCTGTCGTGATCTGCTCTGCATTCTGATTTTTCTGCTAGTTTCGAAAATGAGCTGTTGGGAGGCCGATCTCGACTGAGACGATCACCTCTGAGCCATAGGACAGCAAAAAGGAGGTCTCCCCAGTAGACGACTACGATGTAGTCTTATAGGCCCGAAGGACAAATGGAAGTTCTTTAGCCCAATTTCCTTTCGCTTTCTCTAACTTTGTCTTAAGATGGTGCTTGATGACTTTATTCACGGCTCCACCTGTCCATTGGACTGCGGGTTCCGAGGCAAGAAATAAACGTTTGAGATGACGAGCCCCCTGCACATGCTTCTGAACTTATCGTTGTCGAACTACTTGTTGTTGTCAGAAACGATGGTGCGTAGGATTCCGAATCGACAAATGATATTCTTCCAAATGAAGTCAATCACTTTGTGTTCAGTGATCTTAGCTATGGGCTTAGCCTCGGCCCATTTAGTAAAGTAATCGACTGCGACAATAACAAACTTCACTTATCCTTTCCCCGCGGGCAGAGGTCCAATGTTGTTGATCCCCCACTGAGCGAATAGCTACGGCCCACTCATGGAAGTCATTTCTTCTAAGGGCTGCCTCGGTATTGCGGCAACCCTTTGACATTTGTCGCACCTTCGGATGTAATCTTTCAAGTCTTCTCGAAGGGTCGGCCAGAAGTACCCCTGGCCGAATATCTTCAAAGCTAAGGCTCGGCCACCGGAGTGATTACTACAGATGCCCTTATGAATCTCTCGCATCACATAATCTGCTTCTTCGAGTCGAAGGCATCTGAGTTAAGGCTGTGAGTACCCCTGCTTGTATACGACCCCATCCAGGATAATGTATCGAATCGCTCTGATCTTTAGGCGTTGAGCCTCCAGTTTATCCTGGGAGACCTTACCGGATACAAGGTAGTCGCAGATTGGGAACTTGGTGCAGTCTCGACTGGGTTGACCACTTTTTGTTCCATTTGGTCAATGCTCTGGCTCTCCATGAATTATACGGGAATGATCCGAGGAATCTTTCCTTCCGTGGCTGAGGCTAACCTTGCTAGACATTGGCCCAAGAGTTCTCTACCCTCGGAATCTAGTTGATGGTGCAACTCCAATACCTTTCGATCAATTTTTGGGCTTCAGCCAGATAAGCCACCATCCTGGAGATATAATTCACCACAAGTTGGGAATCACATCGCACTTCCAGGGACTGAACCCCCAGACTGGCCACCAGTTTGAGTCCTACCAACAGAGCCTCATATTCTGCCTCATTATTGGAGGCTCTGAAACCGAGCCTGATGGCATATTAGATAATCGTAGAGTCGGGCATGACTAGGATGATCCTCGCCCCAACTCGCTTGGCATTGGAAGACCCGTCGACATAAAGGACCCACCTCTGCTCCGATCTTGATCTTTGGCAGGCGATGTAATTGGCGGGGTTGACAAGGCTGCTTCTGCTTTGGTATTATCATTCGAGATAGTGAATTCGGTTATGAAGTCAGCCACAACCTGACCCTTAATTGCAACCCTCAGACGGTATTGAATGTCAAACTCACCGTGTTCTATTGCCCATTTTGTAAGCTGTCCAGAGACATCTGGTTTCTGAAGGACTTGCCTGAGGGGGGAGTTGGTCAAGATGATGATGGTGTGCACTTAGAAATACGGACGAAGCCTCCGTGCCGAAAAAACCAGGCTGACCACCAACTATTCAATGTTCAGGTATCTGGTATCGGCAGGCACCATTGCTTTACTCATGTAGTAAACGGGGTACTGTTTATTTCCCACCTCCCTGATGAGTTTCGAGCTAACGACCGAGGATGAAACCTCCAAGTATAAGAGTAGGGGCTCACCCTCTTCTGGTTTCGATAGTAAGGGAGACAAACCCAGGTATTGCTTTAGTTCCTGGAATGTCTCATCGCATTCAGAGGTCCATTTCGCTTTTTTGTGACCTTTCAATTGATGGAAGAATGGGAGGTGCCTATCGGTAGCTCTGGAGATAAATCGCCCGAGTGTTGCCACCCGGCCAGTGAGGCATTGGATTTCCTCCGTTGTTCGCGGGGAGCTCACATCGAGTAGTGCCTTTATCTTCTCAGGATTTGCCTCGATGCCTCTCTGGCTAACTTGAAACCCGAGGAACTTATCAGAACTGACTCCGAAGACACATTTGGCTGGGTTCAACTTCACGTGATACTCCCGGAGGATTGAAAATGTCACTTCAAGGTCTGCGAGGTGGTCGGATGCTCTGATGCTCTTGAAGAGCATGTCATCAACGTAAACTTCCATTGTTTGTCCGATCTACCTGACAAACAATGGATTTACCAATCTCTAGTATGTTGCCCCAGCATTCTTCAGGCTAAAAGATATGACCTGATAACAGTTGAGCCTTTTGTCGGTGAAAAAAGTAATCTTCTTCCTGTCTGGGGGATACATCGGGATCTGATTGTACCCGGAATAAGCATCCAGGAAGGAGAGACATTCGTAACTAGCCATGCTATCGACCAACTGATCGATTCGAGGTAATGAGAAACTGTCCTTCAGACATGCCTTGTTCAAGTCTGAATAGTGGACACAGACCCACCATTTCTCACTTGCTTTCTTTACCAGAACTATGTTGGCAATCCAGCCTAGATAATGTACTTCTTCAATGAAGCTGACCCCGAGCAAATTTGAAACTTCATCGGCTATGGTGGTATACCTCTCAGTATCGAACGCCCTTCTCTTCTGTTTTACTGGTTTGTGATCCGGGTCCACATTTAGTCTGTGGACCATAACCTTGGGAGAAATTCTCGGCATGTCCTTATGGGACCACACGAAGACGTCCCTATGTTGTTGTTGGAAAGTAATCATTTGAGCCTTCTACTCAGGACTTAGCGAAGACCCGAGCTGGACATTTTTGCTGGGGTCGATTTTATCAAGTGAGACAACATCCAAGCTCTCAGGGGGATCCTCAGTGGGGTTAAGGACGTTAACGGTGATGGCCTATTTTACTAACCCTTTTCTTACAGCTATTGTGTAACATCTTCGAGCTTTACACTGGTCCCCTCGGAGGTATCCGACTCCACGAAGTTCATCATCAAGTGGTATGTGGACACAACTGCCCTCATTGCATTAAGGGAAGATAGGCACAAAATTACATTATGCATCAACGACACATTGACAACCAAAAAATCCACTAGAAGTGTGACCTAGTGTTGTCCTTCTCCCGCTATCACAGGGAGAGAGATGACTCCCTCGGAGATTATCCTATCTCTGGTAAAGCCATGTAGTGGGGTCTTCACGGGTCGTATACATGATCTGTCGACACCCTTTCTCTCGAATGCCTCGGAGTAAATGATATCGACTGAACTTCCCGTGTCAACCAAGATGCAGAAGACCTTATGGTTAGCTATGGTCATAGACACCACGAGAGCATCGTCGTGTGGATGCTGGATTCCACGCGTGTCATTTTCTGTAAAAGTCAACCTGCGGGGGCTAACACGGATCTCTTTCCTGGGCCTTTCGGTCAAATGGACATAGTGCTCAGGGTCTGAACTCCAAGAGTGGGCTTTGCTAGCTCTGTTTGAGTCACCTCCACCAGATGAACCACCATAGATGGTTTGAATTTTTGCAGGTTCTTCCACAGCTTTGCTTGGCCGTTCTTCTTTTCGAGCCAACTTCTCCTCCTTAGTGTATCGACACAAATGACCCTTGTGGATAAGGGTCTCGATTTCATCCTTGAGATCCACACAGTCTCTCGTGTTGTGGCCGTGGTCACGGTGGAACCTACAGTACTTGTGCTTGTCCCGGTTCTCTGCATTGGTCCTCATGTAGACAGGCCAGTTCAGGAGTCTCTGGCGTCTAATGTCCAACAAGATCTTCTTCGTAGAGGTGTTGAGAGGGGTGTAAGAACTGAATTTGTCTTTAGGCCTGCGGCTCAGCCGACGATCACAAGGGGCTCAGCCATTAGGTTTTTTGTTAGATGATTGAGGTTCTTCGTTCCTACGCCTCTTTTCTTTTGATGATGCTTCGGTTGCTTGAATGTTCCTATAGGAGTTGGAGAATTTCTTGGCATTGGTATACTTTTGAGCCCTGCTAATGAGCTCGGCTAAGGTAGTTGGTGGATTTTTCTCGGTTGAGAAGGTAAACTTCCCTTCTTTGAGTCCGCTAAACATGGCCGAAAGTGCCATTTTATCGTCGTAATCTTCCACTAACAACGTCTCCTCGTTGAAGCGGACAATGTAATCCTTTAATGGTTCTTTATTTCCTTACTTGAGGGTAAACAAATGGATAGTCGGCTTCCGACTCTTCTTACTAGAGATGAACTGGGTAAGAAACATTCTGTTGAGCTTTGAGAAGTAGTTGATCGATTTTGGTTTAAGTTATCGATTCCAACTCCGAGAAGACCCGGAGAGAGTTATGGAGAAGGCTCAGCACATCATGACATTTGTGGCTGACTGGATCTGCATCCGCGAATGGTATGACTCCACATGTTCCGAGGGATCTCCGTATCTGGAGAATTGGATGGCAAGAGGCATCCTGAACCTTGATAGCATCGCTTTGTCCATGATTTTTGGGGTGAAGAGAGGATCGGTCTCTTCCATCATTGTCTGGACTGCAGTCAGGATGGTCGCAGATTACTGTTTCTTTTGAAACACCTTAAACTAGTATCGGAGTTCCTTGAATTGTGCTTCCAAAGGGTTCTGATTTTCTACTATTGTCTCTTGGGGGTATTCGCTACCTCGGATGTTCTACTCAGTCGCCGATGGCGAAGGTCAGTAGGGGCCAGAGTCGAAGTGGTAGACACGTAAGACTTTTGGCGTCTCGAATGGGTTCTGAAATTTGAGCAGATTGCTCTGGAGGCACTGCGTTGTGCGCAGGGTCGGGGGCACGTGCGGACTGTGCTAGGAAACCTCTGACCCGGGAGTTGATTGATTGTGGTCACTCTTCGGGGGCCGGAGTGGCTTCCACCAGGTTTAGTGGTGGATGTCGGTTCTGCTACTCCTTCATTCTGCTGATTTCATCCTTCAGCATTTGAACTTCTTTTTGCAATGCCTTATATTTTCCTCCTCGACTCCAAGTCCGTTAAGACAGCTCTATCGGAGCCGACTCAATGTGTAGTAGCGAGGAAGATTGGTGTTGCCCACTAGGTTCAGGCTCCACCACTATCGCCTTTTTTCTTTCCTCTCACCATTTTCAGTGAATCCTACTAGCTTTTTGTTTGCGTTCTCACAGATGGTGCCAAAAATGTTGATGTCAAAATTCAAACCACCCTCCACTTAATGCGGCAGACCTTCGACGAACCCTGGTTCTGCAAAAAGGATGAGCAAAGGAGACCCTGGCTAAGCCGAGGGACCCTCCAATGCCTAAGTCAGGCTAGGGAATCTGGGTCTAAGTTGTATATAGAGAGAGGGTGTGAGATCTTGTGTACCTGTAGCAATGGGGTCCCCCTAGTATTTATACCTGTAGATTAGACGATACACATCCATCAATCTCGGCATGATTCACTCAATCAACGGAATATTATGATCATGGAGATATTATCCGTAATCTTTACACCGCATGGCATATCATGTCTTAATGGTGCGTATCTTTGGGCGAGATCGTTGGTCACGTTCGCATTCAGGTCGATCTCCAAACTCGACGTGCGAAGTACCACCACGGGCTCGTCCTCAGTCTCGACACGTGATACGCCCATGCTTGGGCTCAGCCTCGGCCCCTATGCATGTAATATGCATGTCCTGACTCGGCCTTAGCCTTGACAGATGGAATATTCATACTCTAACTCAGTCTCTGATCATACGGATATGAAGTCGAGTTTCAAAGGTCAGAGTCCGACGATAGGTTACTGAGATCAGCGTTCGTTGTTTGATGCTAAGAACGATGATCAGGGCTCGGCTCAACCATTCCCCTTCGGATGAGGACGAGGGTTCACATTGGCGAATCAGAATGGCAATTCCGAGCCGTGACTTAGGAGTTGGCTCATGATGTTGTATTCTCATTCTGAAGCCTTATCATCCAAGGCGTGTAGCTCAGGCTGATCTCGATTATCCTTGTACAAATTTTCCCATAACAATTTTATTTCTATTTTCTTTTAATTTGGCTTTGATTGCCTTGAAAATGAATAAAAATCTTTTATACTGAAAATATATTTAATTAAATATAAACTAACATCTTGGCATTCAAATATAGATTTAACCTGACCAACTTCGGAATCCAATTTTGTGGCACGGAAAACATGGCCGGTTTCAACAACCGGAGTGGATTGAGTGCAGTCCGGGCCTTACCCAACGCAGTGTGGCTCTAACCATGGGGCTCATTTAGATGCATGTATTGTATATCGATTTCGTTCGTTCATTTTCCCAGCCCATTATAAGGCATGAGCTCAAATAAGAAGCAGATCCAAATCTCAAGTGGACCATACTGTAGAAAACAGCATAGATTGAACACATACAATTAAAATCTGCCTAAGACCCATAGTAATGTTTGTTTTTCATCCAACCTGTTGATAAGGTCACATAGCTGGATGAAGGGAAAAAAAAAAGAAAAAAGAGAAGACAAATATAATCCAAAACTACTGTAGCCCACGGGAAGTTTTTAATGGTCATTTACCACTGTTTCCGTGTGGTTCACCTGAGATCTGAATCTAATTCATTTTTGAGCTTATACCTTAACATGAACTAAAAAAACGGATGAACGGTTAAGGCCAGACTGTGCTGGGTGAACTCAGGGCCCACCTAATCTGCTCCTTTCAACGACACGTGGTGGTTATACGGCCCTA
This sequence comes from Magnolia kwangsiensis, assembly GCA_037074715.1. Lineage (NCBI taxonomy): Eukaryota > Viridiplantae > Streptophyta > Magnoliopsida > Magnoliales > Magnoliaceae > Magnolia > Magnolia kwangsiensis. The sequence continues at coordinate 4,042,435 of CM073577.1, read as the reverse complement.
CGTGTATATCCACGTGTCAACACCCGCAACTCCTATTTTAGCTACTGGACAGTGCTACGTGGGCCCACCATAGTGTACTAGTTTTTTTCACATTGTCCATTTTTTTTTTCATATCACTGTTACATGTGGTGTGATCTGCTTGCGATTTGGATTGCCTCATTTTTGACACCATGGTCAAAAATAATATTTTAAAAAAAATGAATGGACAGAGTGAATAAAATGCATACATCATGGTGGGCCCATAGAGCACTGTTCAGTAGCTAGCAATCAGTACCTAACTTAAACCGTGTATAAAGTGGGACCCACCTCACTCTAAAAGACAACTTAGCATACACCATACACGTTATAAAAGGAACTATCAGAGCACATCCAGACAAACAATACATTTAAGCATCCAAATTTTAAATTAAATCAGGTAAGTGACAGAATGTACTGTTGCAACATCTAGAAGAAGCCATCCAGAGACTGAAATCCATGAATTTCCACCCCATCCTAGCATGGAATTTCTCGAGCAATGACCAGAATCTATCTCCGCGTCCCCATGGAAAGAGTAACTGAAATCCATGAGCTTTCCAGCCCATCCTAGCATGGAATTTCTCGAGCATTGACCAGAATCTATCTCCGCGTCCCCATGGAAAAAGTGCCCCTGTCCTTATCCATCTTTCATGGTAGGTGTGGTTTTTGTGAGCAAGATCTACAAACTTTCATGTAATTTTTATATCGCCCAGGACCAAAATAGAATTCTAACCCTTAACATGTAGAGCATGGAAGTTCAATATTTGTAGAGTAATTAGGATCATTTAATTAAAGTAACAGGTGCTTTATGGGTTCCACCATGATGTATGTGTTTTATTCATAATATCCATTCATTTTGCCAGCTTATTTTCAGGCATGAAAACTTCTCAAGGTCTGTAGAAATTTTGAATCAAGATAATATTTGTGTCTTACCTTCATGCAGTATAACCTTGCCTATTGGTTTGATAGTGAATAAACATCATAGCAGGCTCTAAAAGTTTTAATGGTAAACATCATTGTCCCCATAGGTCCTTTTTGGGGGCACGGATTTAGAACCCTAGAATTAAAAACCCTTTGGATTTGAAATCCTCTTGTTATGTATGACACATTGGATTCAGAATCCTTTCTAATCCAAAAGTAGTTATGCACAGTATACTTATTGGGTTTGAATTTAATTATTAAATCAACTTAAATATCTCTAATTAATGTATTTATGTAATGTTTGACACAATGGTATAATTAGCTTGTTGAAATATGTACTCTACCTAAAAATAATAAAATTCCAAGTATCAAATAAGCCACGAGCATAAGATAACATCCAAGTGTTTAACCAATGAATTTTAACTATTGATTTACATGTCTAATATTTGGACAGTGCTGATTATCATATTAAAGTAATTATAATGATACAATTAATAATTTGATTGTTTTAAGATATCATCAGTGAGCCATGTGCCCAATAAATTAATAACCTAGTGATACACATGCTAAACATGCAACTCTTGGAATGATTTTGTATGTAATCTAAACTTTCACCTTGGATTTAAAACCCCATCTTGGAGGAGGATTTGAAACCCCCTAAATTTGAAATCCTCACTTACTTTATGGTGTCAAACCTCTTAGATGTGCTTCATTTTTAGCCTGATGCCCTAAAATGACATTGGAAAATAGATGGATAGTGTGGATGTAATACATTTAGAAGGATTTAAATTCGTTTATCTAAATCACCATTATGTGGTGCAATGACTTCCAACTACCATGATAATGATAATTATTACTCATAAACATCACAGCACAGATGTGTGGCTAATCCAAACAAGCCCTAACTACACGGCAAAATGGTATTCATAATAAAATCACGTCTACGTCCATTCTGCTTATGATTTGAGGTTCATCCAAACACGCCCTCACACATCTGCCGCATGATTCACGGCAAGTGTCTTTTCTCATCTCCTTTCCGTCTGTGGCCATATGCATTTCTTGACAATGACTGCCCCAGTGCTATCTGTACTGGTCCAAGATGAGTGGAACCGCGTAGTAAAAGCATTCGGAAATCGTGTATAAAGTGGGACCCATGTCACTCAAAAGGCAGTAAGACAATGTACCGTGCATGATACGGCAATTTAGGAGGACCTATCAGAGCTTTTTTTTTTTTTTTTTTTTTAACACACGCCCAATGTGATGTATCTGTTTATCCATGCCATCTGTCCCTTCATTCAGATTATTTTAAGGTATGTGTACAAAAATGAAGCAGATCCAACGATCAAGTGGGACCACAACATATATGACTCTTGTATTTAATGTAACCCAAGCTTATTATTTGGTGTGGTCCATTTTTTATTTTTATTTTTACACACGCACACACACCCCACACACTCACGCTGGTGTGGTCCAATTGAGTGTTGGATATGCTTATTTTTTGCAGACATACCTTAAAATAATCTGATAGAAGAGATGGACGGCATGGATAAACAAATACATGACGGTGGTCCCGTCCACAGAACTATCCGTTCGGGGCTAGAAACGGGCAGGTGTAGGTGGCAATCCTCGTGTTAAACGTGTAAATCAGTCTGCACAAATTACCATCCTTAAGAAAATTGTGACCTTGACAAGAGCGAGGTGACCACTGGCTAATGCTTTGTGGGTCCCACCATGATGTATGTGTTTTATCCATCCATTTGTTTTGTACACTTTGGCTCACCTAATGAATAGGCCTATGATCATTTTGCTTTGGAACCATCTGATGGATGGTTCAGATCTTTCAATCATGTGCTGTCTCAGGGACGGATTATATTTCTAAAACACACTTCTTAGACAATCCTTTCCATCAGTTTCCTTCAATCTCTGGTGAATGTTTGACCATTGACCATGTCCATTTTCCACCGGTGTTTTGATAGCCACTGATCAGATGGCTAGGATCATCCTATCCATGTGAATTTTCAACCATTTCACATCCACAGCTGAGATCCATCATCCTACCGTGTGAACTATGGAGAGACGGATCTTCATTATTCCAGTGCTTCCAGCTCTACCATATCACCTCCCATCCGTTGAACAGTTAGGCTGTCGGTAGCCCGAGCTGGCCGCGGGTTTTGGGCCTGGCCCACTTTAAACTGGGCTTGGACTGAAATTAGGTAGTGGGCCATGTCTAAGATTCAGATGGGTCCGTTCATTGTGGGGTACACTCAATGAACCGCCCAGATCTTGTACAGAAGTGGGTGGCTGTGATCAGACACGGCCTGTTTTATTTGGCCCACTACCAGATCGGTCGTATGCTTTACTTTCATGCTGGGCTCCGACAGCTTGTGCCCCGGCCCACATGGCTTGTTCCTGGTGTCATGCCATGGGATCATGTACGTTGATTTAATGCTTGAAATCATTTTCAACGTGCTGCCTTAGCTAAGGTGGGCCACCCAATCAGCCAAGCATGTTAGCTCCTTAGACTGTGGACGCTGGCCCTGCATGATGCCGGCGTGCACACGTAATACGCCTCCACATAAGGTAGACTCGAAATACCATGTTTCAATGACTTGGGGTCGCCACAGCCGATAGGATCAGCTATATTCATAGAATCCCTTCGGCAAGCTCAAGATTCATCAACTTTAAATGACTCCTGAATAAGGTTTGCAATTGAAGATTCTAAAAGACTTAGATGACAATGAGGGAATAAATTAAGCATCATGAATTATTTATATTTGTACGCGGTCTCTACTTTATAAGATATAGAATTTTTCAGAGATTTTCAGAAATTTGAAAATTTTTATATTAATAAACTAGCCTGCTTACTTATGGTATCATAAATCGATTTATGAGCCACTGATTCTCAAAATCAATGTCTCAACCCAGGGTATGTTTGGAAGAGATTGAGGGATGCAATATGTTAACAACCAAATATGTTATTACTCATTTAAATTACTTTTTAGGAAAATTGCAATGTCTCAACATAGGATACGCTTAAGGAGGTGTAACTATTAGTAAAGCTAAACAAATACAATATTAAGATGTTTAAGAACATGAGAAAGTGGTTTAAGCAACACTTGACTTATGATATACCAGGATATGAAAATACGGCAAGGTGCATGGCATATAACCAACAAATACTCAAACTATGTGCATCGGCATTATGAGAGAAGACGTATGCACATGTCAACAGAAAAATAAAGGGGACGGCTAAATTGTTGTTAATACATGAGGAGATGTAGGATGAGGATATGAGAGCTAAGTCACTCCTAGTGAAGGAGATGGCCATAGATCTTGAATTTGACCCTACCGTGCTGACCTTGGATGATGGAGATGGCTTGGATGCTTGTGCAAATTGGATGAGATGGCCTTGGTGGATATTAGACTCTTTAGGCTATGTGAGTGCTCATTAGTATAGCAAGGCCTTGGAGGATCTCTCTAGGTCCTTAGTTTTGCCTCAACCCATAGAGTCTTCCATGGGACAAAGTTGGTAGAAATGAGGAGGGTAGGCCTCTATTTATACATATTAACTTGATAATTTTCTAAATTATAGTAACTTGGAGGACAAACTGTTGGGGGACTACGGAAGCACACAAAGGTGGATTTAGGATGTGAATCCAATAGAACCAAACAAAAGGGAGAAGTACACAGAGATTTTAATGTGAAAAAATACTTGTAAGAAAAAAATCTTAATACAAAAGCGACAGATGAACACTATAAAAGCAAAATTACAAAGAAAAAAAACTTATCCGAATTGAACAAGCTCGAATCTCATCATTGCTACACACTTTGAGCCCCTTAGATGAATTGGAAAATCCCTAGGAATAATTTCTAATCATATTTTGATGTAGAGCGGGTCGCGGACAATTTCATGGCCAAGATGGATCAGAAAAGACACGGTCAGCGACAGAAGTGATCCGGACCATCTGACCTTAGATCGGGCGTATCTCACAATCCGGAATGAGTTATCCGACGTAAAATATATGATTTTGGGGTAGAACGAGCTACTTTAGCCAACCAACTCCACTACACCGGGTTGCGCAGCCAGGATTTGCGAGAAACCAACTGGTCGACGGTCGTTTCCTCGTTTTAATTTTGTTTTTACTATAAATAGTAAGTTTTAGTTTGAATATAACTTTTCTTCTTTGGGCTTTAGGAGTTGTGTCCAACATGAAAAGTGCTTACGATAATTAGGAGAACGGTTTGGTGAAGCCAAATAGGACACTTACTATTTTTGGCCGAAAACCTTGCGCACTAGTAGACATCATGACCGTCTATAAATAGTAAGTTTACTATTTATAGTAAGTTGCGAATTCTAGGAGTTTTAGTTGTAGTTTGAGTCTGATTTCTTTCTTATTGCTTGGTTCCCTTATTTAAAGGGTTGTGAACTCGATTTTGGGAATTCATCAATTAATTTCGAATTTATTAGAATTTATTTCTATCTTCCTGCTTTCTTTCCTCGTGGATTCGAGAAGTCTCTGTGAGGAGTCCAGAGAAGCTCCGTGGATTCGGAGTAGTTATCCTTGAGGAAGACGGTGATCGACCTTATCACGTTCATCCCTGCGTCAATTTGGTATCAGAACGAGGTTTTTTCTCGGGCCGATGGCAAACAACGAAGGTATGAATCAAAATCATGTGGACGGTGATAAAGGGATTCGTTATCTTTAGGAAAGAATGGAAGCTTTCCATCGGGAGAGTCAGTTGACCATGCAAGGGCTGCAGGCAACCCTCGACCGTCTTGCGGATGCGCTACTTCCTCTCCGAGCCCTAGGCGGTGCTCCACCACCTATGGTCGCCCCACCACCCGTGGTTGCTGTACGACATGACCCTGATTATCGCAGAGCACTACCAGCGGTAAATCGTAGGGCTACACCAGATGATTCTAGTTCCAGCGACGAGGACATTAATGAGAGTTTTGATCGACGACCAATCCATGGAGGCGATCGTCTAAATCGTGTTGAAAGAGACTATCGAGGTAAGGCTGAACTTCCTAGTTTTAACGGTTTATTACGTATTGAAGATTTTCTCGATTGGCTAGCCGAAGTAGAGAGATATTTCGATTATATGGATGTGCCAGATCATAAAAGGGTGAAGTTGGTAGCGTTTAAATTAAAATCTGGTGCTTCTACATGGTGGGAACAATTACAACTCTCACGAGCCCGCCAGAATAAGTTGCCCATCGCATCATGGCCTCGGATGAGACGTCTTCTTCGTTCACGATTTCTCCCAAGTGATTATGAGCAGATATTATTCCAACAATATCAGAATTGCCGACAAGGGAATCGAACTGTTACAGATTACACTGAAGAATTCCAGCGGTTGGCTACACGAAACGATTTGTCAGAATCTGAGTCACAGAAAGTGGCACGATTTATAGGTGGGTTGCGACCGGTAATTCAGGATCGAGTTCAGATGTACCCAGTCGGGACCGTAGATGAAACAGTTCAATTGGCAGGAAGGGCAGAAACACAGCTTGCAAGAGCTCCTGCTCGTCCCTATCCTTCAAATTTACCCCCTATGACAGGTCCCACACAGGATCCAGTGCTGGCTCGAGGAAAAGATCCGGTAGGACAACGTCCTCAACCTCCTTCACCCGCGAACCGTGATACGGGGAGCGGACCATCCAGACCTTAACAGGCAGCACCCACAACAGCGGGCCCGAGTAGGATTCCAAATCCTTATGCTCGGCCAAGGCCGAACAGTTGTTACTGCTGTGGCTAACCAGGCCACTTATCAAACACTTGTCCTCAACGTCCGGCAGTACACTTGACTATAAACGAAGGGGGCACTGAAGATGAGGCCGCAGAAGAAGATCATGGCTTTGATGAATATGAACAAACCACTTAAGAAATAGCAGGTGGCGATGAAGTGACAGGCGAGAATCGTGGCGAATCTCTCGTTGTGAGGCGACTACTGTATACCCCACGAAAGGAATTACATCCACAGCGGCACAATATATTTCGTACTCGGTGCACTGTCAACGGAAAGGTATGTGATGTGATCATAGACAGTGGTAGCAGCGAGAACATCGTCTCAAGAGTGATGGTGGATAAGTTGCAGTTACCAATGACGAAACATCATTCCCCGTATTCAATTGGTTGGATAAAAAAAGTGAACGAGACTAAGGTAACTGAACAATGCACTATCTCATTTTCAATTGGTAAACATTATAAGGATCAGATACTTTGTAACGTGGTTGACATGGAAGCCTGCCATATGCTATTCGGTCGACCCTGGCAGTCGGACTGTGATGCGACCCATCGGGGGCGAGACAATGTCTACATATTCGTCAAGGATAGTTGAAAAATAATCCTTATCCCTATGTCACCAGAGAACCACCCTGAAGCCTCTAAAGTGGAGGGGAGTTTTCTCTTGACCATTCGGGATTTTATGGAGGAATCTAAGGAAATCGGGGAGATATACGCCGTAGTGGTGAAAGGCGAGGAAGAGGAACCTTCAAACATCCCTCCAAGCCTAAAACTGTTGTTAAACGAATTCAAGGAGGTCTGGCCTGAAGATTTACCTGATGGATTGCCCCCCATGAGGGACATCCAACATCACATAGACCTCGTCCCTGGGGCTAGCCTGCCCAATCGCCCTCATTATCGGATGAGTCCAAAAGAGTGTGAAATACTTCAGGGGCAAGTGGAGGAATTGATCCGTAAGGGTCTATTGAGAGAGAGCATGAGCCCATGTGCTGTACCAGCATTATTAACGACAAAAAAATATGGAAGCTGGCGCATGTGTGTCGACAGCCGAGCAATTAACAAAATTACTATTAAATATCGGTTTCCAATACCACGGTTGGACGACATGCTCGATATGTTAGGAGGGACTAAAGTGTTCTCTAAACTCGATCTAAAGAGCGGGTACCATCAGATTCGTATTCGACCTGGTGATGAATGGAAAACGGCATTCAAGACAAAGGAAGGGTTGTATGAGTGGCTGGTCATGCCTTTCAGCCTATCGAACGCACCAAGTACTTTTATGCGTTTGATGAATCAAGTTCTAAAACCGTTCACTGACCGATTTGTGGTAGTATATTTTGATGACATATTGATATATAGCCAGGATGAGGCGGAGTACAAGAAACATCTCAGGCAGGTGCTGCAGGTCCTACAAGATAACAAGTTGTACCTTAACTTGAAAAAGTGTAGCTTTTTAACTGACAGCCTATTGTTTTTAGGATTTGTTGTAACGTCCACAGGCATTCGGGTGGACGATGAAAAGGTGCGAGCTAGTAGGGAATGGCCGATCCCGACAAACATTCATGAGGTGGGGAGTTTTCACGGATTGACAACTTTCTATCGTCGATTTGTGCGAGATTTTAGCACCATAGTCGGCCAATAACAGACTGCATGAAAAAAGGGTCGTTCCAGTGGACCGATAAAGCTGACAAGAGCTTTCATGAGATCAAGCATCGTTTGTCTACAACACCGGTCTTAGTGCTTCCTAATTTCGATAAATTATTTGAGGTGGAGTGTGACGCTTCATATGTCGGAATAGGAGTATTATCACAGGAAGGCAGGCCGGTAGCCTTCTATAGCGAGAAGCTCAGTGAAGCCCGAAAGAAGTGGTCGACTTACGAGCTTGAGTTGTACGCAGTTGTTCAGGCGCTGCGACATTGGCGGTATTATCTGATTCAAAGGGAATTTGTTCTGTATACCGACCATCAGGTATTAAAGTTTATTAATAGTCAGACTAATGTGAATCGTGTGCATGCTAGATGGATTACATTTTTACAGGAATTTACGTTTGTTCTGAAGCATAAGTCAGGTCAGCAGAATAAGGTAGCTGATGCACTTAGCCGTCGTGCATCACTACTTGTTACGGTGAGCAATGAGGTGGTCGGCTTTGACTGTCTCAAGGAGCTATATGCCGAGGATGAAGACTTCAAAGATTCTTGGTTGAAGTGCCAAGAAAGTCACCCCAGTGACTTTCATATACAGAATGGTTTTCTCTTCAAAGGAAATCGATCGTGCATCCCCCAAAGTTCTCTAAGAGAGCAGATTATTCAGGAACTACATGGAGGTGGCCTCAGTGGACACCTTGGGCGAGACAAGACGCGAGCTCTTGTGGAAGAGTGGTATTACTGGCCGCAACTAGTACGTGATGTGGGAAGAGCCATACAACGTTGTCATATTTGTCAGACCTCCAAGGGACAATCTCAGAATACGGGCCTCTACACCCCGTTACCTGTGCCTGACGGTCCTTGGGAGGATTTATCAATGGACTTCGTGCTTGGTCTTCCACGAACACAATACGGCATGGATTCGGTGTTCGTAGTGGTCGATCGTTTCTCCAAGATGGCGCACTTTATCCCATGCAAGAAGACCCTTGATGCAACACATGTGGCGAATTTATTCTTCAGGGAGGTCGTACGGCTACACGGGGTCTCTAAGACCATTACTTCTGATCGTGACACGAAGTTCATTAGCCACTTTTGGCGGACTTTGTAGACTCGATTCGATACACGACTTCAATTCAGCAGTGCTTACCACCCACAGACTAATGGGCAGACCGAAGTTGTGAATCGCACTTTGAAAAACCTCCTTCGATGTATTTCAGGAGAGAAACCGAAGCAGTGGGATTTGGCCTTGTCTCAAGCAGAGTTTGCATTCAACAACATGGTGAACCGCTCGACAGGAAAATTCTCGTTCCAGGTTATTTACGGACGAGTACCTCGCCACACACTAGACTTGGTCCCTCTGCCCAAGCTCCCAGGCATGAGTATTGCAGCAGAACATATGGCAGACAAGATCATGGGTATTCATGCGGAGGTGCAGACTAAGCTACATGCCTCGAACAAAAAGTACAAGGAATGAGCGGACAAGCATCGTCGACAAAAGATGTTTGAGGTGGGTGACCAAGTAATGGTCCATTTACGAAAAGAAAGATTTCCGACCGGGACGTACAACAAGCTGAAGAATAAGAAGATTGGACCGGTACCGATCATCCGAAAGATCAATGACAATGCTTATGTTGTTGATCTTCTAGATGACATAGCGAGCTCACGGACTTTCAACGTTGCGGACCTGACCGAGTATTATGAACCAGCGCAGGAGGAGAACTCGAGGACGAGTTCTTTTCAAGTGGAGGGGACTGATGTAGAGCGGGTCGCGGACAATTTCATGGCCAAGATGGATCAGAAAAGGCACGGTCGGCGACAGAAGTGATCCGGACCATCTGACCTTAGATCAGGCGTATCTCACAATCCGGAATGAGTTATCCGACGTAAAATATATGATTTTGGGGTAGAACGAGCTACTTTAGCCAACCAACCCCACTACGCCGGATTGCGCAGCCCGGATTTGCGAGAAACCCACTGGTCGACGGTCGTTTCCTCGTTTTAATTTTGTTTTTACTATAAATAGTAAGTTTTAGTTTGAGTATAATTTTTCATCCGTTGGGCTTTAGGAGTTGTGTCCAACATGAAAAGTGCTTACGATAATTAGGAGAACGGTTTGGTGAAGCCAAATAGGACACTTACTATTTTTGGCCGAAAACCTTGCGCAGTAGACATCATGACCGTCTATAAATAATAAGTTTACTATTTATAGTAAGTTGCAAATTCTATGAGTTTTATTTGTAGTTTGAGTCTGATTTCTTTCTTATTGCTTGGTTCCCTTATTTAAAGGATTGTGAACTCGATTTTGGAAATTCATCAATTAATTTTGAATTTATTAAAATTTATTTCTATCTTCCTGCTTTCTTTCCTCGTGGATTCGAAAAGTCTCTGTGAGGAGTCCAGAGAAGCTCCGTGGATTCGGAGTAGTTATCCTTGAGGAAGACGGTGATCGACCTCATCACGTTCATCCTTGCGTCATATTTATACTCATATATAACCTGGGAAGAATCTCATCCCAAATAAAAAGGAAACTAGGAAGAATCCCAAAGGAAAAAGGAAACATAAAATTAAATTAATGACATCAAATACAACACAAACATCGTCACATGGCATGATCTGAACGGTTGGAAGAAACATGGCATTATAGATTCACTTTAATAAGTGGTAAATAGATAGTTTCACCTTTTTAGAGGACGAAATGATCATACCAAGATCTCTTCAGATAGATCTTTGGAGAGATCTTGGTATATGTCCGAATTTCCAAAGACTTGAGAGGCACTGAAATTATTATCTGTACATAATTTTTGCACTTTAAGTCATAGTGCCTTTAGAGCTAGTTCATTGTATGGGTTTGTTGGATTGGGCTTGATTGATGGCTTTATTGCCACCAACACCTATTTTAAATATATGATGGGTCGTTATACATTATAAATAGCTTATGAGCCACGTGGGCCACCCTACAAGGGTTTTTAAGTTTGCATATGAAATTTATGGGCTGAATGGGCCCATTAGGGTTCATGGTAGGTTAGGTTTTAAGGATTGGTTGGGCTATATTCCAAAGAGATTTCCAGCTCATAAATCAGCTTATATGATGATGTGTACTGTTTGTTAAAGCAGGGCTGGCATATATTAACTCAAAACTATAGAACTCATGTCCTCAAGTCAGATTCTGATAGGCGGAACAATCCTGACCTTAGGTTGGTGGACAGCTGTTTATTGAAATGGGACCTGACCTTTGATTCATGGACACCTGACTATTAAAATAGGACCATTTTTTTAATTTTTTAATTTTTTTAAACATTTTTAACCGTCCAATTAATGTCCAGCAATCCATGGTCAGATAATTAAGTAATTTTTATTTTTTAACCGTCCAATTTTTATTTTTATTTTCTGCTTTGCATTCATCCTCTTGTGGCTACATCCCAACCATACGCTGTATGGTGGCCCATCAGAGTTATGAATCAGCCGGAATTTTGGTTAAATGTTAGGTATGAGGGGGCACACATGATGGACGGATTGGATGTTATGGAAACATCGCAGTGGGCCCATAACCTAGAAAGCTTTGTATTTTATCCCACCTCATTAAGGAAGAACATGACCAATGGTTTGTATTCAGCACACAAGCGCTGGCCACCTAATGAGAGAATCAGAAATAACTTTCTAGCCAGGGCATGTTTACTGTGGGCCCATCTAACGAACGGCCTGGATCTCCTACACTTGCTTCCCTTCTACTCCACATCATTTGATCTTTGCTGAGGAGAATGGCGTTTGGTACAGTAACCGCTATACACGGGCCTTCAATTCTGATAAGTGGGCCCATCGACCATTACCGTCTATCCAAAAGGCCCACCAAACGAACCGCAACACCCTTACCTGATATCACATTTCATCTCCCTTAATCCTAAGGGCTGGTTTGGGCGCCACTAAATTGTCAGCAACCGTTGAAAGCAAACAAAAGATTGTGACCCACCCGGATATTCAAACTCGCTGAAATTTTATTGAGGTGTGCTTTTTGTGTTGGAAAGCTTGATGAACGGTTCGGATTCAAACACGAGGGGGAAGGTTTCCTTGCTCAGTTTTGAAGTATTGTCCCTATCCATAGAAGCCGATTGCGTACTGAGTAAACTCTGTGGGGCCCACTTAGATGGGTTTTAACCCGTAGGTCTTTCCATTTTACCAGATAATTTTAGGGCTTGAGCCCAAAAATTAAACATATCCAAAGCCCAAGTAAGCCGTACCACATAAAACAATGTGAAATATGCTCGTATAAATTTTGGATCAAGCTTATATTTGTATTTTCTCTTCATCTATATTTGTATGATCTTATGAATAGGTTAGATGACAAATAAACATTATACTGAGTACTTCTAGAGCTTATTAGAAAATTTTTAAAATGAATAAATTAGATAGTGAGATTTTTTATGCTAGGCTACTAGAATTTGAATTGTATAAGTTAACCGTGTGGTTTATTCGTAATTAATAAAGATGATGTTTCGGCTTTAATCACCATAATCAATAACTCTAATTTAACTATGGTATAAACTATCATAATTATAAAATATACTAAAAATAGTAAATTTTAATTTAATCATATAAGATAATTCCTAGCATAATTACAAGAAAATTTTAAAAAGATACTAAATATAAAAACTTAAAAATGAAATATATATATATATATATATATATATATATATATATATATATATGTGGTCCATCGGAAATATAAAATTGTAAAATTTTTTAGTTTCAATAAGTTCATTATTTTTAATATTTTAAGTAAATTTAACTACTAAATTATTTTTGTAATTTTTATAATAGTTTATTATCAAGTCTATTTTATTTCCGCCACATTTTATTACATTTTAAGTTATATAAAAAATTTCAAAATTTTGAAAGTATTATGATTTTCCGTATAGTATCTAAAAAGTCCTAAATTTAACCAGGTAAACTTATCAAGCTTCAATTTAACTTTTAAATCACATCCATCGAAGTTGTAGAAAAATAGATACTAATTTTTAAAATTAATATATTGAAACTGTCAAAATTTAAATACACAAAATATTGCTTAATAGAGGGTAACGAGGGCACCATCAATTTCTATCTAGATTTTGATGGTGGCACCATCAGGGTGACAGTGGCATTGAAGGGATCTATCCATAAATTCTTATTCTTTACGGTAGCACCATCGGGGTCGATTCACATTCTGGAAAATTCAACCTTCTATTCTTTTGTGTAGTTTTGGTGTACTCTACATTACTTCTTTTAGTCCTAAATACATGTGAATATGGACATGAATATGCACTCAAATCAAGAAATCAAATGTAATGTCCAAAAACATTCACCTTCCAAATTGGTAAAAATTTGAGATGTTACAAACTAATTTACAACACCCACCTACCACAAGTCTAATATATCTGACTTATTAATTTCATGGGCCAAGCATAAGTTTATTGGACCTAGGCCTAACCCTTACATTACATGAGTTCGGTATAAGCCAGGTATAAAAGTTACAATTTAGTTTCCACAGAAAATAATATCATATAACCATCTAATAAAAGGTCTATATCAATTTTAATGGTAACCATAAAATGTCAATCCCTCTAAATTAAATATATAAAATTAGATAGTTAGGGTAGTTGTGGTATACTCTCTGTCGACCTAACTCATTTAGTAATTTAGGTTGAATTTTAGGACCCACATCCAGTATTTGTCAAGCTAAGTTCAATGACTCATTGGATCAACCTAACCATTCATCAGGTCAAGTTTAATGATTCAGAAGGTCAACGTGCTCCATTGGGTTGAACTTTAAGTCCAATTCAAGTCTAGTTGATTTTAAGACCTAACTCATTTAGTAATTTAGGTTGAACTTTAAAACCCACGTCCAGTATTTCGTGAAGTCAATTTCAATGACCCATTGGATCAAGCTAACCATTCATTATGTCAAGTTTAATGATCCATCAACCTGACATGGTCCATTGAATTGAACTTAAAGTCCAAAGTTAAAGTCGAAGTGACTTTAAGAGAACTCTAGACCTAACTCATTTATTAATTTAGGTTGAACTTTAAAACCCATATCCACTATTCGTCAAGTCGAGTTCGGATTAGGTTCATTGATCTATCAGGTTGCCGTGACCCATTGGGTTGAACTTTTTCTTTTTTTTTTCTTTTTACACATGCACCCGCCACACACCCATGCAGGCCGTAGTGGGATTTCACCACCTATGGGTTTTGAACCCAAGACCTCATATTGAAACTCCTTAGAGTCTACCACTCAGGCAAGGACTGAACCTAGGTTGAACTTTAAGTCCCAACTCGAGTTGATTTTAAGAGGACCCTAGACCTAACTCATTTAGTAACTTAGGTTGAAATTTAGGACCCAGATCCACTATTTATTAGACCCATTATAAAAATGACCCATTGGATCAACCTAACCAAGCCACTATTTGCTGGGCGGGGTTCAATGACCCATCTAATAGTAATGGTTTTTTTTTAAAAAAAAAAAAAAAAAACATAAAATGTATATTTTAAAATGTTTTGAAAATTGATTTGAACTGTCCATCTTATAATGGTCACCATGGATGGTCTACGGTTCAAACAATATGCTTAATAATGATCCCGACCCTTGATTTTCAAAGTTGAGTGCAGCTGATTAATGATTTCTGTTTCCAGTCGTCCACATTCAACTACTTATCTCATTGCTCAGTATCATTGTTTGGGAACTATTTTTGGACAGCAGTCATCCATGCAGCACCCTGAAAAATGGATGGTTCTGATCAGCTGACCATCTCCGCCAATTTTCCTCAACTAAAGAGGCTCTTGTAAGTTTAAGGCCCATTAAAGCCAAAGTCAATTGGGCCCACAACCTCAGATCGTAACCGCAGATCGCCTAGATTGGTTATTCTGGGACCCATGTTGTTGACCAAGTGGTGGGGCCTTACATGGACGGCTATCTCCTCTTCATCAATCTCTATGGTGTATAGAAATCACTAAAACATAGGTCTACAGGGTCCAATGAGCTGGGCAGCCACCTGGATGGGCCCAGTTGGGCCCATTAACTTGACCCAATGAATGGGCCCAGGTTTGATATTAGGCCCATTTACATGTTGGGCTAGACCCAAGTCAATGATAAATGGGCTGGCCTGACCCGTCCATTGTTCAGTCCAACCATCGAGTGGGACGTGGATTAGGTACCACCTGGTGCGCTCCAAGGGGCCCACCATGCTGTATGGGTTTCTCAACACTGTCCATCCATTTTGCTATATAACTTTAGGATAACAGGCCTAAAATTGAGGCAGATATGAGGATCAAGTGGACCACACGGTAGGGATTAAATGCTCGCCATTAAAAACTTCTTTGGAGCTTAGAAGTTTTGGATCAAGCTGATATTGGTGTTTTGCCTTCATTTGGGTCTTTGTAACCTTATGAACAGGTTGGATGACAAATAAACATCACCATGGGCTCTAGAAAGGCTTCAACTGAGGGCATCATTATCATCACAGATTCTTATGGTGTGGTCCACTTGATCCATAGATTTGACTCATTTTTTAGACTTATATTTTAAAATGATATCGAAAAATGAATGAATGGTGTTGATATATCCATAAATCATGGTGGGCCCGTTTGAGCCCCAGTCAAAGCTCAAAGTTTAGCAGGATAGTACCTAATCCATATCCTATCATGTGAGGCACCATTATAAAAAAGAATGAATGGTTTTAAAAACATAAAAAATAAATGGTCTAAAAATACACGCGAACAAATCTCATTCAATATAATTGCCCATGCGTAGTTTATATACACCCATTAGTTATGAAGTTTGGTTACGTTGTCACAGCGATGGAAATTGTGAATATCATGGATACATTATAAATAAGGATATTTCAAGTAAATTCTTAAATTGAATTATTTTAAACCTTTGATCATTTCACATAAAAAGTTAAAGATTTAGAAATGAGTTCAGGCCAATTCCACCCAGTCCAATTTGACCGGTTGCTGGAAGTGCCTAGGCCTAAGCTCAGGCCCAACTATAAATTTATTGGGCTTCAAATCCAGCCCCATATATCTTTCACGACTTGTAATTTGAGCCCAAGGTGGACCTAGAATTGCATGGGCCAGCCCTAGCTATTATTTACACAAGTTGCTTTCCATTCTACTCATTTCACGATAACCATCCATTTTTAGAACATTAGTCTTATGGGTCTCATTGATGCGGAAATCTAGTTCACTCTCGTTGAGCTCCAAACACCTACACAAGAGAATGACAAAGGAGATTCTGGCTAGAGAAGGAGACCCTCTGATGTCAAAGTCAAGCTAGGAATCTGAGTCTAATAGTGTCGGGGGGTTTTGGGTGAGAGATTTTGCATACCTTTCCATGTCGATAGGTCCTCTATTTATAGGACAAGAGTTGATTACGTGGGTGGAAATATTTTCTAAATTATACGTGTTACGTTTCGCACAATCTCTAATAAAGATAAAATTAAGTGGTCGAACTCCAAAAAAGTCTAGATAGATGTTCGAAGCTGAGGTCTATGGCCGAGTTAACTTGCGAAGGCTAAGCTGACCTGATAAAGCCGAGTTGACCTAATGAAGTCGAGTTGACCTAGGGATAATATGTCGAGCTGACCCAGGGATAGTGTATCGAGCTGACTTAACAAAGTTGAACTGACCTTAAGATAGTACGCCAAGCTAACCTGACAAAGTCGAGCTGACCGAATGTGCAGCCGAGGTAACTTAGGCCGACATCTCTTCCTTAACCGTTCCCATCACATGCTTGACCCTAACTTTTTTCTTTAATTAGTGCATGCTTACAAGCAGCATGCCCTATGACCTTGGGGGCCCATTTGATGCTTTCTGTATTTAGAATGATTGCAAAGCCGCTGACCAACTCGGTTGACGGAGCCAAATAGCGATTGAATAGATAGATATCCGAACCTTTGACCTTATCTGAGCAGAGTCAGGCCCAGTTATCCTACCCAGCTTCCCAGCCGATGCTAGAATGTTATTTGGGTTGTGTATTATGTTAGTTCTGTACGTCCATCCAGACCGTTCAAATAGATGATCGAACTGCAGATGGAGAATATAACCTGAGAACTAATCAGAAGAAATATTAACCATCTGATTTTTATCTGTATATGGATCAATCGTTATTTTACTTTTGACCGTTCATTGATAGCCATTAATTGGATAGATGGGTTTGCTTGATCAGTGTAAAATTTAGATATATGATCTATCCGCAATGGGACCCACAATTTGGACAGTCTAGATAGCAGCACGAGAGGGACACATGTTTTTTAAAGTGGTGCCGAACTAACATAGGAGTTCAGCAACTATAACTAGACCTGCATGGTACATGAGGCACCCTCGGTGATCAGAACCGTTCATCTAATTGGCCCAACCTTGGATCAGTTTGTGAAAATCCCACCATCCATATGGTTTTCACTACAATATTGAAAATCATACTGATTCGGCATTCATATCCATCCAATTGGTAGCCGAGCTATAAAGTGAAATCGTTTAATGGTCTACAACCAATGGCCAGAAGTACCGAAAATCAAAGGCTAGGATTGTCTGATATGTTTGGGTATGAAAAGTGAGAATTTCTTGATAGACCCACTAGATGGATGGTACTGATTTATAAGTTCCATCTCAAGTGTACGCTAGAGAGACAGAGAGCACTATCATAGTCACGTTCAACGCAATCTACCGAATCATTTCCCCAAAATCAACACCATTGATAGTTAGTTTACCACCAAATCCTCGATACTGGTGGCCCCACCAAATACCGACGTACATCCTGCAACCTGCGAGTCAATCCAGTCCATACAAAATATCACTCATGGAAGGATAACCATTCAAATTTGTTATTAAATGGATGGTCGAGAACAAAATGATCGGCATCGGGAATTCAACAAGAAAAATCCAACGATTAAGATTTTCTGATTGGTATTAAGCCTGGAATATTGTCCATCCACAAAAGGAAGAGTAACTTGGACAGTGTCGATCGCCATACTTTTATAACACGTATATGGTCGACGAATCACCACCATTTAAAAATCTTCATATTTGCTCCACGCTTCCATAACGATACAAAACAAAGAAAGCGTCAAGCCACGAATCGGGCCGAGCCGAGCAAGCTGAAGCGAACACGTCAGCGTCATTAAATAAAAGATAATCTCTCAACCACCAACGGCTATCCTTTGACGTTTACAGTAACATCACTTATCACGAGCAATACCATGACATGTGAGTTCATTCTCATTTAAAGTTCGATGGTGTCTCTTCAACATCATCCACACGGCATCGTTGTACCGCAATCCAGACCGTCCAGATCACTGATCAACTGTGGCTGGAGTATTATTTAAGAAAACAAGGTAACAGTAACCTTACTTCTTTCCTTAAAATTCGGCCCCTCTGTTTTAAGTTTAGCCGTCCATTTAACAGCTATCAAAATTGGATGGTTATTATTGTTTTTTCAGTGCGGTTCTAGGCATGCGATCCTTTCACGATATGATCCATAATTCGGATGGTCTGGATTTCTTTACGTTGGTTCCATGTTTGAGAAGAATGAATGATCATTATTTTTCAAAATGGTGGTGAACTATCAGTGGAGTCTGTCGCTTAGCATGAAAGACGTTATTGTTCCCTGACTTCATTTGAAATGACTATTGTGTCCTGAGTAGTGGCGGTAATGGGCTAATGGTTAACCGGGCCCATTTAGCATTCGGTCCTGGCCCAGCATTAGTCGGATTCGGGTCTAGACGTTGTTCACCAAGTTGGGCTCGATTCTAAGTTCTTTGACCCACCATGGGTGATGCATCAACCTTCATACTGATGCTTCATTGTGGACTGTGTTTATTGATCTGAACCGTCCATTTGACCCACCATGGGTATTGCACCCGCTGCTGAGAACAATAGGTGTTCTAGAGGACTCGGGTCCGGGTAGTGGCTTTGTGCTATGAGGTGGGCCCTTGGCTGGTCGCGAGCCCGACGCAGTTTGGCTAGTGATCCCAGCACCGGCCAGCTAGCTAGTGTGAAAGCTCTGTGGGGCCCACTATGATGTATGTGTTTTATCCTCACCGTTCATCCATTTTTCCAGCTCATTTTAGGGCTTGAGCAGAAATATTAGGCAGATCCACCAGATCCAAATCTCAAGTGGACCACACAACAGGAAAATAATGTTGATTGAACGTCCACCATTCAAAATTTCCTAGGGCCCAATGAAATGATTATTTGCCATCCAACGTGTCGATAGACCACACAAACCTGGATGAATTCGAAACAAAATTTTCAGCTTGATCCAAAAACATTTCAACGGTAATCATTCAATCCCCAATATTTTCCCATCCTGTGTTCCACCTGAAATTTGTTTCTAGCTCATTTTTAGCCTCATTCCCTAAAATGATCTCCCAAAACGAATGGACGGTGTGGATAACACACATAAATCATGGTGGGGCCCACAGAGATTTTACATCAGGTATCTTCTCATCATGGGCTCACTAGCCAAACCCCATCCTGCCCATGACACACCCCTACCTAACAAAAACAGCTCAGGCACAAAACTGTCATTTATCTATTCTTGAGAAAAAAAACAAAGAAAGATCACATATTTGAAATCCTACCCGACAAACCATCAATGGCCCATTCATGGCACTTCCAACTAAACACTGTATCTGGTGCGCACATTAACTATCCTTCACCCACTTCTCCTATAAGTTCCCTCTCTTTCACGCTTTCTTTATTGTATATCTTTTCATAATTTCATACCATGGCTGCAGAGCAGGCACTACTCTCGACCGAGATCGTTAATCGGGGCGTTGAGGCGTCGGGTCCCGACGCCGGGTCTGTAACGTTCTCTGTACGGGTCCGGCGACGTCTGCCGGATTTCCTACAATCAGTAAACCTCAAGTACGTGAAGCTAGGCTATCATTACTTCATAAACCATGCGATCTATCTCGCGACGGTTCTGGTGCTGGTTCTGGCCTTTGGTGCTGAGGTACAGAGAGTGGGGGGCCCAACAGATCTGTGGTCGAAGATGTGCGATGGAGACAGTTATGACCTTTTGACGGTGATCGCTTTGTTCGGTGTGCTTGTGTTTACGGTCCTGATTTACTTCGTGTCGCAGCCGCGGCCCATCTACCTCATGGATTTCGCGTGTTATCGGCCGTCGGATGAATTCAAGGTGATGTGATCTCATTTGCACGAGTGTGTTTGTGCATACGTGCATGCATTCATATTGGTGTAGGACGCCAATTGCATACTGACGCTGCCCGTGGTGGGGCCCACCTTGATGTTTTTATTATATATCCACTACGTCCACCTGTTTTGACGGATCATTTTATGGCATGATCGTAAAAAGAAAAGACGGAATAATCTCAGGTAGAGTATGAATGATAATTAAAATCTTCATATGGCCACAGTAGTTTTGGATCGACCTGACATTTATTGTTTTCCCTTCGTCCAGGTTCATTTGATCTTATCAACGGAACGGATGGAAAATAAACGTCACAGAAACATTACCGTGGGCCTTAGGAAGTTTTTAATATTAGATGGTTCAGTCACCACTCTTTCCTATAATATGGTCCACCTGAGATTTGGAACTGCTTATTTTTTGGACCCATGCCCTAAAATGATATGAAAAAACGGATGGACGGCGTGGATATATAATACATACATCAAGGTGGACCCCTCCATAAGGACCGCACCATCGTATGTGAGGGCCGCCCGGACCTAATCCGCTCTCGCTAAGGAGAAATTGACCACTGTCAAAGCCACCTTTTACCCGGAGTCCTTTTAAAGCCCTTCCAAACGCTACTTTTTCAAAGTAAACCATTCTGTACGGAAGTACTATTAGCCATCTACGGTGGCTAAATACCTATCACTACGGTTATAATCCGTAGCTATAGCTTATGATTGCAAGGCATTTTCATCCGCAAATAGTGTGTCAGTTGACTTTGTAAAAGTAAAGTTTGGCAGCGTCTTGAAAAGACGCTGGGTAAAAGGCAATGTTTACATTAGTCAATTTCTCCTCGCTGATTACGGACTGACACTGCGGAATCACGTGGGTGCATGCACAATCATGGGACGGTGCCTGTGGGCCACGATAACGTATGTGAACTGTCAATATAATTTTTTTTTAATCATTATTTTATAGCATGAACCGTAAAAGAAGCAAAACTAAATCTCAGGTGACCGCACCACAGAAATATTGGTGATTGAACGCGTATCATTGAAAGTTTTTAACGGTGGTGTTTAATCATTACTGTTTCCTGTGGTGTGGTCCACCTGATATCGTCATCAGTCTCGTTTTTTGGGTCATGGACTAAAATGAGCTGAAAATATGAATAGATGGTGCCGATGAAACGCTTACATAAGGCCAACAGATACCGTCCAGTAGCGACTCTAGATAATCAGCGTCCAAATCTTGGATAAAATAAACCAAAAAACTCTGGCAGACTGTAATGGATGATGATACGCGGGCACTTAGAAATGGGAACGGATTGGCTACTCCCCTGACACCAGCCAATGGCTGGTGGTCAGTGCTATGTGGGCCCAACCATGATGTTTGTGTTTCATCTATGCTATCCATCTGTTTTTACAGATAATTTTACAGCGTGAATCAAAAATTGAGGTATATCAAAATCTCAAGTGGACCACATTATAGGAAACAGTGTTGAATGAGGTTCGACCATTAAAAATATTTTGGGGGCCATAAAAGTTTTAGATCGAGCTAATATTTGTTTTTGTTCTTCATCTGGGCCTATATGATCTAATCAACATATTGAATGTCAAATAAACAGTATAGTTAGCCTCAGGAGGATTTTAATGGTTGATATCTAATCACTATTGTTTTTATGTGGTGTGGTCCACCTGAGATTATATCCCTATCATTTTTGGTACTAAGAAATAAAATGATCCGTACAAGTGGATGAATGGAATGGATGAAACACATACATCATGGTGGGGGCCACAGAGCACCGACCACCAGCCACGGAGCTGGTGTCACGTGGCATAATAAGTAAGTCTTATTATACGGTCCAAAATAACTGTCTGTAATTTAGATGTACCGTCAGAAAAAGTACCTGTCCAGAGGCATGGGACCCGGTAAAAAGGGCAAAAAGCAGGTGACTTTTCACTGCGGGTCCCATACTTGTACAAGCGCACGTGGCTATTTATTGGGGCTTGACCTGTTGCGTATGGACGCAATAGCCGTTCTATTTAATGTTGGTGGATATTTATTGAAAGGTTTAAAATGGAAAATATCCAACGGTTCTATTTGTAAGAAAAAAATCGACGGTTCTATTTACTAATTGTGTGCATCCTTCGCATCAAGCGTCGCGTCCGTCAGAGTATCAAATAATTCCGGTACAAAAGTTTACCTATGGCTACGGTGATAAATAGTATGTCCGTACAGGATGGTTTTTAACCTAAGAAGTAAAGTTCGGGAGCGTTTTGAAAAGGCGCTATGTAAAAGATGGCATTAGAGTGGTCAATTTCTCGGGGGAGATTGTAGGATGTACCGTAACTCGTCGTCCAGGCCAATCGTTCTGGAAAAGATGCCAGTTATGTAGGAAACCGGTAGGATCCCCCATGAAGATCTTCTTTAGAAAATCAGACCGGTTCAATGGTCATTTGAGCCACTGTATTAAAATCAATGGACAACCGACAGTGTGATTCAAAATGGATATGTGGCCCAATGATGAACGGACCATATAATATTTGTAATTGATAACCTTAATGGTAATTGTAAACGTTTGCATGGTACAGATGTCCCACGTGAACGCCAGGTGAGAAGTTATGGCACTTAAGGCTATGTGTGATCCATTCACACTTCTCATTTAAGGCAGTTTCAACTGCCCACCTTTTTAGGTGAGAACTCGTGAGCATCTTTGCACACGTGTCATACACAAAAAATCGGAACAGTTCAGTTGATGGGACACCCCATGAAACCCTCAGTACCTAAAATTTACCCTAATCCAAAATTATATGGGCCACAGATAAGGGAGAGGAAAATAAAGGGAGGATACTGTTTCCTTTATAAATGGCCTACCATATTTCTTTTATCAGGCTAAATTTTGGGTCGTAGTGGTTTTATGGGATTTTGCATCAATTGGACGGTGCAGATTTTGTTCCCATCCCCACAAGTTTTCACCTAAAACGGGTTGAGTACTTTTGAAATTCGAATCTCAGGTGCCCTGCGTTCAGGAAAGAAGGTAGATTAAACACCCACCGTAAAAAATATCCCAGGGCTCACTGAATTGCTTATTTTCCATCCAACCCGTTGTTAAGGTAACACAGACCTAGATGAAGAGAAAACACAACAAATATCATCTTGACCCAAAACTTTTGTGGTCCATAATAAGTTTTTACAATCACCACTGTTTCCTGTTCTGTGGTCCTTATGAGATTTGGATCGCCTTCATCTTTGAGCCTATGGCCTAAAATGAACTAGAAAAAAGGATGGACGGTGTGGATATACAACATATGCATCCATGTAGGCCCCACGGTTACGGAATCAGCGAAGGGGGTGTTTCACCGGTTGGACCATTAGTTACCGTCTATCCAGATGATAACTTCTTGATTTTCATGTACGGAAGGCATCTAATCCGTCCATGATAATTATAATATTAATCCCTCTTGTGTAAGTTCGTACATGTGGGGTCCATAGCTGGTTAATCCAACCTGATGGACCACGTCCAAAAAATCTCTTCAGATTAACCATTCTATTAATGGCACCCAAATACATGGTTAAGGGAAAATTGAAGGAACAAATATTAGATAACTAAGGTCTTTCAGCTGTGGAGATTTTTTTTTTTCCTTTTTTAGGAATGGTCCACGCATGATGGTGGCCATCAGATCAATGGCGTGGATTACCCAACAATGACTCCACAACATGGAAGTCCACTCTTCCAAAAAGAGGGAAACTCGGCCTTATATTAGCCATACATGTAGTTTTTTTACCTGATTTAATCGGATTCAGGTCCATATATGAGGCTGGATTAATAATTCGGGTTTAGGTCCATGGAATCTGATCCGTTAGAATTTTGGGTCCCTTACGATACCTTCGCATATTATTTTTAGTCTTATTTCTTGAATGGACCTAATCTAATCTGGACCCGGAGATAGATCCAGACCCATTATAGACCCGACAGCATTTCGAATTCTAACTCGCACTTGACTCAGTGAGTTTTCGAGCAAAGTCAGTGAGAAACTTGGTTTTTTTGCATGACTCAGCTGAGTTTTAGAGACTTGTCATATCGACTCGACACGACTCGCAATGACTCGGCCGAGTAACTCCCCAGCGGAATTTGAGTCAACCCAACCGGTCGAGGTATAGCTCTAACATACAACTACTGTTCTCAGGTATCAAAGCAGGACTTCATTGATCTGGCCCGAAAATCCGGCAAATACGATGAGCCCAGCCTCGAATTCCAAGCTAAAATCCTACAGTCATCAGGCATTGGCGACGAAACCTACATTCCCAAAGCTATAATGTCTCCAGACAATTGCGCCACAATGAAAGAAGGCCGCATCGAAGCATCAATGGTCATGTTCGGTGCCCTCGATGAACTCTTCGAGAAATGCCGCATCCAACCAAAGGACATTGGCATACTCGTCGTGAACTGCAGCCTATTTAATCCGACACCATCACTCTCGGCCATGATCGTAAATCATTATAAGATGAGGAGTAATATCTTGAGTTTCAATCTTGGCGGTATGGGATGTAGCGCAGGCATCATTGCACTTGACCTGGCCAAAGCCATGCTAGAAGCGAACCCACATAGCTTGGCGGTGGTGGTGAGCACCGAAGCAATCACATTTACTTGGTACAAAGGCCGCAACCATTCGATGTTGATTCCCAACTGTTTCTTCCGCATGGGTGGCTCTGCGGTCCTTCTATCAAACCGCAGGCGGGACTTCCCACGCGCAAAGTACCAGCTCGAACACATCGTGCGCACGCATAAAGGGTCCGATGATCGGAGCTTTAGGTAAAGAGTATTGGGGTTTCAAGACTCAGTGACTCGGCCCAACTCGTTTGGCCTTGAGTCAACTAGGCTAAGTTGGGTCCAGTGACTCGGACAACTCGTTATGGTTTAAGTCAACTCGGCTGAGTTGGGCCGAGTCACCTACACTTCATGCGAACTTATTGGTGTCTGATTGGATTGGACTTGTCTAGAGTTGGGCATCGAGTCAGACCGAGTTAGGGCTGACCCGACAGGCCTAACTCGAACTCGAACAAACTTGGTACCAACTCCAAAATGCTTAATTCAATCTGAGTCTGAGTCTAGCCTGGACTAATCCAAAATAAGTCTGATTCAGTCACAAGTACCGAGTTGAGTCCAGTGCAACGGGTATTCACAGACTGAAATCAACACTCAAAAGCCTAGATTCACTTGCCAGAATTGCAGTCTCTCCATAAGTTATACGGCATCCAAATGAGTTGAGTTAGGGTCAAGTCGAGTCAGGTTACCGGGTGACTCGAATTTGACTCGATTTGAGTTCAGATAGGACAAAGTCAAATCGATTCGGATTGAGTCAGATTTGAATGAGTTAGACGAGTCGAGTTTGCTGAGTCGTTTTGAGTCAACCGTGCCTAGCTCTACACTTGTCCGAGTCGACTCAGAGTTTACTGAGATGAGTCTTCAATCCATTACTTTGTAGTGGGCCACTGGGAAGTCAATCGATTTGTGACATATTCATGTGAGATCTGCCCCATTCATTCAGGTGGGCCCACTACTTGTGTGTTATGACATGAAGATCAGGCCGGTCTGCTTGCTCGGCAGTTGCGATTATGTTACCAGTGCGCGTTGCTCTGTGGGGCCCTCGTGCAAGTATGATTGGATAATTTGGGCCATGTTATAATTATCATCATCTAAGACTCATCCAATTAATTGGGATCGGCTCCTGTGGTCCACTAATAAATCTGCAAAACGTTTTGACCATTGGATTATTGACTTGAATGTGAGGCGTTAAAATATCAACTTTCAACGGTCCACAATAAGCTACACATATCAAGTAGCAGTGTAAATTTCTCACAGTGTCCCATGTCGAGTAGCACAGGAAATATGGACGGCTTTGATGATTCCATGCCTTTGCATGTGGGCACCAATGAATGTTGACGATCCCGAGTCTATAGGCAAAACGGAGTGGTATTAACCGTCCATTATTTGATGAAATGAGTAACCTGGTTTTCGAGCCCAGCATGTACAAGATGGGGACCCACCTGATGAATGGCCTGGATCTTATACAAACATGACACGTTGGGATATTTTTGAGTGGGGCCATCCAAAATATTGTATTGCCGGCCCATTGCCATCCTTACAAGTGTTGCAGTAACCACCATGCTTTCAAGCTTCTCACGTGCTGCATGAACCTTGCCTCAGATGCATACACCAGGAGGAGGATGATCAACGGCTCAAAGGCCTTGTCATAAGTCGAGACCTGATGGAAGTGGGCGGCAACGCTCTGAAGACCAACATCACCACCCTGGGCCCACTCGTCCTCCCCGTCACCGAGCAGCTCCTCTTCTTTGCCATGCTGATGTGGCGAACCGTCTTCGGTGGGCCCGAAGGATCAAAGCCGTACATTCCCAGCTACAAGCTCGCATTCGAGCATTTCTGTGTACATGCAGCGAGCAAGAACATCCTTGACGAGCTGCAGAAGAACTTAGGCCTCAGTGACAGGAACATGGAAGCTTCTCGAATGACGTTGCACCGATTCGGGAATACGTCGAGCAGCAGCATATGGTATGAAATGGCGTATCTTGAGTGGAAGGAGAGAGTGCACCGAGGGGACCGTTTGTGGCAGCTTGCGTTCGGGTCCGGGTTCAAGTGCAATAGTGTGGTGTGGCGGGCCCTTCGTCGGGTCAAGAGGCCCACTAGGAACCCATGGCTCAACTGTCTTGATCAATACCCGGTCCGAACCTAGCATGCAACTATAACGTTTTTATCCCCTTAAAGTACTGCTTTCCATCAAATGTCACCTTATCATGATAATTGTATTATTATTATTATTATTATTTGTTGTTGTTATTGTTATTGCCACTATTGCTGCCGCCACAAGGTATACGGCATGCAATACATGTGGAAATAGGGGAGAGAGGTTGAAAAGATGATATAGGTTGGTGTGGGCTGTTTACAGAGCTAAAAAGAATTACTCTATGAAGTGGATTTTTAAAATAAATTTCTTCCATGTTTATTTGGTACTTTGGCTTACTTTGTTGAAGTTTATGAATAAATTAGATGTCTAAACCGTGTCGTATTTAAGTTAATTAGAAAGCGTAAAGTAAAGAGAAAATGATGTTGGCTACTTTCATGAAAAAAAATATATATACTTATGAAAATATCTTACTTGAAGGGTAAGTTGCATAAATGTCTTTTATTATTATTGTCATGGGAAAATATGACCTAACCACTTACAAGGTTGGCTCGGTCTGACGAGCATACCTATTAAAGTGACTCCATCGACAAGGAGATCAGGACGACCTTCAGTCCACAATATCAAAGACTCAAAACGACTAAAGCAAGTTTCCCAAGCCCTCTCAATGCTCGGCTGGGATCAACAGTGGTTGATCGGTGGAGCTCTGCTCAAATTAGCCCAGCTCGGATTAATCCCGGGCAAATGGAGAAGAGTCTATACCCACTCAACCTACAAGGGAGAGGAAAATAAAGGGAGGATGCTGTTTCCTTTACACATGGCCCATCATATTTTTTATTCCACGATGGTTTAATGGGATTTCGCATCAATTGTACGGTTAGGATTTTGTTCCCATCCCCACAAGTTTTCACCTAAAACGGGTTGAATACTTTTGAAATTCGAATCTCAGGTGGCCTGCGTTCAGGAAAGAAGGTAGATTAAACACCCACCGTTAAAAACTTCACAGGGCTTACTGAATTGTTTATTTTCTATCTAACCTGTTGATAAGGTCACACAGACTTAGATGAATAGAAAACACAACAAATATCATCTTGATCCAAAACTTTTGTGGCCTACAATAAGTTTTTACAATCACCACTGTTTCCTGTTCTGTGGTCCATATGAGATTTGGATCGCCTTCATCTTTGAGCATGTGGCCTAAAATGAACTAAAAAAAGGATGGACGGTGTAGATATACAACGTATGCATCGATGTAGACTCCACGGTTACGGACTCAACGAAGGGGGTGTTTCACCGGTTGGACCATTTGTTACCGTCTATCCGCGTGATGGAGAAATTTACCACTGTACGACTCATTTATGGCTCATTTATCTGTTGAAGCCCAACTCATTTTACCTTATCAGAATAAGCCCTAGCTGTACGGACGATTTGCCAGAGGTCAAAATTGCCTTTGCTTTTACGTACGGTTGGTGCTCGAAGACGAGCGCTGACACTCTTCCGAGTATTACGTACGGTTCAAAAGATATCAAAGCTACATGGCCCCACAGTTATGTATTTATCATACCCTGAACGTTCATCCATATTTGCAGATCATTTCTTGGCATTATAAAAAAAAAAAAAAAAACATTCATATAGGAAAGATCAACCCGATCACGCCATGAAGAGCAGCAAAAAATTGATTTTCACCGTTTAAACTTTCATAGGCCCACTATAATATTTATTTTCCATCTAATCTATTAATAAAGCCACGAAGACTTAAGAGGAAAAACAAATTTCATAATAATCCAAAACTTTCATGACTCCTAAAAAAGTTTTAACGATAGACATTTAAAATAAAATAATAAAATCATTTACTATGGTTAGATATTTGGCTAAGGATTATAACCGTATCCATAGATAATCTAATCCGTAACCATAATAGCCTCCTCACTCGGGCGGATAAGGTCACACCTCTTTCCAAACGACCACGACACAGTGGAAGACAGGACCTCATGGTATAGGCACCGGCGCTCATATTCCACTCGGTCTAGACGTTAGAGCATCTCCTGGCCTCGGAGGTTCTGCGACTTTCACCCAAGGACATCTTAAGTGCCCACAGTGCTAGAACCAAGTATTTCCGGTGTCCCATCTGGCCATCCACGATATGCTTGTGGAGGCTACAACCCTAATGTTGCTAGGGCGCACAGTAGTCACAATACACAATGCAAGATGCATGAGTCATACAATCCAGTCATGTATCAATCATGCGTATACCGTGCGCTCATAAGAGATAACCTCCGCCCATCAGTGAGTCTCATAACCTACCCAATGTCATATGCAATGGTCAACCACATCTCATAACAAACATGCAGATGATGCGTATGGGCATGTATTATGATACTATACTGCCACATACTCATAATCGGTGTCAATAACCGGCCTCAACAATCGGCTTCGACGATGTGGACATTTAACCAATATTATCTCAAGAAATGGCCCACTTAGAGCCTAACATATAGTAGACTCATGGCCTCACACAAAGGCCAGATATACAACACCATGGGTCCCACTCAAGAGCTTAATACACACCACGATCGGTCTCTCACATGGGCCTCATGCCAGGGTTACATATACATTATGACAGGCCTCGCTATACGGGCCACAAATACATCACAATGGGCCTTATCAACTGGGCCGCACATACATCACTATGGGCTTTATCAACTGGGCCACAAATACATCACTATGGGTCGTTCACATGGGCCTAATATACATTTCATAGGTGGGCCCTGCACATGGGCCTCATTCACATCAAGTAGGCTGTATAAATGGGCTGCACTAACATATCAAGGTGGGCCATAAAAATTTCATATTGGTCTTAAACACGGGCTGGATACACATCACAACGAGCCTCAAATACGGATCACATATTCATCATATTAGGCCCCGACAATTGGAATCGGCAATCAGCCATGACAATCGGCCATAATAACCGGCCTCGGTCGATAATCGGCCAATCGGCCATGACAATCAAAATCGACAATTGGCCACGACAATCGGAATCGGCAATCGGCCATGATAATCGGAATCGGCAATCGGCCATGATAATCGGAATCGGCAATCGGCCACGATAATCGGCCTCAATCGATAATCGGTCAATCAACCACGACAATTAGAATCAATCGATAATCAGCCTCGATGATCGGTATCGACAATTGACATCGTTGAGAATGGCCTAACAAGGCCTAAGGGAAGGTCACAATGTGGACATCCAACCATCATTGTCCATCAATGTGGACATCTAACCAACATTGCTCCCAAGGAGTGGCCTACATAGGGCCAAAATATAATGGGCCCCTGGCCTCTCACAAGGGCCTCAAACATAACATAATGGCCCATGAATACATTAAGTCGGGCTTCATTTAAGGGTCGGAATATATGGTCTTCAAATACACAATAGGTGGGCCCTGTACATGGGCCAAAATACATCACATCGGGCCTTACCCATGGGCTGAAAATACATCACAATGGGCCACAACCCATGGGCCTTAATGCACAACGGGTGGGCCCTACACATGGGCCTAATATACATCACAGGCGGGTCCTGCACATGGGCCTCAAATATACATCATGATGGGCTGCATCAATGGGCCGCACCAGTGGGCCGTCATATACATCAAGTGGGTCGCATCACATGGGCTTCATGCATGTCAAAGTGGGCCTCAACAACGGGCCACACACACATCAAGATGGGCCTAATCACATGGGCCTCATATAAATCAAAGTGGGCCTCAACAACGGGCCACAAATATATCAAGATGTGCCACGACATATGGGCCGGAAGAACATCTCATTGGGCCTTACCAAATAGGCCGAAAATACATCACAATGGTCCTCATCATATGGGTCATAAATACACAACAGGTGGGCCCTGCACATGGGCCTTATACAATTCAAATTGGGCCGTTTAGACCAAACACATACATCACGCGGGTCCCACGTCCCATGTGAACGGATGGACGGAGTGGATATGGAATAAATACATCAAGGTGGGCCACATTAGATGGTGTAGATAAGACACAAAATCAAGGTGGGGGCCTCAACGGCAATGTCTAAATGTGGACGGTGGGAATACAAAATACATACGGCAAGGTGGGCCCCACCATAACATTTATTTTCCATCAAATCTGTCCATACAGTCACAAAGGCCTGGTTAAAGAGGAAAATCAAATATCATTGATCCAAAACTTCTGTACTCCCAAAGAGTTTCAATGGTGGATGATCAATCCTCACTGATTTCTGCAGTGTGGTCCACTTGATGGATGGCTGGATCTAACACACATTTCACGGTGGGTTCCACCTAGATGGACGGCCAGGATGAAGCAAACACCCCAGGCGAGACCCACAGAACTTGCTAATGCAAGTACAACAGCTACTTGCTGCGGGTACCAGCCCACCGTCCAACAGATGGATGGTTTGGATGAAAAATAGATGGACGGTGGGGGTATAAAACATATACATCACAGCGTGGCCCATGGCACTCACGGCTACACGTACAACAGCTGTTGCAGCAGCTGCTGGCCCACCGTCCATCAGACGGACGACTTGGATTCAAATAGATGGACGGTTGGGATTTGACCCACTGGCTGACGTAAACACATCAGCTATATGCTGGTGTGGTGGTAGACCAGCCAACCCTCTCTCACAGTGGGTGGGTCCCACGTGCTGGGCTCAAAACGGTGTGCGTCCACTGGAGATTTACATCTGCCTCATTCCAGCCCATGGCCTGGGGTCTTGGATGAACGGCGTGAATGAAACACGTACCTCATGTGGGGCCCATAGAATCTGCTGAAGTCTTGTAGTGGGATGGCCCACTGTCCAGATGATGGACGGCTTGGATAGAGCAGATACATCACGTTGGCCCTACACAGCACCGTCCAAACGGACGGTGCAGATAAATACATCATGGTAGGGCTCTCGCTGACATCGCTCCCTCATGGTAGCTGGTGCGTGAGGGATCCTAGCCATTCCACTCCTCATTAGGTGGGTCCCACATGGGGCCCACCGCAATACAATATTATATTTTAATATATAAATATATAGAGAGAGAGAGAGAAAGAGGGAGGGAGGCTTCAACATCTAGCGTCCAATCTAGACGGATGATTTGGATGAAACACAACATCAGTGGGGCCCACGGTTGCTGGTGTAATACAGCAGCTACATGGCTGCGTGGGTCCCACCGTCCCACACCGTGGATGGTGAGGATCAACATCAAGGTGGGCCACAAAATGGAGAGAGAGAGAGAGAAAAACGGATGGATGAGGGGCCTGCCACTATGGACCCCTCGATACAATACATTCATCAAGATGGGTCCCACCACAACTGGGCCCCCAAATCATCAAAGCTAAATACAAAACAATCACCCACCTCAAGATCTCGGACTCTTCCTTCCACCAACGCGATCTAGAGCTCCAATGGAGAGACTTTAACGGTTGAGATTGGACTTGGATGGTGGAGATGAAAGGTAGGAAGGTGGGCCACACTACTCTCTCCCATGGAGCCATGGACGTGAGTTGCTCCCATGGAGCTTGGGAGAAAAAAAGAGAGAAATGAGAGATGAGAGAGAGAGGTGTAAGAGAGAGAGATGGGTGTGATGGGTGAAAAGGTGAGTGATGGAGTGATGGGTGTACTTGACTAGGTATAGGTGGAGAGAGAGAGAGTTGACTTATGGTTGCTTGTACTTGACATGTGAAGTGATTGATGGGACATTCTCTTGGATTTGCAAATGCGCAGCATTTTTCCTTAAACTGAACGCGAGCCCACATTCCTGGCCTAGGTATCACCTCGGCGTGCGAGACGCGGTGTTGGAACCGTGGCGATGGCGCGATCGCACTGGTACAAGTCTCGGATTGAACCGACTCAGATATACAGGATACGACTTAGGGTCGAGCGCGAACGTCGATCATCGGTTGCAGGTTGTCGGAATTCTACCGGGAGAATCGCAGGAGTTGACGGAACAGTACAGACTAGGATACGGGTCTTACACTTCACGATCATTTCCATGTATTTCACAGTCATTCTCGATGATTCCGTGTTGATTCACGGTCATATCCACGCATTTCACGGCCAATTCCCTTCACTTCATAATCATTTTCATGCATTTCACAGTCAATTCGCTTCACTTTACAATCATTTCCATGCATTTCATGGTCATTCTCGGTGATTACGTATTAATTCATGGTCATTTCCACACATTTCACCGGTCAATTCTCTTCACTTCACAATCATTTTCATGCATTTCACAGTCAATTCGCTTCACTTCATGGTCATTTTCATGCATTTCACGGTCATTCCTGGCGATTCCGTGTTGATTCACGGTTATTTTCACGCATTTCATGGTCAATTCCCTTCATTTCACGATCAATTCCCTTCACTTCACGGTCATTTCCATGCATTTCACTGTCAATTCGCTTCACTTCACGGTCATTTCCATGCATTTCATGGTCATTCCCCATGATTCCGTGTTGATTCATGGTCATTTCCATTCATTTCACAGTCAACTCCCCTCACGGTCATTTCCACACATTTCATGGTCAATTCGCTTCACTTCATGGTCATTTCCATGCATTTCATGGTTATTCCTGGCAATTCCGTGTTGATTCACGTTTATTTCCACGCATTTCAAGGTCAATTCCCTTCACTTCACAATCATTTCCACGCATTTCACGGTCATTCGCTTCACTTCACAGTCATTCCCGCCGATTCTATATTGATTCATGGTCATTTCTACGCATTTCACAGTCAATTCTCTTCACTTCACAGTCATTTCCGTGCATTTTACGGTCAATTCGTTTCACTTCACTGTCATTCCCTGCGATTCCGTATTGATTCACAGTCATTTCCACGCATTTGACCGTGAAATGTGTGGAAATGACCGTGAATTAACACGGAATCACCGGGGATGACCATGAAATGCATGGAAATGACCATGAAGTGAAAGGAATTGACCGTGAAATGCGTGGAAATGACCGTGAAGTGAAGGGAATTGACCATGAAATGCGTGGAAATGACCATGAATCAACACAAAATTGCTAGGAATGACCGTGAAATGCATGGAAATGACTGTGAAGTGAAGCGAATTGACCGTGAAATGCGTGCAAATGACCGTGAAGTGAAGGGAATTGACCAGGAATTGCATGAAAATGACCGTGAATTAACACAGAATCGCTGGGAATGACCGTGAATCAACATGGAATCGTCGGGAATGGCCATGAAATGCAAGAAAATGACCGTGAAGTGAAGCGAATTGACCATGAAATGCATGGAAATGACCGTGAAGTGAAGGGAATATACCGTGAAATGTGTGGAAATGGTCGTGAATCAACACGAAATCGTCAGGAATGACCGTGAAATGCATGAAAATGACCGTGAAGTGAAGCGAATTGACCGTGAAATGCGTGGAAATGACCACGAAGTGAAGGGAATTAACTGTGAATCTAAACGGAATCGCCGTGATTGACCGTGAAATGCATGGAAATGACCGTGATATGAAGGGAAATGACCGTGAAATGCATGGAAATGACTGTGAAATGAAATGGAATCGTCAGGATTGACCGTGAAATGAAACGAAATCGCCAGGATTGACCGTGAAATGCATGGAAATGACCGTGAAGTGAAGGGAAATGACCGTGTAATGCATGAAAATGATCGTGCAATGAAACAGAATCACTGGGATTGACCGCGAATTGCATGGAAATGACCGTGAAGTGAAGCAAATTGACCTTGAAATGCATGTAAATGACCGTGAAGTGAAGGGAATTGACCGTGAAATGTATGGAAATGACCATGAATCAAAACAGAATCGCCGGGATTGCCCATGAAATGCATGGAAATGACCGTGAAGTGTAGCAAAATGACCGTGAAATGCATAAAAATGACCGTGAAATGAAGGGAATTGACCATGAATCAAAACGGAATCATCGAAATTGACCGTGAAATCCATGGAATGGATCACGAAGTAAATGAAATTGACCGCTAAGTGAATGAAATGGATTTTCAACCATTGATCTGATGGAATCTTGGAAAATAACGAGGTCGGTTGGTTAAAGTAGCTTCTCCTACCCTAAAATCATATAGGTTACATTAAGTAACTAATTTTAGTTTAGAAAATATTCTTATTAAATGAATAAAGAAAGAAATGAAAAAAGAAATAATAAAATTTTACATGCTTATATATACATATTTATATAAATACGTGTTAGAGAAAATTAAAGGAAGAATAAATTTGTTAATGTAAAAAATATATATAAATAAAAATAAAAATACATGGGTTGTTGTCACGGTAGTTCGTTTATGGCTACGGTTATAATCCGTAGTCATAGGGGCCGTTAGATGGGCATGGCCTCGCCAAACAGGTTAGCAACTGGAGTGGGAACCGCTAGTTCAATGAGCCCACCCCGGATAGACTTCTATGGCTACGGATTAGGGAATCTATAACTATAATTATAATCTGTAGCCATAGGTCTGAGCATAGCAAATGGTTTTACCATTCTGCTTTGAATGTCTGTCTACTGTTGAAACCCTTTCAAGGGTTATAAAAGTTTTGGATTAATATGAAATTTATTTTTACTCTTCATCTAAGTCCTCGTGACCTTTTGAATAAATTAGATGAAAAATAAATGTTATGGTGGGCCCAATGAAAGTTTCAATAGTGAAAATTAATTTTTTTCTGCTCTTTGTGGTGTGGCACCGCTGATCTTCTGATATGATTTTTGTTCTTTATATAATGCTCCTGAATGATCTCGAAATGTGAATGAACGTTTTCGGTACGATAAATACTTAATTCAGGGGCACGTGACTTTGATTTTTTTTGAACCGTTCGTACAACTCGGAGTTCGAGGAGCGTCAGCGCTCGTCTTCGAGCACCAGCCGAACCGCTTCAAGGAAAAAAGCAGAGGCATTTTCGACCTTTGGCAAGTCGTCCAAACAGCTGGGGCTGGGTTTCAACGGGTAAACGAGCTATAAATGAGTCGTACAGTGGTAAATTTCTCCAGATGATAACTTCCCAATTTTTTATGTACGGAAGACATCTAATCCGTTCATGATAATTATAATATTAATCCCTCTTGTGTAAGTTCGTACATGTGGGGTCCATGGCTGGTTAATCCAATCCA
The DNA here is from genome assembly GCA_037074715.1 of Magnolia kwangsiensis. Taxonomy (NCBI): domain Eukaryota; kingdom Viridiplantae; phylum Streptophyta; class Magnoliopsida; order Magnoliales; family Magnoliaceae; genus Magnolia; species Magnolia kwangsiensis. Next base: position 4,006,090 of record CM073577.1, on the reverse strand, counting down.
TTGACCAGATGGACCACGTCCAAAAAATCTCCTCAGATGGTAAATTCTAACCATTCTATTAATGGCATCCAAATACATGGTTAAGGGAAAATTGAAGGAACAAATATTGGATGACTAAGGTCTTTCACTTGGGGTGGTTTTTTTTTTTTTGCCTTTTTTGGGAATGGTGCACGCATGATGGTGGCCATCAGATCAATGGCTAGGATTACCCAACAATGACCCCACAACATGTAAATCCACTCTTCAAAAGAGAGTGAAAGTCGGCCTCCGTAGTCTTATATTAGCTATCCATATAGTTTTTTACCCGATTGAATCGGATTCGGGTCCATATCTGAGGCTGGATTAATGATTCGCGTTCAGGTCCATGGAATCTGATCCGTTTGAATTTTGGGTCCCTTATGATACCTACGCATATTATTTTTAGTCTTATTTCTTGAATCGACCTAATCTGATCTGGACCCGGACATAGATCCAGACCCGTTATAGACACGACAGCATTTCGAATTCTAACTCGCACTCGACTCAGTGAGTTTTCCTGCCAAGTCAGTAAGAAACTCGGTTTTTTGCATGACTCAGCTGAGTTTTAGAGACTTGTCATATCGACTCGACACGACTCGTAATGACTCAGCCAAGTAACTCACCAATGGAATTTGAGTCAACCCGGCCGGTCGAGGTATAGCTCTAACATACAACTACTGTTCTCAGGTATCAAAGCAGGACTTCAGTGATATGGACCGAAAATCCGACAAATTCGACGAGCCCAGCCTCAAATTCCAAGCTAAAATCCTACGATCATCAGGGAACGGCGACGAAACCTACATTCCCAAAGCGAACATGTCTCCGGCCAATTGCACTACGATGAAAGAGGGCCGCATCGAAGCATCAACAGTCATCTTCGGTGCCCTCGATGAACTCTTCGAGAAACGCTGCATCCAACCAAAGGACATTGGCATACTCGTCGTGAACAACAGCCTATTTAATCCGACACCATCGCTATTGGTCATGATCGTAAATCATTATAAGATGAGGAGTAATATCTTGAGTTTCAATCTCGGCGGTATGGGATGTAGCACAGGCATCATTGCACTCTATCTAGCCAAAGCCATGCTAGAAGCGAACCCACATAGCTTGACTGTGGTGGTGAGCACCAAAGCAATCACGTTTACTTGGTAAAACGGCCGCAACCGTTCGATGTTGATTCCCAACTGTTTCTTCCGCATGGGTGGCTCTGCGGTCCTTCTATCGAACCGCAGGCGGGATTTCCCATGCGCAAAGTATCGGCTCAAACACATCGTGTGCACGCATAAAGGGCCTGTTGATCGAGCTTCAGGTAAGGAGTATTGGGGTTTCAAGACTCGGTGACTCGGTCCAACTCGTTTTGATCTGAGTTAACTCGGCTGAGTTGGGCTGAGTCGCCCACACTTCAATGTGAACTTATTGGTGTCTGATTGAATTGGACTTGTCTAGAGTTGAGCATCGAGTCAAGTCGGACTGAGTTAGGGTTGACCCAACTCGATCCAGTTTTGAAACAAGCTTGACCTGAACTCAAACTGACTCGGCACGAGTCTAGCATGCCTAACCCGATCCAAGTCCGGATCTAGCCTGGATTAATCCGGACCGAGTCCGATCCGGTCACAAGTACCAAGTCGGGTCGAGTTGACACCGAGTCAAGTCCGGTGCAGCAAGTATTCATGAGCTGAAATCACCACTCAGAAGCCTAAATTCACTTGCCAGAATCGCTACTTCTCCATCTACAGCACAACATCTCATATTTGAAATGTCAAATCTGAGCTATACACACACACAAGAGTTGAGTTTTGGATTGCGTCTGAGTAAGTACCGAGTTAAATTTCGGGTCAAATCGAGTCGAGTTACTGAGTGACTCAAACTCAACTTGGTTTGAGTTCAGATTGCACAAAATCAACTTAATTCGGATCAAGTCAGAATTGGACGAGTATGACCAATCGAGTTTTCCAAGTCGTGTCATCCCGTGCCCAGCTCTAGACTTGTCTGAGTCAATTCGGAGTTTACTCGAACGAGTCTTCAATCCATTACTTTGTAATGGGCCACTGGAAAGTCAATCGATTTGTGCCATGTTCATGTGAGATTTGCCCATCCATTCAGGTGGGGCCCACTACTTGTGTGTTGTGACATGAAGATCAGGTCGGTCTGCTTGCTCGGCCATTGCGATTCATGTTACCAGTGTGTGTTGCTCTATGGAGCCCTCGTGCGAGTATGATTGGATAATCTGGCCCAAGTTCTAATTATCATCATCTAAGACTCATCCAATTAATTGGGATCGGCTCTTGTGGTCCACTAATAAAGTTGAAAAATGATTTTGACCATTGGAATATTGAGTCGAATGTGAGGCGTTTAAAAAACAACTTTCAACGGTCCACATTCAGCTGCACATCCCGTTCAGTCAAAGTTTCTCACTGTGTCCCATGGCGAGTAGCACAGGAAACATGGACGGCTTTGATGATCCCATACCTTTGTATGTGGGCGTCATTGGAGCGATGAATGTTGATGATCCTGAGTCTATAGATAAAACGGAGTGGTATTAACCGTCCATTATTTGATTATATGAGTAGCCTGGTTTTCCAGCCCAGCATGTACAAGATGGGGACCCACCTGATGAATGGCCTGGATCTTGTACAAACATGCCACATCGGGATATATTCGAGCTGGGCCGTATGGCCCATTGCCATCCCTACACGTGTGGTAGTAACCACAATGCTTTCAAGCTTCTCACGTGCTGCATAAACCTTGCCTCAGATGCATCTATCAGAAGGAGGATGATTAACGGCTCAAAGGCCTAGCCATAAGTCGGGACCTGATGGAAGTGGGGCGGCCACGCTCTGAAGGCCAACATCACCACCCTGGGCCCACTCGTCCTCCCCGCCACCGAACAGCTCCTCTTCTTTGCCATGCTGATGTGGCGAGCCATCTTCGTTGGGCCTGACGGATGAAAGCCGTACATCCCCAACTACCAGCTCGCATTCGAGCATTTCTGTGTGCATGCAGCGAGGAAGAACGTGCTCGACGAGCTGCAGAAGAACCTGAGTCTCAGCGACCGGAATATGGAAGCTTCTCGAATGACATTGCACCGGTTCGGGAATACGTCGAGCAGCAACATATGGTATGAAATGGCGTATCTTGAGGGGAAGGAGAGAGTGCACCGAGGGGACCATTTGTGGCAGCTTGCGTTCGGGTCCGGGTTCAAGTGCAATAGTGTGGTGTGGCGGGCCATCCGTCGGGTCAAGAGGCCCACTAGGAACCCATGGCTCAACTGTCGTGATCAATACCCGGTCCAACCCTAGCAAGCAACTGTAACGTTCTTATCCCTTTAAAGTATTGCTTTCCATCAAATACTGAAAATGTCACTTTATTATGATAACTGTATTATTATTATTATTATTATTATTTGTTGTTGTTGTTATTGAACAAGGTATGATGCATGCAATACATGTGGAAAGAGGGGAGAGAGGTTGAAAAGATGGTATATGTTGGTGTGGGCCACGTACAGAGATAGAAAGAGTTAATCAATGAAGTGGGATTTTAAAATAGATTTCTCCCCTGTTTGTTTGGTACTTTGGCTTAATTTGTTGAAGTTTATGGATAAATTAGGTGTCTAAACCATGCCATATGTGAGTTAATTAGATAGTGCAAAGTAGAGAGAAAATGATGTTTACAACTTTCATGAAAAAAGAAATTATGAAATTACCTTACCTGAAGGGCAAGATGCATAGATGTCTTTTATTATTATTATTATTATTATTAATCTCTTAATGATTAATTGTGGGTAGAGGTGTACACGAGTTGATATGAGTCGAGCTTTGCCCAGATTGGCTCGACTTGGCCAGCAAGATACCCCAGCTTGAACTTTTCTCGGCTCGGTCCTCGAGTCTGAATGGCTAGCTCGGCTCGGTTCGATCAGTAGCTCAGGCTAGTTCGAGTAGAGTTCGAGTTGTCACGCCCCAGACTCGGTAACCGAAATTCCAAGGAATCCGATGGCCGGTTCTGGTCGTAACAGTCTCAATAGTATTCCATTCTCAGCTCCTAAGGCAGGTTCCGATCCTGGGATCTTACAAGGACGATTTTCATAACAGTATAATCATTACTAATACGAGCATACCCAAGATCACAGTAAGTTCATCTGAGAATAACAAGGGTTACACATCACAAAATTCACTAAGAATTTGAACTTTTACAACCATCCAAAAGGTCCAAAAGGACATACATGAGATAATTGGAAAAGAGAGAAAGGTCAGCAACACTAGAGTCCTCAAATGCTCAGCTCTACTCCACGCTTTGTTGCTACGACGCCTGCCTAAAATCTCCTGCATGCATCAATCGTGCATAAGCTTATAGAAGCTTAGAGGGTGGTGTAAAGTGTGATAATGGTGCACAGAAGAATGGTAGGAGGTGCAAGAAGGGAAATATACTCAATGAGAATATCACTAGCCTTACCAAGGCTTATCATGAATATGATGCAATAAGTATTGGGAGCCATATCAAGGCAATGCATGAAGGGGCTTACACAGCCAATGCTAATGTAATGCAAGTAATGTCAGCGCTCATAACCAAACCATATGTCAAGTACATTTCCAATAATAAGGAAATCATCAGAGTCCATTACACTGCTAAATGACTGTCATTCTACAGACCCCGCACAGTCAAATGAGTGTAAGAGACCTCACTACCCGCATGTGGACAGTCAATCACCAATAAGGCCTGACGGTAGCGGACCCATTTACGAGCTAGTCAAACTCAGCCTAGCAATGCCCACTACACACTAGGCAGGTAAGGCCACACCCCTATCTAACCGACTACACGACAGTGGGAGTCGCAGCCTAACAGTATAAAGCTCTAGTGTGCTCACGTATTCCACTCAGTCACGACGTTGGAGCAGATCCTTAGTACCATGGAAGTTTTGAGAATTTCACCCATGGGCATCCTATGCACCCGGTTTGCTCAACTAATATTTTTGGTGTCCACACATACGGCCATCTACGAATATTCCTGTGGAGGCAAGACCCTAATGAAGTAATGGCGGATATCCACAAGCTACGCAATACCAGATGCATGAATCACACAATCACCCGTGCATCAATCCTAAGCATTCATCTCTCAGGGAGATACCAATATGTCCTGTACAATGGCACAACCATGGTCAATCATACCTCAACCAAGCATGCATATGATGTGTATGGGAGTGGGTTATGAAGATGTATAGGGGTGCCAATAAGGTGAAGATGAACTCTCTACTTAACCATGAAGGGTTTAGGTACTTAACCAATTTCTCATAAGGAATACAACCTTTAATAGGGTCTCATATACCTGGAGTAGCCCACGAGACTAAGAAGAACAATGGTATGGGCCTAAATAATGAAACGGCTTAGCAAAGATCTATGGTGGGCCTTTAACCACACATAGAAGCCCATGGGCCTACCTTAGGGCTACCAATGTGGACATCCAACCACAATTGGTCCCCTAGAGGTAGCCCATCTCTAATTGATCATGGATCAAGGCCCAAGGCCCACGCAACATCAAAAATAAGAAATGAATAGTCATAATTATACCACAAATACTCATGTTGGGCTTCAGAAAGGGCGGCCCAAGGCCTACCCAAAATATGGGTCCAAGGGAAACACACATAACCTAACTCATATATACCACTATAGGCACATAGGGAAAAGGTTAGGGCCCAACATAAAAGCCACTAATCCCATATATTATGGTGGCCTAGTGGGCAGCCCATTGCTCAAATCACATGGACAAATGTTATGCTCTTAGTCAAGTAAGTTGGGCCTACAACCCGGCCCAAGTATAAAGTTAATTTGGTGAACAACCAAAGGCCTATCTACTTGTGTAATCTGACCCACTAACCCAACACAATAGTATGGTAAAAATGACCCAAGAGTTCAATAGACCTATCTGAAAAATTCTAGTCCAATTGTGCTTAAAGAGTTCAACAACTATCTACATTCATGGACCCAATTAAATTCAACTGTGGTGGGCCTCAAAAGTACATTCATTAAGCCCAACATTTAAGGAACTAAAGGTATAAATCATTTTCTCTAAGATCTTTATAATATGGTGGGCCCCACTCATAATATGGTGGGCCCCACTCCTCAAAATTTCAGCCCAAGGCCAAGCATAATTATAACATGTTGTTATCCTAAATTTGGGCACTCAATTGGAGTGGGTCCAAGGCCTCTAAAACTCTGAAAATTGAGGGCCAAGGTCTCTCATCATGCATACAATGAGAGGAAATCTAAAAAGGTGGCCCACCATCAGAAGAAATGTTTTTTTAATTATAGTTTTTATCAAGGCATATTGCTGGATTGCACAGCAGAAAAATCTGGGAGTCCAGCCATTTTGGCCCATTATTTTGGATGCCCAAACGGGGTCATTTGAGGCTGAAATTTTACAGAGTGATACTTTCATAGGTGGGCCACACCCCCACAAAATTTCAGCATTTTTAGATATTTTAAAGTATTTTAATTAATTTAAATAAAATAGACTGTCCAGAAAATCAGACAGACCTGGACATCCCAACATGGTGGGCCAGTCCGGCCCTCGCCACAGTGTGTATAGGGGTTCATTGGCCCTGAAATTTGGTAGGTGGGTCCTACCATGAGTGGACCATACCCCTACAAAATTTTAAAATTTTCGGACATCTGTAAATATTTTAATTCATTTAAAGAAATCAATCTGTCCTAAAAATCGGACAAATCTGGTCACCATATAATAATGGGCCGGTCCAGCCACTACTATGGTGTTTACAGGAATCCATTGGCCCCAAAATTTTGTAAGTGGGTCCTACCATAAGTGTGACACCCCTCCATAAATTTTTATAATTTTTAAACACCCACAAATATTTTAATAAATTCCAGAAATCCAACCTATCAAGGGTAGAATGTTACTAGAACATTGCAGAAAATTCAGACTGTTCACCTCACTTGGACCACACCTTTGGGACCCCAATGAAGGTCAGTTGGGGCTAAAATTTGGCATGATTATAGGTAGGGTCCACACCTTCAAGAAACATACATTAAATGGGACTAAAATGTTAAGAAATCTGGCCTCAAAATGACCCAAAAATTTGTCCATATGGTTCTGGACAACAACATATAACAGAAAATAAATAAATATAAACACTATTTAAAAGGGGATTTAATTTAAGAAAATCATGGTATGGACCACCCCAGTGGGCTCCACAAACATTCAAACCGTTCTCATTACAAAATACCCCTTGCATGTGCCCCATATAGGTGGATTATGGGCTCCAACATCCAAGGGTGGACTGTCATGGACATCCACCCTCCATTGATGGTCTGGATATTTTTGGTCTACAAGGTGGGCCACACACTCATGATCAGAAGATTATTAACAAAAGAAAATAAAGATTCAGCCATAAGGGAAGGGTCTCCGCTGCATTGAGGCCCTTCCCTTCATCACTCATGCATACATATTCCACTATATTGATGGGATTACAAGATCTACCCATGCATGCATCTTCAAATCAAAATTTAATGGTGGAGATGTCATCTCCACCAAGGATCAAGGGTCTAGATGACCTTAAGATCCTTCAAACTAAGAAAAGAAACCATGGTGGGGTTCGTGGAGAATGACCCCACCCATGAGTAATGCATGCAGAAAAGGATGAGTCAATGGTCACATCAAAGAAGACATGGGGCCTCCAACATCATTTGGTGGGCCCCACATGGTTCAAGCATGATGTGAAGAAGAGAAATAAGAGGAGGAAATGGAGATCGTAAGGTTCTAAGTACAAGCACACCCACCTACAAGGTCTTCAAGCAAACACCTCCAAGATGGTCTTCAAGCTCCAAGGTACATGGATCTATGGTTGAGATCTTATTTCAATGGTTAGATTGGGAGATATATGAGAGAAAGTGGGCTGAAAAAATGGAAGAAAGTTGCCGGAGAAGAAGAGAAGAGAGAGTGAGAGAGATGAGAGGAAAAAAGAAAGGAATGAGATTTTATTCAAAGTAATCATTATATTTGCTAGAAAAGAGGATATGATGGTCTCTCTTTCTCCCTAAAGAAGAAAAATTTCAAAAAATTCAGATTTGGGAAGAGAAATTGCATAGGGAAGAAAAAAAAAATCTCATGATGACTTCTAGAAAAGAGAAAAAGAAAGAGCCATGATAAGTTTGGAGAAGGGAGTCTATCATTGCTAGATTATACCATTATGACATCATAGAAATGGTGATGTCATCACCATTGGTAGGAGTGCACATGGAGAATGTGCAAATCATGTGAGTCTCACCAAAAAATGCAATCAATGGTCCAAATGATGCGTGGCCCATAACTTATGATCCACACGTCAAATTTTCGCACGAGACGCGTCGTTGGAACCGCGACGACGATGCGGTCGCAACGGCGTAAGTCTCAGGTCAATCTGAGTCGGGTCCATATGACCGAACTCAAGGGTGACTGCAAACATTATCCGAAGGTCGCAGATCACAGAAATTTGATCGGTAAGACCGCGGGACCAAAATGAATGAAATACATACTTATACATGCAAACATGCGAACTTGGGTCGGGTCTCACACGAGCCGAGTTCGCCTATGCAGCATTTTTACAAACATATGGACTGCACCTTTAAAATCTCATTATATGTTAAACAACAGTAGTGGTTTTACAAGTATTTCATCAAACAACTTGTAAGCAATATAAAAATTAAGAAAAAAATGGCATTTGTTTCATATATATAGCTTCCATGCCACTAGTCACACTCCATTGAGTCATTTCATTAAACACTGTGTAACAACTCATTTTTAAAAATAAACGGTGAGAACTAAATCCCACCATTTCCTATGGTGTGGCCCACTTGAGCTCCGGATCTATCTCATTTTTTGGCCCATACCCTAATATGTTTGAATACAACTGATGAGCGGAGTGGATTCGACACGTCATTCTTATGGGGCCCACTGTATAAAAAAACAATATGTTAATTGCTCGAGGTAACTGCACTATTTTTTTCTCTTCTTCCTCCTTTTTCATTTCACATGGTGAGACCTCGTACCCATCTGAGGCTAGCATCATCCATCATTTAGGGCCCACCTTCTAAATGCAGACCATCCATCCAAATTGAAATCCCATGAACTTTGCTCCAAAACCTCCTGTGCAGCTCACCTGATCAACGGATCTACCTTACTTTTGAGCTCACATTGTATGTGGATATTACAAACCTCATGTCCCATCAAACTTCATGGCAAACCCCACCTAAACTTCCGTTTCAAATTTGGTTTGCAAGCCCTCACGGTTACAGCGTCTTTCACGGCCAAAAAACCAGCACTCCTTCCATAACACTACGGTTTATGTATAACCCCTCTCATAAATCTCAACCATTGTATCTTCTTCAACCAACTCCATTCAATAGACCTCTAATTTCCAATGATTTCTCCAGTTTCTATCAATTAGAAAACACCACTTCTCATGTTTTCTCCACTTTTTCAACATAAGAAAATCAAGAACTCCCCAACCACGTAACCACCAACGAAATGGGTATTTAGCTTATTTTCAACCATTTTAAAGATTCATAAGATGAATCCATGTCATCCAGAAAGATTGCTACATCGAAATATGCCAAAAATAAAAAATCGCCATTAAAGCCTACCATCCTCATATCGATTAAAGTTGCACCATAAGTTCTCTTGTATCTATATTATCTGTCCATACCGGTTCCAAGATTGAAATCCAAACCATATACGTCATCTATCAAGTAAGCTTTCCTCCCAAGTTTCTTATTTAGGAATCAATTCATAGTTGTTATTCATAAAGGTCGACTCATTGAGTCGACTCACCAAGTTGACTCAGCGAGTTGATTTGTTGATGTAGTTGGATTTAAGTTTAGAATATGTATAAATTTTAGGATAATAGAAGTATAATTAGTATGTGTGTTTTCTTGTAGAGATCTCTAGCATTTCACGTAGAAACGCTCACCAAGTGGCGTTATGTTGAATTGAGTTGAACTTGATCTTACTGGACTAAATGGACTATATTTATATCGATCTTAGATCTTCTCGCCTAATTCAACCATACATGGGATCTATCACACGAAAACAGGTAGGTGATCTTCCCACTTGAAAATTTTAGGTTAACATATTTTTGATTAGTTATTATGTATTAAATTTATTTGATCATTATCATTAGTTGCATATTAATTTATTTAATTTCTTGGTTGCATATTGTAGAGATAATTTATTTGAGTTGTTAATTGACTTCATTTTATTCATCGTGACGTGCTTAAATTATAATTATTTTCTTATTATTACATGAGAATGTATTTTAATTTACGGGTGCTCTGCCCCAAAAGGATCACCATGTTATTTGTCTATGGGTGCTCTACCCAGGGTTATTCCCGAAAAGATCGGCACGGGTGCTCTGCCCTGAGTATTTACCCTAAAAGTTTATTCACTAGGTGCTCTACTGAGGGTTATTCACTAAAAAGATCAACACTGGTGCTTTGTCGAGGGTCATTCCCTAAAAGTATCAACACACGCAGGTGTTCTGCCCTGGATTGAACCAAAAAGAATTTTAAATGACTGTATTATCTTATTTTCTTATTATGAAAAATAAATTGTTATTGTTGTCATGTAAAATATTGATTCAATACTTGTAATTGATCATATTTATTTTATTGAGTTGTATTAGTGTTAAAGTAGATTTTTCAATTTTGAAAATGATTTGACCCTACGAGTTGTCGCGCTCACACCCGCATAGACTGTTTTGCAGGGTTTGTTTATGAAGAACCAATTGGATAAGATTAAGGACTTTTCATATTGTTTTATTTGAAGATTTCTTAAAATTCAATGTATTTTGTTATTATTATTATTTTTTATCAATGTAATTAAAGATTCAAGAATTGATTAGTAGACGTTATTTAATGCCAATGATTATTATAATTTTAGTTGCTCTGATTGCCTTGAAAATGCATGAAAATAATGTAGGTTACGATGTATATTTTGTTCAAGTACAACTCACAGTACTGGAATTCGGGTTCAGGCCTGGCCAACTCTGGTATCGAATTTCAGAGCGTGACACACTGGGTGAGCAACATCAATATCAAAGTAATCGAGTCACCGAATTGGTTCGATTCGAGTCGAGTCGAGCTCGGGTAAGCTTAAACTCAGTTCGAAATTTTTTCGAGCTCAAAAAATCAGCTCAACTTAGCTCGAACTCAGTTTCGAACAATCAAGCTTTTTCGAGTCGAGTCGAGCAAGCTAACCAAGCTAGCTCAGTTCATGTGCAGCCCTAACTGTGAGGGTGAAAATGTTCGATGACTATTCATGTTATACATGGCATAGATTGTTATGTAAAATGCTCCAGCTAAGACTAACGACGAATGCTGGTTTACCCAAATTGGATACAAATGTGAGATTTTTACCTGATTGCCTGACTTCGAATTGGGTTGGATTATCTACTTAACCGTTTACTCAAGAGTATTTTTATAATTTACCCAACCAATGATACTTTTATAATTCCATGCTAAGAATCAGGTCGATCTACAAGTCATTTAGGTCACATTTAACTGATGAACTGTACGGTCGTGAAAGAACTGTCTGAAGCTTTTTAGACCGTTCAATTATTTCTAATATCGCAGCATACCTACTGATTTTACCACATATATGTTTTAGCAGCAGCATATAACCAGTGAGATCCACGTGATGGTGTATTGGATATTTCACTTGTTTCCAATGCTGGCATATATGCCAGCGTGTGAAATAGTTTACCTCTACACACGTGTGGAATTAGCAAAAGCTCTGTTATATAAGCTAAGAAAGGAAAATTATTTGTACTCCCACTCCTCGTGACACTTGATATGCAGGCACTTAGAAATTGCACACGAGGGATACTTTAATTTACATTAAACCAACTAAATTGCGTGACACTGTCGCCAAGGCACAGTCCCAAAATGAGACTGTTGAATCAATATTATCCCTTGATTGGTGGACCGTTATATATTTTCTTTTTAAAAACATAGGTTATGAAGGGAAATTATTAAGAATTCAGATCACTCTATAGAGAGTGGGGTTCGGGTTGGGCTGGATTGGGTTTCCAGGCATCAACCTATGCCAAAGCCAAGCCAGGTAGGGTTGAGGATTTAAAGCCTGAGTCTAACTTGATTTCGGCCTAATACAATCTAATCCAACACGGTTTTCTATCTGGACCAATTCATTCAAGTTAGGGACAACTTAGTTGTAGCCTAATAATCAAATTACAGGAGAAGTTTGGATGAGTAATTTGATTGTAATCAGCTTGTAGGATGTAATGTGAGCTATAATATGAAACATGAGAAAAAGTTATGTTTCATATTATAGATAAAAGAACTTTAAACAATTAACTTTTTAAAAATCTAAAAGCAGAGAGATTTGCTTATAATCTTCCAATGATTAAAAGAATATGTTATGGGAAAATGCAGTCCAACCATCTCTGAGGTCAGCTCGACTCGACGATTGTAAGACCCCATCCATTCTGTACCATTTCCTATGCATATGTACATGATGATCGATGTGCTTAACTAGACCTGGATTTACCATTTATAGTATACACCCAACTGACCGGGATCCCAAGACCTCGAAACCTATCTCATATCGACCGCCCCATCGTTACGATCACGTAGGTATCACCCGTGCGTCTATACGATACTTTGTTTGTGAGATATGCCGTGAAGAATAATTAGCGTATCATGTGCGCAAGATGCTATGTACTTCACACATGTGCACAACACATGTGATACACACATGCACATGCCACACATGAGTGAGAGAATCTCTACCCATGTGTGTGATGTCACACACTCATACCTCTCATGTCTTATTTCTCCCTAAAGTCAACTCTTTTCCATGCCATACACTATGCATGACATCATCACACCATGTCATCCCATGCTCCTTTAATCCCACATTAATTACAAAGCATGAATTAATTACCATAATCCTAGCCCAAGTTAATATTAATCACATTAGCCTAACTTAACCAAAGATTTATCCATTTCTTTATAAATACCCATCTATTCCTTAGCATTTCACCATTTTTCATGGCAAGAGAGAGAGAGAGAGAGAGAGAGAGAGAGAGAGAGAGAGATGAGTGATCATGGTGGGCCATTAACTCCATCAATCCCAACCCTTCCATCCATCTCAACCATTGCATCTAACCCATCAAGGTTAGTACACCCACTCCACTCTTGGTTTGTTTCTTTTTGATTATTTGAGGTGATGATTTGATATGATCAATGGTGTGGATACATAGAGGAATGATGTGTTTAATAGTGTGTTTAATGGTGTAGATTCATGGGAAAATGGTAATGATACATATAATGGTGATGATAATGTGATAATGATGTGTTTAATGGTGTGGATTCATGGGAGAATTCATATTAAAAAAAATAAAAAATAAAAATAACTTCATAAAGAAATGATTGTTTATAGACTTTATGTGGGACCCACTGATTGTGGGCCCCCCACTAGAATTTTTGTATGCTATCTAAACCATCCCAAAGTGTGGCCCACTAGGCTGGCCAAACACACACACGCCCATGCACACACGTGCTCACAACATGAAACCAAAAAAAAAAAAAAAGAATACACAGCGTCCTCTTGACGCTGAAGTAGGCAGTGCCTAGCTGCTTATGAAAAAAAAATAAAAGGGGTTTGGATTGTGGGTCCACAGCAGGCCCCACCCATGATGTATGTATTAAATCCACGCCGTTCATTCCCTTTTTCAGATCATTTTATGCATTGAACTGAAAAATGAAGTCAATCCAGCTCTCTAGTAGGCCCCACCATCAAATACCATGTGAAGATATGTTTAAACATATAAAAGCACTCACTGGGGCCCACCTGAAATTTGGATGCATCTGAAACTTGGACTGACCCGTCCACCACATGGGACACACACAACAGACGGTCTGGATCGTCCTATTGTGGGCCCTATAGTTGAAAACCTTAAAAAAATAAAAATTAATAATAATAATAGTAAATAAATAAATAATATATATATAAAAAGGAATCTGATCATGAGGTATGTGTTGTATCCAAACCGTCCATTCATTTGGCGAGTTTGTCTTAAGGCTTTAAAATAATAATAATAATAATAATAATAAGATTGATCTAACTATCAAGTGGGTCACACTACAAGAACGACAGGGATTGAACATCCACCATTGGAACCCTTTTTGGGTGAGAAGTTTTGGACGAATATGAAATTTATTTTTTCCCTTAATTCAGGTCATTGTGGCCTTATGAACAGATTGGATGGAAAATAAACATTAAGGTGGGCCCTCTAAATTGTTTAACGGTAAAATCATTATCTCCACTACTATTTGTGGTAAGGACCAGATAATCTTTGGATATGATTCATTTTTGGATGATACTATAAAATGATCTCTAAAATTAAAAATAATAATAATAATAATGATAATAATAGATGAACTGTGTACATATAATAAATACCTCACTTTAGACCCATGTAACTTTGATCTCCTTGAACCGTTCATACAACTTAGAGCTCAAGCATATAAAAGCATTTGTCGGGGTCCACTTGAAATTTGGATGCATCTGAAACTTGGATTGAACCCTCAACCAAGTGGGACGCACATGATGGAGGGGCTGGATTTATGAACCACGCCTTAGTGGCCCAACAAATGATTATGAATGCTTCAATGGAAGGAAACACTCTCAACTTTTGTGTGTGGAGTGGCTCACAAGAGCCACAGATTGACTTGATTTTAAGTCTCAGGCCCACCTTGAGTATGTCTTGTGAAACCATTAGTGGTAGCCTTACATGTGCCAATGAATGAACTCATTTAGCAAATATTTATGACTCCATATGACATATGTACAATCATATGAACTTTGATGTGTGATATACTAATGGCCACCAAGCCATGTGATCTTGTAATTTCGAGTGGCCCACTTGCCTATGGAGGATTGTGAGGTTGTAGGGCCACTTAAACTTTATGAACTTATGATGTCCTTGTGACCTTTCATTTACGTGAATTCGAAAGTTTTATAACCATTAAACTCATGTGATCATTTTATGTGGATGTAGCCACTCAATCATGCCAAATTATGGTGTGCATATGGCTATTCGATCATCAATAATTGCGATCTATGTGTGTATCCACTTAGACACGTGCGATTATAGTGTATGTGTGGTCCAAACCACATGATCTTGCAGTGCCTCAACGACCACTAAATCATGTGAAATTGTGCGGTGTGTGCGGTCGGACCAAAATTGAGTGGGATTGTGTTACTGCCCTAGATTACCTAATTTTATAACGAGTACACAACCCTTCACCACTTGGCACTGTGGTTAGAGTGTGGTCCTAAGTAATAGGATCATGTGACTTGTATCTAAACCCTTAAACATGTTTAATTATAATAAATATGTAGACTCTAATGGTGTGAGGGTGTGATATACTTGTTTGGGCCATTAATCATGTGGGTATTTGATGTATGTACAGCCACCTAATCATACGCAATGGTGGAGTATATGTAGTATATGTAGTCATCTAATTGTATGAATGTGAAATATGTACAAGGCCACCTAACCGTATGAAATCTAGTGGCACTGATGGCCATTCAACAACGTAGATTTGTGCTTATCGATATAGATACCGCGACTTGAATCACATATAACTAAGTTGTACACTAAACCGAATGTGATGTAGAGTTATGTTACCCAAGCTAATGCTATCAAGGTCCTTGATTCTATACACTGTAATCTCTAAACTGTAAGTGGTACGATAAAATGTGGCTCTTGGCCCTTAACCATGCGACACCAAATATGAGCCATTAACTATGTGACTTGTGAAGTGGTTGTAGTATAAGACTTATCATAATTGGTGTAGCCATGTATTTGTGGCCTATGGGTAAGGCCCATTGAGATATGTTTTCGGCCCATATGATGAGGTTCATTGTGATGTATTTCCGACCCATAGTGATGTGTATTAGGCCCAGGTATGTGGCCTACCTATGAGATAGATTTGAGGCAACTTGTAATGTATTCGAGGCCCATGGGTGAGGCCCAATGTGATGTATTTGAGACCCACGAGTGTGATTCATTGAGATGTATTTTAGGCCCATGGGTTGTGACTCATTGTGATGTATTTGAGGCCCATGTGTAGGGCCCACCTGTTGTGTATTTGAAGCCCATGGATTGTGAAGCCTGATGTGGTGCACACATGGCCCATGTGTCGAGGCCCACTGCGATGTGTAAGGCCCATATGATACGGCCCAACATGATGTATATGCGGCCCATGAGTAAGGCCCAATGGTATGAATGTGTAGCCCTTCCGTGAGACCCAAAGCGATGTATATGAGGACTGATGTGATGTGTAATTTTACCATGATGTATGTATTGATGTTTATGTGGGCCACTCCTTGGGAGCAATGTTGGTTAGATGTCCGCATTGACAGGCAATAATGGTTGAATGTTCACATTATGACCTCCCCTTAGGCCTTGTTAGGCCCATCCTCACTGAGGCCGATTTTTTTTATACCGATTATGAGTATGTGACTGCATAACATCATGATACATGCCTATATGCATCATCTGTATGTTTTGAGATGTGGTTGACCATTGCATATATCATTGGGCAGGTTGTTATGAGACTCCCTGATAGGTGGAGATTATCTCATATGAGCGCACAGTATGTGCATGATTGATGCATGACTAGATTGAAAGACTCATGCATCTTGCATCATGATTATTATATGCTCTGGCGACATCAGGGCCGTAGCCTCCACAGGCACATCGTGGATGGCCAGATGGGACACCGAAAATGTTTGGTTCTAGCATACGGGCGCCATAGATGTCCTTGGGTGAAAACTCCTAAACCTCCGGGCTAGGAGACGCCCCAACGTCGAGACCGAGTGGATACATGAGCGCCAGAGTGTCGAATACCAAGAGGCGGCATCTTCCACTGTGTCATGGTCGGTTGGGAGGGGGTGTGGCCTTACCCGCCTGAGGGTAGGGGGCATTGTTACGCTGAGTTTGACCAGCTCGTGAATGGGTCCGCTATCAACGTGCCGGATAGGTATTAGTAGACTATTGGCCAGGCGGATAGTGAGGTTTCTTACGCTCACTTGGACTGTGCGGCTTGGAGAGCGACAGTGCCATTTGGAGTGTACTAAATCCCGGTGATGATCCCAAAGGAGAACTGTACTGATATGTGGACTTATTGATTAGGAGATTGCATACCCATTCATTCATTCATTCACTATCCACTTGGGTTGATGGTGCGTAATTATTTATTTCGTGTACCTTCGTAATGGTCAGGATTTCGGTTGGAGCGCGCGACTAACCTGAGATCAGGAGTTTACCACATTGAGTCTGACTATCCAAATTTAGGTATGGGACTGGTTTGGATAGAAGTTCCTTATGATGGACCCCATAGCCTGCGATACTACGTATTATCATCCCGACTTCACACTCCAGTATGGTCATTCCATTTGCACCGCATATTGCATTACATCCGTGACATATGACATTTTGAGTTACCTGTGGTTCTATATTTATATGATTTAGATACGACATCTGATATTTGACTCTTTATGACTATTCATTTGTATACTTGATCTGTATTGTATATTCTGATATTGTTTGACTCATGGACTTATCAGTATTTTTGATATTTTATAACTATCGCATGACAATATGATGATTATGATGTGATTATGGATGCGTATAATGCGGTTATGACTGTGGTATAGGAGAAATGAAAATATGACTTGGTGATGTTGGTGGCATTAACTTGGAATATTACTATGATGCATATGCATTGCATTGGCATTGACATCATACTCTACGTGTTACATGTCTTGCACTCATATGATTTCCTTGTAACATAATTATCTTACTTGCATATAAGACACACTGCACACATGTGTGTACTCACTAGGCTTTTTGCCTAAGCCTCCTATTTCTCATTTTTTTCCAGGGCCGGAGTAGCTTGGAAGACTTTGCTTTCTCGATGCATTGCATCTATTTTTCGATTTGGCAATGTTGACGCTGTGTACCTTTTGAAAAGCATTGTACTTGTAACCATTAGGATTTCTATTGAAGAGTGTCACTTGATAATTTGATCATGATCTTTATGCTCAGGTATTATTTTATATGTATATACAAAAATAAAAAATAAAAAAAATTCAGTCAAAATCTTCCTTGTGGTGCGCCGAACTCGGGACTTGGTATATGGAAGTCGAGTGCCGGATTCGGGGCATCACGGAAGTTGTCCGTCCCCGGGTTTGGGGCATGACAACAAACACCCGACCTGTTCCCGCAACGCTTCACCAAGGGAAGTTAGCATACACTCTCGTGGGTATAGTCTTCGGCAGAGCACGATCCTAAGTTTCTGCCCGCTCACACCCCCAAGGACTGGATGACTTGGTACTGTTAAGGGACCATCGAGAATAGATAGATCCAACGAGGGATCAGCTCCGAGCTACAACTCAGATTGACTTAGCCCTGATTAGTTCAACTTGAATCGTCTCCGGTCGATCAGTAAAGCTCGGTTTGGATTAGCTCAGTTCAGGATCTCCCTCAATAACACACGATTCAAAAGTAACTGCCAACTCTCATCACTTAATGCATAACCGTCCACCACGTGATTCTGGGGTAACTGCCGACATTCGCCACTCACGCACATCTCACCTAGCGGTTGAGAGAGTGCTTAAGATTGCGGGTTATCTTACCATACGAACAATATAAATAAAAGACCCACTTACACGAACAAGTACGTAGAATCTCTCGACCAAAACTCTTGAACATGACTAGACCCAGATTTCTAGCCTATCTTTGACATCGGAGGGTCCCCTGTTCTAGCCAAGGTCTCCTTCGCTCTTTCCCTGTGTAGGTGCTCGGAGGTCGGAAGATGGCAGTCCAGATTATTGCATCAAGAGGATTAAAAAAAAATAAAATTGAGAAGAAGAAAAAGAAGACAAACTTCTCCCCCTCTCTTTTTGTTACTATTGTTAAGGTTGAAATTTCTCATATGTTAGGATGTTGTCAAATCTTATGTTGTGTTTGAATTGGTGAGTTCACTTGTGTGGCCCACCAAATAATTTATTTATCATAAAAATTCGGCACATGTTTCATTGAATTGAGCTTATCGTAATGATCTATTTTACGTAAAAACTTTATACGTTATTTAATTATTTCTAAAATATTTATTACTTCAGACAATGTTACGAGTGAATACCTAAATGTAAGATATAAACAGATTTCAATTTATTCAAGCACAAACAACTTTTCTCTATCATCATATTACAACTTAAAACTACACTTACAGTTAAATTACTTGTAACTAAATTACAACTTAATAACTTTACAAGCATCTAAACAACCTTTGAAAGTCATTTGCACGCATAATCCAAAAGCACTTTAGGCATGTAAAGTCAGAGGTATTTGAAATGTACCCATTGCAGGTTTAGTAACTCAATACCCTATATCATATTGAGTAAAATCTTTGAGGCTCACTGTGATGTATGCGTCTTATCGCCACCATCCATTCCCTTTTCCAACTCATATCAGGGCATGACCCTAAACTTGAAGCATTTCTAAACCTCAATGGACCACACCAATGAAAAGGTGATTGACTGTCGTCCAGTAAAAACTTCTTTGAGAGCACAAAAGTTTTGCATGAAGCTGATATTCATGGTTTTCCATCATGCATGCATGTATGACCAAATCAACAGGTTAAATGACAAATAAACATTACAACAAGCCTTAAGGCATGTTTGGATTCGCGTATTGTATCGTATTAAGGGTGGTTTTTACATCATACTGTATTTGGATAGGAGTTGGCGTCCGAACATACACATGCGCACGAATACAATAGAATACCAAAAATTTCGAAAGGTGGTAGAGTAAAAGAAGATGCCACTGCATCGTGCAATGCAGCGTCTTTAATGCGTTGTATTTTCGTGCGCGCGCACGTGTGTTTGGTGATTTGTGCTGTATAGATTTAACAAGTCAATCATGGTACGTGTGCTAGCTCAACGCATTTTATCAAGATCCAGGCCGTTCATCTGGTAGGACTAAGCAAATTATACTCTAACTAAAAAAATCAGACGGGTTGACTAACGAGGAATCAGTGCTTGAATTAAGGCCATAACTAGCCAGTAAATAGGAGTTATCGGAACCCCTGTAACGCCTAGCTCTGTGTGGCCCACCGTTATGTTTGTGTTACATCCGTTCCTTCCAGCTATTTCTACGAAGCATTTCAGGACAAGAGCCCAAACACAAAGGATATCACAAACTCAGGTGGGCTGCATCACAAGAAACAACAGAGATTGAATCCCAACTACCGTAACCTTACAAGCCCCACAAAAAGGTTTTTGATGAGGCTGATACTTATGTTTTCTCTTAATCCAGGTGCGAATCACCTTATGAACGGGTTAGGTGGAATCTAAACATCACGGTGGGCCCCATGAAGATTTCAAAAGAGGGTGTCTCCATTACCATTGTTTTTTAGGATGTGGCCCACCTAATTTTTTGATCTCCTTCTTGTTTCCTCTTATGTCCCCATAGAAACCAATGGACAGTGTAGATACAACGCGGTGGGCCACAAAGAACTGACAGACAACTCGCATCCTCAGATTAAGCTGCTTTGGCTTTTCCCTACCACCCATTCTTTCTGATATACGTGTGGTCGACCTGAACATATTGTCAAACAGACTCTTCTCCGCATAACCTTCACGTGTGCTCACTTGATGGATGGCTCAGATCTTATACACTTCAATCAAACTTGGTGGCTATGGATGGACGGTCAGGAGTCCATTCCTTGAACAAACATTGAGTTCAGTATATCCGTTGATTACATTTTTGAAATCGCTCCATACCAAACATCATACTGATCAAGTATATGCGTTTTACAGTATTACATCGCAATATAATACTATACGTGAATCCAAACAGGCCCTTAGGAAAGCTTTTAGTGGTCAGATTTCAATCAACACTGTTTCCCTTGGTGTGGTCCACCTGAGAAATAAATATTTCAAATTTATTATCTTGGGTACTGAATTGAGATGTTAAAATGGATGGACGGAGTGGATAAAGCAAATGAATTATGGTGGGGCCCACGGAACCGACCAGTAACGAGATCTCGGTAGTGAAGGGGTCACCACTGAGTCCGACTCCGTCTGTATGGGGCCTCTGGGCAACAAATTCCAGACTAGTCCGGACAACATTCTAGAAACCTCGTCTTATCGGCTCCAATCCCTGCTATAAAAACCCCTCCTGTAATTACAAAGCTCTAGGGCTTTTTTAGGGTTTTTAGCTTCTAGTTCCCTCGTCCAGTTCAATCTCCTTCGCATTTCCAATCTCATTTCAGGTTCGTTTTTCTTAACATCTTCCAGAAAGTCCGTAATTTCATGGATCAAGGTTCAATTTCATCTGCATTTTCTTTCAAATGATGTGGATTTTTGGGTTTTTCTTTCTCGTTTGGATGATTATATTCGCGCGGGCCTCCTTTTTCTGATTCTTTTGAGCTTTTTCCTCATAGAAATCTGGAATTTCTTACTCGATTTCGAAAATTCATCTGCTCTCTTTCGGATGTTGTTGATGGTTTTGTGAGTCGAAAACTTGAGGTTTTTCAGCTTTCTGGTGCTTAGTTTATTTGAGAATGTCTTTTCTCTTTGATTCTCCGATTTTTTATTTTTTTTTTCCTGCAGAAATCGCAATTCCTCACTCTATTATGGAAATTCTTCTATTTTCTTTCGGATTTTTAATAATTTCTGTTTTTTAATTTTTAATTTTTAATTTTTATTTTTAACATCATATATATTATTTGATTCTTCTTCATATATGTTGTTTTTCCTGATGTCTTTGAGATTTTTCTTTTTTTCTTTTTTTCTTTTTTTGCAGGATTTCCATGGCTACTGTTCAGTTATCCGGTGCTTCTGCAACCAGGAGCTTGCAACCTTTTGAGGGGCTCCGTCCTTCCATGGTTAGGGTTTCTTCGGTCGGGCCTTGCAGTGCAGGGCTTACGCAGAGGCGTTTCCAAGGTCTTGTTGTTAGGGCCGCAACCGTTGTTGCTCCAAAGGTATTCTTAATTTTACCTTTCATGTGTATTTTCACCATTTTTTTTTTATTGGAATCTTTAATCCCCTGTTGAAGTTGTATTTACATTTTTAGGTTGTTGAAAGTAATGCAGCTCAAAAAATCTTTGTAGGTTTCCCTTATGAAGTGAAATGTTTACTAATGACTGCATTTGGATTGAAGAAAAAAATACGGGATAGAAATGTATGTGAAAGTTCTGATGAAAAATGGAGTTATTCTTGTAACATTGGCACTTTGCTGGCACTATTGAAATGATTTTAAATGATTTTTTTATTTGTAAAATGAGTTTTGCTTGAACCTAAGGCCACAACAAAGTACTGAAACACATTTGGTTTTTGAATCATCGAGATGGAAATTGAATTCACTCGATAAGATATGACTACCTCCCACTTGAAACCCAAAATCCACATTGAATTGCCACAAATTAGATGACACACTTCAGTTGCAGTAATGTAAAGAGGAAGAATAATAGGATCATAGGATGAAGAAGGATAAAAGCGTGGAGTTTCACCACAAGAAAGTGCAGTTTTGCATCTAGGGATAGAAAATGCTCCAGTTTTAAGAAACCCCATATGTTTGAACCAAAAACAAAAAGGGTCTTCATTCAATTGATCTTTGTGTTCTATGCTTTGTGTGAACGACAATGTATTGCGTTAGTACATGAAGCTATAAAAGAAACCTTTATTCAATACTTAACTCTTATTTGTCCTTGCTCCCCATATCTATTGTTTTATTTGATTCCGTCTTGATGCAGGGATGAATGTGATGAGGTCGATCACCGTCTTCCTCAAGGATACTCTGAATCTAGAAAAAAGCAAGAAAATAGAAAATAAATTCTATAAAATTCGTAATTTGATTGATGAATCAAATAAACGAGTTCACAACCCTTTAAATGGGGATACTAACCAATGAGAGAGATTTCAGAATCAAACTACAACTAAAACTCCTAGAATTCACAACTTACTATAAATAGTAAACTCACTATTTATAGATATCTACTAGTGTGTAGGGTTTTCAGCCAAAAATAGTAAGTGTCCTATTTGGCTTCACCACGCTGTTCTCCTAACTATTATAAACACTTTTCACATTGGGCACAACTCCTAAATCCCAATGGATGAAGAGTTGTAATCAAACTAAAACTTACTATTTATAGTAAAAACGAAATTAAAATAGGGAAACGACCGATGGTATTTTGCAAATCCTGCTTGCGCAACCCAGTGTAGCTGGGTTGGGTGGCTAAAGTAGCTCGCCCTACCCCAAAATCATATATTTTACATCTGATAACTCATTCTGGATTGCGAGATATGCCCGATTTAAGGTCTGACGGTCCGGATCACTTCTGTCATCAACCGAGCCTTTTTTGATCAATCTTGGCCATGAAACTGTCCGTGACCGGCTCTACATCAAGTCTAGCCTACAACTATTTGGGATAATGTGTATTAAGCTATTTTTTTTAACAATCCCCGAGTTTCATTGAAAAATTCAACAACTTTCCCAATGTTTCCCCATGTTTCCCAAAAAGTGCGATAAATTATCCAATACAAACGATATATCCCATGCGATAACCAATGTGTATCTGTATCCCAAGGATGTGATATGTAACATGATACCGATATTTTGAACACTGCATGACGCTATATTGAAACGCCATGGGATTTGTGCATTGTGATCAATATGGATTTTGATTTTTGTCTTATTCTGCAGTATACTTCAATTAAGCCCTTGGGTGATAGAGTGCTTGTTAAGATCAAGACTGTTGAGGAGAAAACAGTAGGTGGCATTTTGCTTCCTACAACTGCTCAGACTAAACCCCAAGGGGGTGAGGTTGTCGCTGTTGGAGAAGGTAGGACGATTGGCAAGAACAAGGTGGACATCAATGTTCAGGTACACGTCTCGCTTGAATATAAATTTAGTCTTTGTATTCTTGTATGTTTATTACTTCTGTGTTTTGAATAAAATGAATGCTGTATGCTGTTGTTGTTTACAAGCCATACAGGCACCATTATCGAAGTACACATGCCAACATGGCAAGCAGTTCATAAGTGGGCCTCCACCCTACCCAAAATAAGGCTGCTGTACCCATCTGATGGGCACCTTCCCTACATGAAAAGAGATGGTATAATAAAAATGCAGTGGACCAAATTCAAATTCATGCTTGGCCCTGATGAGTAGGTTGGCAGGATTTTATAGATTGGAAATCTCCACATGGTGGTGGCCTCTTTATGTGAGGTTCAGATGACCCATACACTTATCAGGTTGGCACATGTGAAGTTGTGTGCGGTTGAGGGTGCTTGTGAGGCTGGCAAAACCATCTTATCTTGAATACCAATTTCCTTGTGTGATTTTTTTTGTTTGTTTTTGGATTCTTTTGTGGTGGTAGACTGGAACCCAGGTTGTGTACTCCAAGTATGCAGGCACAGAGTTGGAATTCAATGGTTCAAACCATCTTATATTGAAGGAGGATGACATTGTTGGTATTCTCGAGACTGATGATGTCAAGGATCTCAAGCCTCTGAATGACCGTGTTTTGATCAAGGTATGCTTTATCTGTTTCCAAGCATATTTTCAGACTTGCACTTTGGATTTTAAATCAATGTAATTGCAGCATTGGAAGATGGGCATGTCAGAGAGACAGTGAGCTTATGACCCAGTGCCAGTACAAATTCTCCATTGCCTAACTGGACCTACCTATGATTATGGTGGATCCACTGTGGATTGCACATGGCTTCAATACCACCCTAAACGGCTGATTGCAGCCATTTAAGGGCCTTTAAATGGTCAATACCAGCCATTTTTTACTAACACCATCCATCATCCATGTCCCTAACTGCATGCCATTGATTACATCTAATCATGTTTACCTAACCAATGGACTTCTTTATCATAATTGGCCCCCTCTTGGGCTCCATGTGTGAATCTTTTTTAGGGCGTGTTTGGCCGGCTGGATTAGACGGGCTTAGGTGGGATGGAATTGCATCTGGTCGTGTGCCAATTCCACTCCATGTTTGGGAAGAGTGGAATTAGGTTTGGTGGAATCGTATTGGGTCCTGTGCCGATTTTACTCAATTATAGCAAGTTGTGTAGGTCCCACCATGATGTGTGGGCTATATCCACACTGTCCACCCATTTTTTGAGATCATTTTAGAGCATGGGCCAAAAAATCAGATAGATCTAACGCTCAAGTGGACCCCACCATAGAAAGCAACGGGGATTGAATACTTACCATTGAAAACTTCTTTGGGGACACATAAGTTTTAGATCTACCTCATTTTTAAGCACATGCCATAAAATGTGGTTACAAAATAAATGAACGGTTTAGATATAACGTACGTGTGTTATTCTCATTGTTTCAAATGATGGTGGGTATATCCTTTCAATGCACCACTGTATTATAAATAAAGTAGGGAATTAAGTTTATCCCATGGTAAGAGGAAACAACCCCTGCCATGGGTAATAATTATGTTTTTGGAATCCCATCCCTCCTAATACTTTCCAATGCAACTGGCCAAACAGGCCCTTAAAGGTAAGAAGAGTTCATGCCAGACTGTAAAATAAGTTCATCATCATCATCTAAGCCTTATTCCAACTAATTGGGTTGGCTATATGAATCCTTTTCTGCCGTTCCACCTCCACCCCATCTCCTTTTGGGCCTTCCTTGTGCCCCTTTAGAACCTTTCAGCTTGTATGAAGTTACTTCTAACCAGTGCAGTTCATGGTCTCCATTGCACATGACCAAACCAACTAAGTCTGCTTTACCTTGTCTTGTTACATATTGGTGCTAAATTCACTCAAATATATTCATGTCTAATTGTATCTATCTTGCCACTCATCCATCTCAACATCTTTATTTCTGCGAGACCAAATGTGATAAGATAAACCCGTGGGACCCCGCCAGTGATGCCGAGGAAAAAGAAGGAAAAAAGAAGAAGAGAGATTCTGCCATGATGAATGGGTCTGCTTTTTATTTTTTTAAAAAAATTGCACAATAAAAGAAATGGACCACCTGTAATTTCACTGTTCAGTATCACTCACCTAATGATGAAATAGGCTTTATTTTTTTAAGCAATCACACAATCACAACATGGTCCACATGATGCACAGTATATATATATACCGCAAATAAATCAAGGCGTGAGGAGAGTAGATTGTACACTCTCAAGGACACTTGGCAGGCTGCACTGTGAAAACAGTCACATGACATGGTCAACCCGATGCACAATTGCATCATATACATGCTGGACACGTTTAGTTGGACCATGCTTAGTTGAACTTATTTTGATCTACCAGGCATTATTAGATCAAATATGGAAGAGCAAAAAATGCAAAATAAACCCTGGGAAAGATAAATGGAGAGAGATTGAAATCTTACCTTAGAGAAAAGGCCCCTCTCAGCAATGTCTTCCTATTTGATCGGGGGAGAGTGATATGCATGTGTCTACGTGTGAGGAAGTTGAAGAGTTGTAGGAAGGGAGGCTGCTACAACCATGGGAGAGGGTGGGCGTGGACGACCGGGATCGTCCACAACACTTGAACACCCAAGCTCTGTGAGGCGCCCACCATGTTGTATATGTAAATCCACTTTGCCCATGAGGCAGGAACCCTTATTTGAACTGCACAGACAAAAGATCAGCCTGATATTAAAAAAAAACTGTGTCACACCAGTGGGAACAATGTAAAATTGCTCGTAATTTATGCAGTGTGGCCTGCCTATGTTTTGGATCACGCTGATTTTTATTACCTTCACTTTATACAGGTAGACCTGATTAATGGGTTTGACGAAATATGCATGCCATGGTTACCCCACACAAACCTACAGTTGACACTTGACTTCCTATCACCATTGTTCCCCTTGGCATGACCCCTCTGAGTTGTGAATCTGGCTGATTTTTATCCTCAGGGTCTAGGGTTGAGGATAGAACCTAATGGATGGTGTGGATTTTCATACATAGCATGGTGGGCCCCACTGCGCCTGAGTGTTTTACCAGGAGTCTTGCAGAGGATTACTTATCTTCCAGGTGTGGAGAGAGGGGAGAGGTGTTTTTTGGGGAGTTTGCTGGCGTAGAGGTGTGGTAAAATACATCCCCACATTTGTTATGGATTAGTGGAAATCACTCTCGGATTGCCACTATTTTAACACTATAATCATTTAATTATTTTCCTTGAAGTATGAGCGGTCTCATTAACCCTTTAACCTTTTATTTGGCCATTGATTGAAATTGTAGGATGTTCTAATCTTGTTGATTTTCAAGGAAATTGCCATCAACTATGTTTTTTTTTTGGTTAAACTGTTTAGATCACCAAACATTGCTCTAGATCTAATGATTAATCCCAATGCATTCTATAAAAATAGGTCTGCAAGTATTTTAATTTAACCACCTAAGAATACCAAGAGTACTCTTGATTTACATCAAAGGAAAAAAAAAAAGAAAAAAGAGAGAGTGTAAAAGAAAGAGTGGTGCCACCCAGGCAGCTGTGTACAAAATCACTATTTCCCTTCCAGTATTTATGACCATTTACTGGTGCCCTGTAGCCCACCCTATATGTGTGACATCTTCTCTGTCCATTAGATTAGGTTCTTATGGATAGGCTTTGGTGCAAAAACTCTTCCTTATCAGCAGCTCAGGTTGATCACACCACAGGTCTAAATCAAGATGGATGCCAACCACTTGTGGGATGGATGCTAAACATAGGATTCCAGGTCCCACTTGCATGAATTATTTATCATATTTGTCACTTCATAGCTAATTTAGCTGTACATCTAGAGGTTCATCTAATAGACGAAGTGGATGTACCATTTACAACAGGTGGGCCCCACAGATTGGGTTGTATATACCACATGTATATGCATAACCACAGGTAGTGTCGACCTATTCAAAGAAAATCGTCTCTTCTCGCACAGGAGAGAAGCTGACAGAGCTAACACATTTTGCTGCATGCATCTCAACCATATTTTGGGGTTCACCATGGTGTGTGTATTTCATCCACACCGTTCATCAGGCGTTCCTTGCAAAGTGTAGAAAGGACTGAAGGAGAACTCATACAGGTCATATCATCTCTAATTAACGGATAGGCATGGTTTGGCCCACATCAGTGTTGGATGAAGCTTATTTTTAGTGAATAAGGTCAAAATATGTGGGAAGTTGCATCTGATTGGGGGAGTGGATGTTATAGATCCAACATGGTGGGTGCCTGTGCCACATAGTTTAGGTGTATTACCTTCCATCAAGCAATCAATAAGATCACATATAAATACCACAGCATCCACAAGGAATGCTCTCTCCATTGGAAAATGAGAAGAAGAAAAAAATATTGTCCAAAAATCCTATTTCCTTTCTAGTGTTTAGATAATTGGTACCCATGATGAATGCTGAAAACCTTTCTTTTCTAATTGCAACTGTACATACCTCTAAACTTCAGGTTGCCGAAGTTGAGGAGAAGACTGCTGGTGGTTTGCTGTTGACGGAAGCAGCCAAGGAGAAGCCATCCATTGGGACGGTATGACCATGAGCATATAATATATCGAGCCAACTTACAGATTGAACTCTTTGAGTATGGGATTATAAGTTGTTAGGTTCTTGCATATATACATCTTTGGAAAGAATATTGAAGGAATATATTCCTTTAGTATTTTTTATTTTTGTTGGAAACTTCTTTAAGAATGTCTCATGTGCAACTAGTTGTAGCAGAAGAGAATGGGCTGCTTATATGCTATCCAACCCGTACAATGGAGCCACACCACCATGAAATGGGATGCCCCAAAATGAGGCCAATCATTCGGAGATGGCACCATGTGAATTTGTAGCTCATTGGGTGGTTGTCCATTGTTTTCTATTGGTGTGGTCCGCCTAATGATTGGATCAGCCTCATTTTAATGGAGTCACCCTTCTGCTGGATGGGTTGGATGCCAGGTATAAAACATTAGTGGGCTCCGATCCCACCCTGTTGCAGTAGAGAAGTTAATAATTTTCTTCCGAATCTGCATGGATTGCCTCTTAGGAGTACATCTGGAAATGATAGAAACTTGGGGCATACTGCTTGGTGGTGCGGACATTTGGTCTGTGTTGAGTGTACCAATGGTGGACCATGCTTCCCCCCCAAAAAAAAATAAAATAAAATAAAAATTCCTATATTCTGGGTTGAACTGTCCAATCAAGGAGGAATGGTCCATTCCTATCCACAGTGGGGTTGCAACAACACAGTTGGGTTTCACGATTGAAAGATTTAAAAACTAGGACGGTGCATGTTTGGTATCATGAAATTCCTCTTAGGATTCACTTTCTCCGAGTGATTTTATGCTTGTTGTGAACAGGTTGTTGCTGTGGGTCCTGGTCCTTTGGATGAGGAAGGTAGCAGGAAACCACTTTCTGTCGCCCCCGGGAACACCGTCCTGTACTCCAAGTATGCCGGCAATGATTTCAAGGGCGCTGACGGTTCCGACTACATTGCATTGAGAGCATCCGATGTGATGGCCATCCTATCATAAGTGGACACCGCCTAGGGTACATCACATCACGTGGGAGTATAGATTCAACAACGGGAGAGATTTTAGAGGTGTTGGGATATTATGATTTGTGATGTGATGAGTGCATGCTATTCACTGGCACGTTTTTGTTGTAGTCTGATTGTTGAAGGATTTTTCATTCCGTTTATTAGGTCCGTTGGGTCACAAATCTTCAAGTGTATTTTCATAATTGCCAAATCCAAAACAAGGTAAAAAGGCAGTGTTGCAAATGTTCAATGCGAAACACAGGTTGGGAGGGGGTGTTGATTCCCTTGAGTTTGGTCACAAACCCAGGAACGACATACATGGGCATTGGTGCTTATATAATGAACTGCGTGTGGTGTGACCCACTACAATTGAGGCTCGGCTATAAAGCATCTGTTGTGGGTCGTAGTGCAATGGTTTTTCAGTTCTGGTGGCAATTGAACCCCATTGGGCCTGCTGGCTCCTACAGGATGGACTAGACCACGAGATCTCATAGGCAGGGCAATTACAATTTCTTTTGAAAGATTTGTGGCCCGTGGCTAGGCGAAGAGCACGGAGGGAAAGTTAGAACTTTATGGCTAGGATCTTCTCCTCATATACGAGAGTCTGGACATGTTTCAGAAGTGAAATCTTAGAGAACATGTGCCAACTTCCCCTTTGGAATTCCGTTTTTAAAATTTTAAAAAAGAGTAGTAACTAGATTGCGTCTACCCTGACTGAGGTGGGACCGATCGTTGCCGTCCATGGAGAGTTGAATTTTGGGCCTTGAACGGCTTTTGCCACTCCCAAGTCCCAACCCATTTAGCATTGGTGGGCCGAATGGATGGGCCTGGCTGTTGACTACACCAATTCCCAAGCCCACCAGGCCAAGCTTGGACTGGACTTGCACCAAGGGCCTTAGATCTGTTAGGATTTTACTTTCCGGGTTCCGTCTTTAACGCATGATTATAGCCGGCCGCATGCTCTGTGTAAGCCATTCTAGCCACGAGTATGGTGTGCCCCCACCATGATGAACGCCTGACATGAAATCGGGTAAGCTGCATGCACTAGGATGACTCCACACCTAACAGGGGCTTCATTTTTGGTAAAAGGAAATGACGGTTGAATCCCAACTTTAGATTCCAGCATGCGGGCTGCTGTAGCAGATCAGTCATCATATATAATAGCAGTACATGGGGAGGGACAGGTAGCAAATAACTCTCTCTCTTTCTCTCTCCATATTTTTAACATCTTACTTGACTTTCTTCAGTACATTGGAACAAACTTGAAAAAAATTCAGTGGCTACAAATCAATGGTGATCCTGTTCAATCAGATGCTGCTCCAAAACATTTTGGTGAGATCCATGATGTGCTTATCTGATGGACCCCAGAGCGGATTGGGGGGGGGGGGGGGCTCCAGAGTCTATCTTTGGCCCTTCTGTTGAAGAATTCGATGTGTCGCTTATTTTCTTTCTGGACATTTATATTTGTAGGCCGTGTCGAGAGCTTGGAATCTGGGGAGTTTCGAGTCATCCTTGGCAAAGGATCATGGGGGGGACCATTTTCGACCCCCACACAGGAGCAAATCCCATGCTTCACTATACCATATGCACCTGCTGCTGATGCTCAGGACCTGCATATGAGCATATGATAGCCTTACTTACACCTGAAATATATATAATAGCTTTTTGGATTTTCAATTGGTGAGTGGCGAATGCATGAATGATTTCCACTGTAACCCTGGTAATCCATCACCGATCAAAAGAAGCAGCTGAATTGTCATCGTACTGACCCTTCCAAGCATTTCCACTATCAGACCCACTACATGCCGGGTTCTGTATGGGAATGTTCACCAAATCGCCGTCCAGACTCATTTGCTGAACTTCTGCAGACGACAGTATCTTGATGCTCTGGACGCAATTCACAAATTCTCTGCAGTCAGAAGAAGACGGTACACGAAAATCAAATTATCAGATGAAAAAAAAAAAAAAAAAAAAACTGATTTAGTGGTGAAGAATTCAATGCCCAAGTGTTTCAATCTTTCACGCAAATTGTGCAATGTTAAACAATCTTCCGAAGAACCAAATAGTTTACCCTCACCAGATGGTCCTAGCTATCCAATTGGCCCATGTTAACTGCTGGTTGTAGTAATCCATTTTCACCTGAATGGCTAGGATCATTTGATAGATGAGATATTAAGCATGGACCACCCACAATGAAGCCCACCTGATCCACATTTTATGTTACCAAAAATGTGTGGGCCCCACCTCCATTGTTGGGTGGAAAGAAAAAAAATAAGTCACAATACCTTTTGAGCATCATATAATGCAGCTACAAAAAACCAAATAATCTTTATTAACTTTTGTCACTTACTCCCATGGGTCATCCCCGACAAGTAGGATATCGTTTTCGTGATCCACATACACCAGTTTCCATTCAGTCCTGTGCTGATCTTCCAGCTGCCCTTCTATCCCAAACATGCGCGCAAGATCGCGCCTGAGCTCATCATACCCACTATAACGAGTGGCATCAATGGATCTTCCAACAGAACCACGCTTTTGAACCTTCCATGTTGATGGAAAGGGTGGCATAGACAACTCAATGATGTCAGAAGCAAATCAAGGAATGAAAATGGCATGCCGCCTCCAAAGCAAATACAGATACACATATATCAATCCATCTCAGCGACCATATATCAAGAGGTTAGGTGTTCAAGCTCCAATAACATTACATTTGAATGATGGGCCCAATGCGGTATCTTGAAAATCACACTTAATGTATGATCCTGCCACCCCAAAATGGCAGCCATTAGATGGACATTTACAATGAAAATTATCACGGTCTAAATTCAAAGGTGAACATCAGAGGAAGTATCATCCAAATAGTGTGATTACCACATATGCTCCATCAACCATGGGCCCACAATGTGAACACTGGACATGTACAACACCGTACATTACAAGAACCTCAGCAGCAGATGTTGGAGCTGAACATATATTCTAACAAGAGCTAAGAGAGGAAATAGGACTTGATCGACAACAACCCACTTAATTATATAATGGATTTTTGCTCTTGAAAATATATGAAATTCATATTTTCAAGGGCAAGATTGGATTAATAGAATGTAATCGGTTGTAGGTGATCATCCCTTGTGTGAGAAAAAGCTGACTACACAGCTTGAAACATCATTAACCACATTAGGAAAAAAGAAAAAACAGAACTGCAAAGCAGGTGGATTGTGAAGTGGCAAACCTTGGTAAATGTCCGCATACGCTGAGGTTGGTTGGCCCACATCCCCCTATTTAGAACTGCACTCTCATTGACCACAGCATCGCTTGAACAACCGGGCTTAAATGACATGTCCCGCACCCCAAACGACTGAGAACTGATTCCTGCTGTTGATAACTCCGTCTCAATGTCTCTCTGATTACTATAACCAGACAGCAAGTTCTGAAGATCCTTCCCAGAGCCAAAGCCCCTTGACAACAGAGCATCTGGTGTTAAACCATCGATGTTAACTCCAAAGAGAAGATTATTTCGTGGGTCTGCTTGAACGTCACCATCCAAACAGAATGGAGGCAAGGATAGACTCTGTTGATCGCCACCGTCCAAACAAAACGAGGTTGCAGATGAGGAAGCATCCAAGTGGTCGGTAGCGGTGCTTCGGTATGCTAGTTGGTCCAGTTCTTTCACTGCGGGCGTTTCATTCTTCACTCCAATGCCGGGCTTGCTATGAAGTTTTTGAAGTGGATTATTTGCAGGATGAATTGTGGTTTCCTGATGAGTTCTGTTCAACACACTCAATGAAGACACGTGGCAATTATTGGTAGAAGGTGAGGTCGAACACGATGGGGCATCCCCATTGGTGGGACCCGAATGAGTCCTCACAGGCAAGGAGGGCTTGACCTGACCCAGTAGATGATTCGAGGAGGTTTGCTGCGGTTGGTTTACTGGAAGTGGAGAAAACTGGGTGCTACCAAGCTGCTGCTGTGGCTGCTGCTGTTGCGGCTGTTGCTGTTGTTGAAATTGCTGAGTTTGTTGTTGGTGTGGCAGCTGAGACTGCACACGCGGGCTGAGCTGGGAAAGCAACTGCTGCTGCTGCTGCAACTTCTGCAGCAGCTGAAGCTGAATCTTCTGTTGGGATAGCGGCAGCTGTTGTGGCTGTTGCAGTTGTGGTAATTGTTGCAGTTGTTGTGCTAATAGTTGTTTCTGTTGTTGCTGCTGCTGCTGTGATTGCTGTTGTTGTACTGCTTGCTGCTGAAACTGCAAGTTTTGTTGGACAGGATTCTGGATTGGGCGTGGGAGGTTTTGTTGAAGTTGGGCATTGGGCACGAGAAACTGCTGCTGCTGTTGCTGAAGCTGAGAATGCATGAGAGGTTGCTGCAGAAGTTGGCTTGGGATCTGAGATTGAGGCAGAGGTTGGTTAATGAATGGTTGTTGTTGCTTTTGCTGCAGTTGATCTACAATGCCCGGATTAACAAGCACTGGTCGCGGTTGCTGCTGCAGTTGTTGCTGCTGCTGTTGTTGTTGTGGTAGTGGTTGATGCAACTGTTGCTGTGACTGTTGTTGATGTAGCTGCTGCTGCTGCAGCTGCTGTGTTTGTTGCTGTAGTTGCTGCTGCTGTTGTGTTTGTTGCTGCTGCTGCTGTTGAGGCCATGTGGGAGCTGGCTGCTGAAATTGATTGGGCAATTGGATTTGTTGATTTGCTTTGGGAAGATTGAAGTCCGAATTCGGCGGAGGCAAGGCATGGGCTTGAAAATTCAGTATCTTTGATGGGTCTTCGGTGGTTTGGTTATTATTGAGTAGGGCTGAGGCAGCCATCGATGGGAAGTATCCCGACTGAGCGGCCGAACCAATCAGCTGAGGGTTCTGCTGCATGCTCATCCATTGGACCAGACTCAAGCCCGGGAAGACCGGGCTCTGAACGTCCTTCATGCCCATATCGTCGGCAAGCCATGGCATTGCCCTCTTGAAAGCATTCTCCACTTCGGACTCATCATCTACAAAACCGCTCCTATGGACCCTTGGTAAGAAACTATGAAGCACCCAGAAATGGAGATTTCAGAGTGGAAAGCACAAAGCTACTTAACAGCCCATTTGGGTTTTGTTTTCCATGTTTACAAAACGCTTGCAGGTTCAAAATGAATTCCAGATGCAACATTATGAAACATATCAAAGTAAAGCATAACACACCTGGCATCCCTGGTTGTCTGGGGAACTTGGGTCTGAAAAATGGAGGAGGGCATATATAGAAAGGAGTTGTCACAGGCTCGATCTCCCAAATTGAAACTCGATTCTGCCGTTCACCAGCTGTTGATTCATCCCAGCCAACCTGTCCAGCCCCATAAACTTATGAATGGCAGGGTAAATTAGAATGCCAACAAGACAGTCTTTGTCAATGCATAGATTCACTTGACAAGTATCGTATGCTGGTTGTTTCAAACAATCCAGTTGAGGATTCATACAACTCAAAAGTCAATTAGGAAAAGCTGTATGCCAGTTGTTCTCCACAATATGCACATTTAACCAATGCAAACGGATATGGTGGTGGTAGTAGTAACTCAGGTTATCAGTTCTGTACAAGTGGGGACCACCGTTCGGTGTTACAGACCGTTTATCTACTGGTGGCCACATTAGATGGATGATGATGGATGATGATCTAGGCATCTTCTTGATGGACAAACCTATGTTTAGGGCTGCAACTTCGGTTCAGGTCAACCCGAACCTGATTGATGCTTCAGGTCAGGTTGGGCCTGGTTGTCAAGGTCCTCAGTTGGGTTCAGGTTGGAAAAGACCAACCCAATTTGAAAACGGGAAGGTTTTGGGATGAGCAACTTCAGGTCGGATTAGGTCAGATTGGGAATAATTACCTGTATTTGGGCCAGTTGTGTTAAGAGTATAGAGGCTTCGATTGGGTTCAGGTACGGCACCTCAGGCGGGAACTCGGGTCAGGTCAGGT
Organism: Magnolia kwangsiensis; assembly: GCA_037074715.1. Lineage (NCBI taxonomy): Eukaryota > Viridiplantae > Streptophyta > Magnoliopsida > Magnoliales > Magnoliaceae > Magnolia > Magnolia kwangsiensis. The sequence goes on along the minus strand of CM073577.1, from coordinate 3,970,567 downwards.
TGCAGGTTGGATTGTCCGAGAGCAGGACAGTTTCAGTACTTTCAGGTTGACCCTCAACCCAACCCAACCCAATCTGCCCAAGTAGCAACCCTACCTATGATGGCTGGCCGTTAGATTGTTACGGGGGAAAGATTGGATGGAAGGAATCTTCCAAGCGGAGATTTAAGGGGCACAGTCCATCTATCATGGGGCCCATCAAATCAGCAGTCTGTATGACCAAACCAATGACAGGCTCCACTTTTACAAACTGTAAACCTCGGCATACTTGTACATTCTCGGGCATAATCCACATCAAAAACAGACACATAACCAAGCCTCTACCATAAATTCAGGTATGGTCTAACACAGTGCGCATGTACATATGCACATCAAAAGACATAATCTAACAGTACATTTGAGATTATAATGTAAACCTGAAGCTTGCGCCACTCTGAATTCTTCCATCGTACTGAATCAAGATCACTGATGCCTGTGATGGTGCCCATATATCTGCGGACTCCTGATTCCTCAGTTTCGAACATCATCCTGAACCGCATACCAAGGGAAACTTGGTGGTACATTGCTTTATTGTACTTGGCTAAGGGAATCACGAACTCAGAAGGACTTGCTCTGCAAAAGCATAATTGAAGTTTTGTTAAATTTTGTCAATCTGACATTTATTGATGGAATCACATGGTCCTCCAGATGAGGATCTGCACTGTATCCTTTGGTTTACAGTTCATACCAGAGGGGGTACATGAGTAAGTGATCCAGACCATTGATCTGATGGTCCACACCATGGATGAACCATGTCTCCAAAATCAAAATCTCATGGACTAGATCTAGCCATCCAATCTTTGGTCTTTTTTACTTAATTAAGGACCGTTGTTATATCTCCTTCTATTAATGATATATTTGCAGGGCACAAAAGAAGAGTTGGGTATCTTACCATTGAAGATGATACCATCATGTGTTGTAATGACCCTCATAATCCAATTGATTTTATCAAATCAATCTTAAAATGTTGCGAAGTCTCTGGTTTTTTCAGTTCAACTATAGTACGAGTGCCACAGACGAATTGGAACGGGAGGGACGGAGGTGAAAGATTTCCATTCTATGTTGGGATGCGAAGCAGTTTCAATCCCTATGAATTATCTAGGTTTTCCTCCTGGATAAAACCCTAAATCTTTAGTCACTTGGGACCTGACTGTTGAAAGGTTTGAAAAGAAATTGGCAACGTGGAAGAGATCTCATTTACTGCCCGGGGATCTCATTGCACACATCAAGTCCACCCAATGTATTAACTTTCTCTTTTCAAGATCCCCATTGAAATTCAAAGAGTCCTTTTTTGTTTTGTTTTTTAGACCACAAATATCATCTTTGTTGAGACGAAAGTCCAAAACCAAAAGGAAGGAGGTATTGTTAGTAGTAGGATCAAGCAAAGAAATCGGCTCCTTATGGTGAAGTGGTGGTGGCATTTTGACAAGGAGATGGGGAGAGGTTGGTCTCTAGGAATAGGAATGAGCAGTAAACAATCTTCCATCTGGAAACCCATCTCTTCTTTTGGAAGTTCTTTTGATGGCATGGGGCATCCAAGGTTATGAATGTCGGTAAATGATACAATATTGGGTTGTACTGAACACGTGTTGGAGGATATATATATATATATATATATATATATATATATATATATATATATATATATATATATATATATATATAAAGAAAAAGAAACTAACTTTTTTGTGTGTACTTGTGTTTTTAACATGCATTCAATGGTTCACTAGACCATTCTTTAATAAGAATGTGGTTTATCAACTTGACCTATTGAAAGCCAACAAATAGGCTCTAATTGAGCCCAAACCAAGCATGATTTAGTGGACTAGGGCCAATTATATTGGAATACAACAACAACAACAACAACAAAAAAAAAGGATTAAAAAATTGAAAAGAAGTGATGGTTCACCCTTTCTCAATTTTTCCCAAAAATGGACCTTTTTTTGTTGAATGGTAATGATGACATTTATTAAAAGGAGCCCCAAATGGCTCAAAAAAGCAAACAGCAACTACAGCCCATACAAGGATTATATATATATATATATATATATATATATATATATATATATATATATATATATATAACAATGGCCCTAAGATATGGCGAAATCAAATTTTGGCCTCATTTCCCATAACTCACTCTCTTTTTGCCGTGGGGCACTTTTTGAATTTTTTTAGAATAAAAATGTCATCCTGCCAACTCTTTTCATTCATATGGCAAAAGCTTGTCTCGGAAGTTGAAAAGATTTTTTCAAATAAAAGAGTGTGGGTCCCACTAAATCAAGATTTGGCTCACTCAATGGGAGATCTAATCTCTTCATTTTATTCAAGGCATCTTGAGACCTCGAGGGGCATTGATTTCATCTTTATCCGAGCCCTTTGTGGTGCCCCCAAATGGAGATAACGGTGGCCTTCCTTTCCGAATTGTTTCCACTAGTGTGGTCACCCTTGATGTCCTCTTCCTTCATTCTTGGAGCCATGCCTTGAAATTAAATCTACATTCGAATGGTCGGAGTAGATTTCACTAACAAGAACTCGGAGCTTAGGCCAAGGATCTCTATTAGGCATTTCCAACAATATCCCTGCTGAGCTTGGTCCAAGGTCGCCAGGTGGGATCCACAGTGGCAAGGTGTGATCCACACTGGTCACCCTTCAAAAAAACTTATAAAAATAAAAATAAAAAAATTCCACAAACCTCCTTCCTTGTGCAATCTCCTCTTCATACTCGCCAAAAAAACAAACAAACTCCATATTCTTACCTCTAGCCGCCATAGTCGAATGGTGAAACAAGTGACTTTCCAGCCTGAAAGTTGATGTGGGTCCCACAATGAAGTGAATAGTTCGTTGGAGGCTCGCCGGAGAGTGACCGGAGAGTAGTGGCCCTGCACAACTACCTTCCAATTGTCGGAACTTTCAGAATGCTTGGGGGTCCCTCTCTAGAAAAAGAATTTAAAAAAGTCACTGGAAATATGCTGAAATGGAGAGAATGTTGCCGAAATTTAGAGGAATGAGTCCCATAGAGGTGGCAACAATGGTCTCCAATGGCTTCTGCGGTGGTGGTCCCCTCTCATAAAAAAAATTCAAAAAAACATGAATGGAGTTCAAGGTTAGGTCATGGCCCCACATATAGCTTTTCGGACAAGTTTTATGACGCCCACTGTTACTTCTTATTGAATTCCCTTCGACCATTCGAAAGGAGAATTAATTTCAAGGCATGACCCCAAGAATGAGTGAAGAAGCCATCAGTGGTGGACCATATCAGAGGAAAAAGCTCAAAAAAGAAAAAAAGCCACCTTCATCTCCATTTAGGGGCCATACAGGGCTCGGATGAAGATGAAATCAACGTCTACTGAAGTCTCAGGATACCAGGAATGAAATGAACCGATCGGATTTCTTTTTCTTTTTTTTTAGTAAGAACCACTCTTTCTTTTTTAAAAAATGCTTTTCAACTTCCGAGACAAGCTACCGCTGTATGTTCCAACGGCTGACAGAATGACACTTTTGTCCTTGAAAAATTCAAAAAGTGCCCTAGGGAAAAAAAAAAAAAAGATTTATGGGAACTAAGGCCAAAACCTTGATTTCGTCTTCATCATACCTTAGGGCCATTGTTATTAAAAATCCCCCATACAACAAAGTCCAATCACTTTGGTCAAAACCTTTAATACATGAGACCTACCCTATAACGTCCAACTTAGCCCTCTAATAAACATCCGAGTCCAACCCACTTTTAATTTAGAAGCACCGACTATTCCTCTCCCCCTAAAATGCCCAAATCATAGCCACTAAAACTAACCTCCAGACCACCATATCCTTTTTCCCGATCCCGCCTCCATGTCAAGCTAAGAAAAGGCCTTCAATGGATCCTGGCATCACCCAAGGCCATCTAAAACAAGGAATCTCTCCCAAACCATCCGAGAAAATGGACAATAGATGAACAAGTGATCATCAGTTTAGGCATCCCTTATACACACTACACAATAATTGGGAATTGCCATCAATCTTTTTTGAAAGTTATCAATTGTGAGAATCTTGTTTCTACCGACGAGCCAAGCAAAAGTCGTTATCTTAGGAAGGGCTCCATTGGACCAAGTGAAGGCCAAAAGACCTTTACAATCTTCTGAAGAAAAGGCACACAACATCTTGTAAAAGGAGTAGATAGAGAAGCAACCCAACTTCTCCAAAGACCACATTAGCGAGACTCCCTCCAATGATGGCTTGAAGTGCTTAAGCTACTCTAGAAGCCGAATGAAGTCCCCTACTTCTTCATCAGATAGGTTACTTTGGCAGGGCAGAGACCAAATAACTGCATCGCCGGAGATAGAATAACAACAATCAATGGTCATATTCAAATCCGTAAAACCTGGCTTAACATCAGAAAAGCTATTTAAAGCAAACACTCCCCAATCCATAATTCACCCAAAATCAGATCCTCTTCCCATCACCATAAGATAACCGGACCCCCTGCTCAAACCCATATTCCAAGCTAAGAACCCTCCACAATCTAGAGGCTCTATACAAAGGCAAGGCCTTTCCCCACCAACCCCCTACCTGAACACTGTATTTACTAGCAATCACCATTCTCCACATCCTTTCTTCTTCCATCCTGAACCTCCGTAACCATTTGCCAAGTAGTATCTTATTCATATGCACAAGGTTCCTTATGCCGCATCCCCTTTCCCTATAAGGTATGCATACTTAATCCCACCATAGAAGGTGAAACTTATGCTTCACTTCAGCACAATGCCACATGAAATCCCACCTCAACCTTTCCAACCTCCTCAATACCAATGTCAGACATCTAAAAAGAGACATGAAGTAGATTGGAAGATTTAACATACCAACTCTGATCAACATAATCCTTCCTCTTAACAAGAGGTGCCGACTCTTCCACCTAGATAGCTTCCTTTCAACCCTTTCAACAAACTAATCCCACAGGTGCTTGGCTGGCTTACCAATACAAACGGAGAGCCCAAGATAAGTGAAGGGAATGATTCAACTCAACACCCAAAAATATCCATCGAACTCGCCACATCTTCGCTATGTATGATTTCCAAAATAACCATTTGCTCTAAAAGCTTGAACTGATAGAGCTTGGCGAATCAATCCCTTTATCTCATAGCCCAGGCCCCACATTCCATAGGTTAGGTCCTCAGCTGAAACTCCCCTCGTGGGCCCCACATCACATGGGTTCCGCATCACACAAGTCACCCACCTCACGGGGGTGGGACCCGCCTCACATGAGCCGCCCACCCCGAGTGTGCCCCTGCATCCCACAGGCCACCCCACTCGAGCTCAGTGTGAAAATGCCCCTGCATTATCTTCTATTCATTGAATCCCACTCAATCTTTTGTTTTAATCCAAAAATAGGCCTAGATCTAGTCTAAAGTGAGTTTCGAAGCTCCAAGGATGAAATGGGAAAATGATTATAAAATTATTAATTAAAATTTTAAAAAAGAAGAAGAAGAAAATTTGGCGGGGGGGGGGGAAAGAACCTTTGTTCCTGCATGCTATCTTGCGGACTTATGGATGGAGGGAATGGTGGGCTAGATTTTATGGAAAATGCTTCAACATGCAATCTTGTTGGGTATTCGGAAAGAAGAAACAATAGAACTTTACAAGATAACTCTTTAAGTAGATCATAAGTGGCTTCCAAAATCAGGAAATATTTGATAAATTGAGGACACGTTGCAGAAGAATTTAAAGAGACTCCTACATGTGAGCTGTTGCATGCTTGTAGAGAGCTATCCATGATCATCATATGCTGCCATTACGAGGTTATTGGACTGCCCCCTCTATGAGTACAGTTCAATCAAGTTCTCTTTGTTTCTTTTTTTTGGCCAGCTAGTGTCAGAACTTCCAATAGGTTGGACTTGTTAGCCATCAAAACAGAAATGGAATCATTGATGTAGGTGGATCCCTAACAGTGTAGAGGAACACACATTTGACTGCCTGGGCTATTGGAATTGTCCCCCATGTTGAGATCTTGCTGTTATTTTTGATGGCATAAGAACGTGTGCCTATGGTGGATATTATATTTCACCATATTCCTAGAGAGACTAAGAATATTGTAGATTTTCTTGCCAAGGAAGGTGTATGTAGATCTTCTCTTTGCATAGGGACTCTTATCCATCGCCTTGATGGATCTTCATACTTTTTAGCCTTATGGACTCTCCTTCAATAAAATATTTGTTACTGATAGACAAAACTAGGTTAGAATAGGATTGTCCCCTTGAAGGAATTTTTGCGACATGGTCCATCCACTTTGGGATCCATCTTACCAATGGTCTAGATCACCAGCTACAAGTATGAACTGAAGACCCAAAGATGCTGTAAATGCCCTCTGGCCGAGGATTATATAGTTCCACAAGTTATACAAATAAAACAACAACTTAAAGATCACTTAGACCATCTAGGGCTCTCAACGAATCGGGTCCTATGGTACCCATACCCAGGCTAACCGGGTTCAAGTCTTGCCAGGCCCAGGTCTCGTTCCTTAAGACCTGGAGTTGGATTCACTTGGGTTCAGGTACCCGTCACCCATCGGGTCTTAGGATCTAAGCTTCGAGTTGGGTTTAGGACAATAGAGCATTTACATGGTTGGGCCCACTCAAATGGATGGATTAGATCACACACATATGTGATGCTTTGACACATGCATGGTGTGTAAAACACTCTCTTAATTGTTTGTGGCCTAGAAAGCCTCACTTCGTGGTTAGAATGATCATATTATGTAAACCAAGTGGACCCGACCCCATCCGATTTTAACCAGGTCCAAGTTTATGGACCTGACCCAGACCCAGCTAGACCTGCTTTTAACTGGGTCCAATAAGGTGAGACCTGAAACTGATCCAATTTGTTAATGGGTCCAAAAAAGGGCGACCCGGAACCATTAAAATGAATCCACATACCCATTGATAGCCCTAAGACCATTCCTCAGTCAGTGGTACCTTGGGTTGTAAAATATTGTAAAGGGGCTGTTATTTGCTGCAGCATGAGCAGCAGCAGCAAGGATTCCAATATGCATGCTATCACTAGATAAGACTGAAGACGACAGCGCCGGTTGCTGTCTGTTGGCACGTCTTATACCCAAGAGAAGCTGGGACTTTTCATCACTGCAAACAGAAGCAGATAACCACAACGGTCTTACTCAGGACTGAATAAAATGCCGAACTGAAGATTACTTATGGAATCAATTTCACCTACCGTATGAAAAGGACGGAATCACCAGCAAAGAGTCTCTTTGTGCTAACAAACACACTCCAACCAGTAGTGAGAAGATGCCTTTTTGGTTGACCTGTGAATTTTGTTCAAGCATGGATATCCACAAAATAAGACACTAGGGTAGGGATAAAACAGTAAAAGATGAGATGAGGCAAAGAACTCATCTTGGAAATAAACATTTGTGGACAAATTAAGCAGGATTTTAAAATTAAGAAAAAAAAGAAGGAAGGTCAACACTTCTGCACCATCACATGCCAATCCAGACCAATCATCTAGCATCCCTGTGCTTCAAGACTACAAGCCAATGACCACACTGATCAGAGAGCTTCATTTTCCATTCATGCTGAAATCTGGAAATTGTTTTTAACCCATTTTTGTCTAGACAGTGAGGATCTGTGACCGGTGAGTTTTTTGCATGTGTCTCAGCTATGGTGGGACCTTCTATATGAATGGCATTGATCGCCTCATGGGGAGGCAAAGAGCAAGTCTCCTTAATATTACTCTCAATATACACACTCCAGAGCATCACCCTCCATATTTGCTGATCCCCTATACCACATTTTGGTATACAATGTTTGGCCACTCAATACGCACTCACATTGAACCAGGGACAGTAAAAGGCAATAAACTCGTAAAAATAGACTGCCATTTGGCAACTCAGGAGACACTTTCTCCACCATGATGGTCCTGATTCAATACCATTAAGTATACTTTTGGAAAGTTGATTAACATATGTAAACACTAGAAATAACTCAATTGAATGTTCCATAACTGTCTTTAAAAGTAGGCACAAAATAACAAATAACCTTCTTGAAAGGCCTTGAAAAAACAAAAAACAAAAAAATAAAAATAAAAATAAAATGAGGGGAATAACATGTCTCTTAAAATTCTTTCTTTTAAAACTGTGAAAATGCTCTCATTCCTTCGCCTGTTTGATAGGCAGCAAATAAACATGCTCCCATCCAGGTTCTAATTCCCCTTTTCAATACCACGAAATCAATCAAGATAACTGTAAATGTGTAAGCAAAAATTCCAGAAGAGCACCTTATCTTCCTAATCGGTCATCAAACATATTACATTCTCAAGCTTTGGTAAGAAACAAATTCAATGACGACAAAAGTATTGACATCCTGAACCAATAGAACTCCATTGTGGATCATTAGTTGTCCTTCTATACATTTAGGCCAGAATAAGAATGATAAAAGAATTCAATCAGAGAACAGAAAAGGACAAACAATTTTCAGTCAGGACTGCCAAAACCACTAAGTCTTCTATGTTCTGTAAGCTTTGCCAAAGTAACTTGAATGCATGATAAATCAAGGATCAAAAGAAGGTGGAAAAGAAAAAACAGTGTAGGAAAGGAGCATATGGCATACCACGATAAATATGTCTGAATGTCCATGCAGCATCATGCAAGTCTCTTGCCACTAGCTCCTGAGCTGGTGGTTGCATTGAAAAATCCTACAAAACAACTTTCCTCATAAGCACTAAAACATGTAGAATATTTTGAGGAATTATAGCATCATAAGACATCTAAATTTGTGGCAATAAGCAAATATTTTGAGGAATTACACATACTAGAGGTGGGAAGATCTTCTCTGCTGCACGACGGGGTACAGAAAATCCACCATGGGTGCTTGTGTCACTTGCCGTAAGTGTTTTACAGAAGAACTCAGCAGGTTGCTTGCTTTGCTTGAGGCCCAAATCCGATGCCAGCAATGCTTCATTGTCATACTATTGAGAACATAGTTTAAAAGGTACCGACAAATAATAAGGAGAAAACGTAATCCATAAGAAAAAGAAATAAAAATCAACTTTTAGGATGCATTTAAATGCCTTTTTGAAACTGAAGTGCAATTCATCTAATCTAATTCATAACAGAGGAAATGACCATAGCATGAGGGTCATGAGTTTAATTCACATCGACAACCAAACCCCTTATTGCAGCTCCATGTGTTCAAGTTTGACTTGAAATGATAGTAACCACAACTACGGGCAAGTCACTCATTAGGGAATAGTGATGAAGTGCTAGTCCCATTTTGGTCTCCTATTCCTAATTAAATTGAATTATTGCAATTCAAATTCTACTGAAGATCCAAAAGCAGCCTTAAAGATCAGAAGAACATCAAGTGTATTTTCCGACCTACTTTATTTACAGGCTGAAGAGTCATCTGTGCATAAACTTCATCTGTTTCAGCATCAGCCTGATCGAAACAGAAGGTGAGTAATTCAACCCAAAAAAAAAAAAAATCACATGAAAAAGCAGTCGCGTGGAAACTTTCATACATGCAGTGTGACACTGTGAAGCATACAAATCAACTTAGATGGAAGTGAGGGATAGTTTGGGATGCCATCAGTCTCCTTTTGCATTGAAGCTGCAACCTGACATCAGTGTCCAACATGAACTCTTTAAGAAACCGAGATTTGGGGGATGGAATCTCTTATTGATTTACGGCCAAAAAACATACCTGTTCACTGTGACCTTGCGGGAAGTAAACCACGAGACTTCCCACTGGAGGCAATGACACTAGTGGTCCCGCACAAGCATGCCATAACTCTGAATTGATACTTTTTTTCTGTCCTGTTTCCACATGCACAAGAAAATTCCGACATTATGTAAACAACATAACTCAAAGGAAAAAGCACAATTTTAGACAAATTTTAAGCTCCAACTCTTCCACATTCTTTACCCAGACAAGGGAACAAAGGGATGTACATGACTTGCATTATAAAATAAAATAAAATTTAAATTTTAAATTTTAAAAAGAGAAGAAAAAAAAAAAAAACTGTACAACTTGGGCATATGCTTAATGGATTCAAAAGTAAGACATGTATAGGTTTCTCTAGGAAAGGCTTGTGATGCAGGTGAGTACATATTCCTTAAATCTAGTTAGGTATAGCATGAAAGTCATAAATACCCATGGATGCTTCAAATCTCGTGTTGCTCTAGCAAAAAATTTGGCGTCTTAATGAACTATCTATTATGAAAGTGGTTGGAATCAAACAAAAACAATTTCAGAATAAATTCCAAGATCTAGACATTTCTTTTCTCTTTTATTTTATTTTCTTAGTTTTTCTGTTTCGACTTCATTCGATGGATCATTCCTCCAGAAATTCATAGGACATTAATTTTTTTACAAATTAAGCAAAACCACAAAGGGGGGAAGAACACTCCAAATTTATATAAAGAAGGCGAGCTGGAACCTGGAGAAGCATTCAAATTCCTACAAACTAAGCAAAACCCATCAAATTTCAATCCACCTTACAAAGCCAAAAATTGCTGAAACATTCAAATTCCTACAATTTAAGCAAAACCCATCAAATTTCAGTCCATAAGGCAAGCCGAAACTTACTGAAAAACTCAAATATCTACAAATTAATCAAACTCCAATCCTGATAATTAATTTTTATTTTTTAAAAGGAATATTGTTGAGAGTGAAAAAACAGTTCTTTGCAAATTCTTCACCCATAATCCAAGCTCTGAATCTCACGCAACATTCAAAATCCAACAAATTAAGAAAAACCCATCAACCGAAAACTAAATAGAGAAAGAAAAAGTCTTTTCGAAAGAAAATTCCATCCATAATTCAAGCGGAAACTCGCAAAACCTTCAAATTTCTACAAACGAAGCAAAACCAATCAATTCAGAAAAAAATCCCAAAATTTCGACTGATAATTGAAGCCACGTAGCCTGGAAAAAAAATCAAATTCCCACAAAATTACGCAAAACCCATCCCCCAAAGATAAAAACAAAAACCAGAAGCGCAAATCCAAAACCCATAAAAAAATAAAAATAAAAAGCTCTAAAAATCATCAAATCCTACTAAAAAAAACAACCTTCTCCCAAATCCGCTGAAAAAACGTTCGACGCTGGAGCCTTCATTTCTGAAGATTCCTCGAACTAGATTCTACCAAAATTTCTTCAACAGTACACAGAAATTCCCCCAATTCCGTTTCCAGTCTCTACTTGCAGGATCTCCCCATCTCCGTAATTACCCTCATTCCAACCACTTTTTTACAAGAACACCCGAATCGGATCTCCGAAGATTTTCTCGAAACCCCAATTCCCAAAACTCGATAAATGATTTCTTCTTCTTCCGAATTTTCAAAACCCTAATTGCATCTGCGATCTTCGTCACTCTATCGGAATTACAGAAATGCCCTCCGGGAAGGACTCGGGGCTGTAATTCCCGAGACTTTCGAGGGCAACGTTATGGGAATTCCGATGCCGGAGCTGGGACGGAAGTCACCAGAAGTCTGACTCTTTCCGCCTGAAATCTGACGTTCTCTACCGGAGACAAAGACGAGGTTGATTTGGGATTGGGAGCCGACATGAAAATGACTGCAAAGGGTTATAACTTAAAAATCAGAGAGCTGATATCGTAGTCCGCTGGAGTACTGAAGTAAGTTAGTAGCATACTAGATGGCCCACTTGTATTGATGATCGAAACGGTTCGTGAGCTGGGCCCCACAACGGAAAAATATTTTGAATCCATAAAAGTTGTCTAATATTTCGGTACGTGTATGATTATGGAACCGAGTATATATTTCGTTAGGATCAGTTTTTCAGGAAAAAGGGGAGCTGTCCATTTCTTATATGTGTGGGCCCTACCTCCTGCAGTGGGTCCGGCGCTGATCGACATGGCTCAGCTGGTCGGCTACGATTTTAGCCTGCCACGCTGGAAATGCAGGCGTGTGCCGATCTGCTCTCAGACAAATTCCCTTCCATCCTCAAACTCCGATCGCGTTCACATGGAGAAAATGTATTGTGCTGGCGGCACTGAAGTTGTATTCAGCGCCTTCGTAGAGTCACACGTGTCATGTATTGTCCTGATCAGTACCGTTGATCTGGTGAGATATCGTGTAAATGGGCCATGCCACTGAAATTAAAGGGGTTGGGATTTCTGGGTCATCCGATCGATGTCTTGAGAAAGAAACGGTTAGAGGACTGTCCGCATTCAACCTGAAAATCTCCTAACAAATGGGCGGTTGGAGATCTCCAAATTTTTTAGTTTTAGCCGATCCGGGCGGTGGGCCACCAGATCAACAGTCTTGATTATAGAGCCGCAGGAGGGCGTCTACGGCGCGAGTGCATAATATCACGTATCATCTTACATGAGGAATGCCAGGTGTACGCGCTTGCGTCATGTGCGAGAGAAGCTTCCCTGGAGCACGTGCCGAAACACGAGTACGAGATCAGTACCATTCGTCTGGGTTGATGGGATGACTATAGCGTAACATGCATGCGTTTGCGTGGAGCATGCCTACCACTACTTCTAGGGAAAAACAGTACCTGAATAAGATCCAAACCGTCCATCTGGTATAAAGTTTGTTTATTGGCCTTTACCATAAAAATCAGTCTGATTTAATACTCAGTTGAGCCACTCCATGAGGAACTATACCCAAAAAACTTAAAATTCACGTGTCGTGGCCCACGTGATTATTTGAATAGTGTAATTTTCGTTTTGTGCTTCCATCCTGATGATTAAAGATAGATGAGTGGATTGGATGAAAATTAGATGCAAAACCAATGGTGGAAATTCCATCCCAGAACTGATGATGGGCGTTCCATTCCAACTTCTTTCCTATGGAGAGACCTACCTGAGTTCTCGATGGTCATGATTTATAAGCTTTAGAGTCAATGAGAGACATCCTACCTGATGAACGGGTTGGATCTCATGAATATCCATCCACGTGGCGGTAGGTATGCTCCCCATTTACCTACGCAAGTCACGCTCACGAGGTTCGCCATGCCTCACGATGCCAGAAAAGCGAAGACCCAAACGTGCACGTAGAAACGTGTAAAAGTGACAGAAAAGGCCAACGGTCCGTATTCAACGTCATGTGTCACGTACAAGATAGGTGGACCGGCCTGATTCCAGGCCATTGTATTTCTACGGTTGGCCAACTTGATAGATCCCCCAAGATGTCACACACGTGCTCCACGTCGTACGTGTGACACAAAATCCTCTCTCTGTCGCACGCTTGCGAGTATACACATTCCCCGATTCACATCTTTGGGCTCTTTTGATAGGAGCGGATTAGGTGTTACCCGGGTTACACGTCAGTGGGTGTTACGCTTACCGTGTGGGACCTACCTTGATGAATTTTCTATATATCCACGCCGTCCATATGGTTTTTCAGCTCATTTTAAGTTATCTTTCGAAAGATTAAATAGATCCATACCTCAAGTAGACCACACCACCAGAAACAGTGGTGAATGACCATTAAAAACATTTTGTGGGCCAGGATCAAGTTGATATTTGTAATTCACTCCATCCCGGTCTGTTTGACCTAATAAACGGTTTGGATAGAAAATAAACATTATGGTAGACCCTAGAAATCTTTAATGGTGGGCGTTCAATCACCATTGTTTCCTATGGTGTGGTCTACCTGAGATTTCGATCTACTTAATTTTTTATTATTTATTTTTAAAATAGGCTGGATAAATAGATAGAGGGCTTGGATATACGATAAATCATCAAGGTGGGCCCCAGGGTAAGGGTAATGCCTACTAAGGTTTTATACGGTAACACCTAATCCACTCCCCTTGGGCTTAACTCGAGGTTTGCTGCGATGCATCGTTCCTGTCTTGTCTTGCTCTTTTTAATTATTGGACAGCAGCTGTTAGATCTGGGTCATTTTCCAATGATCCCGACCGTTTAATTATGGAAATTTTCATGGATTGTAAATAAGTAAAAATTATGAACATAATATTTGAAATTTTCAGCCCTTGGATAATTTGATTCTTTTTCTTTGAATATAAACCGTTACCTTTAAATGCTCCTTGCAGGCTATTGATAAGGTCTTTAAATCTTTAAAACCATTTGGTCCCTCCATAACGGTGTTGTCCATCTTATAAATGATTTTGATCGTTGAAACATGACCTAAATCCAACCTGAGGTGTGGTAATTACTGTATGCTCGAGAGTACGCGATCATTCCCCGTTATTTAAAAGGCACAAAGCTAGCTAGCCGGTGACCCTAACGTCCGGGTTTTGGGCATGGATTAGGTGTTACCCGGGTAACACCTTTAGTGAGTGTTACCGTTACCGTGGTGCTCACCTTGACGATTTGTTGTATATCCACACCGTCCATCCGTTCTTCCAGACCATTTAAGAGCTCTATCCGAAGAATTAATCAGATTCAAATCTCAGGTGGACCACGCCACAGGAAACATTGTTAATTGAAGCGTCACCATTGAAAAATTCTCAGGGCCTACCGTAAGAATACCATAATTTTTATTTTCCATCCAATCCGTTGATAAGTTCAAAAATGCCTGGATGAAGGGAAAATACAGATATCAGCTGGATTCAAAACCTTCGTAGCCCAAAAATAAGGTTTTAATGGTCATTCACTACTTTTTCCACTGGTGTGGTCTATTGGAGATTTGAATCTTCTTAAATTTTATAATAACAATCTCAAATGAGCTGAAAAAATGGATGGACTGTGTGGATATACAACATACTCATCAAGGTGCGCCCCACAGGGTAAGAGTATCACTCATTAAGGTTATACCCGGATAACACCTAATCGGCTCCCCCGGGTTTTCGGGCGGTACGGGTCCCGACCCATGGGTACCAAAACCACTCATATGATGTGCCTGGCTGCCAATGGCCCAGCACCAAAAGTCCTCGAGGAAGGTTCTACGATAATGGATACTTTCTGATTTTTTTATTTTTTATTTTATTCCTCAAGGAGTTCATCATCATTTAAGCCTTAGTTCCAATTAATCGGGGCCAGCTACATCTAACCCTATTTCACTTTATCAACGGTCATAATTTCAGTTAAGGCCTATTTGAATTGGAAATTACATCGCTAATGTAACGTAATAACATGATTAACATAAATTACGATGCTTGTTCGTTTATCTCTACTTAGATGGATACACATGGGCTTCACATGTTTTCACCTTCAGCTAAAGAAGAACATCTCGGGTATGATCCAAAAATACTAATGATATGCATCTTGGAGCTTTCGAACTAGACCCGAAGCCAACAGTAGCTTGAGACTCTTCTATTTAGTCCTTCGGCAGGGCATGACTGATGGCAGAGAGCTGTTGGGCATGTTGATCGCAGTCGAAGAAGTGTGTCACATATGACCCACTAGAATTTGCCCATGCAATCATTACTTATTTATAGGATTCATAGGACTTGTATCTACAACCACTAATGGCATGTTTAGCGCAAGGGATTAATCAGTATTAAGTGGGATGGGACTTCAAATTTTGTGGTAAAAAGAATAATCCTTTGCTTGGTTTATCAAAGTTTCTAATATTAGGTTATGTGCATGGAGTGGGAAGGGCTTTCCGCAATCTTTTCCGCTCAACCAGGAATTTTGGAGCCCGTGGGATTTCCTCCTAAAAGTTGTTAGGTAGAAAGTTCTTATGCTGGGAAATGAGGTGAGGCCTACGTCGATATTTATGAGGAAACCACCCCGCCCATCTATTTTACATGATCATTTTAGAGCATGTGACAAAAAATGAAATATATTTAAAGCTTAAGTAGACCTCATGAGAGAAAATAATAGGGATTGAGTGGCCACCATTGAAATATTTATATGGCCACAAAAGTTTTGTAGCACGCTAAGCTTTTCTGTGTTGTCAGTTCATCTTGACAAGAATGACCTTATAAACGATTGGATGACATATAAACATCAAGGTGGAGCTCGGGAAGAATTCAACATACGGTAGGAAATTCTTTCCCCACTATTTCCTCTCGTGTGACCTACTCGAGTTTTGGATCTGCTTGACTTTTGATAGCATATCTTAAAATGATCCCACAAAATGGATGGACGGGGTGGATTCCTCACAAGCATCAAGGTGGGCCCCACTTTACTTCCTAGTATGATTTTCAAACACAGTTTTCGACATTGTTTGTTGTTTTCCATGTATAACCAAACATTACATGAATCAAAACATATATTTAAATCATACATTCTACATGATCCAAACACTAGAGTGAATAGGTTCACTCCCATGGCATTAAGAAACAATCCACGAACAAATGCATTTACTGGAAAAAAAAGCAATTCCATCCCACTTAATACCATCTAATTCCTTGCACCAGACACCCTTAAAACTTTTCACTAGTTGTCAACAATTTTAACAAGAGCTCATTTGGATCGTAAGCTGCTTAAGATGAATTGCTTATTCCACAAGTAGCTTATCTTAATTTTCACTTATTAAGAAGATAAGTATGTTTAACAAAAAATATATTTGTCAGCTTATCTTCTTATTCATCTCTTTTTATGTCTCTTTTTAGCTGCTTTTGAAAAGTATAAAAGATTATTTAAAAAAATAATTGAAATAATTAAGTACTTTTAAATTTTAGAAAAAAAATGTTGCCTATAGATAATTATAAACAGAACTTATCTGAAAGAAGTCTCTTATCTGTTTTTATAATTTTTTTTAAAAAAAAAGTAACTTATCCAGTGGTATCAAAATAGGCCAAAATTTTCATAGATACTACGTATGATACATGAAAGTCAAGACAAAATGAGTATTGGAATGTATCATGTACTAAAATTTGAAAATGATATGAGTTGCTTGCAAATGATAGTCGACATGGTGCCTTTGATTCTTACACTAACAATTGCCAACCTACAAGATATGTAATTAAAAATAACTTTATAAATATTGTAAGACTCTTATCAGGTGAGCTACATGTGATCATCAGATCTGACCGTTGGATTATTCAGATCGAGCGATTCGATGGGCTTCACTATAGTTGTGATCATTGCATATAGGTTTGGGGCGGGACACTTGAACCACGATCCCTATACTTGGTTATTAAGCTAGATATGGAAACATACGGTGTGGAGACCATAGAGGGAGAAGCGTAATGGGTAAGCTTGTAGCACTCTTTTCTATAAATAGATATCTTGGTCCCCTCACCAACACAAGAGAGAAAACCCTAATCCAACTGAAGGTTCTTCTAAAGGGTGTGAGGTGCGGAAGATTAGGATTCTTGCCAGCTACAGCGAGTAATCAGGAATGTCTTCCTAATCAAGTACACCTTAAGATTATTGTTTTGAATCTCCAATGTTAATGCATGGAGGATCCGTCAATTCCACAATATATGTATAACAAATACATCTAAGAACTTCTTCATTGAACATTAAATCTATACATTTGAGGCCATGGTTGTAATCCAAGCTATTGATATGATGTGTCCCGTCATGGATGAACCATGTTGAAAGAGATCTCCTCACTTGGTGATCTCAAATCACGATTGTTAGTATTCAAATGCATGGTTAAAAAGAAATGCACCAACAATCTATATTCAATAGTGAAAATGCCAAAACTTTGATGGCTAGGATCTTCAAATGTGGGATATTTCTAGGGCATTGTATATCGATGAAGGAGCTGCTATTGGAGAATTTTTCAATTGCTCATACTGGATAGGGAGAAGATGAAGGTTTATAAGACTTGGATAAAATAAAAACATCCCAATGTATTAAATGTTGGTTTTTTTTTTTTCAAAATTAAAAGAAAGGCAAGAGATAAAATGTCTTTTGGTGATTCTTTGAGTCTCATTGTTGTTATTGATTGGTAATGAATGGTTGTAATGGCTTTTCATGTATTTTAATTTCAAAAATGACTGCAAAAGATGCATTAATGAAACAAAAAATTCATGAATAGACACAAAGCATCCTATGTTGCTTTAAAAAAAAAAAAAACTCATTTTAAGCTCTCTGTGAAACATTACAACTTTATCAATCTTTTCTCAGTCTCCCCTGCTCTCTTCGGTTGTTGAAAAATTATGAAAATTGTAAATTTTTTATAGCATAAATTGCAAATAACAAAAAAGATAAGAGTGTGAAAAAAATAATAAAATATAATCAAGAGTGTTCACTACAAAAGCATGTTTTGGCTATATTTTTTAGTTTTCAAATCACAATCTTACATATAGTATCCTCAATGTAGATTTGTTATAATCCCCTCGAAGTTTATTTGGGACGTAAGATTAAGTGGTATAGAATTTCATTTGATCCATTATAAATTTCATCCTATGTTCAGAAATGGTGGGAAGAATCCGTATCTCTATAATCCAATCTCAATAGAAGATACAAAAGTGGCCTTTAATGAATGTGTTTTATCAACGCCGTCCATCTATATGTACCCTTTAGACGTGACAATTGATTTGTATATTCTCATAGGTGACCTTTTGTCAATTGTGAAATTCAGATTGTTGATTATAATTTTATAGTTTATTAAGTACATTTTATTTATGCAACATTTTTCTCAAAAGAAGAACTTATCTAATACACCGGGATTAAATTGTCAAAATATAGTATCATAGTATTTTTAGAGCCCTAATCATTATGTAATAATGGTGACAATCCCACCCAATGCAAT
This sequence comes from Magnolia kwangsiensis, assembly GCA_037074715.1. NCBI lineage: Eukaryota > Viridiplantae > Streptophyta > Magnoliopsida > Magnoliales > Magnoliaceae > Magnolia > Magnolia kwangsiensis. The sequence goes on along the minus strand of CM073577.1, from coordinate 3,951,952 downwards.
TTTATACCATTTAATGGTTATGAGTCATGAATATCTACTTAAAGATAACGACACTTCCCATCTATTCATTGCATCTTTTAATGCCTGGATATAATCCATTGTAATCTTTACGGGATCTTATCTCCTTTATTATTATCTTGTGTTTCTTTCATTTTTGTACTTTTGGAGCAGCTAGAGCACTGATTGGTCTAAGACAAGTAGAAAAAAGGGTGCTTTCCTCAAAAGTTGGGGTGTAAATGGGAGTTCTCGGAAAGAGTTTCTTTTGGCTGCCTCGGCGACAGAAGCGGATTGCGTACCGAGTAACTCAGTACTCTAAGCTTACTGAGTAAACTCTGTGGGTCCCACTGTCATGCATGCGTTTTATCCACTCCGTCCATACATTTTATCAGATAATTTTAAGTTCTTGACCTAAAAATGAAATATGTATAGAGTTCAAATGGACCACACCATTGGAAACAGTGTGAATTAAACATTTACCATTGAAAATATCGTGGGGGTCACGGAAGTTTTAGATCAATCTGATATTTGTGTTTTCACTTCATCCATGTCTTTGTGATATTATGAACAGGTTGGATGAAAAATAAACATCACTGTGGGAAAGGTTTCAACGGTGGAAATCATTATTCCCATAGTTTCCTGTGGTATGGTCCACTTGGGCTTTTAGATATACCTTAATTTCGGTCTCGACCACTAAAATGATCTGAAAAAACGGATGGACGGAGTGGATAAGATAAATAAATTCACGGTGGGCCCAACTGAGTTTACTCAGTACGATAAGAGCGTATCGTACTGAGTAACTCAGTATGCAATCCGATTTCCTCTGCGACTATGGATTATCATCATGCATCTGTCGCAGTATGGGTCCACATGCAGCGATTTCCTCATAATCGGAACCGTTCATCCTCTGGATTCTATTTTTAAATAACATGTGATCTAATAATTAATCAGAAGCGATGAATCCGACCAATTTGTGGTTTGTACGGTGAAAAATATTTAATTGGTGGCGTCTATCCGTTGAATTTGAAAATATGCTCATATTTGTTTTCAACTGTTCATTTTTCAATTATCAGGATCGTGTCTACAAATATTTTATTTGGGCCATGAACATTGTGGTTGGGCCTATCGATTGAACGGTTAGGATAGGGCACACGTGCCCCAAGATATCGAGAAGTATAATTTAAGGCGCAACCCGAGATATGCAATCGGTATTCTTTTTCGATGCTTTTGAAAGAAAGGGAGAGGATCTAATACTCTAGCAGAGTACGATGGATGATACACGGGCATTTAAAAATTGCTTACATGATGTGCAGGAAATTTAAAATAAACCGTTAAAATTATGGGAGTCAGTTTAGATGTATCATAAAGAAAACTATATATTTATTAGTTATATTGACTATTTGATGGGTGGACATTTATTGGACGGTTGAGGTGAAAAACATCCAATAGCAATATTTCTATAAATATTGATTCACGAAGCAGAGGTTAGGATGGTTCAATCGATCTGATTGTTGGATCGTGACTTACAAAAAATGGGTTTTGCAATTTAATCTAGTTTATTTTGAGTTACCATACGTACAATTTCTAAGTGTCTGCGTATCAAGCACCGTAATCTACCAAAGTATTAAATAATTCCCTTTAAAAAAGAAAAAAATTGCCAGAATTGCAGTTATTCTGGCGAGAAAATCGGACGCTTTCACATGCCTGGCATTCCCACCATATTTATATGTGCGCGACTTTGGTGGGTGCATCCCCAAATTTGGGGCCCACTTTGATGTATGTTCTCACATCCACACCATCCATCCGTTTTGATATATTGTTTTAGATTATTTTCTGAAAAATGAAGCAGATTCAAATCTTGGACCATAGCACAGGAAACGGTGGTGATCAAATATCTACCATTAAAAAATTATTGAGTCCACCGGAATCTTTTCTTTCCATCCAACCTGTTGATAAGGTCACAAAGGCCTGGATGAAGGGATTACACAAGTATCAGCATGATCCAAAATTTTTTGGCCCACAAGAAGTTTTTAATGGTCAACACCACTGTTTCTTGTGGTATGTTCGACCATAGAATTAGATCTACTTCATTTTTTGGATAATCCCCTAAAATGATCTGCCAAAACGGATGGACAGTGTGGATGTAAAGCACGTACATCAAGGTGGGTCCCACATACAGGAATCCCTCGAAGCTGTGCCCTATTTATATACCCTGCGCTAATAAAAGGTTGTACGGTACGTTGGAGTTCGTTCGTGTGGGGCCCATGTTCCGGTAATCCGAAACGTTGATAAGATGAGGCCAGACATTGATAGCTAATGCCTCTAAGACATCACATATCAAAAGAGCTTATATCGATGATATTTTTGGCATTTTGTTTAATGAATGGGCACTGTTGTTACATTTTTCTTTTCAAACGTTTCTTTGTTAGACAAACAAAGGTTTATGATTTTCTCTAAATAAGATTTGTGGGTCATGGACAACTCAGTGAGGCCACCAATATCAATGGTTTGGATCTTTTAAAAATGGCTCCAGCTATACAAGATGAAAACCGGAGCGGTACCATACAGTCTGTGTCCTTGCATGGTATAGAGGTTTCCCACATGCAACGTTACCCACATGCAAAATGAAGCAAACGAGCTAATCTGGCATGTGTGTAGAATCTGAGCATTGGCTCCTGCCATGAACATGACCAAACAGTGCAATAACCAGGTGGGACACCTATTTGAAAAGAGTGGACCGTTTAAATGAAGTTGTCAATGGTCCACATCCAACACACGTGTGCATGCGTATTGAACTGGCCAACTTAACCAGTGGTGATTAATCAATCTAATCGGGGAAGATATCATGGAAATTTCATGATATCAGGTGCAATCTGCTGCACCTAAGAACTTCACTCTCACACGTCTAGAATTGTCAATCGACCAGGGTTAGCTTAGCTAGGCAGGTCCAAGTCCAATTTGCTGAAGGAAATAACTTACAACCCTAGCTTGTCTTTGAGCCAAAACAGACAACTTCAAGCTTATCTATACTTAAATGAAAAAAAAAAAAAAACAGGGTTGGATGTAATCTAAGTGCCCAGTTCGAAAAAGTTCTTCATAAGAAGTTGAAGATCTTCCTCGAAGATAAGGTATGTCTCCATGACTTTGTGATGGAGAAACTCTATTTTAACACTGACATTATGGAATCAAGTGCTTATGTAGCATAGGTGTAGGTTTTAAAAAAATCACTATTGATAAAAGGTGATCTAAATCTTTAATTTTCAGACATGATTATGGAAGTCTTTTGGATTTGAAACCCATGATGCTCCTATCAATGGTTAACAAATTGTTGCTTAATGAAAAAAAATACTAGAACAATGATTTAGACTTTCGTTGCCTTTTTGTAATAAAAATAAATTTTAAAAATAAAAGTCATTTTTAGAAAGTAAATAAATATATTAATTATTTAAAATTTTCATAAATAGTGTGTATAGTTAGTCAGTAAGAGGAGTTTTTACTTCTGCAATTAGGGTTTGGGCACGCCCAGCGTGGGTTGTAAGGCTGCTTGGGCGCTTTATTTGGCGTACTTAGCACTTCGTATATGCGCTTTTTTATTATACTGTTGGATGACTTTTTTTGTTTAAAATGAACAAAAATATCTTTCATAAGACAAAGGATCATGTTATTTCATGGAAGAATGTTGTTTGGTATCTCTTCAGAAAGAATTTCATGACCATTCAATTGTTATAAATCCTGGATACAATAATCCAGAAATATTATTACAAGTTCTCTCGAATCTGATATCTTATTGTGTTTATTTAAAAAAATTTTTAAAGGCATATCGATGTCAAAACTAGAGATTTGTTCAACATTTAAATGTACAAATTTTCGTGTTAAAATTCGGATTGAAAATTCATTGTATCCTGAAGACAATTTGCAGATTTCCTTCATTTGCACTTGTTGAAACTATCAGAAAAAGGGCAACAAATATGTCTTGTGAAATTGACTATTCAAGTTGAGCCTCGAACCCAATAGATTTGATTGTCTCATTATCTTTTCCCTTTATCCTCTTTGCGTTCTATATTGTTACTTTTCCAACAACCTCTACATACAATAGTGAGAGAGAGAAAGATCCAATGGTTATCAAGCCTTGACTATTGTTTACCCAGGAAAAGAGAGATGATTATGAACTAATGTTGCTATTCAATTAGGACACGTAGCTACACGTGTAACAAATGGTCAGATTTCAATAATGCATATGCCTGTATATAAGTGTTGAGCATCCTAATGTCGTATATAACTCGAATCAAACTGAATGTCTTGTGACCTTAGGTGCCAATATATATCGATTAATATCAGATTTGTGAAGATTGGCCGTTTATTTAGCTACTGATTAACAAAGTGATTAGACGATTTGCGAAGGTGATAGTTAATCCTTTAGACGGATTCTTTTACCTCGGAGATAATGATTTTTCTTATAACAGTGATGCTTTATTCGTGTTCTTCAACAAAAGTAAAATAAAAATAAAAAAAATAGAAAAGAATGTTATATGCTTATTTCATTAATCAATATATAAATACAGTATGATCAACATATAAAATAAGAAAGCAAAATAAGTTTTCGATAACAGTTCAAGCTAACGAAATGACTATGACATCATGTTCTTCAAAACTTGAACAGTCGTGAGAAATCCAGACGGTCATGGTATTTGGCCAACAGGATATGATAAGGAATCGCTAAGTATATATTTGGAAATTTGGGGGATCCAATGATGGGGTCGTGGATATTTAACTTAAAACTAACCAGCTTATTGTAACGATGCACGAGACAAAAATGCAATCTAAACTAAATGCTCCAAGCTTGCTACAGCATGATGCTGGGCATAAGTTAAGGGATTTGAACTAAGCAAATTGAGATATAGGCACTGTTCATCTAAAAAAGAGTTGTGTTTATCATGTTAGCAAGACGCCCAGAACTCTTCTTTTTGTTATGTTTTTTTAGGCTTAGGTGATGATATAAGGAAGGGTGTTAGGCCCCAAAATCTGGGTACAGAGTGTGCACCCTCAGACCCGAGTTTCGGTTCGCAACGTATACACAAAGTATACTAACTTAATTCTTTAATTGGTATAATCGCATGTGATAATTATATTCAACATAAGATCCACCATAATCTCAATCACACATATATAAACTAATCATATATAAACCTTAACAACCCTTAAAATAAAATAAACCTTAAAATCATTCATTTATTATATCATATTGCTATAATGTTATTTATTCCATGTTAACATTATTCCAAAGAAATGAAGTTAAATAATTTCTTAAAGTCTTAAAATAAATACTAGTATGCATTATACGTTAATCAAGTTATACTAATAAAATAAAACATATGATCAAAAATTTTCTAATGCTGTCACTTCGTCTTCAGATAAATATGACCATGTTTCAAGTGGGTCGTGTTCAGGTACAGTAGATCCTTTCGATTCTTGTGCCACATCATTTGCTAATGGTTCCTCTGTACGATTTTTCATCAATAAAAATGTAAACTAAACAAGTTTAGTAAAATAATCCAGCATGGTTCATAATCATAACAATTAAAATAACATAAAAATATATACACAATAATATGAATGCAAATGGTGTATGAATGCATCAGATGAGATAATCATCCATCTGATTGGGTTGAAGATCGTCAACCCGCATCCACCGGTTGGGTAGGCTTCCATCTTTCGATAGGCTTGGGCATAGCCCGCATCTAGTAACACTTTATCAAGATCGACATTTCTTACAAGGAGGGCCCCTAGGATCAACCGTGCATTATGTAAATGTAATGAATGATGGATGATATGTAAATACATATTTATCATGTTTGGCATAATTGTCTTGATCAGATATTCATCTATGAATTTAGCATACAATTACCATATCAAAATACTCGAATCAGTAAATCAATCTAACAATCACAAAAGATTATTTTAATTTTAATGAATTATGAGACAAGTTGGGTTACTCACCAGAGTTTGGTAGTATTGATTCTGCAATATAATTAGGTTAATTTGAATTCCGGGGTCCTATCAATTATATCAATAATATTATTAATATTCATTTATTTGTATTACATATGGGTCCCACCTTTGATATACATCCTGGGTGGCTAAATCTAAAATAATCAAATAATTAAAATTATATATTTATGTAAATTTAATTATCAAGATTTAGATTTTTTTTTTAAGATCCTAAAATTGAATCTCAAATAATTAATCGGGGTGGCTCACCGGATGATTGGATCATCCAGATTCTTGAAGTATTATCATGTTTTGCCTCTACACATTAGATGGATGGTATGGATCTAACCACACATACACCGATGATCCATCTCGACCTTCTACGCCAAGTGATACCAACGCTTGCGCAAAAATTTAAGATTCCTTATTAAATATTTATAGATTTGACTAGTGTGGCCTATTTGATTGTCAGATTGATCTAAAAATTATGGTCCTTGTATATTTTGGCCTTAGGGATCATATGATCCGTACAGATGTATCTTAGCACAATTAGACTCCATCCATTTAATATATACCTAAAATATTACTAACTAGATTTGAAATCATAAAAATATTACTTTATTAAAATTGACTCTACACAGCTATACGATGATGTTGTGGATCATCCACAGCATCTATTGTATAAATCAAGAAGAAATTAATAACATAATAAAAAATTAAAAAGATCTAACGATTAGAACTTACCTGATCGAGCCTTTTTAAAAAAAAAATTTTCTCTTCCTTTTACTTTAGGGCTTCCTATCTCCTTTTTTTTTAATGAAAACCTTCCATATCCCTTTTTAAAAAAAATTCTCATAAGATAGAATGAGCACATACTCCCTTATCCTAAATTTATTTTGTTTAAGACATTTGATAAAAATATTATTATTACTACTTCAAGAATTGATCCCTAAACTTCTCTCTCAACTAAGAACATCTCCACCAACTCAACTATTGACTTATTTTTATTTTTTATTTTAAAATAAAATATTAAAATATTTATTTTAATTTTTTTTAATGCACCAAATTTTAGGGTTGTTACAAAGGGTGTGATGAGGAAGATCACCGTCTACTTCAAGTATACAAAAGTTTGAATCCATATGGTTATTCTTGAATACACATGAAAAAAAAAATCAGAAATTGTATTAATCGAAATTGTGTAATTTATTTTATTTCTCAATTACATCGCCAATAATAAATTTTAAACCTTAATTCGTAATTACCAAAAGTAGCAAAATTCTAACCTTAATAGAAGTTATAATTATAGAAAAACCCTCATAAGGCTTAATTTTAAAAAATAAAAAATCTAAATAAGCTTTACTAGAAGAGTCCTAACATAATTACAAGTGCTTTATAAAAATATGAAAATCTAAAATTTTAAAGAAAAATAAAATACGATAAAAAATGAAATAATAAAAGCAGTAAATTTTGCTTAAATCAAAATTACAAAAACTAGTTAAATTTTCTAAAAATTTCATTTTTGATGTAGTGTGAAGTGTTTTCTTGCAAAACGGACCAACCTAACCCACAAAGTAGGATAGTCGACCCCGATTGGCCTATTACAGTAAAGATTGATAGGCCGCGCGTCTCGTAACAATATCCAAATCAAAAGTTATGGCCAATTTACTGTTCACTCTTTAAACAACGATTTATCCCTATCCGGATTGAATTTCTTTAAATCGAACGCACGAGGGTCTAATTATATTATGCCCTACGTAAGATTGGGTCCAAATCTAACGGATTACTTTTGCTTCCTTTTGGCTTTCTTTTTGTCCAACCATGCTAGGAATATATCTGTGACATATCTTACATTAGTTCCATCCACTTTAAAAGAACTCGTTATCAAGTTATTCAACAGACTCAACTTATGATGCTCAAACTGGTCTGTAACATTGAAAGTCCATGAGAGCCCTATGCCCTTGGGAAGATCAACAATATAGGTGTTATTATTGATATTCTGAATGATCAAAACAGGGCCTATCTTTTAAGTGAAATAACATGTTATCATCCACTTAAAATACCTTGTGACATTATTGTTTATTATCATATTCTTTGTACTTGACGTTAAACTCCTGTAACTTCTTTTGGATATTGACAAGCACTATCATATTTAGGTCCGTCATATTTTCTTCGACAATACTCATATCCAGTAACTTGGGTAAGGGAACTAAGTTAAGTGTATGTTTGGGAACATGACCATGACCATGCAAAACCTTGAATGGAGACTTGTCGGTGAATCAATTTTGCAGATTGTTAAAGACGAATTCCACTTGAGAAAAAATCAATATCCTGTATGGGGATAAATTCGTTGAGAAGTTCATTGACATAATCCCTTTGGAATCCTGCAATACCGGTTTCAACTTCTGTAGGATGTTCATAGGTTCTTCTTTTTATTTTTCAATTAATGCATTGATCTTTCGTCTCAATATATTCTTTGATGAAACCTCATAAGTTACGTGAGACCATCCCTCAACTTAAAAAGTCTTGTGTGTTAGAGAAGATGGCATGCATAGAGAATATCTCATGGATCCACCTCGTAAGGTAACTCGTGATTGCGCATATCCTGGTGTCTGTATATAAGCTTGCTCCAATTGTACACAGTTGTAATTAACCTAACAATATTCAGTTACTATGTATATTTCTTGTAACAACTTATAAATAGAGACCGTGCACCTTCATAAAAGATATCGAATTACATCTTAATTCATCTTCGTATAAGATCCATTACGAGTGCATCCATCATGTTGAGCACTTCATCTTCCTCCTTATCGTCACCTGTTTCTATCATCACTCACTTCCTTAACATCAAACTTGACAAAGGCAATTTTTTGGTATGGCGTTCCCAGTTCCTACCCATACTAAAACTCCATGATCTTGAAGGCCTTGTCAATGACATCTCTCCATGTCCAGATCATTTCCTTCCTTCAACTGAGAATGATACCTTGATCCACCCCGTAAGGCAACTCGTGATCGTGCATATCTTGGTGTCTATAGATAAGCTTGCTCCAACTATATATAGCTGTAATTAGCCTAACAATATTCAATTAGTATGTATATCTTCTATAACAACTTATAAATAGAGACCGTGCACCTCCATAAAAGGTATCGAATTACATCTCAATTCATCTTTGGGTTGGTTCTCCGTCTTCATAGGGGCGAGGATAATCCTTCTTCTATCTTTAATGGGCATGTTAATGGTGATCACGTTCCATGCAATGATCTATCCCCTTAAATTGCTTGATAAGATTCTGTACCATTACATTAATGATAAAATACATAACACTGAAGGAAAATCAGAAGCAAATATCTTCAAGTACAAATATGAATTTCATACATGTCAAACACGGTCTCTCCATGTGGCATCTTCATATTGGTCCACATTAAGTTATCAAAAAAATGAGTGTAAACAATATACATTACTTATGTACATACATGTATATTATTCTACGACATGCGAGAAGTGGACTAAACCTTTTAATTGATGAATATTGGCCACACTTCATCATTAAGGAAAATCCAAAATAGCTATGTTCATACTAATTACATTCCTCGATATAAAGCTTGATCACAAATTTTAACACAACAGTTAGTAATAAATTATTTTTAGCTGATAACACTACAAGTCATGCTACTTCTAGTTGTTGCATACGGACACCCATGTTATACAATCCTTTGATCTACATTGTTCATTAGTTGAATGCCCATTTCATGGGCTATTATGACATCTTCACATTGAATAAAAATATGTTGACCGTTGGATCAATAGCCTTTAATATGGATGGGTAAGATTTGCCTACACAAAAAATAGGTTCAATCAAATTTGGTCCATCTATTTGTTAGGACCCATCACATAATCAATTTTTCATTAGACAATCATAATCATCTCATCCATGGCCAAATCAATGATGGATTAGATCATCGGATCAATGCAATTCTTTCATAGTAGTGCCTGAAATGTGTTGTAGACTTAATAGACAATTTAGATCAATAAATTGGACAGTCTAAATGAACTGGTGTGGCTAGGAGCATTGTAAGTTATAATGCTCTTAGAGAGTATCGGAACATTTTTCAATGTAGGAAACCATTGTAACTGTTGGAGAAAATTACCATTGTGGACTCCACCTTTTATCCAGCGTCTTTTATGAAGGATTCAAAACTTACCTTCCCAACTTAGACCTTTCCATACGAACATAGCATTTGAGGACAAAAATAACCCTGCTTACCCAACCTATAGCTACGGTTATAATCTATAGCTATGGTCTATAGAAACCAAAAATACATTGAAAAGTAGGGTGTATTTTCGTCTTCAAATGCTCTATTCGTACATGTAAGGTCTGAGTTGGGAAGATAATTTTTGAATCTTGAATAAAAGATGCTGGATAAAAGGTGGGGTCTATAGTAGTAATTGTCTCTAAATGTTGTGAATACCCTAACCTGGATAAGATGTCGGGCAAAGACACATCTACGACGTGGATAATACCCACTTTTGAGATAGACACAATTTGAATTTGGAGAGGGTCCAAGTCCAACCCCTTGGACCATAAGTTATGGTGCACTGAGTGGATAACTTCCAACCTTTCGTGTGTTTACATTATCCAACCCGTCCAATAGGTTGGCCCCATCACAAGAATCACCTTATGCAAAAATCTTTCATATTTAATAATCGATTACACTTATATTTTGTTATTTATCAATGACTATACATTGTTTTTATGGAGTGGCCCATCTGTGATTTTATGGGGCTGATTTTTGTAATAGGCGATCCTCACAGTCATGCCACCCTACTAGCAGGGTTGGATTTTACATGAACTTAACAGGTTGGAAGTTATGTGCTGTGAGAGAAAGAGACCTCCAGCTTGTGGGTCCCACGGCATTGATGGATGAGGAATATTATAATATGATGTCTGCATCCCTGCACTGTATACACTAGCTTTCAGTTACTCCAAGTGGAGCCCATGGTTCGATAATCCAAGCAACTGGTCTGTCTCATCTCACTGTAGATAGACCATGTCTCGAGAACTTTCGAGATGGAAAGATCCTGCTAACAACCATTATTAGACTTATTTCAGTTGAACATAGGCTATTGTTGTATTTCTGTCCATCCATCTGTAGGCTCACAAATCGACGGCTGATATTGTCCCCTCTAGTTATTCTTGAAAGTAAGTCCATCCATGGTGGGGCCCAATACATCAACAGCCTAGATTACTGAAACATAGTCCCACTTATTAGAACTGAAAACGCGTGTACACTGTACAAACGTGTCAATTACGTATCATATACCTGGTTTGTTTCTCATGCAAGAGTTGCAAATGACATGGAACTGTTACTTCCACTAAGGTCTGTCCCCTCCAACCAGACAATGCTTACTGATGAAGGTTTGTGCACATGCATGATCAAAAGGTCCACCCAAATGATCTCAGGGTCTCATTTGAATAGTTTGAATGTAGATAGAGGGAGAGATTAGGCTATTATCCACCGTACACGTGGCATGGATGTACAGAAATCATCTAGACCATCTAAATCTTTGATCTGATAGTGGATGAAGCATAACCCAAAAATCACACTGAGTAGATGATAGTAACCATCTATTTTTTCCCTTGTTGAATTTGGACCACTCGAATGTTATTTTTAACCATCGATTTGATAGCCACCAATTGGGTGGTTAGAATTGCTTGATCATTGGATTTCTTGAGCTGTGGTCCTTCCACAATCAAGCCCCACAATTTGGATGGTCTGGATAGCCATGCATGTGTGGCACGGGGGAGAATATCAGTGACCACCATTTTGAAGAGAGAGAGAGAGAGATTCTTATCATGGAGCTACAAGATCCTAATCCAAAACGTGATCTAAATCCACCTTTGAGGTGGGGCCATGCCTTGATGTGGAATTCAGCCACCAAAAGACATTTTCTTCGAGTGGGCCATCTCTAATACTAATGGCTATTGGATTGTTAGCTGGGCCTTTTGCCTTTAGGTAAAAGTGAAAGGGAGAAATGGATTCCCCACTAAATAAAATTCACTGGGCCCCACCCATTTACCTCTGTCCTTGTCATGTATTACATGATCCTCGGCCTGAGGTAATGTATATTATCTTCAGGCCTGAGTTATTACAAGTGAGGTCCACTTTTCAGTGATCCAGACCGTAGGGCCTGACAGTATCATTGGTAGGAAGATTCTAGCTATCAAATACTTAACTTTTTTTAAAAATGAATATGGACCATTGATGTACTTTTCTTAACCGTCTATTTTCAAGCCATCTACAAAAGGATCTGGGTCTCTCACTGGAGAGATTTCTATTGGATGGTTCATCCACGCTGGGTTCCATCGAAACAATGGTCTGGATCATCGGATGACAGGCCCCACCTGGAAGAACTCAGGGCCAGAGGATGCCTCACGTATCCTCGAGCAAGGATAATATCAATCATCTATGTATTATTGGACGTTTTTGCTTACATCAAGTATTAGAGTTTCTTCATCTCTACTCTTGGCTACACGTGCCGACATGGCACGTGTGTATGAAATCCGATCGGTGTGTCAGGTGGGGAACACCATATAGATTATCTGTTTAAAAATTGAACTGGTCAATTCTCGGGTGGGCCACACATGCTTTAAATAAAATGGACGACGTGAAAAGACATTGTTATCTGCATCTCCCGTATTTCGGATCATGTTGTAGCCGACATGATAGTTCTAGCCTGAATTTTTTGTCTATGTCATCCATTCTGTGTGTCCCACCATATGTATGGTTCAGATATCACACAGACAATCTGGATGGGCACGTGCTGCCAGATGCCCAGGTGCGCGTAGCTGGCAAATAGATACTGTTCTCATTTGAGAAGAGAATAATATGAGTAGGAAGGCACCAAGCATCAAAGCTACTAAAGAAGTTCGACACGTGTGGGATAGAGGGATGCCTTTTTGGTACGTGCCAGCAGGGCATACGCGGGCGTGATCACATGCTTCGGCCCAAAAACAGGCCTGCACTCATCTGGTGAGACACGTGCGTCGAAAAGACATGGATGTATACCTGGTTAGTGGTGAGCCCCACCTGATTATGATCAATGGCCAGGATCTTTCACACGTGTGCCACGTGCTGTAGTATAATAGCATCGCTGCTCTTACGAACACGCTAGTTCACCATTCTGTTTTAGCGTCGTTGTAAATTTGTAATGCCCTTTTCACATATGCTAAGTCAATCCAAACCGTCAGTCCTTACCCCAAGCTTCAACCCCAATGATTTAACGGTAGATCCTCACTGCTAAATTCCCATGCCTACTGATCTTATAATGCTGGACTGGAAGAATGGAGAACATGTACACTTGGGTAGAACTGTACACGAATTGAGTTAGCTCAGTTAACTCGCTCCACTCGACTCAAAATTAGATAAGCTTAATTCGCTCGTTACGAAATTGGGCTCAAACTGCGTTGAGCTGATTTTATCTTATTTAAACGGAAAATTTTTGAAATGAATTTAAGCTAGACCCAGCTTGGCTCAACCCAGCTCAAAACTTCAACTCGGTTCAAATCATTATAAATATTTTGTAAATATTTATATATTTAAATAAATTATATATATATATTAAAAATTCTAAAAAACCTTAATTTGAACTTAATTCATAAGTTCTAACTTGAACTTAGCTTAAAAGATTAAACTCAAGCTTGGCTCAAGTTAGCCTTTTTTTTTTTTTTAATTTAACACATGCATACACACCCCATACACTCACGCTAGTGAAATTTCACCACCTATGAATACTCGAATTCTTTATCAGGTGTTTAAACTCCTCAAAGTTTACCACCCGAACAGGAGTAATGATTTGAGCTTATTCAATTGAGCTTAACATACCATCTGACCCTATTCAACCCAGCTGAGCCGAATTCGAGCTGGAGTAGCCTGCTCGCTGATCCAAGCTGATTTGAGCCAAGCGCAGCTAGTGTACAACTCTACACTTGGGTGGTCCACGCTCTAAAATTATACCTAAAATTTCCTAAGTTGGTTGATGTAAGCCACGCCGTAGAAGTACACTTTAGGCATGCATGTGAGCCACACCTAAAATCATACCTAAAATTTAGATAGTTTTACCCTATCACAATGCTAGTAAAGTCAAAATCTTTTTTAAATGCTGTGATTTTTTGGGTACTTCTTCCATGGTCAGGAGGGACAGAAGATGAATGGATCGGATGACATGCAAGCTCGACGGTGGGCCTTATGAAAAACTAACGGTGGGTGTCTCATCCCAACCTTTTCCTAGAGTGCATCCTACCTTAGATCTGGATGTTAGGGATTTCTGGGTCCCCAAGTGAACTGGAGGCAGCAAACCTGATGGACGGGGTAGATCTCATGAAAGTGCCACCCACATGTCTCGTCCTATCGAACAATCGGTACCCTCCAATCAGTGTTATGCAAAATAGACGGTTAATATAAAAAATAAGCTTCCAATCAAGAGAGAACTGGGGCACGGTACAACAACATATGGCCCATCAGATCAACATCCGGGACCACTGAAACATGGGGCCCACTTTTAACGTACTCAAAGCTCGAGCATCCTCTCCAGTCTCCATATCCTCGCTTGTCAGGAGTCCAGACCACAAGCGGAATTCACGGGCTACAAAGGGGTACTTTGGGGAACATTTCCTAAATTTGTCCGAGTTTAAGGAAATCCTGTGGATGATTGCTTGTCTCCCACGATGCTTTAAGCCCCTGTAAAGCGACACTGCCCCTAAATTTAGGGAAAATTTACATCTCAAAACTACTTTAGCTACAAAACCTCCTTATATTTTGTTATAATACACATCCGGACTATAGCCATTGGATCCGGATTCATTTCTACAATCCAAACCGTTGATCTGACAATATATAAAGTCTAACGTCTGTATGGAAACTGGTTGAAATTGGAGTATCCAATGTCCCAAAAACAATGGTCAAAGAATGGCCTGTATTCAAAGAAAAGAGTTAAACGATGAAGTATTAAAATATTCAAGTCTGTAATTTCTTTTTCTGGGTTTCTCCATCCATGATGAGTTCGATCATATCAACTGTCTGGATCATTGAAAAATGACGCAGATTTAGTAGTTCAGATGATCATGTAAGAATTAGTGAAGGATCACCGTAATAAAACCACCTCAAAGCTGGTATCTTTAAACCTCCGACAAAATAAAATAGAGGTAGACCTCACGTGGAAAGGGACATTTTTGGAATTTTAATTTATAAGTTTTGGAGCTTACTCCAATACAATTAAAGTAACTTAGATTGCTAAAATGAGGTTTGAAAAGGACTAATAGCTGTTTTAAGGAGCATTTTGCACTTTAGCTCCCTACTAATGAGGATTTTAATCTTTTATTAATGTCCCATAAGGTGTTCTTGTTGTAAGCTGGCCGTCCAGCCGACTTTTTTGTCGAAAATCACGATGAAATAATATTCGGTTTCTCACCATTAGATCACATGCTACGACTAACCTGCGACCTTGCTGGCCAACCATCGTGTTGATAAAATAACATGGAGATGTCTTGCCTAACCCACATTAGGTATAAGCTTGATAAAATAATTACATGGAGATGCCTTGCCTGGCTTACCTCAAGTTGAAATGGTCGGTTCATGCATGCGGTTTGTGTTATTAAGATACATGGAAGTGGATTAGGTGCAGCCCCCGCCTCACCTAAGAAGGTGCGGGCGCCGTTGCCCACACTTTAATATATTTATTCTATATCTATGTTGTCTATACATTTTTCTTTATTATTTAAGGCAAGAGCAAAAAATAAAGCAAACCGAAATATCTAGTGGATGACATCATATTACATGAAACGAGGGTGATTAAATGGCCCACCATTAAAAAAAACTTCCTAGGGCCCACCATAATGTTTATTTGCTTTTCAACTTATTGATGAGGTCACATAAACCTCAATGAAGGGAAAAAACAAAACAAATATCAGCTTAATCTAAAGCTTTTATGGCTTATTAGAAGTTTTTAATGGTCCACTACTATAGTTTTTTATGGTACGGTCTACTCGAAATTTGGATACGCTTCATTTTTAGGCTCATGCCCTAAAATGATATAGTGAAACAGCTGGATGATCAACAATGTAGATATAGAATATGTATATATATCAAGGTGGGACCCACAATAAAGGCCCACCCAATCTGCCCCATGGAGAATACAAGATGTAGTTTCACTGTGAAAGATGAAGGGTTGTAGATGTTGAATCAATGGCTATAAAACTTTCTTGGTCCAATCTTCTTGGCATGAAGTTGCAAGCAATGAATACCGTGGCCTGTTGATAAAGCTTTCTCTCGATGTGCTTTGTAAGCATGTAGTCTCTTGATTTTGACTAGCCCATAAATGGCCAGATTTGGGGTGTGTTTAGCCAAAACTAGAACCATTCATTTATAAATATGCTTGGGTTCAAATTTTAGACCCAACCCTTTTATTAAATTGGTGGGTCTGAGTTAAACCCCATCAAACATATTCATAAATAGGTCTGAGTCTAGTATGAGGAGATCCACCCAAACTTATTTATAAATGGATAGGGTCTAATGAATCTAGTTAAGGAATACTCACATTCTGAATTATCCCAATACAAGAACTTCTTGCAAAATCCACAAACCACGTACATCTTAGGACATATTTGGATTTGCGTATAAGAGTGCATTGTATCGTATTATAACTTAATATTTTCTAATATTTCTATTATTCAGCATTTAGATAGGAGCGTATAAGCGTCGTGTCCTATGCGCGCGATTTTATACTGTTTCCAAAAAATCGAAAGCATGGTATAGTGTTGTCAGAATACAGGCTTGCAGTCAATACTTCATATTCATTGCGTTATATTCGGCAGTGGATGAAAGTTTGAAATTTGTACGATTACAAGATATCTAGTACCTATGCAGTGTAAGATCAGGACCGTTCATTTGGTACATTTCAACGTAAAAATCATTTGGGCTAGAAATCAGAAAGTTCCATACATCAAATAGGCCACCCTACCCAATTAAGATTGTACAATACACAGACATAATATATCCCATTCAAACATTGATCTGTATAACGTATTGTATATTATGTTAAACAATACCTCTAATCCAAACATTGATCAGTATCTAATTGATTTGGATGTATTCTGAAAACCATCCAATGTATACATAAATAGTATCCAAATACAATACAATACAATACTATACATGAATCCAAACAGGCCCTCAATTCACGAATCTCATTGTGTTCATAGCATTGTTTTGGATTCTGTGGTGCCTCGTATATTCAACTAGACATATGGTGAATTTCGCATTCTTTTTTTTTTATGTTACTTGTCAAGGCATGCAAGCATTTTTACCGGATTTAAAATCAGTTACAAGTTTGGTAGAGAGATATCCACCCAAACTCATTTATAAATGGGTCAGGTCTAATGAGTCTAGTTAAGAGATATTCACACCTGAACCATTCCATCACATGAACTTCCTACAAAATCCTTTCACATGCAATCCATGTACATCATAATTCACTAATTCCATCAACTTAGGAGCATTGTTTTGAATTCTGTGGTGCCCCATATACTCAGACAGGCATAAGGTGAATTTTTCATTTTTCCTTGTTACTTATCAAGGCATACAAGCATTTTTACTGGATTTAAAATCAGGTATAAATTTGGTAGAGAGATATCCACCCAAACTCATTTATAAATAGGTCAAGTTTAGCGAGTCTAGTTAAGGGATATTCACACCCTGAACCATCCCATCACATGAACTTCCTACAAAAGTCTTTCACAGGCAATCCACGTGCATCATAATTTACTAATCCCATCATCTTCGAAGCATCGTGTTGAATTCTGTATGCCCCGTATACTCATAGGGTGGATTTCTCATTTTTCTATGTTATTTTTCAAGGCATGCAATCATTTTTATTAGGTTTAAAATCGGGTCTAGATAAATCTAGGCTTGAATGGGTTCCTTGCAACGTAGACCAACCCATTTATTAAATGGATTCGAGTTGGACCGGGTTGGGTAGATATTAATATAAAGAAAACCAGATCTAGATCGGTTTAACAATTGGGTCTATTCTTTGACCCAAACCCATACCATTTAACAAACCGGTCGGGTATGCAAACTCCGTCAGGTTCATTGATTCATTTACAGCCTTAATGTTGATCATTCGTGGTGAAAATCCAGCTAATTCCCGTAGTAGCTTTCCATTTAAGTTTTTTAAATTGTTTTTTAATGTTATTGATATTATAAAAGTTATTTATTTTCTATTATAGGTTTTCAACTGTTTGAATCAAGGATCTGGAAGTGAATGGTATTTTCAAATCATGATGGGCTATTTCTTTCTGGGGTGCTGTAGATCCGACCGTTAGGATGCTAGATTAGAAGCCTAATAGAATCCATTCATAGCTTTAAAGACCTATGGCTACAAAAAATAAAGTAAAATTACGGATGGCTATGATCATTCCATTGCATGAATTTTCTTCCACGGTAGCCCTTGGAATGCGCTCTTAACTTAATGGATGGTTCGGATCGAATGATCAGAGTGTTCAACAACCAAAGGACTTGAAGAACATCATAACACAATTACATCCGCTGGATAACTTCTCTTATACATTCTCCAAAATTCAGGGTGGCAGCCCACACCATAAAAAGCGGCGAGAATGCACAAATACCACCAGATTTAGTGGTGGGTTACACCTGATAATTGGATTGAGCTGATTTTTAGGGTGTCCCATCAACTTTCATATGGGTTGGATGCCATACCCATACCAAATAGAGCTGGGCATTGAGTTGAGTTGAACCAAGTTAGAGATGACCCGGCTCGATCTGATTTTGAAATAAGCTTGACTCGAATTCAACCCGAAATGGTACCAAGTCCAACATGCCTAACCTGATTCGAGTTCAGGTCTAGCATGGACTAATCCGAACCAAGTCTAACTTGATTACAAATACCGAGTCGAATCGGGTGCAGCAGGTATCCACAGGCTAAAATCATAATTCAAAACCTAGATGCACTTGTTAGAATTGTAGCCTTTCCATCAAATACACGGCATCTCAGGTATGAAATGTCATAGTTGTTTTTTTTTTTTTAACATGTATAAGTACGAGTCTGAGTTTCCGCTTGAGTCGAGTCAATACTATGTTGGATTTTGGGTAAAATCGAATCAAGTTACTGAGTGACTCGAACTCAACTCGTTTAGAGTTCGGATTAGACTAAGTCAACTCGGTTTGGATCGACTCACCCACTCGGATCAGATCGAGTAAGACCTAGACAAGTTGGACGAGTCAAGTAGTCCTGTGCCCATTGGAACGGGATTTTTTTGAATGATTTTATGTTGCTTTCTTTAATGTGGCCCACCTAATATGTCGATTCACTGATTTTTGAGGTGGGCCACATATTTGGAACGGGTTGGATGTCGTACACACGCTATGTGGACACCACAATTGCCTGCTACAACCATTAATAGCAGCCATAGCGCCATGTGATGGATCATGAAATATGGCAGCTTTTACTATGAGATTCTTTTGATAGAAATCCATGTGATCGGGTGGCCATCATTGCTTGTCGTGGTCCATGTTGCATTTGATGGCCCACTACATTGAAATTTTTAGGTGGGAGTGCAGATCACTCACCTGCTGAGTCGTTGTCACTCAACGTATCCGAGGCATTGCCATGTGTTCGTTGATCCTAATCCATCCGAATGCGACTCCTTTGTTGCACACGGCCTGTGGCCCACCTACCGTATGATCATGTCCCCACGTGTCATTCTATCAGTACGTGGGGAAAACCCTGATGTATCATGGGAGTACATTCTATATGGGACAATTATCCAATTTCAGCCGTTGATCTTGATGTTTATATGTGTAACTGAATCTGGTTTCTGCAAGTAAGGCTAATGATTCAGAGATCCAGACCGTTGGTCTGTTGCGTGCTGCTGTGGATAGAACAACTCCAGGTAGGTCCAATTAAAGTTGCCGACGGTTTAGAATAATAATTTAGGGAAGGTACTGTTGTACCCTATGTCTGCATTCCTGGCTACAGCTAATGAGAGAAAGATGCATGAGAGGAGGTAAATGATTTAGATATTTGAAGTGCTTTTTATGGAATAAGAGGTAGAGAATTAATACTACAAAATGACAACCGATAAAAACAATGCGGGTGGATGATGAACGAGCATCAACTGAGAAAAGTTGTGTCTGGTCCAAAGAGGAGAAATAACGGAAGAAGAAACATAAAAAAATATATGAAAATATTTATAAAAATAAGTATAATAATATACATTTATAAATAAGAGAAAAAATCTACCAGGAAAAGGAACCCAACAAAAAAAAAAAATCAACTAATCCAATTTCAATCAAAATTTATCTTTTTCTAATTCATCATAGGAGTAGCGATAATTTAGTAATGATAATTTTTAGTTCTCAATTGTAATATAGATATATACTCTTATGTTGAACTTAATCTTTATCAAATATCAAATAGTTATTATAAAAGATGTATTCTTGTAACTGCTCTCTATAATTGATCATGCATTTTTCCTTTTATATATCTGATTGCTCTAGTATTTTAAAAAGTCACTTGGAAAGGTAAAGTGTAACCCAAGTTTTGAAAAAGAATCCTACCTCCTGGCAATAAATTAATTATTATAAAATTTTACGAGTGGCTAAACAAGTAATTAATCTTCGCAAAATTTGATCATATACATTCACATCATATATATTTATTTATTTCAATGCTTGGAGTTAAAATATATGATTCGGTTTGAATTGAGCCGTTTGTTCAATTTTGACACGCTTGCATACACACACATGACATAAAACAAATGGGAATAGAGTGCCAACAGGCACACGTTCAACTGAAAAGAAATGTCACGTAATTAGTGGCCAAGATCATCAAATCTATTATATTTTTCTCACATGGTCCACCCAAATTACCACGCAATGGCCTAATGGTCGAAAGTGGACCATGTGGTGCCCCTTGAAACATGTAATTAGGCTCTTTTACTTCAAAGTTGGTATCCACGAGCTTAGTATTTTGGCACAAAAGGGAGTATGGAAAATATTTTAGTCACAAAAATTATAGAGGCCACCATAATGTAGATGTCATATCCATGCCGTTCATCCATTTCGTCAGATCATTTAAGGTAAGAGCTCAAAGATCCAAAGTTCAAGTGATCCACACCACATTAAACAGTGGGAATCAAGCGCCTACTGTTGATAACTCATTGATGGCCACAAAAGTTTTGGATCAAGCTTATTTTTATGTATTCCTTTTATTCATGTATATATGACCTTATGGACAGGTTGGATGACAAATAAACATCAGTGTGGGCCCTTGGAAAGTTTTCATTCTCAACGGTTGAGATCCATTATGATCACTTTTTCATGGTGCAGTTTACTTGAGCTTAGTATTTGCTTATCTTTGGACTCATGCCCAAAAATAAACTGGTTCCAAATAAATGAACGACATGGATACAACATATTTATCACGGTGGGCTCCACAATTTTTGAGCGCATAGAAACATATGAAATTCACATTGGATTCACCCAGTTTCCTAGGCAATGATACCTTACTTCAAGGACACAAAGATGAGAAATAATGATAACTAATTTACAGCCTTTTACCATTGAATTAGAAAAATCAAACAAACCCTTAGAATATCTAAATTGGAGCCAAAGATCTCCCACCTTATGCTTGGAGAAGATATTCTTATCATTTCAAAACCTTCCATTTTTAATTGTCCTAAGTTGGATAGCCTCTTGCTACTAAGCAGGTAATAGGTAAATTTTGAGAAATTCTGCAACATAAACTGGGACTAGTAATGGTAAATTGAGAAATATTCTTTTACTCATTAATTTTTCTATTTGCAATTAAAGCAGTCCCGAGGTTGACAAGACCATTCCAGCCATGCAGGACCCCGCCACAAAGACAAATGTGAAAAGGGACGGACTGATTGCTTGCTATCAGCCTTTGACAGGAACTTCTGACAATGGAAAGTTAGGTGGGCCCACTATAATGTTCGTGTGAAATCCACTTAAATCTTATGTTTTACCGCATCATGTTACTAGATGGCTCAAAAGTAAGTAAAATCCAAAACTCGAGTGCGCCGCACCATAGGATACAGTGAGTATCGGGCATTCACTGTTGTAACATTCCCGAGTGATTGAAGCTCCGGATCAGGCTTATACTCTTGTGTTCTCATATCAACCGAGTATGCGCTAGGAATGACTTTATAAACTGTGTGAATGACTTTGAATGGCTCATAAATGTCATGGTGGACCCTAGGAAGGCTCCAATGGCTGATTTTTTCTTATAGTAGTGTAATTGAGTTTTAAATATACCTCATTAGAGGCCCATGTCCTCGCATTCCACAAAACATATGTATAAAGTGGATTTCTCACGAACATCACAATAAGCAATGGGAAGGCGGGCTACACATTTAAAAGAAGAAACTGCAATGTTGGGTTCAAATCAACAACATCAATATACCAGGAATGAATGAATTGCATTTTAAGCTTTGTAAATATCCTTTTGCTTTTCCGTCTTGACCGTGTGTTGTTGCTTTGTTATGAATAAAAGAGCACCTGGTGTATATATAAATATGATAACTGTAGGCCAAAGCTTAGTGGGCCAATGCATCGTCCATGTCGTTAGGCTAGCTATGCTAGATTGTGTCCACAAATGAAGAATATTCAAAACTAAAGTGGGCCACACCACACGAAAATATCCATGTCGAGACCTTTCTAGACCGTGCAAACTGTTCACATGTTGTTCACACTTGGATGGACAGAAAAACACAATTATTAGCCTGAATCAAAGCTTTTGTTAGCCTTAGAAAGGATGTGGCTCAATTTTTAGCTCATGCCCTAAGATGATCTCGCTAGATGACCGGACAACGTGAATATAACACATGCATCATGGTGGGACCCACAGAACTAGGTGACGTAAATGGACGTAGATTAGTTAACGTCACCAAGTTATGTGGGACCCACCATGATGTATGTGTTGTATCTACACCATTTATCAATTTGGATATATCAATTTAGGGCATGATCCAAAGAATGAGTCAGATCCAAAGCTCAAATAGACCCCATTATAGAAAACAGTTGAAAGAGTGACGCTCACTATTAAAACTTTTTAAAGGTTATAAAAGTTTTCGATTAATCTTAAATTTGTGTTTTTCTGTATTTTACATCTGTCTTAATTTATAAGTAGGTTGGAAACATCATAATGAACCTTAGGAAGGTTTCAACTTCGAGCGTCACTCTTCCCATTGCTTTCTGTGGTGGGTCAACTTTAGATTTTGATCCAAGTCATTTTTTGTCTCATGCCTTAAAATGAGCTCTTTAAATCAACGTAGGGCGTTGATACGGCACATACATTGTGATAAGTCCTATATAGCTTTGTAACGTCACTTCAGTAGCAACTCTCGCTACTTAAACTTGTCGGTATCTAATCCGCGTCCGACGTAAGCTCACCACTTTATCCGCTTTCGAAATTCACGTCCGGAGCCCGGGCTGGATGCGGAAGTGGATGGACTAGTCTACCTTACACCAATTATATAACTGCTGTATCAGCGTGAGTAAGATTTGTAAGTCTCATCATAAGGTATGTTTATATTCAAACCGTCTATATATTTGGTGAACTCATCTTAAGGTTTGAGACGAAAAAATAAAAAAGATTTAACTATCAAGTGAACCACACTGAAAAAATCAGTGTGAGATTAAACATCTATCATTAAAATCTTTTTTGAAATCACCGAAGTTTTGAATTAATATGAAATTTGTTTTCTTCTTCATTTAGGTATTTGTGGCCTTATAAACCGATTGTATCTACGGTGAAAATCACAATCTCTGCAGCTATTTATGGTGTGTTATATGATATTTAGATATGATTTATTTTTTGAATAATACTCTAAAATTATCTATAAAAACATATGAATGGTGTAGATATAATAAATACATGACTGTGGGCCACGTAACTTTGATCACCTTTGAATCGTTCGTACAACTCAGAGATCGAGGAGCGTCAGTGCTCGTCTTTACACGACACGTACGCTATATATAGCCCTTACACCCGCCAATCCGCTTCCCTGGATGTGGGGTTACGTCCTGGTTGTCAGACAGGTCGGCGTGGGCCCATCTCTGGGCTTTCAAAGCAACGGTGGCCCACAAAGCGTACGCAGCATTGTAAGAGTCGTCTAACGTGACGTGGAGAAAGCAGGCCGTCTGCTTCTTTTCGTGGTCGTTGACTGCCCACGCACATAAAGCGGCGAGTAGCTTCACTGGTGTAAGCGTGTAACTTCCGTTGCTGGGATTGATACCCTCTACAACGCCTGTTTTACGCAGTTGGTAAGAAACCTAGGTCTGTAGGGCCTATCATGGTGTATGTACAAAATCTATCCCGTCTATCAGGTTATAAACTCTATGTTATGCCTTGTAATTGAGAATTATCTAGACCAAAAACTCATATAGGCCACACCACACGGAACAATGCGAAAGATGCCAATCATAGGCTTATATGTGGACCCACCATGGTGTATCTATTTAATCAAACCCGTTAATCAGGTGTAATTAATCTGGATGAATATAATATTAAAAAGGCAGCTGACAAAAATCCCAGGAAGGCTACACCGTGAGTAAATTTACAATTTTCCTGTTGGGGTTGCCCTTTAAGTCATTTATCGGTCTTTATTGACTGTATTTGCCGTCAAAGTAATGGATCAAACCTAATGAATGGATAGGATTTTCTTTATATATCTATATTAAATGTAAATATATATGTATGTATATGTTAGGGGGAAAAGGTACAAATGGAAGCTTCACATTGAGTGACGGTCAAAAATGAATATATCAAAAGTTGTCTACAATAATTCAAGAAGTCTGATTTTGGGAGTGTGACTTAGATACGGTGGGTTTCACAAGTTAGTCGGTTCATTATTGAGTTGATGCATGCCATGTGTGCAACTTCTGGTGCATGAGTATCAATCTCCATACACGGCCAGAGTATCAAGAAACACCGGCTTCCGTTTTTAAGTGAGGAGACATCGGAGCGTGGTCCATCCACAGTACAGTCCCAGAAAACCAACGGTCTGGATCATCGGCTTCGCTTGTACAAATCACAAACTTAAAACCAAAGGTGCAGATACTTGTTTTCTAGGGTCCCGTTGATCCTCATTTGGAGCAACTGTACTGGACCAGAATCCTCTTGAAAACCTTTTTTATGCTGCACGTGAAAACGTACAGGTTTGTTGGGTCCACCTATGTAAAATCCACTCCGTCCATCACGTTCTATGTCCGATTCCAGGTAAAGAGTAAAAATCGGCAACATACACAACTTCGGTGGGCCACACCATAATGAACAATGGGGTTAGGATGTTAACCTTTGGATTTGAGTGTGGGACCACCACAGTATGTATCTTTCATCAAGCCCGTTAATCAGGTGTGACTCACATTAATGAAGTGAAAATACAAAAGTCAGACTGGTCCACGTATCAGACGGGCCACCACACCATGTAACTTATATGTTAGTAGCCGTACGTTGTTCCAATGGTTTGGCCATCAGAGTCTTTAAGGGGATTTTTTTTTTTTCTTTTTTTTTTAACGTGCCATTTAAATGATGGTTCTTACCTTTTAATGGATGGTGTGAATTTAGATGTACAATGCAAACGGAGCTTGGGTCCTACCGTAATCGAACGGATGGTGCACATGTGGGCCATGGTTGGTGGATGCGGATTGCATATTGACATTGCTATAGTGACTTGCTACTGGACGGTGTTCCGTGACCCGTACCATATAATGTATGTGTTTGCAACGGTCTTAATTTTCATTATTTTGGATTTTCAAAAATCATTGAAATTTATATTACATATATAATTAATTTATATTATCATGTAGTGACCATTAACACTTAATATTAGTTTATATATAAATGATATCGATAAAGAATTACACAAATCTAATTAATTAAACATACGAAGCCAACGAATTCGACCGATCACGTAAACATCGAGTTTAACCACATGAGTTGCTTACACAAAGTCTAAATCTAACTGACTTATGTTAATTAGTTAAGACAATTACAAGTAGATAAAAACCTATTAAAATCTGAGATGATTAGTGGTCAGATCTTAATTAACAAATCGAACTGATCCCGTATCTTTTTAGCCTAAGAACCGATGGTTTATGGTGATTATAATCGAACCATTATTTTCGCTAGTTGCGAATAGTCCACACTAAGAACTTAGCTAATCCAAACTCTTATGATTGTATACGAGAAATCTCGCTACTCAATTCATTCCAGAAATGTCCTGATTATCTAAACAAGCTTTAGACCACTTATTAGTGGGCCACTAAACCCAAAGCTATAGAAATATGTTCATCTTAGTGGGCTTGATGTCCATTGCGGGACATCGAGCTGATATCGCATCTCGAATCGTTCGACTTGGACTCGCAAGTCGAGTGCTTGGGTTGTGTAAATACCTTATATGAAAATATGAAACTTAATTGAAATAAGTCTATTTGTTCCTTCACAAAGTAGTAATTTTTAAACCGTCGATTCATAACTAAAGTCCAGGTACTGACTAAAGATATTTCCTCAAATATATCTGTATAGCTGCAGCCCCGATTGACTATTGATGACTATGAACAGACTTTTAATCATATTTGTCGATGTAAATGGCGGGCCGATCATATCCATACGGAGATCATCATTAGGGCAAACTATCCTACGGTGTATATCGATATGTACACCACATAGTAGGCCCTAAAGGTTAGAAAAACCCTCCCACAGGGCTAGTATAATGAAAACCTAGCCCTTATGGCCATTTGCATAACTTCTTGAACTATATAAGGCCTCCATTTGGTCACTTCATCTCTCCATACGAATTTTACCCAATATTGAGGGTCAAATATTGCATATTAGACCCAAGTTATTACCCGTATTTACGATCATGATACTGTGTAATGGTCCGATTTAATCGCGTTTGTGATGCGGGGTGTATTTACAAGCTTGGATCGAGATAAAGTGCTAAAAGCTGAGATTTAACGCTCAGAATTCACTAGAGCATGGGACGGACCCTAGGGGACCAAGACCAATAGATTTACATGACAGAGACCCAAGAAAATCAAGTCGTTCACATTAAATGGGCCTGAAACGCATCTAAAATGCAAAATCATAGGGTTCCCACCATCCGTTCGGCTCAAAACTCTATTTGTGGCCTGAGGACCATAAATTAACCGTACACGTCAAAAATCAGCCATTGGATCACCGTGGAAGTAGACTAATGGACAGATCAGCCCCTTAAATCCTTAAGTGGGGCCCGCCTGATATCTGAATATGTTTCAATTTCATTGTCAATGCCTTAAAGTGGATGGGGAAAAGGATGGACGGAACGGATTTCTCACGAACGTCACGGTGGATCCCACATGAGGGTGTGCGTCCATACAGTGCACGCACATGCGAGCTGCACCGGACGGTCATCCCGGTCAAAGACGGGCTGACCCGTCTCTCCTTCTCCTTCTCTGTTTCAACCAGCGGACGCACCGCGACCACCGTTTTCGCACAGTGGGGCCCACTCATCATCCAAATGGATGATCCATACCGTCCATTGTATATCTGGAGTAGGTGTAACCCTCGCCTAGGTGTCTTTTTTGTCCCATGCATATGTACGGAAGTAGATCGATGAAAAACGTAAGATAAACGGTGAAGTGAGTTGATACAATGGACCGCACCGAAACTACAGAAAAAGTAGTCATTCCTAACTGGTTTTTCGCCAGGAATCTAATGGACGGGGTGGATTTCACTACAAACATCATTGTGGGGCCCACTGAGCTTCACAACGTAAGAGATTTCGCAGGCCGTGCATCTGTGAAAGCCGGCCATTCCGGGCTATTATGCAATCGAGGTCATGGTCGAATGCAAGATCTGGACCGTACAAAAGAGAGAGAAGAGGGCCAAGATCATCACCATGAAGGCTAAACACGAGATGGGATGATCTTCGGCCCGAAAATCAATTCGAGCGTAAGAACTTTTTTGCGCAAAAACAGAGCACGCGGTTTGCATGTTCCTTGCTGTTGTGCATAAAGGAAGCCACCGACCAACCTATTGCTGTCTATAAAACGTGAGAGAGAGAGGAAGATGGGGGGATTTGAAAGGTAGAAGTCGTGGAGCCGTCAGTAAGAGGCAGAGACAGAGAGTAGTAATTTTTATGTATTTTATTTATTTTATTTCTTCTATTTTTTTTTAATTATTTTTTTTAGGATGTTTAGCTTAATTATGTGTAGCTAAACCTCTTAGCTAGGGCTGAGAGGTGAAGCTTGTAGCATGATGGGAGATTTGTTGCTTGTGCCTTTTATTTAGATTGAACTGATGTTGATTTTAGTTTAATTAAGGGAATATTTTTAGTTTTTAATAGTCTGTTGTGACTGAAATTACAATGGGTCTGAGATAGCTTTGAGTATGTTCCTATGCCTTTTTATGTTTATGATGTCAGGAAGCCCTGTTGTTCACCATCATCTCCTGGGCATGGTAGGATGACGGTACCCTTCCTAACCTTCATAGCATGTTAATTGGTTGGTAATTAGTTTAATTCTGTTGTTTGCTTTGTTTCTTGGGCATGGTCTGGTGATGAAGTCCATTCTAATTCATATACCTTTCATTTCTTTAAAACTATATCAAAGGAAATTCAGTTTAATTTTCATGATTCTTGAAGCAGGCGTAAAATCTCCTTGATCTCTACAAGTGAATCCTCTGAATCCCTAGTTTCGTTACTTCTAATTTTTTCAAAGTTTTAGATAAATATTTCAGCATTATTCCCTTAAATTACACTTGAGTTAGTTATATCTTAGTCTAGTTCTACTTCTACTTAGTTTCAGATTACGTACAAGTTTTAGTCCTTTGGGATTCGACCTCGGTCTTACCGAGTTTATTACTACATCACAACCCTGCACTTAGGAGTGAACACCCAAGAAGGAAATAAAGAAAGAGATCTTGTGAGGGAGACTTGAGTGTTCTTGATGGATTCCCTTCGATCAAGCCATAGCTTCGACCATTCTTTTATATCGAATTCATCCCACTAACGATCGGGAGGTAAGAAACAAACTCTACTACTCAACTTAGGCTTGTCCACATTGAATTGCATAAATCTCACTTAGTTGCTTTGAAATTGGTATACGAATTGTTTTTCTCCAAATTCTTAACCTTAGTAGCTCAAAATCGGAGATTTTTTTAAAGGTGCGAACCATTTTTTTTTAATTTAGAAACATTGTCTTGTTTGTTGGTGTCAAGGTGCGAACCATTATGTCTATGTTTTCATTTATTAACCCTTGAGGGTCTCAGTTAATGATGTCTTATGTTGAATGAGTTGTAATAGCTAGCATGTTTATATTTCATGTTTAATTGTATTATGTGTCATTGGTTATATATGGATGTCTACATATTTGATAAAACGCTTATGTGATTAAAAATATTATTCTAATGATGCTCACATGTTTGATTAAATGCTCGAATGAATGTATTGATTTGTTTATGTTCACATGTTTGATTAAATATTCTAGTGAATGTATTACTATATTGAGGCTCACATATTTGATAAGATGCCTATGTGGTTGTGTAGTTGAATCTATATTGACGGCATGACGAATTCCCAAATTTGTAGTGATGCTTAGGTTACTTATAATGTTGGGTTAGTTGGCTAACCGGTAGAATTAAAGGAGTGACCCGAATTGGGGCAGTCACCCTAGGTTTGTTCGATCGACCCGGGTTGAACACGGACCACCGACGGTAGTTGGACTACATGGGATACTTGCACCTAATGCCGGTTGTGTCGTGATTCTCTTAGGTCAATCAAATTAGTCAAGTAACTAACTGATAATGTATGTTCACAATGTATGACACAACTAAATGGAATCTAGGATACCCTGTTCCTAATTGATAAGTCCATTCATAGTCGTTACTATAATACGATCTCCCTAAGACTTATGAGCCAGACATGATAGTATGGGATACTGTGTATGAGCTGTTGGCCTACGCTGGGGTGACAAGTCTCCCCGTAGTGACCAGTAAACACTAATGGAGGTGAAAGATTTGTTGTTCAAATGGCCCCCACCAAATTATCCGGCCGATTGTTTCGTGACAGGGTACCGTTCAAACGACCTAGACGTGAATAGAATTGGGTGACGAGTTCTTTCCTTTGTGGTTGTAAGACCCGTGTCCCAGTTGGCTTTCGCGGTTCTTTCGGTCAAAATTCGACAATCCTCGACCCGTTTCTGACATTTGTGCACGATCCTAAGCTGAGACCTATATGCCAAAGTCGGCTAAAATTGAAACCTATACCTTAGCGAGTGCACCGACCCGATACCAAGGATAAAATATGTGGGCCGGCGTTCAATTCGAAGAGAACACCGCGCGTTGCGAATTACGAGAAAATCTCTGTGAGATGTCCCATCAATCAATGTCAAGTACAAGCCTTACCAAAGTACATGCAACCCATCCCTCCATTTTTTTTCAAAAGTCAACTCTTTCTCCCCTCACCATCCCTCTTTTATAATTTTTCAAACAAATCCATCTCTTTTTACAAAAAAATAAAACTCCCCCATACCTCTTATCTCTTTTCCGTACACTCACCATTCCCTCCATCCCTTTAGTCCCATCATTTCTCTCTCTCCCTCATTTCTCAAAACACTCTCCCAAGCAACCAAAAACTTCATACGTCCAAGCCTCCCCAACTCTCTCCCAAATCACAAGTGCAGCCCACTCTCTCGTCTCTCATCCTCACCATCAAGATCTCATCATCCACCGTTAAACCCGAAGGCAATGAGCTAAGGAAGTTAGGGGAGCAAGAAAGAGGCCTAGAGGTGGGTGATCCACCGTTGATTTTCATATAAAGGTCCACTTATGATGAGACTTACTTCGATGTATGTGATTAAGAGGGAACCATAGTGGCGGGGTCCCTCCACTCCACCGACCTCTCTCTATCATACCTTATATCCCTCTCTACCTCTCTCTTTTCTCTTCCTTAAATGTAGTGGGCCGCACCTAATTGTAGTAAATCGGCTTCGTCTATCAAATGGGTGGCCCATCACATTTTAGGTGAGGTGATCTAAATGCTATAGTATATTGTATTTATATATGTATATAAGTATATGTCTATATATGTATATATACACACATACATATACATATGTATGTACGTATACATACATTAGGTGGACCACATCCCTGTGGGACCCACCAGGATGTGTCTGCTCATGCTTGCCATCCAACGTCTCTGGACGTTGGACTGGCAACGTTAAAACACTGCCTATAAAAAAAATCCTTTTTAGTGGGCCACTCATGCGGGCCCCACCTTGGTGTATGTGCTCAATCCAAGCTGTCTATTCCATTTCCTAGCTCATTTCAGGCGTTGAGTAGAAATTTGGGACCAATCCTATTTTCGAATGGGCCATACCAAAGGAAATAGCGGTACCACCATTAAAACCCACCTTGACTATTCTATTAGCCAAAAACATGCCGCATATTGGTCTCATTTGATCGATCAAGGGCCGTGGAATCCAATGGACGGGTTGGATTTTTCAGATGCGGGCCCCACATGGGAAAAACCCCGAGAATAAAAAAAAAAGAAAGAAAGAAGAGGAGGCAGCGTCTGCTGCTGCAGGCGCCGCAGGCAACGCCTGCGCCAGGCTGGCAGTCGGTCTGGGCTGACCCAAGGGTCCCAGTTGTGGGCTCCACCGTGATGCGATTCGAACATCTACACCGTGCATTGGGTGGGCCCATAGGTCAGTGGCCCCCCTGCCAAAAATCAGTCGTACGCAGAACTCAGGTGGGCTATTCCATCTAAAATCATGTGAAGACATGCCTAAAATATATAAAATCACTTGGTGGGGCCTGCCTGAAAATTTGGTGTGGCTGAAACTTGGTCTGAGCCCTCAGCCAAGTGGGAGACTCATAGTGGGTGGGATGGATTTGCGAACCACATTCTAGTGGGCCCCGGTTTTTCCCAGGTCCACGTGACCTTTTAAATAGTTTGGATGCCATATAAATATTACGGTGGGCCCCTGGTCCACGTAACCTTATGAGCAGGTTGGACGTAAGATAAACAGCACAGTGGGCCCCAGTTTGAGTGGCCTCATGAACAGTTTGGATGGTACACAAACATCACCGTGGGCCTAGGTCCACGTGACCTTATGAATTGTTTGGGTGGCAAATAAACATCACAGTGGGCCCCCAGGTCTGTGTGACCTATCCACAGGTGGATGGAAAATAAATATTATGGTGGGCCCCCCTCCTATCCGTATGACCTCATCAACAAGTGGATGGAAAATAAATATTATGGTGGGCCCTCCTATCCGGGTGACCTCATCAACAGGTTGGATGGAAAATAAAACGTTACAGTGGGCCCCTTGGTTCATGTGACCATATCTATAGGTCGGCTAAAAAATAGACATTTTGGTGGGGCCCCCTATTCATGTGACCTTATCAACAGATTGGATAAGAAAATAAACATCATGGTGGGCCTCACATGAGGATCACTTTATATGGGCCCATGTATTTAGGCCCATCTTGATGTATTTTTAGGCCCATTATTGAGGCCCACTTGGATGCATACGGGCTGATGTGTTTAGGCCCATCTTGATGTATTTTTAAGCCCATTATTGAGGCCCACTCTGATATATATATATATGGGCTCATGTATTTAGGCCCATCTTGCCATGTATATAGGCCCATTATTGAGGCCCACTTTGGTATATATGGGCCCATGTATGTAGGCCATCTTGATGTGTTTATAGGCCCGTTGTTGGGGCGTACCTTGATTTGTATAAGGCCCATATTATGAGGCCCATTGTGACGTGTGCAAGGCTCATATGATTAGGCCCAGCTTGATGTATTCGTGGCCCGCCCACTAAGGCCCACTTGAGATATATGAGTCCATGGTTTGAGGCCCATTTGACGTATTGGAGGTCCATGGGTCGAGGCCCAATGGAACGTACATAAGGCCCATTGTAGTGTGATTCCACCATGACATATGTGTTGATTTCATTGCGGGCTAAGTCTTGGGGACAATGATGGTTTGACGTCCACATTATATGGATGATGTCGGTTAAATGTTTGCATTATCACTTTTCCTAAGGCACATTGATAGGCCCATATTTGTAGTCTACAGGTCGTTTAGGCCCATCTTTGTTTTGAGCAGAGCCCATTATCATATCATAACGTTAGTGCTGCCCCATGATTCATGATCATACGCACCATATGTATGCTTGAGATGAGGAGTGACTGATCATAGCATATGCCTTCGGGCAGAATGTTTACGGGCTCCTTGATAGGTGGAGTTGCCCTACATGAGCGCGTGCTTCACGCAGGATGGTTGCATGACTGATAGTGTGATACATGCACTTGCATTTGTATGATTGTGATATGCCCTAGCGACATTAGGGCCATAGCCTCCACAGACACACTGTGGGTGACTGGTTGGATACTAAAAACCTTATTCTAAGCAATTGGGGCGCCATAGATGTCCCTGGGTGAAAGTTCCTGAACCCGATGGTACCAGAGGATGACTCCAACGTCGAGACCGAGTGGATATATGAGCGCACGAGGACCGAATACCAGGAGGCTGAGTCTCCCGCTGTGTCGTAGTCAGTTAGAAAGGGGTGTGGCCTTACTCGCTCGAGGGTAGGGGGCAACACTAGGCTGAGTCTGACCAGCTCATGAATGGATCTGCTATCGACGTGCCGGGTAGGTATTGACAGACTATTGGTCAGGCGGATAGTGAGGTTTCTTACGCTCACTTGGACTGTGCGGCTAGGAGAGCGGAAGTGCCACTTGGAGTGTACTAAACCTCGGTGATTATCCCGAATGAGAACTGTACTCATATATGATGAGGATTGACATGCTTAAGCTGCATCGTGCATCGCATGGTCTTGGCAACATTCATATCTTACACCACATAGCCGTGGTACGGCTGATTGCATTCATGTACTTGTCAGCATGATTTCGCATTACCCTGACCTTGCATTCTGAGCACGCTTATATTGTGCACACACTTACACCACCCTTTAAGCTTTTTATAAGCTTATGCACGATTAATACGTGCAGGCGACGCCAGGATGTAGCCGTAGTCTTGCCGCAGTTAGAGTATGCAGCCAAGCTTCTGGAGTTTTTGTTACTTTCAGTATATTATATTTCCCCTTTCATAAGCCTTGTACTCAAGTTTTGTTCATGGTGGATTTTATGATGGTGTTCTTATGGTTATTGTTCGTGGGTTATGCTTATGGTTATGCTCATTACGAATCAAATCATGTTTGAAATCCTCCTTATAGCATCCTAGGATCGGAACCTGGTATATGGGTGCCGGGAGCAGAGAATGGGGTACTATGGAGGCTGTCGGTGCCAGATTCGGCGATCGAAAATTTTGTGAGCCCGGTTTCTGAGTTTGGAGCGTGACAGTGGTAGTTTGGTTTTTTATGACAAGCTCGCACTTCATAACTACGTGATTATACTCGATGTTTAGGTGACAACCCATACCGGGTTGATCCTCATACCTTTGAGTATTATGTTGTAACTTTGAAATTGTTAATTAGTGAAATAAATGGATGATACCTAAAATTGGATCAAGGGACACTAGTAAAGAGTCGTTACGTGTAGTAACAAGCCACGTGATCTAGATAAGGACTCGTGGTATAACATTGGTATCCTAGCTTCGGTAATATACTGGATGAATGAAACTTAATAATTGCTCAGCTAATATATGCATTAATCGCATTGCATTAGATAAGATGTGACGATTTGGCGTTGGAGTTGAGTGATGAGGGAGTGTTGGCATTTGTGAAATAGACATTGAAGTTGCGTGTAAGGGAGTGTTGGATTGAGAGGTGCATGCATCATTTCATAATCTCATTCATACATTTAATAAGACTATTTAAGAAATGCTCGACATCTTGTTTATTATTAACTGGGCCGATTGAGTCGATAAGATACGTAACTTAGTACTAATGGAACCACTGAGTTAGGTCCTCACTCCCACCTGGGATAGTGTTTTAAAACACCAACCAGACAATATTATTGATACAGATATTAGCGAGGCTTCCGGTAAATAGACTTGGATCAGCTTACACTTTCGTCGTGATACCTTAGAAGCATCGGACGAAGCTGGAAGTCCGTTCGTTTACTTAATTTTGTGCATGTATATGTTAAAGTCGTGCTTTATGTGTAAATTTGTTTGTATGTTCATTATGGCTTGTATAATCTCCATTTTGGGCGACCATCACTATCGGAACTGTATTTTGACTCTTAATCCTATATTTATTGATTTTTGTTATCTCTGCTTTGTTTTGGTTCTATTAAGTTAAATTGTGCAATTCTGATTATCTATGTGTGAACTAAATTTGAATATGAATGAGTACACATGTGCATTTTATTAAGTTAACTCCTGAGAACTCGGGACCGGAGTCTATGCTCGGGTGCTAATTTTCAGGGCGTTATAATGTTTTATTAGCACCGTTCATTCTTTGTGGTAGTTCATTCTAATGCATGAGCCCATAAATAAAGCTCATTCAAATCTCATGAAGATCATAACATAAGAAACAGTTGTGATTGAATGCCCATCGTTAAAAATATTTCATTGGCCGTGAAAGTTTTGGATCAAGCTTATATTTGTGTTTTGCCTTTTATCAAGGTATGAGTGACCTGACCAACAAGTAGGAGCCTTGTGAAGTTTTTAACGGTGGATGTTCAATCACCATTGTTTGGTTCACTTAGATTTGGATCTATCTCATTTTTGAGCTCATCTTTAAAGTATTGATCTAAAATAGATGAATGATGCGTATAAATATATACATCATGGTGCAGAACACAGAGAATCATCAAGTAGCATCATGCAACTTGTGTCCTTGGAAATACTGAAAACTAAAATTAATTATTTTTGTTTCACAAGCCATAATCAAACAGATGATATATTAACAGTATTCTGAAATGAAGATGCAATCTAGAGGATCTGATGGATGAGGAGAGATGTGAGTTTGAGATGATGGAATTTGGACTGGAATGGTCCAGTTTATATATGCACCAGGGAGTGGACCATTGCTAAGTAGCCATTAATGGTTCATAACGTTTGAAAAATATTTTTGACCGCTGATCAATAATTTCATCCGTTTCCGGTCGTCGGATCGAAAGATCTAACTGTTGGATCATCATGGTCCGTCTGTTTTTTGATCATTGTGGCTTTCAAGGACTCTTTTCCGTTTTCAGAAACGGTTAACCATTTTGAATCCGACCATTCTTAGTTGCCTATAAAACCTTGCTCATTTAGACCTATTGCACATAGGCTCATACTACACCATTAACACCGTCTCGTGTAAGGTCGCGAGGGAGCGACCACTCTGAAGTGCAAAGTGCACCAACTAGTACCACTACAGCCACACTGCCTATGCCCTTGCCCAAGTGCACTCGCACATGTGTGTATTCTAGTGCATGCAACCTGAGCGTCTTATCTCCAAAGCTCCAAGTAAGAATACTACACACACCTTCACATATAAACCCCAAATCTTCTCCTATCATTTTCGATGTGAGACAAAATGCACATCGCTCTTTTTCATTTAAAAATTTCAAAACATTTTGACGGCAAAATCAAAATCTTGAAAATTTTCAATATTTAATTAAAAAGAAAAGCCACAGATTTCAACACCATCGTTCGTTGGCTCACATGCCAAAAATAGATGGATTGCCTTCCAATCCGACCGTAGGAATGTAAGCTAGGTGGGGCCTAGGGGTGTACATTGAATCAAACGGAGTCAAGTTGGCCTCAGCTCGACTCAACTCGACCACTGGCTGACCTCAGCTCGAACTCGGCTCGGCTCGGTCCTCAAGCCTGACTGGCCTGCTTGGCTTGGTTCGGTCAGCAACTCGGGCCAGCTCAGGCTGAGTTCGAGCCAAGATCGAGCTGAGTTTGCCATTGAGGAATTTTCACAAACACCTGAACTGGGACTTTAAAATTCCACCATTTCACAAATAGAGGCAATGGTTTTACAGGTATTTTATCAAACACCTTCTAAGTAACATAAAAGCCAAGAAAAACAAAGAGAAAAGGGGTATTTCTTTCATGTACATACCTTCCTTGCCACCAACCACATTTCGTTGAGTCATTTTATCAAACAGTTGGTGAGCAACATCAATGGCAAAGTAATCGAGTTACCGAACTGGTTCGATCCGAGTTCGATTCGAGTTGGATTCGATCCGAGTCGAGTCGAGCTGGGACCTACTCGAACTCGGCTCGAACTTATTATCGAGCTAAAAAAACCAGCTTGACTCGACTCGAACTCAGTTTCGAATCGAGTCAAATCGAGCTTTTTCGAGTCGAGTCAAGGGAGCTAACCAAGCTAGCTCGATGCGTGTACACCCCTAATGGGGCCTGCTGTGATGTTCCAGCTCATTTTAGGACGAGCAAAAAAAAAAAAAAAAAGAGGCAGATCCAAAACTCAAGTGGCATACCAGAAGAAAAGGTGGTGAGGAAAATGTCTTTCCTTAAAACCTTTATGAGATCCATGCTAATATTTATATGTCATCCAAACCATTCGTGCCCTTGGAATGAACTAAAAACAAAAAAACGTTATCCTGATCTATAACTTTGGAAGCCTGAAAATGTTTTGATGGTGGTCATTTAATCTTCACTTTTTCTTGATGTATGGCCCATTTTAGTTTATAAGCAGCATTATATTAGGGCTCACATCATATATGAGCTGTAAAACCTGCTGGATAAGATAAATTTCTCGTACACATAGTAGTGGTAAGTTATCCGTGGGTTATCCTACACTTCCAAGAAAGTTAAGAGTTAGAACTTTTGATTTTAGTAGGAAAATATCGTACACTTCAAAAAAGTAAAGTAAAGAGTAAGGAGTTGTGATTTCAATAAGGAAAATAGTACCTTCTAGGACTTATAACTAGGTAGCAGACTAGATGCAGGCCCCCGTCTCACCCAAGATGGTGCAGCTCCAACTGTGGGGCCCACCTTGATGTATGTAATCTGATGGGTTTAACTGACAACATTTTTGCCTTGTTATTTCTTTCAATAGCCTACTCTCATGTCAGTTAAGAGTTAATGCAACAAAAAACTACACCTTGCAATGACTACGTAACATCTACTCTGTTCATCTATTATATTAATTCATGTTAGTACACGGGCCCATTTGGGAGCATGGATTAGAAACCCCCCGGATTCAGAACCCCTTGGATTGGAAATCATCCTGTTGTGTTAGGCACCCTGGATTGGGAATCTACTTTAATCCAAGAGTAGCTATGCATAGTATATATACAGGGGTTTAAATTTAATTACTAAAGAAATTTTAATATCTCTAATTAGTGAATGTATATAATGTTTGAAACAATGGTTGTAATAAGCCCATTGAAATATATACTTTGCCTGAAAATGATGAAATTTCAAGTCACGGATGAGCCACAAACATAATACCATGTTTGAGTGACGAACCAACAATTTTTAACTGTTGATTTAAATGGACAATGTTTGGACGACATTGATCATCATATTAAAGTAATTATAGCAATGCAATTGATATTCTAGTTGTTTTGAAATATCATTAGTTGGCCACGTGCCCAGTAGTAAGGTATGTGCCCAATAGTTTGGTGACACACATATTACATGATGCAACTCTTTCAAGGATTTTAGATGTAATCCAAACTCTCATGGATTTGAAACCGCTTCTTTAGGGGATTTGAAACCCATGTTACTTTATGGTGTCCAACAATCAGGAAATTTGAAATCCTCCCAAATCCATGGTGCCAAACGACCCTTGTAAGTTTATATATATATATATATATATATATATATATATATATATATATATATATATATATATATATATAAAGAGTAGGGGGCCAGATACTTAGATGGGGCACATAGTAGAATACATTATGATCCCCACCATTCAAACCACATGGGCAAATAGTGTTTGTATGCCATCTAACTTATTCACAAGATCAATCCCAGCAAAATGAATGAATAAAAAGGCCATCCAAAAGTTTCCAAGGCACTACTATAAAGGTATTAATAATTGACATTCTATATCTTCCATGCCCACTTGAGTTTTGAATTTGATTGATTTTTAAAATCATATTCTAATATGAACTTACCCAACTATGGTTGGTGGACAATCATTGTCATAGAGAAATTAAAGCCCCTACGGAGCTTTTGTCTTTGCTAGGGTTGTTAACAGGTCAAGCCTTGAGCCCCATTCTGGGATGTCCTGACGTGCCTATTCGATTTTTTTCCAATTACCATGACGTAGCCTGGCCT
Source organism: Magnolia kwangsiensis (assembly GCA_037074715.1). NCBI lineage: Eukaryota > Viridiplantae > Streptophyta > Magnoliopsida > Magnoliales > Magnoliaceae > Magnolia > Magnolia kwangsiensis. The sequence goes on along the minus strand of CM073577.1, from coordinate 3,912,653 downwards.
CACTCCCTTTCCTCCTCTACTTCTCTGGCATGGACCCATGTAATGCAACTTGGCTAAGACCACGGAACCAATGGATGTGGGTGGGACATTGACCATAGGGCCCACCTTGAGCATGCATTGTATATTCATGACATCCATATGCTTTGCCAACTTACTTTAGGGTGTGGTCCCTAAAATGAAGAAGATACAAATTTAAGGTAGACCACATTTCAAGAAACAATAGATATTGACCAGTTTTTTGTAGGCCACAAAAGACTGATGTTTGTTTTTTCCAAGTCGACTTTGTTAATAGGTTGGATGGTCAACAAACATTATGGAAGATCCTTGAAAGTTTTTAATAGTACACGTTCAATGACCAATGTTTTATGTGGTGTGGTCCACCTAAATTTGAATCTTCTTCATTTTTTGGGACCACATGCACAGAGCGGATATACAATGCATGCATTGAGGTGGGCCCCATGGTCAGGGTTCTACCGACATTGATAGTTCCATGTCGTAGTTAAGTTACGATCATGCTGTCTTTGCACGTAGCCCCCATGATTAAATGGCTATAATAGCCCACTTAAATGATTCTCGCACTAGGTCAAGCATGGTGGGTCCACATGATGGATAGTTCAAATCAATAATCTAACCCTGATCGTTTCGATTGACCTAGATATACAATTTTTGGTCCTTTCTTATGCATAACATGGCTAAATATCTTGTCGTAATAATCCTTAAGAGGCACTATAAGTTAAAAGTGATGTCATTATAGGGAGTGGATTAGGTGCAACCGCGGCCTCACCTAAGATGGTGTGGCCCTTACCATGGGGCCCACCTTGATGTATGTATTCTATGTTCAAGCCATCCATTTGTTTTACCATATCATTTTTGTAATGTCCTGAATTTTGAGAGCCGAGTAGAGAGGCTATATATATATATATATATATATATATATATATATATATATATATATATATAGGCATGCTCCCCTACTATAGACACCCCACCCAGGCTATATCTTGAAAAGATTAAGACTATTCAAGAAATCATGATCATGCTCAACCAAACCAAAATTCCTAAAACCCAAATTCGTAATCCAAAACCACGATCCAAACCACTCATCACACGTGCAACCCTTCCCATACCTTATACCATGGCCCAGACCATCATTATCCAAGTCGAAACCCATTTTTCTGAGCTGAAAAATTCAAAAGGAGACTTCCGAGTGAACCCGCACAGTGTACAAGGTTCGCACGCGTGAAATCAGCCCGAACTGAGCCCAGGCGGTAGTCAGACTACCTCGGGCGGTAGTCTGACTGCCGCCCGCGGTACTTCAAGTACCGCCGCTCGTGGTCCGCGTGCGGACAGCTATCCCAGCGTTCAAAAGTCAACTTTTCTTCAAAATTACCCTCCCAAATTTTACTATTTACCTTTTTACTGCCCCTCATGGCTAATGAGAGAGTGTCATGTAGCATTCCTCTCTCCATAACCAACCATAACATGCCACCTCACCTTTTTCCCCTCTAAAACTCAGAATTTACAACAATGCCATTGGAGAAAGCTATAAATAGCCCTCTCCTCTTCACAAAAACATAGATTCTATTCTCATCCAAGGGAGAGAAAGTGAGGAAGAGTGAGTGAGAGAGTGAGGAAGAGAGTGAAGGAAAGGGAAGGAGCTCTCAAGCCTTCAAAGATCTGATCCTTCTAGCCACCCCCTAGCCTCCCTCTCAACCTTTCCGACCCATAAGCTCAACCCAGATCTGATCATGGTCCGGTTCATGTCTTAGCCTACTCAAGATTAAGCCAAAGATCTATTGTACATACAAGCATTCATCATGACATCTATTCCCTTCTCAACTCCCCTACTTCTCTAGATCTTCAGTGAAGGTATGCTCTGTGACTTGCTGTACACAGGATCCTGTCACATCAGAAATTTCTAGGGATCTAGTCCATCTTTTCTTTACTTTTTTTTTACATAAACATCATCACATCCACTCTCTAGACATATAGCTAGACGTATGCTCTGTGGCTTGCCAAAATCTCGGATCTTGCCACATTAGAAATTCAAGTGTGTGCCTAGTCCCATCACGCCCACAGCATCCATCATCCCTTGAGATTATTTTATCACACTGAGTAGAGACCGTATATTTGTACGGGCAGAGAGGGTGCCTAACACCTTCCCTCTTTGTAACCGAGATCCCTTGTCTTGAATCCCGGATCGCAGATCAGGAGTCAATCTAAGGTAGGAAAGTCCCTGAATTCTTCTCACCTGGCGTATTTCGCGGTTCTAGCCGACCACGGGATTACAAGATTTTTCGGCTAGTGGCGACTCCAATATCCATAATCAGCTTATCCCCCCCCTCCCGATCAACCAAGAAATACAAAATCAGCATGGGCGCCGATTTTTCAGTGTCTACAGAATGACGACTCCACTGGAAATTCTTTGCTAGAACACACTAGCTGAGATTCGACTCGAAAACGTGTGCTACTCTAATCTCGAGGGATATCATCATTTGCATTCATACGAAAAGATAATAAAAAAATAAAAATCTTTTAGCTTATCCTTGTTTAGGCACAGATCAAAATCATGACTACTCGATCTCGCGCAGCCATGACTTCTCATACCTCTTATGAAGAAGATCCGGCAGCTCAGCCAACTCCCGAGGCCTCAGTACCCACACCCACACCCGCACCTACACCCGCATTACCACCAGTAGTCCAGGCAAATCTCCAAGCCAATGCAACCACCCAAGAGCTGCTCCTTCAAATAATGCAAGAATTACTACTTCGATTGGTGCCAAATCCCTCTCAAAATACACAAGTAACTCAGCTTAATGTACAGAATAATTCACTCCCACAAAATCCATTTGCCTTCTCTCTCATTCCTCCAGCAAATCTCGTGCTCCCTCTTCTGGAGGAATTAGCATCAGAACAACAACAACCAGTAAACGGGAGCAACCCTCCCGCACATCCTTACTCAACACATCATAATAATCAGGCTACAATACGGGCTCCCCCTAACGGGAACCACCGACAAGAACTGGCGGATGCCCACGAAGGGGGCCAGTTTCGAGTCCATTTCACTCCCCCTAACGGGAGTAATATTCCGGAGTTGGCAGATACCCCAGGCGGGAGCCACTTCCAAACTTCACACCCTCCTCCAAAAGGGAGCGGTGTTCAATTCCAGCCACTTTCCGTCAACGGGAGTCCATCCTCTTTCCAACAACACCCCATCATCGATCCATATGAAGAAGAAGCAGCACAAGCCCTACAGCAAGGGGCAAGATACCCACTGCAAGGTAAGTCAGAGATTGAGGAATTACGAGAGCAATTATAAATGGTGCAAAGCCAGCTTCAAAAACAGTATGGAGTGGATCACCCATCCACCAAGTTCAGGGATCTATGTCCCTTCCCGGACGCCCGAGTACCTCCAAATTTTGAGGTACCAAAATTCAAAAGGTATGACGGTAGTGGGTGTCCCACAGCACACCTGAAAGCGTTTTGCGGGGAACTCAACGCTCTAGCAGGGAATGATGGAGCCTTGATACGACTCTTCCAGAAATTCCTCAAAGGCGATGCTTTGGATTGGTATACCTCTTTGAACAGCCATCAAATTAGAACCTGAGAAAAGCTCTCTCAGCCGTTCATTGACAGGTTCTCATATAACCTAAATATGGCTCCAAGAAGGTCCGACTTGGCTGCTTTGAGACAGAAAAATGACGAATCCTTGTCAGCATACGTATGGTGATGGCGAGCCATAGCAGCTCGAATGAGAAACTCCATCGATGACGAGGAACAAATATCCATGATTGTACACTCGACAAATCCTAACATTTCAGGATATCTAATATCATACCCATACATAAACTTTTCTCAACTCATCCGAGCTGGAGAACAAGTCGAGGCGAGGATCCTAGCCGGAACCATTTCTCCATGGCCACATCAGACCCTTGCAAACAATAGAAACAAAGTAGAAGGGAAACCTGTTAGTTATGGAAATGAAAACGACACAGCTCCTGCGCAACGCACTATAGAAGTTAACAACATTGTTGCTAACACTCAAGGCAACTAATATTATCTACAACAGGAGTCACAACCAAACAGGCAGTACCAATCACAGCAAGCCCAACAGGGATATCAGGGGCAGTCGTCTCAACAACAGCAACAACAGCCTAGGGGAAATGCGTCAGGCCCATACAAACAGGCAATGTTAGGAAGGAAGTTCACCCCTTTAGCACAAACATACAGTCAGATTTTGACAATGCTAATGCAAAAGTAACTCCTGACACCTCTCCAACCTCGACTTCCTCCCAACCCCTTGCCACCTGATTACAATGAAAATCAATACTGTGCATATCACCAGGCTCCTGGCCATCTGACGGACCGCTGCTTCGCCCTAAAACATGTGGTCCAAGATTTGATCGAAAGCCAGAAGATTGCAATCACCCCACAAGCTAACAATACAGCTCAGGCCAACATTCTCCAAAATCTTCTTCCGTCGCACCAAACAGGACCCAGCACATCTGACACCTCTACTGTCAACCACATTGAAGGAGGGCAACCCATGTACTCTTCCCCACATCATTCCATACAAGCAATCATGCCAGACACGACAAAACGGGCATGGGGATACCAACAGGCACCATCGCCTGAGCAACAGATATTCCCCGAAGCAGCGCCAGTCATTCAACCCCTTATCTTTCTAGAAGCAGCACCATCAACACCGCCTCTCATGACCCTTGAAGCGGCACCCAACAGTTCACACTTGCAGCATCTTGCCTCTCAAGAGGCACACCTCGCATATCCAAAAAGGTCGAATTCTAAACCCGTCATTCTTCCAATAGGTCTCCCCGATCTATCTTCTCTGACTTTGCAAGGGGCATCCCGGTTCAAGACCCCAAATGCCTGATACCCCACCAACTGGAGCACGGCTAGAGGGCCTCTCTTACGCATCAAAGGGTGGGAGAAGACGCCAATGCTAAAACCTGTCAAAATCTGATAACATCTCAAGAGAAATCATCGAGTCTTCCACAAACTGTCACTCAGCCGCAGGAACCCCTGATATATCTGGAAAAGAGGGCAGTTCCATCCTACAATCCGAAGGCAGTCCCATGGCATTACCCAGAATGTGCCGAAGTGGGTAACAATAAGAGGTATTTTAAGAGAGATAACCAAAACTCAAAAGAAATCCGGGGAGCTTTGTCGGGAACCACTTGCAAAACCGACGCTGCTTATGACATAGCAGCCCAACTCAAAACTATTTCCGCCCAAATATCCATCTGGGAGCTCCTATGCACCTCAAGATCGCATCGAGAAATCTTTACAAAGACTCTGAATGATGCACATATCTCTCCTAACGTACCCCCCGAAATGGTGGCGAGTATGATTATACAACTCCTCGCACTGCGAGTCATTACTTTCTCTGATAATGAATTACCACCTGAGGGACGCAAGCACGGGCGCTCACTGAACATAGTGGCCCGCCATAAAAATTTCAAAGTCCCACTTGTGCTCATTGATAATGGATCTAGCCTAAATGTTTGCCCTCTAAGGACTGCTGAACGGTTAAGGATATAATCATCCTCTTTTAGGCCCAGCACCATGAGTGTCAGAGCCTTTGATAATTTTCGAAGGCAGGTTGAGGCAGAAATCGACATTGAGCTACAAATTGGCCCAGACCTGACCCTTGTCACATTTCAGGTCATTGATATCCCTGCCTCGTTTAACCTTCTGTTAGGGCGGTCATGGCTCCATGCTGTTGGAGCCATTCCCTCAACCCTTCATCAAAGGGTCAAGTTCCCTTCAGGAAATCGAATCATCTCAGTATTGGCCGAGCCGGAAACTGTTCTGCCTATAACGTTTAATATCCCAGAAACTGACATCCCTGTGATCGACATCCAACATACAGAGGGCGATGTATCATATCACAGCTTTGAATTCGAAGTTGTAAATTCAATCACTAATCCTCGCCCTCTCACTGCTGAACATGTCATTTCCCCCGCCAAACGATTAATCTGGAACTACCGTACTGAGTTCCATGAAAAAGGTATAGTAGTACAATCGGCACGTACTAACATACAGAAACAATGACTGAGATATCAACCAACACCGGAAGGTCAAGTTGAAAAGTCCAAGAAGAGACAACCATTTAGGTGCACACCCATCGAGTTCATCAGGGCCGGGACAGTTTGTGAAAACTCGGTGATTCCCCTTGAGGACCACCTCCAAAAGCTCAAACCCTCAGATCATTCCGACCCGGAGTCTGTCTGTCCACCCATAAGATGGGATAAGATTCTCAAGGTAGCAAAAATAAATCTGACAAAAGGGGCAGAACCCCCAGATCCACCACAAAAGGCAAGTGGCACGAAAACAGGTCCACCCATGCGGGATCCAGAACTGGGGAGGCCTCTTGAAAAGGATGCAGGCAAACCCAGAGAAACACTCATTCCCGCACACAGTCAAGGGAGCACGTTCCTGACACCAGCCCAGCAGCACAAGGGGCAGAAGCAGCCCATTCATTGGATTGACAAGGGGAAATGGCCTGCCCTTGACTGGACAGACATCAAGGTCCTATCGCATGACCAATCAGAGGAACCAGAAGATTTCCAGCTCTTGGGCGAAGAAGTCTAATCAGATTCCGACTTTGAACCTAGCCTAGCAGACATCATGGTCATCAAAGCAGGTGACCCACAGGAAAACACAGGTCTGGACAGCAGGATTGGAAGAATAGAGGAATCACCATGTACAGCAGCCCCCCTAACAATCGAATCAATCGGTGAATCCTCTGTGGATGCCGACCTAAAAAAAAACGCCGATGTAAATAGTAGTTGGTACCCCGGACTAGGACAGGACCAGTCTTGGTTCGCAACACCGTCCTATTCAGGACCTCCAGGCGATACAAAAAAATTAAAAAAATTTCAAAACACAAAAACATCATATATTCTCAAAAGTATAAAAAAAAACAGATATTTCTCAAAATCACAAAACATTAGAAAATCCTCAAAACACAAAAATAACAGAAAAGATTTCAAAAATCACTGTGCCAAACATCTCACACACACCGCAGAAGTTTGAGGTCGACTCGTATGATTTCAATCTCGAGTTAGACTTCGAACTCATGGGTTTGGATGAAGCCCCGGATGAGGGAAATGATGATACAACTCTCGAATTTGAGGACTCCCTTGAAAAATTCGAAACGAAAGCCAATGTTGTGGCAGATGATTTCGAAATTGTAAACTTAGGGTCAACGGAACTCCCTAAAGAGGTGCGCATCGGACGATCGCTGTCTCCGGAGTACAAGCAGAGAATGATGGAGTTTCTGAAACCAAGGTTGTCCAACTTTGCTTTCTCGTACGAGGACATGCCTGAGCTTGATGAAGATCTGGTGGTGCACCATCTACCGACAAAGCCAGACATTAAGCCAGTCAAAGAAAAGCTGCGGAGAATGAAGCCCGAATGGGCCCTGAAGGTCCGTGATGAAGTCATCAAGCAATACAATGCGGGATTTCTGGTAGTTTCCAACTACCTGGAATGACTCGCAAATATCGTACTAGTTCCGAAGAAGGATGGGAAAGTCAGAATGTGTATCGATTTTAGAGATCTCAACAAAGCAAGTCCTAAGGATGACTTCCCTCTACCTCACATCGACACATTGGTAGATAATACAGCTAGACACAAGATCTTCTCTTTCATGGACGGATTCTCCGGATACAATCAGATTAAAATGACCATCGAAGATCGCGAGAAGACCTCCTTCATCACACCATGGGGAACTTTCTGCTACCGAGTCATGCCCTTCGGATTGAAGAATGAAGGAGCTACATATCAGCGAGCCATGACTGCCTTATTCCATGACCTGATAAACAAGGAAATGGAAGTCTATGTGGACGACATGATCGTCAAGTCTCGTACAATCCAAAGACACTTCGAAGATCTCAAGAAGCTTTTCGACAGGCTAGAAAAGTTCAAGCTCCAACTCAACCCGTAAAAATGTGTCTTCGGGGCAACCAGGGGCAAACTGTTGGGCTTCATCGTCAGCGAAGATGATATTCGAGTAGATGAAACCAAGACCAAGGCAATCATAGAAATGCCACCACCCAAGACCGAAAAAGAAACTCGAGGCTTCCTCGGGCGGATCCAGTACATCAGCAGGTTCATTGCGCAGCTCACTCCGGTCTGTGAGCCCATATTCAAGCTCCTGCGGAAGAGTTTGCCAAAAGAATGGAATGACGACTATCAAGCGGCCTTCGACAAAATTAAAGGGTACCTGCTAAACCCTCAAGTGTTAATGCCACCTGTTCCAAGAAGGCCATTACTGTTATACGTCTCCGTCGCAGCAGAAGCAATTGGATGCGTTCTTGGCTAACATGATGACACATGAAGAAAAGAGCAAGCGATCTACTATCTGAGTAGACGGTTCATAAGCTATGAAGTCAAATACTCCAGCTTGGAGAAAACGTGTCTCGCCCTAGTCTGGGCAACACAGCGGTTGCGACAATACATGATTGCTCACCTAGTCCTTCTGCTCGCTCGCATGGACCCATTGAAGTACTTGTTTGAGAAACCAGCACTAACGGGTAGGATTGCAAAATGGCAATTATTGCTTTCTGAGTTTGATATCACCTATGTCACTCAGAAGGCAATCAAGGGGCAAGCACTGGCCGATCATCTAGCCGCACATTCCCTGCCCGACTACCAGCCGTTAAAGACCTTTTTCCCTGATGAGGACATTCTCCTAATCGAGGAAGGAGAGGAAAGAAAGGCAGGAGAATGGATGCTCTTCTTCGACGGAGCTGCAAACGCGAAAGGAAGTGGAGTAGGCGCCATACTCTACTCTCCCGAAGACGTCCCAGTTTTCACATCCAGAAGACTAACGTTTCAGTGCACTAACAACGTAGCAGAATACGAAGCATGTATCGCCGGTCTAAGAGAAGCCATAGTCCTTAATGTGAAGAAATTACGGATCTTCGGGGACTCACAGCTCATCATCAATCAGACAAACGGTGACTGGAAGACCAAGGACGAGAAGTTAATCCCTTATCATGTCTATCTGGAGAATTTAATCGAAGAGTTCGAGGAGATCACTTTCTCTTACATGCCCCGAGTAAAGAATCAATTCGCAGACGCTTTGGCCACCCTCGCCTCAATGCTGAAAATCCCAAAAGGAGTTGCTGAATGGGAACTCACCGTCGAACTTCAGGAGGAACCCGCATTCTGCCTACAGATCAATGAAGCTGACATTCCCTCAAATGACCGGCCGTGGTACACAGACATCAAGGAATATCTCGAGCACCAGAAGTACCCAGAAGGAACAACTCTGACAGATCGTCGCACCATACAATGGTTGGCAGCACAATTCGTAATTATCGGTGACATCCTTTACAAACGATCCTTCAATCAAGTCCTTCTTCATTGTGTGGATGAAACGGAAGCTACGCATGTCATGTCAGAAATCCACAAAGGACTATGTGGCCCGCATATGAATGAGCACATGATGGTGAAAAAGATCTTGCGACTTTGCTACTATTGGCTCACAATGGAGACAGATTGCTACAAGCATGTCAGGAAATGTTTTAAGTGTCAAGAACATGCAAACCAGATCCATGCCGCTACATCAGAACTTTATAACCTAATATCCCCATGGCCCTTTTTTGTATGGGGGCTAGATATCATCGGTAAAATCAGCCCTAAAGCTTCAAATGGGCATGAGTACATCTTGGTAGCAGCAGACTACTTCACCAAGTGGATAGAGGCAGTATCCTACACCACCATCGCAGCATCTCATGTGGTAAAGTTTATGAAGAACAACATCATCAGCCGCTTAGGGGTCCCTCAGGCCATCATTACTGACAATGGAACTCCGTTCGTCAATAAAAGGATGGGCGATTTCCTCGACAAATTCAAGATTCAGCGCCATCGATCAAGCCCCTATCATCCCCTGATGAATGGTAGGGTTGAAGCGGCCAACAAGACTATCATCCAAATCCTAGAGAAAATGGTGAAAATATATCGCCACTGGTCAGAGATGCTTCCCTACGCACTTTGGGCCTATCGGACGTCTATACGATCTGCTACGGGGGCGACTCCATATGAGCTTACATACAGAATGGAGGCGGTACTACCGGTCGAGGTCGAAATCCCATCACTGCGGATATTACTAGAAAGCAAAGTCGAGTAAGGCGAGTGGTAGCAAGCAAGGTTCGATCAACTGCATCTGGCAGATGAAAAGCACGCGTGGGCGCTAAACCACTCCCAATGTTATTAGAGAAGGATCGCTCGAGCCTATAATAAAAGAGTTCGCAAAAGAAGCTTTAAAATCGGCGACATAGTCATGAAGCGTATTTTGCCACCGCACCTATCCGATCCCAGAGAAAAGTTCAAACCCTCGTGGGAAGGACCACTGATCATCTGAAAAGTGCTCCCAGGAGGCGCCCTCCGGCTCACCAGTCTGAAGGGAGACGATCTCCTCGAGCCCATCAACGCCGACAACGTGAAAATCTATCACGGATAATCCTACCTAATTTTTGTTAACGACTACAATTGTAAAGCTGCGCCCATCACTTCCCCCACAAAAAAAAAGAAAAGAAAAAAAATGGGGTATATCCACTTACCCCGTCAAAAAAAATATATCAATAAAAAAAAAGAAGAAGAAAAAGAAAAAAAAAGAAAGACAAAAGACAAAAAAAAAATCAGAAAATAAGCGCAAAAAAAAAAAATCCCTCCTAAATTTCCTCCTCACCAAGGGCAGCTTTCAATTGTACTCAGAAACGAGGATAGGATGGAAATAAGTTGGCCGGCAACGAAGGAAGTCCCTTCGCCTCCTCCAACATCCTTGACGCACCAAAAAAAAAAGAAGAGAGGACATGCCTAAGCAAAAAGAGAGAGTTGAAAATCTGAAAGGGCAGCTCGAGTAAAAACAGCAGGCATGTAGTGGACTTGGTGAAAACCTGAAGAGGTGCCAAGGGTAAAAACATCACAGCTGCTAAGGGATAAGAAAGATAAAAAACCTGTGACGTAGTGAAAATCTGAAAAGACACTACGGACAAAAATGACGGGAAAAGCTGGACGTAGTGAAAACCTGAAAGGGTAAAAATAACAATAATATATATATATATATATATATATATATATATATATATATAAGTGTAGGTACAAAAAGAAGCCGAGGAAGCAAGCATCACAACGAGATACAAGGAAGGGATAACTTCAGAACAACACTTTATCAAACTCTGCCCAAGTCCACAGGATGCGATCACGGATACCCCTTCAGGGAACCAAGGCCCTAAGGATACAATCTAGATTACTGCACACAACATGGGCTGAGCCCAAGATTCTGATCCCAATCATCCAAAGCATGAATCCAAACAATAAGAAAACACCGACATTTGGCACAAACAAAATTTTCTTTCATTCCTTTAAAAATTTTCTTACAAGTATTTCATCTTCCTATTTAAAAAAAAAATAAAAAAATAAAAGGAAAAAAGATTTCAGGAAAGCAAAACGGTGGGTCAGCATCAAGCACTACAGGTAAACTACTATCTCTCATACACTGACAATCTCTGCTTAAGCCTCTCAATCTCCATGCGCATGTAGAAGGCCTCATCCCTATCCAGGCGATGCGTAGCAAGTATACTCTCATCATATCGTCGCCCCACTGCCAGACGATGAGCCATGTCCTCGCACGTGTGTCGGAGGACAACAATCTAGCTAATCAAGTGGCCATGGGTGGCCAACAAGAAGGAAGGATCAATGAAGGGTCGATCCTCAAAAGCCTCAAACGAGTCAAAAACATCTGAAGAGGATGAAGCAGTATCACCCACCATGTCCTGATCAGCAGCCTCATCCTCCAAGTACCAGCCCGGGACCTGTCGATAAAGAGATTGCTCTACAACCCACCTCTGATACGGCATTGTGGCCAAAGGAGGAGCCCAAGACTCAAGTTCTAGCATCGCCGCATCCAACGACCCCTGCCAGGAAATCTAAACTCGTCGGTACAAGGCAATCAGGTCAGAAGGAAAAGAAATATGGCCAAATCCAGAAAAGGCAAACTCTGGGATGTCTTGCCAAAAGCCAAACTGACGAAGAAATCGCATAGGATGATAAGAGCAGTATCCCCAAAGGCCTAGCAACAACAAAAGAGTGCGAGATGCACTACTGATCAGCGGCGGGCGACAGAGCCAGGTAGCCTCCCAATTAACCTCCTAACCTTGAAGCCGAGAGAGCATGCAGCGGTACAATGACTCAGTGACCTCAGCATCAGAGGGAAGGTCATCAAGTAGTAAGGACAACACATCATCAAGGCGGGAATCAGGTCAAGAAAGCATATGGGTCATATAAAGGTGCTCCCATAACCACACCTGGAAGGAATAATTCAAGCCTAAGATGCAAGCAAAAGCAAAAGAAAAGAAAGGAGAAAGAAGGAAGCCGAGTAAAAGTACCTGAAGGAATGAACAGCAACCCTGTAAGATGCGGGTACATCCGAGTGAGCACTCAGTCAGCCCTAAGAAGAGTTCCGTCAGCACCACAGAAATGATGCTCCTGCGATGTAATACACGACGGAACACGTCTAACAAAGCTCCAAATGACGATCGTCTCCATCCTGAGAAAAGCAGCTCAGCCAGGACACAAAATATCAGTGCATTCAGGCACTGAAGCTGACGGTCGGATCCAAGAGTACCTCGAGAAGTAGAACCGCGAACATACAACATCTCAAGTGATAACTCTCCAGCTCCACCCTCCGTGGTGGGGAGGACCGTAAGAAATCTGAACCAGGCGATCAAATCAGAAGAACGAACTGCCTCAGATGAAGGAACATATGGTCCCGAGTAAGAGGCAGACCAGACAGGCGAGAAAACTCCTCTAATGACGCGCCCAGCTCTAAGTCATTAAAAGAGAACAAATTCAAGGATGGAACCCAATCGTATAGCGTCGTACTCAACAACTGTTAATCCAGGCGGACTCGATGCAAGTGGAGAACCTCTTGGAAACCCATGGAGCTCAACTCGAAGATCTCAGACTCGGTCAAACTCTCGATCCAAAGATGCAATCGCTCGGAATATGTACCACGAGGCTGCAACCGACAGGTCCGGACAGGTATGCCCTCAACGATCAAGACCCCCGGATCAACAGGAGAATCATAAAAAATGGGCATCCCCTCGTCCAGTAAGTCAATCTCATGATGACGGAAGAAGCGGACATCTCCCATTGCATCACGCAGAGTATCCTGAAAAGCAGCAACAGGCGGGCCCGAGCCGCCAATAACTGTCACCTCAGAAGCTGACTGAAACACATGAGCCCTAGGAGCAGCAGCACCTATGGACTCCCAATCACCAACAGGACTGACACTACATACCCCGACCGTGACTGCCTGTCCCAACACTGTCTCAATATCCCCGCCAAAAATCTGAGTCAAGCCACCAGCGAGCGAGTCATCACCCGCCAAATTCAAGCCGCTCGCGCCACCAAAATAAGGTCCGTCATCCGTAGAAATCCGATCCATCCTACCCACACCATCCGGCATCATCGTACCACCATCCACCTCACCCATGGACATCGACCCATCAACCCAACCATCTCCCGTCATCACCGCATCATCCAAGCCATCCATAAATCCGGGTGGCCCATCTAGCATGGGTCCATCAAACCCATCCAACCCTTCCAAACCATCTAATCCACCCCCATATCCTCCATTAATGGTGGTTGGAATGCCATAAATAACATTGATCTCTCCAAAAGAGCTCATAACTCCCTCACCAACCTCCATCAACTCCTCCATAAATGGATTCCCTTCACCATTATTGGACCCACCAACTCTCTCACCACTCATGAACCCATTATTGATCCCATCATGGCTTGTCATAATCAGCACCAAAAGGGGAAGAAGACAAAGAGAAGGAGACAAAAAAGGGAAGAAGACAAAGAGAAGGAGATAAAAAGGGGGAGACAAAGGAAGAATGGACAAAGGGGATGATCGGACGGACAAGGACAACAAAGAAAGTTCGAAATGGGACAACAAGAATGAACAGGTAGAAGGGACGGTCGCTGGAAGAAAAGATGAACAGAAACGGCACTCCGATAATCCGATCACCGCCTGCAGGCCTGCCATCCTGCCATTTTTGGTGTCATTGATGCAGCACTGGCAGAGCAGAACGGGCAGAAAAAAGTCATCGGGCGGCAGTCCGATTATCGCCCGCGGCAGTCCGACTGCCGCCCCGACCCACTTTTAGCCACATTTTGGAAGGGACCCGCCTCAGAAGGCCAAGACCTTAGAACAAATATCCATACGTTCAGAAGGGGTCCGAAGGTGCTCGAAAAGAAGGATTGAAAGAGAACAACATCGTCAAACTGAAGTTTATAAAAATAAAGGTTCTACATTCAAAGAAAGTAAGATACAACAAACTAGTCATCATCAGGGAGATATGCATCAGTATTGTGACGATGAAAGTGAGGCTCCAGGATTCCTCCTCCAGCAAAATACGCACCGCCGCCAGGGGCATAGTCAGGCTGTAAAATCGGGCCGATACCATGCTGCTCACACCAGGAGCTGTATTCTCTAGATGGATCTACAAAGGCACTCGCATCATAACCCTCCAGTGCAGTAGTCAGCTCCCTTTCGGGCACTGATCTCCAATCCGAAGGACCAGATGGAGGACTGAGTGGTACCATGGGACTACCGGTCAACTGCCAAAAAAGTCTCTCTCCCAAGTACCATTTTGTCACACGAGGATCCTCAAGAATACGGCGTCGACGGGAAGCCTGAAAAGCTTCCTGGACCCCAGGAGTAAGTGCCGCATTGGACCGAAAATACGGCCTGGATAGGAACTGCAAAAAGAAAATCGAAGATTTGAGCAAAAAGAAAACACATGGGCAACACAGAAAAAGGGCAAAATCACTCACATCACTCGGAACAAGGGCGTCAACGTTTGACCTCCAGGCAAGGTCTGAAAATAAACACGTACGGCTGCAGTTATCCTTGTACCACAGCATCATGCGAGGAAACGTAGGCGAATGGTCAATCAAGGTGGGGGCCAATTGTGAAAAATGGTCAAAGAAACAGACCTGCACGACTCACGATCAGAGGAGGACAAACCAGTGCATCTCCAGTAAATATATTGTAAAAGATGGAGGCCAAAGAGAATACCTCGATGACAGGGTAGAAGCCAGTCAGAGACCAGCTGACACAACGGCTGACCTTGTCCAACCCTTCGTACAAATGGACTAGGAGGGCTGCATTCCAATTGTATGGTGTGAGAAAGGTGATATCTGCCACGAGCGACAACAAACGGAAACTTACCAGCTCATTCCCGTGACAGAAAATCATTGCACCTATAGTGTACAAAATTAGGGCACGTGCCTTCACCACCGCTGCTGTCTCGGTTTCAGGGACACGTTTGGAAAAATTCGATGATAACCAGAAGAGTTTGAAGCGCGGACCAGTAAAGTCAGCCGTGTCTGGCATCATCCCTAGAAGACTCATCCAATCCTCCTCAGTGGGCACCGGAAGGTCATCCTCAAAAGGGATAGACCCTCCATCATATCGGAGGCCTAACTGCATATAAATGTCATATGGGGTAATCCTCCACTCTCCAAAAGGAAGCTGGAAGGTATGAGTCTTAAGGTGCCATCTCTTAACCAGAGCAGACAAGATAGACATGTTGGTTCGACTCAGATGAACCGAAACAGGTGAGCGAAGGGGGTCCGCTCTAGAACATTAAAGAACAACGGTTGTGAATCCTCAAACCAATCATGCCAGTAAATCCTAACCCCACGCCCTCTCAAGACAGCAGGTGTACCACCTTCTCGGGCAATATCAGATAAATGCCGACCCTCACGAGGCATGAAGCATGGATCAGGTGACTGACGTGAGGAGCTAGCCTCATTTTTACCACGTCGAGGCATGCTGCACACACAAGATAGCCAAGTAAGTACCCCAGCCACATTCCAAGGCCCATTAAAAAAGCTCACATCCAAGGCCCATCTCACAAAGCCCATGTCTAAGGCCCATTCCAAAAGCCCACATCAAAGGCCCATCTCACAAAGCTCATGTCCAAGGCCCATTAAAAAAGCCAACATCCAAGGCCCATCTCATAAAGCCCATGTCTAAGGCCCATTTCAAAAGCCCACATCCAAGGCCCATCTCACAAAGGCCATGTCCAAGGCCCATTTCAAAAAAAAAAGAAGCCCAGGCCTATCAGGCTCATGATTCAAGGCCCACCAGGCCCATGCCAAAGGACCAGTACACATTCCATAGGTCCTCCCCTATATCTGATCCAATCAAGATCATGATGTGGGGCCCATTTTGAAAATCTCATCCATCCATCATCCAAAATTTTTTACCACATCCACGCATCTGAACCAATCAAGATCATGATGTGGGGCCCATCTGAAAGATTTCATCCGTTCATCATCCACTATAAACAACCGTCCATCGCCTACATCATCCATACACACAAATGGGTCCCAAATCATCGATCCAATGGTTCAGATCATCTCAAAAAAAAAAAAAACAAACACAAAAAAACACCAAAAAAGGAAAACACCGAAAAGGAAAGGGTGGGGCCCTTTTCTTATCACACCCCACTCTACTGAAAAAATAAAATAATACAATAATGGTCCAGCCAACCCTCTAGCCCGAACAAAACAAGTTCAATAAGATTCAACGGCTCAGATCAAATCCAGATGATCTAACGGTCCCGATCATGGCTCTCTCCCAACCCAAGAAAAAATTTGGCCCACCAAAAGCTCTTAAAGAAAGTGTCCCACAAAGATCCAGTAGAGATTTGTTAGCCAAGATTACCTGAAATGGAAGGAAAGAGAAAGATGCAAGAAAAAAACAAACTGAAAACCTCTCCAAAAATAGCTCCAGGGACCACAATGGGTCCCTGGATTGTGGTCCCTAGACGTCCCAACTGCAAGAATCAAATAGACGAGGAGGATACACCGGACGGACCAGGGCGTGACTCGGACCGTTGGACAAAACAGGTGACAGGCGGTAGCCAGACTGCCGCCCGCGACAGTTTGACCGTCGCTCGCAGCAGTCCGACCGCCGCCCGACCGAAAAGATGCATGGGGCAGTGAGCTGTCCCCTAAGGCTAGTGAGAATGATCGGTTTTTGCCTCTGACAGCTAGGCAATACCCAAAATATTTTTAAAAATGAACCTAAACTTTCAAGAGTTTTCAAAAATAGTCCCGCATTGTCAAAAGTCACAAAAACAGCATCAAAATCTTCAAAAGTCACCGAACAGTCCCCAAGTCTTCAAAACATGCCAAAACAGCCTCATTTTCAAAAAAAAAAAAAATCTTCAAGAAAAAATAAATAAATAAATATATATATATATATATATATATATATATATATATATATATAAAATTGTCAAAATAAGTACAATAAATCCTTAGTGAGTATAACCCCTAAAAGAGGTCTGTCCCCTTTATCTATCAAGCCCCATTTAAGTTATTAATAGAGGCCATCTAAATTTTCATATAATAAAAACCGGACGACGACGCCCTCCTGCGAGATCGGACGGATGCTTCAAAAATTCTTAAAAAAAATATATACCTCAAATAAAAATCGTTAGCCCCACTAACTTAACAGTGGAGGCAACGTGACTGTTTACTTGTACAATAAAAACTGGACGACGATGCCCTCCGGTGAGATCGGACGGATGCTTCAAAAATTTTTTTAAAAAAATACCTCAAATAAAAATCGTTAGCCCCACTAACTTAACAGTGGAGGCAACGTGACTGTTTACTTCTGCAAAAAAAAATCGAACGACGACGCCCACCCGTGAAATCGACCGGATATTTTACAAAAAAATTTAAAAAATATATTTTCAAATAAAACCCCCTAGGAGTCTAGCTCCAAAGGAATAGCTTTCAAACAAAGTTTTCACCGCCGCACGCCGCACGCAGTACACTGAGGAATCTTCCATATTCTCCAGTTGCGGCCAGTGCACACAGCTAAATAAGATTCGATCTCTGCCAGGTTTCCCCAGTGGATGATTGAATCCGTACATGATACATGTACGATTGACCCGATCTCTATATTTTGACAATCGTACGAATGGTAGTAAAATGAATCGATCTACCTCTGGAAAGAACCATCAAACTTGAAGTGACAAACAATCCATTGTAAACAAAGTATCGAAATCACCAAACGGCATGGCAACAGATTACCTGCACATACTTAGTCCGGGATGTTCGGAAACTTTGATTGAGTCCAAGTCGGCGTAATGAGTTCCCCGTAAGGTCGTACCAACGCGCAGGGCAGCTAACTACTTTGACGATCAAACAGACTGAATATTCCTAGGGTGATTACGTCGCAAAGGAACGACAGACCAAACAGTACGGGAAACCTCATAAAGCCGCGACAAATGGGCAGGGGCCCTTACTTTTCAGACTTACCCTCTAATGCTATTAACAATCAGACATGAAAGGGTTGTGATTAGTGATCCGTAAAGTCACGACAAATGCGCAGGAGGTAATCACAACATTTTTCTTAACTCTTGTGATATGTGCAAGTCATCTCTTTTCCAAAAAATTGACTGACAATGATACAATTGCAGGCAACAGATTCGAGTCACTACCCTTTTTCTGACCAGAAGGGTGGGGTGTCCACTCGCTTTGACCTTCGGTTGCCTGCAAACTCGGCTAAAGAGGGGCATCTGTATACACCTCACCCAGGCTATATCTTGAAAAGGTTAAGACTATTCAAGAAACCATGATCATGCTCAACTAAACCAAAGTTCCTAGAACCTAAATCCGTAATTCAAAACCACGATCCAAACCACTCATCACACGTGCAACCCTGCCCATACCCCATACCATGGCCCAGACCATCATTATCCAAGTCGAAACCCATTTTTCTGAGTTTAAAAATCCAGAAGGAGACTTCCGAGTGAACCCGCACAGTGTACAAGGTTCGCACGAGTGAAATCAGCCCGAACTGAGCCCGGGCGGTAGTCAGACTACCGCGGGCAGTAGTCTGACCGCCGCCCGCGGTACTTCAAGTACCGCCGCGTGCGGACAGCTGTCCTAGCGTCCAAAATTCAACTTTTCTTCAAAATTACCCTCCCAAATTTCACTATTTACCTTTTTACCGTCCCTCATGGCTAATGAGAGAGTGCCATGTGGCATTCCTCTCTTCATAACCAACAATAACATGCCACCTCACCTTTTTTCCCTCTCAAACCCAGAATTTACAACAATGCCATTGGAGAAGGCTATAAATAGCCCTCTCCTCTTCACAAAAACATAGATTCTATTCTCATCCAAGGGAGAGAAAGTGAGGAAGAGAGAGTGAGGAAGAGAGTGAAAGAAAGGGGAGGAGCTCCTAAGCCTTCAAAGATCTGATCCTTCTAGCCACCCCCTAGCCTTCCTCTTAACCTTTCCAACCCATAAGCTCAGCCCAGATCTGATCATGGTCCGGTTCATGTCTTAGCCTACTCAAGATTAAGCCAAAGATCTATTCTACATACAAGCATTCATCATGACATTTATTCCCTTCTCAACCCTCCTGCTTCTCTAGATCTTCAGTGAACGTATGCTCTGTGACTTGCCGTACACCGAATCCTGTCACATCAGAAATTTCTAGGGATCTAGTCCATCTTTTCTTTACCTTTTTTTTACATAAACATCATCACATCCACTCTCTAGACATATAGTTGGACGTATGCTCTATGGCTTGCCGAAATCTCAGATCTTGCCACATCAGAAATCCAAGTGTGTGCCTAGTCCCATCACGCTCACAGCATCCATCATCCCTTGAGATTGTTTTATCACATTGAGTAGAGACCGTACATTTGTACGAGCAGAGAGGGTGCCTAACACTTTTCCTCTTTGTAATCGAGATCCCTTGCCCTGAATCCCTGATCGCAGACCAGGAGTCAATCTAAGATAGGGAAGTCCTTGGATTTCCCTCACCTGGAGTATTTCGTGGTTCTAGCCGACCGTGAGATTACAAGATTTTTCGGCTAGTGGCGACTCCAATATCCATAATCAGCTTATCCCCCCCCCGATCAACCAAGAAATACAAAATCAGCATGAGCGCCGATTTTTCAGTGTCTACACCTATGCACCTACGCACGTGTGTACCTTTGCACACGTGTCATGAGAGTCGAATCCGAACGGTCTATAAGATGTGAAATCCCATGAAACCCTAAAAGGTGAATTTTCATCCTGATCTAAGATTCTGGTGGGCCATAGCAAAGAGAAATGCAAATCAAGGAATGAAACTGTTTCATTTTTCATGGCCCATCAAAGTTTTAGATCAAAGTAAAATTTGGGCCTGGGGGGTTTCACGAGGTGTTGCTTCACATGAAAGGTTCAGATTTTGGATCCACATCACGTATGATGGGTTCTCAAAAAAGTTCGTACGTAATACGTGGTTCACAGGTGAGCGTTCCGCTATATATATATATATATATATATATATATATATATATATATATATATATATATATATATATATATATATATATATATATATATAAGATTTTCAACAATCTAAAACAACGAAAATTCAAGATGTTTTAATTTTACATCATAAGTATAAAAATAAAATGGATCCAATTTTCACATCGACCATATTAAATTGTGGTAATTAACTATTAATGAGCCACATAAGTTTTGTATCAAACAGATATTTGTTTTTTTCCCCTTTATCCAGGCTTATGCAACCTTGTCAACAGGTTGTATGGCATGTGACCATTTAGAAAACATTACAATATTTTAATGGTATAACGTTCAATCAACATTGGTTCCTATAAGATGGTCTACCTGAGAACTGAATCTTCATCATGTATGGGTTCATGCACTGAAATGACACGGGATATAGAATACATGCATCAAGGTGGGTCCCGCGGTAAGGGTAGTACCCTTGGGTGAGGTGGGGGCCACATTTAATCTGCTCCCATCATTATGATGGACAACCCAAATCAAAAGTCAAATGTATGGTCCAGAAACGCCTGTCATCATCAACCATCAGATTCATCATGAATAAGAATGGACAGGTAGGAGGAATGAAGTGAAATAAATATCAACGCGGTTTGTGTGGGGTAGATTGAATTTGCTACGGGTGGGCCACATGCCATTTAGTGGTCCGTACCGAATACATGAGAATAACCTTTTATCATTGATCCGTGTGAAATTTTAGTCCACCGTGGAACATTTGCAAGAAGTGAAAGTGGCTTATAAAGCATTCTAATTTCGTTGGTTTTCAAATTACTGAAGGCCTGTTTGGCCGGTCAGTGGATTAGTGCAAAATCCATATGATTGCTATATCCCGGGATTGCTATATCGGGTATGTTTGGCACGGCCGGCCAATCCGAGGATTAAACCTTTCAATCCCTTTCAATCCTTCTAACCAAACGTGAACTTCTCGCCCATGGATGCTGGGTGAGGCCCATGGAGATTATTTTGTGAAATCCGCCCCATCCATACGTTTTTAGAGCTCATTTTATGATATGCGACTAAAAATTAGTTGTATACAACACTTAAGTGGGCCACACGAGAGTGAATAGTGGTAATTCAGTGATCACTGTTGAAGCATTCTTATGGAAATAAAAGTTCTGTATCGGTCTATATTTTCGGTATTTTCACTTAATCCCATTTGGAATGACCTTATAAACGGTCCAGATAACATGTAAACATCAAGGTTGAGCCTAGGAAGGTTTCAACGGTGGAAATTTATTTCCTCGATTATCCCTCTCGTGTGACCCCCTTGAGTTTTGTATCCACCTTGGTTTTTTGTCTCACTTCCTTAAATTAGTTCGAAAAGTGGATGGACGGAATGAATTTCTCGAAAACGGATTGGCTACTCCCCTGACACCCGCCCCAGAGCTGGTGGTCGGTGATCTGTGGGCCCTACTATGATATATGTGTTTCATCCATTTTCTTCGTCCATTTTTAAATATCGTTTTATGTCTTTGTTTTAAAAATTAGAGGGATATAAATCTCAGGTGCATCACACCGCAGAAAAACAATAGTGATTGGATATTCATCATTTAAATCCTCCTAAGGCCCAATGTACTGTTTATTTGAAATCCAATCCGTTGATTAGGTCATAAATACCTAGATTAAAGGAGAATTTTTTTTTTAACTTGATCCTATACTTTTATGCCCCCAAAAGGTTTTTAACAGTCGAAGTTCATTCAAAATTGTTTCCTGTAATGTGGTCCACTTGAGATGGGATATACCTCCTATTTTTTTTCTCATAATAAATTAATCTAGAAAAATAGATGGACGGAATGGATGAAACACATACATCATGGTGGGCCCACAGAGCACCGACCACCAGCTCCGGGGCTGTGTGTCAAGGGGAGTAGCCAATCCGTTTCCGAATTTCTCACATACATTTCAGTGGGCCCCGCTCAGCATGCTTGCGCAGGAAGTTCCTGCGAAAGGCTTTTGCAGGAAATCCGCCTCCGGTAATTTGGCTGGTGACCCCAACACCAAGCCAGCTAGCTGATGTCAATGTTACGTGGGCCCATCATGATGTATGTGTTTATCCACACCGTGCATCTATTTTGCAAGCTTATTTTAGAACATAAGGTAAAAGATGAGGAAGATACAAAGCTTGAGTAGAACACGCCATAGAAAATAATGAGGATTGAACGCTCATTGTCTAAAACTTACTGCGTCCGACATGTGTTTATTTGCCTTCCCACCTATTCATAAAGTCATGTAACCCTGAATTAAGGAAACACACAAATATCAGCTTGATCCAAAACTTCTCTGGCCTTCCAAAAGTTTTGGACAGTCAGCATTCAATCCCCACCAAAATGAGTAGGATATGGTCATGGTGGGGCCACATTACCTTAAAACCAACTAGGTAGCTGGTGTTCGGGTCAGGAGTTAAACCGCATGCAGCGATCACATTCCAGCAAGATTGCAACAATTCAAAATGGTGGACTAACACAATTCCAAAGGAAGGTTTTCCTTTGTTTTTGTGTTTTTTAATCGTCGCATGGTTCCTTGTGTTCGAAGCATTTGAAAAAGGGTACTCTGGTGCCAATCAGTGATTGACTTTTCTATAGTTTGTGCATACTAAGTAAAATTGGTGGGGCCTACTGTGGATGTGTGTCTTGTCCACGCATTACATCCATTTTTTTCAGATCATTTTAGAGCATGATCCTGAAAGTTGAAGTATATCTACAACTCAAATGGACCACACTACGGGAAAGAGTAAAAATAAATGACATTTACCATTGAAACCCTTTTAGGGCTCACATTGATGTTTATTTGTCATCCAACATGTCCCAAATGTTGGAAACATTGATGAAAGGTAAACACAAGTATCACCTCCATCGGTAACTTTTGCAGCCCCTAAAAAGTTTTTAATGATAGGTATTTAATTAACATTGTTTTATATGGTGTGGTTAATTTGAGATTTGGATATGCTTTAATTTTGGGACATGTCTTAGAATGAGTTGGTAAAATATGCGGATGGTGTGTATAAGACAC
Organism: Magnolia kwangsiensis; assembly: GCA_037074715.1. Taxonomy (NCBI): domain Eukaryota; kingdom Viridiplantae; phylum Streptophyta; class Magnoliopsida; order Magnoliales; family Magnoliaceae; genus Magnolia; species Magnolia kwangsiensis. Next base: position 3,889,211 of record CM073577.1, on the reverse strand, counting down.
ATACATTATGTTGGCCCCCATAGATTTTACTTCGGGACACTACGGAGGGTTGTTTGCCAAATGACTATAATACCGGATAATGCATTAGAATCTATCACATTGGTTGACACATTATTTCAAATAAAGCAATTTACTTTATGACTTATCTTATCAAGAAATAGTCAATCATCTTCTTCCGTCTTTTTTATTTTTTATCCCACTCTCTTTTAAGTGCACTATTTGTCTTTGGATCTATTAGGCGTGTCGTTCTCTTTTGATGCATTGATTTTTTTAAATATATTTATTCTCAAATTCTTACAAACTCGGTGTGATATTCATTCCATTTATTAAGCATTAATCCCTCTGAATATGCTTTGGCTAAAGAATTATGAACGATCTGCTCATTGTGCAAGACGCACAAATTAAGCATTTGATACTGTCCTTTTTCTCTGCATTATTCATGACATGGGACCCACTTTACCAGTAGATCAACTCAATTATTGATGGGCCATGCTAGGGCTTCTCCAAACCTAGCTTGTCAACTAAAACCTAGGTGTGAACCCGGACAAAATCACCATCTAAGCGGGCCCCATGCACAAGCACTCAATCTAAAAACTGCATTTAAGTCACTCTAAGCCAGGTTGTTTATGTAGGATGTTTAAGCATGGCTAGGATCAAGATCAAGCCCATTCCAAGTTTCCACAACTCAAGTGTAGCCTTGGAGCTTGCACCATTGAACTCTGCCCAAAAGTAGCCTAGAACAGTTCCTTTTTTTCTTACCAGGTTGAAAGAAAGTATTATAATGGACCAAGTCAATCTACACGGTTGATTTTTAGATGGTCGGGACCAAGTCAATTTAGACTGTTGCTTTTTAGATGGTCTACAATTTTATCATTTAAAAGCTCGTGTTTTCAATGCATTTCATGATATTTTAGTTATTGTTTAAAGAGGACTATTGTTTGGATTAAGTCAAGGACAGATTCTTAAAAATTGCCTAAAAATTCACATATGTGGGCTGAACTCAAATCACAACTGCCAATGGACCCAAATGGCTAATTAAAACATCTGGGCCTTGAGCAACCTTAGGCCCACCCATTCCAAGTCTTAGGATTGTTTGGAATGTTACGATGGTCACAGAGACTTCCATGGACCGTTCATCACTGGTGAGGGCCATTCAATAAACCGTACGAACTTATGATCTATGGATCTCACTTGCTGATTCCTCCAGTACCTTATTCAGGGATAGGCCCCAGGTCCACCGTTCCGTAGCGAGCCAGGCCTACTAATAAATGGGCCTAAAATAAAGCCCATGGCCCAACTCGTAGTTCTCAGAACTTCACCGGCTGTTGAGTGTTGAATGGTACCGGCGCATGTTAGCAAAACCCGTGGACGACAAACCTGGCGTCCGCGGGGAGGCCGACCGAAGCTAAAAAACGCCCTAGGGAGTTTATTACTCCCCGTTCCCGCGCTCGAACCGTCACTCGAAGAAAATCCTCAAAACCCGACGGTTTTTTTAGGGTTTAAGGGGTCTCTCTCTCTCTCTCTCTCTCTCTCTCTCTATCAAATCAGCGGCAAAAGCTCGAGATGTAGGGTTCTAGGCGTTGTTTTAGGGTTTCGAATTGCGTCACTTTGATCGGGAGATGGATATCGAGATGGAGAGCGCTTCTCCGAGCTACTTTGATCCTGAGGATCTCACCACCAGAGAGCAGTTTCGTCGTTACGGGTCTCTCTCTCTCTCTCTCTCTCTCTCTCTCTCTCTCTCTCTCTCTCTCTCTCTCTCTCTCTCTCTCTTTTCATTTTGGAAGAAATGTAGTTGGAAAAATGAACTGATATTTACTTGCCATACATACACCCTTTTTTCACAACCTTTTGTATTAGAGTAGTGGCAAAATTTTGCTGTTCTAGTACCTGAAGTAGGAAAAATGGTGCATGCAACCACGACGGAGGGTGTAGAGTTTCCCCCTTGAAATTTCCCTGTAATATTTTAATTTCTTTGTTTTGAGTTTTTGTTCTTGTATTGGCAGTTGTTGTCATTGTCTTTTTTTTTTTTCGGCTGTGGATAGAAAATGGATGATTTTGGGTGGAATTTTGGAAACAGAAAATATTTGGGGTCGTTTCGCAACCTGGATTTGGGAATTACTTAAGAAATCAGTTTTGGGAATTGGGTTCCCTGAGAATTGGATTCTGTTAGTCATGTTGGGAAATTGGGAATTTGATTAGGGGAACTGTTGAATGGAATCCAGAAACTGTGATTGGATGCTGGGAAATGGGCCTAAAACTGGTTAGGAATTAAAAAATATCACTGTTGGGCTCGAATGGGCAAGCTTGGAACTTGCAAACCACCCTCTGCCCAAGAATTAAAAAATGGATCTTTTGCTTCAGATCTCACATTTTTAAGCCCCCAAATGCAGGAATTTTCCAGAAGAACTGGATTCCAATACAAGATGCCCCAAATTCCAGGAGTGCAGCTAAATTTTTTTGCCTGAATTGAAAACAAATTTTAATCAGGCCAGAAAGGGCCAAGCTCCTTGCAAGTGGGGCCCACCTTTTTTGATGATCATGACAATTTGTCTGGCGGGGCCTGCATTGGATGAACAATGCGGTGAAAGTCTCCCCATCAAGCAATCCTAGCCATCTGATTTCTGGACTGCTAGGCTACTGATGGATTACTGAGAAGCAAATACAGTATGTGGTTCATCTTCAATGGTAAAAGTCCATTCTTGAAGAAGTTAGTGGGGTGCTCGATTTTCAATGCATTGTCACCCACAGGTGGGCCACACAGATGAACAACCTTGATCACTGAATGGTGGGTCCCAATTGCACGTAACGCTGACCTGAAAGAGGAGCTGCTGTTTCTGACTTCTTGATGCAGAGATTGGTGGCTAATATGTCCACTCGAATTATTAGATGGTAATTGGGGCTCTGATACCAATTGATGTTGAGATTGCAAGCAAAAAATTGTTAGAGGCGACTGGAATGAGGGAGAGTCTACTCACTGGAAAAGAAGAGAGGATCAGAATCCACTTAATAGGAAAGAAATTCCAGATTTTAGCAAACTTCGAACACTAGCAATACTCATTGTCTCCATGTCTCTTTATAGTCCTAGCATGTAGCGATCTCAATCACACTCAGCTACCAATAAAAGAAAATAGAGTCAATAGACTAAACCTAGGACTTCAATAACATTTGCAACAAACCAAACTGACTAGGGCTAAAATAACTCATGTAGCAAGTCAAACTAATTACCACAGTTATCTAATTAAGGATAGTTACCAACCAAGCTATGATAGATGTACTATTATTGTGGTACACTACTGTTACTCTAGCTTGCTATTGTAGTTGATTCTGTCATTGGTGCAATGCATCACTTCTAGCCAAGCATCAGTTGCTTCCTCATATCGGAAATCCCTGTTGTTGATTTGATTGCACTCATGGAATAAATTAGCATTGAAAATACCTGGGATTTTGATTTGGTTGCTTTGGTTTGAACCCTCTTGGATAGAAGTATCGGAAGGTATTACCACATCTAATTGTTGTACTCAAGATGTATATTCTATAATTCATTTTTACTTAACCGTCTACATGCCACCACACAGGCAGACAGGTGCAATAATCCAAGCCATTCATCAGGTATGTCCAGCTGTAAAAGATATTATAACCCAAAATCAGATGGTTATACTCTATATTAGAAAAATGCCTATACTTAGAAAATCACATCGATTATGTCATCTGTGTTTTGACTGTCAACTTGCTTTGTGCACCATGGTCCACCTGATGAATGTACAAGCCTGATTTTCTGGTCAAGGCATCTGCACGATGGAGCCCACCTAATGGACAGCTTGGATTGAGCACCCTTGTGCCGCATTGGCACATTTGGTAGCATGTAGAGGAGCTTCCTTGTGCATGTGCTTGCTACAACGTCCTAGAAGAGACGTACTTTGGAGCTTTCAGACCCCAGCCTTTCACAAAGACCACTGTTTTGGAAAGAGGAATTATACATTCTAGAGAAGTATAGTGGATAATAGTTTTTGAAGAAGAAACCTTGTTTTCTTTATTTTTGTTATAAAATATAAGGTTTTGAGTTAATGTTGGAAATCCTTTTTGAAAATTTAAAGTCATGAATGGGTGCCCAATGTCCTAATGGTACCTGAAACACTACCTGGTGCAGCTATTGTTCCCATTTCAGGCCTAACATTGGTATGGGTGCAAGTGCAACACCTGTATGGCTATGGTTACCCACATACCTACCTGAACCCAACCCACGGACAACCCCTACCTGGCATGCAACCCATGTTCGGCCTGCCCGATTGTGCTTTATTTTGTTTTCCGCAGTTTTTCTCTTGTACATGGGCTACTGATGAATGCAATACACATGCAGGAAAAGACATTCCACTTCAAGCATATCTCCTCTCCAAGAAAATTCTGCTTCAAAGTTCTCTGAATCTGGGCTATTGTATGATGGTAATAGCATTCAAAGGAGGCCTAATGCTGCACTTTTTCTGGAAGAAATCAAACAAGAGGTTGAGAATTTTGAAGTCGATGGATTGGAAGCCAAGGCACCCTATGCTTCCAAAAGAAGAACAGCCTTTGATGGCCATGGAGCATCTGAGGTGGATGGTGGGTTTGAATCAATTCGAAGATTGAGAAGTCCTTCGGTGAAATCTTGCAAGCATGAGGATGATATTTTAGCAGATGGCGGGGAGACAACCTTTGCGCTATTCGCATCCCTCTTCGACTCTGCGCTTCAAGGTCGCCAAATGTCTGATTGATTTTGATTTTTGATGAGGGTTCCTACTCATGATAGTAGGATGCTGAATCGTATCATAATAAGATATTGAATCCTAGTAGGATATTGAATCCTATACAAACACGTGCAGACTTGGCTTTTCTGTGGGTGTGATCCCCAGGGTGTTTCATCAGGATGGCAGCACCTGTGGAATGAGGACTATTGGTAAATTCATAGAGAGCGCAGCGCAACTGATGAATGGACCAGGATCTTGCATGCAGGTGGCATGTTGACACGTTGGCAGAGCAGGATTTCAATCCTCCTCTTGAGAGTAGCAATTACAAATTTTTTTTTTCTGTGTGTTAGCAATCATAGATATTATTAATTGGGATAAGGTTTAGTTGATGACGATGATGACGAGCAATCATAGATATTGACAATCTATACTATTCCATCACATTCCATATCTTCACCTCATCCATTTTTATATGCTGCCTACAATGGGCAGCATGCCAAATGGAAAAATTTACATGCAACATTTTTCATTCATTTTGAGGAAGTTTACTATAAGAATATGTTTGTTTACATTTTCTTGTTAAAATTATTTGAGTTAAATACTGGATCTCCGTTACAGATTCCTGGTTCATACCCTATTATAAGTTATGAATTTTGCATGCCTTAGAAATGCCAATAATCTAGCAAATTCACACAGGCATCTTCAATTCTTCATTTGGCAATGTATGTACTGGAATTTGTAGAAGCTCATTGATCTTTGGCAACTGGAACCGGGGGAGCACCCTAATTGGTAGTTCAGTGGTACCATACACTTTCCTATACCAAAAATTACTGTCTTTGGGCAAAGTCTGCCAAGATGCCTGTTAATTTGACCGGGTAAAATACACAACTTATTTTGGAAGGGTTCAAGATCAACTCAAAATTTCTTTTGGTAGAGATACTGTCATCATTATCAGACACCTTTGGTTACTTCTCAATAAGTTCAAGTGTTTTTGCAAGCTTCTGCTATTCATAATGATTGGCATATACTTTGGTGTGATTTTGGATTATAAATAACGATGTTAAGAATCTTACCATTGGTGGTTTACCTTTCACAGGATTGATGCCCTTCCCTGATCTAATTTTACGTTTCGAGAACACATGCCGACATGTCTCTGAGTCGATTAGGTTTGTATTTAGCTCCAATGTAGATTATGCTTTATATTTCCTACACGATTGTTTACCAATTTTCGAGCGGCTGCATAATCTTAGTCATGATACTTATTGATGCAGGATAATTAACCACTTGCTCTAAAAGCTCGAACTATTAGAGTATGACGAATTAATCGCTCTTGCATTAATCATCCCCGGTGAGGAGTCTTGAACATGAGACCTCCCCTGTGGGCCCCAAATCATATGGGTCGCTCACCCGAGTGTGTCCTCACATCCCACGGGCTACCCCACTTGAGCCCGGTGTGAAATGCCCCTGCATTAATCACCGCCGGTGAGGAGTCTCGAACACGAGACCTCCCACTCTAATGCCAATTTGATGCAGGACAATTAACCACTTGCTCTAAAAGCTCGAACTGTTAGAGTATGACGAATTAATCCCTTTATCTCATAGCCCGAGCCCCACATCTCATGAATTAGGACCTTGGCCAAACCCCCCTTGTGAGCTCGTGGGCCCCAAATCACATGGGCCGCCCACCCCGAGTGTGTCCCCACATCCGATGGGCTACCCCACTCGAGCCCGGTGTGAAATGCTCCTGCATTACTTCTCCATAGATAGTCAATACTTCATGTCATGCATGGTTGCTCATCTTTAGAATTCATGTCACCATCATCATTATCATGAAAGCCTTGTCCAATTTATTTGGGGTGAGCTTTATGGATCCTATTCACTAATTGATCCTAAGGCTCTATCCGCGGCAAGTGAGAGCCTTCATATCTCTTCTCACACCCGTGAGCCCTTTTAGGTCTTCCTCTCCTCCTCTTTTCAACCTTAGGGCATGTTTGTTTTTCCAATCAGAACGGGCTACTCTCCTTCTCCTAGAAAAGGTGTTGGTTCGAGATTATGATTTCTTCTCCCTTATATTTGGTAGGATGAGGGAACACACCAAACCTCGAACTATTCCAAAACTCAGGTGGGCCAAGTGACATAAATGTATAGGTTTTAGGTGTGATTGTACATTGCTTCCTGTGATGCGTCCTACCCAAGCTTTGGATTAGGATGATTCTTGGAATGTGTGGTAAACATGAAGAGGCATAATAGATGCATGGGTTTGATTCTGCACAAGCATAACGAGTGGTGGGCTACACAAATCGAATGTTTGCTAACCTCATTGTCCTACCCAAACAAACGTGCTAACGCACCATTAAATGCACATCCTCCTCTTCAAAAAAAAAAAAAAAAAAACACAAAACACAATGACAAAAAGGAAAAAAAGGCATATATTGATCCAGGCCAGGGCCAAAGCCCTTTTAGTTTTTAGGCAGATTAGGGCCAGGACTTGGGCTCAATGGACTAGGGCTGGGCTAACCCCGGCTTGCTTTGAGCTGACCCATTGCCATCCCGACCTTTGTTACTATAAGCTTTACCTATTTGTATCCTTTAAAAAAAGAGAAGAAAAAGAAAAAGAGTTGTGCTTATTTGTCATGTTGTCCATACTTCATTGGCTTTTATGCATGCCCTGAATGTTTGTTTTTGTCACTACCTTTTTTTTTCCCTTTTCTTTTTGCTATTGTAGGTATGGGACTACTGGGAGACACCGGGTCATAGAGGATAAATTGATGAGGCAGAAGGCTCGGCTGTTGCTTGATGAGGCGGCTTCTTGGTCACTTCTGTGGTACCTCTTTGGAAAAGGAAATCAATGTTTACCCAATTAGAAAACGCCATTGTTTTAATTTATTTAGTTTCCAAACTTCCATTTGGTAAAGTTGTTGCTGACTGCATGAATGTGTTCTTGTTTGCAGAGTTTAGTGCAGATGTATTTAAGTCTTAGTTCATGTTCTGATGCATCAGGCCTTATTCCACCTTAATTACTTATACTGGGGGAATGAATGAAGTCCCACTAACATTTTATTTTTATCAATTTTGGTTTTAGCTTGATGCTTTTACTCTCAGACAGAGAAGTATTGCGATAACTATGATTATTGAATAACTTGCAGAGTAATGCTGACACATGTTTTGGCAAATAAGAACATGTTGTCTCTCAGTTCTCATTTCTATTTCTATGATGTTGTTGTGGGATGATAGCAGCTCATAAATCAACAAATATGAAGTAATATCGTTTCATAAACAGCAACACCACTTGTTTTAGCACTAACATTGATTATTAGAGACCTGCATTAGGATCGGAGTTGCTTCTGAACAGGCTGCTTCAATAATGAGTTAGTCACATTGTGATTCAATATTTGATTGGAGTTAGAGGAGGCTTTGTAGAAGTATCTTAGACTATCTATATCCCTTTTACAATGGTGTCTCTTGGTAGAGGGTGACTGTACTCTTTTTCTGGCAGTTGAGGAGGGTATCTTTCCTATTCGGACCACCTAGGGGAAAATTTCCATAGTTAGATGTCCATAAATTTGTGCATCCTTAAGGCCTTAGAATACACACACACACACACACAAACACACGCGCGCACACACACACACATATATCAAGTAAATGTATATTTGCTGCACTAGCTAAATTTCTGCCTTGGTTAGGGGTTCGCTTGGTACTAGGATGCAAGCTATATTCTTGTAAGAACAACTACTGTGCAGTCATTGATTTTTTTATTTTTTAATTCTTTTTCCCTTTGTTTCTTCTGTGCATATGTTTCTAGCACTGTATCTTGTGCATCCTACAACCAAAGGGACTCTTTATGTATTTTGAGTGGGAATCCAAACTTGGCCATTCTTTGTGAAAACTGTGTGACATAATTGTCGAGATTAATTAATTGGAATGAATTAATTATCCAATTTCAACTCTTGATTAATGAGGATTGAAGAATTTTGAGAGGCAATTTTAATCATGATATATTTTGTAAAGGGACATAGAAATACATTTGTTCCATGACAAGCACAAAGTTGTCACTCTTGAAATTTCCAAGTATGATAGTATTATTTCAGAAATTTTGAGGAGCTTATTTTTATTTTTCTTTCCTCTTTCAGAAACTTTTAAAATCAGATCATCCACGCATTTAGTGGGAAGTGGGAACGTGCTTCCAATAGCATCTAGCTGACTCTGACCAACAAGAACCTCATCAATTTTCTTGAGAGATTTCATCCTCTTGAAGCTTGGCACTCACAGCTCTCTTCCCACCTTGTTGAATTTGTTGAAATCACTTTTCGGAATCCCAGAGATCTCGTGGACATGCACAATAGTGAAAACTACTACATCACTTTTGCCCCTGATTGTGCAGTCATCCGTCGTTACAGAAATTTCGATTTAGCACACTATTGGCAAGCTTACGCCGGCACATTCCATCTGTTCAAACGGCGCATGTGTGAATTGAACAATGTTCAAGTTGCTGATATTCCTAGCTCCATCTGATTGAATCCGATTACTATTGCCAAAAGTGATTTCTGACTCAATCACTTCCTCACATACGTTGAGCGTAATATGAAAATTTTGATGGCCCCATCTTCTAGTGACAGTGAAAGCTCTTCTGATAGTAATTGAGCTTTGAAGACTAAAACAGTGAAAAGATAAAGATGTTCAAAGCAAATCTCTTCTCACATGTCATTTTCATGTCACTATTCAAGATGTTGTTGTCCCAGACTATTCTTTTAAATCTTCTTCAGCAAAAGAACCAGGTGTCACCAGCTGACCCCACGTGTCAACATCCATCTACATCGGGCACTCTATGCGTTTGCTACAGAATGCCTCTCCTAAGCCATATTGCTTCGCCCTCGTCCAGCTGTCCCTCATCACTGTTACAAAGGGCATACGTGTCCTCTGAAGTGTTCTCCGTCCTAAGTAGCAGAAGCCAAGTGTCGCCTTCTTTGCTCGTCCATCCCTGCAGCCTCTGATGCGTGTCCCACGCCTCTTGCAAGTGCATCAATTATCAGTAGTGTGAATTGTTTTGCAATCTCATTTGAAGTCCGGTCGAGTCTATAAATAGCAATTTATTTCTCAGTTGTAAGCAGACTTAGATAGAGAAAAAAAAGTCCTGATGATATTCCACCTCATGAGTGGTAGACGCGCCTGATGGATATTTATGCCTGAATGAAAGTAGAAATGCAAAATACAGGTGCTGCAGTTTGACGGACATGCGATAAAGTTGTTGCCAGATTCAGTAGAACTTTGCGAGAATAATCACTACATGATGCAAGAGGAAGAGACCTAGTAGAAGAAAAAGACGAAAATGAGGAACGAACAAATGACATGATGGAAGTGGATGCAGGATGTATGGTCAGGATAAGGCAACCCTAGGAGACCTGATGATGTTCGGTGTGTCGCATAGTTTGGTACAATTCGCTTCCTTTTATCAAGAACATATTGGCTACAGGGGTGGACCTCAACGCCTACCTTGGCTAAACGGTCGAAACTCACAAACGTTTTCTGGATAGCCAGAAAAGAATTCTATATCCAGCTTTTTCAACAGTTACTGTTAAACCAAGTTTTCTGATACAGAAGATCGTACGAAGCGTAACTGTAAAGCATAGTAATCATGACGACTGTAGCTATCTACTAATAAAAAGAGATAGACTATGTTAACACCGAATAGCATAAGGTTTACCTGAAGGTAGTCCTACCCATCACATACATCACACAAGGGAAGGTTAGAAACACATGGTGGTGGTGGCTTTGATACCAATAAACCCTAAAGATCGATAAACTGGTAAAAACATGGACAAAAGAAAGACACCAGTTTCAAAAACCTAACGTGAATTTCTAAACCCTAATAAACTCTGAAAACCCTAGATATAAGTAGAAAAAACCTTAATCAGACTTGTAATATGTTACTGTAGCTGTGTTACTATAGATGTGTTACTGTCGCAGGGATACAAGGTGATAAACACCATTTCCTGGTTCAGTTTGGTCTGGATTGTGCTGATAATAGCATGCTGGTACTGCTTGAATCTAATATTCAGTAAAGTGAGTTTGCAGGCTGATGGGAGGCCTTTCCTGCCATGGAAAGTGATGGCAAGGCGAACAACACCAAAGTGCAGATGAGTGTATCCTTGCTTCCTCCAATCAGGAAGATTTTCATTTGGCAACTGAAGAGTCACAAATTCCTCAAGCTGGTTAGCTCGGATGAGGGCTTGGTCAAATTGTGAAGACAGCATACTCCCGAATGGAGTTTGACTGTTTTTGGACAAGCTGTTTGAGTTTGGCTGAAATAGTAGTACGATTTTTCTGGAAGAACTGATAAGGGTTTGAGACTGGAGTTTGGGTAGCAGGGACCTTACTATCAGTATATTCTACCTCATATAAAAAATCATATTTATTACCACTACATGATGCAAGAGGAAGAGACCTAGTGGAAGAAGAAGATGAAAACGATGAACGAACAGATGACATGAAGAAAGTGGATGCAGGATGTATGGTTAGGATAAGGCAACCCTAGGATACCCAATGATGTTTGGTGTGTCACATAATTTGGTACAACTTGCTTCCTTTTATCAACAACATATTGGCTATAGAGGGGGTGACCTCAAGGCCTACCTCGGCTAAACGGTCGAAACTCACCAACGTTTTCTTGTTATCCAAAAAGGAATTCTATATCTAGCTTTTTCAACAATTACTATCAAACCAAGTTTTCTGATAAAGAAATCGCACGAAGTACAACTGTAGAGCATACTAATTATGGCGACTGTAGCTATCTACTAATAAAAGGAGATAGATTATGTTAACACTGAATAACACAAGGTTTATTTGAAGGTAGTCCTGTCCATCACATACATCCCACACGAGGGAAGTATAGAAAGACATGGTGGTAGTGGCTCTGATACCAATAAACCCTACAAATCGACAAACTGGTAAAAACATGGACAAAAGAAAGACACCAGTTTCAAAAACCTAACATGAATTTCTAAACCCTAATAAACTCTGTAAACCCTAGATATAATTAGGAAAAACTCTAATCAGAATCGTAATATGTTACTGTAGCTGCGTTATTGTAGACATGTTATTGTAGCAGGGGAACCACTTAATCCAATTGCCTCCTTTCTTAAGGCACATGCATTGTTGCCCTCTTCACCAGCTTCCTTAGAACTCTCAAATGATGTCGAAGCAGATCTAGACATTCAAGATCTGTTCATGCAACAAACGCAAGGTGCTCCTGGTGTAGCACCACAGCTTCCTGCTCAACCTCCTGGTCCCCAAGTTGATGAAGCAGCTAGCGACATCGATGAAGATAGAGCTCCTCCTCAGCATTTCCCAAGAATGGTCATTCCTGAGAATGACAACAAAAAGCTCTTCACCCTTGATGATATTCCACCACATGAATGGCAGATGCGCCTGATGGATATTTATGCATGGATGAAAGTAGAAATACAAAATCCAGGTGCTACAGTTCGACGGACATGCGATAAAGTCGTTGCCAAATTCAATGGAACGTTGTGAGAATGGTGGACCGTTCTCGGAGAATATTTCCAATTGCAAGTCTTACAAGAAGAATTGCTCCCGTTAAGTTGTCGCGGGACAAACGTACACTTAGGGGTCTCGTTCTGGTTAACAAATCAACAGGGCATCTTGTCGTAATGCAAGCCTTGAAAGCTGCAAATCGATTGAATGATTCTGCACCCAGAAGGCTACTTGGTAGTGGAGAGTAACAGCCATAACACCTTCTTGAAATTCAGCACCAGAGAGCTGAACTTGGGCTTGGAGGGCCGTAAAGAGGTGCGGTTAACTGAATGGGATATTGACATTAGGATACAAGGTAACAAACACCGTACCCTCACTCATAGCTCTCTTTCCACCATGTTGAATTTGTTGAAATTAGTTTTTGGAATCCCAGAGATCTCGTGGACATGCACAATGGTGAAAATTATTACATCACTTTTGCCCCTGATTGTGCAGTTATTCGTGGTTACAGAAATTTCAATTTAGCATACCATCGGCAAGCTTACGTAGGCACATTTTATCTGTTTAAATGGCACATGTGTGAATTGAATAATATTCAAGTTGCTGATATTCCCAGCTCCATCTGGTTGAATCCGATCACTATTGCCAACAGTGATCTCTGCCTCGATCACTTCCTCACATATGTTGAGCGTAATATGGAAATTTTGATGGCCCCATCTTCTAGCGACAGTAAAAGCTCTTCTGACAGTAATTGATCTTTGAAGACCAAAACAGTGAAGAGATAAAGATGTTCAAAGCAAATCTCTTCTCACATGTCATTTTCATGTCACTATCTAAGATGTCACTATCGCCAGATGTCGTTGTTCCAGACTATTCTCTTAAGCTTTCTTTAGCAAAAGAACCAGGTGTCACCAGCTGACCCCACATGTCAACTTCTATCTACATCGGGCACTCTACGTGTTTGCTATAGAATGCCTCTCTCAGGCCACATCACTTTGCCCTTGTCCAGACAAGGGCGAAGTAATGCGGATGATATCAAAACCAAGGATTATGTCTTTTCGAGACAAGGATGAGCCAAGAAAGGAATCGGTGATGATAAGATCATGGAAAATTTTTATTGACAGAGGATGGGTGATTCTGTTAACAAGGAAGACCTTGCCATTGGCGGCTCTGAAGAACTGGGAGTGGGAATGCCACAAACTTTTTGGTAGTATGGATGGATTTAGAATTGAGATGGCTGCACCGGTATCTGCGAGAGCAATGACTGGGATTGGAAGCGAAGATGGTTGGCAGATAAGTTCAACTTGAATGAGCAGAGTTGGACTAACTGCTGTGATCGAGGGCAGAGTAACAACTTCAAAAATTTGGTCGTCAACCCAACTGATAGATACAAAACAGCATTTACTGTCCCAAATGCACATATCAATGGACAATCATGCCTTTGGTTTGAAAATCACTCCGTCTCTTTTCCAAAAAGCAATGGTTCAGATCTTTAAACCAATCTTACACCGTTGCTTGGTGTACATTGATGATCTTTTGTTGTACTCTCTAGATGAGAAGACTCACAGTGATCTTCTTCAACACTTCCATGCAATCTGCGTGGATAATTGATGCACTTGCAGTAGGCGTGGGACAAGCGTTGGAGGCTGTAGGGATGGACGAGCAAAGAAGGCGACACTTGGCTTTTGCTGCTTAGGACGGAGAACACTTCAGGGGACACGTAGGTCCTTTGTACCAGTGATGAGGGATAGCTGGATAAGGGCGAAGCAATGTGGCCTGAGAGAGGTATTCTGTAGCACACACGTAGAGTGCCCGATATAGATAGATGTTGACATGTGGTGACACCTGGTTCTTTTGCTGAAGAAGGCTTCAATAGAATAGCCTGAGACAACGACATCTGGGGATAGCGACATCTTGGATAGTGACATGAAAATGACATGTGAAAAGAGATTTGCTTTGAACGTCTTTATCTCTTCACTATTTTGGTCTTCAAAGCTCAATTACTATCAGAAGAGCTTTCATTGTCGCTAGAAGATGGGGAAAAAAAAATCAGATCATCTACTTAATTCTTGAGGAAAAAATATAATAAAATCAGATCATCTACTTTGAGAGAAACATGGACTTTGAAAGTTGGTGCATTCCTATTCAAACGTCATAAAAAACCTGGACTCTGGAGTTTTAGAGTGACTAAAGCATTTAACATAATGTGAGCTGCATTAGAATTTTGGATTATTCTAACCTAGTCATAGGCTTCTGGATTTCTCTGAATTGGTTTCCCCAGCCTTTTTTATGATTTATACCCACTGAGTAGTTTATTCTCATTAACAAATGAAACTGTGGTAGTTTATTCTTCAAAGCTTACAATGTGCTTTTTCTAATATGCATGCTTTAAGTTTCCTCTTCTTGCTGTATGCTGATTCTAGAGATGCATGGAAATGTTGCTTGGGTGGATGCTAATATTCAAGCATGCTTATGGAACTTGAGCTTGCAGCATGATTAATCCAATCTCTACTTTGGTACTTTGGATACTTGGAACTTATTCCATCTCAACTGGTTAATATTTTACCACACCAAAAACTTATTCCATCTCGACTGGTTAATTTTTCACAACACTTTGGTGTGGTGGCTGGGAGTCTTTAGTTGCTCTTTGTAGATGTGCTTTTCTTTGCTGATACTAGTCCTAGTGTTTTCATTCCTGTATTCTTTTTTTCCCTACCTCTGTTTTTCAAAGCTTCTATTGATTAAACCGATTTGTGGCAGTCATCTAGAATTTATAGAACTGATGCATTAATTTGTAATATAATTCCTTCTGAGACATACTTGGAAAAATTCAAGTTGTTTTTGGCTTTCTTTTTTCCTAAAACTGTTTGTTTTCGATCTTGCAGGAAACGAAGAACTTCCTGAAGACCTAATTCTAGTAACATCTCTTTGCCAAACCATGATCCCGAATAATTTTTCTTGTCCATTTGTGATTTTCAGAAGTTCTCTTTCTTAGTTTCATCTATTTCTGTTGGCAGTCCCCGGCAACTTCACATCTTGAGGCTTGCCGGTTCGTTATGGCAGATCATACAGCTCAACTATGCCTTCGTATTGTTCAATGGCTAGAAGGGCTAGCATCGGAAGCTCTTGATTTGGAGAAAAAGGTCATTATCTGTTGTCATTTCTTTTGATTGGAGTTTTGGACCTCCTTTTGATTAGTGCCTCTTCTATATATTCCTTCTCCATTGAAACCTTGGGTGATTGATATATAACGATATGCTTGTTTTTGTTGATTACTTTATTGTATTGCTAAAGCTGGGCACAACGGTTGTTTGAAACAAGCTTGAATACTTTTCACTAGAACCTTTACATACAGTAGCCAAGTTTTGTAGCACTTGCCTGCAACTTAATTGTTTAGAATTAAAATAAACTGCAGGTGCGAGGATGCCACGTTGGTTCGTATCTCCCCAGTTCTGGTGTTTGGCATCATACACAGAGGTTTTTGAAGAAAGGGAATACTGATCCAGCTACTGTTCAACACATGGATTTTGATGCTCCAACACGTGAAGTTGCTCAGCTTGTCCCTGATGACAAAGTACTTAATTCCTTCCTTCAATATATTTATATTGCATGCAATTGAATTTTCATATCCTTATCAATTGTCTTTTAGTGATGGCTGCAATTTTTTTGGACTTCGATAATAAATTTCTGCAATTGGAACGTGGTTGTAAAGTTTGCCCTCAAAAGTCACTGAAATTGATATCTATACTCAAGAAAGTTGGATATTGTTCTTTTGATTCGATATATGGTTGGTTCCAGAAAACAACGGTGAAATCTTCAGGAATGTTTGATTAAATCAATCCTATAATGACTTTTTTTACTTGAAACAGAAACAGGATGAATCTCTTCTTGAAGATATCTGGGTTCTGTTAAGAGCAGGAAGATTGGAAGAGGCATGTGAACTTTGCCGATCTGCTGGGCAGGTATGTGAATTTTCTTCCTAGTCTTGGTTCATGGGAGTCTTTTTTCTTTGAGGGTCAATGATTTTTTTTTTTTTGGAAGCCATGGAGGGCTGCGACTCTATGCCCATTTGGAGGGTTGGATCAATTTCCTTCCATTGAAGCTTTGCAAAAGAATGGAAAGAATAGAGCCTTGCAAGCCATCGAACTAGAAAGCGGCATTGGACGCCAATGGCATCTTTGGAAATGGGCTTCTTATTGCGCTTCAGAGGTAGGAATCAGAGGGCTGGCCTTCTAGTCAACACTGTGGTCGTTGTTCTTATCATGGAATCATAACTTTCGCCAATTTTCTCTGGTGTTCTAGTAATCACTGATTGAAAGACTATTGCAGATGACTGTCTCTTCATCCAGCTGATGGGTTTCTTTTGTTGGATTTTTGTGCTGTAGAAAATTGCGGAACAAGACGGTGGAAGATACGAGACCGCTGTTTATGCTGCCCAATGTAGTAACTTGAAGCGCTTGCTTCCTATCTGTACAGACTGGGAGGTGCTTCCTTACCCATTAATCATGCGAAGGCCATGTTGGCATTAGTTCTACTATGCATAGCTGTACACATATGAGGAATGATCTAGTGGGCTAACTGCATTGTAGCATTGATTGGGGTGCCCTTGTTTGTCTTTGTTTTTTTAATCAAGCAGTTTAATCTTAAAAAGGAAAAAAAGAAACTGCATGGTGGCACTAGGATGCATCTAGTGGGAGATGTGTAAGTTTTAATCTAATTGTTGCATGATAACTTCTTACCATGCATTTGTTATGGTAGACTTTGGTTTGAAAGTTTGAAACTCACTTAATCATGCATTTTATTATTATTAAATCTAGTGGCGCTCCCACAAGATGCATTGAAATGCTACCATGCACTTGGTACATGATCACTCCCCATCTAATTGTAATGCAGCAATTAGATTAAATCATGCTAGCATGCGTGTAAGGTTACCTGCTCATGCGTTTTCTAGATCTGAAAATCTTATATTAGAAAGCTATAAACCCTCTGGACATGGGCTATCTATGTGGCAGCCGTCTCCTTTGCTCTTTCCGTTTTCCTCCTTTCTTGACTTTTTAATTCAATAAAGAGGCATGGTAGTTCATTTTATTTATTGTGCATTTGCTGAAAGGCATTTGCAGGACAATACCTCAAGAGATTTTATTTGTTGTGGTGATATATTTATGCAGTTTATCAGCTTATCCAAAATGATAAAGTACGAGTGTTGTGTATTAATGTCATTTGAAATCTTTTTAAGCCCAAGAATTAAGGTAAAAATCTGAAGAAGGGCGAAAATTATATATTCAAGAATGTATCTTTACCCCCGTGGTATTTTGGCATGTATATAATGCTGTATGAATGTTCAGGGTATCAGTAGCTTTACATGTATTGACGACTTGGGATATGGAAACATGTATCAATATCGGCAATACTTGGTAACATATCGCTGTTTGAGGGAAACATTTGGGAGAACATTGGGAAAAATATGGAAATTTTCAATGGAACTTTAGGAGATGTTAAAAGACACATGTTTACACATTTTAGGAATCAAAATATTGCAAAAAATAACTACACGTAATAAGTTTCCATTTTATAGAGGCCTAAACCATGTGCTGCTGGGAAAAAAAACAATGCATATATCCAAAATGAGTTTATATCATTCAAATGCCATAAAATGCAAGTAATAAAACATCCATTCTCTATTTGAAGGGTAAAAATGGAAGAGTTTAGTGTGGGTTTAAGATATCTAGTGTTCATGATAGGTTCATGAAAGGGGTGGGTTTTTCGATTGGAAATGGAGATAAAATCCATTTTTTGGAGGATGTGTGGTGTGGAGCAACTCCTCTCACGTGTGAGTTCCCAAGACTTGCTCGCCCATTTGTTGAGGAGAACATCTCAATCTCTAAATGCTTCACTTGGAGGGGTGATGAAATAGTGCGGACCCGCATTGTCGTACGGACTTGATAGATGAAAAAGTGGAGGAGTTTTTTACTATTCTTCAACGGCTTAATCGTTGCATTCATGTACAAGGAGAAAATGATAGTATGATTTGTCTTAAAGATAAGGGTCAATCCTCAGTTAAATCTTTCTTCAACTCTCTTTCCTTCTATGAGGCTCCCTCCAATTTTTATACGTCCTTCTTGTGGCACTATGGGGCTCAACAAAAAATTGTGGCGTTCGGATGTTTAGTTGGAAGAAATTGGTGAGGGTTCTTGAGTCCACAAATTTCTCGATTACACCACTAATAAAGAAAACCCAGACTCTAATTCGAAATTACCCAAAATAGCAAAACTCTTCCAAAGCCTAATTTCCTAATTCTAGCAAAACTCTTCTAAAGCCTAATTTGCTAATAATAGAAAGTCTAGATACACGTTACTGGAATATTCTCAGCCTAATTATGAGCAACTTCTAAAAGACGTAAACTCCGAAAAACAACGAAAACAGAAAATTTTAAAAACAGTAAATTTTTTTCCAAAAATCATAGTGTTGGATTGGGAAGTGAGTTTTTTGGTGAAACGGATGAATTTGGCCAATGTAGTAGGCCGGTTGACCCTAGAAGCATCGTTACATAAAGAATGATAGGTTGTGCATTTCGTGACGATGCATGGATCAAACGTTATGACTAATCTACAGTTTATGCTTTGGACAACAATTTATCCTTATCTGGAATGAATTTCTTTGTATTAGACACATTTCGGGCCCAGTTATGTTATGCCCTATGTAGGACTGGGCCCGGATTTGATTCGCTACTTCTGCTTTCATTTGGGCTTCTTTTGGTCTAGGCGTGAAAAAATGCATCTGTGGCATGTCCTACATCAGTCCCCTTCACTTGGAAAGAACTTGTCATCGAGTTATTCAACGGACTCGGCTTATGATACTCATGCATGTCTGCCACATTGAAAGTCTATGAGATTTCCATGCCCTCGGGAAGATCAACAATAAAGGCTTTATCATTGATTTTCCTGAGTTTCGGAACATGACCCATCTTCTCATTCTTTAACTTGTTATATGTCCTAGTCAGAAACCCCCTCCTTGTGTAGGTGAACTAGCACATTATTACCTACTTCAAAGATCTTCTGGCACCTGTGTTTATCAGCTTCTTCCTTATACTTGGCATTAGACTCTTGTAACTTCTTGGGCGTTAATAGGGATGACACAACACAGACTCGTGCTCTTCCTCACTAGATCCTTATAGATCAATTCCTCTAGTTGTCCCTGCAAGATCTCACATTCTTTTGGTCTCATCCGATAATCTGGGCGATTAGGCAGACATGCCCTTGGGATAAGATCAATGTGGTGCTAGATAATATAGATGAATGGCAACTCGTCGGGAAGTTCATCAGGCATAGTCCCCTTGAACTCCTGCAACATTGGCTTAAACGTTTTTGATATGTTTGTGGGTTCTACTTCTTTCCCCCTTACAACTAATGCGTTGAGCTTCCCTGTTTCCTCAGATTCTTTGACGAAATCGTATATGGTTACGTGCAAGGTGTTCTGTATCTGTTACGATATGGTTGTAAAGGCTGATACATGTAGGTAACCATCCTGACCATTACACAATATGAGGGTGAAACGGGGTAATTGTTTTTTTGGGACCGTATCAGCTGTTACGGGGCATAACGACTGTTACCCCTGTAGCAGTAGAAAAACGACCACTTTTTTTTTCCCCCTACTTAAATTCATTTTCCCCTCATTTTTCCACGCTTCTCATTACCATAACTCTCCTAGATCATTTTACAACATATTTCGAACACTCTTAGGGCCTGTTTGTTAATGTTGAAATTTTTTACTTAATGCGGAATTCGAAAAGCGCTTGGTGTTTAGCATTGTTTGTTAACACCGAACGTGGAAAGCGCTTCATAATTTTTTGCAGTTTTTTTTTTTCAGAGATGGAGGTCTAGCTTAATGGTGAATCTAGATTGCGCTTCGCGGACTATTTTTGAAAAATCCAAAATTGCCTTGCACGATAAGATTTCTCCTTTGCGTAATACACAGCCACACTTTTAATGTGCGGCACTTCTTTGGGCCCATAATGATTTATGTGTTAGATCCACACTCGCCCATCAACTTTTCTATATAATTCTAGAGTATGATCCCAAAAAAATGAGGCACATCCAAAGCTCAAGTTGACCACACCACAGAAAGCAGTGCGAATGGAACAACTACTGTTAAAACCTTCATGGGGTCCACTATGAAGTTTATTTGCCATCTAACCTCTTCACAAGGTCACATAAACCTTGATGAAGGGAAAGCACAAAAATCAGCTTGATCAGAGCCTTTTGTGGCCCCAAGAAGTTTTCAATGGTAGGCACCCAATTTCCACAGTTTGTTGTAGTGTGGCCCACTTGAGCCTTAGATCTTCTTAGTTTTCGGTCTTATCCCCTAAAATTATATGGAAAAATGGATGGACGGTGTGGATAAAACACATACATCACAATATGCCCCATAGAGCCCTTTGATAAGACCGTCTGTCTCTAGTCAGTTCATGCAAACTCCTTGTGTCTTATTTAGAGGTCGTGCTTTACATCCTTAGGTATTTAAAGGGAGCTCTTAGTCTTGTATTCTTTGTAAGTTGAATGAGACCATCTTTGAGTAGAAGGGTATTTTGATATAGATTGGGCTTGCCGTTCATTCAAGCGCTGAGACAAAATATAGAGCAATGGCCCAGGCAACGTGTGAACTCATTTGGTTAAAGTTGTTATTGTGCGAGCTTGGGTTTTTGGTTGATAATCTCATGAGGTTGTATTGTAATAATCAAGTGGCTTTTCACATTGCCAACAATTATATCTATCATGAGAGAATCAAGTACATTGAAGTAGAATGCCACTTTACCCGGGAGAAAGTGGCTAGAAGGAAACTTGCATACTATTCTTCAAGTCTCAAGATCAGTTGGCAGATATGTTCGCTAAATCTTTAAGGCGTACTCACTTAGATATGTTTCCCACCTTTGTGGTTTCTTAATAAAATTTCAGTTACCTCTAAAGAAAGATGATATATATGCTTTAGCTTGAGGGGGGAGTGTTAACAGATGTGGGTCATACTACTACATGGCCCCCACCTATCTGTATCTTCTAGCCATTACTATTTAGGACGTAGTGGGTATTATTACTTTTGTTATTAAACGACGTAGTTGGTATTTTAGCTTTTGTTTTTATTTTAATATAAAAACAAGAGGGGTGGGGTGTGTGGATGTAACCAAACCCTAATCCCTCTCTCTCAACTTCTCATCTCTTTCTTCTTTCCTCTCTTGTCAATTAAGTTTACATCAGTAAATTAGTGAGACCTATATGGTAGCAGTTGAACCACCTTTTATTCCTTTCTACTGAATTATGATGTTGAGTTGATTTTTTATGTAACAAGCATTTATGTAGAGGCTCTATAAATGACCCTGAACTTAATTTCTCTTTTCGTTATATTATTTTTCAGTTTGGGAAATCTTTTTGATTTGATATATGCAATTTGATTCTATATTGTTTTTACACTTTATATGTTTCCTTTTTGAATCTAACATGGCATATTTTTTTTTTCCCAGTCAGCATGCTGGGCAATGGCAAAGTCATGGCTTGACATCCAGCTAGACTTAGAATTGGCTCGGTTCCATCCAGGTAGATTGGAACAGTTGAAAAGTTATGCTGATGCCATGGATGGATCTCGACAAGAAGACCAGACTTTGCAGCCTTCTGTTGGTCCAGAAGGTTGGCCATGCCATGTTCTTGATCAACAACCGCGGGATATTTCTGCTCTGCTCCAGAAACTTCATTCGGGGTAGAGTTATATCATCGAGTTTGGTTGTTTTGTCTTCCCTTTCCCTTTTCTCAGGTTTTGTTGGATATCTGATTTGTCTATTTGCTTGGTTTAGCGATGTAGTACACGAAGCTGTTTCTCGAGCATGCAAAGAACAGCATCGACAAATTGAGGTAAGAATCTCCCGTTAGATATGAGGATCAAATTTTACTTAGGTAAGGACTTAATTTCATTTGCTAGAAAATTTACTTAGTTTTGAAGAGAATAATTGCATGGAAATCATGCTTTGTATGCATTTTCCAGCATTTATTAAAAGGTGGCTACCCATCTGCTGTGCACATGGCATACATCTCCATACTATTCAAACTATGACATGTAGGCTGGAATAACACTGTTCAAATGATTAACCATCTGATTTTGCCCATTGGTTACGGACTACCTACCATGTCCTTTCCGGTTAATGTTACAGTAAACACCAGTGTTATAAATAATGTATAGTGTAGCGCTCACCCCTCGGAATCTTGAGGCTTAAGTTATATAGCATGTAGAATAAGCTATATGCCACTTCTAGATTTTTAGTTAAGGCTGTGCTTGGTTTCGCCAAATATCATGACATTTCATGATATTTCGCACTAAATTAGTATGATTAATAATGAGATTTAATGACATTTGGTGCAGGTGCAACCAAACACGGCCTAAAATAATAGGAAAAATAGGCCAAATTAAGTACAAAGTTAAAGAAAGAGCAACCTAACTGATTTAATACTTTTTTTTTAAAAAATAAAAAATCTTTTACTAATATCATTGAAAAGATTAACTAATTTTTATTAAAATAAAAATAAAAATGTAACAAATCATTGAAATAGATTATGTAGCGTGTAGCATATGCAAAATTAGCATGTTGCATAGGTTACACGTGACTTAAGCTATTTTCATAAGCTATGTGGTGTTAAGGCAAGGCTATGCTATGTAGTGCAAGCTACAGGCTACATAGTGAAGGTATTTAAAACACTGGTTAAGACATAGACCAGTGGTATCTTGGGACTACGATCCTCTAGAATGGGGTACAGTGGTCAATGTGTACCCAGATTCAGGGATACGTGAAGTATCCAATTCAGTTCAATCATATCTGAATCCTGATTTTGGGCCCAGTTATTTTAGGGCCGGATTTGGGTCCAATGATTAAGATCCGATTAGAAATTGGCTTGGCTCATGTGTTCGATCATATGATTTCTAGTTTTATCCTTTATTTAATTATATTTATTTTTTGAGAACCTTACAAAAGGCATCTTTCTGGTATGGAACCAGATCCAAATCTAAATCTGGATCACCTGGTTCTAGACCCAGGGTTGAATCCAGAACCGATTCCAAAATCTGACCCGACTGCCCTGTAATAGGGTGTGTGGCTTGGACAATATTGGCTTACACACATGGACCTCACGCATGTATTGGATTGATCGGCACCATTTATTTGATGGTGGCAAACACAAACCCTTGTTCCATTACAGATTTGCTGCAATATCTTCTCATTTAAAGCAAGTGGCGCGTATTATTTAGAAACTTTTTAATAATACTATTCTTCCCAATTTATCACGTTGATTCAGATTTGTGTCTTTCTTATGCATCTGTCTTTGGCCCCTTATATCTTACCTGATCTTGTGATAGATGAACCTTATGGTAGGAGAAATATCACATCTGCTAGACCTTTTATGGTCATGGATATCACCTTCAGACGATGATCAAAATGTTTTCAGGTAATGCTGTAATGGGGCATTTATGGTGGTCGACATAACTCTTTTGCTTGGCTAAGCACACCTCTATTTTGGTCATGGAGCTGCATTGACATATGTACATACTATTTTGTTCAGGCCTCATGGCGATCCTCAGATGATCCGCTTTGGTGCACATCTGGTGCTTGTTCTTAGATATCTAATTGCCGATGAAGTAAAGGATGCTTTCAAGGAGAAGCTTATGACAGTCGGTGATCTCATTCTTCACATGTGAGTAGTTTTTTCCCGCCCAAAACAAGTAACATGACATGTCCACATAATCTCTGATGATGTTATCCTGCCCTCCCATTCATCAAATTCTGTCAAAGCTTTAAGGGATTCTGGCACCGGTTTTTCAATTACACTGTTGGCAAATGATTTTCAGGTATGCCATGTTCTTGTTTTCCAAGCAGCGCGAGGAGCTGGTTGGGATTTATGCCTCTCAACTTGCACGTCATCTTTGCATCGATCTCTTTGTGCACATGATGGAACTAAGGCTCAATGATAGGTAAGTGTTCTATTACATTTCCAGAAATAGTTAGATATTTCTTTATAAGCCTTTTTTAGAATGGAATGTCATTTTCAGAGCATTGCTTTATGTTGCATGTTGCATAAGGATGTGTTTTGTCTTTTAACAGTGTGCATGTCAAATATAAACTCTTCCTTTCTGCAATGGAGTACTTACCGTTCTCTCCTGGGGATGATTCAAAAGGTTGTTTTGAAGATATTATTGATAGGTTTGTCCATATTTTCAGGAGCTCTAGTTCTTATTTTAAAGCTTGATGAATTCAGAACAATCTGATTTGTTTCTTCATTCTGCATGAATAGGGTTCTTTCAAGGTCCCGAGAAATCAAATCTGGTAAATCTGATGGGAAGTCATCCGATGTTGCCGAGCAGCACCGGTTACAGAGCCTTCAGAAAGCTATGGCAATTCAGTGGCTTTGCTTCACTCCACCATCGACTATCAATGATTCGGAGGTCATAAATGGCAAGCTTCTTATGAGGGCATTGATGCATGGGTATTTTATTCCTGACTCTGTATATCCTTTATTCTTCTTGACAATGGCTTCCCTTTCAAACATTTTCCTGTACAATGCCATGAGACATGCTGCTCTGCTCCCATGTAAAGTTGGAAAGCTTTGAAAGAAAGGAAAGACTAGTAGGGTTGGACGTCTGACCTTATTGTATTTATAAGACAATGTGCAAATTACATAAAACACCCCCAAGTAAAAGGGCAAAAGTTGGAAACAGGAAAAAAAAAAAAAAAAACTAAGAAATAACATAAAACTAAATGGCCCAAAGGCCCACAGCCAAACCAGGGGCCCACGGCAGGCCCATATATACTGTAACATAATACAAGTAGTGCCTCATTCCATTTGTCTTCTCTCTCTGCTTGTCATTTTGCTTCCTTTTTGTCTGTGAGAATTCTAATCTCTTCTGTGCCTTTTGTAGTAACATATTGTTCAGGGAGTTTGCTCTGATATCCATGTGGAGGGTTCCTAAAATGCCAATAGGAGCGCACATGTTACTTAGCTTCCTTGCCGAGCCTTTGAAACAGCTGACAGATGCTCTTCTTTCCCTCGACGAGCATGATGTTTCTGAAAACCTTCATGAGTTTAAAGATTGGGTATCCTTCGGTTTCTGGAAATCATTATCTTTTCTAAGATACTCTTCCTAGGGTTGTCAATGGGCCAGGATCTGGCTGGGATGAGCCTGCTTATTCATTGGGCTTAACTTTAGGACTTCACTGGACCATGGGCCTTAAAGTCAGGTATGTACCGGGCCATGATAGCAAGAAATGAGCCTGGACCGGGGTTAAGGCTGGGCTTGTATAGAAAAATATTGTTAATGTCAGAGCCTAGGCATGGACCTGAAAATTAGGCCAGGCGTGCATGCCCGAAATGAGGCCCAGCCTGAACTGTGGCAGGCTAGGCCTGGAAGCTTGGGCCATTGACTCTTCCTGTTAACCAAGGAATTGTTGGATATTGCTGGATTTTTAGTGAAGTGTAATCCCAGTTGCTAGTTTCTGTTGTTGTTTCATTGAACAGAGAGATTATTACTCTTGTGATGCAACATACCGAAACTGGCTTAAAGCAGACTTGGAGAATGCGGAAGTTCCTCCACCTGATCTGTCTATAGAAGAAAGAGAGAGAGCTAGTGCCGCAGCTAGGGAAACGCTAAACTCATCATTGTCACTGTTGCTAAGTGAGTTCATAAAAATCATAAAAATGCTGTTTTCCATCATTCTGCATGCAAAGGGAATCTAATGATTAGGTTGAGGTGCTGAGCCCAACTCCCATGCAATAATATAATGCCTAGCCCCAAGCCTGAGATGGTCCAATTTTTCTAGGCTTGAGGTCAGCTTGATAAAAAGAAAAAGTGGCCTGAGCCAGCCTGATATGCCATTTCTAATGATATTTAATTAAGATGCATGCTAATATACATTAGCAACGTTATATTTGTGGTGGTGGGCCAACCCAATGTACCAATGGCCTTGACCTTGGCATGGCCCGATTGCTAACCAGCCTGAACTTTTAGACCTGGCCCAACCTGAACCACCCAGGTGAACTGTCTAGGCTGCTTGTAACGGGTGAGAAAGACCTGATGGGTTGCCTGTGATTGTCGGACTCATTGAAATCCTATTGATTATGATCGCTTGCTGGGTGTAGTTTATCTAGGTTCAAATGAAGTGCTCTTATATTTATCATTTAGCTTCCTTTTACAGGAGAAGGAAGACCTTGGCTGACTGCAGCTCAAAATAATCCATTTGAATCAACAGATCTTTTGTTCATCGAGTTACATGCTATGGCAATGCTCTGCCTACCCTCTGGTGAATGCATGTGTCCAGATGCTACCTCATGCACTACGTTGACTAGCGCACTCTACTCTTCAGTCAGTGAAGAAGTTGTGTTGAAACGCCAATTAATGGTATGCTCTTCCCTAGATGATTCCATAATCAGACAACGACTAGTCATTTACAAGGTTTATGATACCAATTAGAAATTTGCTGTTACTGGGGTATCGGTTGTGTGCTATCCAGTGTTCCAAATATTGGCAATATTATCGGTAGCATTTCGGATATTATTGGTATCACCAATGTTCATAGTATTGGTATTGTTACATATATCGCTGACCGGACGTACAGAAACATCTATTGATATCACTGATGCCCAGAAATGTATCGCTGACTGAGGAAAACATTGGGGAAACATGGGTAAATGGTGGAATTTTTCAGCGAGACTTTAGGAGAT
Source organism: Magnolia kwangsiensis (assembly GCA_037074715.1). Classification (NCBI taxonomy): domain Eukaryota; kingdom Viridiplantae; phylum Streptophyta; class Magnoliopsida; order Magnoliales; family Magnoliaceae; genus Magnolia; species Magnolia kwangsiensis. Next base: position 3,862,252 of record CM073577.1, on the reverse strand, counting down.
TCTAAAATACACATATTTAGGAATAATTTATTTTTTTTTGCAAAAAGGAACCATACTTAAATAATAAGTTTCCAGTTAATAGGGGCCTAAAGCATGCGTTATCATAAAAAAAAAACATCAATGTAATAGTAATAACCAAAAATGGGTTAATATCATTAGGAACACAATAATCGCTTAAAATTGTTTTTAGTGAAGAAAACTCATACATCCATCCATGCATGCATACATTCATACATACATCCATGCATGTTTGTCTATCCACCATCCATCTATACACACATACATGATCCATCCATTTGTCCAACCATTCATCCATCATTCCATACATCCATCCAACCATCCATGCACACACACACACATGATCCATAAATCCATCCATCCTGTATGCATACCTACATACACACATGCATGATCCATCCATCCATCCAAGTATGCATACATGCACACACTAATCCATCCATCCATCCATGGAGACACATACATCATACATGTCTATCCGCCCATCCATGCATGTCCATCCATCCATCCAACATGCATACAAACATGCATCCATGATCCATCCATACATGCACATCACGTCCATCCATCCATCCATCCATAACACATCCATTCATCCATCCATCGATGCACACATCCACATCCACACACACACATCATACATCCATCTGTATGTGCATACATAATTATTAAATAAGATAATTACATTTTAAAAGTAGACAAATTTCTTTTTCATAAATTTTAAAACTCCAAAAAATAAATTTTTTTAATAAAAAATTGCTACAGATCACTCATCAACATTCATCTCTAAATAGTAAAAAAATGAATATGGTTTCATAAAACAATATAATTGTTTTTAATTTTTATTTATTTATTTTTTTGCATTTCGAAATTTTAAATAAATTTTTTTTTTTTTTTCAAAATTGGAAGAAACTACTCCCCAACTAGATTCCACAAAAAAATTCTAAAAGAAATCAAATTTCATACTCTTTTTTAAATTTTTTTTTTTTTTTTTTTCTGATTTTCACAGTATTCTTCATGTATATTTTTCCCCTTTCTGGATTTTCTTCCAAAATTAGGGATTTGATTCATAAAAAACTGGAGAGGAATGGTTGAAATCCAATCCCCAACTATATACCCCCAACAAATTCCAAAAAGAAAAATCCTATTTTTTATTTAATGATTTTTGCAGTGTTTAAGCAAGTTTTCCTGATCAACTGATCATGCGGCCACACGCACATGAGAGCATTAGTGGTTAAAAGAAATTGCCACCTGCTCAAGGCCACTGTACATGCATGGCCTGCCTGGTGAGTCGACGAACCTGATCATTGATTCATTGGGCCAAGTTATCCCTGGCAGACCAATATATGCATGATCTAGATATCCCACACACATGCTGGGTAGCATTTGTGCCCAACAGTGGAGGTGCGTGTGGCATGGGAAACCTCGCCCATATTTGTGCTGCATATCATTGCATGGCATGCATATATACGTAGATTATTATTATTATTATTATTATTATTATTATCATGAGGTCATTGCCTTTTAAAAAAAGGTGGTTCTCCAATGTCATTGACTGTCATTTGCGATGCTTGAATTGTCAGGTTAGTGTCACCATTTCTGCAAGAGACAAGTACTGTATTGAGGTAGTACTCCACTGCTTAGCTGAGAAAGGCGATGGGCTCGGACTGCATGAAACGAATGATGGTGGTGTTCTAGCCACTGTCATGGCAGCTGGCTTTAAAGGTACTGAAATGTGGTTGCCAGTTGAATGTTTGGATTTACTGTTTTACTGGTACTGATTCCGTGAGTGCAGGTGAGCTGCCTCGATTTCAAGCTGGAGTTACATTGGAGATATCCTGCCTGGATGCTTGGTATTCGGATGCTAATGGTTCCCTGATGAATCCTGCAACTTATGTTGTGAGGGGCCTCTGTCGTAGGTGCTGTCTTCCAGAACTTGTTCTTCGATGTATGCAGGTACCCCTTTTTGACTAGTAAGTTGTAAACAACTGATTTCTTTATATAAAAACAGACATGTGCCACTTTTTCAGCACAAGATATGTGAGCACAGTAACTCCTGTTCTCCTAGGGCCACAATAATCATCCCCATATGCATTTGCAATTGCAGCATAGAGCAAGGATGCCCTAGGGCTTTCTTCTTTGCTCTTGAGTCGCCATGGGCTCCCCAGGCCCTAGGGCTTTCTTCATCTTCTTCTTTATTCTGATTCGCTTTAGGTGGTCAGGAAGGTATGTGATGCTTAGGCAGGTCCATGCATGACGTTGCTGCGACGTTACTGCCTTGAAACGGATGCCTAGGTTTACACTACAGAAACCAGGTCATAAAATTCTATCTTTTTGTCATGTTTGCAGGTTTCTGTTTCGCTTGCTGAATCAGGCGATTCAATTGAGGGTCATGATGAATTGATTGAGTTAGTTGCTTCACCCGAGCCTGGGTTGATCTGTCTGTTTAGTCAGCATCAATTGCAGGTATGCAATCCATTGCACTTCAGTTTCTTACAGCACTCACAAACACAGTCACATGCACCCTAGCCATAATTGGGCTCTCCATTTTTATCTGCATCTTTTCTGAAATTTCATATGCAAAAGATTCAATGGAACATGTGGAACTGCTTTTGTTCTCCAGGAATTCTTATTACTTGAGAGGGAATATTCAATAGCAAAGATGGATTTGCAAGGGGAAGTCTTTGTGGATGATTCTTAAAGCTGGGTGTCCAATGTGTTCATTCGGGTAATTACTTGTCATTATCTTTTTCATCATTTTGTTAATGGATAATGTGACTTCATTAAATAGGAAAGGTAATCACATTGGCAGAGTCCCTTAAGGGCCTGTTTAGATTTGTTGAAATATAAATTGTGGAAATGTCATTTCCATGAAAATGACATTTCTGTAGCTTGTTTTTGTAAATTTCTTGGAAACGCTATTTTCATTTCCCTCTTCACATCATAAAAGGTGTCCCTTTTTGGTTCCTTGCTCAGACTTAAGAAATGTCATTTCCAAAAAATTGAGAAAAATGAGAGTAAATAACCCCTCTTTTTATAAAATACCCCATGGTAGTCACATGTGCCATCATGCTTCTTCTAACAACACATAATACCATCTATCTTAAAGCACCACACATGTGCAACATGTGCCATCGTCCATCTTTTGGGGATCCACGTTTTAATATGTCACACACCCCAATGTGCAATTTGCAGCATGTTTTACCCTTATCTTCAAATGCCCTTCATGTGCCACATTTTTTTAATACAATAATCATTTTATTGAAAAAAGGCCGAAGCCAAAAAATTTAAGAATAAAAAAAAAAAAAAATCACAACCAAAATACCCATTACAACTCTGACCAACAAGCATGAAATTGATCAAAAGCTAATACATTAGTTGCTTGCGCCCAATTTCACCCTATTTTAAAAGTTCCGAGAGATGACCCCTTTGATTTTTGAAATGACGATCATTTTTTTCCAACCAAATGCTCATAACCCAACTAGCAAACTCAAATGTCAGACCCACTTCTCAAATTTACCTTTCCCCCCTCCATGCCAAGCTAAAAAGAACTGATTTTTCGAATTTGGAACAACCCATGCAATTCTGAACAGATTGAAGAATCCCACCCAAATGTAACAATGAGCGAAAAGATGATCGATCAATTCCTCATCTCGAAAACATAAATGACAAATATTTGGAATAATTATTTGATGCTTTCGCAAGTTATCAACCGTGAGCACTTTATTTCTCCCCACTAAGCATGCAAAAGTTGCCAACTTTGAAAGAGCACCATAGCGCGCCAAACATGAACCATATGACACTCGAACTGCGCACTTTGTCCCCCTTCGATCATCATATAAAAAGATTTTATTGAGAATTTTCTAGATTTTTCTTTAAGCCACACCATTGAATCTGACTCCGAGATAGATGGGATGGCAACTTGTAAGCATTTCTAACAACCTGACCAACTCTTCCATCATCATCTCTCAAATTCCTCCTTCAAGGAGGCACCCAAATAATTTCATCTCCGTGTCTTGAAAAACAACATTCAACTAAGATATTCGGCTCTAAGGAAATTATTGCTAGACGCGGAAAAATAACGTTTAGCTTTTGATCCCCTAACCACTTGTCTTCCCAAAAATAAATCTTCTTGCCATCATCTAGTGAGAATCCCATCCCTTACCACACCTTATATCTTAATGAATTCACTGATTTCTATGGTGATGAAACCCTATAGAAAGAAGCAGATTTTGTCCATCTACCCCCTTCCTTGATCTCATACTTTCTACCCAACACTCTAATCCATAAACTACTCTCTTCTACCCTAAATCTCCAAATCTATTTACCTGACAATGCTATATTCATTAACTCTAACGGCTTTCACACTCCTTCCAACTTTAATAGGTGAAATTTATGGTTTTCTCCCACCCCTTGCCATGGCAAATCTTGCCTAATCTTCTTTAATTTGACCACTAGTGATGTGGACACCAGACTATTCAGAGTATATCAACGCAGGAGGTGTGCGTTACCCATGTCAATGTGGTTAGATAACGGGTATGAGTCGGGTCTCTAGAGGTTGAAGACATTACACGGGTTCGTGACATGTGTAAGTTGCTTGAAGGAAACATTTGAACTGTTGGATCGCGGGGATAATGTGATCGAATCGTCACGGCCCACCTTCATTGCACTATCATTGAGGTCCATCGGGCTTCTTGGATTTGAATTTAGTTTATAAACATTTTATTTACTTGAGTTTTGAGACAGTGCACGCACAATTTTGTGTGCAATTTATTTATTTATTATTATTATTATTATTATTATTTTTTAAGTAGGGGTATTTTAATCATTTCATGTAAGTATGAATTTATAAGGGTGTTTTGCCCTAAACCTAGGGGATGCTATATTATGTTTATGAAAAGAAAGAGTTTTTGCTTCCGACGATTTCATCTTCGACTTCCAGTAATTGAAAGAGGGCGTGAAGCCCAAAGAAGTGGTTTTTCATCTTCTTCTTCTCTCTCCTTCTTTGACTCACTCATTTTCACATCCATAGCCTTATCCACGTGGCTCTTGGGTGGCAACATATTAATCTTGATTTTCTTGCCCTCATGTGTGAATGTACACACATTTGAGCGACAAAAAATCGTGACATCTCTATCGTATAACCACGTCCTCCTTAGAATGATGTGACTTACATCTATATGTAAAACATCACACCACAACATGTCTTTATATGAATTGATCTGGATGAGGACTAAACACTGTTGGCACACGGGCATATAGAAGATATGTCAACCCTAGAAACCTTGTAGGGTTGAGGTTATGGGATGGGCTTCAAACCCAAACGAGTGAGACTGTGCTAGCTGAGACCATGTTGGTGCAACTGCCATTATCCACGATGACTTTGCAATTTTTGTTACCGCTCTTGATAAACGTGTAGAAAATTGTGTTTCTGCGCCAATCATCACTCTCATTAGTCTGCGCCAAAACACATCTAACTACAGCCAGTGCTACAGCCTCTGGTTTTTCTTCATAATCACTAGCGTCTATCTTTGGGTGATATTCCTCAACTTCATAATTACTCATGTCATCCATATTTTCATTTGACTCACCCATGAATTTGCAGTGCACTGGTATACGAAATGACTTGTACCTCCGCACTCATAATGTAAACATCCATAACCATTAACATATGTTGTGCAGTTAAGCTCTCTCCCGACATCACCTTGCAGTCCGTGCATATTGATCATTCTTTCTTTCTGAGTAGGAAGAAATCTATTTGGCTTATATATGATCCGCTTTTGAAAATTATTAAATATTTATGTCTTTATAAAGTATGTGTTTGCTAAAGCTAGATTATTTGCCACAGCGAAACAAAGGATAACTTCCCGTCTCATTTCTTCTCTTGAAACTGTTCCTCTGTGTGTCATTTCATATCTTTCATGTACCCTTATCTCATTGATTGTAATCCACCTATGTAATAGTTTGTCACACTCAGCCTGTGGGAGTTTTATGCTTTCATAGCCAGTGCTCGTCCTGGATGAAGGATGCTTGCGTCAGGTTGGCAGCTGGCGTCAAACTCATGCCTTAACTACCAACATGAATCCAAACAATATGTTTTAGATGAATATATAATCATTATTTTCAACATTATGTAAAGGTCTGATCTCACACGCGTTTCATGCATGTTTGCCCACGTGTGGATGCCTATTCTACACACATGGAATCAGCAATGAGCAAACCTCTCTCTATGTGGGACCCATCCATAGAAGACCCGGTAAAGGGTTTGATCATGCGCAGGTGTGCCGCATGCATGTCGATAAGAGCTTTCATGACCAGCTTAAATATGTAGGGTCTAACAAGGGACCTTTCTATGATACTCTGGCAGCCTGCTTGATACGCAGGCGCTCATAGATTGTACACATGGCATGCAGGACTTAAAAAAAAGTTGTAGAGTCCACTGTAGCTGCATCACATTTCCAAAATCAAATTGGTTGATTGAAATCCTAACCTCTGATTCGTTGACACTTGTTGGACCATAAGACATTTATCATTTATAATTGTCCAATAAATGTCCCCAGATCTGATGGTCCAATAATCAAATAAGTGTAATTTTTAGTTCATGATGCATCCATCTAAACTGAGACCCATGAATTTGGAGAGTTCTTAGTGTTTCGCTCTTCCCTTTGTAACATTCCTTTCATTGTTCATTAGACAGGGAATGCATTGGAATCCATGGCTAAATGCAGAACTGGGGAGCTTCTTGCATGTTTGGGCTAGTAAAACACACAGCGGAACAAAATTTGCAATCGACGGATGAGATCGAAAGGCGGTCCACCCACCATGGCAGGAGGTTTATGCAAGTAAAATACAACTATAGATTGAAGATTAGGGGTTAAAAAAATCTGATGTAGGCAGTAGGCTAATGGAGTGTTTTGTTGTATCATGAGTGGTAATGAAAAAGACGAATATGCCCCCTGTTTTTGTCTTAATATACTAATGAATCAATCTTTTAATTTTATTTTAATGGGAGGCTTTGTAGGTGGGCCTACATCCTATGGCCACAATACATGCTAGAATTCCTCTACAGCGTCTGTATGCTAACCTGTCATGACATAACTTGTGTAGGACAAGGTACCATGCAAAATGGTGGGGCCCACGATGATGATCGCCTGGCACAAGAATCAGGACCGTCAGCTCATCAGGTTGGCCAAACCGTTGTAATCGATGGACATGCGACGGTCTGGATCAAATATCGGTGTGGCCAACATAATGGCTGGATCCGCCTGATATTCACATGGGTGTTCTTCATGATGGGCCCCACCTTTTCGGTACGGATCAGATGTCCTCCCCAAGTGGTGTGTTGGCGGGAGAGATGGGCTGTATGACAGTGTAGTCTGGCTGAGCCAGCTTCCAATGGTCTAGATTGGCCTGCATCTATGCCACGTGGAGCGTCGATGAGTCGACCAAAGTCTTCAATTGTAACAAGCGCACATTGGATTAAAGCCCTTGTCTTTTTGTCTCGTCCAAGTGCGACACTATCATGTGGGCCTACCAAGCGTGGATGTATCACCTCTTAAATGCTCTGAAGTCGATGGCACGTGTAGCATAACACGTGCCATGGATTCTTGCAGATCTGGTCCATGGATTATGTTGGATCAACACTTTTTCAAAAATGGCGGCGGCTCGTTCTTGGGTGGGTCCTTGATGCACAGGTCTTTAGACCGTCCAAATCGCGGGACCCAGTTTTGGATGGAGCATATCTCTTAAATCAAAATGAGCAAGTAATCTTGAGCGTCTATTTTGTGGCAATCTAATTGGATGGTTAAAAGTAAAATAGTGGGTGGTTATAATTCGAAGTGAAAAATCAGATGATTATTACTATCTTCACGGTGTAATTTGTCTGTTATGCTTCATCCGCAGTTGGGTGAACGACCTGGAAGGTCTGGATTACCGTACAACTATGCCATACTAACGGTTTAAAAGTAAATCACCATTTCTTAAATGGTGCTAAACTAACATAATTGGGCTTTCAGCTCTCGAAAGTAGCGCGATGGTTCCAGACCATTGGTTTGAAGGGCCGTTTTTTGGATGGATCATAACAGTCATCTGGTCAATCCTAACCTTTAAAGATCAAGAAGCACATCTGTGGTCCCCGTTCAACGGATGAAAAAGCCGGAGCTGTTTAGAACATCTGGGTCCCAACATATCAACAATCTCGATTGCCCTTTCCAAGTTACACTTGGCACCGAGAAAGTGAATCTCGACCGTCCAAATAGTGATATATTTGTTGCAGAGAAAAAATTCTCATTGACAAACCGTACTAAATTCAGAACATCTCATATTCCATCTGTAAATGTCAGCCGTTAGTTGTTATTTGTTTTACTGTGCATTTGAGGGACGTGAACAGGTTTCCAATATCATCCTTTTTCAAAGATCTTCTACAAACGAGCCTTCCATAATAGGACAGGCTAATTTCACGGTCTAGATCTACCTGACACTGCCACGTGTACGCTAGAATGAGCCAAACTATTGGGATTTGTTTGATACTCTGGTAGTTTTGATGCTTGATACGCTTACATGATTGTCGGTTCATTATACGTCTATGAGAGCCATAATATGGACCCTTTAATTCAACTTGTTATAGCCATTTTTGGTGGGCCGTATAGGATTCAACGGCCTTTAGTTTGAGATGGCTTCATAATCCTTCAAGTCATCTTTCCAACGGCTCTGAAAGTTCGATTAAAATTCGAAGGGGTGCGTTCATGTTCAAACCGTTGAAGACCGAGTCAATTTTGATTCGACTCAGTTTTGACTCGCATGTTACGACTGCATCTTGTAGGCCAATCACAGGCCGCCATGTGGCCTGATTTTTCGTTGGATTTGGGAGCGGATTACGAGCTACCCTTACTGTGGGGCCCACGTTGATGATCTGTTGTATATCGACGCCGTCCATCCATTTTTCCAGCCCATTTTAGGGCGTAGTCCCAAAACTATAAGCGGATTCAAATCTCAGGTGGACCACACCACAGGAAGTAGTGATAATTAAACTACCACCATTAAAAATTTGCCACGTGTGCATTCCAAAGTAATTTCTAGTGCCTGTACGGTCACATCCTTTCCAAGTCGCAATCAACCTGGAGCGGCTTTCTGTCCACGTCGGCAGCAGCCGAAGAAAGCGATTTAAAAACTATACACGTGGCAGTTGACGTGTCAATAGTCGCCCTTACGCTTTTTCAGGTCGGAATCGTGCACAAACACCTGTTCTACGCAGCGCGTAAAACACCCTAGGGCTGCTGGGCCACTATGTTCTATATGTAAATCCACTCCGTCCATCATGTGAAATACATGTTTTTAATTATAAATAAAAAATATCATGATTATAACAAACATTTTTCGGCCACACCAAAAGAAAAAACGTAAAACTACTCACATGGAGCCTAATACTTGGATTTGGCTGATTTCTCTATTTTCACTTCCTTAAGTCGAGCTACACCCTTTTTTTTTTAAAAAAAATAATATTTTTCTGATTAACCGGTTTGATGAAAGATAACTCACCATGGTGGCCCCACACGCTAACGTATGGTTGGCATCCCATCTCCAATTATTCGCTGTGATGTGGACCACGTAAGTTTTGGATCTTTCTATCCTTTTTTCTTCAAATGTACTGGAATTGGGGACAGAACCTGATGAACGGAGTGGATTTTACATATACAACATGGTGGGTCCCACAGACCTTGGTTGTTTTTTGCAGATGAATGAAACAGATGGTGTAGACGATTCCGGTGCCTAACTTCTCATGCATTAAGTGCTGCATAATCCATTTGTCATTTCCAACGTACTACAACCGTCTGACAACTGAAGTTGCAACAACCAAAGATGGGCCACCTATTGCTCGGTCTAGGCCCATTAAACCAAAAGGCCCATCAGAAAAGGACGGTCATGGCCCACCAATCTTAATTTTGATACTCTCTTGACTCTCGATCCTAGACTGATAGGCCGGGCCAGCACAGATGCTAGGTTCTCAGCTGATGTGCCTACAGGGCCTTTTGTTGGGCCCACATGAAAAACTATCTCTAATGTTGGGGCTCACCGATCATGTCTTTGTGTCATCCAAGCCATCCATCGGTTCCACCAGCTCATGTTAGATGTTGATTCCAAAACTCAACCCGACCCAAATCTCAGATGGGCCACCCCATTGGAAACAATCGGGGTGGGAAGGCCCAACTTCGAAAGCTTCCTTGGCCCCTCTGTCATATTGATATGCAATCCAACCCGTTCATAAGGTGAATCCTGTTAGGATAAATAGAAATCAAAATTATTAGCCTGATCCAACTGTTTGATGACCCTAAGAAAATTTCAGTGGTGGATGAACCCACCGCACTTTTTCCTAAGGTGTGGCCCATCTGAACTTTTGATCTCCCTGGTTTTTGGGCTGACCTACTACCACAGGCTGGCGCAGCTGATCAACAGGTCAGATGTCACAAAGACACCACGGTGGGCCCCATAGAGCTTTTTGTTGCAAGGGCTCGTGTTGTAGGGAACTTGCGTCCGGTGATACAGCTAATCTCGCCACATCACTGGACACGTGGCCCCGGTTATAGCCGTCCAAATAATGGACTACCATTCATGCCATGGTGATGAAACATCCATGCTCCATCGCATGGTGATGATCCCCTAACTAGTAGAAAACCATTATATATATATATATATATATATATATAAAAGAAAAGGTTCTATGCATCCAGCTCATGGGAACTTCCCATGAGGTCAAGTTGTGTGGGTCTACCATGATGCGTGTCAAACATCTACCCCATCAGTTATATGCACCATTCCATGGTGGGCATGGGGCTTAAAAATCGAGTCAATTGGTAACTTATATAGGCCACACCACATACAAAAGTTGAGAGGGGCTACCCTTAATTAAAACATTCGTAATCATTTGTTGGGCCCACAGAGATGTGGTTCACAAATCCATCCCATCCATTATGTGTGTCCCACTTGGATGAGGGGTTAGACCAAGTTTCAGATGCATTCAAATTTCAAGTGAGCCCCACCAAATGCTTTTATATATTTTAGGCATGTTTTCATATGATTTTAAATGGTATGGCCCACATGAGTTTCATATAAAGATAATTTTTAGAATATCCCATAATTTAAAGGGGACCCATCAAATGCACAATGTTGATAGTTGACACGCATTATGTTAGGAATCAAAGGGCTCGACCTCATGGGAAGTTCCCGTAATAGGTTCCATGCGGTTGAACTCTATCTAGATTAATTTAAGTTAAACTTGGACTTGAATCAGGTCAGGCCTGGTAGACTTGGTGTCGAGTTGGGCCAAGTCTAGGTCGGGCTTATTTTAAAACTGAATTGAGTCAGGTCAACCCTAACTCTGACCAACTCAGCTGGATGAGCATCTCAATGTACATGCATGCACGGATGAATATATGCAGAGCATATCATAAATAACTTAAATAGCTTGAAGGCTTCTTACATGCGTGGAGGCTGGAAAAGTCTCTTGTGCCCACTCCTACATGTGATTTCATGGCCATGATTATGATGCGATCTATTGTTTAAGTGTGTGTACGTACAGACGCGGATTGTCTGTGCCATGGGCACATAAAGTTCCTGTAGTAGGAAGCTATGTGGGGCCACGGAGATGCCTGCCGCGAATCCACTCTGTCCATCAGTTTTGCATGACCAAAATATATAGTACAGGAATCCAAAAATCTAAAAGATCACAAACTAATGTGGGCACACTATACGAAACTATATGGATTGAATCGCCCACCATTGAAAACTTTGTAGGGCCACACAAATTTGTATTCGGATGATATTTGTGTCTGCAGTTTATCCGAGTGGTAATATCCCTATGAATGGTTTAGATAGCATATAAACATCATGGTCAACTCCAGACAAGTTTCAACGGTAAACATTTTTGTTCCCACTGTTTCATGTAGTATGACCCACTTGAGTTTTTTATATCTGCCGGATTTGTAGACTCGCACAACTTCCGACTACAAGAACTTCATGTACCCTTGGACATAGGCAATTTAGGAAAAATTAGCACGGTAGGTGAGTTCCTATAATGCTTTTTCTTTTTATTTCGTCAGTTAAAATCTATCACACAAAAATGAATCTTAAGGTACGGAGGTATGTTTTATCAGGATAAAACAGTTGAAATCGTAGAAGTATTTTTTTTTTATGAGTTCTTCCCTATGAATATAGGTCTAGTTTAATTATTTAGATTTTTTTTATCGAATAAAAAAAGATAAATAATACATTAAGTCTATACTAAAAAAGTACCGGCAATGTCCGTAGGTGTACATATATATATGCTATGATAGAAATTGTCCGATAGAGCTGATGTATCAGAACTTCTGGTATCACCTTTACTTTCCCCCCAAAATTTCACATTTTCATAATATCCTATCCGTACAAAAAGTGGTCCCAGACATGGTGATCCCCCGGCATGAAAATTAGGTCAATCTGCATGTAGAATGGGACACAATGCTATTGATGGACAGAATTGTCCTAACTTATTGAACTGGTATGCCCCACCCAATGAGTGGTCCACCATGGTTTCGTATTGGATGATCCTCATGTGTTGCTCACCTTTTATACGGACGTGATATTCTGCACATATGACACATTGGCAGGAAAAGTGGCTGTATCGGAACTTCAGATACAGCAGCTATATACTGATAAATTCTATTGCTATAATACTTATCCACGTGTATATTTTACCAAAAAATACGTACAACTATACGTATTTGGGTATGCAGAGGTGGGACGTGAGTGTACTTTATATGAAAGCAACAAAAGTGCGCCTACAACGATGTGATGTATGCATTCAACCATTCAAGTATGTACGGTGGGATGGAAGCGGATTGCATGTGACCCCGGGCGCCCGGGGCTGTGGGGAACCCACAGAGACGTCCGTGACAAATCCACTCCGTTCATATGTTTTTAAAGGATAAAATAGGGCAAATCACTAAAATCAGACTGATCCAAAATTCAGATTGGCCACACCAGCCAAACAGCGGGAACGGAAATGTCCAACGTTGAAACCTTCCTGACCTAACCATGATGTTTACATTTCATCCAGCCGTTCAAAGTGTTATTAATACTCAGATAAACTATAGGAACAAATATTATCCTGATAAAAAACTTCTGTCACCCCAGCCATTCAATTTCCACTGTTTCGTGTGGTATTGCAATCTGAGTTTTTGAATCTGCCTGATTTTTTAATTCTATCCTATTGTGGTCTTTAAAAATAGATGGACGGAGTGGATTTGTCACGGGAATATCTGTGGGGCCCACGCAGCCCTGTGCACAGGAATATCTCTGTGCCCTCGGTCACTGGCAGTCCGCGTCCGGTGGGTTGCGGGTGTTAGCCTGTCAATGTAGGCATTTACGTATCCAGGCCTGAATTTCCTTTTGTGCTAACCCTATCAAATCAGTTCATGGCTTATGAAAATGATGTGATCTCATGCATACATGCATGCATGCATGTTCATGTCAAAACCCATACCCCACATAGACATGAATCATGGCCCATTAGAAAAGACCCTTCACCTAACAAGAATCACTTTTTAGGCCACTACAGCCAAAAGCCCCCACCTTATAAATCCCACATCCCACCATCTCCTATAGATCATAGAAGTTGTGTTAGTTCTTTTTTATGAGAATGGGAAGGAGCCCAAGATCCATCTGCCTTCTCTTTTGCTTTCTTGCTTTAGAAATTTCATGGGGTGTATACACCCAAGGAGTGAATGTAGGAGAGCATGTTCATAGAGAATGTGGCTTCACCAGATACCCCAACCTATGCACCGAGTCCTTGTCAGGGTTAGGGTTAGGTCATGACCCATATGATATTTTGCATGCTCTTGTTGAAAAAACTAGAGATGAGACCAAGATGTCTACTTCAATTCTTCCAAATCCAACCGACCATCAAGTGGGCCTAACAAGCCAACAAACCCATGTTCCTATAGGTAGACTTCAAAAAAAAAAAAAAAACTTTGACAGATACACCCCTTTTTTTTCTACTTTTGGTAACACTGTAGTTCATCTATGTTAAATTGTAATAGCAAATGTAGAAAATGGGGTGTGTATATCAAAAAGGTGAGGCTGTTTTTTTTCTTTTTTTTTTGTTAGCTTGTTAGTACACCCCACTGTCAGTTTACACATCACTGTTAGCCACCCCCACTAGCTTCTATGATATTGTTGTTTAGATTCTTTCCTGTCTTAGCTTGATTTTTGATATATTTAGTTAGACTCTATCTTCTCTCATTTTCCTTGAGTGGAAATAATCTTATCAAATCTTATCAAATCTTACACATCCAGCCGTCTTATTTGTGGACCCACAAACAGCCAGGGGATATCCTGTTGTAGGCATTCGTGTATGTATTTATCGCTACATACATACGTATTTAATTTGTATGCATGCTTAAGTAGACATGTAAAACAGTATATGGTACTCACTATATATTAATGTGTATTCATTTATCACTCATGTGCATGCGGGCTCGCACGCGTGTTTGTGTGTGTGTGTGTGTATAGAATTTTATAGAAAAAATAAATATAATAAAAATATATACGAATATCATACAACCAGTCATAATACACACACATGCCTAACTATCTTTGATAAATGTATGCCTGTGGGCGTATATGGTTTATGTACTTGTATACTTCATTTTCCTCTAGATACAAGAAACATGCATTGAGAAAATATTAGATTTTTTAAGTATTACAAAGTGATGGCTGTTAACCTTAAGTCGTTTAGGTTAATTATAAAATCCTACACGCACATGCCACTGTATGGAAACACATTTCTATCTAGAGTTTTGTTCCAATACATCCCCATGCATTGCAGTATGATAGGTGGACTTTAGTCTTTAAATCAGGGACATTTTCCAATTATCAGAACCGTTTATATGACGAGTCTCACTTTTTATGGTGGAAATGTAACAAAGAAAATCTTTCACTTTGGAGACGAACGTCACCGTAACCTTTGTATAATCAATGGATTAAAATTTAATCCTGGAGTTTTTTGTTTTTTTTGGCATCCCCCATCCAAAGGGAGCGCTATCAGATAGTAGATTTATGGTAGTAAAAAGTCCCTGAGGTGTCTTATTGTAATACGTGTGGATGTATTCGAGCAAACCTACTGTTTTTACGACATGCACGGTGCATCATGTATCCATGCACGTACGTACTCTCTCTTGCGACGTGGAATGATCTCACGGAGTCTGGATCCATAATAAGTTATCTTTGTGGTGTCCACCATTACGTGAACATGACATCCAAACCGTGCATCTGGCATGCCCTAGCATGTTTGGCCCTGAGCCAAAAAATCAGATCCACCCAAAACTCAGGTAGGACCCACTACAAGGAAACAATATAAAATCAACCCCCAAAACATCACGTCGTGTGGCCCACATAAATTTTTTATTGGAGATCCATCCATCCGTCCATATATCTATAGCTTTTAAAAATTTTCTACCCGATTGCAAGTCACTTAACTTCTCATCTCGACCCTTTATTTGAATGCAGGATATTGTAATGATCTGATGGACATGTCTCTCGCACGACTCAATCAATCCATCTCAGCCCTCAAAGACTCCACTCCCAAAAACAAGCAAGATATCCAAACATGGCTCAGTGCGGTGATGACCTTTCAACAAGCGTGCAAAGACTCGGTCAATGATCTTTCAGACGATTTCAGCCGTCAGATTTCCGGGAAGATGGACCACTTATCTAAGCTGGTCAGTAACTCTCTAGCTCTTGTGAATCGTATCAACGGTCGGATGGAGAATTCCACGGCCCGCCATCTCACTTCCAATGAAGAATTCCCTACGTGGGTGTCCCCCAAAGATAGAAAGCTTCTCCAGAGCCCTGCAGTGGGCCCGGCAATACGGGCGAATGTGATCGTCGCGCAGGATGGAACGGGCAATTTTGAGAAAGTAACGGATGCTATTGAAGCGGCCCATGGAGGAAGGTTCGTGATCTACGTGAAGGCTGGTGTATACAAGGAGAAGATACACATGAAGAAAGATGGCATCACGTTGATCGGTGATGGAAAATACTCTACGATAATTAGCGGTGGAGATAGCGTTGGTGGTGGGTCCACGATGCCTGGATCGGCGACATTTGGTATGTGCTGCATAGTTATAATCTCTGTGTGAAGGGGAGAGAGAGAGAGAGAGAGAGAGAGAGAGAGAGAGAGAGAGAGAGAGAGAGAGAGAGAGAGAGAGAGAGTCATGTTTCCCATAAGCTTGTCACTTGTTTAGAAAATCCGAACCATTCAAAAAGTGGGGCTCACCATGAAGACATTAAGAAAAGAAAATCAGGCCGATTCACTTGTTAGATGAGCCATCCATCAAAATCAATCGGCAGCTGATGGTTTGGGTTAATCATGCAAGTGTGGCCTACCTAAACAGTGGACCGCTACGATTTTTGCTCGATATAAATGATGTTGCCCACCTTATTTGCATGGTGCTCGAGTGTCTACACATATGACACGTAGGTGGGAAGATAGGGCTGTATGTAAGAGTTCATATACAGCGACCGGTATGTGCTCATTTCTGTACGTTGTTTACTGATAAGAGGTCCAGAGGTATTTTTGTCATTTTCCCTTGGTCGGGTGAAATCTCACGTGTACTGCCGACAGTCTGGGCCCGACACTGATTTCCATCTCTTACACAGTCCAACCACTTTCTACGTTGTATTTTCTATTATTTTTATTATTATTATTATTTTCTGAATTTTAAGATTTAGATTTTGCTAATGAGGGGGCCCATCTGAGTATTGTATGGACCTGAAACTTGGTCTAACCACATCCAAAGTATGAAACACACAATGGATAGGCTGGATTCGTGAACCACATCTGGGTGGGCCTAATAAATGACTAGGAAGTTTTTAATATGAGTGTAACCTTTCTCAACTATTGTATGTGGTATGGCCCACTCAAGTCATGGATTGACTTGATTTTTAAGCCAGTGGCCCACCATAGAATAGTGCATCTGACTGACTAATGGTGTTGATGTTCGCACACATCATTGTGGGGCCCACACAGCACGACCTTTTGGGAAGTCAATATATTCTACCATAATATCAGGTCGTCCACCGTGGGATTTTGCATAATGAAATCATTTTTAACATTTATCTTGCTCATATTGGACCTCATATTCTACCATATATTCTTCACTTGCTCATATTGGACCTCATAGAGGAATGCACACCCGCGCATCATCCTCCCAACAACTCGTGAATCTGATTTGTCCATGTGATGTAGTACCCCATAAAACCCACGAGGCTTAACTTTTACTCATATCTAAAACTTTGGTGCCATGGTGAAAAAAAAAAAAAAAAAAAAGGACAAATCAAGGGAGAAAACAGTTTCTTTTTTCCATGGCCCACTAAAGTTTTAGATAAAAATAAAAGTGGTACCTTAGGGTTTCATGGGGTGCTTCATCACATGAACAGTTAATATTTTATGTCCACGTAATGTATGATAAGTTCTGAAAAAGTTCTCATGAATTCTCGTAAAAAATGCTGCGGAGGTGAGCATTCCTAGGACCTTATATATAAAATATTAATTGGACTGATTTTTAATTTTTTTAATTTTTTTTTTTTTCAAAAAGGTGGGACAGAGCCACCAATGTATATATAAATATCGACCATGAAAATGTACAACAGCTCAGGCCAGCCCGACAAAAAGAGAGGGGCTGAGCACAAAGGGACCGTAAACTCTTATGCTACCTAACCCAACGTTGGCCAGAACCAAAAACCCTCTTACACTCCTCGGAAGATCAGCACTAACTGCACAAAGGGACTGATTTTTTAATTTACTTGCATTAATTTCTTTCATTTCTTCTCAATCTTGCAGCCGTCTTCGGCGACGGATTCATTGCTCGTGACATCGGATTCCAAAACACGGCAGGACCCAAAGGCGAACAAGCCCTTGCAATGATGATCTCATCTGACCGTTCAGTTTTCTATAGATGTAGCATAACAGGCTATCAAGACACCTTATATGTACTTGCACTACGCCAGTTCTATAGAGAATGTGACATTGCTGGAACCATTGATTTTATATTTGGAAATGCAGCCGCCCTCTTCCAAAACTGTAATCTCATCCTACGTCGACCACAGAATTCAGCCTACAATGTGATTCTTGCAAATGGACGGACAGATCCCGGCCAAAATACTGGGTTTTCTCTCCAGAATTGTAAAGTCATGGCGGGCCGTGATCTATTACCAGTAAAGCACTCGATCCAGTCCTTCCTTGGGAGGCCATGGAAGAAATACTCGAGAGCGGTTATAATGCAATCAAGCATCGATGATGTGATTTCATCGAAAGGCTGGGATGTGTGGGAAGGTAGTTTTGCTCTAAATACACTATATTTCGCTGAGTATATTAATGTGGGGCCCGGAGCTGGAACTTCAGGTCGAGTTAAATGGCCTGGCTATCATCTCATTGGAACTGATGATGCTGTGAAGTTTACCGTTAGTAATTTCATCGGTGGGAACTCATGGTTGCCGTCTACTGGAATAACTTTCAATTTAGGGCTTTGATTAGGATTGAATTGTAATTGTAATAAGATTAGTATTTGATTTATGAGTTTCAAGTGTAACAATAATAATAATAATAGTATGTCATTTCTCTCCAACTTTCGATGTGCAAAAATCAGAACCATTCAGTCATTAGGTGGGCCACATAATAGAAATAATTTCTAGCCAATGATAAATAGTAAAATGCAAGTTAATTGGTCTACTTAATGAGTAGACGTGGCTGATTTTTGCAACCTCATGATGAAGATAACCTATTGATGTTGCTCACACACATGAAAGGTTGGAACTTATAGGTGGGTGGATATTAGAGTATGGTCTGGTCGAGTGGACTTGTAAAATTCTCAAGTATATGTGAAATGGTAGTTTATTCAATTCCATTAAACCTATTTGTGTTTGATCTGTATTTGACTTCGTTGGGTTGACTCAGTGGATTGACTAAGTCTTTATCTAACCCGACTTAAAAATTGAATTAGATATATTTATAAAAATTAATATTAAGAATGACAATAAATGTTAAAAACATTTATATTTAAGTAATTGACAAGGAATAGGGTGAACTAATATTTGAAAAGCTTTGCTTTCCTAACATAGGTTAGGTCGCCAAACGAAGAAAGGGAAGGCAAACATCACTGAATGTAGATTGGGAAAGCTGGAACCAACAAGGTCCATGGATCTATCAATGTAGGACCTAAGATGATGTATGTGTTTTATATCAACGCGGTGACAATCTATTTGCTAGCTCATTTTAAAACATGAGCCTAAAAAGAGGAAGATCCAAGTGAAACATAATGGCGATTGAACACCCACAATTAAAAGCTTCTAATAAAAGCTCAATCTAATAAGTTGATAAGGTCACAGAGACTTGGATGAAGAGAAAGCATATATATATCTCCACGGAGTCTTTGATAGCAGGTTCATTCACAGTGTTTCTTGTGGTGCTATCCACCTGAGATTTTCATTTATTTATTTTTGGGGCCTTCCTTAAAATGATCTTTAAAAATGGTTGGAGGGCATGAAAATAAAGCATATACATCACAATGGGCTCCATGGTTACAGATTTACTGGCCTTGGTGGTTCCTCGTATCTACGGAATTCACAGCCTATCATGAAGATCACTCAGATCTCCAAAATGAGGCTGGACCATTCACTAGATGGGCGATCTTGTATGTTGAATTAGACCATCTGTTTTCCATTGATTCCCGATCGTGGAGGGGTGTACCACCTGATTTTTGTTCTGGATGATTTTCATGATGCGGCCTACCATTTGCTTGGTACAGATCTCCCACTGAAGTAGCATATTGGTGGGAAAGATAGTCCTCCAGTGCTTGACAAGTCCTGCTTTGGTCACTTGTAGGTGATCAGCTCCACGAGAAAGATGACATAAATGACTAGCTAGACTTTTTAGCACCATTTATAAATGGTGGTGACTCATCTGCTGACGTGGCACTGATATAAAGCTATGGTCCTGGCGTGAATGGACCATTGATCTAAAATGGGCCATCCAATTAATGGCTATTGGATGGTTAATTTTAAAAGAAAAAGAAATCAGATGGTTAAAATATCTTCTCACGTCTAATTTTGTTTATGGTCCATCCACAGTTGGATCTATGATTTGGATGGTCTAGATTTGCATGAATAGTTACCACCATTTTGAAAATGATAAATAACTAGGAGTCCAAAAAATCACATAAAATGCACGGATAAGATGCTATTATTAATTAGGTTGGTTTGATATTCCAACTAACCCTTCTAATGACGTGCTTTTGAGATGACACTTTTCTTTTAAGTGTTATTTTTTATGGCCACACCTTCCAAAAGCTATACTAAGCCGTCCAAAAGGTATCTAGTTATGGGTTTTCCTAAAAATTAAGAACTCTCACAAAAGCATGCTTTTATGAGAGAAGAAAACGGCAAGTGAAAAGAAGATGAGATCACTAGAAAATAAGAGAGATCACCATCCACTTATGGAAAACTTAGATCAGTGGTCCTCAAGAGTATATGTGGTGGGATTCCACTCAGATTGGTTAGTGTAGCACACAACATGGGTACTATGGGCCCCACCATGAAGTATGTGTTTATCCAATCAATTCATCCATTTCGCCAGCTCATATTAGTCCATGAGCCAAAAAATGAGTAGAGTTGAGCATCGGTCCAGATCAGATTGGATTGGATCCAACTCGATCCGATTGGAAATCTTAACGGCTTAACCCGAACTTGATCCGATCCGGGACCGAGTCTGGGTCACCTGACTCGAACCGATCCGAAACATGCATTGCCTGATTCGATCCGAGTTCGACTTGATCAGGAAAATAGAGTTGGATCGAATTGGCCACGATTTAGTCCAGATTTATATTTTACAATAAAAATTCTTAAAATTTTCAAACTACATGAATCTACAATCCACCAAATCAGAAACCCTAAAATTTTTAATTTCCAAGGCCCTAAAATTTATTACACCAGAAGCCCTAAAATTCATATACTCTTCTAAAATCCTCAAAAGCATGCATAACCATAAAACCTTATTTTTGTGGCCCTAAAACCTCCAAAAGTATAACCATAAAAACCCTAAATCTATGGCCCTAAACCTCCCAAAATTGGAAGCTTTAACTCTCCAATTTATGCACTTGAGAGAATGAGAGATAGAGAGAGAATGGGAGAGAGATACCTGATGCCTGATGGTGCGTGAGAGCTTTGAGAGAGCTTTGACGCCAGCTAGCAGCCAGTGCGGGGTCACCTTCCAAACGGCATTACACCCATCGGCAAAGGAGGCAGGGGCTGGAGCTTTGAGAGAGAGAGAGAGAGAGAGAGAGAGAGAGAGTAGGCAGGGGTTGGAGTGTGAGGGTTTGGGAGAGGGAATCGGCGGGGGTTGGAGCGTTGAGAGAGAGAGAGAGAGAGAGAGAGAGAGAGAGAGAGAGAGAGAGAGAGAGAGAATAGGCAGGGGTTGGAGTGTGAGGGTTTGGGAGAGGGAATCGACGAGGGTTGGAGTGTTGAGAGAGAGAGAGAGAGAGAGAGAGAGAGAGAGAGAGAGATCGGGTAGCGTTTTTAGGTTTAGGGTAAAAAACCTAAAATCTATTTATATAATACTCAATTCTGGATCGGGTCGGATTGGGTCTGTCCGGATCCATTCGGATCGGATTTCGGTCCGAATCCACCATAATCCGAATTCGGTTCGAAATTCATTCGAATCTGAGTTACTCAACTCGATCCTAACCGATCTAGACCGTCGATTCAGGTCAGATCGGGTCAGGTCGGGTCGGATCCACTGGATCGAATCTATTTTACCCACCTCTAAAAATGAGTCCGACCCAAATTTTAGGTGGACCACACCACAGAAAACAATGGTGATTGAACACCCACCATTAAATACTTCCTAAGACCTACTGTAATGTTTATTTGCCATCCAACCTATTCATTATGTCACAAGGACTTGGATGAAGAAAAAACACACATATCAAGTTGATATAAAACTTCTGTATCCCCCAAGAAGTGTTTGATGATAAGCATTTAATCATCATTGTTTCATATGGTGTGGTGCATTGGAGATTTGGATCATTTTCATACAAGAGATGGCAAAATGGATAGACATTGTAGATAAAAATACAAATTACTATGGATTTGATTTATTATTTTTTAAAAAAATAATAAATTAAAATCTTATATTTGTCAGAGAATGATTCACTTTTATCTTATCTGTGAGAATTTAACTATATAAAATAATACAATTCCTTACATCAAACATACTTATTGTTTTTGCTATCCAAACACAGTAAAATATCATATTATCAACCTTTCCTTTCTTTCCTTTTTTTCATTTGTTGCCAGCCAAGCAGGCCTAAGCTGAAGAATCCCATCTGAAAAATAAATGAAGTACCTGTTGGCTGAAAGCTCCATAACTTTATATGTATGCACTAAGAAACGCAACGTATGACATAAGCTCTCTTAGCTAGAATTCGGTATCATTAGGTCAAAAATCCAAAAATTATTTTCCTTGAGCAATCCTAACCCCTAATATTTAGAGGACACTTGTTTTTGAAATGCACTCATATTGAATATTTATTTAATTAAAGTCCAGACACCCTGATCCATAGCTTCAGTGGTAGACTGACCGAAAGATACCTCAGCACTGAGGTCTTGGTATCGATCCCTAGTGGGGGTGGCCAACAGTGAAGTATCAACTGACAGTGGGGTGTGCTAACAAGCTAAATTTAAAAAAAAAAAAAGTTTTTAAGTCCAGCAATTTTCTACCAATCTAATATGTAAATAATCAAAAAGGCTTGATTTTTGAGTTATGACTCATCTAAACTGGTACCCATTTAATTTGAATTACTTATATATTCAAAGTATGCAATTTCTAAATAAATTGTTAAGTGCCTAAGTATCATCTATCACACTCTTCCAGAGTATTGAAAATTTTCTCTTTCTAAAACCATATCTTCAACGCCTATGTATGGATAGAGCCATTTCTGTCTCTCTCCACCGACAACCTAACATTGGAGGGGTTCATTTGTATCTTTTCATGATATGAAAGTGAGTCGTCCGCTTGCTACATCCCTCTCAATAGAAAGAGAAACAGTCACGAAAATGCTCTGAACTTTCCACTCTCTCCACACACATGATATGCTATTTTTGCGATAAGCCTAGATCACTTTTTAGCAATCCCCCCATCAACTGGCACATTCGCTAGCTGAGTATAATAATCTATCTAGGATATGTATAGTACCCTAAGGCTCAGCTTCCTTATAAGTGGGACCCACAGCTCCACGATCTAGACCGTTAATCTGATGGGCCATACTTAGATTGAACATGACCAGAAGAATCTACCAAATTGGAGGATCCTAGACATCAATCTGATCTTTGGCCCCCTTTCACTATTGGATGTAGATTGTTATTGTATCTTTCTTTTTAGACCAAGCCCTACAAGTGGGGTACACAGTTTGGCAATCCAGACCATTGATCTGATGGACCCAAGTGACTATATACCATGCCAAGAAAAAAAAAAAAAATCAATTTGAAAGATCTTAAACATCCAAACCGTTGTTATTTCGTTTTTCTTAACCATCGATTTGTAAGCCATAGATCGGAAGGTTAGGATTGCCCCATCTTGGCTACTTTCACAATACGATCAATCTACAGTAGGCTCATCAGATCAACGATCTGGATCATCCAACCATGTGGGCCCAGTTGTACTAACTGATCAAGGAATACAATACACATCCCCTGCGCCGAGGACCACATAAATCCTCCAGTTTCTAGTGCCCTTTCAATCATAAAGACATACTAATCCATGCATAAATTAATGCCAACCACTCAAATATCACGTCATGCATGTGAAGCCTAACCCATCTTCTATGTGATACTTAAAACCCTAACCACCTTGTTGGGATGTTTAATACACATCCATGGATGTCAATTGCATGACCTCACGTATGACATAACACATGCATGGCCCCATGCAATGAATTGAGATTACAACTTACAGGTTCGATGTTCTGGCTGAGTGTGATGGATGATACATAGGCACTTAGAAATTGTATATGTGTCATATAAATAATTTGAATTCACCTGTCCAAATTATGGTTCCCAGTTTAGATTTAATATAAACAAGAAATTAAGCTTTTTTGATTACTTAGCTTTTGGATCGGTGGTCATTTATTGGACGGTTATAAATGAAAAGTATCCAATGGTCCGATTTCAACAAACAAGTGTCCGTGAATCGCTAATCTGATTTTGGAATAGTAACCTAGAAGCAGTGGTTCGCAATTTAGTCAGTTTAACTTACGTTTGAGCAAGATCCCAACCGTTGGCCCAGTTTTTCATCCCAAGCCCAGCGGACTTGGACTGCCTAGTGTACACAGCACCGACGTCCGTACTGTGTGCTCTTGGAAAAGCTCTGTGGGCCCCATACTGTTGTGTGTGTTTTATCCACAGCGTCCATCCATATTTCCATCTCATTTGAGGTCATGAACCCAAAAATGAGACTGACCACACTATATGAAAAAATGAAGATTGAACGACTACCATCAAACATTTATTGGGAGATACAAAAGTTCTGGATCAAGCTGATGTGTGTTTTCCCTTCGTCCAGGTCCGTGTGACTCAATCAACAAGTTCGATGGTAAATAAACATTACAGTAGGCCTTAGGAAGTATTCAATAATGGACGTTCAATCACCACTGTTTTCTGTGGTGTGGTCCACCTGAGATTTGGATCTGCCTCATTTTTGGGCTAATGTCTTAATATGAGTTAGAAAATAAATGTACGGTGTGGATGAAACACATACATCATGGTGGGCCCACAATACTGACGATTGCTGTTGTGCGCTAAGCTACGAAATCCGAGTCGAATGATACTCTTGTGGACCATTGATGTAACATGGCCATGAATGGATGGTGATATTTCTCTAATTTTCTAGTAATCTCATCTTCTTTTCTTCTTTTCACTTGCCTTTTCTTCTCTTATAAAAGTATGCTTTTATTAAAATCACCAACTAGATGAGGACTTCTTAGCATAACTTTTGGATCGTGTGACCTATAAAAAGATCACTTGAAAGAAGTGTCATCAAAAAGCAGGTCGTTAGGACGGTTAGTTGGAATATTCAAACCGCTAGGTGGGACCCTCGCCGTGGGCCCACCTCTATGAATGCGTTGTATATCTACGTCTACGTCGTTCATCCATTTTATCGTATCATTATATATTGACCTAAAAATGAAATATATAGATCCAAACCTATGGTGGACCATACCATAAGAAACAGTGGTAAATGATCATTAAAAACTTTGTGGGTCACAAATTTTTAGCCAAGCTAATACTTATGTTTTCCCTTCATCATGTTGGGGGCCTTGCACAAAACCTTAGGATCTAGCCTCCTGAACAAACTAGAATTATGGGATAATAATAGCAATGAAATAAATCAAAGCATCAATCATACACCATACAAAAAATTTTTACGTGGAAAACCCTCAAAGAGGTAAAAATCACAGGACCTCGTCCAGATCAACAATCCACTATGAAGTAGAACGTTACAACCTTCGTCACTTACACAGGAGTGGATAAACAATAAGAGAATAAATTAAAAACAGAAATATCTCACCGATCACGAGGACGTAGAAGCGTTGAGACGACGACTCCCTTCCACAAGCTTCCTCTCTCTCTTTTCTCTCACTCTCTCACCTTTGATATCCCTAAACCTTTTAGGAAAACCCTCTTGTGCGTTTTCTTCACACAACATGATCCCTAGAAAATCCTAGGAACCCCTTTTTATAGTTTTAGGAAACTCCTTTCCGCATCCCTGTTATGAAATGACTCAAATCCGTAGTTTCGCTCAAAATCGCGGAACAAATTGCGTAACCTACGACTAGTCTTGGAAATTTCAGAACTGGTCTTAGCTTCCTTCGACTAGTTGAAGCTCACCTACGACTGGTCGAAGATCGCGGAGAAAAATAACAAAAAACTCACTGAACTTTGAGTCGCGCCAGGGCTCGAACCTACGATCGGTCTAACGCCTCCTACGACCAGTCGAAGACCACCTACAACCGGTCGAGCAGTGCGATGAAACCCTCCGAAATTTCAACCACTGCACTGTCTCTCCTCTGAACTGAGGAGAAAAACTCCATCAAATCTCTCCCTTTCCGACTCAGGAGGAATTCACCTTCTTCAAGCTAGCTAGGTTTCTACAAACCTCAAACTTGTCCTTGAGCAAAGCCTTGGTCATCATGTCTGACACATTATCGTCCGTGTGGACTTTCTCAAGCTGTAACACTTTCTGTTCCAAAGTATCCCTGATCTAGTGATACCGAATCTCTATGTGTTTCGTTTGGAATGCTGACTTGGATTCTTGCTCAAGTAACTCTGACTATCGTAATAGACCACGTGCTCCTCCTGCTTCAGGCTAAGTTCCTGTAAGAACCTCTTCATCCAAAGCATCTCTTTACATGCCTCTGTGACTGCAATGTACTCGGCCTCTGTCGTCGACAATGCTACGACCTTATATAGCTTGCTCTGCCAAGAAACCGCTCTCCCTGCAAACGTAAACATGGACCTCAATATACACTTCCTGGAGTCTATGTCACCTGTCATATCTGCATCTGTGTAGCCCTTTAGCACAGGTTTACCGTCACCATAGCATAGGCTCAACCTGGATGAGCCTCTTAGATACCGCAGTATCCACTTCACCGTTGCCCAATGTTCTTTGCCAGGATTGGCAAAATACCGGCTGACAACACCAACCGTATATGCTATATTTGGGTGTGTACACACCATAGCATACATCAAACTTCCTACAACTGACGCGTAGGGTATCTTCTGCATCTCTTCCACCTCTACCTTCGTCTTGAGACACTGCCTGTCGCTCAATCTGAAGTGACCATCCAGTGGATTACTGACCAGCTTCGCTGCATTCATATTGAACTGCCATAGGATTTCTCAATATACCGCTCTTGTGACAGCCAAATCTTTCTACTGCTTCTGTCACGGGTTATCTCCATTCGTACGATCTGTTTATCCGGGCCCAAGTCTTTCATCACAAATGACTTGCCTAACTCCTGTTTCGGCCTGTTAATCTTCTTAATGTCCTTTCCCATGATGAGCATGTCATCAATATATAACAACAGAACTATGAAATCAGCATCTCAGAACTTGCGCGTGAACACACAGTGGTCCAACTCTGTTCTGTCATACCCATGCTGTAACATGAACGAATCGAACTTCTTATACCATTATCATAGAGCTTGTTTCAGATCATACAAGCTTTTCCTCAGCCTACACACCATATACTCCTTGCCCTTGATTTCAAACCTCTTTGGTTGGTGCATGTAGATCTTTTCTTCAAGGTCACCATGGAGAAAAGCAGTTTTAACATCCAACTGCTCTATTTCCAGATCTATACTAGCCGCCAACCCAAGCAACACCCGTATGGATGTTATCTTTACCACTGGTGAGAATATTTACTCGAAGTCTATGCCTTTTCTCTGACTGAACCCTTTTACCACAAGTCTGGCCTTGAACCTCGTCTGTGAATTCTTCTGTTCAACCTTCTTTCTGAACACCTACTTGTTGCTCAAAGCTTTCTTGTCCTTAGGCAGTTTTACCATGTCATAGGTGTGGTTCTTATACAAGAATTCCATCTCTTCTTACATAGCTTTCAACCACTCCTCCTTATGCTTATCGGCTAGGGCCTCAGAATAATCTTCTTACTCTCCCCCATCAGTCAGCATAATGTACTCATGCGGCGAGTACCTCTTGGACGGCTGTCTGTCCCTAAATGATCTCCTCACCAGTGGCTCAACAGGTGGATTAAGTGGGGGCTGCTCCCCCTGTCCATCTTCTGTAGGAACCTCCTCGTCCTCTGCACATCACTGTACTTTTCCGTCATCAGGCACCACGGGAGGAATAACCAGATCCATGTCCTCAAGCTCACCTGAACTAGGCTGATTCTTCTCTGGCTTACCAATGTCTTCAATACACTGATCTTAAAAAAAAACCACATCTCTACTCCTGACGAGCTTCTTCTCAGTCGGATCCCATAATCTGTACCCGAACTTTTCATCACCGTACCCTAGGAACATACACTTCCTGATCTTCATATCGAGCTTGAACCTCTCGTCCCTTAGTACGTGAACGGATGCCCTGCATCCAAACACCCTGAGATGACTATACGATAGATCCTGTCCAGTCCACACCTTCTCAGGTACTTCTCCATTCAATGGGGTTGATGGAGACCTATTTATCAGATACACTGCCATGTGCATTGCTTCTCCCCAGAACGTCTTGGGCAACTTCACATGGGATATCATGCATCTGATTCTCTCAAAAATAGTGCGATTCATTCGCTCAGCTACACCATTATGCTGGGGGGTCTTGGGAACCATCTGTTCATGCCGTATACCTAGGGACTTGCAGTACTCATGAAAGTCGCCGATGTATTCACCACCATTATCAGTGTGGATGCACTTCAATGATCTACTTGTTTCTCTCTCGACCATAGCATGAAACTACTTAAACACACCAAAGACCTCGTCCTTGGATTTCAAAGCATAAGCCCAAACCCTCCTAGATACATCATCTATAAAAGTAACAAAATACAATACCCCACCCAAGGTTTTTATCCTCATAGGACCACACACATCAGAATAAATCAAATATAATGCATGTACTTTATTAACATGAGAATCAGTTTTAACAAATGAAACTCTATGCTGTTTTTCTGATAAATAATCAAAACAGGTTTTGAGAGGTATATCTGTCACGTCTGGAAGGAGCAGCTTCTTCGCTAGTATCTGAAGCCCTTTTTTACTCATGTGACCTAGACGCCTGTGCCACATGTCATAGCTGAATCTTCCACTACGTTCAACTCACCCTTGCATACACTGACACTTGCCTTGTACAGGGTGCAACACTTCTTTCCTCTGGCTGGAATCAACGAACCCTTGATGAGCTTCCAGCGCCCACCAGTAAACCGGCTTTTATAACCATCATCATCCAACCTTCCCGTCAACATCAAGTTGAGGTGAAGGTTTAGGATATGCCTCACATCCCTGAGAACTAATGTGCAACCCACATCGGTCTTCACACAAATATCACCGACCCTGAAGATCTTCGATACGCCAGAATTTTCCATCTTCACGGTCCCATAATCACTTGACTTGTAGCTTGTGAAGAAATCCCTACGTGGAGTCGCATGAAAAGAAGCTCCTGAGTCAATCACTCAGTCGATGTCTTGACTTGTGGCCGTGAGACATACATCATAATAACAATGCCGCCATCTGAAGCGACCGCAGTAGAATCAGATTCATCTTCCTTTTCCTTTCCTTTTCTTTTCTCGTCGTTTTTAGCCTTACGACATTCATGCTTATAGTGGCCCTTCTTGCCACAATTTCAGCATTCAACATCTTTTCTGTTACTCGACTTACCTCTTAATTTATCTTGGGCCTTCCCGCCCTTCCTGTTTTTTCTTCTCCCCCGTTCCTGTGTCACAAGTGCCTCTTGCTGAGTAGACCCTTGAGACTTCCTCCTTATCTCTTCATTACAGAGATAACTAGTAACCTGTTCCATAGATATCTTTCCGTCTGGTGCGGAGTTACTTAGAGACACCACCAATGTCTCCCAACTGTCAGGCAATGAACTAAGCAATAGTAAAGCCTGCAATTCATCATCCAGGACCATCTTCATAAAAGAGAGTTGGTTCACTATATTGCTGACCTCATTCATGTGCTCGGCCGCAGAACCACCATCCTTGAACTTGAGATTCACAAGTCGCCTTATCAGAAAAATTTTACTACCGGTTGTCTTCCTCTCACACAGCCCTTGTAGTTTCAGTCATAGGCTAGCGGCTGATGTTTCCGTAAACATATGGTGGAATACAGAATCATCCGGCCAATGTCTAATAAATTTCATCGTCTTCCGGTCTAACTTCTTTCAATATTCATCAGTCATATCCTTGGATTTTACTAATATGCCTAAAATTGGAGAATATAGATCCTTTCAATAAAGCAAGTCCTCCATCTTAGCCTTCCATATGGTCCAGTTAGAACCATTGAGGCTAATCATCCTTGATGAGCCACCTTCCATAATTCCAAACCGATCCTACCCATTCAATGAACTTAGCACTGTGATACCACTTTGTTGGGGGCCTTGCACAAAACCTTAGGATCTAGCCTCCCGAACAAACCAGAATTATGGGATAATAATAGCAATGAAATAAATCAAAGCATCAATGATACGCCACACAAGAGATTTTTACGTGGAAAACCCTCAAAGAGGTAAAAACCACGGGACCTCATCCAGATCAACAATCCACTATGAAGTAGAATGTTACAACTTTCGTCACTCACGCAGGAGCGAATAAATAATAAGAGAATAAAAGAAAAACAGATAGATCTCACCAATCACGAGGACGTAGAAGCGCTGAGACGATGACTCCTTTCCACAAGCTTCTTTTCTCTCACTCTCTCACCTTTAATATCCCTAAACCCTTTAGAAAAACCCTCATGTATTTTTTCTTCACACAACATGATCCCTAGAAAACCCTAGGAACCCCTTTTTATAGTTTTAAGAAACTCCTTTCCGCATCCCTGTTGCGAAAGGACTCAAATCCGCAATTTCGCGCAAAATCACGGAACAAACTGCGTAACTTACGACTAGTCCTGAAAATTTCAGGATTGGTCTTAGCCTCCTTCGACTGGTCGAAGCTCACCTATGACTGGTTGAAGCCCACCTTCGACTAGTTGAAGCTTACCTACGACTGGTCGAAGACCGCAGAGAAAAACAACAAAAAACTCGCTGGACTTTGAGTTATGCCAGGGCTCGAACCTATGACCGGTCGAGGGCCTCCCACGACTGGTCGAAGACCACCTACGACCGGTAGAGTAGTGCGATAAAATCCTCCGAAATTTCAACCACTGCACCGTCTCTCCTCTGAACTAAGGAGGAAAACCCCATCACATCAGTCTATGAGAACTTGTCAACAGGTTAGATGGCAAATAAACATTACAGTTGATCTTAGGAAGTTTTTAACGGTGGGTGTTCAACGTCCACTATTTTCTGTGATGTGGTTAGAGGTGTACACAAGTCGAACCAAGTCAAGCTTGGCACAACTTGACTTGGCTCAGCCACTAGCTGACCCCAGCTTGAACTTGGCCCGGCTCAGTCCTAGAGCCTGATTGGCCAACTCGGCTCAGTTCGGTTAGCAACCCGAGCAGTTCGAGCCGAGTTTGCTTGTGCAACATTTTCACAAATGCCATAAACTATACCTTCAAATTCTTACTATATATAAAACAACAGTAGCAGTTTTACAAGTATTTCATCAAACACCTTCTAGGAAACATCAAAATCATGAAAAAATAGTATTTGTTTCATATACATACCTTCTTTGCCACTAGCCGACACTCCATTAAGTCATTTCATCAAACACTTGATGAGCAACATCAATATCAAAGTAACCAAGTCATTAAACTGGTTTGATTTGAGTTGGAGTTCAATCTGAGTTTAGTCGAGTTCGGGCAAGCTCGAACTCAGTTCGAATTTTTTTCGAGCTCAAAAAATCAACTTGACTCGTCTTGAACTCAGTTTCTAACTAAGTCGAATGAAGCTTTTTCGATCCGAGTCAAGCGAGCTAACCGAGTTAACTTGGTTTG
Organism: Magnolia kwangsiensis; assembly: GCA_037074715.1. NCBI lineage: Eukaryota > Viridiplantae > Streptophyta > Magnoliopsida > Magnoliales > Magnoliaceae > Magnolia > Magnolia kwangsiensis. The sequence continues at coordinate 3,830,543 of CM073577.1, read as the reverse complement.
GGTATAACCCTAGATGTGGTCCACCTGAATTTTGTATTTGCTACGCTGTTTCCTGTGGTGTGGTCCACCTGAGATTTGTATCTGCTGCATTCTTGGGCCAATGCCCTGAAATAGGCTGGCAAAACGGATGGATAGTGTACATGCGAGCATGGTTGGATAAGTGACATGTCAAGCCATCCATCAAGTGGACCTCACAACGTAGTAGATGTTCTTGCTCAAAAAGATAAAGATAATCCATTTAGTAAGTGAGGTAGCCATGATATTAGAAATAAATCGAAAAGTTAGTAAACTTCAGCGGATTTTTTGCAACCATACATTTGTTCAGCCATTTGTGGCCCAAATGACAAGTGAACCGTCCTGATTCAATAAAAGAGAATCTACATGGTGGTACCATTGAGATGGATGGCTTGGATATTGCACTCGTCCACCAAGCTGGCATATGTGGTGGCCAGTGCATTAGCTGGTATATATGGTTTGGATTGCCGTACAATATGTACGTTGATCCATCCGGGCCGTCCAAATCATAAGGCCCATTGTGAAAGAAACATAGTCCGAAAGTGGGACTGCAAAAATGATCCTAACCATCCCATTGGTGGCTATCAAATGTATAGTTAGAAATACGTTTTTCAAAGGTCCGGTTTCAAAGCATGAAATCAGATGATTAAGAATCTAAGATCGATTGTGTGGTCAGTTCCTTTTTTGGATACAACCCATCTGCATGCTTTCGGCACTTTCAAAAGTACAATACAAATCAAGGGCTTAAAAATCTTCACATGGTTTCCTTAATTATCCAATTGTTTTGAATACTGTGGCCCACCTGCTGAGTCAGCTCAGTCGTCCATTTATTTAGCTTCCCTTTTATGGTAACCTAAGCAGGCCACTAAAAGACGGTGAGGATCACTTGATGTGCGGTTAGGATTGCATAAACACAACATGGTAGGGCACATCATAGAAAACAATGGACAGCCACTCAAATACCTCCAATTCACATGGTGACCTATACCTCCACTCAACCACCCGTGATTTCATGGGAAGCCCGAAAAATCAAGCCGACCCAACTATCACGTTAGCCACTACTTGAACTTTGAGGTTTATGGGTGATTATCGATTGTCTTCTATAGTGTGGCCCACCTGATGATGAGATAGAGCTGATTTTTTTGCATACTGCAAAGCAACGGTAAAAGAGACTTTCCATATTCAACACTAATGAAAGTATTGAAATATTCCAATAGAAGAGTTTCATAATCAGGTATTCTCCATCAAAGGTGAGGCCCATCTTGTAAGCGGTTACCATGAAAAGTAGTATAAGATGATGGTACTACGGAGAAAGGTGGAAGGAGAGGAGAGAAGAATATCCTGCATTTATATGAGCTTGGAATGCAATGGATTGGTTTTGGGCAGCGCCTTGGCTTGAACCCACCATGGACCTAGGCCCAGGCCCAATCCTTATCACAGGAAAAAAAAAAACAGGTTGGGCCTGAGCGATCCCTAATTAGGGCTGCCTGGACTCAATCAGGTTTTGAAAAAGGCTTGACCTCGAAGTACTCATCCGACTCAATACCAAGTCCAGCATGCCTGACTCGATCTGAGTTCGATCTAGCTTGGACTGATTCGGACCGAGTCCAATCTAGTTAGAAGTATCGAGTTGGGTCGAGTTGGCACCAAGTTGGATTGAGAGATGAGGGAGGGAGGGAGTAGAGAGGAAAGAGAGGAGGGTGATGGTGGTGGGTGGTTGTTAGGCTTGGAAGAGGAGGAATATAAGGGACGGAGAGAGAGAGGTTGGGATCAAGTTGGTGTAGGGTTAGAGAGTTGGGTTTCAATTCGAGTTGAGTCTAACCAAATCGAGTCTTGGATCGAGTTACTGGGTAACTCAAACTCAACTCGGTTTGAATTCGGATCGAGCGAAGCTTACTCGTTCGGACAGTCTCACCTATTCAGTTCGGGTCGAGTCGGATTGGACCAAGTCGGACGATTCAAGTTGGTTGAATCGAGTTGTCCCGTGCCCACCTCTATCCCTAACTCTCACCCAAATGTTCCTAATATATCCATGGATCAAAGTGAGCACCGAGTGCACGGTGAAACAAACGATTAGAAATAAAATTAAATAAAATAAAAGGACAAAATTCTAAAATGACTTTCTCGATGTGTACGTGAAATCAACTCTGGCCATTAGATGTGTACTCCTACGTTTAGGCCCAGGTCTAAAAAATAAAGCTGGCATGTGTCCTCCTATGTTGATAGTGCAAACTCCACTTGGACCATTAGTTGCCAAAAAATAATTTAGGCTGAGTGCCCAAAAGTCAAGACAATCCGTGATTTAAGTGGGCCACACTGACGGAAACATTTTGGAGGTGGGCATTATTCTGTATATTGTTTCGAATTATACGGTCCACCTAGGTTACAAGTAGGGCTGAGTTTTGAATGACGAGGCCGAATTGCAGGTGGAAGGGAATACGAGGTTGCATGACAAGTTAGCATACATGGGCTGTAGGGGATCAGTTGTAAGAAATGAGAAAAAGAGTGTTTGGCTATTCCAATACCTTGTAAGATTTCTTGCATTGCACCCCAAAAGAGTTGAATCCCACACTTGAATTGGGATATTTAGAAGGATGTACGTTAAGTTTTATGAATTGGCTCAACTTATAATTGGATTTGCTGTATTTTTTTTTCGTCTAATAATAATAATAATGATATTGGTGCGCATCTGATGACTGGGTTTGGATGTGAGAAACATGGGACATAGCCCCGCAACTTCTATTTTCCACTTTATTTTAAGAAAATGCAGAAGTCAGTAATGTAATTATTCCTTTTAAAAAGTAATACCTATGATTAGAGGCACTATTTAATAAAATCCAATTTTTTAAATAATTTTGCAGTAAAGTTCCTTCTTTTTTTTTCTTTTTTTCTTTTTTTCTGAAAATAGAATAGAATGCAAAGACATATCCACTTATTGAGTCATGATTCATCAAGGGTCGTGTTGGGGATTTTGACCTACGAAATCACATAGATCTAGATTTAGGATAACAATTCAATGGCACCAAGCACACAAGAGAACACAAAGAACACTCAGATTTAACGTGAAAAACCCTTGCGGAAAAAAAATCAAGGTACAAAGCGACAGATCTCCACTATGAAAATAGAAATTACAAAGAGAGGAGACTTACCCGATTCGAACAACCTCGAATCTTACCCTTGCTACACCCTTTAATTTTCCTAGAACCCCTTTAAAAAGCCTTAAAATTATTTCTCATATAATAGAAAAGTCCTAGGAACACCTATTTATAGTTTAGGAAACTTCTCTTTCGCATCCCAGTTGCGAAAGGACCCTTTCGCATTCCAGTTGCGAAAGGACCCTTTTGCATCTCAGTTGCGAAAGGACTTAGATTTAAGATATCTCGTAACAATCTCCACCATTTATTTAATCTTCAACTGTGTAGCTTCTTAATCTCTTCTCTTATTTCTACATCACATCATAACTTCTCTTGCACACTCCATATTCATTTTACGCCATCGTCAAGCCTAGAGAGTTGCACAGAATTTGAACTTCTCTATAGGAACATTCTTATTGATCATGTCTGCCGGATCTAAATCCACATGCCCAGCCACCTTTGCTCCTGTCTTCCCAAAAGAAAAGACGTAGTCTTCTTACTATCTCACCGCTATCCAATATTGTTTGTCGAGGTACTTGTTCACAACACTGATAGCCTGTGAAATAACCGGTCTAATACAGACCATGGCATACACTGCGAACCGCATTCAAATAAGGCTCATGAGATATCCTGCTTTTCCTCATCTGTTTTGGGACATGTCCTGAGGAAAATTTGAGGAGAGACGCCTAGGAAACGCTCTTCGGCTTTACCTGGCTCATCACATCCTTAATCAATACTTGCACACAAGGTATTCCTCCTGTGATTACCAAAGCCTACTCCTCCTTCAGTTTCAATGGCGAGAACCATCTTTACAGCCCCTGATCCTTCATCCTGGATGTCCCGAGTCTTTAGTACATTGATTTCAGACATGTCACAATTGACGATCCACACGTCATCAACATACAATACGTGACCTACCATGAAGGAATCAATCTACTGCCTAGGTGACAGGCCGAATAACGACCTCCTGTAAAGTCTTTTCTCAGCCCCTTTTACTTCGAACCGCCCTGGTTGCTTTATGTAGATCTGCTCTTCAATTTCCTTTGTAGAAGTGCAGACTCCACATCCTTTCTTCCTGCTCAAGATCACATTGGCCAACCAGTGCCAATCACTGATCTAATAGACATCTGCTATACCGTCGGTGCGAATATCTCTGAGAAGCCGATCCCTTCTCCCTGAGTATAACCCATCGCCACCAACCTCGCTCTGTATCTATGTTGTATCATCCTGAAGATCCACCTACATCCAACCGCTTTTCGGCCCACTGGAAGCTCCACCCGCTCCCATATGTCGGTCTGGTACAACGAATCCATCACATCGCCCATAGTCACCTTTCACTTCTCAGCACCAGGCTCACCTAGAGCCATCTGAATAGAAGATGAATACTCCTGCGATATTAGAGTTGTCCTTGTACCTCGCCGATATCCCGCGATCATACCGTGTGTTTCTTCTCATAGGTGGCTGCTCCACCTGCTCTGTATCCCTGCCCGCGCTTCTCAGCCTTCCTACCCTGCCCCCTCATGTGGCCATGCCCAACATGCCACATATGTGCAGCGGTGGAATCCGCTACATCCACTGTAGCTCCACCTTTTGAAGTGCTCCCGATCAACTTGTACAAGTTATCCAGTCGTTGCGCTTTCATGATTACCTGTACCCCCTTGGATACTTTAAGAGCACCATCAATACCTGTGTACTTGCATCATTTTACCTCAAGCACACCAAGAGAAATCAGATTCTGCTTCAAATCAGGAATGTGCCTCACATCTGTCAAGGTACACTCCACCCCATCAAACATCCTGATGCGCACAGAACCAATAGCCACAACATTATAGACAATATCATTGCCCATAAATACTTGTCCACCATCGCACTCCCTGTAGCTGGTGAACCAACTCCGATGAGGAGTCATGTGAAAAGATGCCCCTGTGTCTAGCATCCACTCATCCTTACAATCATCGTATGACCGTATGAGTGAAAACACAGATAAAACATCACCATCACATCCACTCGATTCATTTGACGTGGCAACATTAGCCTCCTTGCATGAAGCCTCAGAATCTTCCCTCTTCGATTTAGGATTTTCACAATTCCTCTTCATATGTCATTCCTTCTCACAATTCTAGTACTTTACCTTTCCTTTGCCCTTGCCCCTAGATTTGGATCTAGAACCAGAAGAACCTGTACCTTGTCTAGAATTCTTACCCACTGTAAACAGTGCATCAGAAGATGTTCCTATGTCGCTGTTCAGTTGTCTCATAGCCTTCCCTTGAAGGGCTGAGATAACTGTGTCGACACTTAGGGTTTTATTCATGCTGCATATAGTGTCGTTGAATGCCTCATAGGACGCCGGGAGAGAATTCAGCAACATACATACTTGTTCTTCATCTTTCATCACTTCCTCCATATCCAGCAATTTGCAAACCAATTTATTAAAGTTGCTGATGTGAACCTCCAGATCTCCACCCTCTGTCATCTTGAAGTTATACCACTGCTGCTTCAAATGTAGGCGATTTTTCGAGAATTTCTTCGCATAGATATCTTCTAACTTCACTCATAACTTAGCCGCAGTTTTCTCCCTCATGACATTGTAGAGAACCTCATCCGTAAGACATAAACGGATCGATGATAAAGCTTTCTTATTAAGAGCATTCCAATCAGCATCATTTATAGTAGACTTCCGCTCCTCAAGAGCACCATCCTCGCCTTGTTTGGTTAACAGGCTAATCATCTTAACCTTCCATAACTCAAAATTATTTTTCTACGAGTACTTTTCAAACTCATACCTGGCACTCGCCATTATTACTAATCCTTCAGATTCAGATTTGTGTCCCAACTTCACTCTGATACCACTTGTTGGAGATTTTGACCTGCGGAATCATATATATCTAGATCTAGGATAGCAATTCAATGGCACCAAGCACACAAGAGAACACAGAGAACACCCAGATTTAACGTGGAAAACTTTTGCGGGAAAAAAATCACAGCACAAAGCGACAGATCTCCACTATGTAACTAGAAATTACAAAGAGAGAGGACTTACTCGATTCGAACAACCTCGACCCTTACCCTTGTTATATCCTTTAATTTTCCAAGAACCCCTTTAGAAAGCCTTAGAATTATTTCTCATACAATAGAAAAGCTCAACGAACACCTATTTATAGTTTAGGAAACTTTTCTTTCACATCTCAGTTGCAAAGCGAAAGGATCCTTTCACATTTCGGTCGCGAAAGGACTCAGATTTAATACATCTCACAACAGGTTGTTCATGTCAGGAGGCCAAGTACAGGTTATATATCTGTCCATGGAACAGATACCGGAGATTTAGGTCATTCATCTAGTAGGGTATTTCACAAGCATGCCATAGAAAAACCTAAATTTGATATGCTCCCACACTTCTGTGACAAAAAATGGACAGTCAGGGAAAAAGATTTAACGATAACACTCAACACACATGTAAAGTTATGCAAGTGTGGCCCACTGGGTGCATGAATGGCCTTCTCCATGAGGTCACCTTCCTTTGAAAGTTCGATGCCTAATAAATTAGGTCAATTCACTCGGCATTTAGTCTATTACTATATTTTGAAAGTCATTAATGGGATGGTCATTTATAGTTTTTATCATGTGACCCACTCAATGATTGTATAATTTTTAGAATATTTTACTGTCATTATAAGAATACATAATCTATATTCTAGACGGGATATGGACAATAGAGTAGCCATCACTAAAAATTTAAAAATTAATAATAATAACGGATGACAATACAAAAGTCTGCAAATTGATGAATTAGCACTGGAAGCATGTGAAAATTGAAGCCCTTGCTAAAGCAAAAGGGGCTGTTTGATTTTTTTTCAATTACAATGGAAATTTACAAATGGCTTATATTATTTCTTACTATTATTTACTTGAGAGAGAAATTATTACCACGAAAACCAAGTAAATTCTCTCCCTAAAATAAATTTAAAAAAATCCACCTATTTGGGCGGTTGTACCTGGAACTTATCTTTTTCTAAATTCACTGGCCTTGCATAATGTCTAGACCAACTAGGTTAATGGGGCCATACTGATGGACATGTTGGATGCCGAACATACACCCGAGTGGACCCCACCTCGTGCACCTTTAGAATAAGCTTATTCTACAAGGATCAGAGAAACCGGCCCCAAATATTAAAACCCCTTTAATACAATCCATTTATAGTACAGGAGAAAACAAAACAAAAAAAAAAAATCATTTTTCTAAAACATTGATAATTTCTTATTCTCTAGTTGATCTTTAAAATAAAATTTAATAATAAAAAAATTGAAAATTTTAAAATTTTTTTTAAAAAAAAGATAAAAAGATAAAAAGAAAAAATAAAGAAGCTAGTGTTAGAGATCACATGGGCAATGGTACCCCAACTTGTTGTAAGCTTTTCCACTCAAATATGCCAATTCTGTAGGACATCAGTACCATGAAAGTGGTAGACCCCACCATGAAGATGGTTCTTTTCAAAAATGAGGATGACCCACTTGCTGTCAGATCTGCCGTTGTCCAATGACGCCAACGGTGTGTTCTGCCTGATGAACAAAACGGCCTGATTTTTGTCCCAAGTGATCTTTATGGTGGAGTCTACCGTTTTCACGGTACCGATGTCCTCCACAAATTCCATGTTGACAGGAAAAAATGGTAAAGTACCACAAGTTATGGTATCTTGCCTTTATATCTGATCAGTTCCTGTTTTAGTAAGGATTTGCATGGATTGGAAATCTCAGCAAGATAGAGGAACGCCAATGGAGAAACAAAATGAAGATAAAGGAACAAAGAGAACTGATCATCTTAGCCTAGATGGATGCTAACTTATCATGCAACCCAGTCTTTTCCTCTAACGTGCCCCTTATGCAGGAGATCCGTACCGTTCAAATGGTAAAACTGACCGTGAATATCACCCCCATTTAAAATCAGGATGATCCACTGATCAGGTGGTCACAAATAAAGACCATCGGTCGCTCCAATTGTGTGGCCACCTGATGGTCGATCAGCCTGATTTTTTATATGGTTGATCTGCACATTTTTGCTTGCAATTTGAATGGTGCAGATGTACTAGGCAAGTGGTAGGTGGAAGGGAAGATGTGGCTGCATGACAAGGTAGCATTGATGGGCTGTAGGCGATCAGCTGTAAGAAACGAGAAAAAGGGTGTTTGGCTATTCGAAAACCTTGTAAGATTTCTTGCGTTGCATCCCAAAAGCGTTGAATCCCAGTCTCTAACACTAATACAATATTCAAGAGAGAGAGAGAGAGAGTTGCACTTGCTTCCAACGAGAACCTCCTTATTATAGAGATTTGTTGTGGGCCCCACACGATCAAAGTTCCGGGTCAATCTCTTCTACTCCACATGGATGCAAGTGCAAACGGTCACGATTGTTCATCTCATGGGCTGTACTATGGACTGGATAGAATCATAGTGAATTAGCGATGGAACCATCCTGACCGTCAAAATGGTAGGGGCCAGCCAAAGTAGTCCACTCTCATTTGTGATGATGTTCGTTGAAGATCAATACCTTACACGTGGCAGGCGGGGAGCTCGATCCACACCATCTAACTAGTGTGCCCAATCTACAGATGATTCTTGGTTGAAAATGACATCAAATCGATTGAGTATGCCATCCATCAGTTTCTCCTACTGAGTCAGTCTCATTTTGACCTTCCATTTGGGGCCCACCATCCATGTGGATGTGATCTTCGGTTTGATGTGATTTTTAAATTGTGGGCTGCCAGCCTATGACATTACCCACTATATGGACGGTCTGGATCCACCTCCTACCTGCCGACGTTTTGTGCAGGCCTCCACATAAGGGAAAAGACAAAAATCTGGCAGCTGCACCTCATTCAGGTGCGCAGATTGCGTGGTGAACCCAACACCACGTAGATACGTGGTGTAAGGACTCTGTGGGGCCCAACGTGATGTGTGAATTTTATCCACGCCGTCCATCTGTTTTGCTAGCTCATTTTAGTACATGAGCCCAAAACCAAAGCTCAAGAGTGGACCACACCACAAGAAACAACGGTCAACTAGACTTGGGCCCACAGTCACCGATCCACCGAATCCACGTTCATCAGGAAGACTCCAGTCCTGTCTAATGCTACTTTAATGATAGTCCATCAGATCAATGGTCAACAAGACTTGGGCCTGATTAGCCCCTTCAAAAGAAGCAATTAATATCCATTGGGCTTGATCACCGTCCTGTGCACGGCCCATTAGTATCGATTCGCAGCTTGATCTCGACCTTAGCCTGGCCAACTTGAAATCCAAACCGTCTATTCTAAACGGCCATCCATGTACATCACTCCAGACGGTCCAAATCGTGGGCCTCGCAGCGGAGAGAGCATGGCCTCAATCTCAAACTAATTAGACAATCTTGACCGTCTGATGTTGTTATTAACCGTTCTCCCTTTCGCCATCCATTCGGGAGAAATCGTTTAGTATCAATTGATCAATGCAATTTTAAGTCCATAAAGGGGCCCACGTTTCAGACGGTCACAAACAACACATGAATGCGGGATGGGTCACCACTATTTTATAAAATAAATTACCAGAGATGTTTTGCAATGGTTTGGATTAGGGCGTGTTTGGATTCACGTATAGTATTATTTTGCACTGTAAATGTATACGGACACTGAATACAAGTCACCATAGCAATGTGTACGTCCTCAAAGTCGTATACCATCACACTGTTTGTTTTTTAACCGAATTCAGATATGTATTAATTGCGGAATTCATTGTCGTTGTTTGGGAACAGAATCCTTTGCTGGTAAGCCAAAATTGTGTAATTGCGAGTACAATACATCTATGCATGTTTTGTCTATATGAGGTCCACGATGTATCCGAGACCCACCATTTTTTGCATGTGGCGATTGCAACCTTGAACGATATCACGTGGCATGGTGCATGTGCCATTTCTAACCCAAAAAGAAGTAACCTATGCATGATATCCAGCATTCATGAGTTCAGTACTGTGGTCCACCTCTAATTTATAAGCTTCACAGGATGTTTTCAACTGTGGATATCCATTCAGAGGTGTAAGCCACCTCTGAATTATACCGTGATGTGGGCTAAGACCTACAGTAACTGTACATTTAAAGAATTAATGATCAGTGGTAGGGTCCACACACTGTAAGGTTTACATTTTTGTTGGGAAATAAAAACGTAAATAAATCAAAATATTTAACAGTGTTTCATGCAACAGAAGTCTTACAAAACAACCCTAAAAAAAGTCCAAAATAAAATTACAATTCTAGATCTGTTACGCAATGACAGACATCTCTTTCAGTAACTGAAAATGCTTCCAGCAGCAGGCCTATTACATTTTAAAAACTCATTAAATCGATATGAGGTTTGAAACAAACCATTTGACTACCACATATACTATTAGCCCCCCTATCAGTACTTGAAATATAGTGAAACCATGATCCGATAAATCTACATGGCATCCGTAACAGCAGCGTCAGATAAACTATGGCCATCAAACTGATCTTCATCTATGGCCAGAGCATGAGTCAGTGACGATTTATTCTGGCGTCCCATGGAATGTCCTGAATTACGGCAATTATGCCTTGTAACATACAGTAAATTTAAACAAAAATATATGAGATAGGTGAAAATAATCAAATGAGTGATCTAATGAGTATTTCAGTGAGAACAAATTACGAGAAAAGCACAAATAATCTGCGCATCCGACTGAATACAAATGATTACAGTAATCGTAAATTTCTGAGAAAATACAAATGACATGCTGACTGATAAAATGATTGATTTCAGCTATAAGTGAAGCGCTAGGATAAAGAAACCAGCCTATGCATCGCCTATCCGGAACTGGTAAGTATAAGACATACCTCAAAGTTCAACAAAGTTGTTGCGGCCTCCTCGGACGATTTGTAGGACTAATATCTACAACCTGAATATCGATGCACCTGTGTTTTCGCATCCTCTCATTTCTCATAAACACCCAAAACTCTTCCCACAAAGACAAAATAATATTTCTTCATAATTTCCTGTCAAAAATAAAGCGTGAAATGATATTGTCAAAGCATCATTGAGGATACTAAAGTAGTTTATGTGAACAGATCAGTATCCCAAAAAATGTCTGAGAAAATTAATTTCTACGTGAAGTTTCATAGCAGCATTATAGGAAAGTTTTGTATTACAAGTTTTGTATTTGTAGTCTCACCTCAACAAATCACACTCGTACAGTAACCGAACATTCGAATTCCATGTTAATGTAGAATTTAATATTTTTACTGCGGTGGTAGGATAAAAAACTACCTTGCTTACTGATATAAAATGTCTACAAGTTCAATAATCAAAACATGGCATTTATATCGTCCATGATATCATAAAAAATAAGTAAAGTTAACATCAGAAAAGACAATATTATAGAAAAGCATAGCACACTGGATGCAAACAGCAGAGCATCTCAGAGGAATGAAATAAAAACACTAGTGGCCACATCACAAATCCAAGTTATAACCATTCATTCAGAGGCTATGGCCCATGGCGTACCCGCACTGATGAGCACAATAGCAATCCTGTTATGAGTTAGATTATAGAAGAAACTACTGATCGACGTATATATATATGTATGATAATCCGTCCATCATAAACCAAAGTTTCTTACATGACCTACGAGCAGAGTGTTGGACTCACCATACAACACCCAAATATCCAGCTGCAATCCACATCATGACACAAACCAAACAGTCACCAAAAAATCAAAAAATAAAATACGGTTTAGTTGTTTAAAATTTTCATTCCAGCCAAACAGATCAGTATCGGATAGGATGATTGCGGTCCAAGAGCTTCTGGACCCACTCCCTACGCCTCTCATGTCTCATCTTGATGAAGAAGTCAACACTGACAATATCCTGTTACAGCAACCTTGTGGCGCGGACCTGATCTTCGTGGCTCAGACCATCAACCTTCTCTAGTATGTCCAGCAACTTCTGTACGCGGGTCATACTTTTGCCCTGTGCCATTGTTATGGTAAGGGTCTTGACGGCATCTGTCATTTTTCCCATTCTATCACTTATGTGATCACTAAGCTTTTCCCTTCTTCCTCGGGATATGCCTATAGCGGTGCTTTCGTTATTTTCGGACCCATGGGAGGACTCCATAGGCCCTTTGTGGATCCTCTTACACCGCTGTTGTGATCCATCATTTTCAGAAAATGTCATACTATTTACATGTTCATCATCCTCATCTGAAGATAGGCGAACAGTTTTTGTTTCATTATCATCAGAATACTCATCAAAATCGAGTTCGTCTCTTCTGCGGCGTTTGCCGTAAAGCTGAGATGAGTAGGCTACGCTTGCAAATACGTTTTGAGCGCAATCATTACCAAACGTGTGAATCAAATCATTGTAGCGGTCGATGTGTTTGCCACACACTCTTTCAGCGTATGGATGAGACTGCAAAACAATCAGATATGAATATAAGCTTGTCTGCAGATAATTTAAGAAATATACATAGTAAAAACAGTAGCAAAAAGAAGTATTATACAGCCTTTCGGTTAACTGTAATGATATTGTTACTTACCAAAATATACCCTTTCCAAACTTCATTTGTTGCCACAACCATTTTCAGGTCCGCGTCCCACCATAAACTACTGCCATTTAACATATCTCTAACTAACCAATATAATTTTTTCAAAGTTCGCAGGCAGTTGGAAATATACTTGTTCTCTAATTCTACCCCACAACGGTTGAATATTTCAGTGATGCAAGCCTTATAGGCTTTAGGCTTAAAACCAATATCACTCTTACGTCCCAGATTGACTTGCTTAACTAAGCTATCAACTAACGCATTATTCATCGGATTGCTCCATTGAACATGCGTTGCTTTCATACTATCTCTGGTTAATCGAGTGCGTGCACTCGAAGACCTGATTGACGGAGATTTCTGCATTGTCGACGAGCTTGTCTTTGATGAAGTATCGAACATTCAGTTAGGTGATGCAACAGTCTTCTTGGGTGAAACTGTACATTTGGAGGGTGAGGGAGTGGCATTCCTGTCTTTCCCCACTTTGTACGAGCTTCTGAGGAAATTCATCTTCGTCTACGCTGCAGTAACAGTCAATGGAAATACTATCTCATGATACTACTTAAAAGACGTAAATTACATGTTTACACAGATCCAATAGGATAATATGCGTACGTACAGAAGCATCATTGAAATAAGTCATCACATATTGTATAATACATATAAAGAGTTTAAAATTGTTATGAAAGACACACCCCAAGAGCACACCAAATACCAAATTCTCCAAAAATAATAATAATAATAATAATGTTGTTACAATAACAGCTTAAAACAGTTATTAAAAAAGAAAGCAGGAAATCAATGACATTGTCATGTACAAGGACGGCTGTCATTCCATATCCTCTCCGCAATATCATCTCTCTTTTCTGTCCATTCATTTCTCGCACGGTCTGTCAGAGTATACGTTACGTGCTCTTACTCTACAAGAGATACGTCATTCTGGGATGGCGAACTTTCCTCCATACTCTCTCCAGAAATCCATCTTCACCACTCACACGGATGAAATTATGCATAACATAGCAAGCTATAACAATTTTGACTTGCGTTTTAAATTTAAACTGTGGTGCTATGCGCAGTTTAGGAAATCATCATTTTAAAATATTGAAACAGCGTTCAATTATATTTTGTAATTGTGCATGATGATAATTGAAGAGTTCTTTCTTATTAGCTGGCTTCCTCCCAATACGAAATTCATTCAAATGATATCGTACACCTCGATAAGGTGCCATAAATCCTAAAGAATGGGCATATCCCGCATTAACAATATAATATTTTTGTACAAAAGTAATTTTTACATATTAAGCAGTAGTCAAATTGCATGCAACATATTGATATAACACATGCAACAGATATTCTTTACCATGAGGCATAAGGAAACAATCAGGGCGTCGAGTTAATGCATTTTGCAAAACACGAGCATCGGAAGTAGAACCCTCCTAACCTGCTAGTACATATACGAATTTCATATTGAAAGTACATGCTCCAATACATTCTGTGAAGTGAAACCTTATTGATTTCGAAAGGTTGTACTTGCTTCTTTCTGTAAATAGGCCGGTATGTGGGTGCCATCAAGTGCACCAATGCAGTCCTACAAGAAACATTAAGCTGACTTTTAGGTATATATTATACAACTAACAATTTACATGTATTATCATTGCCTATTTTTCTAGTGTCTTACATGAAAATAAGGGCTCTACATTGGATTATCCGATATCTCTTTCGGTGTATGCAGTCTTGGAAACTTTACGTATTCCAAATAGAGGCCTATTATAACATTAAGAACTCTATTGAAATGCCAACTCACGGTTTCACCAGACCGCGTGAATTGATTACCGATGATACGGTTTCGCATATTGTGGCCAATAGTATGAAGGAACATGACGACTTATTCTTCTAAAGAGCATCTTCTTGTGTCAGACAGCAAATTCCTATATCTTAACAACGAACAAAACTCAAAGAACTTATCACGACTCATTCTTAGTTGTGCAAGATAGTCTACGTCGCTCTTCTTTATGATTCCATCTATAAATTTATTTCTACTTATATGACAATCTTGTGGCAGCGACTTCATACAGTAACGACGATAATATTCAGTAACCCCCATAGTACATGCAAAGGCTACAATTGCGGTTAATGCTGCTGCAGTTTTTGTTTCATTCCAATCACTATTGGAGGAGTCTGCCCAGCTAGAGACCTCACTGTGAGACCCCATGAGTGATATGAGTTCTAACCTGTAACTTTTTCAAGTTACCATATTTTTAATAATTTAGATAATAGACAAAATCCCAAATGTACAGTAAGGCGAAAACACTCTTTATAATAGTATTCTTTCTAGAAATAAGCTAATATTGAATCTGTTACACAATATGCATTTGATTGAAGATAATAAAAATAAGTTATGGATCAAACATAAGAACAACTAATTTATCTGTTAATTAATTCAAAATCTTAAACAGTAATCGTGCCACAAACATAAGTAATGCAATAATTACTGAAGAAATTCAATAATGTGTGTCACATCATATTTAACATAAACTGATCAGTATACGACGCACATGTTAACAGTTTCAAATGAAGAGTACTGATAACTTTAAAGGTCAGTATTCTTGAAAGATTGGACTGCAGTAAAGGGCTACAATTAGTCCTGTTTGAAATGTAGATTTCAGAGTGCAATCATGCAAGTGAAAGCAGTATTCCATGAGAAGCCCCCATAGCACATGATGTGAGTATTCACTTGAAATTACATGAATATATTACAAACACACAACCCGCGTTGAGTTTGAAATATTACCTCCACTGTCCAACAGTGGAGGTAATATGAAGAACAGTGATTGTCACGCCCCAAATTCAGAAATTGAATTTACAGGAATCCGATCACCGAACCAGGTGCTGACAGCCTCCGTAGTACCCCATTCTCGGCCCCTCGCGTACATACGCCAGGTTCTGATCCTGGAATCCTACAAGGAGAATTTTTCAACGTATATTTATCTCATAAAAAAAGCATAACCACAAGTTTACCCAAATCATAAAGGCAACATCATCATCACATATCCACTAATATAATCATTTGAATATAATGCTGAAAGGGAAATATATCTATCGAAATTAAAACTCTAGAAGACAGTTGCACGCTCCAAGCTCAACGCTGCTGCAACCTAACGCCACCTGCACACATCTATCGTGCATAAGCTTATAAAAAGCTTAGAGGTTGGTGAAAGTGTGTGTAAGGTAAGTGCCAAGTATACAATAAAACTCATAAATAATACATCATCGAGATAAATAAGAAAAATAACAAGATCATGAATCATACGATATCAGAGTAAGAAGAAATGTACTGGTAAGTCAAGGAATCATTCAATAACAGAATACGCAATGTGGGTCGGCTATACAAATGCGGAACCCAAATATTAGATGTCGATGATGCAATGCAATATGAAAATCCTGTTAAGTCCATCTAGGCCATATAAGTGCAAAAAATATAGTAACATAAAATGCTAAGTACTACGGATGCAAGGTAATATGCAATGAGAATGAAATGACCATGCTAGAATGTGAAGTCGGGATGATAGTATGAAAATCGTAGGCTAAGGGGTCCATCACAAGGGACTTCTATTCAAACCAGTCTCATACCTAAATTTGGATAGTCAAACTCAATGTGGTAAAATCCTGATCTTAGGTTAGTCACGCACCCAACCGAAATCCTGGCCATGCGAAGGTACACGTATCAAATAGTTACGCACCACCAGCCTGAGTGGATAGTGAATGGATGAATGAATGAGTATGCAACTCCCACTCAGTAAGTCCACAAATCAGTATGGTTCCTCTCTGAAAAATTACCGAGCTCTAATATACTCCACTTCGACTACCTCCTCCCTAGTTGCACAGCCCATGGAGTGGAAGAGACCTCACTGTTCGCCTAACTAGCAGTCTGTCAATACCTACCCGGCTCGTCGATAACGGATCCATTTACGAGCTGGTCATACTCAGCCTAGCTTATAGCCCCCTCACTCGGGGGATAAGGCCACACCCCCTCCCAACCAATCACGGCACAGTGGGAGACGCGGCCACTGGTATTCGGCACTCGGGCCCTCATGTTCCACTCGGTCTGAACGTTGGGGCTACTCCTAGCCTCGGAGGTTCTGAGACTTTCACCCAAGGACATCATAAGTACTCACAGTGATAGAACTAAGTATTTTCAGTGTCTCATTTAACCATCTACGATATGCCTGTGGAGGCCACGACCCTAATGTCACTAGAGCGTACAATGATCAAGTCATATATATGCAGGATGCATGAGTCACACTATCTAATCATGCAGCAATCCTAGGCATACAGCGCGATAATGTGGGCACTCCGTCTCATAAAGAGTCTCGTAAATAGTCAGTTCAATGGCATATGCTATGATCAAACAATCCTCATATCAAGCATACATATGATGCGTATGGGTATGAATCATGGAGTTACACTAAGCATGTTATAAGGTGATGAACTGCTCTCACAACGAAGATGGGCCTAGACAGCCTACACACAACAAGTATGGGCATATCAATGGGCCCTATGGAGAGTCATAATATGGACATTTAACCAACATTATTCTTACAATATGGACGTCAAACCAACATTGCTCTCAAGTCACGGCCCGCCATAAAATATCATTACCTATATTATAGTGAAATCACACATTACATAGGGTGCACATTCCTCGCATTGAGCCGCATGTACATCACATCAGGCCTAGCCATGCAGGCCACAAATACCTCAAGATGGGCCTTATCACATGGGCTGAAAGTATATCAAATGGGTCACAACATATGAGCCAGAAACACATCACAATGGGCCTCAACCCATAGGCTCCAAATACATCACAATGAGCCTCAACCCATGGGCCCTAATACATCACAATGGGCCTCAACCCATGGGCCTTAATACATCATAATGGGCCCTCATAACATGGGTCTCATACATATCAAGGTGGACCTCAACGGACGGCCTCAAATAACTCAAGATGGGCCTCATACATATACCAAGGTGAGCCTCAACATCGGGCCACAAATACATCAAGGTGAGCCTCCTCAAATGGGCCACACCAATTGGGCTATAAACACATCAAATGGGGCATAACCAATAAAAGTGGTGATAATGATTCCCACCATTTAAAATTCTTAAGGTCCATCATAAAATATATTCTCCATCCAACCTAATCATAAATTAACATGGCGATAGATGAAGTGGGAAACAAATATCAACTTAACGGAAAGCTACCATGGCCACTACTTTAGATTTTTCAACGGTGGGCGTCATTGGCCACTACTTTAGATGGTGAGGTCCACTTGAACTTTAGATCTGCCTCATTCCCTTAGCTCATGTAATAAAATGAGCTTTTAAAATGGATAGACGGATGGGATGCAGCACGTGCATCATGGTGGGTCCCACCAGCCGTCCAGTAGCCTGAAGAAATGGCTGGACGGCATGGTAAGACGCATACATCACCGGAGACTCCACCGTCTGTCTGGACGGTGGTAATAAAACACATATATCATTGTGGGTCTCACGTGGGGCCCACCATAACGTTTATTTTTCATCCAATCTGTTGATAAGGTCGTACAGACTTGAATGAAAAGGAAAGACAAGTTTCATCTTGATCTAAAACTCTGTGGCCCAAAAAGAGTGTCAATGGTAGACGTTCAATCTTCACTGTTTCTTATGATGTGGGCCACCCGAGCCCTTGATGTGGTTGAAAGTTGGAGGGGGCCCACTGCAGAAAGGGGCCCACCTTATGAGCCGGTTAGATGACAAACATACATCATGGTGGGGCCCATGGTTGGAGCCGTGGGTCCCTGCTCGTACGCCCACCCGCCTCAACAGCGCAGGCGTTGCCTGCGCCTCTGGTAACAGCAGCCCTGCTGCTTCCTTTTCTTCTTTTTTTTTTTTTTGAAAACCTGATTTTTTTTGAGGTTTTTCGTGTGTGGGGCCCGCTCCAAGTGAATCCAATCCAACCATTAGATTCCACAGCTCATAATAAATCCGACGAGTCCAATATTGAGTATTTTTAGGTGCAAGGAAATATCAGGGAAGATTTCAAAGGTGAAAACCACCATTCGTTATGCTATGGCCCGCCGGAACATCAGATCCGCTTCATTTTTCGGCTCAATGCCTAAAATGATCTAAGGAAAAGGATGGACGGCGTGGATTAAAAAAAATACATCAAGGTGGGCCCATATGAGTGGTCCACACAAAGCTTTAAACTAAGCTTATATTTGTGTTTTCCAGATGATGTCCAGCGTCTAGGGACGCTGGACGATTTGGCATCCCAGGTGCCAAAGATGTGGGCCTGCTCAGGTGGGCCACCGAATAATGGATGGTGTCGATGCAACACCTATAAAGTGGGCCCCACTTCTAGATGGCTTAAATAAAATACATACTTCATGGTGGGGTCCATCCAAGTGGGCCACAAGGCCATATTATCACAAGAAAAAGAAATGAAAAAAAGAGATGGGGAGAGAGAGAGAGAGTGGGACATGCGTGATGGAGGGACCCCGACACTATGGGCCCTCCGTTTCAAGCATCCAATCATATATCAAGTGGGTCCCGATACATGTGGGCCCATTAAATAGAAATCTAACGGTGGAGATCCCCTCTCCACTAAAATAGACGGTCTAGATGACCCTATGTATGCAAGGAAAATAAACATCATGATGAGGTCCATGGAGAATGACCCCATCATGGATTGATCATGAGTATCAAGGTGGGTCATCGGCCACACCTAGGGTCCAAAGTAAGATCCATACCATCGATCGGTAGGCCTTACTTGGCCCCTCATAAAAACATGAAAAATCTAGCCTATGGAAGTACCCACCGTCGATCTTCTTAGTCCATTGGAAAGCCAATTTCCTTGTGTCTCACTTTGATGGTGGAAGATGAGAGTTGAATGACTATGATGAGAGATCTTGGGATGGAAAAGTGGGCCATAAAAATCACTTCTCTTCTTAGAAATGCATGGACGTCCACCTCTTTTCTCTCTTGGAATTGTTGCTTGAAATTTGTGTTGAGAAAGAGAGAGAGGTGTGGTGGTTGTAAGAAAGATGTGAGTTATGGATGTGAGATGAGTGATGGGTGAGGCGAGTGATGGGTGAGGTGAGAGATTGGTTGACTTTGGGGTTTACTTGACTTGTGGAGAAAGGAAGCATGGGTGCTTTGTACTTGACATGAGAAGTGATTGATGGGATTGATTTGACATATTATAAAGATTCTTTTGGGATTGCAAACACATGGCATTTTGTTTGAAATAAACGCTGACCCACATCTCCCTGCTAGGGTATCAGATCGGTATACAAGACGCAGCGTTGGAATCGCAGCGATGGTGCGGTCACAATGGTACAAGTGTCGGATTAAACCGACTCAAATCTATAGGATACGAGTTAGGGTCGCGCGCAAACGTTGATTATACGTCGCAGGTTGCCGGACTTCGATGGGAAAGATCGCGGGAGTCGACGGAACAATACAAGCTAGGATACGCGTCTTACAGTGATGATACTACATAAATCTCATTGGCATTGAGATTAAAATATTACCTCCACTGTCCTTCAACGCAGGCGATTTAGGAGAAACCCCAACAAGATTTCATAGACAAACGGAAGCTGCCCCAGCGTCCGGTGATGAAGATTTTCTTATATATTTATGATAGATATCGTTCGGATTGCCGAAGAAGATAATAAACATAAATCCAATTGACATACATAAGTCATGTCACAAGTATCTGGAGGTGTATCCATCTACGAGATTTTCTCCCAGATCGCAGTAATGTCACCATGGTACAGCAGACTGTAAAAAGATATCGTGGATGTACTGCATTACCTGCCTGCTTCGTAGAAGGAGAGTAAATCTTGGGCTAAAACACACAGAGATGCGACTGCATGTCTTAGGATCATCTCATGGTGAATAGGGAGATGAGGAAGATCAACATGCAAGTGATAAGATCCATCAGAGCGAGTTTGTTGATCCTCTCCTCAATAAAAAAACAATGACATTCCATTACATGCAAATGGTATTATACTTACCGTCGCTCAATACCTGGATACCACTGTCCTTCTGTAAGATGATCAGTGTAGCAGATGAAACTGGGAAAGAAATAGGGAAATCTCACGGAGTCGCGTCGATCGAACGATCCTTAGACGAGCACATAACAACAGCACACATCAAAGAGGACGACAGATGACCATCCATGACGACGATCTTGAAGAATCACTATGATCTTCCGTACCAACCAGATGAATGAGGAAGAAGGAAATGGATGTGGGAGGGATGATATGCGCTTGATGAAGTACATGCACGTATGGTCCGCAAGACCGAATACAAATGAGGCTTGTCTTTCACAATGCAGAGCGGTGCAGTGCAATGACTGCACTGTGATTTTTGGATGCGTTGTGTCTGACATAATATTATGTGTGGAAGTGAAAAACTGGTTCGGAGGCGTACTCAGGTCCTTCATCCACGACCAGTTTTAATTTGAAATCAAACGTTGCAAAAAGTACGGCCGACCTCTAAACACAGTGTAATATCACATGGTCCGTGCATCCAAACACGCCCTCAAGGTACATGAATTCCCAGTGCAGAGGTGGTGCACACGAGCATGGATCAACATACTCTCCCAGAGTATCGAATAATTCGTTCACTGACGGTCCCACGATCTCATCCACGGGAGCGGATTAGGTGTGTCACTTACCGTGAGGATCACTTGGACGCATGTATTCTATATCCACACCGTCCATCCGTTTGTACAGATCATTTTAGGGCTTTATCCCAAAAATTAAGCAGATCCAATTCTCAGGTGGACCATACCATAGGAAACGGTGGTAATTTCCCATTAATGGGCCACAGAAGTTTCTGATCAAGCTGATATTTGTTTTTCCCCTTCATCTAGGTTATGTGACCTTATCAAGAGGTTTGATGGCCAATAAACATTACGGAAAGATTACGGTGGGCCCTGGGAAGTTTCTAATGGTAGGACGTTCAATCACTACCGTTTCGTCTGGTATGGTCCACCTGAGAATTGGATCTGCTTCATTTTTTGGGATAATCCGTTAACATATCTGAAAAAACGGATGGACGGTTTGGATATAAAATACATACTTCAAGGTGGGCCCCACGGTAAAGGCCACACTGTCATAGGTAAGGCAGGGCCGAACCTGATCCGCTCCCCTCATCGACGGACGCATGGTAAGCATGTTAGGTAATCTGGACTGTCCAAAAGTGTAGGATAGATAGTCCTTAATTTGCACTTATCGATCTTGACCATCATAGTCCAATTAATAAATTTACGCCGTTGATCATTTTGTTTTTAACCATCCACGCCACAGCCAACAGTTGTATGGCTAGGATCGTTTTATCAGTATGATTTCCCGATATGCTCCATCCACAGTGGGACCTACAATTCAGAGGGTCCCAATTGACTTTCATATATGCCACGTGTGTGGTGGGTGAGATCAAAACCTCAAAATAATGGCAGTGAACTAGCACTGTACTCATCTCCAAGTTTCATGAAGCATGCAACATAGAGAGAGAGTACCGGACTTTAAAATACAAAAAGGCCCAGTTATATGAACAGATAATCCAGACCGTCCATTGGATGAACTTGGTATTGATGTTGACTGTCCAAAAAAGATTTGCATAGCTAAGAAAATGTTAGATAGTGAATTTTTTCCCGTTAAATCAAGACTATTAACAATTTTTAATTTTGACCGTCCGTTTGAAGACTATTTGAATCGGATGAATAAGATGGATCCACCAACATAATTTTTACATAATGAATCCCTATCCATGCAGGGAGCGTCAGATGGACAGTCAAGACCATCCATCAGTACAATTAAGTGGTCCCCACCTGTGTCCCATCAGGCATTGTCCGGAAACCATGAGGATGATTGATTTGTCTATTCTAGTCAATTCAAATGGAAGCTTTATAATAACCACCCATTACCTGACATAAGCGTTTGAAAGATAACATACTTTATTTCAACTTTAAGACTTTTTAATATGTTAGTGGGCCATGCATCAGACCATAAATCTCAAATCTAATTTAGTCGACATTTTATTGTTGATCTCTGGCAATAAAGGTCACACATCGCGTGATTGGCAAACTCGTAAATCATTTCAAAAGGTGTTATAATCAGGGTTATTTTCTAGATTAATCATTTGATCAGCGGCCCACATCATCAGACCGTTTATACAGGCTTTCAATCGCAATGGGTGGGCCATCAGTCTCTTTTATCCCACCATGGATGAACTATGGCCTGATCGAAAGAACCCAGCAGCCATCGTGGGACCTTTTACAGTTAAATGTGGACCATTGTCGTATTTCTCTTCTTAGCCATCCATCAGTAGGTCATAAATTTTAACACTTGTGATTGTTCTATCAGGGAGATTTTTGGGGAACAGTCCATCTGCCATTGGTTGCATGATACCAACCATCTGGATTGCCAAACCGTGGGCCCCACCTGTAAGAATAGAAATCCACGTGTACTATGCATAGATGCTCCTGTTTTTGTTCTCTTTAGCCTGGCTTCTAGCTAATGACCACGCTTGTCTAGTTGTTTGTAAGTTGTTGATACTTAATGACCTAATTAGGGTTTAATCCAAGATTAGATGCTACCTAACCACAAGTTGCAAAGCTAGAATAAAGTTCAGAGGCCGGTTAATCTATTACTCTAATGTATGGCCCAAATCCATGCCGTCTATTACGTGTGTCCTTTAATTTCACCTTGTATCTTAAAATTCAAGATCAATTCAAAACACAGGTGGGTCACACCACAAGGGGTAGCTGGGATGGTGACACCCCCACCATTAAAAACTTCAGAATGTATTGTGTGGGCCCCACGGTGTTTTAGATGTTATCCAATCCATTCATTAGATCACTCTACCAGGATCAATATACACGCAAAAAATCAGGACATTCCAAAACTCAGGTGGGCCACAACACATGACTTTAGTGGTTGTGGGCATATTTTTTCATGATGTGGGCCATCTGAGTTTTCCGACCAGCCTAATTTTTCACCTTGGAAGAGAATATGATGAGACTCATATGATGGATGGGGTGGATGGCATTCAGACATCGAGGTGGGCCCCCATATATCTAGTTATAAAAGAATGGTTTAGATAAGATCAGCAAGCAATTAGAAGGTGAATACAAAACGAAACAACCAAACGGGTAATATTTTTGTTTGTACTATGTTTATGAATAGAGAACTGATAACCTACAACCGGTTGTATGATAAGTTACTATGCAACTCTCTTTTTCTTACCAATGTTTCATGCGTAGGACATCTGATCCGTGAAAAATGTGGACCCCACCATGGAGGTCACTTTTCTTGAAAATCATCTACTATCACGTGGGCCAAACCTGTAATCTGTCAAAACCATCGGTCATCCATTTATTTCAATACTGGGGCTCACACGGGCCCATTTTTTGTACCAGATGATCTTCATGGTGGGGCCCACGTTCCAACATGTAACACAATGGCAACAAAGATGGGGGCTGCATGATAAGTCAGCATGCAGTCGGCTGTAGGTGATTGGTTATAAAAGAGAGAGCTCTCAATGTGAATGGTACATCGTGCAAGTCAACTGCCAGTTGGGATTGTCGCTCACATGTCCCACCGTGACACAAACTTGTGAAAGATCCAAGCCGATCATCACGTGGGCCCCATCATGCCAATGCACCATCTCGAAAATCAGGCCAGTCCGCTCAATCTATGGGCAAACTTACAGGTCGGAGGTGGATCTGGGGTCATTTTTTTTATACACCGTGAATTTCTTCCACTAAAGGGTGGCCCACCTGATGACTGTATCAGGCTGATTTTTGCGCAAGAGGTGGGGCCCGCATGATAGCAGCCTGAATCTTGCACGCAAGAATAAAAGAAATGCTTAAATGTGCAGGTTTGATACCCTAAAGTATGAGTATGATGGATATGATAGTGGGCCCATGTATTGCATAATTGAAACATGATTGTCAAGTGTACCCGGTTTGGCCAAACGTGGGCGTGCACGCCTGCAAGATCCAGGTTGTTTAACTCAAATTCAGATATAGACGGCTGAGAAGATTCCGTTCATGTAGAGCCAATTTCAATGGTCATGTTTGGACGTTCCAAATATGGCTAATAAAATTCAATAATATCCTACGTAGAGTTAGGATCCTTGCCTTTGGCAAGTACCTTGATTCTATACAAGGCTTGCTAGTGAGTTTGAATGGTGGGGTCGAAGTTCCTCAGCATCAAACTCGCTTGACTTTTAAAACCATGGTTGTATAGAGATGAATTGTGTGGATGAACCTTCATCATGTGTTGATGTGGCAAAGTTTTATAACCCCACTGTAAGGAATTTAAGGGTTAAGATATGTTTATTTGTCATCTAATCTATTCATTAGGTTATGTATGCTGATAAAAAAAAACATAAATATTAACTTAATTCAAAACTTATTGTGAAAAACTTATAATGGCCTTAAAAAGTTTTATATTATAGGCATTTAATTTCTACTGCTTTTTCTAATGTGCTCCACTTGAGTTTTGAATGTCTAATTTAGTAACTCATTCTTTAAAATAGTCTTACAAAAAATGATCTTACAAAATTAATAGATAATATAAATGTAACACATACATCATGGTGAGGCTCATAAAATATTACAGTTGGTGTACCATGC
The DNA here is from genome assembly GCA_037074715.1 of Magnolia kwangsiensis. Taxonomy (NCBI): domain Eukaryota; kingdom Viridiplantae; phylum Streptophyta; class Magnoliopsida; order Magnoliales; family Magnoliaceae; genus Magnolia; species Magnolia kwangsiensis. The sequence continues at coordinate 3,805,133 of CM073577.1, read as the reverse complement.
TATCTACTTTCATTACATAGGGCATGAATTTGAATGAGCTTCACACTTATACCATTCAATCATAAGCTTTTAACACCTAGATCTAAAGTGGTACGTAGATAGAGTGAAAGATGCTTTATTTCAACACTAAAGCCTTGGTATCGATTCCCAAGCAGGGGTGACTGATTACCCACCATGCACTGCTCAATTGAATTTATAAGATAAGATAGGAATCAATAAAATAACATCAATTTAAATTCTGAATCTTCAATTCCAAATAAATATTTAGAGAGACCAAGACATCTCACCATTTTTTAGATTCATGGACCAAATTCGGTTTGGCAGATCTTTCATTCATATCTTATCTGCATGAGGATTTTTTTATTTTATTTTTTTCATTTTTTTTCGAATATCTTACTCTTACATGCCCAGTTACAAATTTCAAACTGTTAGATTAATCAGCTGGGCCACACTTGCTCGAAAGCACGTCCGGCCTGATTTTTCTATATGGGACATGCATGAAAGCGTGCCCCACTTGATGAGCGGTTCAAATATCACACACGTGTGGTGATCCTTTGCCAAAAAATTTCACTTGGGTTCCTCTAATTAACAACATTGAAGCGACTACTTAACAACTTCATTAAGGTTCGCATCAGTGCTGATCTATGTCACATATCATCCAATTAAAACAATCATGAAGTCTCTCCCAGGTGGATAATGCTCTCTTCTTCTGTGGTTTGATATTTCCACACGCGTGCGGAGCCTAATATCCACACGCTGGCATAAGTGCCACATCTGGAACACGTGTATGATATCTGATCATTACATCTGTTCAGAAAAAAAATGCTTAGATGTTCAGCCTCGAATGGTGGGCCACGATTTGTAAAGTAAATGACCGTAAAATGAATTTTTCCATCCGTTGGTTGGTTTTGTATGCCTTTAGCTTAAGCTTTGGGCCAGAAGATCTAAACGGCATAAGCAAACCGATGAAAGGAAAAGATCTTGCACCTGTATTCAGATTGACACGTGTGCCTGGATAAGGATGGGCGGGGTCCCACGCGCGTGAAGAATTTGCATCTACGGTTGTGGTTTCAGGTACACAAAGATGTATAAGTACTTCAAGGACTGCTAGCTGCACGGGATATAATACAATATCCACACCATTCATCGAGTTTGACCACTGCTCAAAAGTCGGGCCGGTAGGATGATCTTAGCCGTTGGATTTCAAGGGGGGAATGCCAGGTGCGTATTTTCTGACACTGGACACATCAAGCAGTTATAAACATCCTATCATAAGAATTTCTGGGCAACGATCAATTCATGGTGGGGGCCCACAGCATGAGTGGTTGGATCTCGTACACGTCCGCATTGTGTTGCCATGCAAACACGTTATTAAATGTGTAAACGCAAGAGTACTTCATTTGAACGCTATGGTGATCGGTTGATAACAACGTGTATATGTGTATATATATATATATATATATATATATATATATATATATATATATATATATATATATATGGGAAAAGGTACAATGCGCTCGAGCTCAGGGTTCCATCCCATGCGGTCAAGCTGTGTGGGCCCCACCGTGATGCCTTTCGAACATCTACCCCTTCAGTCAGATGAGCCATTCCATCGTGGGCCTAGGTATCAAAAATAAAGTCAATCGGTGACTTTTATGGGCCACACCACTTACAGAAGTGGAGAGGGGCCGTGCACCATTAAAACATTCATAATCATTTTTGGGGCCCACAAAAGATGTGGTTTGCAAATCTAACCCATCCATTATGTGTGTCCCACTTGTATGAGAGTTCAGACCAATATTCAGCAACATTCAAAACTCGGGTGGGCCCCACCAAGTGCTTTAATATGTTTTAACGGTGTTTCACATGATTTTAGATGGAATGGCCCACCTAAGTTCCGTATACGGCTGATTTTGGGGATATCTCATAATTTAAAGGGTACCCATCAAATGCACGGTGTTGATGGTCCACACAACTCGACCTCACGGGAGCTTTTCGTAAGGTCGAGCGCATAGTACATTTTCCCTATATATATATATATATATATATATATATGTGTGTGTGTGTGTGTGTGTGTGTGTCCAATGCCATGTGGATATTTTGAATTACAATGTTATTATCAAATCCACAATATAAAAAGGAAATTTTGAATTTATATTGTTCAACAAATCTTGAAATGCCCCATTATACTATTTATATGAATAAAAGTCTTGATTAATTTAGAATAAAACTTACTTGAAATAGTAAATTTTGTCAAAAATAAAAAACCTTAAATTAATATTATTGGAAGATTTCCACATTATTATAACCAATCTCTAAAAAAAAAATTTTAAAGTAAAAACTTTAAAACTAAAGATATATGATAAAATTAAAAATCACTGAAAATAATAACTTTTTATTCAAATCATAATTTTAAAACAAAACAATGTATTTTCTCCCGAAACAGATTGACATGATGCACTACAACTCTGTTAACCCCGAATGACTTGTTATATAAAGATCAATCAGTCATACATTTCGTAATGATGTTCAAATAAAAATTATAATTAGTTTACAGTATAAATGTTGAATGATAATTTTTCTCTATCTGAAAAAACCAAAAAAAAAGTTGTCTGAATTTGCATATGTTAATTACATCATGCCTTATATCAGAGTGGGTTCAGATTCGATGAACTACATCCACTTCCATTCGAATATTTTTTAACTCGTTAGAAATACATCTGCGACCTGCTCTACATCACAATCACTAACAGCTACTTATTTGAATTTGAGCAACCATTGCCCCATCCCAAGAGTAGGAAAGTGGGCCACAAAATGGTAATGAGTGGAATCTCAGACAATGGGATTGGGGCCTGTGATGTAGACCGCATGGACTTACTAAAAGTCTTTTTGAATTAGTGCATGTTGACCTGGTGAGCAGCATCCATCTATTCAAGGGGGGTGGCCCACCAATGATGGAACGTATACGTATTATTGGTGACCTTTATGTCCTCATCTGGTCGTCCCTTTACAACTTGCTTGGTTTTCAATGTCCGGTCAATATCCCATCACAAAAATCTGTAGTGGTGGGAAAGGAAAATTAAAAATAGCATTCACACGTGCATTTACGTTCGTCTTATGTGTATGCCTTGTAAGAACTCTTTTTAGTGAGCCATATTGCTCGATAGTTCGAATTGCCATTCAGTTGGATTGAATGATTGAGTAAACAAATGTACTCCACTTCAGGTGATTCACTGTACTCTATATGAGAAAGTTGGGTCCCCGATTCTACACCACGGAAGATTCGAGTCTCATCTTTTGAGTTGCAGAAAGGGTGTGAATGAGAGAAAGATCCTAAACTTTACAGAAATTCTGATATTCTTATTCGATTTCTATGACGATATGTCCCATACACAAACAGATATGTCCCATGCACAAACAGATATGTAGCCCTATTCCACGTGTAGATTATGTCCCACTTGCTTAGAAAAGAATTATCTGTCGTATGCATGCATGAATGGAACTTTAACATGCAACACTTATTTCCTACCAATGCGATGATTTTCTATAAGATCTGATCGGTGTAAAGGTGGGACAAATCATAATTATCATGTACGGAGAATAACAGTATGATCCATTAATCAGCTGAGGGAAAATAGTTGATACCGATGAATAGCCAATGGTCTGATTTAGTGTATGATGTGGCCCACTCAATGGTTGGATTCTTCCAATATTTTTTCTAAGTAATCCTCATGGTATGATCCACCAATTTCACGGCTCTGATTTTACATTAAATGACAAATTATCAGAAACCAAAGACGTTGTTGATTAAAAATTCAATACAACGTAGTACGGGAATATTTTCTCGCCTAAGTATTGGACGCGGCCCGCGGGTTGTGGAGTGAGGCGGTCACCTATCTTTACCGTGGTATGAAGACTACGGAGGCCCAAAGTGATGTTTTTTATTTTATCCACGCCGTCCATCAGTTTTTGCAGATCATTTTAGGTATGGACTCAAAATTGAAGTATATCCAAAGGTCAGATGGACCACACAATAGGAAAAAGTGTGGATAATGATGTCTACGGTTGAAACCATCTAAGGCGAACGATGATGGTTAGTTGTTATCCAACATGTTCGTAAGGTTTCATAGAGCTGATCTGGATGAAGGGAAAACACAAATATCATCGTGATCCAAAACTTCTGTGACCCCCAAGAAGTTTTGGACAGTAAATGTTCAATTCCCACTGTTTTCTGTGGTGTGGTCCCCTTGTGGCTTGTATGTGCTTAAATTTTTGTTTAAATCCCTACAATGAGCTATAAAAATGGATGGACGGCGTGGATAAAACATAAACAACACTATGGGCCCCACAGGGTCTTCACACCACGGTACCGTGGTGGTGGGCTGGGCGCCTCACTACACAATCCGCTTCCATAAGTACGTTCGTGTGCATGCACGCGTGAATGAGCATAAAAGTATACGTGTGCATGCGCTCACCCACGTGTGTGCGGAAGAGAGAGTGATGTACACGTGTGCATGCAATCAACGGTGAAATATGAAGCGCTTCAATGTTCAATAAGGGCGTGTTTGGGCGGAGGGATTAGGAGGAATGGTATTCAAAAAACAGAATTATTACCCCATGGCAGGGATTGTCCCCTGTTGCAATGGGATAAGATTAACTCAATGCTTTATTAGTGATACAATGATACATTGAAGGGATATATCAACCATCATTTAAAATTATTAGGAATAACACACATGTGTTAGATGTAAACTGTTTATTTATTTTGTTACCTCATTTTATGGCATGGGCATAAAAATGAGCCAGATCCAAAACTTATATGCCCCAGAGAAGTTTTCCACGGCAAGCATTCAATCCTTGTTGCTTTTATGGTGGCGTTCACTTGAGCTTTATATTTAACTGATTTTTTAACCCATGCTCTGAAATAATCTTGAAAAATGAGGTGGACTGTGAATATAGCCCACACATAATAGTGGAACCTACACAATTTGCTAACATTAAGTGAAATTAGCACAAGACCCAATGCAATTCCATCCGCAGCTTTTCCATTCTTGCCAAACTGGAGTAGAATTGGCACATGACCCGATGCAACTCCATCCCACCTAATCCCTTGTAATCGCACTTCCCAAACACGCCCTAAGTCTAATGTAACATCCCATCAATCTGAAGGCTAGAATCAACGGTTATGATTCTCGTTCCATGGACCATCAATGTTAATGACCACCAGATGGACGGTCCTGATTCCCTGATTCACCAACCATGCATCGACATGTGCGGTGCAGTGTAGCAAACGAACCAAAACCACTCATTTTAATTGATTGTTTTTTATTGTATACTTTCAGTACAGTTGGCATCAAGGTCATCACGGCAGCCTTGACCGTACTGGGCCCCACCACCGGCAGAAGGCTGAAGGCAGCTTTCCAACGGTGTCATCTTCAAACGAAGCCTCCATGTGCCTTCCCGTCTTTTACTTTCTTCAAAGCCTGAGGGAGCACTGGATTTAGTAGTCCCGCGGACGATCCAAAATTATAGTAGAGATGTGTCCATCGTCATACGTGGGTCCCTGGTGACTGTAGCCATTCATCAACTTAGACGGCTTACTTGCAAAAGATCTTCGATGGGACGATCCTGGCCCAATGTAAATGTTTGGCCTTTTCTAGATTTAACCGTCCATTTGCAGGAAACAATGAGAGCCATTAGATCATCCATGGAGCTGGATTTTCAAAGCATGAGCGATCATGATGGGGTTGTACAGGATGAACGGTTCTGATCAGTCCCCTTGTATAGTGGACCTTCAAGTGATTTATGTTCCCATATTGGACTGCCAATGCTTTTATCAGGTGAAGCTGATTAAAATCTTAAAGAATCGAAGAAGCATACAAAAGGTTATTGTAGTCGACGTGAGAGACCATGCACATGTAAATGCTACTGCCGTTCGTCCAACGTAAATACATATTACAGAGAGAAGATAAGGTGGAACCCGGAGCACCGGAATATGGTAGCTTCATGTCTCCATAGTACATCTCGACTAGTCATTTTGGGACCGTTTATCTAGTTTTCCATGCTGTGGATGAAAATTGATTAGAAGTACCAATAGATCAAATGATCCTAGCGGTTAGATACGGCTTCGAAGTGATGCTGTAAAACAAGCGTAGTTATTCCCTGTGGCATTACGTGGCCCAAGCTCTGTGTGGCCCACCTCCATGTAAGTGTTTTATCTAGGCTGTCCATCCGTTTTTCCAGTTCATTTTAGGGCATGAGACCATACCATATAAAACAGTGGGGATTGAATCCCCACTGTTTATTGTATGCGGTGAACTTGAGCTTTAGTTCTACATTATTTTTAGGATCACGACCTAAAAATAGGCGGCAAAACTGATGAATGGCTTGGATATAAAACGTATATATTTTCGTGGGCCCTGCGTAGCTCAGGCCACGTAGTGACACAGGAATATCCAGGCCGTGGGTGGCACGGGCTACTTTCAACGTTAGCCATCTTTTATAACGTAAGCCATCCATCATGCGATAGACCATATGGACGGCTCTCTTTCTCTCACGTCGGCCCAGCCAGTCGCAAGAAGGTTTCCTTTACGGGAACGGATTGGCTATTCTCCCCGTGCCACCAGTCAATGGCTGATGGTTGGTGCTATGTGGGTTCTACAATGATGCATGTGTTTCATCCCTTCCGTTTATATATTTTTTGAGATTAGTTTATAGGACAAGACAAAAAATGAGTTATATCCCAATCTCAAATGGACCACATTACAGGAAATAGTATTGAATGAGTGTCCATCATTAAAAACATTTTAGAGGCTATAAAAGTTTTACATCAAACTTATTTTTATGTTTTACCTTCATCTGGGCCTGCATGATCTAATCAACAGATTAGATGTCAATTAAACAGTACATTAGGCCTTAAGAGGATTTTAATGGCGGATATCCTATCACTGCTGTTTTCCTGTGGTGTAGTTCATATGAGATTTTTATCCAAAAATAAATCTCTAAAATGATCCGTAAAAATCGATTAACAGAATGGATGAAACATATACATCATGGTGGGGCCCACCGAGGACCGACCACCAGCCACGGGGCCGGTGGCAGGGGGAGTAGGTGTACCGATCGGTACGGTTCTACCATGTGATCCCCACTCTGACACGCATACTTCGAGCCTATATACCGTACCACATCACACCACATCATATCATGACCTACTTTCGCCTGGACTGCAGTGAAACCTGCACCACATCCAACATAGGACTGCAGTACACGAATCAGTCGAGATTTTTTTTTTGTTAGCTCGTTGGTACACCGACCGTCAGTTCAGACTTCGCTCTCAGCTACCCTACTGACTAGTGAATAGATGACCAGACCTCAGCGTTGAGACGAGGTCAAACAGTGGAGATTAAACACTAACCATTAAAAAAAGTTATATTTGTGTTTTACTTTCATTTAGGTTTGTGTAATGTTACGAAAATGTTGGTTGTGACCTTCTCAACTGGTTGGATGGAAAATAAACAATTGGGTGGAATCCATGAAGATTTTAATAGTGGGGATTCAATTAAGGTTGTTTCCTGTGGTGTGGTCCACCTAAAGATTTGGGTTCGCTTCATTTTTCTCATAATGTCCTAAAATGAGCTGTCAAAATGGCTGGACCGTGTAGATTTAAAGTCCATACATCACCGTAAGTCCCACAGTCAGGGGTCCCACCCACCTCGGTGGACTGGGGATCCGCCGAGCCACGCCAATCAGCTGTCTGTTTGGTACTGGCCAATCAAATTTTGCCACGTCATTTTAACGCGGGCGGTGTAAGTTTAACTACCCAATCAGCTTTTTTATACTCAGGTAGAATGTGGCATTTGATATACGTCATTCAAAATTCCATACGTGGCATACATCACTCGAATCATGCCAACTAAAGTGACGAACCCACGATCTTTTAGTCATGGTCCCAAAATCGAATTTAGTTGAACATTCCTAGCCTCTGATTCCTGGACGCTTGTTTATTAAAATAGAAACAGTGGATAATTTCAATGTCATGGGCCATTAAATCTCCACCAAACAATAGGAAGATACCCAAATAAGCATGATTTTTAATGAGAAATGTTCCACTGCTCTCTGGGTACTGTTAAGTTATGATACTCCTAGTTGCACCGGTTCACTTGGACAGTCTAATCAATGGATCTGAACTGTCCATTAAGTCCAGAGCACATCTAGTTAGCTACAAGGGAAAAAATGGAACTGATCAGACGGTCCAATCTATCCCTGATTTGAGATATTTTCTACAGTCATCCTTTTTCCATGTCACGGATCGGATGGTTACAATTGCCTAATAGAAGTGATTCTTTAGAATCATCATCAGTGCATTATGGCATCTAATAGATAGATGGATCGATTAGTTTATAGGACCTTTTTTGTGTAAAATATATTGACCGTCCATATTAAGGGACATTGATAAACGGTCAGATCAGTGTCATGTCTGTGTGGTAGCTGATGAAATGCGCGTTGGACCTAATAAACGGACCAGATCAAGGTATTGGATTGTATAAGTGTCCAATACAACTAGGAGCACTATCATTAATAGTCCTCTGACAGCACTGGAGAGTTTCTCATTTTTAATTGGAATAACTTGTCTACCACGTATGCCATTTCTAAGGGCCTGTGTATTATCCATTACCTGCCAGAGCATCAAAGTCCTTTCCTTATTTTTAAGTAAAAGATTTGAATTGTGGGCCACACATTGTATCAATCTCAGTCTATATTGCCATTAGTGACATAATCTCTGTTGCCCCACACATGTATAATTGGGGAGGAGCTGATCTAGTGCCCCTGCGAGGAACGGACATTTTCATCCCTCCATATCCGATACCATAAATATCACACACGTGTGGAGTGATCCTAACCATCCATTCCGTAGGCCCAGCATTTGATTAACCATCAACTAAAAATTTCTTTGATTGGACTATAACGACCATCTAATAAGTGACCCTTTTCCCATTAACAGTTAGGACAGTCTAAAGAGTGTTGTATTTTTACTATGGCCCATTCACCATCGCATCTACTGAATGGACAGTTTGGATCAAATCCTGCAAGCAATGGATTGGAAATCAAGTGACTCTTTTATTTTAACCGTCCATTCAGTGGTCACCAATTGCATGCTTGCAGATGTCCGGTCATTGGGACTTTCTGGCGTATTCCATTAGAAATGGGGCCCAGTACGTGGACAGCAGGGATTGACGTGCACATATGACACATATATTGCTTGTGAGATCCAGCTGTCCAGATTTTATCATTTCCCTTCAGGGATGGAATCAAAGGCTACATCACGGGGCCCAGCATCTCTCTCAATGCTTAAATGCACTTATTTAACACGTGGAAAAGAGGAACATATGTGCGAGACGCTATCCACTCTGGGAGTGTGATTAGATGCTATATCTCATAAATCTGGTCGTTACCATCATCAACCTGGCCCCACATGTTAGGAGATTGATCAACGGTCCAACTTACACTGACAATTGTGTCCAATTTGATGGACGTATCAGAATAAGTTTTGACATAAAACTGGTATCCAGTGGGTATCACAACAGGAGCAGTTCGGATCTTTCACACGTGTTTCTTGTTACACGTGTGAGGCAAGCACACTCTCATGGTCCTAATTAGCATTCCACTCTAGCACTAACTATTCAGATAGGGCTCGGCAGAATCCAACCCAATGTAGCTGGATTGGCCGGATTCAAACCTAACCAAAGGCTTAAATCGGTACGGTTCGAGTAAGACTACTCAGATCCAATTATACACTGGATTGTGATCAATTCGGATCGATCGGTACTATATAAGTAATACTTTTTTATTTTTATTTTTTTATTACCTGCCTCACCCGAACAAAACCATAATCCCTGCGTTCTCTTTCTCTACTCGAATGGCGCCGCACGTACCCATCTCTCCTCCTTTCTCTCCCCTCCTCTCTCTCCTTCTTTCCCACATCTCTTTCTTTCTCTCCTCCTTTCTCTCTATCTCTCTCCCGATCTTGATTCAACCTAGTCCAGATCGACTATACAAACTCAACTTGATCCGACTCGGTTCGATTTCCCTGACCAAATCAGACTCGGTTTGGGTCAAGTAGCAATGATTCAAATCAGATCGAGGTAGCTTATTAGATTCAGTCTGAATCGAATTGAGTTTGGATCAGGCTCTTGAAAAAATCCGATCAAATAGAGTTGAACCCAATCCAACCTGACCGGACTCCATGCCCATGCCTAACTAACATGAGTTACACTCCTGCATGAGTTTCGAACGATTTAAAAAATGATGGTAGCTCATCCTTCTTACATGTGGGCCCAAGGCACCACCACGCAGATCATCTGAATTGTGGTTCCCACTATGAATGTAGCATAGATCTAAAATCAAACTGATCACACAACGGCAGCCATCCATTTAATGGAGGGTAAATAGTAAAGCAGTGAGTGGTCCAAATCAGATGGTTAATACCATCATCTCAGTGGAAATTTTCAATTATGCCCCATCAACGCTTAGGTCAGCAATTTTGACAGTCTGAACCGTATATCTACCTAATATGTACGTTTGAAGAGTAACCATCATTTTTTTTAAATGGTGCAAAACTAACACAGTAGTCAAGCGTATCAGGACACAGTCACTCTCGCAAACAAAGATGTATTTCTCTTGCGCACGCACAAAAACATAGATGTGTGTCATCCTAGTTATTTCAGCAATGGTACACTTTGATTCGTACATGATATCCAAGCCGTCCATCATGTTCGCCTCCTCAGGTTCTCCTAGCCACCCAAAAATCCATACACTAAACCCACATAAAACAGATGAACCAGTGATGCCCAAAAGACCCTCCAGATTGTATGTGGGGCCCATCATGTTTCTATTTTCCATCCAATCCATTCAGAAGATGTGCCAACTAAGATTAACAGATACCCAAAAATTAGGCCATTCCAAAACCCATGTGGGCCATAACACCATGAGATTTTAGAAGTTTTATTCATGATTTCACATGGTGTGACCCACATGAGTTTTTGGTCTGTCTGAATTTTGGGTGCCACATATAAATTGAGCCACCACACGTAATGGACGGATTAGATGTATCAGTGTACCACTCATCACGTTTCAGGCATGAATTGACTGAGTCAACCCCTGCTCGGGCGAGTCGAACAAACATCCAACTTGGGCACGTCTTGACTCGATCCCAGTCGCTAAAGACTCTCCTCTATTTCAAATAGACAATCCAGAAGAGGTTCTTGTCATCTACCAAACGTCTCTAACCAAATACTCATATTCGTTGCAATTGCCTGCCACTTCATTGCCTTCATTGGCCGGTACATTTCAATCTCCAAAAGGGACTTATTTGGTATCTCCACCAAGAGTGCCATTCACACGCGGACGCATCATGATTGGACGCTTTCTAGGGGGTGGCCCACCCGCTATGTACAGTCCTTATCAATTCATCCATCACAAGGACCACTTCCTTGTATTTTTTTTCCTCCAATACGACAAATTTTCACTACAAATCCCTTTCATGAACTAGAAAGATTAGAACCCTCCATAGGAGATAACCTTCCTACCCAATCACAGCGCATGGCAGTGTTAAAGTTGTGTTAAAATTTTATTTTATTTTTTTTTTAAAAAAAAAAAAAAAAAACAATGTAAACCTTGCTTGCTAGTGATGTGGATGTGATATCAATGATCTTAGTTGTAGATCACAATGACCAAGTGTTATATATAGATGAATATATTACTATGCAATAAGTAATATATGGAGTTGTATACATACATACACCAATGAGAATTAAATGAGAGGAATTTGTCCGGATGTACTTGGAAATTTAAGATGACACAAAGTTACAAACTAAGGGGGAGTAGTGGTCCATGGGTCTTAAGGTCTTAATACCCGTTTAATTAGACCGTGACTGCCCAACAAGTTATAAAATAGATATGTGGTTGATATCATCATTAATTATGATCATAATAGATGTAGTCATCTTGTATGAGGTGATTGATGACGAGTTTGGATGAAAGGTTTCTACAGCAAACATGGTAATGTGTCAGTGTGCATTTACCCTATATAAGAGCGTGAGTGTGTCATGGATGCAGGCTAGCTCCTAGTGTACAGATACTTGTATTGGTAAATCAAGGTTAAGTCTCTATATCAAAAGGCGTATCATGTTTAGACTATGATCGACTTGAGGATGCATTGGTTCTTATTAAACCATAGACCTGAGGATGTATGTGAAGGCTCAAAGTCTTGATTACATGCATTTTTAGTTCGCTTTACAAAGCCATCATGTGGCTAATGAAAATGGGTGAGGTTAGGTGCATCTATTAAGAAGTTCTGTTAATACTCACATATGTAAACAAAGGATCTGTTGGTTTCTTATGAACTTATTTATGGCGTAAATTTTGAAGATCAAATGTTCATTAAGTGACTTATTTTCTTTGGGCCCAGTACTTGAAGCTTTGGCCCAGTACTTGAAAAACTTTAAAAGATTTTGCAATTGTTTTTAGTCGTTAACTTTTAGTTTGATCGTTATATTTTTTTTAACCACACTTGATGATAATATGATGATTCAAATCCAAGGGTCCACAACTTAATTCGCGTAACCATTGGGTCTTTGGTGGATGACCATCACAGTGAAAGAATTGGATCAAATATACATACAAGGGATAATATAAGATCAAATAATTTCATTATGGTACCACCTAGATCCATAGTTCAACTGGCAGACTGAGTGGAGATACCTCGTTTCAACACTTGGGGTCTTGATATCGATCCCTAGAGGGAGTGGCTAACATGGCGAGTGTGTATGGACATGGATGTGTACTAACAAGCTAACCCAAAAATAATAATAATAATAATAATTTGATTATGGTAGGACATAAAATAAAATAAAATAATTAAAAAGAAAAAAAAAAAAAAAAAACCTGTAGAAGTACCATAATTGGTGTTTTTTCTAAAACCCCAACATGCTACTTCTGTAAATAGATAATATCCTAGGGAGGAAAAATCCTAAGCAAGCCCTAAAAAGAGCCTTAGACATTCCCGTGTCACTTTACCAAGAGAACAGAGAAAAGTAGAGAAATATGTAAGACCTCTATTAGGTATGCCCGTATATAAACATTGATTTAGATATAACAGTTGGATTACATGGACTGAGCATACCAGTGGGTTCCACAGTGATTCTGATCATTATGCTTATTTAATCTCTATGATTGATGCATAAATTAATCCTTATTTATTCCGCAATAATTAAGTCTAACAAGAGAGTAAGATCACCCTCTCTCTACTCCATCACATGTGTGTAACGTGTGAGTTCCACCTGTGTGAACATTTTGTGTTAAGCTTGGTCTTATCCAATGGCTAACATGATTCACTCTCATCTCTCCTTCATCTGCAATAAATCAAGGAGAGGCCTCCTGATTTAAAAGATTAGTAGTGACATGTTCAAATTCACCAAACATGTTCAAATTCATGATTTTTTATATAGAAGCTTTATATTAGCAAAATAGAGATCTTTAGGGTTAATCACAAATATGATCATTTTCAAAAATTTAATTTTGCATTTTCAAAATTAACCGAATAGCACATAGATCATGGTCCACCTTGAGATGATTCCTATAAATGTGTAGACAACAAATATTGATCCTTACAAAACTTTCCCTTTAAGGCAATTTAGGTGCCACTTAAAAATGAGGTTGGATTTTTTTTTGGTAAGGATTAAAAATAGTCTTAATCTTTGGTAAATAATTATAATTAACTAAAATGATAGCAACTCATTTCTTAAGTAGCATCCAAATGTAACAAGCCCTGCGTGATAATTGAGATTCTTCATGGGTCCATAGAACCCTTTAAGTCGCATTTGGAAATACTATAGTGTGTTGGGATTAGTTTTTACCTAAGCCTAACCATCAACTTAGAATTCTATAGCGGCGCGGAAAACGGAAACCGCACATCATAGGATTTTAGTTTTCCATACTTAAAATTAAGAAGAGGAGTATGGACAATCGAAAACCCGGCCGATCACATCATAAACCATATCTCCCAAACACAAACTTATAGGGAATGACACCGATAAACTTTTTCAATGGATAATCTTTGCCCCTAATTATTGCTTGTGGGTCATGTAACGAACGTAGTACGGGCAAATCACTCGTACGATCTTATCGACGTGTCATGTTGCTGTCCCAACCCCTTTGGTGGCACGTCTAAGTCAGCATTTTCATCGCGGAACTAATCACAAAGACCCATAAAACCCTTCCCTATGGAAGATTATTAGTTCATGAAAATGATTGAAGCTTCATTGACAAGGAATTGAAAACAAGATGGTTGGCCCAAGCCATACCAAAATTGACAACTAGATAATTAACAAAGTCGCACTCAGATAAATAGTAGTTAATCCTTAAAGCCCTCATGTAATCTCATTGCAGATCGGCTACTCAAAGGGCCACGGAATTGGGCGATCCATCGAAGTCAGGATTTACTCAGATGGGCAAATCAGATCGACGATGTGTATCAACATTGTATGATGATTAGACTACCAGTTGAAACCATGGAATCATGAAAATCATGGAGGGAAAATTTTGAAATCTCTACTCTATGAAGGGTTTAATGAATGAAAGTAATTGGAATTTACTGATAAACCTTTGAAAAGAAGATGGATTGCTTTAAACACCCTATTAAGCAATAATCACAGGGTAATGTTAATATTTTTTAGCCATAGAGGCTATTTTTATTTTTTTTAGAAAAGTGGGAGCACCATCTGTAACTTTGTTGATGAAAAAAAATATCATGTATAGTTATTTGGGTGGGCCACAAAAGCTAATTAATCGGATATGTAAAACCTTTTTTAGAAAATGATAGAATTTTGAGCTCATGGATAAAACCTATCTGTTGTGTATTTCAAACCCAGTTAAGGCCAAAATGCCACATACATCAGAAGGAATCTTCTCAAATCTCTTCTATAATCTAATTCCAAAATCTCCTCACTAAATCAACCCCATGGATGCCACAAGTGCCACTTTTTCTTCTAAAAGCTAGTGATAAGCTGATTAATCGAGGAACGGAAATCTTTCTAATGGAAAAGTATGTAAGTGCATGAAAATGATTGAAAAATATTGAGAGAGCCTTGAAAAAAGCTGGAATTTTGGATAATTAAGGCCCTTCTAATCAGAAAGCCCAAAAGTGGCCACTTTTTCTTTATACATGGCATACATGTAGATCAATCAAAGCAATCCAAATCATGGGAGCCACTACAGATAAGCACAACCACTAAATTAATTGGATTGATTAGACAACACTAACCTCCTATTAATTGGAAATTGTATGGATTTAGACACAATCGGTTCTATGAAAGCATTTGGATGGTTCGGATCATCTGATCAGGACGGTTTTGGGTAGTGGCCGATCCAAAAGTGGACCCCACAATTTGGACGGTTTAGATCAGGGTATGTGTATGACACGTGTGACATTGATATGTGCATGTGGACCAAAAGGGGATGCTATGGTTAGGAGTGGGTAAACGATCAGTTCTTTGCTAATTAGTTAGAGAACATTGAAAAGAATGAATAGAAGACTTTGTAGACGTGTGAAGTAAGTTTGAGAGTTGGCCTTTTGGGGTATTTGGTGGGACTGTTAGTGCAAAGCTTTCAGCTGTTTATGTGGTCCCACCACTCTCTCTTTTACGTTAGCTGGAGATTGAGGTGACATCCCATGAAGAAATTTCCTATATAAACTCAATGGTGTTTGTGGTCTATGCATCATTTGCCAACACCCCCCCCCCCCTCTCTCTCTCTCTCTCTCCAAATTATAGTTTACATACAGAGAACTTTTACTTTCAATACCATAGACTTAAAATTGAGAATAAACCAAAAAAAAAACAAAACTCTCTCTCTCTCTCTCTCTCTCTCTCTCACCACACCACACCAACACGCAGGTACAGAAACACCATGTCTCTCACACGTGCAAACACATATCAACGTTTGCCCTTAGACCATAATGACCAAAGAAAGAAACTCATCTCATGGGCATGCTCAATCTCCTTACTCCTTTCACTTGCAACACTCTCATGTCTTGTAACAATTAAACTACAAGAACCCAACCCAAAATCCACACCTTCTCATATTCCCCACTCCATTGTCTCAAAAGCTATTACCTCAGCCGCAGGCTCTTCCCCCAAATCCCCAAAAGATCTCTTCCACCTCTCAGTCCAGCTCTCCATCACCCACGCCCGCAAGGCCCTCACCCTCGCCTACGATCTCACCGTTTCAGATCAAAAGCTAGGAACCCACTCACCCTCTGGCATGCACGATTGCATCGAGCTACTTGATAGTAGCTTGATGCAACTGTCCGACGTTGTGGACCCCACAAGGAGCTCGACCTCCGACGACATCAACACATGGCTGAGCGCAGCCCTCACGAATCAGGTTACATGCATCGATGGACTGGAGAATATCCAATCTCCCACAGCAACGGCCATGATGGAGCGAGCACGTAACCTGACTCAGCTCATTAGTAATTCACTTGCACTGTACAAGTCCGTAGTGGGCCATGTGAAATCCGGTGGGACCCGGAAATTGCTATCCGATGGATTCCCCGAGTGGGTATCTGTGGCGGATAGGAAGCTTCTAGAAGCTTCCGTGGATGAACTCCGGCCACACGCTGTAGTAGCCATGGATGGGACTGGTACACATGCAACTATAGGTGAAGCGCTTCTAGCGGTTTCGGCGGTGGGAGAGGGGAGTGGCAGAACGGTAATTCATTTGAAAGCTGGGACCTATAATGAGGACGTGAATATTCCCGCCAAACAGAAGAATGTCATGCTCGTGGGAGATGGGAAGGGGGTAACGATTATTACCGGTCATAAAAATGCTGCGGACGGCTCGAGCACCTTCGCTTCTGCGACTGTTGGTATGAAAATCCTTGTTTTATTTTTAATTCTAGATATTAAAAAAATGGATGATCGTAGAATCCTAACCATCTGATCGGTGTGGCCCACAGATATATGCTGCAGGAAAAATATGCAAATCCTGATGACGGTTAAAGATCCGACCGTTGTGGTTTTTGAAATATGGACCGCACATGGTAGATACCGCCTAATGGACGGTGTAGATCTTATCCATCTCCATCATCCTTACCATTTGACCCCACTTGGTAGATGCCACTAATGGATGGTCTAGATCTCACCTGTGTGCGTCACGCTGGCTTTGGACGAAAACCTATGAGAAATGAGAAAAATTTTGATACTCTGGCGGAGTGGTATAGATGATACTCAGGCACCGATTGATAGGTTGAATACGATAATCTAACTGTCCAATCATGTGTCCCAGTTTTAGATGTATTATGAACAAAAATTATTATTCTTTGATCATATGACTATGCTATTGGTGGACATTTATTGGACGCTTAATAATGCACGGGCGGCCCAGCTGGTGGCCTAAAGCAGGGTGGCCCACCTTAGCATATTCCACGTTTTTCACTTTTAGGAGACAGGGAGGCCCAGTTAGGAATGTGGATGATGAAACGTACGGCCCACGTAAATCCACCAAAATAAGGTGATGAGATTTGGATAAACCCAAAATCCATTTCTGGTGCCTGCAATAAAGATATGGTGGGCCGCACATCTCGTCATTGTCGGATCTGTTGTCTTTCAAACAAGGGAGGATTTGCTGTGTCCCCAACCTAACGAATGTACGGTTGGTACGTGTTCGGATGTACACAACCGTACATGTGGGCCACGTGGCCTGGTTACCCAGGTCATTGATTTGGTGGTTGTGAAATTTCCAGATTTGGAATATTGTAGCCATTCAATGCATGACCGGCGAGCCTAGATTGGGTTAGATTAGGGATACCGTGGGATGAAAAAATTAGCATGTAACACGCTTCCTTTTTATACTTTCTTTTTTTTTTATTATACCGTATAAAGCTTTTTTGGTTAAAGTAAATTTTTTAAGTATAAAAAGAGAGTTTTGGACAAAAGCACTCCTAAATTTAAAGTTAAAATAGCTGAAAAAGTAAGGGTATCTTTCATCTTTATTGGGTTATCCGTATAAGTAGATGTCTAGTTTGATAAAGTAAGTTTTATTTGAGTTGAAAAAAAGAAAGTGGATGAAAGGTTGAGTTTACGGTAAAAAAAAGTTACCATACCGATGTTCGGCGATGGGCCAAGTAGCCTGACCATGTAGGGAGTGGAGGTGCGGCCCTGACTGTGGGGCCATCTTGATTTATGAATTATATATCAACATCGTTTATCTATTTTTTTCAACTCATTTTAGCTCACGAGCCTAAAAATGAAGCAGATCCAAATCTCCAGTAGACCACACCAGAGGAAGCAGTAATAATAAATCATTAAAAACTTCTCAAGGGTCACAAAAGTTTTGGATCAAGCTGATATTTTTTTTTTCTTTTTTTCTTCTTCCAGCTGGATTTGTTTAACCTCATCAATAGGTTGAAGGGAAAATAAATATTACGGAGGCCATTTGATTGGGACCTAAAAAGTTTTTAATAATGGGCATTCAATCACCACTATTTCCTACGGTGTGGTGTGGTGGACTCGAGATTTCGATCTACTTAGTTTTTGGTTTCATACTCTGAAATGAGTTGACAAAACAGATGGAAGGTGTGGTTATACAAAATATACATTAAGGTGGGTCCATGGTTACTACTGCACCATGTTGGTCTAGGCTAGGGTTGCATGCAGGACCTTATACGGTCTAACAATTAACCTTAGGGGTAGCCTTAGCTTGAAATCTAACTCCAAGGCTAGTGATTTGGCTAGATCATGTCTTTATAAGTTGACCATGTGCATGTAGTTTAAAGACACTCGTCTTATTCAAGTCCCCTGCTTGCAAACTTTAGATTGAACCGTTTAAATTAATTTTTCATCCTCAATTTTTTAAATCCAATTTTTTTTTTCTATTTTTTGTTACACATGCACTCACATCATAATAAGATTTTACCACAATAGGTGCTCAAACCCATGACCTAGCATTCAAACTCCTATAAATCTAGCATTATATTTGAGCAAAAACCCATGGTAATTTTATTGTTACATACATAGAGAGAAAGAGGCATGCTCACCTATACGCGTGTCCCGAGCTCAATATTCAAATGACACCCCGTGAAACTCTTAATGACTAATTTTTATCCTGATTCAAAACTCTAGTGAGCCATAATAAAGAAAGATGAAAATCAAAAGAAGAAGTTATTTTCTTTTGTTATATCTCACCAAAGTTTTAGATCAATGTAAAAGTTTTGTACAGATCATTTCACTAGTATTGCATCACAGGTACAGTTTAGGGCCTGTTTGGCCGGGCAGATCCCATGGTATTAAGAGGGATAGGATTAATTTTAAGGTAATGATGGTGGTGTCAGTGGATTGTCTTAAGATCTATGGGATTGCTTATATCCCCGGACAAGTTTACTGGGTCTGTTTGGTACGCCCCCTATATCCCAGGATTTTACCTTCCAATCCATTCAACTAAGGGATAGGATCAATTTTAAGGTAACAATGACGATGTCAGTGGATTGTCTTAAGATCCATGGGATGGCTTATATCCCGGGACAAGTTCACTGGACCTGTTTGGCTCGTCATGCCTATCCAAGATACTGCCGATCCCATCCCTCCCTAATACCGTGGGATCTGCCTGGCCAAACAGGCCCTTAGATTATGGCTCACATCACGTGATAAGACCTCGAAAAGTTCACCGGTATAGTTGGGATTTTGGGCTTACATCACGTGATAAGATCTCAAAAAGTTCACCGGCACAGTTGAGAATTTGGCTCATATCACGTGGTGAGAACTGGAAAAGTTCTGATGAGATTAATGAGAAGTCACGGTTGTTTTACGGACAAAGTGAAGGCTGAGGCAATCTTGGCCGGTCATAGTCTATCCTTGTTACCACCCATACTACTCTTTCAGTAATTAAATATGGTCCATTTCTGTCAGGCATCACCGGCGAAGGCTTCATAGCTCGTGACATAACCTTCGTAAACAGTGCGGGCCCCAGCGGGAAGCAAGCCGTAGCCCTACGCGTCGGATCGGACAGATCAGTAATCTACCGTTGCTCCATTCAAGGCTACCAGGACACACTCTACACTCTATCCAACCGTCAATTCTACCGGGAAACTGACATCTACGGCACCGTCGACTTCATCTTTGGAAATTCGGCCGTCGTCTTTCAATCTTGCAACATCAACGCCATTAAACCTGGATCTTACGTGACGGCTCAAGGCCGTAGCGATCCAAATCAGAACACTGGAATCTCTATACATAATTGCAGGATCTCAGGGACGGCTGATACTTATCTTGGTAGGCCATGGCAACGATATTCAAGAACTGTGATCATGCAATCTTCATTGAGTGGTATCAATTCAGCTGGATGGCACCCTTGGAGTGGGAGTTTTGCCCTCAACACATTGTATTATGCTGAGTACATGAATTCGGGTCCCAGTTCGTCCACTTCGGGTCGGGTCGGGTGGCCCGGTTATCATCCATCGATCAGCGCATCTGAAGCGTCCAAATTCACTGTTTCTGGGTTTATCTCTGGCAACCAATGGTTGCCATCCACTGGTGTCCCGTTCGACGCCGGACTCTAGCTATGATGCACAGAAGGTGGTTTGTAAGTCGGACAGATGGGTCCATATCGTGTTATCGGGTAGTTTCCGTACGTGAGGTACGCGGGATGTGTAAGTGTGTGTATGCGTGCCATACGTGTGCTTTGTTATTTCCATTGTGCATGCACGTGCTCCTGCAAGTAGGGATGCGTGCACCAGATAAATGTTTGTACGTGTGGGAATTCTATGATCCAACTGTTAATAATATCGCATGTTTCTTCAGATCTAATCGACGGTTGAAATTTGATATGGGCTATCTGGGCAACCATGAAACTCGGTCGTATCATCTCTTATCAGCCGTTTCGGGCCGACGTGGGTTACCATCCATGGACTAATCCTTCTATGCAGGTAGTCCTGGGCATCGAGTCCGACCGAGGTAGGGTTGACCTGACTCGACCCGGTTTTGAAATAGACCTGACCCGAACTCGACCTGACTCAGTACTGAGTCCAGCATGCCTGATCTGATTCGAGTCCTGGTCTGGCCTGGACTAACCAGGACCATGTTCAACCTGGTCACAGGTACCGAGTCAGGTCGAGTGAGCACCGAGTCAAGTTGGGTGCAGCGGGTATTCACATGCCGAAATCATAGCTCATAACCTAAGTGCACCTCTGAAATTGCAGCCTATCCATCAACTATAGAATATCTCAAATCTGTAATGTCAAATTAGAGTTATTTATATATGATTGGGTTTTGGATCGAATCGAGTTACTGGATGACCCAAACTTGACTCGGTTTCAGTTTGAATTGGACGAAGTCTACTCAGTTGGGATCAACTCACCCTCTCGGTTCAAATCGAGTCAAGTTTAAATGAGTCTGACGAGTCGAGTCTGCCATGTCGAGTCATCTTGTGCACAGCTCTATATATAGGGTAATGCATGCCGGTTTACAATAACCCTACACCTGTTGATGTAAATGCGCTTTCTCGTTCTATCCTGAGTCAGGTGGGGTGGCTCAGCGAGTTGACTCAGTCAAGAGCATTGGCAATGCTCGACTCCTGGTGCCAATGCAGAGTTGGACTCGACTGACTCTGAGTCAACTCAGATGGGTTTCTTCTGACTAGTCCAAGTTACCAACGTGAATGCCCCGGAACTCCACCTACTAAACAGGCATGTGTAATGTCAATGGGTTGGGTTGGGTTGGGTTCGGTTGGGTTGGGCGGTGTAAGCCCAACTAGTATTACTCAACGTAGATCCGAACTTGCTTGAGCTCATAACAAACTAAACTAGTCCAGCTCAAGCCCAATCGGTATATTTATGTTGGAACTGAAACAGCGAGACAGCTGAGCCCATTAATCTATGGATGTGGATTGAAAACTTAGGCCCGTAGGATTACATGGTATGTAATTGCATTAGATTGGATTAACATGATTATTGCCCAATGATTGTATGTCTTAAAATACCATGGTGTTCTAGTGATTCACTTCCTATGTTTGGTATAAAATTCTTGCTATATAAAAAACATTCGATTAAATACAACCCCGTTTAATGGATCATGAAATTATAATCAACAAATCAAATTAACAATGGATGTAAGTTATTAGTACACGTATATAACTAAAATATCATGCGTAAAGGGTGTATATGGATGAACAGTATAGATAAAATACATGCATTAATATGGGCCCACATACGTAGTGAATTTCAAAATCTAAGTTGGCCAGGTTGGGCATATATTCAAGACTGGCTCAAGGTTCTGAACTGGATTGGACTCGACCGAGTCAACTCGGACGAGTTAGCAATCTACTTATGATTGCAAGCCTGTTCGTATTCTGTGGGGATTTGATGCAAAGGAGAGTATTGTCAAGCAATGAATTTTAGTCGCCTTACGCATGTATGAGATCTGAACCATTCATCTATTGTATCTTACCAGACCGTTGACTGAGTAAATTTCATATGGAACAGCACTGGTTGCTTTTTCGGGACCACCGATGCGATTTTCTGATCCAGGGTAGGACCAGGCGAAAGGTCCTGATTCCATACACGTGTGCCGCGTGTGGTGATACTGATGCTTATTGCTATCTTGTGTAATAATATTCGTCGAATCTCTCTAAAAAAGAGCTTTGCTAAGCCCACACGAATGTACAAGTCAGCTAACACATATGCCAGCGTGGCAGATATGAAATATCCAAGCCATCCATCAGGTGGACCGCACTGTCTGGATATTACTACCTGGAGTTAAAGGTGGTCAATTAAGGAGATGTTTGCTGGTAATAGATATACGTTGACGGATTAGAAAACTTCAGCCAAATTTTCACAACCGTAGATTTTTTCGGTTTATTATGGCCCACCTGACTGGTTCACCAACTTTGTATTTTGGGATGGCGAATCTATGTAGTGTTTTCCTTCTTATGGATGGCTTGGATTTTTCACTTGCTTACCGTGCTGGCATGTGTGGTGTGTGTGCATTAGCTGATTTTTCACAAAGCTCTAATCACAGAATAATCTTCCTTCCTCTCCACGTGCAGCGCATGTGAGATGGAGGCTTGCGAGTTGCAACTGTACGTGTGATTCAATGACTGCACGATGGATGAATCTACAGCGTCCATTCGGTGGCCCTGTCGTGGATGGTCCACTATTGAGAAACCCACAAATAATGCAATATTAGATGTTAATCACTGGCCATTAAATGGGCACTAGAAATGGACGAACCAACGGTCTGTATTCGGAGGAAAAGAATCTACGAAATGTTCGGCTGGGATCTTCCAATACATGCGACATCAAATGATCCCCACCTTACCAAACGGAGGCTGGGCCTTGAAAAAGCCCATTGAGAACCTTCGCGTGATCAGCATGTGATTCTCCGAGAACACACGTGTGAGATCTGAGCCGCTCATCAACCTGGACCCACTGCGTATGCAATATGATCCCGGAAGTACGCTGATGAAACGATCCTGAAGGTTGTATTTGATCATATCATCTAGACCGTTGGTCAACTTTTTTCCACCGAACCATCATATTCCTGAAATACATCAGGTATGGCTGACCGTCTGATCATGGTAACAGACACATCTGCGTTGGGGCCTCCATTGGGCGGTTCAGATCTTCCGTCGCGCAACATCTGTAGTTGGTGTGCAAGGAGTAACGTGTAAAATTAGAAAACCTCATTTTAAGATGTATTCTGTAGGGTGCGTTTAACACTGGCTATTGAACCGCCACAAGATAAATTCTATTCCCGGCATGTAAGGCTGTGCATGGCCCTAGATCAAGCTGTGAAATTGAGTACTTAATGTAGTCAGATTTAATTAGACGACAGAGTTATACAGAAGATGAGAACCACTCAAGTACATGAAAACTTTCAAGTAAGTTTTAAGCGGGCTCATTTCAACTCACAACTTGTCATCCAATTAAATCTCACCATGTCAGCCTACGCTGAACTCTATGCGTAGAGAGGAGGATACTAGGGTTAATTGGCATAAGGCTAGACTTGAGCTAGAGTATAAGCCTTGAGGGCCAAGTATGAGCTTAAAACTCTACATTATTTCTAAAGTCAGCCCATGTTTAGACTTAGCTATACAATAGCTTGTTAGCTCAAGAGGCTTGTTTGTTTTTCAAAATTTTGAAATTTTAGATTTTTTTTAAATTTTTTTTATTTTTTATGCTAGTCTAAAATTCGGTCATGTAGCATACATGGGAGATTTACAGGTGTGTTAGAATTGATTGGGCCTAATGTAAATTGAAACCACCAATCCCTAATGTCAAGATATAGCATAGCTTACTTAAGGGCCTGTTTGGCCGGACCAATCCCACGGTATTAGGAGGGATGGGATCGCGATATCCCAGGATATGCATGATGAGCCAAACAGACCCGGTGAACTTGTCCTGGGATATAATCAATCCTATGGATCTTAAAACAATCCACTGACATCACCATCATTACCTTAAAATTGATCCCATCCCTTGGATGGATTGGAAGGTAAGATCCCAGGATATGCCGGGCATGCCAAACAGACCCATGAAGTTGTCTGGGATATAGCAATCCCATGGATCTTAAACCAATCCACTGACACCACCATCATTACGTTAAAATCCATCCCATCCCTCCTAATCCCATGGGATTTGCCCAGCCAAACAGGCCCTTAAGGGGTTATGTATTCGTCAATTGTTAAGTGTGTTATTGGGTGATTTGTGGAAGTTGAGGAAACTCTTATGCAAAGTTTTTTTTTTTTTTTTTTTGTAAGCCTTAAAAATCAAGAATTTCTTAATGTGTAACAATTGCTCGACCGAACAAAAATAAGTCGAAAGTTGGATACAAAGTGTCACGCCCCAAACTCGAAAACCGGGCTGACAAAATTCCCGATTTGCCGAATCTGGCGCCGACAGCCTCCGTAGAACCCCATTCTCGGCTCCTAGCGGCCATTCGCCAGGTTCCGATCCTGGGATGCTACGAGGAGGATTTTCAACGTCAGTTTGATTCGTAATAAGCATAACCAAAGGCATAACCCACAAACAACAATCAAGAACTCCATTACATTTCCACTATGATCAAAAACTTTACAAGTACAATGAGCATAAAGGAAAATACAATGGTAAAGAACAAAAACTTCAAAATGATCTGCAACGTGCCCCTGCCTCAGCGCTGCTGCAAACCAACGTCACCTGCACGCAACAGTCGTGCATAAGCTTATAGAAAGCTTAGAGGGTGGTGAAAGTGTGTGCGCAAGGTACTAATATGATCATGCAATGTCAGAATAATGCGAAATATGCAGATGGATCCATAATATCATGAGTCGTATCAAGGCTATGCAATGCAAGACATGAATGGTATCGGCCATCCCAAGGCCATGCGATGTGCAATGCAACTCAAGCATACAGATCCTCATCTATGTCCACACATCAATACAGCTCAAATTTAGGATATCACCGGGGTCTAGTACACTCTAAACTAGATTGCCACCACATCACGCGTAATAAGGTAAGTGAAAAAGACCTCATTATCCGTCTATCAATATCGGGCGCGACTCGTCGATAGCGGACCCATTCTTCGAGCTGGTCAGACTCAGCCTAGCATTGCCCCCTACACTCGAGCGGGTAAGGCCGCACCCCCTTCCAACCGACCACGACACAGTGGAGAGCGCGACCATCTGGTAATCGGTACTCAACGCTCATCTATCCACTCGGTCTAGACGTTGGAGCAACCTCTTGGTACCATAAGGGTTTAAGGACTCTCACCCAGGGATATCTATATCACCTCATGTAGAACAAGATTTTCGGTATCCAATCCTGCCAACCACGATGCGTCTGTGGAGGCTACGGCCCTGATGTCGTTAGGGCGTACAATAACCTTGTCACGCAAATACGAAATGCATGATTCACGCTATCCAGTCATGCAACAAATTCTACGCATATCGTGCGCTCATGTAGGGTAAGACCGCCTAACAGGAGCCCATAAACAACCTGCCCGAAGGCATATGCAATGATCAGTCAATCCTCATATCAAGCATATATATGATGCGTATGATCATGAGTCATGAAACTATACTAAACATGTAAATGAGCGATGATCCATTCTTACAACGCAGATGGGCCTAGACGGCCTATACACAGCAAGTACAGCCCAGTAATGGGCCCTAAGGAGAGTCTTAATGTGGACATCCAACCAACATTACACTCGCAATGTGGACGTCAAACCAACATTTCTTCCAAGGTACGATCTTTGTAAACATTGCTACTTAGTCTGTATTGGAATTACACATTGCAATTGTAAGACCCGTATCTTGGTCCGTACCGTTCCACAGACTTCCGCGGTCTTACCGGTCGAATTCCGGCAAC
Organism: Magnolia kwangsiensis; assembly: GCA_037074715.1. Lineage (NCBI taxonomy): Eukaryota > Viridiplantae > Streptophyta > Magnoliopsida > Magnoliales > Magnoliaceae > Magnolia > Magnolia kwangsiensis. Next base: position 3,778,732 of record CM073577.1, on the reverse strand, counting down.
CTTCGACCCTTAAATGATATCGACACGCGACCCTGATCCATATACCGACAACCCGAGTCGACTCAACCCGATACCAATACCATACCGACCGCGCCGTTGTTGCGGTTCCGATGCCACGACTCGCGCACCGAGGTGATACCTTAGTCAAGAGATGTGGGCCAACGTTCGGTGTGAGAAAATGCCGCGCGTTGCGAAAACTAAGAAAATCTCTACGATGTGTCACATCAATCACATCAATCCCATCAATCAATCAATGCTTCAAGCCATCACATGTCAAGTACACATCACTTTATTCCATTTTCCCAAGCAACTACAAAAGTCTTCATCTCCCATACCTCTCTTACACAAAAAGCCACAAAAGTCTTCACCACCCATACCTCTCTTACACAAAAGCCACAAAAGTCAAAGATTTCTTACACAACCATCACTCACCGCATCCATCCATCACTCTCTCTCTCTCTCATACATCACTCTCTCTCTTTCTCTCTTTCTCATTCCAAACCTCCAAGCAACAAGCTTCCAAGCTCCATACGTATGAGGTTTCTCCAAAATTCCTAAGCTCCAAGTGGCCCACCTTCCTACTCCAAAATCTCCCATCTCAACCCTCCATTCTTCATCTTAACCATTAAAGTTGAAGCTAAGGTGCCAAGGAACCCCTAGGAGCAAGAAGATCGGACGGTGGGTGCCTCTATAGGGTAATTTTTCTTATTTTCATGGTGGACCAAGTGAGGCTTACCGATCAATGGTGTGGATCTCACTTGGGACCGTAAAATGTGGCCGATGGCCCATTTGGATCATCATGATCACTCCATGATGGGGCCATTCTCCATGGACCCTATCATGATGTTTATTTTCTTTAGAAAGGTCATCTAGACCATCCATATTGGTGGGGAAAGGATCTCCACCGTTGATCTTTAGTTTTGATGGTCACATGTGAAAAATGACCCACTTGATGTATGATTTCATGTAAGGGAGGGCCCATAATGTCGGGGTCCCTCCATCACAAGGCGTGTCCCACTCTCCATGTCTCTCTCTCTCTTTTATTTCTTTTCTTTTATTTTATTTTATTTTATTTTATTTTTATGCATTAGGATTGTGTGGCCCACTTGAATGGATCCCACCTTGAGATTTTATTTTATTTAAATCTTTATTCAAGTGGGGCCCACCTTAGACGATGTATCCATGTCACCCATCAGTGGTGGCCCACTTCATCAGGGCCCACCACTCTTTTAAAAATATATATATATATAAATGAAACCGTCCAGCGTCTAGGACGCTGGACGTTTCTAAAGAAAGAGAGTAAGGGGAAAGAAGGAAAGGGACTTTTTGGTGGCCCACTCGCTTAGGCCCCACCTTGATGTATATGTTCGATCCAAGCCGTCCATCCTCTTACCCACGGTATTTTAGCCGTTGGGTAGAAGTTTGGAGATAATCCAATCACCTGGTGGGCCATAGTGTCAAAAATTTCATCCTCACCTTTTAAATACATTTTTCTTATTTTATTTCATTTTCTTTCATCAAAAAAATTCAAACTTTGGACTCTTTCCGCCTGTTACGAGCCGTAGAATCCCATGGACGGATTGGATCTACTCGATGAGGACCCCAGACGTGGAAAACCCCAAAATCATGGGTTTTCAATTTTTTCCAAAAAAATGGCATGAGGCAGAGCCTCTGCGTTTCTGACGGGTAGCAGCGCTGCACGCTGCTGCGTGTAGCCCCAGCGACGGTGGGCGTCCTTACTGGGAACCCACAGCTCCAGCCATGGGCCCCACCTTGATACCTTTTTTGTCATCCAACCGGTCCACATGGTGGACCATCTCCTGAAGCGGGCCCCTGCCAAAAATCGGCCCCATCCGTTTATCAAGTGGTCCACACCATAGGGAATAGTGTGAATGAACATCTACCATTGAAGCTCTCTCTGGGCCCACAGAAATCTTGGATCAAGACGAAATTTGTGTTTTCCTTCCATTTGGGTCCCCCTGACCTTTTGAACGGCTTGGATGGCAAATGGACATTTCCGTGGGCCCCACATGGGACCCACAGTGTTGGACGTCTCATCCATCCACCGTCCAAGCGGACGGTGGGTGCCACCATGATTTATGTGTTTCACCCCCCACGTCCAGCGGACGGTGGGGCCCGCTGTGTATGCATGCGTGCGTGTGGGTGTGCGTGCGTGTGTGTGTGCAGCATGTGTGTTTATATATATTATACTACATTATATATACATATGATATTATATATATACTATTTATAATATATGTTGTTTATATGTTATTCAATATATAATATTCGTAATGGTGGGCCTACATGTGGGCCCCCACCCTTGATGCATGTGATGCATCCAAACCGTCCATCCATTTGATTTGTTTAAAGCATATGGGTTAGGCCCATTTGACTCATATAAGGCCTATGGGTTAGGCCCACTTGAAACACATAAGGCCTATGGGTTTAGGCCCACTTGATATGTTTCAAGTACATGGGACTAGGCCCATTTGATGTACTTCAAGGCCATGAAATTGGACCCATTGTTGCATTCTTAAAGCCCATGGAAGTGGACCCAGTTGATATATTGTAAGGCCCATGGGACTAAACCCATTGATTATAAAAAGGGTCCATGGGATTAGACCCATTGGATTTATTTGAGACCCATGAGTTAGGCCCATTTTATTTGATTAAAGCCTAGGGGTTTAGGCCCATTTGACTCATGTCAGGTCCATGGGTTGAGGCCCACTTGATCTACACGTGGGACCCAATTGGTGTGGCCCATTGGTCACATATTAGATGCATGAGACTAAGCTTATTTGATGCAATCCAAGGCCCACGGATTTTGACCCATTGCAATGCACATAAGACCTATTGGTATGACCCATTTATGTGGCTCATCTGATGAATAGAAGGCCCATAAGATATGGCCCATTTGATATATATGTAAGGTCCAATGAGAAGAACCTACGGTCCATTACAATGTGTAAATCCATTACAGACTAAGTACCGATGTTTACAAAGATCATGCCTTGGGAGCAGTGTTGGTTTGACGTCCACATTGCGAGTGTAATGTTGGTTGGATGTCCACATTAGGACTCTCCTTAGGGCCCATTACTGGGCTGTACTTATTGTGTATAGGCCGTCCAGGTCCATCTGCATTGTAAGATAGTTCATTTTAATATAACATGTTTAGTATAGTTTCATGACCCATGATCATACACATCATATGTATGCTTGATATGAGGATTGACTGATCATAGCATATGCCTTCGGACAGGTTGTTTATGGGCTCCCGGTTAGGCGGCGTTGCCCTACATGAGCGCACGATATGTGCAGGATTTGTTGCATGACTGGATAGCGTGAATCATGCATTTCGCATTTGTGTGACATGGTTATTTTACGCCCTAGCGACATCGGGGTCGTAACTTCCACAGATGTATCGTGGTTGGCAGGATTGGATACCGAAAATCTTGTTCTATATGGGGTACTATAGATATCCTTGGGTGAAAGTCCATAAACCCTTATGGTACCAAGAAGTTGCTCCAACGTATAGACCGAGTGGATAGATGAGCGTTGAGTGCCGATTACCAGACGGTTACGCTCTCCACTGTGTCGTGGTCGGTTGGAAGGGGGTACGGCCTTACCCGCCCGAGAGTAGGGGCAAATGCTAGGCTGAGTTTGACCAGCTCGAGGAATGGGTCCGCTATCGACAAGTCGCGCCCGATATTGGCAGACGGATAGTGTGGTCTCTTCCACTTACCTTATTGCACGCGATGTGGCGGTAATCTGGTTTAGAGTGTACTTGACCCCGGTGATATTCCATATTTTAAACTGTATTGATGTGTGGACATTGATGAGGATCTGTATACTTGAGTTGCATTGCACATCGCATGGCCTTGGGTTGGTCGATACCATTCATGTCTTGCATCGCATAAGCCTTGGTACGGCTCATGATATTATATATTCATCTGCATATTCCGCTTTACTCTGACATTATATGTTCATATCACTACCTTGCGCACACACTTTCACCACCCTCTAAGCTTTCTATAAGCTTATGCACGACCGTTGCGTGCAGGTGACGTTGGTTCGCAGCAGCGCTGAGGCAGGAGCACGTTGCAGAGCATTTTGGAGTTTTTGTTCTTTACCATTTTATTTCCCTTTATACTCATTGTACTTGTAAAGTTTTTTATCATAGTGGAAATGTAATGGAGTTCTTGGTTGTTGTTTGTGGGTTATGCCTTTGGTTATGCTTATTACGTATTAAACTGACGTTGAAAATCCTCCTCGTAGCATCCCAGGATCGGAACCTGGCGAATGAGAGCTAGGAGCCGAGAATGGGGTTCTACGAAGGCTGTCGGCATCGGATTCGGCGATCAAAAATTTTGTGAGCCCGATTTTCGAGTTTGGGGAATGACAGAAGTTGGTATCAGAGCATAACTTGGGAATAACCGAGAACAACATTACATGTCTGCTATGAGTGAAGAATGAATAAGTCCCGAAGTTCGGGTAACTTCGCGACCTTCCAATACAGATCATTAACGTGCGTACCTTCGAGAGTTTTAAAGTTGATAGGCGCCTTTGCTCTTTCCTGTAGGACATGACGCCTGGTAGAGTTACCCGGTCGACTCCCGCACCACCACCGGAGGATTCTGCTTCACCATCGGAGGCTCCAGCTTTACCCCCTGCGTCTCCCGTTCCACCCTCAGAGATCCCTGCTTCTTTCCCTGAGGATGACATTCCTCCACCTGAGGCCGATGAGGAGCCGACCGTGACTGTGAGTGTCTCTCAGTTACAGCAGATGTTACAGGCTGTGACAGCCGCACTCCAGGGACAGGGTAGGCGCCCAGTTGTTTCACCAGCTCAGGCAGAGCAGGAGCGCGCGAGCGCCTTACTTCGTGAGTTCAGACGACTTGATCCCCCACGTTTCCAGGGTGAGCCAGATCCGACTGCAGCAAATAGATGGCGCTCCGATGTGGAGAAGATCTTCGATACCATGTCATGTACGACCGAGCAGCACGTCCGGCTAGCTGTATTTCTCTTCCAGGGTGAGGCCGAGCATTGGTGGACCTCTATTACCCGTGTTGCAGGACCGGAGTATATCTGGACATGGGAAGACTTTGTTGATTGATTCGAGGAGTAGTATTTCCCCGACCATATCCGCCGTCAACGAGCTTTAGAGTTCGAGACTCTGGTGCAGGGAGACATGACTGTGGCGCAGTACGCGGCCCGTTTTGTGGCTTTATCGAGATTTGCACCATATATGGTTGATGACGAGGAGAGGAAGGCCCGCCGCTTCGAGCACGGCTTACGTTACGGCCTTCGAGGTCGTGTTATTGGGCATGAGCTCCCTACTTTCCAGGCAGTAGTGCGGAGAGCCCAGATTTATGAGACTGAGTGGGCCGGTTCTCAGTCTGAGCGTGGTCAGAGGGGAGACCGGAAGAGGCAGGCTTCTTCCAGTCCTTCCCAGCAGCGTCGACCACAGCAGCAGAGGCGCGCAGGTCGCCCAGTCTTCCGTGCACCATCAGCACCAGCAGCACCTCCACCACCACCTCAGAGGCAGTTCACTGGCACTTGCTTCAGGTGCGATGTGACGGGACACTGTTCATGGGAGTGTCCCAGCCCCCAACAATAGCAGAGAGGTCCACAGCAGCAGAGACCTCCACCGCAGCAGCAGAGACCCCCACAGCAGCAGCGACAGCAGCCTCCACCACCGAGGCCACCTCAGCAACAGCATCAGCATCAGCACCAGCACCAGCACCAGCCTCAGAGGCCACAGCAGCAGAGGCAGCAGTTTTGACCGCCTCAGCGACCCCATCAGCAGCAGCAGCAGCACTCTCAGAGGGGACAGACACCTCCCCAGCCAGCTCAGGCTAGATTCTATGCGGCTCAGCAGGATCCGCAGTCATCTGGTGGAGTTGTTGAGGGTATACTTCCAGTTTCTGCATGCATTGCACGTGTGCTGTTTGATTCCTGTGCATCGCACTCCTTTGTGGCCGAGAGCTTCTGTCGATCGGCTGGCTTACCGTTGGAGTCTGCTGGTGAGGGCCTATCAGTATCGACTCCCTTGGGGAAGACTGCAGTGTTGGGATGATTTTGCTCGTCTTGCCCCGTTCTAGTTGGGGATACCTTCCTGCCCGCTGATTTGTTTGTTTTGCCGATGTCCGAGTTTGACGTCATCCTGAGCATGGATTGGCTCGCCGAGTACTATGCTATATTGGACTGCGCCGCGAGGACCGTCACGTTCTGTATACCCGGCGTGCCACAGTTTCAGTTCGTTGCAGAGGCCAAAGGAGAGCGGTTGTCTTGTTTGATGTCTTGCGCCATAGAGGAGCTTGTCGCCGTTTGCATCGACCATTTTTCCATAGTATGTGATTTTTTCGATGTATTCCAGGAGATTCCGGGATTACCGCCTCGTCGACTCACCGAGTTTCAGATTGATCTCGTGCCCGGTACCGCGTCTATTTCAAAGGCCCCGTATCGTATGGCACCGTTAGAGTTATGGAAACTGCAGAAGCAGTTGGACGAGTTGCGAGAGTTGGGTTTTATCCGTTCGAGCAGTTCGCCGTGGGGAGCGCCGGTACTCTTCGTGAAGAAGAAGGATGGCTCTGCGTTGACTATCGCGAGCTCAACAAAGTCACGATCAAGAACAAGTACCCGCTCCCTAGGATTGATGATTTGTTCGACTAGCTGCAGGGTGCACAGTTCTTTTCGAAGATTGACCTGCGTTCCGGTTATCATCAGATTCGAGTCCGAGATGAGGACATTTCGAAGACAGCATTCAGGACGCGTTACGGTTATTTTGAGTTTCAGGTTACGTCCTTTGGACTGACCAATGCACCCGCGGTCTTCATGCAGCTGATGAACGAGGTTTTTCGTCCATATCTGGATCAGTTTGTTGTAGTCTTCAGCGACGACATTCTGATCTACTCGAGGACCCGTGAGGAGCACGAGCAGCATTTAGAGATTACCTTGCAGACCCTCCGCGCACACCAGCTTTATGCGAAGCTGGAGAAGTGTGAGTTCTCGCAGGAGGAGGTGAAGTTCCTCGGTCACGTGGTGACGAGAGAGGGTGTCGCAGTGGACCCCTCGAAGGTCCAGGCAGTGCGTCAGTGGAGCCAGCCCACGACTGCGACAGAGATCCGTAGTTTCCTTGGTTTGGCGGGCTATTACCGACGTTTCATCGAAGGCTTTTCTCGTATTGCAGCCCCGCTGACCAGGTTGACTCGGAAGGGCGCAGAGTTTATTTGGAGTGACGCCTGCGAGCGAGCATTTATGGAGTTGAAGGACAGTCTGACGTCCGCTCCTGTCCTCACTCTTCCCTCTGGGAGTGACGGCTTTATTGTATTCACTGATGCCTCGCATATCGGTTTGGGTGCTGTCCTGATGCAGCACGGGAGACCAGTGGCCTTTGCGTCTCGTCAGCTCAAGGTCCATGAGCTGAACTATCCTAGACATGATCTGGAGCTGGCTGCAGTTGTCTTCGCACTGAAGGTGTGGAGGCACTATCTATATGGGGTCAGGTTCGAGCTCTTCTCTGATCACAAGAGCTTGAAGTACCTCTTCTCGCAGTCTGAGTTGAATATGAGACAGAGGCGCTGGATGGAGCTCCTGAAGGACTATGATTTCGACCTTCAGTACCACCCGGACAAGGCGAACGTGGTGGCAGATGCCCTCAGCCGTCAGCCACGAGACTTAGTAGCGCACATGATGATTCAGGAGTGGCGGATGCTTGAGGATATTGCAGCGTATAATTTTGAGTTCGGCCTGCAGTCTTCCATTGTACAGTTATCGAGCTTGTCGATTCAACCCTCTCTTGTCGCTACGGTGATCGAGGCTCAGCAGGTTGATGAGTCATTGCAGATTTATATGGCTGAGGCGGCGTCTGAGGATCAGGCTGATTGGCAGATCGGTACAGATGGTGGACTTCACTTCAGAGGCCGATTATGTGTCCCGGATATTCCAGAGTTGTGCAGAGATCTTATGACCGAGGCACATCGATCGTGGTTTTCTATCCACTCGGGCTCGACGAAGATGTACCGTGACATGAGGCGACAGTATTTTTGGGCGGAGATGAAGTACCAGATCGTCAGTTTTGTGGCCGAGTGTAACACGTGCCAACGTGTCAAGGCCGATCATCAGAGACCTCCTGATCTTTTGCAGCCGTTGAGCATCCCGATGTGGAAGTGGGAGCACGTGTCGACTGATTTCATTATGGGTTTGCCGAGGACTCAGCGCGGTCATGACGCCATTTGGGTTGTTGTGGATCGTCTGACGAAGTCGGCACATTTCCTTGCGATGCGTGCGACTTGGTCTATGGACCGGCTTGCGAGACTGTTTATTGAGGAGATTGTAAGACTGCATGGCGTTCCAGTCTCGATCGTTTCTGACCGAGACTCGAGGTTCACGTCTCAGTTTTGGGGGAGCTTCCAGCGTGCGATGGGGACTGATTTGCAGCTCAGCACCGCGTACCATCCGCAGACCGATGGCCAGACCGAGAGGGTCAATCAGATACTTGAGGATATGCTTCGGGCCTGCGCGAATGACTTCGGGGGTAGTTGGGATGAGCATCTGCGATTGACTGATTCACGTACAATAACAGCTATCAGGCGACCATCGGCATGGCTCCTTTTGAGGCACTATATGGCAGAACATGCAGATCACCAAGTTGTTGAACCGAGGTTGGAGAGCGTCGTCTCCTAGGTCCCGAGCTTGTGCAGGAGACTTCAGATGCTATTGACATTATCAGGCAGAGGATGCGCACAGCTCAGAGCCGACAGAAGAGTTTTGCTGATCATCGGCGTCGTCCCTTGAAGTTTGATGTAGGGGATCATGTGTATCTCAAGGTCTCGCCCATGAAGGGCGTAGTTTGATTTGGAGCGAAGGGCAAGCTTGTCCCGAGATTCATAGGACCTTTTGAGATCACTAGGCGCGTTGGCGCCGTGACCTATCGGCTTGCCTTGCCATCACAGTTGTCTGGCGTCCACGACGTTTTTCACGTCTCCATGTTGAGGAAGTGTGGGTCAGACATAGTTTCCGTCATTGATTGACAGCCGCTGGAGGTTCGTGAGGACGCTTCTTACATTGAGCAGCCAGTCCGTATCCTGGATCGAAAGGAACAGGTCCTCAGAACCAAGGTCATTCAGTTGGTGAAGGTGCAGTGGGGTCACCATTCGGTAGAGGAGGCTTCGTGGGAGCGTGAGGTTGAGATTCAAGAGCGTTATCCTCATCTCTTTGATGGTTGATCATGTGATGTATTTTGTACGCTGTCCCTGATTCTATATAATGATATTATGACGTTTCTTTTCATGAGTAATGCTTAGTTGCGATGCTTGTGTAAATTTTGAGGACGAAATTTTTATAAGGAGGGGAGAGCTGTAAGACCCGTATCTTGGTCCGTACCGTTCCACAGACTTCCGCGGTCTTACCGGTCGAATTACAGCAACCGTCGACCCTTAAACGATATCGACGCACGACCCTGATTTATATACCGACAACCCGAGTCGACTCAACCCGAGACCAATACCATATCGATCGTGCTGTCGTTGCGGTTCCGATGCCGTGACTCACACGCCGAGGCGATACCCTGGTCAAGAGATGTGGGCCAACGTTCAGTGCGAGAAAATGCCGCACGTTGAGAAAATCAAGGGAATCTCTACGATGTGTCACATCAATCACATCAATCCATCAATCAATCAATCCATCAAGCCATCACATGTCAAGTACACATCACTTTATTCTATTTTCCCAAGCAACCACAAAAGTCTTCATCTCTCATACCTCTCTTACACAAAAAGCCACAAAAGTCTTCACCACCCATACCTCTCTTACACAAAAGCCACAAAAGTCAAAGATTTCTTACACAACCATCACTCACCACATCCATCCATCACTCTCTCTCTCCCATACATCACTCTCTCTTTCTCTCTTTCTCATTCCAAACCTCCAAGCAACAAGCTTCCAAGCTCCATACGTATGAGGTTTCTCCAAAATTCCTAAGCTCCAAGTGGCCTACCTTCCTACCCCAAAATCTTCCATCTCAACCCTCCATTCTTCATCTTAACCATTGAAGTTGAAGCTAAGGTGCCAAGGAACCCTTAGGAGCAAGAAGATCGGACGGTGGGTGCCTCTATAGGGTAGGTTTTCTTGTTTTCATGGTGGACCAAGTGAGGCTCACCGATCAATGGTGTGGATCTCACTTGGGACCGTAAAATGTGGCCGATGGCTCATTTGGATCATCATGATCACTCCATGATGGGGCCATTCTCCATGGACCCCATCATGATGTTTATTTTCTTTAGAAAGGTCATCTAGACCATCCATATTGGTGGGGAAAGGATCTCCACCGTTGATCTTTAGTTTTGATGGTCACATGTGCAAAATGACCCACTTGATGTATGATTTCATGTAAGGGAGGGCCCATAATGTCGGGGTCCCTCCATCACAAGGCGTGTCCTACTCTCCATGTCTCTCTCTCTCTTTTATTTCTTTTCTTTTATTTTATTTTATTTTATTTTATTTTTATGCATTAGGATTGTGTGGCCCACTTGAATGGATCCCACCTTGAGATTTTATTTTATTTAAATCTTTATTCAAGTGGGGCCCACCTTAGACGATGTATCCATGTCACCCATCAGTGGTGGCCCACTTCATCAGAGCCCACCACTCTTTTAAATATATATATATATATATATATATATATATATATATATATATATATATATATATATAAATGAAACCGTCCAGCGTCTGGGACGCTGGACGTTTCTAAAGAAAGAGAGTAAGGGGAAAGAAGGAAAGGGACTTTTTGGTGGCCCACTTGCTTAGGCCCCACCTTGATGTATATGTTCGATCCAAGCCGTCCATCCTCTTACCCACGGTATTTTAGCCGTTGGGTAGAAGTTTGGAGCTGATCCAATCACCTGGTGGGCCATAGTGTCAAAAATTTCATCCTCACCTTTCAAATACATTTTTTTTATTTTATTTCATTTTCTTTCATCAAAAAAATTCAAACTTTGGACTCTTTCCACCTGTTACGAGCCGTAGAATCCCATGGACGGATTGGATCTACTCGATGAGGACCCCAGACGTGGAAAACCCCAAAATCATGGGTTTTCAATTTTTTTCAAAAAATGGCATGAGGCAGAGCCTCTGCGTTTCTGACGGGCAGCAGCGTTGCACGCTACTGCGTGTAGCGCCAGCGATGGTGGGCGTCCTTGCTGGGAACCCACGGCTCCAACCGTGGGCCCCACCTTGATACCCTTTTTGTCATCCAACCGGTCCACATGGTGGACCATCTCCTGAAGCGGGCCCCTGCCAAAAATCGGCCCCATCCGTTTATCAGGTGGTCCACACCATAGGGAACAGTGTGAATGAACATCTACCATTGAAGCTCTCTCTGGGCCCACAGAAATCTTGGATCAAGACGAAATTTGTGTTTTCCTTCCATTTGGGTCCCCCTGACCTTTTGAACGGCTTGGATGGCAAATGAACATTTCCGTGGGCCCCACACGGGACCCACAGTGTTGGACGTCTCATCCATCCACCGTCCAAGCAGACGGTGGGTGCCACCATGATTTATGTGTTTCACCCCCCACGTCCAGTGGACGGTGGGGCCCGCTGTGTATGCATGCGTGCGTGTGGGTGTACGTGCGTGTGTGTGTGCAGCATATGTGTGTTTACGTATCAAACTGACGTTGAAAATCCTCCTCGTTTGTGGGTTATGCCTTTGGTTATGCTTATTACGTATCAAACTGACATTGAAAATCCTCCTCGTAGCATCCCAGGATCGGAACCTGGCGAATGGGAGCTAGGAGCCGAGAATGGGGTTCTACGGAGGCTGTCGGCGCCGGATTCGGCTATCGGGAATTTTGTGAGCCCGGTTTTCGAGTTTGGGGCGTGACAGCAATGGACCGCAGGTTCATCCCAATGGGCCTTACATATATATATCGAATGGGCCATATCTTATGGGCCTTTTATTCGTCAGATGGGCCACATAAATGGGTCACACCAATGGGTCTTATGTACATTGCAATGGGTCAAAACCCCTGGGCCTTGGATTGCATCAAATGAGCTTAACTCATGGGTCTTTAAAGGTAACGAATGGGCCACACCAATTGAACCCCATATGTACGCCAAATGGGCCTTAACCCTTAGGCCTTGCATGCATATCAAAGTGGGCCTAAACCCCTAGGCCTTACATATATCAAATGGGCCTAACCCATATGCCTTATACGAATCAAATGGGCCTACTTACATGGGCTTTAAAAAAAGCATCAAATGAGTCCAATTTCATGGGCCTTGGAATACATCAAAAGGGTCCAATCCCCTGGGCCTTGGGATATATCAAATGGGCCTAGTCTCATGGACTTGAAACATATCAAGTGGGCCTAAACCCATAGGCCTTAAATATCAAGTGGGCCTAAATCCATTGGCCCTTTTACCAATCAAATGGGCCTAATCCCGCAGGCCTAGAGGCCCATTGAAATGTTTAATCTTCATCCAAAATGGCAAAGGGCCCACTGCTATATTTATTTCCATCCAAACTGTTCATGAGGTTGCATGGGCCTAGGCCCACTGCAATATTTATTTGTCACCCAGCCGTAGGTATGGGCCAGGGGGAGGCCCACTGTAGTGTTTATTTCCATCCAAACTGTTCAGCCAGGGGAGGGGGGGGGGGGGGGTGGCGTGAATAACACACGCGCAAGGTGGGCTCCACCGTCCGCTGGACGGTGGAGGTAAAACACAAATATAAGGTGGCCTTCCACCGTCCTGGATATAAACACTACATCACTGTGGGTCCCATGTGGGGCCTACTGAAATGTTTATATGGCATCCAAGCCGTTCATAAGGTCATGCAGACCTATGTGGAAGGAAAACACAAATTTCGCCTTGATCCAAAACTTCAGTGGACCCCAGAAAGGGTTTCAATGGTAGATGTTCATTCACACTATTTCCTATGGTGTGGGCCACTTGTCTATTGGATGGAGCTGAAATTCGAAGGGGGCCCACTACTGGGGGTGGCCCATCCGATGAACGGTGTGAAAAGACATATACGTCATAGTGGGGCCCACGGCAGCAGCCGTGGGACCCTGCTGGTCCGTCCGCCTGGCTGGCAGCGCCTCTGCCTTCTGATGGTGGCAGCGCTGCTGCCACCCCTTTTTTTTAATTTTTTTTTTTTAAAAAATCATATGTGGGGCCCACTGATGGGAAATCCACTCCACCCACTAGATGCTAGGGCCAAAACATGCCATACAAATCCAATTTTTGACATTGATTTGGCGTGTATAAACCACAATATGGGCCCTAATAGCCTTTAAAGGGTATAAATACCATTTTCTATGGTATGGCCCGCCTGATCATTGGATTGACTTCTTTCTTTGGCTCAACGCCTAAAATGATATGGGAAAGAGGATGAACGGCCTAGATTGTATCAATACATCAAGGTGGGGCCTACACAAATGGTCCACTCCAAATTTAAAAAAGCTAACATTTGTATTTTCCATGCAGCGTCCAGGGAACGTCCAACGTCCCTGGACAAAATACATATATTGAGGTGGACCTTGCTTTGGTGGCCACCACTAATGGAGGATGTAGATACAACAATAAGGTGGGCCCCACTTGAAGAACGCTTAGACAGAATATATACTTCAAGGTGGGGTCCATTCAAGTGGGCCACACAAACACAATATGATAAAAAAAAAAATGAAGTAGAGAGAGAAAGATAGGGGGTTGGACACGCTTGATGGAGGGTCCCCGACACTATGGGCCCTCCCTTTCATGATCTACAACATACATCATAGCATATGGGCCCACCTAATCAAGGATCGATGGTAGAGATCCATTCTCCACGAAATAAATGGTCTAGATGACCTTGCCATTGCAATGAAATAAACATCATGATGGGGTCCATAGAGAATTGTTCACTCCCCAAGTGCAGGGTTGTGATGTAGTAATAACTCGGTAAGACCGAGGTCGAATCCCAAGGGACTGAAACTTGTACGTTATCTAAAACTAACCAGAACTAGAACTAGATTAAGATGAAATCTAAACTAAATGTAATTTGAGAAATAATGGTGAAATAATTATATAAACTTGAGAGAAATCAGGAGAAAAGGAAACTAGGGATTCAGAGGATCCACTTGTAGAGATCAGGGAGAATTTATGCTTGCATCAAAAATCATGAAAATTACTGAACTGCCGTTGATCTAGTTTTCAAAGAGATGAAAGGTGTATGAATTAGAATGGATTCCATCACCAACCAATCATATGTATGAAGGTTAAGAAGGGTACCGTCATCCAACCATGCCCAGGAGACTATGGTGAACAACGGGACGTCCTAACGTCATAAACATAAAAGGGATAAGAAAATATTCAAAGCATTGCAGACCCATTGTAATTTCAGTCACAACAGACCATTAAAGACCAAAAATATTTCTATTAAAATCAAACTAAAACCAACTTCAATTCAAAAATTAAAATTAAATTAAAAGCATATAATCTCTCATCTCACTACAAGCTTCACCTCCTAGCCCTAGCTAGGAGGATTTAGCCTGCCATGGATGGGCTCAATCCAAATAAATAAAGAGAAAAAGAAAAGGAAAAGAAAAGGGAAAGAAAAAACCAAGCTCCTCTCTCTCTCCTCTGCCCACGTTGAAACCCAAGCTCGAGCCCTCTGTTCTTCCTCCCAAGACCCTGAATGAATGCTCCCCACGTCCAAAACCTCTTTTTATAGCTGCTGGAAGGCTGGAGTCAGTGACAGAGTTGTAGCAGGACACGGAGTGCAATTTTTGCAGCCGAGTTTGGTACCATGAAACACGCCACTTTCCTCGCTCAAATTCTAAAGAAACACCGTCTCTTAGTACTTTCTTGGGTCCTCTACATGATAGACGGTTCAGATCTGCCATATGATCAAAGATGGTGGGCCAAAACCGTCCGGAAAAGTCAGTTTTCGCGGATGTGCGAAACCTTTCGCACCATTTCGCTGTTGTGGTCGGTGGGCCCCACAGAAGCATTTTCTGGAAAATCCACCCCGTCCATTGGATTCAGAACGAAATTTTAGTCAAGAATGGGTGGTTTTGAACGTCCATTGACGTGTCCCAGAGAAGAAATCACAAAAGAATCAGTTTTGAACGCTACCGAGCAGTCCTTTTGTGGCCTCTATATCTCACACGTGTGCACGCATGGGTAAAAAGTGATAACATGGTTTTATAGTGCTCGAAGCCCTCTACACGGTGGACGGATCGGATTGAGCTTATGGGGCACGTGTGGGGCCCACAACTGATCGCAAAAACGGCCAGCGACCGTTCGTCCGCTGCAACTTTTTTTTTTTTTTTTTTGAGTTATAGACGGAAACGTCGGTCAGCGCAGCTGACCGACTTTTGGGAAATTTGGCGCACGGCGGGCGTGTGTACACTATGTACACACGCTGTACATATATGGTCCACTGTGAAGCTTCTAAGAAATCCACTCCGCCCATTCTGTTCCTCACATTATTTTACCCGTTGAGAACAATTATTAATCATATCCAGCTGGCGGGTGGGCCCCAAATTGAAGATTGATGAGCTGATCTGCCCGTTAGGCCACTTCCGCAATGATCCAATGGATGATTTTTGACGTGTACGGTTAATTTATGGTCCTCAGGCGACGTATGAAGTTTCGAGCCGAACGGATGGTGGAAACCTCGTGATCTTGTATTCTGGACGTCCTTCAGGCCACTTGAGCTTCAATTTCTAACTTTTCTCGAATTTCTGACCGTGTATATTTGTCAATCTTGGTCCCCTGGAGTGTGTCCCTTGCCTTTGGCGTCATCAGATCGTTAAATCTCAACTTTTAACGTTCTTTTTCCATCTATGCTCATAAAATCACTTTGCCACATAAGAATGAGAAAACGAGCCATTAGACAGCATTATATTCGTAAATCTAGACAATATCTGGGGTCTAATATGCAATATTTGACCCTCAACAAGAATGGCCCCATCATGGAATGAACATGATGATTAAGTGGGCCATCGGCCACATCTTAAGGTCCCAAGTGAGATCCACACCATTGATCGGTGGGCCTCACTTGGCCCATCATAAAAATAAGAAAGAAACTACCCTATAGAGGCACCCACCATCCAATCTTCTTGCTCCTATAGGTTCCTTGACACCTTAGCTTCAACTTCAATGGATGAGATGAGTAATGGAGGGTTGAGATGGGAGATGGTGGGGTAGGAAAGTGGCCCACTTAGAGCTTAGGAATGCTT